>CM053785.1:349400952-350660952 GCA_028749045.1 Cupressus sempervirens
TACATATCTCAATTCTAGCTTGTATACTTGGTCCTTCCTGACCGAATGTATCTTTTCATCTCAACAAGGATATTTTTCTTATCCTTCTAATTCACTTTCTCTAAGCAACATCAAATATTCAATTATGTTCCACACATTCAATCTTCAACTTGACCTTATATTAATATCTTACACATTGTCAAGTTGACTTGAATACAACTTAAAATAATTAATATTCATCTTCTTAGTCGCCTAGAACCAACAAACAATTCAATTGAACTCAATATGTCGAAACAAGAAAATTCTTCGTTAGCTGACCTTGCTCAATAGATACTAACTCAAAGTGATTTTCCTATGTTAACCAAGTGAACTCAGTTAACATTGCATATTCACAAAGTTCCTTTGCTAACTGAGTGAGCTCGATTAACATTGGTTCCATCCAACATTTCCTTCATTAATCGAGTGAGCTTGGTTAACACTCAACTTTTGCAAACTTTACTTTGTCACCCGAGTGAACTTGGTAGACACTGTCTTCTAAACTAGGCAAACTTTGGAATGCTCGATAGACAGAGAAAACTATCTTCAATGCTTGAGTGAACTCAACATACACTAACTAGTAATTATATGAAATCTTGCGTAACATCAAAGATAATACACAATTAATCAATTGTTTCCAACAATCTCCCTCTTTGGCATTGATGCCAACAGATGTCATACTACAATAAAATTTTAGATCAAGAATAAAGTAAGGAATATATCTTTAGTTTCATTCTGATTCTCATCCATGAGAACTCAACTCCCTCTATCAGTGTGAACTCCCTCCACCTTCAATATCTTCTTTTGATAGAAAACCTCTACCTTTAATAAACCAAGTTCATTTTCCTTCTTTGACATTTCTTTCTCTTTATAAAATTCTATGAGATATGACATTAAAATTCTCCCTCTTTGACATCTCATGCCAAAGGAAATATTTAGTGAATATCAATGTTCCTCATGTATTGATTCATTTGCAATATGCCCTTGTCAATACTGCATCAATTGACTAGTCTTCAACATACTTTGGTTGATGCATCATTAAACTTCATTTAGCGAGCTTCGGATAGGGGAATGACCCCTGACTTACCTCTTAGATATAGAAATGCATTCTTAGGTAATGGCTTAGTGAATATATCTATAATTTATTCTTTAGTATTCAAATATTCCAATCTTACCTCTTTATCTTGTACCAATTCTCTCAAAAAATGATATTTTATAGCAATGTGTTTTGTTTTGGTATGCATCATTGGATTCTTTGATATATTAATTGTACTAGTGTTATCATAGTATATAACCTCCTTGATCTTTATCTTTATACCTGCCAACAACTACTTGAACCAAACAATATTAGAACAGTTAACTAGTGCTACCACATATTTTGCTTTTGTTGTGGACAAAGAAATACAATTATGTTTCTTGCATGTCCAAAACACTAGTCTTTTACTAAGAAAGAATGATCCACCATTGGTGCTCTTTCTATCATCAACACTTCCTGCCCAATCAACATCTATGAATGCTTTCAAATCCAAATTGCCTCATTTTTTGTACCATAAACCATAGTTCAATACCTTTCAAATATCCCATGATTCTTTTGATTGCCATCATGTGATTTTCTTTGGGATTTTTTGAGAATCTTGCCACCATACCAAATGGTAATGCAATATCAGGCCTTGTATGCACTACATACTACAATTTTTCAATCATTGATCTATATGTGGTTTGATCTACCTCCTTGGAATCATCATTTTTGGAAAGCTTAAGTCCAATAGACATAGGAGTTCCAACTGGTCTTAAATATTCCATTCCAAAATTCTTTAGTATCTCTTTGATATATTTAGATTGAGTAATGTAGATACCATCTTTCTTCTACTGGATTTGTAATCTAGCAAAGAATTTTATCTCTCCAAATATAGACATCTCAAATTCTCTACTCATTTCTTTCAAAAATACATTACACAAGTCATCATTTCCTGTAAATAAGGTGTCATCCATGAATATTTTTGCCAACACAATCTTCTTTTCTAGTCCTTCTTTGATATACAAACTGTTGTTATCATTTGTTCTTTAAAAACCAATCTTTATCAAGTAGTAATGAAGTCTTTCATACCAA
The DNA here is from genome assembly GCA_028749045.1 of Cupressus sempervirens. Classification (NCBI taxonomy): domain Eukaryota; kingdom Viridiplantae; phylum Streptophyta; class Pinopsida; order Cupressales; family Cupressaceae; genus Cupressus; species Cupressus sempervirens. Next base: position 349,403,078 of record CM053785.1, read on the forward strand.
GCTCTGGGAGCTTACTTGGGACCATACAATGCTTTGTGTAATTTGCAAACCATATCTCTTTTGTTGGGATCTACAAAACCTTTAGGTTGTTCTATGTAGACTTCCTCATCAAGAATTCCATTCAAGAATGTAGATTTTACATCCATTTGATAAACTTTAAATCCTCTTTGAGCTGCATATGCTAGTAAAGTTCTAACACCTTCTAATATTGCAATAGGAGAAAAAAATTCATCGTAATCAATACCTTCTTCTTGAGAATAACCTTTACATACTAACCTTGTTTTATTTCTAAAAACTTCTTCATCTTTATTTAGCCTATTTCTAAATACCCACTTTGTACCAATTACATTTTTATCCTTGGGTCTTGGAACAAGAGTCTTTCTTTTGTTCTTCTCTATCTGTTCTATTTCATCATTCATTGCTTCAATCTAGATTTCATTATCCAAAGCATCTTTAACATTTCTAGGTTCAAATTAAGCAAAAAAATGTACCTTTTAATTTTTTTCTTATCATTGTTCCATTTGACTTGCCTCCAATGATCTGATCAGGTGCATGATGCCTTCTAACATATCTTGCTAACATAGGTACTTTGGATTTGGAGTTTTTTTCATTGACTTCTTCATGATCTTCTATATTAAGCTTGGGTCCCACTGTCTGTAACTCAGGTCCATCAGACTCAATTTTCTCTAGCAACACCTTAGTAGCTTCTGACTATGACTCGATCCTCCAGAATGTGTCTCGGGTTGTACTGATTGTAACTCGATAACTTTTGGAGATTTTGGAAACTTAGGAGGTGAGGCCTCCCGACTTCTAGATAGTTTTGGCAAAGTATCAAGTTCATAGTAAACAAATCTTCTGTAATCTTTAGGTTCTTTGTTGCTCTCTTCTTCACTCTTTTCTGCAAACTCATCTATTCTCACATGTGCACTTTTCTATGATTTTATAAGTAGACAAATTCAAACATTTATATTCTTTACTTTTATAGGAGTATCTTAGGAATATTCTTTCATCACCTTTGACATCAAATTTACCTTTCTAGGATTCTCTTAAGATATAAAATTTTCTACCAAATACTTTCAAGTAACTTACATTAGGTTTGTAACCATACCATAGTTTATAAGGAGTTTGATTTGAGTCTTTCTTCAACTATACTTTGTTCAAGGTATGCATTGCAGTACTGATTGCTTCCTTCCAATATTTGATTACAACATTATTTTCTATCATCAATGTTCTTGCACAATCCATGATGGATCTGTTCCTTCTTTCAGCCATACCATTATGTTGAGCTATACCAAGAGCTAATACCTATCTCTTAATTCCTTTTTCAATTTAGAATTCATTGAAATCATTGAAAATTAATTCACCACCTTTGTCTGATCTCAAACATTTTAGCTTCTTTCCAGTTTCTTTTTCTACTCTTGATAGATACCACTTTAATTTTTGAAAAGATTTAGATTTTTCTTTTAGATACATTACAGTCATCATTCTAGAATAATCTTCAACAAAAAGAATGAAAAAATTATCTGCACTATAACTCTTTATTCCAATAAGTCCACATAAGTTTGTATGTACAAGCTCCAATGCTTCTTCAAAATGATAGTTCTTGCTTTTGAAACTATTTTTTCCCATCTTACCAATTTGACAATTTTTGCATAGACCCATATTAGGTTTCCTCAAGCTAGGAATACCTCTTATGTTTTTATTTTTTTCTTATCTTGACTAGATTATCAAAGTTTACATGATATAATTTTTTTTTCATAACCATCTTTCTTGTACTTGAGCAATAAAACATGAACTTTCACTGAGATCTAGATAGAATAGATTACCTTTCATTTGTTTGCTAGATCTCGCCAGATTTCCTTTTCCATCCGGCAGTTTGACCTTCCCATTCATGAATTCTACCTTGACTCCAATGTTTTTCAACTATGCCACACTTAGTAGATTATGCTTTTGTCCTTCAACTCATTAAGAGTTGTCACATCTAAGTTCATTAGTTAATGAGATACACCCTTTTCCCTTTATGCAACAAAGTTCATTGTTTCCAAATCTCACACTACCACCATCATAATGTTCCATGTGTTCAAACTTTATTTATCTCCAGTCATATGATGTGAGTATCCATTATCAATAATCCATGTATCATTTTTGCTAACATGAGAGATAAGTACCATTTTATCTCCTTCATCATCAGATTCAACTTTTACAACAATATATACCATTTCATCTTCACTATTATCAGAATCTTTAGCCATAAAAATAAGATTTTTTAACTTTTTCCTTGTAATCCTTGTAGTTTTTGAATTCCTTCTTGCCTTTGAACTCATTTCTTTTCTTTTCATCCTTGTCTTCTCTGTTTGGACACCTTGCAGTAATGTGATCAACTTCTTCACAAGAAAAATAAATTAGAGGAATCTTACCTTTGTACTTTCCTTTGCCTTTAGAATATTTCCTTGCAAGTAGGGCTTGAACAACTTCAAGATCATTGTTTGAACTTTTTTCTTCTTCTTCACTTTTTGATTGATTGGCTTTTGCTTTCTTACCCTTTTTCTTGAGTGAAAGCTTGGCTTCAAATGCAAACTCAATACTTTTTGAACTAGGGGCATAGTTATCATAGTTATCCAACTCAAAAGTTATCAATCTTCCAACTAGAGCATCCAATGTTATATTGCAATTTGGATAACATCTCATTTCTTGAATAGCAGACACTTTAATTGCATAGATAGGGAGAATAGTTCTGAGTACCTTGCTTATAACTATTTTTTCATCAATGTCTCCTCTAGATGCTTTGATTGTGCTCACACTTGCTTTAATTCACTCAACATATTTTGCAATATTTTCATCTTCCCTCATCTTCATCTGATTAAACTATCCTCTGAGACTTTCAGATTTAACTATTCTTACATTATCATCTCCTTCATAGATGGCTTTTAGTTTGATCCACATATCATAAGTTGTAGTGCAACTTTTGACTTCATCAAATTCAACATAATTAAGAGTAGAAGTAACATCAATCATCATGATGTTATGATTCTTTTCAGCAATATCTTCAAATGATAATGTTCCAGTAGGAGTCTTGTATTCATTATCAAGATATTTATATCCTGAATTACTGATAGTTTCCAAATATAATGTCACATGTCCTTTCCATACTACAAAGTTGTCTCTATTCAACTTGGGAATATCTCTTCTGTAAGACATCCTGATCTTTAGCTTTGGTCCTTGAAACCTTCTTTGCAAGCACCAAAAAATCTGATACCAATTGTTGGAAATATAAGAGGAGTAACTGAGAGGGGAGGGTGAATCAGTTACCACAAAAATAAATCATAGATCCCTTAGATGTCAATACAAATCAAACTCTGTGTAAACTAAACTCTGTTGTAACTTGGTAAACACTTAAATAGCTTAGAAAATTCTTATCATGAAAATGTTGAGATATTATCTACGATTGATCTTACTGTAACTTTTTTGCAAACACATAAAAGAAATAGCATGAACACAATTGACACCAAAATTTTAACATGGAAACCCAATTTGGAAAAAAACCACCAATTACAACTAGTTACTAATTTTCATTCTTTTGAAGTAAGCCCTGTTAGGAGCCAACCATGTTAAAGGTTACAAAACACACTGTTAGGTGTGACCTAGTTAGAGGATTTAATCACCCTATTAGGAATGGCCTTGTTAGAGGTCTTTAGAAAATTCAATAGAAATGCCACCTTGTTAAAGGATTTATAAATAGTTGTTAAGCCAACTCTGTTAAGAGATTTAGATCACTACTACAATGGTTAGAGAGTAACAAGGAGATGACCTAATTTTTGATGCAACTGAATTGCTGATTACAGATCTCAATTATGGCTTATATACTTGATCCTTCTTGATCTAATGTATCTTTTCATCTCAACAAGGATATTCTGCTTACCCTTCTAGTTCACTTTCTCTAAGCAACATCAAATCTTCAATTATGTTCCACATATTCAATCCTCAACTTGACCTTATATTTATATCTTACACATTGTCAAGTCAGCTTGAATAAAAATTAAAATAATTAATATTCATCTTCTAAGTTGGCTAGAACCAACAAACAATTCAATTGAACTCAATATGCCAAAACAAGAAAATCCTTCATTAGCCAACCCTACTTGGTAGATACTAACTCAAAGAAATTTTCATGTGTTAACCAAGTGAACTTGGTTAACACTTTATATTTATAAAGTTCCTTTGGTAACTGAGTGAGCTCAGTTAACACTAATTCCATCCAACATTTCCTTCACTAACTAAGTGAGCTCAATTAACACTCAACTTCTGCAAACTTTACTTTGTCGCTCGAGTGAACTCAATAGACACTATCTTTTGAACTAGGTAAACTTTGGAATGCTCAATAGACACAAAAAATATCATCAATGCCTAAGTGAGCTCGACATACACTGACTGGCAATGATATGAAATTTTGTGTAACATCAAAGACAATACACAATTAATAAATTATTTCTAATAGGAACAACTACACAAGTACATCCAACAACACCATCCAGCTATTAGATCTCAATGGTATAAGAAACACTACCACCTAACCTCGTGGAACCTAAATGGTCCACTCCCACCATGCTAAGGAGATAGTCTCAAGTTCCAAATGGATATCAATCCACAAGTCATAACCAACATCTAGGTCAATGAAATCCTGATAGAAATCTATCTCATAGGAGCCAAGATACAAGTAACATCTAAACTCAGAGGCAACAAAGACACATAGGAAATCTACTATATAAGTGGGCAAGTGTCATTGCATGAGCCAACTCTAAGGTTACCCTGGCAGCCTTTCTGAACTTCGACCCCCTACTGTCTCTATGCGACATCAGTATCCTTTAGTATAGACAAGGCATACTAATAAAGCAAGGTCGCAACCTGACATCCTCTCTACTCCCATCCTAGCTTGTACTAGCACTCAAGACATGGGTGAGGAAAAAAATGACTTATTAATTAATTTTACTCTCATTCAATGAAATGTTATTAATTATTAAAAAAATTTACAATGGATTTCCCAGGAAGCCTCTTTAGGGCTCTGACTTTTATTGCAAGCCATTTCCCAACATACAAATAGATTACTTACCCTAAGCTCATGAAAAGTACAACTCATAAAATCATAATTTTCACCTCGATCCTTTATAAGAAATTGGAAAGCACCTAAAGATAAATGATAATATTCACCTCATCCCTATGCAAGCAACTGAAAGCACATATAGATAAAACACAATAATCACCTCAAACCTATACAAGCAACTGGAAAAAATCAAAAGATAACTGGTAAAAAACTCAAAAGGTTACACTAGGAAAATCATACCATTCACCTTAGTTCTATACAAGCAACTGGAAAGCATTAACAAGCAACTGATCAAAATTCATCGAAGACATACGTGAATACATCACCATAGTCAAGTATAAAGATCGAGACCAAAATATACATAACATCATCACATAACAAAATCCCACAAGCCTCTGGTAAACATGTCAATGTACTAAGTCAAACCCAAACTCCAATACCAATAAACCATTCATCACATTAAGTATGTAAAAAAGGTAGTTTTCATTATTCATCAAGTTTTGAAGACACAAAAGTTCAATTTACAAATTGGATTCCAATTTTCATTTCCAAAGTGTCATAATTACTAAAGTTTTCAAATTTACAAAATTAAATAAGTGTGTGGGAGGATTTACTTCTGAGAGGGGGGGGGGTGAATTAGAAGTAACTAACTTTAACCTTCTTAAAACTTTTAGCTGATATCATTCACATGCATCTAATTCATCTAATAAACATGAAAGTAAAGATATGCATGAAAAAAAATAACACAAGATTTGGTAACCCAAAAACCCTCCAAAATGAGAAGGTAAAACTAGGGTGGGGATGACATCCAAAAAGTATCACTGTAGCAATATGTAACTGTTCAAGGTTACAAAGTTTGACCACTTCCAATGGTCTGCCCTATGAAAGGCCTATCTTTTTCAAGACTTTACACCTTGTTAAAAGTGACCTAGTTAAAGGATTTAACTACCCTACTAAAAGTAGGCTTGGTTAAAGGACTTTAGTACATTCACTTGGAATTTCATCCTATTAAAGGATTTACTAATGGTTGCTAAGCCAACCTAACTCCATAGGATTTTCAGTCCTAATACAATTGCTAGAGAGTATTAGAAAGTCTTGACTTGATAACTTACAATCCTCAATTACTGATTCCAGATCCTTGTTCTACTTTGTCTACTCTGATCCTTGCTTGATCTGATATGTCACTCTTTAAATCTCTGATACTCTGTTCTTGATCAATTAGATTCTGCAATGCTGCTCCATTCTTCACTAAGTCTTTACACCCTTTTGCACTTTTCTATAATTCACCCATACACTTCCTCATGCACCTCTCTCTCTCTCTCTCTCTCTCTCTCTCTCTCTCTCTCTCTCTCTCTCTCTCTCTCTCTCATAATGGGGTTTCATCCTCCTTTTAAAGATTTCAAAGACTTAGGGTTAGGTATGAATCTACGATCAATTTTTACTTTTCATTTCCCACTCAATTCTTGCACTTTTTCTATTGGTTGCATGCCTTCTCCATTTTTCTTATTGGCTACATGCTGATTACATAGGTAATTCAAAAGATTCAATCTTATCTTCAGGATCCTTCTAGATTCATCCTCTGTCGGCTTCAAAAATGATTTAAATATGAGTTTGTGAAGACACAAACTCATATGCTAATTCTGTGTTACTCGACACTTACTGGTTTGCTGATGTTTGACACATATAGGAATTTTGTTTCACTCAGCTCCTATAACATTTCTGTCTCACTCAACATCTATACTTTGCTTGGCACCTATAGTGACTCGGCATCACTTATCACTCGACACTTGAACTTTGTTCAGCACTTGAAGTTCACTCGGTACCTATTGAATTCTCTAGCTCAGCACACACTATAGCTCGACTTTTGTATTATACTCGGCATCATCTTGAGAATTGATTAAGTGTGTTGACACTCAATTGTCAAAACCAATTTGAGACGAACAATCTCCACCTTTGACATGAGTGGCAAAAACACTTAACTTACCATTATGAATTTGATCTCTATGAGTATACCACATATTCTGTTTGGCATATGTAGAAGACTTCAAAAACTTGTTCAAAATTTTTATATACCTCAAAATTTTTGTAACTCCCTCTGAGCTGATGTACCATTTCTATAGCCACAACTCTTGTGTTGAATTTGTCTCATGCTGATGTATCTGATACTCTTTGCCTTGTCTGCCTTATTATTCTTTTGCCTCTATTTATATGTACCTTATTTCTTCTTTATTTATACTCTTCCTTTGTTTCTACTCCCCCTTTACACATCTTCTTGTAGTTTTTACATCCTTTTGGCTTTATTCCCTTATTACTTCCTCAATATTTGAATTTGAATATCTCCCCCTTTGGATATTCTTTATTACTGTAGAACCAGAATCAGTATGCAAAGAACATTAACAAATGAAGTAAAAATTCACAAACCAAAAACTAAATTCACATATATGCTTAGACAAAGGAAGAAAACAAGAAGTGCAAACCTCACAAGAAAAAGCACTCCATGCTTTCTTGATTCTGTAGATGTGTCCTTTTGCTGTGGATGTATGCTCAAAGATGCTCAAAAGTTGCTTCAATGGAGATGGGTAATGGCAAATTGGTAGCTTTGTGAGCTCTCAATTTGGCATTATAAGGGTATGGTTGATGGCTTTGGTTCTCAAAATAGCATGGTAACTTTAGCTCAAAGATTGTTGATGAAATGGCTTGGGATGGGATTCAATTTATAGGCTAAGGGGTAGAGAGATGGAGGGCTTAGATGCAAGGATGGATGAAGGCTTAAGGAGGGCTAGGATGCACTCAAAGGAGAGCACATGGATTGTGCTTGTTTAGCATCAATGGGAAGGTGACACTTGTCACAAGGAGGATGAGTGTGAGAGGGTAGGGTAAAGGGTTGGTTAAAGTCATGATGAGTGGGGTTGAGTATGTAAGAGGGATGTAAGAGGAATGAGTGTGGAAGAGGGAAGAGTGTGGAAGATGGGTGTAAGAGTCATGAGTGGGCTTGTAAGAGTCTTTATGTTTTTTAAGAGCACTCATGACTTAGTGGTTGGGTTTTTTTGAGGGGAGACTTTGGTTTGGATTAGGAAAGTCTTAAACTTGTTTAAGGAATGTGACAACATTAGGGGGTGGATTAGGCTTGGGTTTAGGATTAGATTAGGGATGTTAGAGATGTGCAAGTGGATGGCATTAATGAGGGTGGGTGAGTTAGTGGCTAAGATTGGTTAGTATGGGTGGATGGGGTGGATTAGGCTAAATGGAGGATTAGAGATAGGTTAGGGGTTTTTGAATTTGAGGATTTCATTTATCAAATAGATTTATTTAATAAATGGGGATTTTTGGAATTAGATAGAAGAATAGGATTTAATTGATAAATAATAGATTATTTGATTTATCAATTAGGACTATAGATGATTAATTAAATTAATCAACTAGGGGATGACAAAGGATTAATTAAATAGAAATTTAATTAATAATGCCTTTTTAGATAACTAAATAGGATTACTAAAATAGTGTAATCAAATTTAGGTGTCTACAATTACTTCCATCAAGGAATGTATTATCTCACTTTTTACTCACTTTTTATTTACTATCTCCCCCATGCAATAATAAATATCTTCCCTTTTTTATTTACACAATGCTTATCTCCCCCTTTTTGACACTTATGTCAAAGGGTCCTAAGAATGAATAGAATATTTGGCTAAAAATGTTTTATTTACCTCCATAATCATCTTTAGAGAAGCATCCCAATTGTATAGAGAAATTTCCAATGATTTGTGCTGGATGGCTGTCTCTACTACAAGATGTACTAGGCCTTCTGAAGTAGAGAGATTAGGATCTTTCTTTAGAACATTTTCTGCCTAGGCCATTTCTTTATGGAGTACTTCTAAATGTGGGATAATGGAAGATTGATTTTTTATCAATTTGGCCTTAACATTGGCCTCTTCTTCTATCAAAATAGCTAACTCTTTATGTGTGTGAAGCGTAGTTGCAAAATGCTTCTCACTTTGAGCTAGATCTTTGGGTAGTTGTGTGCTAGAAATCTTGAGATTTCATTCCAAGCTCTGAAGAAAAATGAATCACACAATTTTGAGTACAATGAGAATATATTCTCAAGTACTATCTTCACTTTCTCAACCTTCTTAGTCAATTCTACTTGTGAAAGTGCTATTTCACTAGATATTTTCTCATTGACTTTCATTTGAAACTTCTTTTCAGACCATTCTAATAACTTAACATTAGTATCAAGGTCTTTGTTCTATACCTAGTCCACAATATTGGACAATTGCTCCATGATAGGCTGGTTTCATCATGTACTAGAAAGCTAAATGCATCAAGGAATATATCTTTCATTTCTACAAGTGCTTGTTTCTGTCTATACTCATTTTTGAGTATCTCTTGGTTTTTCCTTCTCTCAAGTGCCTCTTGCACTTCATTTATCTATGCTAAATTCATTTTTCTAGAGCCATAGATAGGTATGACTATTTCTTCATCAAATGTAGGGTCTCCATAAAGAAGTACCCTTGCAACCTTGGTGGAGCTCGAGCCTGGTGCTGAAATATGTAGTGGTACTGCATCAGTGCTTGGCTTTTTTGTAGGAGTCCCTGATGTAGGCAAGTTCACCAATGTTTGTATTGCCTCTTGCTCCTTTTCTTTAGGGGTTCTCTCCTTTTCCTTTTATTCTTCTCTACTTCCTTGATCAATAATGATGATTTGAGAAGGCGCACATTGGATTTGTGTTGTAGGAACATCTTGTCCTATTTGTTCCTTTGTTGGCTCCTCAATAGTTGTTGTTGTTGTGACTGCATGATTAACCTTAGCAGTAGTATCCTATGCTTCTTTCTCTTTTGGTTGATATGTTGTAGCTATGGGAGGTTGTGAAGGTGGCTCTTGTGTGTTTTCCTTCTCCCTAGTGATTTCTGCTACAACCTTTTGTAATTCATCCACACTCACCAAAATAGGATTAGTACACAGTTGTGATTTCAATGTAGTTTGGTGAAGGATCTTTTTGAGATCCTCTGTAGTGAGTGGATTGATGTTCTAACCCGAGTTGTTAGGAACATCCTTTACAATTATAGTTTCTACAGGTAATGTATATGGAGGACTTGGTGGTGGCAATTGGGTGTCTTAGACAATCTGTTATGTTTGTTGCTCTTCAGCTATTGCCTCTTCACCCTATGTCTTCTCCACTGTTTCTTCTTCTTTTTCATTCTCTACCTCTTCCTCTTCCTCATTTTTCTCTTATTCCTCATCATTTCTCCCTTCAAAGGGGTCTTCCTGCCCTTCCTTTACTATAGTCAATCCATAAATCAGTTTCCACATTTATGTGGACTTTTGCACAACATCTTCAATTTGATTTTGCAAAATTATGAAGGCTCTGTATTTGGGTGCAAATTTGCTCCCATGTTTCTTATTAGCCTTAGTTATTTGACCTTTAGTAAGGTATGGAATTACACAAGCCAATCTAGACTCCCTTATTTCCTTCTCCATTTTGAGACAGTAATGTCATTTATTTTCAACTAATGAGCTTAGCTCCTTAGGCATTGAGTTGTCAAGTTCAAGTGGGGTAGTCTTGAACTTAGCCATCATAGTGTAGATGGACTCTTCCACTATGTTATGTTGTTCTCTTGACAACTTATTAAAATTAATGGTTTTCAAACTAGTAAGATCTACATTATCTCTAATGTTATTGCAAATACTTTCCAATTTAGACCTGGTAGAATGTCTTACCAATTTGAATTGATCTTCATCAGACTTTGTCCATTCTTCATCTGATTTAGGAGGTGCAACGTACTTTCTTCTCTTCTTTGGTTCTACAGACCCTCCTTGCTTTTTTGCCTTTTGCTTCTCCTATTCTTTTTCCACTTGGGTTGTAGCCCTGGTATCTACCCTTGTAGTAGGCTTGGTTGGGTTTGGCTTTGTTGCCTTCTTCTTCCCCTTTGGCTATGCAACTGGTTGTTTTTGATCTTTTCTTTTATTGGGCTCTGGCTTTGGTGCTTCTTGCTTGACACCTTCCTCCTCTTGAGCATCCTCCCCCATACCTTGGGTTAAAGCAAGTGGTCCTTGACCTTTTTCCTCTTCATCATCCTTGGCTTCTTCACCTTCTTCTTCTTCTGCTTCTACAATACTCTCACCAAATTTGACCTTTAGCTTCTTAACAAGTTTATCCATCTTTTTTTAGGGTGGAGGTAGTTTTTAGTTCCATGTCCACCTTTGATCTAACCATGTCATAGGTTCCAAAATGTGGTGCACTCTCGTCTATTTCCTTTGCTAGTAATGCAGTTATTGTTGTTGATGCCTCATCTATATTTATTTCATAACCAAGAGGTCTTAACCATCTCACTCTTGGTATGGAAGCTTGAATGTATGTATAGTCAATATATACAAGAAAACATACATCATTTACATGTTTCTCTACTAAGGAAATTGGTATTCTTAGCCTTTTCTTCATTGACTTCTTGAAGTCTTCAAAATAGCTAGCCATCAGGGTCTTAAAATTAGCTCCCATTTGCTCAATTTATTCATTTACTTGAGCTATGATTGACCTATTAGTTTTCCATGGAACTTTTCCAAAAGAAGGAAATTCATTCTGCACATAAAAGAATATACAAATCAAAATAGCACCAAATTTGCATTGGGCTCCCTTGGTTCTTTTGATTGTTGCTAAATTTTCATTAATCTATTGCAGTTGCAGTTCTACATGATCATAAGTATGATCCTTTTTCACTAATTTGTAGCCTACATCCATTGCAATGCAAGGTACATTGCTGAGTCTACTAGATTGGTAGAATTTATGTGCAATGACTTTGATAGCAAAGTCAACAAGAGGGTTTTGAATGGTGTCTATTGTCATCCCTCTCTTATTCCACTTGGCACTAGTATTTTTCTCAATTACCTCCTTAGAATCACTCCTAAGGGTCTTTGGTCGATCTAGGGCTGGGTATCTTGTCACTCTAAGTACAATTCTCTTTGTGATTTTCATTGGGCCATCCTCCAACCATAAGCTTCCATCGTGTATTCTGCTAAGCACTAACCTAATCCATTCAGTCTTGAATATTGTGGGGAATTCTAGGGCTCACGTCAAACCCTTCTTTTCAACAATATGATATTCTTCCTTCAACACTTTGTTTTCACATAGTTTTTCATAAGATTCCCTCATCTCCATGTCACCTATGGCTCTAATCTTGCAATTGTAAGATTTCCTAATGTCTTGAACCATAACTACCTTGGGGGGTATGATAGATAGGGCTTTAGTTGGGTCATTTCTATATGCTACCTCTAGTATTGGGCAGAAATCCAGTTGTTTTACCTCATTGGACACAAGTTGGAATTCAAATGGTTCCTTCTCCTGAGTTTTCCTGGAGCTAGAAGCCATTTTTTCAATCTATGGTTTGTATGCAAAGAAAATATAAAATTGTGTAGCTCGGCACAGACATAAATACCTTCAAATCAATGAAATCATGCTGAAATGCTATTGAAATCTGCTTATACACTGGATTCTCTGCTGTAAGGTCACTCTACACTCTTTTTCATTTTTGTTCTTCATTTGCAATGAAGAAAAATGATTGAAAACATGATAATATACCCTATTTTCATTGCATTTAATGCTTAGTGCATTTACAACTATCCACTCGTCTTCTGAAGGATTTTTGCACTACTCGACTTCCATTGCCTTTTCAACCACTCGACATCCACAAGAGTATCCTTCACTTGGCTTCAACTAAATTTTCTTCTTTACTTGGCTTCCTCTACCAACTTGGCTCCAACTAATCATTCAGCTTCTACTATTTTGACAGTTAACTCGACATGTACCAGAATTTACTCGGCTTCTGAGGTCAACTTGGCAACACTTGTAAAATCTTGAAATTTTAACTTTGCATCTTTATTCATGTTGATCTCTTCTTTTCAATACTTTCTTATTTAGGAACTGATGTATGATAAAGCATTGTAAATCAGTCCCTCATGCCTTCTCTTTGCTTAGTTTGACGAAGTGTGATCACTTGACCTATTAGGTGAAGTGATCCCTTCATTTGATGTGCTACACCCATCTTTCTTCTTCCATGTCTTATTCATTTCTCCTTTGATGTGTTCAACATCTACCTTCTCTTTACCTTTGTTGTTCTTTGAGTTAGGTGCTTTTGACCTTGTTGGGAAATTCTTGCTGATATGACCAATCTTCAAGCAATTGAAACATGTGGTTTGGCTCAACCATATGTTGTAGTTCCCTCTAACATGTGTTCTTATGCAATTTTTAGGAATATGTCCATATTCTTGATAGTAATGATAGCTATACCTATTTTTGTAGTCCCAATTGTAGTGATGTCCATGGTTATTTCCCCTTGCTACCTGATTTGGTGTCCACATAGATTTTGATCTGCACTCAAAAGCTCTATGTCCATACTTCTTGCAATTGTAGCGGTGACCTTCAAATCTTGGTGTCCTAATAGTCCTAGTCCTACAGTTATGTGCTTGATGTCCTTGCTTTTTGCACTTATGACAGTGACTCACATTCTTAGGTTTATCATGTTGATGGGCATTCTTTCTCTTGCATACATTAGAGGTATGTCCCTTTTTACCACAGAAATGATGAGTAGGTTTAGTGTTCTTACCTTTGTTACTCCTTTCTTTTGTAGTCTTGGATGACTCTCCTTATTCAGTGCTGGTGTATCTTAGTCCTGTAGTATCATTGCTTTCCCTCGGTGATTTCAGTAGTTGCTCAAAGTACCTGATGGCCTCATTAGGTTTGTTGAAGCTCTCTGCAATCTCCTTTTCTCTTTTTCAGGTCATTTTGCAATTGTTCATTTTGTATCTTTAGTTTAGAGATCTCAATGCCCTTGACATTCAGTTCATGATGTGCATTCATCATTTGGCTCAGGGTTTCTAGTTGTATATTTGAAATTCTTCCAAGCTCTATTGACTTTTCTTCCAGTTTGTTGGCAAGATTTCTCTTGTCTTCTTCTATCATAGCCTTTTCTTCAATGGCTCTTTTCTTTTGTTTAGTCACTTCACAGAGCATCATGGCTTGTGATTCTTGTTCAAGCTTGAGTGTTTTGATTTCTTCTACTTGAGCTCTATTCTTTTCCATTAGGTCTACTATTGTTGCATCAAACTCTTGGGAATCTCCATTTGCAAATAGGTTTGAGGTATCAATCTCCTTGTATTGTGTATCATTCTTAGCTATGGAAATATCTCTTCTTCTCTTTAAGGATTTTCTCAGTTCTTCTCTGGCTTCTTCCAAAGCATGTAAAGCAAGTTGTATATCAATTACCTGATTCTCTATGATCTTCCCAAGTTTGTAGACTTCCATCTCTATATCTTTTCTCCAAGCTGTAAGGCTCCTCCTTGTGAGAACTTGGCTCTAATACCAATTGTTGGAATTTAAAAGTGGGAAGATTTACTTCTGGGGGGGGGGGTTGAATTAGAAGTAACTAAATTTAACCTTTTAAAAACTTTTAGCTAATATCATTCACATGCATCTAATTCATCTAATAAACATGAAAGTAAAGACATGCATGAAAACAAATAACACAAGATTTGGTAACCCAAAAACCCTCCAAAATGAGAAGGTAAAATTGGGGTGGGGATGACACCCACAAAGTATCATTGGAGCAATATGTAATTGTTCAAGGTTACAAAGTTTGACCACTTCCAATGGTCTGCCCTATGAAAGGCTTGTCCTGTTAAAGACTTTACACCCTATTAAAAGTGACCTAGTTAAAGGATTTAACTACCTTGCTAAAATTAGGCCTAGTTAAAGGACTTTAGTACATTCACTTGGAATGCCACCCTATTAAAGGATTTACAAATGGCTACTAAGCCAACCTAAGTCCATAGGATTTTCAGTCCTAATACAATTGCCAGAGAGTATTAGAAAGTCTTGACCTAATAACTTGCAATCCCCAATTGTTGATTCCAGATCCTTGTTCTACTTTGTCTGCTCTGATCCTTGCTTGATCTGATATGTCACTCTTTGAAACTCTGGTACTCTATTCTTGATCAACTAGATTCTACAATGTTGCTCTGTTCTTCACTAAGTCTTTACACTCTTCTGCACTTTGCTATAATTCACCTATACACTTCCTCATGCACTTCTCTCTCTCTCTCTCTCTCTCTCTCACACACACACACACACACACACACACACACACACACACACACTCATAATGGGGTTTAATCCTCCTTTTAAAGATTTCGAAGACTTAGGGTTAGGTATGAATCTACGATCAATTTTTACTTTTCATTTTCTGCTCAATTCTTGCACTTTTCCTATTGGTTGCATGCCTTCTCCATTTTTCTTATTGTTTGCATGTTGATTACAGAGGCAATGCAAAAGATTTGATCTTATCTTTAAGATCCTTCGATATTCATCCTCTGTCGGCTTCAAAAATGATTTACATCTGAGTTTGTGAAGAAACAAACTCATATGCTGATTCTATGTTACTTGGCACTTACTAGTTTGTTGATACTCGACACATTAGGAATTCTGTTTCACTCGGCTCCTATAGCATTTATGTCTCACTCGACATCTATACTCTACTTGGCACCTATAGTGACTTAGCATCACTTATCACTGGGCACTTGAACTTCACTCGGCACCTGAAGTTCACTCAGCACCTATTGAATTCTCTGGCTTGGCACACACTGTAGCTCAACTTCTATATTATACTCGGCATCATCTTGAGAATTGGCTAACTGTGTTGACACTCAATTGTCAAAACCAATCTGAGACCAACATTAAAGTTTCTCGGGTATAAAATCGTTTACATACAAATTGTACCATTTAACAAAATTCAAGTTTTATTAAAATGAACAATTAATAATTCCTATAAATAACTATTAAATTTAATCCTAAAAAGGAACAAAATTTAATATTAGAAAATAGAAATTAAAAAAATCCCTTAAATTAATTTAATAAAACTTCATTATATTAAATTTAATTAAATCACATTTTAATATGTTAATAAATTAAACTTTGACTATATTATAAAATTTTATTTTTTTATTAACTAATATTTAAGAATTATTTATAATTTATAAAATAACATTTATTTTAAACTTTTTAATAATACTAATCATTTAAAATAAACTAATAGTAAAATAAAAACTATTATATATATATATAAAAGAATTTTTAAAAAGTCTTTCCCGTTTTAAAAGGGGTTGCTAAGCAAACACATGCATTGCTAGCAGTCGCACGTGTTACCCAGGTAATCGTGTGTGCTGCTGCAGCAACAAGCACTACTTGTAGCATACGATAGGGAAAAAAATGAGAAGGGGGTGGGAAGGTGGTTGCCCTCGCCCAACCAATTGTATTTTAATATTGTTTAAATTATTTTTTTAATAAATTACATTATATAAAATGTAATTTATTTTTATAAATATTTATTTTAAAATCATTTCTAGGTACAGACTTGCTATACAAAATTTTCCAACAACGGCCCCCCACCCCCTCACCCCCCCCCCCCCCGGCCTCTTTTTAATTATAAATTTTAATACTAGAAATGGTTCTCCTCAAATTGGTTTCCTATTCAAACATATCCTATTCTCCAATAAAAGAAAACCTTATCTAAGTTGATAATCCAAAACATAATTACTCAACATGAGGGTTTTCAATCTTCAATTTTTTTACAAATATTTTCAAGATGAAGAACAATAATTTCACAAATAAGGGTTTCAACCTGAATTAAATTCTAAAAACAATTCCATTTAGACATGGAGAAGACAGAGATTTCAAAGAGGAATTAATGTACAAAACTCAACAAGATTCTACCTTGATCTGATGCTAACCGATCGAATGCTTAGAGCTCACGAGAAAATTCCCTTCCTTTTGAAAACCCTCTTTCTCAGAAATTGGCTCCTCCAAACCTGTGTGTGGAGAAATGAGCTCTAATTTCTTAATGAAGAGCTTTTTCCCTCTTAGGGTTTTGGTTTTGCAATCACGCGAAACCTTTTCTTTTATTATTTTATTTTATTTTAATTTCATTTGCAAACTTTTTATAGTTAATTACAATAAACTTTATTAAATTTATTCTTTCTCTCTCTTATTAAATCACAAGATGACTTTAATAAAATATTTATTAATTTGCCCAATAATAATATTTAGAGTTTATTATAAAAATAAAACTCCTAAATAAATTATTATTAAATTAAAAATATATTTATGCCAAAATTAGACTTTAATTAAATCTTTAAATTTAATTCTTTTATTTAATTAATTTCTTAATTAATTAAATATAATTAAATATTATTTTTTCTTTATAAATTTTCATTAAATTAAATCATTTAATACTCTTTTAATTTGATTTAATTATAATTAAAAATCACAACAGACCCACAAAACTAAATAAGAAAACCCATTATAAAGAACAAAGTACTAAATCAAACTCTAGGATCAAAATCACAAACTCACTTCACCTGAATTAAGGATAAAACTAAGATACATGTCCTACTTTCTAGGACAATTGGCTTCGGGTTAGGATTTGGACTTAAGAATTATCTCCCCTCTTTTAACATTGAGATACTACGATAGGGTACACTCATCCCGACAAATCAAGAAGTCAATGTCTGGTACCTACAATCTGCATAAAATCTGAGCATGTACATACACATATAATCTAAATTAAATAGACAATGGCAGGGAGTGGTGCATCGTGTAGATCCCGACTAGTAGGTGACTATGACTCCCTCCCTCAACCATGTTAGAAATGTCAAACATAAAGTAAAACATACAAGTACACCGTACACATGCACGTATGGGGTAAGTAACTATAGAAACTGCATATAAATCATTCATCTAACTATCATAATGAGATAACTAAGTAACTCATCATTGAAATAATCATGAACACATGAAAGAACTAAGTAACTCATCACATATATAAATTGAGTCTGAAATAGCATCTAATAAAATCTGGTAACCAAGAACCACAATCATAAAACACAATCATAACATTGGCCTAAAAGAGTTTGGCAATATGACATGAAAAGAAAACTAGGTCCACCCCCTTAGACTTAGGCTTACTCCTAGAAGCCTACAAGAAAGATAAAACTCTAGCACTTACTATGTTGATCCTATTGAACCCTTTCCTCCTATAGGAGGATAAGACTCCACTGAAAACACCCTTTGAGATCTACCCATATGTCCAACCGTGGGTTCTGAAGTTGTAGGTCTTTGATCTAAGAACTATGATTTCCATTGAAGATAATGAGATGACTTATGCTTGCATTGTCGACAAGAAAAACACTCTCCATTAAAACTTCTCTGCACTCTAGGTGCACTGGACGACTAAAAACTACCCCCATTAGCAAAAGAATGAGTACTCTGTGATGGCTAGTCATATTGGTTATGCTTATTGTGCTGAAAGTGTTGTGAATCCCTAGAGTGTAAACTACCCTCACCACTTCGTTCTGTAGTATAAGATCCTCCTTGTTTCTATTGTTGATTGCCTTCAAAAGAAGGAGGCTTCCTACTACTACCCACTCTTGTGATTACCTTTGGACCCTGATGTTGTAGGTTCTCCCACAAAACCACCATGTCCCAAGGTAATGCTTTTCTCTACAAGGATAGCTTGATGTACCGCATCCTTGAGGGTTTTAGGTTGGAAAACTTTTACACCCCCAATAAGACAGTTGTTCATACCCTGAATGAAGTGTTGAACCATCAGTGCTAAGCTATCACTGATTCCTACATAAGGTATGAGCTCATAGAATTTTTTCTCGTACTCTACCATAGTCATATTACACTACCTAAGATCATGGAACTCATCTTCCCTCTGTTGGTGCCATTTCTATGGTTGCAAGTGTTCATAGAAGTTCTCAAGGAATTACTCCCATGTAACAATATTCATGTTCACTCCTAGTTTCTTCACCTCAATGCTCCACCATGTAGCCCCAAAGAGCTCTAGATGGGTGATGGAAAAACCTCACTTTGACATTAGAGTCAAAGTCATGCATGGAAAAACATCTATCAAAAGTAATTAACCATTGCTCTGCCACATCTTGTACCAACCCCATTGAAGGGTTTGATCTCAGAGCTCTATATGTCCTTCATCTGAGCAGCCTTAATCAACCTATGTCTATCACCATGGAGGTCTCTTAGAGGACATTCCCAAGATGATGCAATCCCTTTTGTTCAACACCCCTTGGAGGAGGTAGGCACTCTAAGATTGTCTCCATCATCTATCTCAAATTAGTTTCCTTTGAGTCAACATGTTCTTTTCTATGGCTCTCCTCTCTATTCTCCTCCTGAATAGGGCTCTCTCTAGGAGTTGAAAGATGACTATCATGTCTACCTCTCCCATGACCTCTACCTTTTCTTGCATTACGACCCCTAACAATAGATCTAGTCTTAAACACCATCCTTCTACAACATCCAATCAAGAACCAAAAAATGCTCACAAGGTCAACAAATGCATACCACCATAAAGCATAATCATAAGAAAATATGTTTGAAAACCAACTCAAGAGTTATTCAAGTTTTTTCCTTTTTCAATGTTTCAAGAAATTAAGTATGAAGTTTCAAGTTTTCAAGTTGTAATAGATACATAACATTGTTTAAGTTTCATTTCAATTTAAGTAGTTGTCAACTAGTGGTGTTCCAATATACCCAAAACTCTCAATGTAGAAACTAGGCTCTGATACTAGATGTAATGCCCCACCAGGAATCCAAAGAAATTAACTTAAAGTTTCACTGAGTTTTCCAAATATTTGTTTTCTAAAGATAATAAACAATAATAGATAATATAGCGGAAGCAATAATTCACATACATAAAAAAAAAATCCATAAATAGATTACATCTCTTAAGGGTTCCATGACATTGAATCACTTATATAAGTTTTATTAATACTAAATCTAATACACAAAAAATTTGCATCAAAGAATTATTACAAGTACAATTCCAATTAAATAATATACAATTACATAAGATGCCACTTGGCAAAATCAGAATGCATAATCATCCACTATACAAGTCACAGGGTATGAAAAGCTCAAAGAATATACATCATAAATAAATACATCATCTCATAAGATCTCTAATAATCAAGTACAATATAACAAAATACAACCATCCATCAGAAATACAAGATTAGAATGAAAGGAACAACTGCACAAGTACATCCAACAACAACATCCAACTATCGGATCTCAATGGTATAAGAAACGCTACCACCTGACCTCATGGAACCTAAATGGCCCACTCGCACCATGTTGAGGAGATAATCTCAAGTCCCAAATAAATATCAATCCAAAAGTCATAACCAACATCTAGGTCAAGGAAATCCTGATAGCAATCTATCTCAAAGGTGCCAAGACATAAGTAACATATAAACCCAGAAGCAACAAAGATATGTAGAAAATTTACTATGTAAGTGGGTGAGTGTCATCACATAAGCCAACTCTAAGGTTACCCTGGTAGCCTCTCTGGACTCTGGCTCCCTAGTGTCTCTATGTGGCATCAGTAGCCTTTTGTATAGATAAGGCATACTAACGAAGCAAGGTCACAACCAAGCATCCTCTCTACTCCTATCCTAGCCTATACTAGCACTCAAGACATGGACGAGGACAAATATTGACTCTTATTTATTTATTTTACTCTCATTTAATGAAATGTTATCACGTATTAAAATAAATTACAATGGGTTACCTAGGAAACCTCTTTAGGTCTCTAGCCTCCATTGCAAGCCACTTCCCAATGTACAAATAGATTACCTACCCTAAGCTCATGAAAAGTACAACTCATAAAATCAAATTCAACTCAGTGCTTTATAAACAATTGGAAACTACCTAAAGACAAATCATAATATTCACCTTCGTCCTATGCAAGCAACTGGAAAGCACCTATATATAAAACACAATGATCACCTCAGTCCTATATAAGCAATTGAAAAGCATCAAAAGATAACTGATCGAAAACTCAAAAGTTTATAGCTAGAAAATCACACCATTCACCTTAGTTCTATAAAAGCAACTAGAAAGCATTAACAAACAACTGACCAAAATTCATCATATTAATTTGTGAATACATCACCATAGTCAGGTCTAAAGATCGAGACCAAAATATACATAACATCATCACATAACAAAATCCCCCAAGCCTCTAGTAAACATTATGATTGGTCAATGTACTAAGTCAAACCTAAACCCCACTAGTAAACTATACATCACATCAAGTATATAACACAGGTAGTTTTCATTATTCATTAGGTTTTGAAAAAACCAAAGTTCGATTTACAAACAGGGTTCCAATTTTCATTTCCAAAGTGTCATAATTACTAAGGTTTTCAAATTTACAAAAGTAAGTAAAATTTCCCTAGTATAAAATCATTTACATACAAATGGTACCATTTAACAAAATTTAGGTTTTATTAAAATGAACAATTAATAATTCCTATAAATAACTATTAAATTTGATCCTAGAAAGGAACAAAATTTAATATAATTAAATAGAAAAAAAAATCCCCATAAATTAATTTAATAAAACTTCATTAAATTTAATTTAATTAAATCACATTTTAATATGTTAATAAATTAAACTTTAACTATATTGTATTTTTTTTTAATTAACTAATTTTTAAAAATCATTAATAATTTATAAATAACATTTATTTTAAACCTTTTAATACTAATACCAATAATTTAAGATAAACTATTAAAAAAAAAAATGTTTTAAAAAGACCTTTTAAAAAAATATTTCCCCTTTTAAAGGGGGGTTGTGAGGCAGTTGCACATGCTGCCTAGGCAGCCATGTGTACTACAGCAGCAACAACAAGCTTTGTCTGCAACATACGTTAGGAAAAAAAATGAGAAGGGGAGCGTGGGGAGGTGGTGGCCCTTGCCCACCCAATTGTGTGTGTGCATATATATATATATATATATATATATATATATATATATATATATATATATATATATATATATATATATATATATATATATATATATATATAGTTTTTAATAAATTACATTATATAAAATATAATTTGTTTTTATAAATATTTTTTCAAATTCATTTCCAGGTACAGACATGGTATACAAATTTTTCCAACAACCCTTTTTTTTAAATTATAAATTTTAATACTAGGAATGGTTTTCCTCAAATTGATTTCCACTTCAAACAAATCTTATTCTCGAATAAAAGCACAGCTTATCTAAGTTGATAATCCAAAACATAATTACTCAACACGAGGGTTTTCAATATTCAATTCATTTACAGATGTTTTCAAAATAACGAACAACAATTTCACAATAAGAGTTTCAACCCAAAGTAAATTTTAAAAACAAATCCATTTAGACACAGAGAAGACAGAGATTTTGAAGAGAAATTACTGCGCAAAACTCATCAAGATCTTACCTTGATCTGATACTAACTGATCGGATGCTCAAAGCTCACAAGAAAATTCCCTTCCTTTTGAAAACCCTCTTTCTTAGAAATTGGCTCCTCCAAACATGTGTGTGGAGAAATGAGCTCTAATTTCTTAATGAAGAGCTTTCTCCCTCTTAGGATTTCAATTTTGCAATCATGCAAAACCTTTTCTTTTATTATTTTATTTTATTTTAATTTCATGTGCAAACTTTTTCCATTTAATTAAAATAAACTTTATTAAATTTACTCTCTCTCTCTCTCTCTCTCTCTCTCTCTCTCTCTCTCATTAAATCACAAGACGACTTTAATAAAATATTCATTAATTTAAACAATAATAATATTTAGAGTTTATTACAAAAATGGAACTCCTAAATACATTATTATTAAATTAAATAAATATAATTAAGTCAAAATTTGACTTTAATTAAATCTTTAAATTTAATTTTTTTATTTAATTAATTCCTTGTCTAATTAAATATTGTTTTTTCTTTATAAATTTTTATTATATTAAATCATTTAATACTCTTTTAATTTGATTTAATTTTAATTGAAAATCACAACATACCCACAAAACTAAATAAGAAAACCCATTATAAAGTACAGAGTACGAAATCAAACTCTAGGATCAAAATTATGAATTTATGTCAATTAACAAATTCAGAAGGGTAAAACTCAGATGCTTGTCCTACTTTCTAGGACAATTGGCTTAGGGTTAGGATTTGGACTCAAGAATTATTTGCCCTCTTTTACCATTAAGATACTGTGATAGGGCACGCTCATCCTTTCAGGGAAGTCTATGCCTGGTACTTGCAATTCACATAAAATCTGAGTATGTAAATACACATAATCTAAACTAAACAGGCAATGGCGGGGAGCAGTGCATCGTGTAGATCCCAACTAGTAGGTGACTATGACTCCCTCCCTCAACCACATCAGAAACATCAAAAATAAAGTAAAGCATACAAGTACACCATACATGCAAGTATGAGGTAAGTAACCATAGAAACTGCATAGAAATCATCCATCTAACTATTATAATGAGATAACTTAAAATCACTAAATGAACATACATATATCATCATTAAAATAATCATGAACACATGAAATAACCAACTCATCACATATATAAACTAACTTTGAAATAACATCTAGTCAAATCCCGTAACCAAGAACCACAATCATAAAACATAATCATAACACTAGTCTAAAAGAGTTTGGCAATACAACGTGAAAATCAAACTAGGGGTAGGCATTACGGAAAACATGTTTGAGATGAACAATACTAGCAAGATTCTTACTCTTAAAAATAAACTCTCTAATATTAAAATGAATAAAGGAGAGACCATCACCTCATACTTTATGAGGATAACATAATTAAGAAACCAAATCTCAACAATTGGTCACATCTATGATAGTGAAGAGTTAACTCTAGTAACATCAAATGGACTCCCTATTTCATGGGAAAACTTTAGATAAGGAATAAGTGCTCGTTCCATGCTCCCCAAATTTGATTAAGTAAAAGATGACTACATTCAAGAAGAGTGTAATTTAAGAGCTATGTGAATTAGTATGGAATCAAAAAATGGGTACATTTAGATTCTCGCCACTAATTTGAAAAGTAAAAAAGGAAAGTACACAAATACTAAATAGTCATTCAAGAAACAAAGAGACTACTCTAAAGTATAATGTTATAGATGTGACAACTATGGGCACACTACCACAAACTATCCTAACAGACTTAAACCTCAAGCTTCCTTTGCTGAAGTCAGCAATCCAAATTTGGATTGAAAGAAATTTGTATTCTAAAGAACTTCAAAATATCCATAAAATTTGTGAAATATTGGATTAAGAGGGAGGTCACTATTTTTTACCATCCCCACCAAACCTACTACAAAATAAAGATGAAACACTTCTGAGGTAAACTTGATATAATTGTAATTATTGAGAAAGAGTCTCAACTTATTTGTTTACTTTACTAATGAAAATATTTATGTTATTTCATGACTATTTGGGCCATGTGTACATCATGAGTAAGTAACAACTTCTAAATGATTATCACTTGTATTTGTTAAAGTTATTGGAAGGTGGTGATCTTTTAATAACTTAATCTTTTATTATGATGGACATCTTATGATGTCTAAGAAGGTCATGATAGATTATAACTTGCATGGTTGATTAAATTCCTTCAACAGATCATGACCTTCTATTGTGATGGGTATCTTATATGTCTAAGTAGACCATGATAGATGACAACTTGCATGGTGGATTAAGATCCTTAAACAGACCATGACCTTCTATTTTGATGGACACATCTTATGATGTATGACATAGGTCATGATAGATTATATCTTGAATGGCGGATTAAGTCCTTAAATAGACCATGAATGTTTCTATGGTAAGTATAATTGAGGGCACATTAGCTATGGACATTTTTTGAGTGTTGGTGAATATCACGTGACTTGATAATCTGAGACATTTACTCTTGATATTATGAGATAATATCTAAATAGTGGATATCTTATGATAAAGAATATTCTTAAATTTATTACATTGATGTGATACCTTTTCATATGTTTATCTTTCTTGACTAAGAGGGAGTGTTAAAGTTTTAAAGTCAAGTCAGATAAAACTAATTGCATATGTATGTGTGTGTGTATCATTGTTGATTTATTCAAATAATAAATAATTTAGAATTGAAATGTATTTAATTGACCATTTACAATGATTAGTCAAAATCATGTGTGACTATTTTATTAAGGGAAAACATATCATATTAGTGAGATTGGATGTGACGTGGTAGCTATGAACCCAATTATCGTCAATCCACATGGGAGTCACTCCCATTGGGAAGGTGACTCCCAATCACAATATATATAATAGGTGATTCCTCTACACACCTACAACCACTAGTCTCTCAAATTTCTTTGTCTATCATCAATACATTCAATAAATTACACTAAAATATAGATAATTACTAATAGTCATCGGGTGGCTTATCATATGTAGTTAAAAATATTTCATGTTTGACATTTATTTGCAGTCTTATGAATATTCGATTTGCACATTCAATCAATAATATTTACATTGGTATCTAGTTTGAAGTTGGATATTTTGAAAAAACTTTATAGTTGAATATAAACACTGTCTTCATATTCAAAGAATATCAACATTATACATATAAAAATAACATATGTCAATCTGATCACAAAATTAGCACCCTACAATATCTCTAGCTTAATGAATTATAACTCTCTGATACATTTTTTGAACATATCATAGCTCTTGCATGTGGCATCATCGTTGCTATAGAAATCCCATTAAGAAAATGAAAACACCAAAACTGTCATTGCTCTTGAGAAGTCATGGAGGAAACTTAATGAAGTCACTAAAAATGACTTTATAATCACCAAATGTCAATTCTACAACTTCCTTGTAGAATGATAACCAATGATGGGTGTCAAACCCAACATTACATTGGTTGATATATCTCCTTGAACATTCTTGGGATGAAGTTATGAGTTCTCAAAAATTGAATATTCAAAACCAAAACAACAAAGAAGTTAAGGTTTGGGGTTAAAAATTGCAAAAGTCAATGGATCAAATTGGCTTGATAAGATAAGATTTTGATCAAAATCATGTCAAAAATTTGGGATTTGGGAAAAATTATTGAAGAAAAGTTAATGGTTAAGAAAATATTGTGCGAAAAATTGATGGTTCAGAGAATTCACACATGAAAAGTTGGTGTTCTAGGAATTCTTTTGCAAAGAGTCAATGGTTCCAATATTTTCATGCACAAGAGGGAAAAATGGCTCAAGATTTAAAGTTTGTCTCTTTTAAAATCTAGGACACTCTTAAGAGAATGCCAATATTTAAAGATTTTAAAATTTTACCCTTTACAATTTCTATTATAACTTGAATACCAATGTCTAATAGGATTATTGTCAAGAGATATACAACACGTAATATAAATACAATTCCTTTATTTGAAGCTTAAAACATACAATTTCTTATTGACTAATCAATGAATACTATTGACCTCAACTAAATTTGTGGAGCTTTGTGGATGGGTAAGGTCTAGATTCAATCAATGGAGTTTAAAATTATGTTCCAAAAATTTTGGAGGATCGAGATGGGGGGACATGTGTTAGGGGCGACAGTCCCAAGATGATTTTTTGAGGATGGTGAGGAGATGACTAGACACATACGTACATGTGTATCAATTTGAAATAGAAGGTTGGGGGGAGAGACTCCAAGTTAATTGCGATAACAATATATAACAATAATAGAGTTAAATCATGATAGCAACTACAAAATATAATATTCTTTGTGTCACCTACTAATCAAAGTTTTGGTTTGTCTAATGAAACCCTAACTATCTAGATTATACCTCTTCCTCACCAAGCTAGATAGATTTAGGTTCAATGCCCAATTATTCATCATCTTATACTCGACAACATACTAGGAATACTAGGTCAATACTTGACGTAAATGACAACACAGTAAATGATCATCATGTAATCAAATTTGTATCATGTCAAAACCAAACATCACCTACCATCACATCATCAATTACACCAAAACAATTGATGTCAAGCACCTCAACCATTAGCATAATGAGCCAAAGGAATGTTACAATATGAAGGAGCTTTCTCAAAGCTACCTTAAACGTTAACATAATGAGCCAAATGAATATGTATTTGGTGGGATGCAATTTTGTTTGGTTGTTTCAATTAGCATCGGTATGAGTGAATATTCTAATACTTATTAAGCATATCTATGATTCAGATTAAATATTTCCTTCATTATTTTTCATTAGATACATCTATCTAACCACAAGAATACTAAATTTTACCAAGTAGAGATTTAATTTTTCAAATAGACACTGACATTGCAACCAAAGACAAAGATTATGGTTATTGGATCTAGTTTTGAAGAATTGGTTGCACAATTTATTCAAGTTAATAGTTTCAATATAATTGAATAACAACTTGATTTGAATACTAATTGTATAGTGCCTTCCAATGTGAATATAAACTCATCCCTAGTTTTTTGTTGTTTGTTTCATGATCTATAACTATATCTTTCTCTACAATTAATATTTGATCTTTGAATTTTGCTATTATTTAAGTGCTTGCACTTTTTTGTGTTTTCTACGTTTAGAAAACTATAGTGGAATCAAAGTTTTTGATCTTTGAATTTTGCTATTATTTACATGCTTGCACTTTTTTGTGTTTTCTATGTTTAGAAAACTATAGTGGAATTAGAGTTTTTGATCTTCCTAACCTATCAGAATGATTATGTAACAAGCTAAAAACAAATAAAACAAAAGTTTACTAAGTTCACTATTTGTTTAATGATAAATTGACTTGTTTGCGTACACCATTGGGGTAAACCACATTATGTATCATTTTTTTTAAGGAAAAAAGACATGCCATATTAAATGTTGTGTTAAATCTATCCTTAATATGAATTTAATACTTGATAAATGACTAGTATCTCAAATTTACTTTTATAAAAAGGAAAGGATCACATGGCCTGTCATTACAACTTATCTAATTACATACCTCTTTCCTTGTAATAATATGAAAATAACATGCAACTATCTAGAATAGAGTACTCACATTATGTGTATAGAGGTGTAGTTGATAGAATAGATGTGGCATGAACAAGGTGCCAAGTGTCCATCTTGAAAAAGGCATCACTAGGACGTTTAACCACCCAATTATGGATTGAAGTCAGTCTGTTTTAGACCACTTGAGATCCAAGCAGGCCTGACATCAATGAGAGATGATGGATGATCAAGACAAGTTCCTAGGAATCTAGTGTAGAAGATCCTACATCATGATAAGTCACATTTTGTAGCCCATGACTACTTTAGTACAACTTTTGTCATGGACACATATCTAGCAACTCTATTATGAAATCTATAAGTCTTACCTTGGCCAAGGATTTTTCAAATACCAGAGTCAACTTCTCACCTTCCTATTAATCAAAGGTTTTGAGTTAATTTATCCTTGTTATTTGATTATAGTGGAATTAAGATTCTCTTTCAATCAGGCGGTCTGCTGTATAGATCAGATTTGGGATTGTGACAAGGCATTAGTGACAACACCCTTCCTCTTGACTTCTACTAAGTCCTGCTGGGATTGAGCACTATGTAGTGGTCCAACTAGCCTTAACCAGTAGACGTGAACTCTTGAGATTTCTGTGTGGTGTCATGTAATTTTGGCAAAGTTTGAGATTTACACTTGGGCTCTAGTAGAAACCTTTCTATAAAAATTCGATAGGTAATCGCTTTCATGATAAGTGTTATTGATTTTGCCCATGTCAAGGTCAACAAGTTTCATTTTCGAAAGATTCTAAAAAGGATTGCCTATCCAATGTATTCAAGAAGATGATAGTCTTCGATATGATCAAATGAGATTAATTTTATGTGGCCACTCTTAAACATCACACACTAAGAAAGAAATCAAGCTTGCAAAAATAAGTCAACTTTGACTATTTAACACTTTTAGTCTAGAAATCAAGCCTTATGTATGAAATTTAAGCAACCCACTTTTATACCTCACCATGATTCTAATGTCCTGAAAATTCCATTTCTTCTTTGCACACAGCTAGCTCCGATAGAAACAAAAGTTTGTCTATCTTAACAAGATCGAGGTGGCATATTTTGGTGTAGGAGACAGGAGTTAAAACATTCATCGATGTTTCCATGAATTTAATAAAAGAGAAGGAAAACCCAGTCTTAAGCAACTATCTAAGATGAACACGCACTATGAAGTTCAGACCCGTCATAGATTGCTAAGAAAGGTTACCCAACGTTGTTTGTCTTTTCCCTTATTCATGCAGAGCGAAACTCGAACAGCTAAAAGGAGCAGAGTAATAAATGATATTCATTGCAGTGAACAAGAACGGAAGGTGGAGGAAGAATCTCATTGCACATACTTTAACAATAGTGGTTAATGGAGTAGAGTCTCAAAAGTGGAATGGTTTTAATGCTAACAAAGAGATGGTAATGAGTCCCATGGAAAATTGAAGGTGGTTTTTAAACATTCTATAAGTACAACATTTAAGTGACACTAGAATATCCTTTAATCCAAGTTAATGAGAAAGGACGAGAGTGATCTCAAAATCGAAAAGGTCATGATAAACAATGATGGGTTCGATCCACTGTTTTCAAAGGAAAAAAGTCCAGAGTTGTTTTGATGACTAGGTGGAATGTAGGAGAGAGACTCGAGGGGACTAGTCACCTTGGTCACCTTGGTCACTAGGTTCCACTTATTAAATTCTACCATTCCCAAGTCATTTGTGACTTGATTTTATTCAACATCCACTTTCCCAGTGGTACCTTTTCCTTCTTCACGTTGTTTCACATTCTTCTTGCATTCAATCACAGGAGTGATTAAACATTTATATTGGTTTACATATAAATAAAATTTTGTATAATGTAACTACATTGTTATATAAATGAGCATTTTGCTATTAGTCATCAATTTACATCCATGTGATAAACAAGAGGTTTTTCAATCATATTTAAGTTATGTTTACTTAAAGAAATTGAGAGTTTGAGTTAGAGATATCGTACATTTTGAAACCAGAATCCACCTAGGGCAAAGTCTACCAAAGCCATACTCAGTCCACATTTACCACCTAGGACACAAAAGCTATACCATTGTATCATTATAAACAAAACTATTTAGGGAAACAAAACCACTATAATCAAAACCATAATTAGATTAGGTCTTTCCACTTAGGGCACATTTACAAAAGCATTATTGGAAATAGTAATTTTCATATAGGGCATCCATTAATAAAGGCTTGAGCATAAAAGTATCAAATAAAAGGGGTGTGGGAGATTAGATACATACAAGGAGATCTCGTTCAATGGATAGGATGGGGGAATCAAGCATTAGGTGATGGCATTATTATGGGAGTTAATAAGAGGACACCAACCTCTTAGTGAGAATCTAGTAAAACATACAACAATATCTCAATGACACTATGGTAAAAGGATATAAATAGATTGGCATAAAATTTGAACTTTTGGTGGAAGAAGGACAAATGAAGATCATAATGGGCATCTCAATCATTTTTTCAATAGGTCACATGCACAATGTTCCTATACACACCCATTGATGCCTATATTTCCTCAAAGGATTGATCAACATATAGAACACAAGCCCACTTTCTTAGAGATGCAAGATAGGTTGAGGATGCTAGATTTGAAGAAAAACTTCATTTCAAGGAATATGTGGAATTAAATATATGAGATATTCTAATATGAAGACTCATGTCAATCACAATAATGACATTACGTGAAGAATTGGTAAGTTAAACCTATCTACATTTGATGGTTTTGGGAGGACATTAGCAAAATCATGGGTGAAAAAGATGCGTGTGCGTGCGCGCACACACACACACAGAATCAAATTTGGAGCTCTCTATGCTTCGAAGGAATCACACAAGAATGGTGACATCATATAATGGTTTCACTTTGGCATGATAAGTCACTTCATATGTTGACTTCATTGAGACGATCCTTAATTGCTTTGATGTGAAGGAATGAGAATTCAACTTCTAGAAGCTATTCAAATCAAAAAAATAGTCTAGTAGACAACTACATCACAAAGTGTCAGAGGCTTTTAATTTTTTTAATTGATATTTTGGAGAAGAGATAGTTGATTCTATTTATTATAGGTAGTTTGATGGAACTCTTGAAGGCTTGAATCAAAGGCTTGAATCCCAACACACTTATTGATATGATCAAGAAGGAATGTAACATGCATGGTTCATTATCTTCTTCTAGGACTTACGTGCACACCAAGTCGTCTCTTGGACATATGGACAAGGACAAAAATTTATTCAAGAAGAATAATTCCATGTGTTAGGAGCTTAAGAGAAGGAAATTTTTTTTCACATGCAAAGATCCTTGGGAACTACGTCACCAGTGTCACAGAAAAGGGAAGATCCATTACATCAAGGTAGTGCCTGATAATGGAGAAGAAGGTGAGAAACCTTAGTAGTGAGAAGAGGTGACTAATCATGGAGGGAGGATTGCCACACTTTTGAGGAGAGGGCGTTCTATTGTAGTACCCTTGGAGACTCCTCAGTGGAGTGTATCTTGGGTACATAGAAAGCTTCAAGGTCAAGATTTGTAGTCATGCTTGATAGTGGAGCAATACTCAATTTCATTAATTTTGTCCCTAGTTTCATAGTCATGATTGATAGTGAAGCAACACTCAATTTCATCAATTTTGTCCCTAGTTAGTAGGAGAGGTGTGCACACGATGGTGCATGCAGGTGTCCTTAGTTTCATAGTCATGCTTCATAGTGAAGTAACAATCAATTTCATCAATTTTGTCCTAGTGAGTAGGAGAGGTGTACATACGATAGTGCATGCTGGTGTCCCTAATTTCATAATCATGCTTGATAGTGAAGCAACACTCAATTTCATCAATTTTATCCCTAGTCACTAGGACAAGCGTGCACACGATGGTGCATGAAGGTTTTGGGGTTAAGTTTGCAAGAGGATCTTTGTTACTATGTACACATTCGGTTCCACATTTGAGAATTACTAGGTTACAGGGTAATTGATGATTTCTTCATAGTTGAGTTGATTTGGATGACATGGATGTCATGTTGGGGATTCAATGGATGTCCAATCAAGGTCCTAGGAAGATGTCAACAAAACTATGAAGACATGATGAGGTGATTGGATAGTGTGTCAGTTTATAAAGACATGACGAGGTGATCGGATATTGTGTCAATTTATAAGGAGCTTCCACAATTGAACAGAGAGGGTAAGCTTGCCCTTACATTTGAAACTTGTAGAGATTATTGAAACTTGTAGAGGGTAACTGACAATGGGATAAAGATCACGGATCAGTCATTAAAGAGATAGCAGATCATGGAGCCAATACAAGATCCTTCGTTTTGTATAGAAAGATACAGCTTCGAATTAAGGAATAGAGAGTTTTCCAAAAGTAAAAGCCCTTATCTTTCCTTTTATTGAGGGAAGAAAAAGAATCAGTGCACCACTTCACTTTCCTACGTTCAATCGCATGCTTATGGTAAACATGATTTCTATTCAAATGCCATTCTCGTTTTTCAGGGTGAATATAACATTGCAAAGCGGGGTTTCCTTTGTGCTACACAATGAAATGCTTGGCAGAGTATATCAAAGAAAGACAGTAGTAAGCCAGGTTGAATATCATACGCTCCATAGAAAAAAGGTTGAAGATCAGAACCAAAACAAAACTACACAGAAAAACCTCCCCTTAACCAGTTTATTTTGCAGTCACAGCGTATCACATGAGTGAAAATAGATCGAAAAGAGAGTCATACATCAATAGAATCAGTTTCTTTTGTCTAATTTAGTGTTTTTATTGTGTGGTGTGCGCCAGGCTACTGCTGTAGTGCAATACAGAAGCGACGCTCGAAGGCCCTGGCAGCAAGCTACCATTGTGGGTCTTCCCCCTCAAGAAATTAATTTAATATCGTGTGGCTCATTGAGCCACGTATCAGATATTAAACTGATAAGAACAGATACTACACTTGATCTTAGCCAAAAGGCCGAGAAAGGTATGCTTTGGAGTAGATCTTCCTCACTTATTTGTACTCGCTTTTCCTCCTCCTCACGCGTCCCCAGCTGCATGTGGTGATTAATATCTCACACAACCTCACACTTTGAGTGAGCGCGATATTGAAGTGGCCCATCAGAAGCGTACGTTTGGAAGGGGATACTCCAGCGTAATGTTTGCACGATACGCAAATATAAAGTCCTTCTATAACTTCCAAGTATAAATGAAGTGTAATATGAATGGGACAAAATTTATAATTTTAATAAATTTATTTTATACAACATCATACAAATTATGGATGTATTAAAGTATCTATAATTGTTTCTACTGTAGTTTTTAAACTACGTTCTAAAATTATTTATTATTAATGTATATAAGTATAACGAGAGCTCAGTGGAGCTTGAGTCCCGGTTCAAGAAGTTTTAGATGGAATAAAAGATAACCAAACATGATTTGGCGTAAAGATTTCTGAAAAAAGAGAAAAAACTTAACATGATCTACTTTGTAATTGCTTATGAAGTTTTTTTCAATTAATTTTAAATAAAGATACATTTTTCCTATTTTATGAAAAATTGTTTTCAATATGGAGATACAAGTTGTAAGATCAAGGGAATTAGATATAGTATTAATGTCTTAAGGAGATTGTACTCCATTTTGATCAAATAATGATAGATAGAAAAATGTATTTTCAAGAAACTACTACAATAAACTAATTAAATCAACATGCGGGATTGGACAAAAGTTATAAGTGCCAAATAGAAGTCAATTTAACCATTTGAAAATTTGGAATGGAGTAACTAAAGTCGTAGGCACATCTACAAAATAATTTAAAAATGTTGATCATTTTTGTATTCATAGGCAATCAATCTCTACACAGCTCAATATTTTATGAACCAAACTATGCAATTAAAGTGAGTTGGACCAAAGTAATGTGTATTTGCTACTATGTTGGATAATTGAGATATCCTTATTGCAACACAAAAAATTAAATTAAAATAAATAATATTTATCTATTACTAAAAGTAATAAACATACTTCAAAAGATTTTTCTTAAGAAACAATTCCATGTTTTGTAAAATTGTTAGTATTTTCCATAGGCTTAATATTGTTGCAAACATTTTTTCTTAAATGGTGATTAAATTCTTTTTATTTAGCCAATACCAATAAAATATTTTTCTTTTTAAAATTTTTTGATTTTTTTATAATGTATATACCAGTAATAATCCATTTCTAACTCTAATTTTATAACCCACACAAATCTAGAGTTAGGGAATTTGAATAATCAATTTCCAACAAATGAAAAAATGTGTACTAATTCTTTTTTTAAAAAATGAATGAACTTCTATTTCCAATCTACTTGTACCAACTCAACTTAATTACAATAATATAGTTTTTGTCCCTCTCAAATAGGCTTGCATGAATCTTCATCCATGATTGATTTGATTATGTAATAAGTTAGATAATTTGAGTGAGAATAATAATATCTTGAAATAGTATAAATAGTATCATTAATATAAGTTTTTTTATAACTAATTTTGTATATTTTTTTTTATGTTGAAGAATAATTGAATCATAAGAACTAATTTAAATTTTTAATATAGAATATTTATTTTAATGTGATATTAGGGAAAAAAATTGGTAAGTAATTTTTTATAATTGAATTATTAAATTTGATCGTGTAATTTTTTTTAATGATCAAATCACACTATATGATCCATCACCATCACACAAGAACCAAACCCTAAAAAATACCTACACTTCTCCAAACAAAATACCATAGTATCAACATGTATATAAGTTGGTACACGTTTCAATGTTCCTTGATTTTTTAATGAAATACTTTGTTTACCTATTTCTCACCACTTCCCACTTCATCTAAATTCTATTCTTCAAACAAGTACTTATCTATTTAGCTACGTTATATAACAATCTCAATCATAGAAGAAAAAGAAGAAACAACAATAAAGTGAGAGATCAAACCTTGAATGGATAACCTCACTTTCATTAAGACATTTGTGTTTTGTCATTTCATCAAAACTTTCACTTCAAACTTCTGCTTTAGAAACAAAAACATAATAGAAAATAACTTCAAAAAAAAAAAATATTACAATATATATTTATTTTGATTTTCCTTTCCTTTCATTAAATTTTAAAGCTAAATTTATTCTTCATAGAAAAGTCATTGAGAGAGAGAAAGATTACTTTTTAAGTTTAAACAAATGTCTACGTTCTTGCCTTAAGTTAGAGTAGAAATTACAGTAGAAATTATAATTGAAAAGTTCTGATTTGTCAAGAAGCTTAATGGCAACCGTGTCACCTATTTTTGTGTGTACTGTTGGGTATACATTTCACCATGTGTACTGTATGAGTTAGTTACCGCCTAGGATATCAGATCCTCACATTCTCAGTGTATAATTAATTTTACACAAGATTTAGAAACATATTATGATAATAATTAATAAAGTATAGTGATAGTAAAACAAAAATTTAAAAATCTTAATTTTTAGTACCACAATCTTTTAAGAATATTAATATAGGATTTATTAAAAATACAATTTAGATGAATTTTAAAATAAGAAAAGTAAAATTTGATTATCTAGTCTAGAATCAATTTCATAAATACTTTATGAAAATAATAATTTTTGAGGTGTAACTATTCTAGAATGTTATCTCTATGATAACAATATTTTTGAAGCTAATAACACTAGTGAATTCTAAAAATAAATTTAACTTTAAATCAATTTTAGAATGTAGTTTGCTACCATAGAAGATGAGTATTTGCAAGGATATATATATATATATATATATATATATATATGATTTTTTTTGTTGAGGTTCATGGAATTTTGAATTTCTTTAATTAAGCACTAAGAACTAAAGTATCTATTCTTCTACAATCCACTCCAGCCATGATCCCAGCTTCATCCCTTATCATATGGGAGTCATACACTCAGTAAGACAGAGATCTTTATAAATTTTAATTTAAACTTGCATGATAATGCATGGATTGTATATGAATGATTTTAAAGACTATTACATCTATTGAAAATTACAAATCAAAAATATGTAATCACTGGAAGATTAATAAAGATTTACTATGTATGTCTAATTAAGGCAGTGTTCTTAAACCCAGTGTAATTGCTATTATAATAGCACCAAGACCATTTTGTATGAGCAGAATTCGCAATGCTCTCTTTAACGATAAACTTTTTATGAAATCTTTTCTAATTGACAGTTTATAATTTATGGAGCAATATGTCTAGTCATCCACATTATCATATAACAATTGCAATATTGCTAAAAATAGCGAACACCTATAAGAACATCTATCAATAAATAAGTAAACAAATAAAATTCATTGTAAATATTTCAGATTTTTAAAAAGAATTAGTCTGATGGTGAATATTTCATTTTGTACTAAAAAAAAATAAAAATTAATTAATATTTTTTTAATAGTATTTAAATCTTATAAAAAATTGACAAATTTATACAAATAAATAATTGAGCACCATGGTCTATTAGTGTTGGAGATCACTTGCAATAAAGCGCTTATCATAAAATATAAAATGGATTAAGCATAACTTTTAAAGAAATTATAAGTATCAAAGTATAATAATATTCAATTCAAATATAAATTTTACAATACCCCAATTTTAAAATTATTGGATCTTTAAAAAATCAAGCTTTCATTACCTACATAAATGATAAAGAGAAGCCACCACAAGAGACATCAACTTTCAAGGAAAAGTTTAATCTTGTATTAAACAATTCAAAATATGTAAGGATGGGGATCTGTGACTCTTGGGCTTCCTGGTTTGAATGAATTTTGCATGAGATATTATAGCAATCAAAGATTATTTAAAAGCCCGGGAAGGTTTTACTAAAAAATAACACCTGAGCAACAATAACTGTGAAACCTCAAGAGCCTACAGGTGGGTGGGCAATTTACAAGAAACAGAATCACAAAATAGTACGACAGAAATGTTTAGAAAATCCAAATATGTAAGAGGGCGGTGTAGCATTTGCAATGAGGAGAATGAAGATGATGGTGTGATAAAGTGCCACTATGAGAAATGTCCCTTCAGATTCTACCATACAAGATGCATGAACCCTATGTTGCACGCTGCTCCTCCTGCTGAAACAAAATGGGTTTGCCCATCTTGTCTCTGCAGAGAATGCTTCAAACTCAAGGATCATGCGCTTCTTGTTCTTTGCAATGGTTGTATTGATTCTTATCACATTTATTGTATGAATCTACCTCTTTCACAACTTCCAAGAAATGAATGGTTTTGTCCATCTTGTGAAGAAAAGCGAAAGAACCAAAGTCCGAGGAACAAAAAGAGAGTACCCACAGCTCCAAAGAAACCAAAAGAAAATAAAAAAATAATACAGTTATTGGAACTTCAGTAAAGATGTATTAGAGAGAGAGATTTGAACGAAGAGTTTTACCAATATACTATTTTCATTTCCTTTATTAAGTGTTTTCAGTTACTTCGAAAATTTGAGAGAAAAACTCAAGAAGGGATGGATGTATTTTTTACTATTGCAATTTTTGCTCTTTAATTGTGGAATGGTCCATTAAAAAAATTGTCCATTTCTTAGGCCTGGAAAACAAATCTGTTCAGATGAGCCTATCTAGTTTTGATGGTTTTGGGAAGACATTGGTGAAAACATGGGTGAAAAAGATATTTATTTATAATTTAAATGCTTGAAGATGAAATAATCGAATTTGGAGCTCTCTACACTTGGAAGGAATGAATCACACAAGAATGGTGGGCATTATATAATGGTGACACTTGGACATCACTTCATATGTTGACTTCATCAAGAAGTACATTAATTGTTTCGATGTGAATGATCAAGAATTCAACTTCAAGAAGATATGGCAATTGAAAAATGGTCTAGTGGACAACTGCATCACTAAGTGTTAGAGGCGCTTAATTTTGTTTACCTGATATTTTGGAGAAGAGATAAGTGACATCATTTGCACCACCTTCTTGCAAATAAGCGATGTCGTAGAAAGCTGTCAACAAAACTATGAAGACATGATGAGGTATTTGGATAGCACGTCAGTTTATTGAGGAGCTTCCACAATTGAACACAGATCGAGGGTAAGCTTAAGCTTGCACTTGCAGTGAACTTGTAAAGGGTGACTAACAATATAATGGGATATAGATCACAGATCAATCATTTAAGAGATAGCAGATCATTGAACCAATACAAGTTCCTTCGTTTTGTTTACAATGATGCCGCTTCGATCTAAGGAATACAAAGTTTTCCTAAACTAAAGAACCCTATTTTCCCTTCTCTTTCCTTTCATTGAGGGAAGAAAATGAATCGCTGCACCACTTCAATTTCCTACACTCAATCGCATGCTTTATTGGAAACACGACTTCTGTTCAAATGCCATTGTTGTTTTTCAGTGTGAATTACATGTTTCCTGTTTAAGTTCTTCGTATGGTAAGCAAAGCAATTTACAAAACCATTTTTACTATTGAGAATTGCCTCCTACTCTCAATAGAAAAAGCCAGGTCGAATAATATCATTCGTTCAGTAGGAAAAAGAATGAAAATCAGAACCAGAAGAAAAACATACAGCAACTTATAATGAGAGAGAAATTGAATCAAAAGCAATAAATTTCATCTTAATTTAGTGTTTTTATTGTGTGGGGTGCGCCAGGCTACTGCTGTAGTGCAATACAGAAGCGACGCTCGAAGGCCCTGGCAGCAAGCTACCATTGTGGGTCTTCCCCCTCAAGAAATTAATTTAATATCGTGTGGCTCATTGAGCCACGTATCAGATATTAAACTGATAAGAACAGATACTACACTTGATCTTAGCCAAAAGGCCGAGAAAGGTATGCTTTGAAATCATTCTCCCTCGCTCATTTGTACTCGCTTTTCCTCCTCACGCGTCCCCGGCTGCATGTGGGATTAATATCTCACACAACCTCAGATTTTGAGTGAGCGCGATATTGAAGTGGCCCATCAGAAGCGTACATTTGGAAGAGGATACTCCAATGTGATGTTCTAACGATACCCAAATATAAAGTCCTCTATAACTTCCAAGTATAAATGAAGTGTAATATGAATGGGACGAAATTTATAATTTTCATAAATTTATTTTATAATTGTGATATACCACATCATACAAATTATGGATGTATTAAAGTATCTATAATTGTTTCTATTGTAATTTTTAAATTACGTTCTGAAATTATTTATTACTATTGTAATTTTTGTAATATAAATTTAGATTTGTTTGATGTACGATCTTATTTTGTATGTAGTAAATATATGAGTGTATTATAAGAAGAAGGTGAAAGTAAACCTGTGATATAGTCATACAATCTAAAGGGTTTTTTTCTTTTATCAGTGGAAAAAGTTTGACACTTCAGGAGAGAAGAGATCAAATATAAAATCAAAGTGGTGTTTGGTCTACTTCTATTGGAAGTTGTTAGAGACTATTAAGGGGACTAAACAATAGGGAGTGGTTAATCTTCCTTGAGGGGCTATCAACAAGGAGGCTTGGTATTAGAGTTGGAGTCTATTTTCTCCATAATAAATATCTGTAAAACTCTATTTTATTTGTTATAATATTAATAATAGTGTACTACCCTCACCTTGCCAATTCTTAACAAATACACATACATATAAGAATGCATATACATTACATACATGTATACATACATTAACCAACATGAAGTTTTAATTTAAAATCAAGTTGCCAACTCTATCCTCAATCAAATCACTACCACTCTCGAACAACTCAAATTTCACCAAATACAGATTCCAAACAATTGTCAATCCTCCTTAGGCCCCATTTGATTTCATTGCTTCTTCTCTATGATCCTTGAAACTTTCACTTAAGGATTTCATTCTTCCTAGTTTGAGTTTCAATTTCTTGTAGAAAGATAAATTTTTCCTTGGTTAAGTGAATCTCACACTTGAACAAATAGATGCAACAAGCTCTATTTTTTCCATTTATTCTCATGAGATATGAGTGCATGTGAACCATTTCTCATGAAACATGGGTCAATGAGCTTGACTCAAAATACACACATAGAATATCACAATTTGACTTGTTGTGGAAAATATCTCCTATATATCAAATAATTCTTATTAGGGCATCATGGATCTTCCCTTCTTCAATTAGATATGTGACTTTCAGTTGATCCTTTTCTTCCCCATCTTTGTTTCTTAATTCTATTAGAGATTCATTTTCCTACTTTTTTCATTGCATTATTTCCAAAGTTAAGTTTTACCTTATTGTATGCGATACTATGAATGTCCAACTTCTCTTTCTTCATAAGCTCTAGCCTATTGTTTGTGAACAAATAATAGGTATCATACTTTCTATTGTTAGAGTTTAGATGACTTTGCACCACCCTTGTGACAAAATAAAATACCATGGTAGATTTCACAAGAGAATAGAAAGACAATTGCAACAAGATGCTAAAATGATATTACTAGTAGTTGCATGTTTATGTTAGTGCAACGATTAGCCGATAGGAGTGAAATTCTTGTGAAAGGTTCTATGTTATATAAATTTTCATTATAAGACAAAAAAATTGTTATAGTGTATTATTTTTTAGAATGTAAATATTATTTGAACTACAATACTTTAATTTTAAATAAATTAAGATTATGTGATTTTTTATATTAATAATAAAATAATTTTTCATAAATATTTAATTTTGATTAACCAAAATAGTATTTTTACTTTTGTATACCAGATTTCTTACTTTCTATTATTAATGATCTTAGATGAGTTTAATTGCATAAATAATCAACTTTAGAGAGAATTCAATGATAATATATTTTAATTATACAATTTGATCAAATTCAATTTTACAAAATAAAATAATTCTCTTATATTCCTATCAAAGATTCTAATATTCATATCTTCCAATTAATAAAACAAGAACAAAGGCAAAACTACATCACAATAGCATGTAAAGGTGGAATGAACTTAGTTATCTACAACATATGTTTCATATATTTGTATTTGGCCCAAGAGAGGAACCTTGATTTAGAGATCAAAAGAAAGCCTAGGTTTTACTCGTTGATCCCACCCATAAATCTATAAGGAAACTTTCAACAAAGAATATAACCATTTCCACATAACCCATAATAGATTTGAAATAAACACGAAATTACAATCCACATGCAAGAGAATAGACAACATACACACAAAAATGTGACACAAGATATACCCTGGGAAACCCTTAGCCTCCAAAAGCATCCATCACCATGTATTATTTAGCAAAAACACCATTGCAATACAACCATGGAAGCCTTCAAAGCCATAGCCACCACTGAGCAATCTATGTGAACAAGCATGAATCCACACATCCCATGTCATGCTTCCAACCTTCACAAACGCTCCCTTGGCTAACTTGTCAAGCCTTATCCCACTCGACTCTTGCCTTTTTTCTTCTCCTTGTCACACTACAACTACTCTTGTGGCTGCTTATAGAGTAGCAAGTCCCACAAAACCACTAAGTGGTATTACATAAATCAAGTGCTAAAACCATGTGCTACCTAACCCATTGACCCCACATTTAATATTGGACGTTTAATTTCTTTCCCCAATATTAAAAAATTACATAAAATATTATCACAATGTTACAATACAACTCATCAAGAATATTCTATGGGAATCTTTACATATAGCACATCCATGATCTATGTACAACATTACATAATAAAATAAAATAAAATAATACAATATAACAATATTATGCAATGTGTGCAACACCCATTATCTCAACAATCTCCCACTTGTTGTATACATTGCATAGGGTCAATCCATAGCCACATGAATGAACAAGGGAACAATCCCTCCTAGCACATCCACCATCATGGATCAAAGTACGCCAAGTGCTCCATCCTAGCACCCACAACAAAATCAAAATTTTTATCATCTCAAACATGAATGAAGCCACCTCCTATTATGTCATTGCCACTAGACATACATTGAAACCATCCAAAGCGAAAAGCCACCCAACTTTTTGCATTAGAAGATCATAAAATCCTGTACCAACTGATGCAGGAGCATCTTGCATGGGAAAATTATTGAAAAAAAAAATTGAAATAAATAAATAAATAAATAAATCTGAAGGAGAAGCTTGAGAAGTGGAAGCTCAAGGAGAAGCTCGAGGAGTAGAAGCTCGAGAAGAAGAAAGCTCAAGGAAGAGCTTGAGAAGGGAAAAGCTCAAAAAGTGGAAGCTTGAGAAGTAGAAGCTCAAGAAGGTGAAGCTTGGAAAGCTTGGAAGGCTTCAAGGTGTGAAAGAGAGGGATCTAGTGAAGAGTGAGTTTTCCTAAGTCTATGGACAGAGCGCCGAATGTGAGGCAGTTTACAGCAGGATTATGGTGGAGTTGTGAGTGTAGACAGAGCGCCGAATGTGAGGCAGTTTACACTTGGATCTTGGATAAGGTTGGAGAAGAGCTAGTGACTACGGTTTAGAAACAAGGAGGTTGCTTGGTGGCTTGTGAGCACAAATTGAGATCTCAGAGGTTTCTACCAGAGTGTGGATCTAGGCTAGCTTGGTTTTGGATTGGATCTTGAGAGATCTTGTAGAAATGTTATTGTAATTGCTATTGGATTGTCAAGTATAATAAAATTGCTTGGGAAGTATTTTGTCATCTCTTTGTTTCCTTATTGTTGCATTCTTGGTTGTGAGTTGGTAAAGGTGGTGTGGCCCTTCATCAGTGGTATCAGAGTGTACCTTCATTAGTGGTATCAGAGCGTATCTACATTAGTGGTATCAGAGCAGGAGTTCCTGAGTGTACAAGCAGATCGCCGAAGTGTGAGACAATTTGTACCAGGACCTTGGTTGGGTGAAGTTTATCAAAGTAGGAGTTCTTGAGTGTACAAGCAGATCGCCGAAGTGTGAGGCAGTTTGTACCAGGACCTTGGTTGGGTGAAGTTTATCAGAGTAGGGGTTCTTGAGCGTGTAAACAGATCGCCGAGGCTGAGGCAGTTTGCACTAGGACCTTGGGAGGACATGCAGATTGATCGATTGATGCAAAGATGGAAGACTGAACTTGTTGAGGCATGATTGTGGAGAGCTGGTGGATTGCAAATCCGTTGTCCTAGACTTGTGATGTGGTTCCTGATTGTTCGTGCGAGGTGGTAGGTTGCAATCTGACTTGCAAACAATTTGGTTGTCACAAGGAGCATGGGAAGGATTTGTTGTAGAGGGTTTACGAAGATCTTGAGAGATGGCTCCGAGAGGATTGGACACTAAGATGATTGCGAAAATCCATGATATAGTGGAGAGGAATTTTTCTAAGATGTTTGCTCAGTTGAATGCTAGATTGGCTGATCAAGCTAAGAAGGTCAAGGTGGAAGAGGATGGTTTTGCTGATCAGTTTGTGGAGTCTGATGCAGAACCTACAGAGCAACTAGAGGTTGTTGCTGAAGATATTCCTAATGTTGTTGATGTTGGGACAGAATTTGGTTTTCATGATCAATTGGTTGAGTCTGACATGGAGATTGTGGAGCATTCGGTCGTGGATGATCTAGTTGTTGGAGGTGAGTTATGTATTGTAGAGCATCTTGTTGTGAGCAATGAGGTTGCTGGTGTAGAGAGTTTGGCATGTGTTGATGGAAATCTACATGTGGCTGCTGATGTGGAGTTTGTTATTGTTGGTATGGATTCACTAGTTGTTGATGTGAATGAGGATTTGTTGATGAAGAATTATGTTCAGTTTGTTCCTGGGAGTGAGCATGCTAATTGGATGGTTGAGATTCTGGTGTTTGATAGAGTAATGCAGATGTGGAAGATTTGCATGGTGGTTTTGGTGTCCCTATTGAGGTGGAAGCCTTTGGTGAAGATGAAGATGGTGGTAGATCTTTCTTTTGACATCAAAGTGTGGGACACACTTTTCTATCTACTGAGGGAGTCTGATGCAGGAGCATCTTGCATGGGAAAATTATTGAAAAAAAAAAATTGAAATAAATAAATAAATCTGAAGGAGAAGCTTGAGAAGTGGAAGCTCAAGGAGAAGCTCGAGGAGTAGAAGCGCGAGAAGAAGAAAGCTCAAGGAAGAGCTTGAGAAGTGGAAGCTTGAGAAGGAAAAGATCGAGAAGTGGAAGCTTGAGAAGTAGAAACTCAAGAAGGTGAAGCTTGGAAAGCTTGGAAGGCTTCAAGGTGTGAAAGAGAAGGATCTAGTGAAGAGTGAGTTTTCCTAAGTCTGTGGACAGAGCGTCGAATGTGAGGCAGTTTACAGCAGGATTATGGTGGAGTTGTGAGTGTAGACAGAGCGCCGAATGTGAGGCAGTTTACACTTGGATCTTGGATAAGGTTGGAGAAGAGCTAGTGACTACGGTTTAGAAACAAGGAGGTTGCTTGGTGGCTTGCGAGCACAAATTGAGATCTCAGAGGTTTCTACCAGAGTGTGGATCTGGGCTAGCTTGGGTTTGGATTGGATCTTGAGAGATCTTGTAGAAATGTTATTGTAATTGCTATTAGATTGTCAAGTATAATAAAATTGCTTGGGAAGTATTTTGTCATCTCTTTGTTTCCTTATTGTTGCATTCTTGGTTGTGAGTTGGTAAAGGTGGTGTGGCCCTTCGTCAGTGGTATCAGAGCATACCTTCATTAGTGGTATCAGAGCGTATCTACATTACCAACTAAAATGCCAAGCACAAAAACCTAATCCAAAGGTAATCACATATATTTGTAGTTTTCAAAATATATCCATAGTTGAAATAGCACCCACAACAAGTGCCAAACCCATCCAAC
The DNA here is from genome assembly GCA_028749045.1 of Cupressus sempervirens. NCBI lineage: Eukaryota > Viridiplantae > Streptophyta > Pinopsida > Cupressales > Cupressaceae > Cupressus > Cupressus sempervirens. The sequence goes on from CM053785.1 coordinate 349,447,859, forward strand.
TATCCATACCTCCAAAGGTATACCAAGTGAATCTCACATTATCAACATATCTAATCTGTAACTTGTAATCATAAGCCTCAAGAGCAATACCTGCCACATATATACCAAGAAGCTCCCACTACAAAGCATATTGTCAAATCCATAACCAATCCACTCACAACATCTCAAAGAAGTGAATTCATGTAGTATCAAGGAAATCCACAATACATAAACTGATAACCTACAAGAACAACTCTCATGACAAATCTCCAATAGTCTCCCAAGTTCTCCACAACCAACAGAGGAAAGAGATAAAGGAATAACCATGTCATCTCTTACATGACATACATGAGCACAAACTAGTGATCACAATCTCTAACCAGTCTCAAATCCAATGTAAGTGAAACCAAACATCAAGGAAGATAACCAAGACCAAAGAGAAACCATGAAAATCATAACTTGTATCATGTCCTTCTACACACACCTCTAGATGTAAAATGTGCAAGTATAATCTCCTCCATAAAACCCCGACAAGAAGCCTCAACAACACCCAAACCATACCATATAGCTAATCATGGATGTAAGCCTCTCACAAGAATATCAAACTTGTAAACCATTCCTAAAAAAATGAATAACCATTCCTAATCCAAGGAATATGCCCGGTACAAAAACATCTCCCAAACTCAACCAACATACCAACATATGCAAATGGAGATAACCAATGCTAAACCATCTCTCAAATGAACTGTCTAGAACTAACTCATGTACTGTAGCTCAAGATCCATATCCATGAAAGACAAGCATAAATATAATGCACTTGAGAAAAATAATGGGCTATACCTCTCAAGTAGTGAATCGTTGAGTAGACCAAGAGTGGAAAATGAGAATGCTCATCAAGTCTCCAACCAAGACTCATCTAAGAACAATCTCCTGTCAAGTCCATATCAAGTGATTGCCCTTCAGAATTTCTGTTGAAACCATCAACTGTCCCAACAAATACTTCTCTAATCCAAGAGAAATTAGCATCACCACCATCTCTAAGTATCCATGAGCACTTGTAACTAACAATCCATGCCAACTCCAAATGAAACATAGTAGTATCACGAAGTATCCAGCTTATGATCAGTGTATTCAATACCAAGAAACTAAAGTTCCAACCATGGCCTTAAGAACATAAACATGACAACATGATCTTACTATCTCAACCAAAGAGATAACATGCTCCATATGAACATACTATAACATGTCACAACTCTAAATGTGTATCAAGAGTATACCATGACATAATAATAAAACCATCCTCACACTAAGGATAACATGCCAAATGATAGCATAAACCACACCTTTACCAAGAACCCTATGAGTCCTCAAGATGCAACCATCTCCACACACTATGAAGATAACCAAGAACTCCATGAGTCCTCAAGATCTAACCATCTTCATAAACCATGAAGATAACCAAGTGCACCATGCAAATGTTAAAGACGCTTCTACAACAACAGGATTTAAGACAAACCTCCAACATCTGCAAACACTCAATAAATACATCAATTTCAAAAATTTCCACTCAACCATGGTACCAAGTCACCTATGGCATCATAAAATCCATCTCCTACATGAAGATCCTCTAAGTCTACACTCACACAACCAAAGTGTCAGCACCAAGTGAAACCAAGATCTCTGAACCCAAGAAGATACAAAGCAAACCAGGAACTAATCCTGCACTATCACCTCATCATTGTCACAAGCTCCCACTAAACCATGTATCCAAGCTATCCATGACATCATGATGAAAACACCATCCTCTAACCATGAGAATCAACCAAGGCATCAAACCATCAAAGAACTCAAAGTGCACATCATGAGCTCCTCAAAAGAAACCAAGTAACCATGATCCTCAACCAAGAAGATATACCACCATAATTGAATTAGAAATCTAAGCTAATGAACATCAAGGATGTACCTATATATCTAATTATGTCATGTCAAAATTCATGACACCATGATAACATCCATGAACTGAGCATCTGACTCTCAAAGTGTCCAACTTGTTAGCATAAAATAGTCAACCACAATTCTCCACTATGACTGTACCTAGTAACAACATCTCATCCCTTATACATGAAGAAAAAATTAACAAATCATGTGACTTTGGGCATAGACAACCCAATCCAAGCCACCAATATAAATATGCATCATTAATGAAAGATCAATAGGCAAAGACAACCCATAGCCAAGCCATAAATGCAACCTATAAGTATAGACCCCTTACAACACTGCACAACTTGTAGACCCAACAAGTCATCATACATATCCAAACCAAATACTGATAACCATATCATCATGAGACCAATCTGAAATATGAACTGAGTATACAATGATATCAAATCTTAAATCTCCAATGCCATAAACTCACAATGTTACCATAGTTAATATATATCATAAATTGTTCAAATCAATATATCACCAAATAAACAATTTCAAACCTACACCAAATCTAAATCAATGTGTAGAGCTTTCCATTGACTATTTGAAGTCCAAAATCCAACTCTATATCCCCAAGTTATGCCCTAATCTAGATGCTCAAAATAAATAACATCCAACTTTTGGGGTCTTAAAATCTGACAAAATTTCAAAATCATAGAACCAAACCTACACCAAGTTGTGATGCTCTAAATTAGCTTTCCAATGCCTATTAAAACTCTAAAATTTGATATCCTGAGAGAAAGTTATGGCCATTTTACTAAGACAATCTTTTTTACCATTTTTACTACAATTTTAAAAAAAATTTGTGACAAAAATTCTGGAGAGATTAAATTTGATGGCCATCACAGGCTGAAATCAAAAAACTCTTTTATTTCCTCTTAACATGGCCAAACTAGAGCATATTATATATCAAAATTTATGGAAACATCAACCCAGATCCAATGGTGAGGTCTGTTTTTACGTAGGAGGTCATTTATGCAAGCTACCCCCTAATACCCTCATTTAAATGAAACATCCAAAACGAAACTTTTGATCCACAATTTCACATGTCCAAAATCTACCGACATCCCGTCATAACAACAAACCCAAAACCATTAGATCTACAATAAAAAATCATATATCTTGCCCTTTCTTTTATCTTCTCATGCATTCACATGGATTTAATATAGGGCTACAACAATAAAACCATAGCTCTAATACCACTTGTAAGAAAACTTGCAAAAAAGAATATAACCATTTCCACATAACCCATAATAGATTTGAAATAAATACGGAATTACAATCCACATGCAAGAGAATAGACAACATACCCACAAAAATGTGACACAAGCTATACCCTGGGAAACCTAGCCTCCACAAGCATCCATCACCATGTATTATTCAACAAAAATACCATTGCAATACAACCATGGAAGCTTTCAAAGCTATAGCCACCATTGAGCAATCTATGTGAACAAGCATGAATCCACACATCCTATGCCATGTTTCCAACCTTCACAAATGCTCCCTTGACTAACCTATCAAGCCTTGTCCCACTTGACTCTTGCCTTTTGTCTTCTCCTTGTCACACTACAACTACCTGTGTGGCTACTTATATAGTAGCAAGTCCCACAAAACCACTAAGTGGTATTACATAAACCATGTGCTACTGAACCCGTTGACCCCACATTTAATATTGGGCATTTAATTTCTTCCCCAATATTAAATAATTATATAAAATATTATCACAATGTTAAAATACAACTCATCAAGAATATTCCATGGGAATCTTTACATGTTGCACGTCCATCTAGGTAAAACATTACATAATAAAATAAAATAATACAATATAACAATATTATGCAATGATTGCAACACTCTTTATCTCAACAAAATCAACTAGTTTTTTTTGTGATTTTGACATGAGCTCGGGACTCGATTGCATACATTCCCCAGCTCAAATACAAATTATTCAAAAGATGGTAGTATCAAAACTTAGAAAATAAAAGACCTCAAAAAAGATAAAACTAATTTTAGGAAACTAAAAGTTTGAAGTAAAATAAAACTAAATTTTGTGCAATTCTTCTAATCCAAAACAATGAAATCTATAAAGAAGTGGATGATAAACTTATGGCACTTTGATTTAAAACACTGAAATCTATAAATGTTCAAGTAAAAGATAAACTTATCAAAATCTAATTAACCGATTTCAATAATCTGATTTACGGGTAATGCGACATTCGTTGGTTTGAATTTCTGAACTAATTCCTGTACATCATAATCCTTACCCTGCAAGTGAAGGCTTCTTAATTTGAAGGACCAAAAGCATATTGTAATTCATTCGACAACTCAATCACATTGTTTGCTCCAAAAACAATCGTATGTTTGCAAGGAAACCTTCAACAAAAAATACAATAATGTTAATATTTCTAAGAAAACAAGAAAGCTATAATCTTAATATTTCATGCTTAAAAAGCATTAACTATCAATGTACATTGTGACTTCAAGAACATCTCGGATTGTGTCAAATAGAAATCCATAATAAATCTATAAAATGGGCTATTTTCTAAAGAAATTGCTATGTTTGGAAGGAAACCTTCATATAACAAACAAAAAATCAAAAAATGGGGGACTTAGATACACAAAGTAATCAGAGGTGAAACCAAATTGTGTTGTCAAAAACATAAAAAATTAGGATTCTTGTTTCAATATAGACCTTTTTAATTCATCTTCAAACAAGGAAATATCTCCAACGTAGGCCTGGAATTTGATGGTCACCCCTACATGTCATATGTAGTTTTTATGATGGTTTGGTCATGTTAACACCTTTCATTTTACGTTTTAAGATAAATATCAGTTGTCAAAAATTAATATAATATAGTATAAAGTAGTAATATTTACAAAAATATCATATCTTGATGTTTCTAACTTCATATGATTTATAAAATAATATTAAATTTTAGATTTTTTAAAATAAATTAGCAACATATGTCAACTGAAGAAAGTTTCTAAGTTTATATTTTGCATAAAAATATTTTAAATTGGTAAAATAAATTTATATAATATGTTTTAAAAATATCATGTATAATGAATTTTGATGGTTTATTTTACAAATTTAAGTATATATTGATAGTTTTATAAGAATTTCACGTGTCAATCAATACGGTCCAACAAATTTTCAACCTATCATTTATGACTCAAAAGTGGGAAAACAACCAATAAGACCATCAAATTCTAGGCCCACTCCAATGAATATACCATCACCACAAAAAAAACAAAGCCTGACAAAAAATATATAAAAGAAAAAATTAGAAACCTTTTATGAGAAGACTAAAGATTGATTTTTAGAATTGTCTAAAATAATTTTGTTAAGTGTATCCAAAAATCAATAGAAAGTAAAAATCAATAAAGAATGACAACATAATTTTTGTACTCAATAAAAGATTTAATAGAAATTTAATATATATTATATTCATTCATATAATCTTTTATGTAAATATAATTTCAAATTTTGAATATTAAATTCATATAATATTTTAAAAGTTAGTACATTTTAAAAACAGAAGCCTCCAAACTAGCAAAAAGATGTAAACGAAAAAGTTATAAACTTTTCATGAGAAGATTAAAGATTGATTTTTAGAAATTTTATAAAATTAATTTTTAGGAATTTTATAAAATAGTTTTGTTAAGTATATTTCTAAAAGTGAGTATATTTTAAAAATAGAACACAAAATAGACAAAATGATTGTAAAATTATATTTTGATAGAGTTTCTATTTTTACAATGTTTTTAGAAAAATATATAAAAATACATATTGAAAATTTTGGAAAGTTTTTAAAATGAAACAATTACAATGTTAAAAGAAAAGTATGAGAAAATAATATTTCATTTTTATAATTTTTTAAAAATAAGTTTCTAAGTGCACATCAATAGAAAGTTTAAAAAGAAAAAATATATAAAAATACATATTGGAAAATTTGGAAATTTCTTAAGATGAGACAATTTACAATGTTAAAAGGAAAGTATCAGAAAAAAAAATTCCATTTTATAAATTCTTAAAAATAAGATTTTATGTGCATATCAAAAAATTAATCAAAAAATTTAAAAACCGATATGGTCTTACAAAATTTTGGCAAAAAACTAAATTTCAGGAGCAAAGCTCCCACAATAAGCCTATCAGCTTAATTACTAGAATAAACATACACTGGATAATGATACCATAACAATTGGATTGAACTAATTCAATTGGAATGATTCAGAATGTGGATGTGTTTGTTTTTATAGGCAACACAATGTGAGAGAGCAATAATGAGTAGATGAATTATCTCCAACTGAGTGGAATCACATGTCTACTAAAGGTGGATCATCCTTGATTATGTGATGAAGTTTGTGCAACATGTAGAGGATCATAATGCGATATGTGCACTAAAGATGAGACTCACACACAAAGTGGAATGTGATAGAAAATATCAAATCTTAATGTGGAATTTATCCTACACCATGCTAAAATATAGACTTGCAAACTCCTAGGTGTCTTGTATGCAAACTACCATGTAATGCATTCTCCTAAGTAAGCTTAATTACAGTGTAATTAGAATGTTCAACTACACCAACACCTTCCCTTTAGTACAACTCAGAGGATTGCACTTAAACTCATAATTCAAGATAGATCTTGACTACTACACCATGTCAGGTGCTTACATACAATATGCAATGAAATGCAAGAAATATCTCATAAAGTGGAGAAATGGACAAAATGTCATGAGAAAAAAACTCCACTCCAAGAGAGAGATGAAAACAAACAAGATGCATTTATAGAAGATCCAATTACCACATACATAATGTATAGTAAACTCAATTATCCCTCCATTTGAAGGATAGAAAGAGACAAGTAAGGGCCCTCATAATGGATAGTGTCCTACAAAAATTATGAGTGTTTGAAGACAAAAATGTTGTCAATAAGAATTACACCTATAGTGAGATGCATAGTCTAGCTATCATGTTAGAACAAGGAAACACTCTCATGTTGTAGGTATCTTATGGAAAGATAGAATCTTGAGTTGTAGGTATCTTATGGAATTTAATAAGAGGACAACAACCACTTTGTGTGAATTTGGTAGATGGACAACAATAATTTGATGAGACTTTGGTAAAAGCATATAAATAGATTTGCAAGATATTTGAGCTTTTGGTAGAAGAAGGATGAATGAAGATCCAACTAGGAATGTCAATAATTTTGTCCATAGAAAGTCACATGCACAACATTCCTACACACCCATTGATGCCTACATTTCCTCAAAATATTGATCAACATATAGAACGAGAGCCCACTTTCTTATAGAGGCAAGATAGGTGCCATATTTGAAGCAAGACTTCCTTTCAAGGAATATGCAGAATTTAATATTTGAGATATTGTAATACCAAGACTTGTGTCAATCACAATAGTGACATTAAATGAAGAATTGTTAAGTTCTTGAACAACCTATCTAATTTTGATGGTTTTGGGAAGACATTAGCAAAATTATGGGTGAAAAAGACACACACACACACACACACATAGAGAGAGAGAGAGAGATACAAACACATATACATATATATACATATGCATATGCATATATGTATGTATGTATGTATACACACACACACACACACACACACACACACACACACACATATATGTATATGTATATGTATATGTATATATACATATACATATATATGTGTGTGTGTGTGTATATATGTATATGTATATGTATATGTATATATACATATACATATATGTGTGTGTGTGTGTGTGTGTGTGTGTGTGTGTGTGTATACATACATCATCAACATGCACAACAAAGTTATTGGGTTTGTGCAACCCATAGATGTTTTTCCATGTGGTAGTAGTAGACTTCACCATAGATTCAATGTCCTTAAGCAATATCATACATGTATTGAAGAAATTGATGCAGAGAAGATTGCAGTCCTCACTCTCTAAGCAAAGCCTTAGTGCAATCAAGATCTGAGAAGGTTTCTACTGAGTTGGTTGTGGTTACCACTAGATCACCTTGCACCCAACCAATCTCTAGATTTATACTACTTAGTGTTTTATTGACTGAAGTGTCCAGTACTTCATTTGCTGAGCAACTAGTCCCTCCAACATTAGGTTCTACCGAGAAAAAGCCAGGTACAAAAAGTATTCCATCTGTTACTACATTTATTACTATTTCATTTGTTTCTACTATTGTTTCAATATCAAGTGTATCGACATCTAGTGTGATGACCATTGAGACTTAGTCTCTTTCGAGCACTAAAGTTCTCAATAAAGGAAAAGAAATTGTTTTATTAATAATTTCAAAGGAAAAGGGTAAAGAGGAAGAAATTGATCTAGATGAGGACATTGTTATTCCAAATTGGGATATCTCTATCCTCACTCCTGATAAAATGGATACCTTGGGAGAACTTTTGAAGGAAATGGCTAAACAATAGAAACTTAGAGAAGAAAGGAAGAAGGAAAATCAAGCCCTTGAGGACATAAAGAGCATATTTGTTGATGCTCTAAATATTAAGGTTGATAGAAAGCAACCTATTCTGGATCAGTTAGTTGAAATTGTCCATAGTATAATGAAGAATTGAATGGACAGGAAAAATTGTCGCAGAGAGCTGAAAGAAAATTTGAAAATAAAGTGTTGGAGCAAGTAGCATTAAAGATTGCTATAGATCAAGTAGAACTATCTAACATTCTTGCTACACTGAAAACATCTATCAATAATGTCGTTTCTTTATTTGTCAAATTGAGTGACACATCTATCTTCATAAAGGAGATCAAGGATAAATTGTCCAAGATAGATGAAGATATGAAGGAAAGTGCACACCGTCACTTGATCTGAGTTATAGTTCTGCACACTTCACAAAGATTAGATATATGACAAATCTCTAGGCAAAATTATTGAGGGAAGAAGCCAGAATAAGGACCACACTTGCAAAAATTCAGGGCGTGATTCTTCCAAACATGGATGCACTACAAAAGCACATTGAACATGCAAAGACTCTCATCCATGATAACAACTTCTCCATAGCTAACCACATGATGGAATTGTCAATAGAGGTACACATAGCCTTGCATGCAAGTAAGGTATTACAAGATAATTGGGACAAGACTATGGTACTAATTTTGAAGGCACATTCTGATTTCTTGTCACATTTTGGTATTAATTTGTAGATATTATACACCTTTGGCATTCATGTCAAAAAGGGGGAGAAGAAGATTATTTGTATAGAGTATGGGAGAAGATACGTAGATATTATTGATAAAGGGGGAGAAGAATATTATACTCCATATATATTTATAGGAGAGATATGTGTATGGGGGAGTAGTAATATGTACAAATAAGCAGTAAATATGTTTACAAAAATAGTTTTAAAAAATCAGAAAAATAGAGTAATTTATCGAGCTATAGCAGCAGGAAGTCAAAATTGAGTTGAAGACACAGAATGTTGATAAAGGAAGTTTTTGACTTGCAATTTTAAGAATTCAAATTTTCGGTTTCATAAGTGTTTTTCTCACTAATGTCAAAGGGGGAGATTGGTGACATTAAGGTCAATTTGTCTATTAGTGACTCAACACTTAGTCAATTGGTTACATTGCTACCGAGCTCTACAGTTGCTACCAAGCTTATCATTCATCCAACAGTTTTACCCAAGTGTTTTAATTTCTACTGAGCTAAATAGTGAGTTTACAGTTCATGCCATGCTACATAGTGTTATCGAGCAGTTGAGATAGTTTATTGTATCACTCGAGTGTAGTAGTGTCTGTTGAGCTTTCCAGTAGAAGTGATGAAAACTCTAGTGTTAACTGAGCTCTATAGTTTTAACCAAGTTCTATAGTGTCTATTGAGCTTGCAGTGTTAACAAGGTGAATCTAGTGTTGACTAAGTCATTTGGTGTTCATTGAGAGATTTAGTTGCTACTGAGTTTCTCATTGTTCATTGATTCACACAGTGCTGACTGAGTTTGAGCTACTCAAAAGTAATCAGTATGGAAAGAGCTTCAACTTCAACTGAGTGTCGAAGTTTGCTGAGCATTGTTAGTGTTTGTCGAGTATCAAAACATCACTGAGTTTGTCTTTTAAATCTGAGTTACAAAAGTTGGGCCGACTTTGTGAATTATGATGAATTTAGCACAAAGTTGGGTTGCAATTCCATGAAAGTCAATTCATGAAATGAGACTTTTCCATAAATGAGTACCTGAATTTAAAAAATTGGGTACCCATTATGGTTTGGGCACCTGATCCATGTTCAAAAATTGGGTTCATTTTTTAATATGGATTAGGTGCCCAAAGTGCATTTTAGATCCTGGAAAACTATAAAACCCACTTTTTTTGGGGTTTTTAGTTATTTTTACTGTGTGTAAAATAGGAGTCTGATTTTAGCATAGAAACGAGAAACCATTTTCAGATTTCTACTGAACCCCCATTGCTCTTTTTAGTGTACCAAGTATTTTACTTTGTTTTCTAGTATTTTATTTCATTGTTTTCAGTTTTACATTTTATAATTCCATCAATTTATTATTATTTTTTCACTTTTAATATGTAAAATTGTAAATTTCCATTGTTAATAGTTTTATCTTTAGATTATTGTACATCTGTTCATTTAAATAGTTTTGAATCTATTCGTTTAAATTTTTTTGTAGATATTCATTTAAAAATTATTATTTTAGATGTTTTGATGTATTTAGTAAAAATTACAATGTTGAATGATTAAATAGATGTAAATTAGATTGTTTAAACATGTAATTACATTGACATTTTAGATTTATTTCAACTAAATAGTAATTAATTATAAATTAGTTTGTAAACTATATAATAAAAAAAGTAAAACTAACTATATTCCTAAGTCTAACCTCAGCCTAACCATAATGTACAATAATTTAATCTAAACCCTAAACATAAAACTAAGTATTTAATGTGCTCCCTTACCTAAAAACCATAATTTTAACTCTAAACCCTAGATTCATGTAACTTTAATTGTAAGCTCAACTCTTTAATCCTAACATTAACTAAATCTCTAATCATAAACAACCTTACATAACCATTTATCCTTAACACAACCTTAGCACTAATTATGGCATTTAAACATACACGAGCTCTTAAATTTTATTTGTGATTTTCAATGAGTAATGTTTCCCTTCCAAATCAAATGTAATTTTAAATCCCCTACTTCAAATTATTTGGACCATCATATCCATTTATCATTTCATTATTTAGTTAGATAAAATTACAACAAAATTTTCAATAATTTGATGACCATATCTTTTTTTATAAAACTACACATTAACCGTAAACATAGTATTAACCTTGATGTAAAATCTCACTGTCACCATAATTATAAGCCTAACCCTAACATTGATTAAAATTTTAACCATTATATAATTAAAATTGAGAAACCTAACCCTAATCATTAATAAACTTTATCCTAAATGTTAAACTCTAATTCTAATTGTAACTTTAAATCTTAAACCTAACACTTGATCCCTAGCCAGGTAACCATAACAATACCCATAATGGAAAGTAATTTTAATCCTAACCATAGTTAAAAATTGTAATCCTTAAAGCTAGCACGTGATCCTAAAATGTAAACCCTAATTCTAATCTTAATTTTTAAACACTAGAATTATAAGTGTTAAACCATATAATCTTAAATTATCATCCATTTAAATCCTAAATTAAAACCTAAACCATAATTCTAATTCTAATGCCTAATCTTAAACATGATAAGTCTTAAGATAGTAGCCGTAATCCTAAATCTTATTTTTTGTGCCCCAATCATTTAATGTTAAAATTTACTCTACCCCAATTCTAAATGGATAACCCCAAATCCTAACCCAAACCACAATCTTATTTATGTTAAATCCTAGTTGTTTTAATATTGAACCTTAATCATAAATGCTAAAGCATAATCCTAAATATTTAAATATAAATGTTAAACACTCATATTAAATTTTCTAGAAAAATACATACCATAATCCTAATCATATTTTTAATTAATGGTGTAAACCCATACCATAATGTTTACCCTAGCCCTAATTCTAAATGCCAAACCATGATTATAAATGGTAGACCATAATTTCTCAATAATTGCCCTAAATGCTAAAATCTAAATTACCAAACACTAAATTATCCCAATCTTAAACATAATCTTAAGTATTTTAATATTAAACCTTATGGTATATTAAGCTTTATGGTAATTAAATTAATTTATGGTATATTTTGACAATTAATTTACGACAGCCTAATCGTAAATTAAGCTTTAAATGGTATATTAAACTTTATGGTAAATTAATTAATGGTATCCTAATCGTAAACTTTATGGTAATTAAATTAATTTATGGTATATTTTGTGCCCCAGTCGTAATGTTAATTACTCTACCCTAAAATTCTAAATGGATGGTTCATAAATCCTAACCCAAACCACAATCTTATTTATGTTAAATCCTAATTTTTTAAATATTAAACCTTATGGTATATTAGTCTTTATGGTAATTAAATTAATTTATGGTATATTTTGACAATTAATTTATGATATCCTAATCATAAATTAAGCTTTAAATGGTATATTAAGGTTTATGGTAAATTAATTTATGGTATCCAAATCGTAAGCTTTATGGTATATTATGTGCCCCAATCATAATGTCAATTACTCTATCCCAATTCTAAATGGATAACCCTAAATCCTAACCCAAACCACAATCTTACTTATGTTGAATTGTTTTAATATTAAACCTTATGGTATATTAAGCTTTATAATAATTAAAATAATTTATGGTATATTTTGACAATTAATTTATGGTATCCTAATTGTATATTAAGCTTTATGATAAATTAATTTATGCTATCCTAATCGTAAGCTTTATGGTAATTAATTAATTTATGGTATTTGTGCCCCAATCATAATGTTAATTACTTTGTACCCTAATTCTAAATGGATAACCCTAAATCCTAACCCAAACCACAATCTTATTTATGTTATTTATCCTTATTATTTTAATATTAAACCTTAATCATAAATGCTTTAAAGCATAATCCTAAACATTTAAATATAAATGTTAAACACTCATATTAAATTTCTTATAAAATGCATACCATATAATCCTAATCATATTTCTAATTTAATGATATAAAACCATACTATAATCTTTACCTTTGCCCTAATTCTAAATGCCAAACCATGATTATAAATGGTAGACCCTAATTGCTCAATAATTGCCCTAAATGCTAAAATCTAAATTAGTAAGTTCACTAAATTATCCCAATCTTAACCATAATTAAAAATTGTAATCCTTAAAGCTAGCATGTGATCCTAAAATTTGTAAACCTGATTTTAATCCTAATTTTCAAACTCTTATTCTAACTTTAATCTGAATCATAAATGCTAATTACTCTCATATTTTGTGCCCCAATCATAATGCCAATCCCAAATCTTATATTTTGTGCCTCGATCATAATGCTAATTACTTTACCCTAATTGTAAGTGGAAAATCCTAAATCCTAACCCAGAGCACAATCTTAGTTATATGTTCAATCCTAATTGTTTTAATATTGAACCATAATCATACAAATTTGCTAAGGCATAATCATAAACATAAAAATAAGATATTTTTAAAATTCACATTTAAGTTGATTCATTATTATAGTTTTTTTTGGAGTATTATTTTATAATTAGGCTTAAATTTGGTATAATGTTCAATTAGCCTTAACATTAAAGTTTACTTAAGTGTTTAACTTTATTTATATAATTGATATGGTTTTAAAGATTTGTGCATTTATATAATTGATATTTTAGATTTATTTTATTAAATAGTAATTTTGTATTTTTTATGTTGTTTAAACATGTATGTAGATTATATTTGATGGACCTACCCCAACCCCTCCCCCTCCCCCACCCCTGCCTTCACCCCTTCCATCTCCATCTCTACCTCCACCCCCACCTCCACGACCACCTAGTCCTCCTGCAACACCTACCATAGAGGATTTGAGGGAGAGCATGAGGCACAACCTTCATGACCTCATGTGTGATATTCAAACCATTAAGCACGGGGCCCAACCCCCTCACCTACTTCACCTTGTAGATAGTATGCAAGGCATTGTACACTCTATTGAAGACATGGATTGTGACATCGATAGCTTTAGATTATGGAGGCAAAACAAGCATGCCTTTTATTATGATGGTCTTTCCTTTAGAGAGATCCATCATCTCAAAATAAATAAAGGCCATTTTATAAGATATTTTTTAAACCCTAAGATGGGTCTTCAAATTAGCAAGAAGAAGCCTCACATTTCTATTAGATGATGCACGCATCCACATATATCAGCACACTTTTGGGAGTAGTGGTGGATGGTATTTGACCATCCACCACATGCAAATCAAGGGGTGCCCATGTACTTCCTTAAGAAACTATGGGCTGAATTTGAAACCCAATTATTTTGATATTAGATCACTTTAGGGGGTTGGTGGAGGAATGCCTCAAGATAGGCTTGGGCAAAGCTGAGCGACAATACAAGGAATCACATATGACCTCAGCCTCTTGTGCCTCTTCTTGCACCAATTGACCCAGTGCCACACCATCATCAAGCAATGTTATCTATTCTTACTATATTTAGTGCCCTTTCAGGAAATTTAGCAAAGTAGTGGATACAGGCGAGAGATATTCGTCCAGTTGGACACATTTGTACTAGTTGTGGAGATATATGTAGAGGCCCCTAGAGTGATGTTGATGCAACACATGATGACCATTATGCTAAGGGTGCTGATTTTGATGATGATGCATATGCTACTCATGGTGATGATAGTGATGATATTGATGTGTCATCATTTGTTGACCTTCTGCATGGAGAGCCTAGAGACATTTAGGAGCAACAGGTAAAATTTTAATTAAAATTTAAACAAAGTACATAATTATTTACTTTCTACATACATGTGTAATTGTATTAACCATATTAATGTATGTTGATTTTGAAATAACAGAGGATGGATGATATTGTTCCTTTTAGCAGGCAATATAGTCTTTTTTTGAGACCTATAGACGTTGGCATCCCTCATATGGTATGCACTTTAAATTACAATGCAAATAATGTACATTCGGACTCAAATTTAATAACATGTGCTCATATGTTCTTTTTATCTGATTTTGTAGGGATTATCATCTGCTACACAGTTTGATGTTTGTATAGGTCCTGATCCATTGACCACTGAGGCACAACCTCAAATACCTATGGTATGAACTTTTGACCCAAGACAAATAGTTTGTACTATTTTTCTGTACACATTGTTATTAACTTATAATCTTCAACTTTGATTCATGTATAATTTTATGTGTTTTGGTTTTATGAATAGGAGATGGATTGTACTTATCAATATAGGCCTCAGTGTAGTTTATTTTTTACTCCATCTTTTGACCATTTGCGACATGTTGATGATCATCATGGTACCATATCTTTAGAAACATTTGTGACATTGGCTACTACTCAAGTATGATATATATGTTTTTATAG
The DNA here is from genome assembly GCA_028749045.1 of Cupressus sempervirens. Classification (NCBI taxonomy): domain Eukaryota; kingdom Viridiplantae; phylum Streptophyta; class Pinopsida; order Cupressales; family Cupressaceae; genus Cupressus; species Cupressus sempervirens. Next base: position 349,463,337 of record CM053785.1, read on the forward strand.
TTTATAAAAAATGAAGTGTGAATGATGTACTTTATAATTCATGTATATATAATTTTGACTCAACATTTATGTATCCATAATTCTAGGACTATGTTGCCATGAGTGTTGATGAGAGTACGAGACTAAGCCAGATGGAGGTACATACATCATCCTTTGAGGTCAGTAATGTGATTTATGTACATACATAGTTCATTATGCTCTTTATCAAATTTTAAAAATGTATGTATTGTAAATTACAGGACCTCACCACTGCCACATTTGGTAGCTTTCACAGTGCACCTCCTCCTATTACAGAGGGATGCCCATTTCATGTGGTATTATTTTTATTATGTATTGAATATTTAATTTATTTTCAAGCTAGATTTTGAAACCCATTTCAATTAAGCATCTACATGATGAGACACCTCATGTTACACAGGATGATCCATCTGTCTCACGGGGTGTCCCACATGATAAGACACCTCATGTTACACAGGATGATCCATCTGCCTCACAGGGTGTCCCACATGATGAGACATCTCATCTTGTACATGATGATCCATATAAGTCCTCTTCACGTGGAGTAAAGAGGACTGCAAATTAGATAGATTAGATCTTTTTGGCAACTTTAGATTGTGTTTTTATAACACATATTGTTTATTATGTGTCACTTTGTATTAGGACAGTTAACTATATTATATGTATTTTTTGACTTCATAGATCATGTTATGACATGTTAGACCATGTACTATATTTTTATGACTTCTTATCATGCTAGTGTATGCAGTATACATTATTATGTTATCATGTTGTACATATGAACTATTTTTTTTAATGTGACATATTTTATTCATGTTATGACACATTTTGTAAGTATATGATACATGAACAATAAATTTTAATTATTTATATAGGAACATTAATTTAAACATGTTTGAATGTAAAAGTACAATAGAAAAAATAGGAGGTAATTACTTGAATTGAAATTAATTTATAATATCAAGTTTACAACTTTAACTTTCAAATAGAAGTAAACTCCTATTTTTAAATGTTTACAACATGTTTCACAATATATGTAAGACAATGTGAATGACATAAATAGAAGTGAACTCAAAATATAAAATTGGTTTAACATATTTCAACAATTGACAGTATAGTACTAATTATAAATGTATTCTTACATATGCAAAATTGTCCATCAAGCCATCTAACATATTGAGAGTGTTTAACATATTCTGGTATTATCACACTCTTAACTTATCCATAAATGCATGACAACTGACTTTATCTGTAACTAGATCACACCTTCCAATCTTCCCATTCTTCAATAGATATTCAATAGTTTTGAATCTTTTTACATCAACTAATTGTTGTCTAAAAGTAATCAAAGCATTTTCATGCAAACATTCATCTAACAAAGAAATATTGCCACACATATCACATGTACCAAAATGACATGCATTGAAAAGAAAGTATTGATCATTAGGTGGCTTACAAAAAAAACCTAATATGAAATCCTTTATAGTTTGAGGTGGTATTTTTATACAACATTCCAAAAACATTCCTTTACTATGCATGGTACCATGTATAGATTGAAATACATCATAATGGTAACAAAATTGAACATGAGTTTTACAACATGTGATTCTTTCCTTGTTAATCCTTACATACCATGGTTTACACTTTTCAAAAGATCTTTGACTAATGGTAATAGTTAACACCTTACCATCTATAAATTTTCTAAACAATTCAGTTTTAGTCATGTCCAAAAGGTGTTTAGGATGTGGATCATGTATTTTTCAGCAAACTCTTAATTTAGAACATCTCTTGAACTAGGTGATACTCTTGTATTATCATGCCAAAAAATTTCAACCAAACTTTTGACTTCACTACTAAGTTTCATATCACATCTTGGGAGTCTACCACTAGAATTCCACAAAATATTTGTTAAATCACATCCACAGTTAACTCTTCTCTTTACAACTCTTTCTAAGGTCTTATGATTTACATTAAGATATCCACTTTTATTACTAATCAACCTTTTGTCAGTTGTTGTTTTGTTAACTAATGTTGTTGTTATTACTCATCGTGCTGCATTCTTATCTTTAGAGTGAATTCTCTTTCTGATAACATCAAAGGCACTAGCAACAATGAATACAACTTGTTCTAAAGACTCATTTTTATTCTTGGGTTTTGAATACATTCCTAACCTTTTCATTTCTTTTCACATTTTAGACATTTTAATTAGTTGCAACATCAACCGACATTGAAACCCAAATTTCTTATTATAAAAAAATGTCTATTTAATCTATTAGCATTTGCTCTAATTTGTCTCCATGAAACCAATCCCTCAAGATTATCTAACACATCATTAGGAAAATGAAAATTATGCTCACACAATTTAGTATCATTATGACATGTTTGTTTAGTAATTGGTGTTTCCATGTCTACATTCATACCATTGTTATTTTCAATTGGCATTTCATTTTCACTATTATTTGGAATTTAAATCTCATTTTTATTTTTTCTTGGTATTTCTATCAAGGCATGCATTTCCATTGGAGTTTGTTGTGTATGATCATTTGGCAATCTATTCTCATGAAGAAAATCTAAATTGTTTAAATCATAACCTACTTCTAAAAAATTACCAATTTCATCATGACAAAAAACTCAAGGGTTTGGAGACACACCTGTATTGAATGTTTGATTAGAATGTGCACCTAAATCTCCTTGTATTAGTTTCTCTTCTTCAACCTCTTCATCCATTGTGGTATCCTCAATGTCTTTCTCCTCTAAAATTTTTCTTCTTCTCTCTCGTTGATGTTGTGCTTCATTGTCTTTATTTGTTGCAATCTTCTCATTTGTCAGAATTTTTATTTTCTTCTTCCTTCATTGTTTTGATCCCATGTTTGCACCAGTTTTGAATTTGAATCAACATCTTGCAAATTGTAGAAGAAAAGAAAATTAAAAAAATCTATGATAGAAATTTGTTGTTGTAGTTCAAAACTATCATTCAATCATTGCAATCATTGAAAAATGATCTATGGGGCATCTTTTGGGGCCGAACGAGTACATTAGAATCGAGTACCTAATTATAAATTGGGCACCCAATTTTTAAATAATTAGGTACCCAATTGTTTGAAAATTGGGTGCTCGATTTGGTTAACAACTAAACTCAAATTGGGCACTTGATTTTTTAATTGCAAATTGGGCGCTCAATTCTAGTGCCATGGGCACAAATTTGCATTGGGTTTTGCCTTGGGGAAAGGCATGGCATAGGTTTGGTCCCACCAAGCTTATGCCTTTATGAACCAATTTTTGACTAAGGCATTTAATCGATAATTTCAAGGATTGTCGTAATTTTTATACAGTTGTCCCCATTGAATTTTTTGACAAAACAAAAACCCATTATAGGTCTTACTATTCTGATTGCAAAAATATAAATTTTATAGTGTTATGAGTTCATTTGCTATTTTTTCATTATTTATTAATTAAAAGTATCTCTTAAACATTAAATAGTGACATTCACTAAAAATTGTTGAGATAATGGGTGTTGCACACATTGCATAATATTGCTATATTTCATTATTTTATTTTATCATGTAATGTTCCACCTAGATGGACGTGCAATATGTAAAGATTCTTATGGAATATTCTTGATGAGTTGTATTGTAACATTGTGATAATATTTTATGTAATTATTTAATATTGGAGAAAAGAATTAAATACCCAATATTAAATGTGGGGTCAGTGGGTTAAGTAGCACATGGTTTTAGCACATGGTTTATGTAATACCACTTAGTGGTTTTGTGGGACTTGCTACTATATAAGAAACCACAAGGGTAGTTGTTGTAGAGAGTAAGAAGGAAAAAGGCAAGAGTTGAGCAGGACAAGGCTTGACAGGTTAGCCAAGAGAGCATTTGTGAAGGTTGGAAGCATGGCATGGGACGTGTGGATTCATGCTTGTTCACATAGTTTTCTCGGTTGTGGCTATGGCCATGAAGGCTTCCATGGTTGTATTGCAATGGTATTTTTTTGCTGAATAATACATGGTGATGGATGCTTTTGGAGGCTGAGTTTTTCCCTCAATGAGGGTTCCCAAGGTATATCTTGTGTCATAATTTTGTGGGTATGTTGTCTATTCTCTTGCATGTGGATTTTTAATTCTGTATTTATTTCAGATTTATTATGGGTTATGTGGAAACAATTATATTATTTATTGCCAAGTTTCTTTACAAGTGGTATCAGAGCTATGATTTTATTGTTTGTAACCCTAGATTCAATCCATGGGAATGCATGAGAGGATAAAAGAAAGGGCAATATATATGAATGATTTATTGCAGGTCTGAGGGTTTTAGATTTGCTGTTATGATGGGATGTTAAAAGATTTGGGCATGTGAAATTGTTGGAGAAAAAGATTTTTTAGATGTTTCATTTAAAATGAGGGTTTTGGGGGTAGCATGCAGAAATGACCTCCTGGGTAAAAACAGACCTCACCATTGGATTCGGGTTGACATTTCTATAAATTTTGATATATAATATGCCCTAGTTTGGCCATGTTCAGAGGAAATTAAAGAGTTTTTTGGTTTCAGCCCATGATGGCTGTCAAATTTAGTCCCGTCGGAATTTTTGTCACAAGAAAAAATAAAAAAATAAAAAAATCATAGTGAAAATGGTAAAAAGATTGTCTTAGTAAAATGGCCATAACTTTCTCTCAGAATATCAAATTTCAGAGTTCTTATAGGCTTTGGAAAGCTAATTCAGAGCACTACAACTTGGTATAGGTTTGGTTCTATGATTTTGATATTTTATTAGGTTTTAAGAGCCCTAAATTCAGATGTTGTTTATTTTGAGCATGAATTAGGGCATAACTTGGGCATATGGAGTCAAATTTTAGACTTCAAGTAGTCAATGAAAAGCTCTTGGAGAGCTCTACACATTGGTTTAGATTTGGTGTAGGTTTGACATGATTTATTTAGTGATATATTGATTTGAACAGTTTATAGGTATATTTTGACTATGGTAACATTATGAGTTTATGGCATTGAAGATTTAAGATTTGATGTCATTGTATACTCAATTCATATTGGCCTCATGATGATATGGTTATTAGTGTTTGGTTTGGATATGTATGATGACTTGTTGGATCTACAAGTTGTGCAGTGTTGTAAGCAGTCTATACTTACAAGTTGCATTTATAGCTTGGTTATGGGTTGTCTTTGCCCATTGATCTTTCATTATTGATGCATATTCAGATTGGTGTCTTGGATTTGGGTTGTCTATGCCCTAAGTCACATGATTTTATGATTTTTTCTTCATGTAGAAGGGATGAGATGTTGTTACCAAGTACAGTCATGGTGGAGGATTATGGTTGACTATTTTATGCTGATGAGTTGGACATATTGAGAGACAAATGCTCGGTTCATGGATGTGATCATGGTGCAATGGATTTTGGCATGACATGATTGGATATACAGGTACATCCTTGATGTTCATTAGCTTGGATATCTGATTCAATTATGGTGGTATATCTTCTTGGTAGAGGATCATGGTTATTTGGTTTCTTTTGAAGAGCTCATGATGTGCACTTTGAGTTCTTTGATGGTTTGATGCCTTGGTTGATTCTCATGGTTAAAGAATGGATTTTTTCATCATTATGTCATGGATAGCTTGGATACATAGTTTAGTGGGAGCTTGTGACAGTGATGGGGTGACAGTGCAAGATTAGTTCTTAGTTTGGTTTGGATCTTCAAGTAGGAGATGAATTTTATGATGCCATAGGTGACTTGTTACCACGGTTGAGTGGGAGTTTTTGGCATTGATATATTTATTGAGTGTTTGCAGATGTTGGAGGTTTGTCTTAGATCATGTTGCTACAAAAGCATCTTTGACATTTGCATGGTGCACTTGGTTATCTTCATGGTGTGTGAAGATGGTTAGATCTTGAGGACTCATGGAGTTTTTGGTTATCTTCATGGTGTATGGAGATGGTTCTTCCTAGTATGTGGAGATGGTTTTTTTTCATGGTGTGTGGAGATGGTTGCATCTTGAGGACTCACAGTGTTCTTGGCAAAGGTGTGGTTTATAGTTTTATTTGGCATGTTATCCTTGGTATGAGGATGGTTTCATTATTATGTCATGGTATAATCTTGATACACGTTTAGAGTTGTGACATGTTATAGTATGTTCATGTGGAGCATGTTATCTCTTTGGTTGAGATAGTTAGATCATGTTGTCATGTTTATGTTCCTAAGGCCATGGTTGGAACTTTGACATTGATCTTGATTTAGTTTCTTGGTATTGAGTACACTGATCATAAGTTGGATACTTCATGATATTGTTATGTTGCATTTGGAGTTGGCATGGATTGATTGGTTACAGGTGCTCATGGATACTTAGAGATATTGGTGATGCTGATTTCTCTTGGATTAGAGAAGTATTTGTTGGGATGGTTGATGGTTTCAACAGGAAGTTCGAGGGGCAGTCACCTGATATGGACTTGAGAGGAGATTTTTCTTAGATGAGTCTTGGTTGGAGACTTGGGTATCTTGATGAGCATTCTCATTCCTCACTCTTGGTCTACTCGACAGTTTGCTACTTGAGAGGTATAGCCCATTGTTTCTCTCAGTTGCATTATATTTATGCTTGTCTTTCATGGATATAGATCTTGAGCTATGGTACATGAGTTAGTTCTGAAGGGTTCATTTGAGAGATGGTCTAGCATTGGTTATCTCCATGTGCATATGTTGTTATGTTGGTTGAGTTTGGGAGATGGTTTTATATTGGGCATATTCCTTGGATTAGGAATAGTTTATGAGTTTGATCTTCTTGTGAGAGGCTTACATCCATGATTAGTTATATGGTATGGTTTGGGTGTTGTTTAGGCTTCTTGTTGGGGTTTTATGGAGGAGATCATACTTGCACAGTTTACATCTAGAGGTGTGTATAGAAGGACATGATACAGTTTATGATTTGCATGGTTTCTTCGATCTTGGTTATCTTCCTGGATGTTCAGTTTTTCTTACATTGGATTTGAGATTAGTTAGAGATTGTAATCACTGGTTTGTGTTCATGTATGTCATGTGAGAGATGACATGGTTATTACTTTATCTCTTTCCTCTGTTGGTTGTGGAAAATTTTGGAGACTATTGGAAACTTGTTACAAGAGTTGTTCTTGCAAGATATTAGTTTATGTATTGTGGATGTCCTTGATACTACATGGATTCACTTCTTTGAGATGTGTTGAGTGGATTGGTTATAGGTTTAACATTATCTTTTGTAGTGGGAGCTTCTTGGTATATATGTGGTAGGTATTGCTCTTGAGGCTTGTGATTGCAGGTTACAGATTGGATATGTCAGTGATATGAGATTCACTTAGCATACCTTTGGAGGTATGGATAGTTGGATGAGTTTGGCACTTTTTGTGGGTGCTATTTCAGCTATGGATATTTTGACAACTATGGATACATGTGATTGCCTTTGGATCAGGTTATTTGTGCTTGGCATTTCAGTTGGCATAGAATTTTATGATCTTCTAATGTGACAGGTTGGGTGGTTTTCTCTTTGGATGGCTTCTATGTATGTTCAGTGGTAGTGGCATAATAGGAGGTGAGATCATTCATGTTTAAGATGCTGGATACTTTGATTTTGTTGCAGGTACCAGGATGGAGCACTCGGTGTACTTTGATCCATGATGGTGGATGTGCTAGGAGGGATTGTTCCCTTGTTCATTTATGTGGCTACGGATTGACCCTATGCAATGTATACAACAAGTGGGAGATTGTTGAGATAATGGGTGTTGCACACATTGCATAATATTGCTATATTTTATTATTTTATTTTATCATGTAATGTTCCACCTAGATGGACGTGCAACATGTAAAGATTCGCATGGAATATTCTTGATGAGTCGTATTGTAACATTGTGATAATATTTTATGTAATTATTTAATATTGGGGAAAAGAATTAAATGCCCAATATTAAATGTGGGGTCAGTGGGTTAAGTAGCACATGGTTTTAGCACATGGTTTATGTAATACCACTTAGTGGTTTTGTGGGACTTGCTACTATATAAGCAGCCACAAGGGTGGTTGTTGTAGAGAGTAAGAAGGAGAAAGGCAAGAGTCAAGCGGGACAAGGCTTGATAGGTTAGCCAAGAGAGCATTTGTGAAGGTTGGAAGCATGGCATGGGATGTGTGGATTCATGCTTGTTCACATAGTTTTCTCGGTTGTGGCTATGGCCATGAAGGCTTCCATGGTTGTATTGCAATGGTATTTTTTTGCTGAATAATACATGGTGATGGATGCTTTTGGAGGCTGGGTTTTTCCCTCAATGAGGGTTTCCTAGGGTATATCTTGTGTCACAATTTTGTGGGTATGTTGTCTATTCTCTTGCATGTGGATTTTTAATTCTGTATTTATTTTAGATTTATTATGGGTTAAGTGGAAACAATTATATTCTTTATTGCCAAGTTTCTTTACAAAAATTTAATAAATTTTTAAGTTTTTCATATTTTGTAAATTAATTTACATGTCATCAATCCTCACACAATTCTTTTGAAGTTATTAAAAAAATTCAAAAAAATTAAATTTTGATTAAATTATGGCATTTGTACATGAGAGGTTTTAGAAATTAGCTTAACCGTCAATTAAAAATTAATTTAAAAAATAATTCATTTAAAAATTCAAGAAAATTATTCTCATCAATCTTTGGTGTTTCAGATAAGTTTTTAAAAAAAGATTCACAAAAATCTATTTAGTTGTGTCAAATTATGGTGTTCGTACACGAGCGTGGTGTGGTCCTGAAACATACATTTTGAAAAAGTGGTTTTTAAAGATCCATACCCAAAAAATAATCTATCATATGGGTACACAAATAAATTACATATTCAAAAAGAAGATCCCAAGTAGCACAATTTTTTTTCTGATTTTTTTTTCTATTTAATCTCTAAATGGCTCAAACTTTGGCATCAATTGACAATAAATTTCAAAAATAGGAAAAACACTTCCACTTTTTGGCCAAAAATGAGACCCAAATTTGTGCACCAACCTTGGTATTGTAGCCAACTCTAGTAAGTGGTTACTTGGATTGATATATATATGTAACTCATTGTATCATATCCAAGTGTGTCAATAAGAAGGAATATGAAGTGTATGAGTGTGAATTGAAGAAGGCTACAAGTAGTATAAGGGATAACATAGATTTATCTATCATAGCCAAGTGATCATTGCAATTCAACGAATGTTATTCAACAAATCAAAGTTTTAGATCAGAGATCAACCATTGATTCATTCTAACATGTGTATTAGTCAAATCCATTAACTGAGTGGACTTAACAACCTTTTGATAAATCTCCTAACAAAGTGCATGCTTCATTGTATATTTGTAAATCCTTTAATAATGTGAACCTACTAGTCTTTATTGTTCCTAATAGGGTAGATTACTAGAAGTGGTCAATTCTAAGCCTTAACAAGTTTATACTGTAGTACTAAAGCTTGTGGTTATCATCCCCACCTTAGTTTTACTTTCTAATTGGAAAGTTTCTAGGTCACCATAGCTTGTGTGAAAGTGTTATGAATGTTTTACTTCTTTAATTTTTTCATGCTTACAATTAGATCATAATAATATATGAAGGATTAATTGGTGAAATAAGTTAAATTTTTATTGATTCCTGATTCACCCCTCCCCTCTCAGTAACCTAGCCTACCTTATATTTACAACAACATATACATATGTGTGTGCGCATGTGCCTGTGTGTGTGTGGATGTGTGTGTATGTATATGTATGTATGCATGTATGTATATATATATATATATATGTATATGTATATGTATGTGTGTATATCTATACATACATATTGAAGTTGATGAAAGATCAACCACACAACTCTTAAGAATCAACTGCATGCAAACACTTGTCACAAAAGAGAGAAGCAAAAGCTATGGAGGCTAGAATTACTAGATCCATAGATGACACATTTTTGATGTGCAAAAATGAAATTGCAATTATATTGAATCAATCAATTACAAAAAGATTAGTACTTATAAAAGGAGATCAAAACCCTAGTAGGTAATTGTTGTGGTCTCACAACGCATGCTCCATTCTCCTAGAAATAGGGACCCCCTAGTAAATTTTTGTCTCCCAAACCCCTAGTCCAAGGCCTAGGTCACTTTTGGATTCCCCCAAGATTCTGGGTCAAGCCTTAGTCTTTGACTGAGGAAGTCTAGAGGGCCTGACACACGAGAAAATTGAAGATTTTTGGTGTTTTAGTGCAAAGATGTGCACCCCATGAGGGTGCACATGTGTGGTCAGTGTGCAAGTACACACTCATCTCCCTTTGGAGATGTGCACATGTGCACTTATGCATGTTCGCACCTCCAGAGGGTGCACACCTCCAGGGCCTAGAGTCTATATAAGTCTCAAACCCCCTCCAATTACTCCATTTTCCTCTACGCTTAATCAAATACTACACCCTCGTACCTCTCAAAGTGCACTCCCTCCATAAACCTACATACACAAGACAAACAACATAAGACACTAGAAGGCTTTTACACTTCAAACCTAACCTAAAAAGAACCTAGAACATCTAAGTCATGAAAGGTGCACACATGCACACCTATTGAATGAATCTAAGGTAAATGTTGTGCATTCACACCTCTCCAAAGTGCACACATGTGCACCATTTTGTGCAAATAGGGGTCATTCAATGTACCTGTAAAGCTACACTATTTTGCATATCAGGGCATATGGGGTAGATTGGACTAGTTTCTGACTATTTTTAAGTGTTTTGGGCTAGGTTTTTTATGGTTGAGTTTTTTTTAGGTCTAAATTATGGCTTTTTTGACTAATGTGTACTTTCTTGTGCAGATAAAATAGCATCTTTATCCTCTTCAATGGTAGAAAAAATTTCTCCCAAACCTATAGTTTTCAAATACCAAGGTACACTAAGGGAATCCTACTTTTAGGATGGACATTCCAAAATCAAAGACACTGAGCTTGGACACATTGACTAGAATGTATTCCTCACCATTTGTAGCAAACCAAAAGAATGATCTGTAATGGTGTTAGCACTTATGCGATCAGGTTTAGTCAATGTAGAATCACATCTGACTTTAGTACAATCATCAACACTAATTATGACCTTGGAAAAACATTATGTGCCTGAAGAAAAGGTTGTCAAGAGTGTTAGAGGGGAGATAGTCCTAGACCTTCAACCTAGGAATATTGAGAAAGTGTTGCATCTCACAAGAGTTGATCAATATGTGAAGATAACCTTTGACCAAGCAGAAAGATGGTTTCAAGAGAATGAAAAGGAAGCCAAAGAGATGATTTAATCATCCTTCCTAATACATATAACACTAGTAGGCCACAGAATCAACAAAGTGGATATGACACGAGGATATATGAAGGATGATATTGGGTACATAGTTGTACTTTTGAGTAGAGCAATGGAACTCCTTACGGCTAGACATCTTCACACATGGATGGTCCATTTTATTGATACTATCAGGATAAAAAAAATGCCAATAGACAAGGCCACAATCCTCAAAGATAATCTACATGAGAAGTTCATAGCTATGAAAGCTGACCCAAGATTTTATATGACATCATACATGGTGTATTTACTAGTGGAAAGGACCATGAACTACCTAGGACTTTATAAAAAGGGGAGAATGAAAAATGCTAATGCTTGGCCCTATATGGTGTACCCACAACTAGTGAAGAAGAAGCTCTCAGAGTAGAGTGTGGAATATAGGGTGGTGAATGATAGTTTTATATTTACAATCATCTGATTCATAGAGGGTGATTATGCCAAAAGAATGTCAGTAGAAATAGTGGCTAAAATCACAAAGATAGGTGTGTACCACATCTAGTTCAAAACATTCACATACCTTAGGATCACAAGCACATAAGTGAACTTGAAGAAACTCCTAAAGTATCTGTTAGATAGGCTCATTCTGTTGGAGATTTCTAGGCAACTCGCATCTGCATATGATAGAGTGAGGAAACAACACAAAAAGACATGGGTATGGCCAATCACCATCAATGCTTTCAAGGTCAAATAGAAGAAAGACATCATGACCTTTGATTTAGACTAGGATCAATATTCCTTAGAAGAGTACAACTCCCCTTGCCCATACTTTGATAATATTGGGATGGTATAACATATGGCAGGGAAGCAATTTGTACATGAAGATGTATTGGAAGATCACTGGATGAATGCAATAGATGATTATGATATCTGCATAAGGGATCATTGTAGGATAACTCTAAAGATCATTGTAGGATAACTCTACATTTGGTGAAAAAGGTGCTCAAGATGAAGATCTCACTGAATGTTGTCAAGAAAGACATAATAGCTATCTTGGATCCTCTATACAATAGGGACACGATTTACGACAAGCCTATTATGAATGCGGTGATAGGAAGGGATGAAAACATAGACATTAATCATAGAGCTAGACATATAATTTAGTTAACAAAGGAATGGGTCAAGAAATCTTTCAAACCTAATCCAGTTCCTCAAACTGTTACTCTTCAAGCCACAACACACTTGGTGAAGGGTAAAGGTGTAAAAGTTATGGTACCATCCTTCCCTATTCAATCTTTGATGAGGTTATAAATGGTATATCAACATGAGAGGGAGGTTGAATACTTTAGGACAGATAACGAAAAGAATAAAAAAAAGAGGGTGTCTAGCAAAGAAAAAGTTGAGCCTGAAGTATAGGAGCCTGAACAAGAAACTAACCAAGAATTGCAAATGCCCCCACTAGAAGAAAACACACATGAAGAATAGGTATAGGGTGAATAGGTACAAGAAGAGGAAGAACATAGAGTTACACCAGTAGGTACAAAGGAAGAAGCCTCCCCTTCAACTCCTTAAAAGGCTAGGATCGAGCCCATTGTGGCAAGGACAAGAAAAAGAAGATTGAAGAAGAAAACCACTCCACCTGCATAGGTGCCTAAGATAATTCCTGAAGCTAAAGAAAAAGAAGAGGATAAACAGATTGAATACATTCCCTTAAGTTAAAGGACTCTCTTAGCTAGGGCCTTGGAAGAGGAAAGAAGAAGAAGCTTGACCTTGATCCCTCCATCTGCTCAAAAGTAGCCTATTCATGTTTTGACATTAAAAGATGAATGACATGAACAATAGATAGATGCAATGGAGGGGCAAGAAATAGATGTCTTTGACCTCTCTAATTTTGGCTTCATGCTAGTTAGCACTAAGATGATGGGCAAGAAGATAAGAGATACCCCCAAGAGTGAAACCTTGGGAGAGGACTAGAGTCAAATGCCACCTCTACCTCAAGGACCTCTGGACATATGACGACCACCATCTCAAGATTTTTCATTCTTAGACAAAGGCTCAACAATACCACTTCCTCTCACTATAGAATCCAAAGAAAAAACAACAGGGGAAGCAGAGCCTTAGTAACTACAAGTTGATGAAGTATCATAGGAGGGGAAAATACTTGAACAACCTCAACAAAATTCTCACGATATAGAGTCTAGGACCTTAGCCCAAGTAGATATAGAGACTCCAACTATTGATCTATCTCAAAAGGAGAAGAGTATAGAAAGTACTAATAAGGGAAAGGGACCTATAGTAGAAAGCACCTCTTCAATCAAATACATGTCTCCGATGGGCACCACACCAACATGGCTGAAGAAGGAGGTTTTGTTTCACCAAAAGAAGTAGTTGGACCTAACTGCCAATGATGAAATTATAGAGATAATTAAATCTATCAAGAAGCCTAAGCCACCTATGGGTGATGCACAACTATTGACCTTCATTATGAAGAATCAAGATTAGGACTTGCTTGCATATACAACTATCCCTCCTCCACATGTTGAGACCAAGGAACTAACTCCTAAGGATTACCAAATCAAGGAGGTCATGTTAGGAAGGCCCATAATAGATACTATGAAAGTAATGATTACTAAGGGCATGAAGGAAGCATTCAGGCACATGGACCAAGATGAGTCCAAGTTGCTTATGTTGAGGAAATAGAATGAGCTTCTAAGAGGCTACTTACACAGAGTAGGGGGGCCTATAGATCTGGATCATCCAGAGATCACTCTTTTTGTGACACTAGAGAGGAAGGAAAAGGGTAATATATAGATGGATTCATTTTTGGGAGCATGTTAGTAGTAGCGCAATAATTTTGAGGAAAGAGATGTACAGATAATATAGGGCAATTTGAACCTATTACACCATATTCAATTGAGCATGGATAGATTGATGTCCATAGCAAACCAAGATTTTGGGTTGATGGACAAGGTACATACCTAGGAAAAAGACATTCGAGCTTTGACATAAATAAAAGGTGAAAGGTATCGTATGCTCTTGGAAGCATATACTGTAGAGGAGCTAGACAAGCTTGATGACTAGATAGAGAAAATATCTATCAAGAATAAAGTTATGCAAGAACTACATGAGGATATACAGAGGTTGTGGGATTAGACTCAAGAATAGGATTTGGAAGCAAAGAGGTATTACAACACTACCAGCCTTGAAATTTTTGAAGATGAGTCAAAAGTCAAGTTCAATTTAGTGCAATTAGTAGTTCAACAATTCTAAAGAACTTTCAAGGATGCTTCATTAGATGAAGATATCAAGCAAGCATTTAAGACTGAAGAGGTATTGTTGGAATTGGATATTAAACTTGAGGATTTTTTGGAAACCCTTATAGAAGTTAGCGATTACTAGCAAACAGTGAAGAATAAGTATGGGACTTTAGATTTTCTTGAAGTTTACCAAGTAACAAAGATCATAGATAAATTCAAGAATAAGCATCTAGGCATCAATTTGGGATAAAGACAGGAAAAACCCAAATGCTAGAAATTCAATTTTGACACTTGGGGAAAATTTTGCATTTTTGGAATCTATCATCAAGGTGCACAAGTACACTATTTTTAGATGACATTAACAATTTTCAAGAAGTAGTTTAGTGCACTGATAGCTAACTATTAGTTGCTATTTTAAGAGCATTCCATGCAATGAAAATACATTTTGATGGCAATTCAACTCCCAGAAACATTTAGAGAAGGTCAAGCTTCCATTTTTAGAGCTTCTAGCGACTCTTAGATCCTTTTGCAGCTTCCTTTTTCTTATCTACTTCTTTTTTCATTGTTTTAAGTCATGTAAAGGCTCATGGACCCATTAATTGATATAAACAAGGGTGGAGACCTACTAAGCACCATTTAGAGAGTCAATTTGTATATTATTAGATTTATTTTATTAGTTTTTAGCATGTATTTGCATTTTAAGAGCTCTCACTCTCAACACAAAAAGAGGAGATGATTTCTTATAAATATATGGATGTAAGATGCACTCCAGGCTATTATTTTGATGCAATAATATATGCTATTGGTGCTCTCATTCTAAGTATAGTTATTCTTGCTAGAGTGTGTTATTTTTGTGAATGCATGTTCATGAATAATGATGGATCCAATAGTTTTATTGTGTTGTTATGATTGTGTGATCTTTTAGTTTTGGTGTTTGCCTCATGTTAACAAATTTCACTAATGTACCGAGTTGGAGAAAAGATCACCTATTGTTCTTGCATAGCTTCTTGTCTCATATGAGCACACTTTCCATGGCCTTGCAATTTGATGAAAAGTGAAACATCTTTTGGTTATTATTGAGTTTTCATTAATGATTGCATCAATGGAATTGAGGAAGAGCTGCTCCTATTTTCATTGGTTTCCTACCCAATATTTTTAACAATTTAACTCACAGACATGTTGTTACCATGGTTTATGTTTGTTAGAAATTTCCCTTTCAAGTTATTTTCTTTAAATCTCTTGTTACCTTATCTTTGTTATATACTTTTCTGACACTTGGTTAAAATAAGAATTCATATAGTTGCATTGATAAATTGCATTCATGATAAAACAAAAAATACCAAAAATATATCTCTTTTGTGGTTACTTTTTTCAAAAGAGGAACAGATCAAACATATTATCTAAAATTGGTTTGAACCAGCAAAGAAATTCTCATGAACATACACATTTATCTTCAAATGAGTAGATTTTAGTAGGTCACAAGATCACTTGGAACCTTGGAGCTGATTCTCGATTAGCTTTTCAAGAGAGGAGTTTGAAAGGATTCCTGTCATTCAACATTATGTAAAATGACAACTCAACAATAACTAACCTAAGTTGTATGATAATAATTAATAAAAGAATTAGCTATTATATGTCCAAAGTTTAGCTTAACTAAACTATAGATAATAAGTGACTTAATAATTAAATCATTATGATTTAATTAATAAGAAAAAAATTTATCACTCTAAAACCCCCCTTAAGATAAACTTAGGGAGTAGCTAAAAACCTAGAAACTACTACAAAAAGTAAATTTGGGTCCCAACAACAAAGCTTGAAGGTGTATCCAAGCATAACCAAATATCTAAAAAGAGAAGAAATAGAGAAAACCACATGGGAGAAACCCTACTCCAAAAAGAGATGGAAATAATGCTGAAAAGAAAACTAGTGAAAGACTGAAGAAGCCTCCAAATTAGGAAATTTTCTAGAAGATAGGAACAAGAGATGATCATGTAGAACACCATTGAAGTATGTAGAAGTTGCAAAGCTCTATCAAAAGTAATTGCTAATCTGGAAAACCTCCACTGAAATAGAACCTAACTAGGTAGAGACAACTATAATCTGCATCAAATTAGGAGGCACACAAAGGAAAACAACTAAACTCAATGATAAAAATGGCATAAAACACCAAAAGAACATGGAAGTTTACAACTAAAGTAGGGACAAATGAAGAGTGTGTATATGGTAAATGATCCAACTCACCAAAATGCATAGGTACCTAGCCATTGCATCCACCTAGTATACAGGAATAAATATTGAATACATAGCTCACTCCAACAAACCAAGGAAGCATAAGAACCAACAAAAAAACCCAACCCCCCCAATGTAGATAAAGGTGAGGTGACAAGCAATTAGAAAAGTGGGCCAAAAGAATGAAATGTCAAGTAACCATGATCAAATGCACAAAAGAGTACATATGTGTGTATTGAGGTGATCAATATTAGACATGTCATGTGGCTAATGTCATAGAAGGGAAATTCACTAGACAAAAGAAGATGGAAAACAAAGGCAAAACATCAATCCCCCATGGCACTTTCATCAGAGTAGTGCATGTGCAATAAGGCACAAGATATAATGAATCCCAAGAATACAATAATATGTATGAGTGTCCTCAAATGACACTGCTCGAATCAAAAGGAAAAACAAGGAAAAATAACTAAAATAAAAAAATTCAGATAAAATATGGCACTTTATCTTGGTGTGTTTGCAAGAATGCATATAAATGATGTCTAAATAGACCGAAAGAGACATAAGGCTAATACACTAGATAGTAAAACCCATGAAAAATCATCTGAAGTGACAAAATTGATCTCCAGACCTGAAACAACCAAGATATCCACCAGTATGCAAAAATGCAAAAGAGTGAATAGCATGTGCCTAGAGTAGAATCTAAAAAAAAACCAACATCACTAGAAAGGGCTCTGAAAGACCTTTTGAACAATATAAAAAATTCTCAAATTAGATCTCATATGCTCAAGATATGTCTCCCAAAGTGCAAAATAAAATTTTTAACTTTGACAAAAAACAAAGCCATAAAAACACGAAAACTAAAAATAACCTACACGACTGGATCAACCTCAAAACCAGCTTTTCGATCATATCTCATTTGCAAAAAATGGAGTTTGGATGAGCAAGTTACAACAAAAAAACTACATGTAGGTCAAAAAAGAGTTGGAAGGGCAAAATAAAATAAATTACTGCCTCAAGATCTTTGCCAAGTTACATCAAGAAGTGTGCATGTTGGTACAAAAATCACCTTTAGAAATGTGTCAATTTCATACCAAAACTATCTCAAGAAGCATGTAGGTTCTATACCAAAAATTGCCTCAATTTTGTGTCAAAAATCTCAAATTTTTGTGCAAACATGCCTCTATTTCTGTGCAAATATTTGTACAAAAACATCAATTTGATCATCGAAAAATCTCAATTTTCATGCCAAAAATATTAAATCATTGAATCAGGAAACGTGCCCAATTTGAGAGCAATATTTTTTTGCCTTAGATTCCAACTGTGTCCAAATTGGACAAATTTTATATGAAAATAGGGGTTTTTGGGTGCTCTTAGCTCAATAGTGAGGTTCATTTGGGCTCAAAGTGCACTAAAATAAGTGACCACCCATATTCAATACAAAAAAATCTTAAAATTGAAACCCTCTAAAAAGTACAGATATGAAAGCCAAGCTAAACTTCTCATAAATAAAATAGGGGCATAAAGATCTGGAGCTTTGATACCATGTTGAAGTTGATGAAAGATCAACCTCACAACTCTTAATAATCAACTGCATGCAAACACCTGTTATAGAAAGATAGAAGCAAAAGCTATGGAGGCTAGAATTCTTAGATCCACAGATGAGACATTCTTGATGTGGAAAAAAGAAATTGCAATTATATTGAATGGATCAATTACAAAGAGATCAATCCTTGTAAAAGGAGATCAAAACCCTAATAGGTAACTAACCTAGATTGCATGTTAATAATTAATACAAGAATTAATTATTATATGTCCAAAGTTTAGCTTAAATAAACTAGAGATAATAAGTGACTTAATAATCAAATCAATATAATTTAATTAATAAGAATTTTTTTATTACTTTAACAATATACATACATACATACATACATACATACATATATACATACATATTTATACACATATATACATACATATACATATACATATACATGTATATATGTATATAAATGTGTATACATAGATACATACATTTATATATGCATGAATTCTTAGATCCATAGATGAGACATTCTTGATGTGCAAAAAATAATTTGCAATTATATTTAATGGATCAATTACAAAGAGATCAATCCTTGTAAAAAGAAATCAAAACTTTAATAGATAACTAACCTAGATTGCATGTTAATAATTAATTAAAAAATAAATTATTATATGCCCAAAGTTTAGCTCAAGTAAACTAGAGATAATAAGTGACTTAATAATTATGATTTAATTAATAAGATCTTTTTTTATTACTTTAACAATATATATACATATACATACATATACACACACACACACACACACACACACACACACACACATATATATATATATATATATATACATATATCCATATACATGTATATATGTATATAAACACACACACACACACACACACACACATATACACATACACACACACACACACACATACATACATTACATATATATGTATGTATGTATATATGTATGGATTCTCAGATTTGTAGATGAGACATTCTTGATGTGCAAAAAAAAAATTGTTATTATATTTAATGGATCAATTACAAAGAGATTAATTCTTGTAAAAAGAGATCAAAACCCTAATAGGTAACTAACCTAGGTTACATGTTAATAATTAATAAAATAATTAATTATTATATGCCCAAAGTTTAGCTTAATAAACTAGAGATAATAAGTGAATAATTAAATCAATATGATTTAATTAATAAGAAAACTCTTTATTACTTTAACAATATATATACATATACATACATATATATACACATACATATATATACATATATACACACACATACATATACATATATACATACATATACATATACATATATATGTATATAAGTATATGTATATACATACATACATACATACATACATACATACATCTATGTATGTATGTACGAATGTATGTACATAAATGTGTTAGAATTCTTTAAAATAAATAAGAGAGGGGGTGAATTAGTTATCTAAGGTTCAGATTTACAAATAAAACTTTTCATAGCTTAGTGAACCCATATCCATAGAATATTTTCATCATGTATGCATCCATTAGATTATACAATTGCCTAATGTAGATTACTATCAAATCAATTTGTAGAAATGTAAACATGAAACATAATAGATTCAATAACATATTTGACACAATGATTTAACATAGAAACCCAATTTGGGAAAAAGCACCAGTAACATGCTACTCATTCTCACTCTTTTGAAGTGATGCCCTATGAAAGGCCAACCTTATTAAAGATTACAATACACACTGTTAAATATGACCCGGTTAAAGGATTTCAATCACCCTATTAGGAGTGATCCTTGTTAGAGGACTTTAGATCATTTACTTGGAATGTCACTTGGTTAAATGATTTACAAATGATTGTTAGGTCAACCTTAATCTAAAGGATTTACCCTAAATTGATACAATGATTAAAGAGTAACAATAAGGCTTAATCTGACAACAACTTACAACTTCATTTGCACATTACAGATCTCTATTTCAGTCCTTCATTCTATTGGGCTTTCATACACTTCATCTTGGCTAGCTTATTCACCCTTTAAGCATTCATACCCTTAAGACTTCTTGCTTTGTTTGCCAATGCAATTTCTTCTCTTAGGTCACTGAATGAAGCAAATACCCTAGACTCCTTGTCTTCCTTAGGTTCTTACACATCAACTCTTGCTTCTAACCAACCATCTCTATAAATAGAGAATTAATATATTTTATCATTCATCCTCCATCATCCATTTTAGGGTTAGGTTAGATTAGATAGGATTTAGTGAATCTACCCCTCATTTTATATCATTCCCTTCTAGAAACTTCTCCTTCAATCCTCTTTGAATTCACCTCAAAATGGTTTATCTTGAATTTTGTGCCACCAACTCATCAATCTTATCTTCCACATGGTTCACACAATCCAAGAAATCAAACTTATTGGCTCAGATTCATCAAATTCTTGATCTTTCTTGTAATGCTGACACTCAGCATTAATTGGCTTTTGATGCTCAACATCCAATGTCAAAACACTCAACACAAACTTAAAGTTTACTGGTGCTTAGCATTAAGTAAAATTTACTTGGCTTACATTGTTTCACTTGACTTACACTAAAATTGACTTTTCTCAGCTCCAACTAATTTTTTATTTGACTTGCACTAACTTTGCTTGGCACCTACTATCTACTTGGTCAAGCTTGGAAGACAAACTTTGCTTAACTTGTTCTTCTAAACTTACTTAGTGTAACCAACTTTTGCAACCTTAAGTAGATTATCAATGCACTATAATGTCACTGTCTTAACTAATTCTTGTAGTCCTTTTCATATCATAACTCAACCTTTCTCTAGATGATATTGTTACCTCATTTGATCAAATTCTCTTCATCAATCAAAAAAATGATAATACTTAAATAGTATAAGCAATTGTCTTACCAACAAGTAGCAGGTTTGACATCAGTGACAAAATAAGGATTGAAACACATCTATCATACTTGTATCAATATGTTTTCAGCAATCTCCCTCTTTGGCATTAATTGCAAACCTAAATGACCATACTTAATTAGTAAGACCAACAAAATACCAAAAAGAAAATAATTCCTTGTATTGAAATCTCTCCCTCTATCAAAAACTTTCATCTTCTAAATAGGTTACAAAATTTTGTTCTGATCAACAAGAAATCAATCAACTCATCCTTGACTTCGTTTTGATCACTTCTTATAACTCCCTCTTACTAGGTAGATGTAATCAATAGGTACACTTGTACACTTTCTCCCTCTGAGTAGATATTCCATAGTTCTATATCTTTTATATATGGATTTCTCCTTCTACGATCTCAGTGCATTTTTCTTGACAACTAATCTATTTCTCCCTCTTTGACAACAATACCAAAGACGTGTCATCTTCATATGTAGATATGAATATTTTTAGGTTCTCCCTTTGTCACCTTTCTTGTGACTAATTTGTAGTTCCAACTCTTTGATTACTTTAGAAAACTCCTAAAGTAAGATCCACTACATAAATGTGTAACGTATGTCAATCAACTTATTTGATGTAGGGTACTCCTCATGCTTCTTAGATAGCCTTTGATAGGGGTATCACCCCTAGTTTACCTCTTAAATACTCATGAGCACCCTCAAGTAATTCTTTTGTGAAGATATCAGCAATTTGTTCTTTGGTGTTGACATATTCCATCTTCACCTCTTTATGTTGAACTAATTCTCTCAAGTAATGATACTCAATTGCAATATGCTTAGTCTTAGTATGCATCACAACATTTTTTGATATATTTATAGCACTTATATTATCACAATAAAGTATCACAGGTTCAATGATTTCCTCCTTCATACCTATGAGTAATTGTTTGATCCATACAATGTTTGTACAATTCACCACAACATCAACATATTTAGCTTCAACAGTAGATTGAGAAATGTAGTTTTGTTTCTTGCTAGTCCATGTAACTAACTTTTTGCCTAAGAAATATGCTTCTCCACTGGTGCTCTTTCTATCATCAATATTTCTAGCCTAATCAACATCAGTATAGGCTCTCAATTCAAATTTCTTATTTTTCTTATACTATAGACCATACTCCTTTGATCCTTTTAGATATCTCATTATTTTCTTTAATACCATCAAGTGATTCTTTCTAGGATTAGTAGAGAATCTTGCAACTATCCCTACAGATAATGCAATATCAAGTTTGCTATGTACTACATATTTGAATTTTTCAATCATAGACTTGTATAATGTTTGATTCATCTTAGCTGAATCATCATTCTTTGAAAATTTATGTCCTGTCACCATAGGTGTACTTACTGACTTGGAATCTTCCAATCCCAAAGTTTTCCGTATCTCCTTTAAATATTTTGATTGAGTGATGTGTATACCATATTTTATTTGGTGTACTTGCAAACTCAGAGAGAACTTGATTTCTCCAAACATAGACATCTGAAATTCTTGTTTCATTTCATTTGCAAAGGCTTTACTTAAAGTATCTTGACCTCCAAATATGATATCATCAACAAAAATTTTAGATAAAAAAAAATCTTTTCCTTTCTCTATCTTCAAGTACAAATTGTTTTTATCATTAGTCCTTTCAATTCCAATTTTCACTACATAATTATGTTGTCTCTCATACCATGCTCTTGGTGCTTGCTTCAAACCTTAAAGAGCTTTTTGTAGTCTACATACCATGTTTTTGTTGTTAGCATCAAAAAATCCTTTTGGTTGTTCTATATAAAATTCTTCCTCCAATATACCATTTAGAAATGCAAACTTAACATCCATTTGATAAACTTTGAAACCTTTGTATGCAAATTAAGCAAGCAGGGTTCTTACTTCTTCCAATCTTGCAACAGGAGTGAATGTCTCTACATAGTCTATCCCTTCTTCTTGTGCTTATCCTTTATAGACTAATCTTACCTTTTTCCTTATGACATTTTCATTTTCATATAACTTGTTTATGTATACCCACTTGATACTAATCACATTTTTGTCTTCTAGTCTAGGAACTAGAGTCCATGTGCTACTTTTCTCAATTTGTTCAATCTCTTCTTCTATGGCTTTACTCCAATCCACATCTTCTAAGGCATCTTTCACTGTCTTGGGTTCTTGCATGCTCAAAAAACATGTATCATTTCTCAACTTGTTCCTTTTCATTGGTCTAGCATCTTTATTTCTAATGATTTGTGCTGCAAGATAATGTCTCTTAACATATTTAGACATTCTTGGTTCAGCTCTAGCTCCTACATTTGGTCTCTCAACGTATGAATCACTATGTACCTCTCTATTAGGTAGTTCATCATCTCTTTCATTTACACTAATTTCAAACTCAAAATGTGCCTCAACTTCATTCTATAACTCGATATCTGAATATAGCTTGGTTCCTAAATACAACTTGACATTCACAGTATGTGACTCGGTAGTCACTGAAACTTGATATTAACAAGTTTGCAACTTGATTTACAACATCTTCATTAGTAGGCATACCTTCATAAAAGTATACAAATGATTTGTATTCTTCTGGTTTCTTCATATGTTCAACCTCATATACTTTTGTATATTCATCAGATTTCACATTTTCACTTTCCACAACTTTATTAGTGTTAGTATTTAAACTTATAAGATTTACTTTTTGTGGAATAACCAAGAAATATACCTTATTCACTTTTTGCATCTAGTTTACCATTCCTGATATCTTTGAGAATATAACACTTGCTTCCAAATACCTTAAAGTATTTTACATTTGGTGAGTATCCATACGATAGTTCAAAAGGTGATGAATGAGTACCTTTCTTGACTAATACATGGTTCAAGATATAGACAACTGTACTTATAGCTTCTCTCCAGTATTTTAAAGTAGCATTTTTCTCCACCACAAGTGTCCTAGCATAGTCCATTATAGACATGTTCCTCCTTTTAGCAATTCCATTTTGTGGAGGGGTTCTAGGAGTAGATGTTTGTCTTTTGATTCCTCTGTCATTACAAAACATCTCAAACTCATTTGATATAAATTATCCTCTTCCATTAGATCTCAAACATTTCAGACTTCTATCTATTTCTTTCTCAACTCTTGCTAAGTACCACTTAAACATTTGGAAAATATCAAATTTTTGTTTCAAAAACATAATTGTCATCATTCTAGAATAATCATCAACAAGTAGCATAATGTACTTATCTCCTTTGTATCTTTTCACTTCAATTGGTCCACACAAGTTAGTATGAACAATCTCTAATATTCCATTAGAGGTATGGTTCTTACTCTTAAAACTTGACTTTATCATTTTGCCTAACTAAGATTGTTTGCAAATTATATTGTCAAGCTTCTTCAACATAGGCAAACCTCTAACTCTTCTCATGTTACTGATACTAATCAAGTTATCAAAATTAACATGGCATAACCTCTTGTGCCATAGTCACACATCATCAAATTCTACAACTAAACAAGTAGCATCCTCTATGTCAAGGTAGAATAGATTACCTCTAGTTTGATCACCTTTTCCAATCAATTTTCCATTAGTATCATAAATCTTAACAATTTTTTTTAAAACTCAACCTTGCAACCCAAATTATTTAGTTGTGACACACTCAACAAGTTATAGTTAAGTCCTTCAACATACTAAGAATTTTCACATAAAATCTCTTATGTGAGCTTGATAGAACCTTTTCTTTTTATCATATATGGTGCATCCTTACCAAACCTTACACTATGTCCATCATAATAATTCAAGGTGATGAACCTACTTTTATCTCTAGTCATGTGATGTGAACACCCACTGTTAATGATCCATCTATCATTCTTGTTCATACAAGACACTTGTGTAGTTGCTTCATCTTCATCAAATTCATCCTTCATTGCAACATACACCACTTCAACATCATGATCTTCATATCCATCTTTTGTTTCTTCTTCAACAATGTATTAAGACTTCTTGGCTTTGTCTTTTATTCTTTGTTGTCTTCATCTTTTCTACTTTTCTACTTGTCCTCACCTTTGTAATTCTTCTTCTCTAGGCATCTAGTAGCAATATGACCAACCTCATTGCAATTGAAACACATGATAGGTAACTTACCTTTAAGCTTTCCTTTACCTTTGTGAAATCTCCTTGCTAGTAGTGTTTCAATTGATCTACATCTTCCTCATCTGTATCAATGTCACTAGACACATATTTTAATTTTTTCTTCTTCGTCTCATTGGATTCCTTCAATGACAACTTAGCTTTGAAAGTATATTCAATATTTTTAGATTTATAATTATCAAAATTAGATAGCTCAAAAGTAGTGAGCCTACCTACTAAACCTTCAAGAGTTAGATAATTCCTTGGTATACATCTTAATTCTTGTGTTGCATAAACTCAAATAACATAGATGGGAAACAATGTTCTCAAAAATTTGCTTAGTACAATATCATCATCTATTTTACTAGTAGCTCCTCTTATTGCATTAACAACATCTTTTATCCTAGAGCAATATTGAGCAATATTCTCACCTTTTTGCATTCTCATATCATCAAACTTACCTCTAAGATAGCATCCCACATTTTCTTCACACTATCACAACCCTTGGTATCATCAAACTCAGCATAGCTTAGGGCAGAGGCAATCTCCAACATCACTTGGTTGCGTTCTTTCTTCTTTTTTAGATCTTCAATAGTTAGGGATCCAACATGATTAGTATGCTCAATAGTAGCGGTGGATTCTGCATGATCTCCAAGACCTCCTAGGTGTAGCTTCATTAGACTTTTCCATGCAAGAAATTTATCTCTATTAAGCTTGGGTACTTCTCTTTTTGACATCTTGATCTTTGTACTTCTAGTACCTTCAAACTAGTCCTCTTAATCAGATGGCTTTGATACCAATTGTTGGAATTCTTTAGAATAACTAAGAGGGGTGGTGAATAAGTTATCCAAGGTCTAGATATACAAATAAAACTTTTCATAGCTTAGTGAACCCATATCCATAAAATATTTTCATCATGCATGCATCCATTAGATTATGCAATCAGCTAAATGTGTAGATTACTGTCAAATCAATTTGCAAAAATGTATGATGCAAGGAGGAAAAGAAGAAACTAGGGGCAAAGGCACACCCAACTATCCAAACCACCTTGCAAGAGTTAATACAACAAAAACATGACACAAAGGACAACAACCAAAGGAGGAAGAGTAGAAAACATTTATGGATTCATCAAATAATCAGCATACATGCCCAGCTATAAGGCCTTATAGGTTACGACCATGTATTAATCCAATTACAATCCTCGATGACCCGACTTTGCATCCTTGCTCCTACTTTTTTAGTTCCCCCCTAAAACTCAATCCAACCTCCTTAAATACTTCTATGGCCACAAGTCAGCCTATCACAAAATTAAATCTTACGTTAAATGAGTGCATAACCACAAGCTGGCTCACATAATATATTAAATACCAATAATAAAATTAAATACGTGCAAGGTTAGCGCAAACTAGAACTAGACATAGACAACTTGTCAAATGAAGGCTCCACAAAATACTAACACTTGACATCCAAATGAACACTTGGTAACCACATGAACTCAACAACCAAAGATCACTTGGCATTGGCAACCACACAAACTTGGCAACCAAAGGTGACTCAACAACCAAAGAACACTCAACAACAACTATGAACTCGACACCAACTAGGAAGCTTGACATCCACTAAATTCTTGGCACCCACTAGGATCTTGACAAATGAAGGATGACTCAGTAGGAACTAGAAGAAAGAACAAAAGTGTAGGATTAGAAGGCAACCTAGGATGCTCTTATATCAATGTAAACATGAAACATAATAGATTCAATAACACATTTGGTACAATATTTTAACTTAGAAACCCAAATTGAGAAAAACCACCAATAACATGCTACTCATTCTCACTCTTCTAAAGTAATGTCCTATGAAAGGCCAATCCTATTAAAGGTTACAATACACACTGTTAAATGTGAATCAGTTAAACGATTTCAATCAACCTATTAGGGGTGAGACTTGTTAGAGGATTTTAGATCATTCACTTGGAATGTCACTTGGTTAAAGGATTTACAAATGACTGTTAGGTCATTATTAATCCAAAGGATTTACCCTAAATTGATACAGTGATTAGATAGTGATAGTAAGGCTTGATTTGATAACAACTTACAACTTCATTTGTAGATTACAGATCTTTATTTCAATCCTCCATTCTACTTGGCTTTCATACACTTCAACTTTGATATCTTGTTCACCCTTCAAGCATTCATACACTTAAGCCTTCTTGCTTTGTTTGCTAATGCAATTTCTTCTCTTAGGTGAATGAATGAAGGAAATACCCTAGACTCCTTGTCTTCCTTAGGCTCTTGCACATCAACTCTTGCTTTTGACTAGCCATCTCTATAAATAGAGAATTAAGATATTTTGTCATTCATCCTCCATCGTCTATTTTAGGGTTAGGTTAGATTAGATAGGATTTAGTGAATCTACCCCTCATTTTATTTCATTCCCTTCTAGAAACTTCTCCTTTAATCCTCTTTGAATTCAACTCAAAATGGTTTATCTTGAATTTTGTGCTACTAGCTCATCAATCTTATCTTCCACATGGTTCACACAATTCAAGAAATCAAACTTGTCAACTCAGATTCAGCAAATTCTTGATCTTTCTCATAATGTTGATACTCAACATTAATTGACTTTTGATGCTCGACATCCACTGTCAAAACACTTAGCACGAACTTAAAGTTTACTAGTGTTTGACATCAACTAAACTTTACTCAGCTTACACAGTTTCACTCAGCTTACATTGAAATTGACTTTTCTTGGCTCTAACTAATTTTCTGCTAGCTTGCACTAAATTTTCTCAACACCTACTATCTACTCGGTCAAGCTTGGAAAAAAAACTTTGCTTAACTTGTTCTTCTAAACTTACTTAGTGTAACCAACCTTTGCAACCTTAAGTATATTATCAATGCACTATAATATCACTATCTTAACTGATTCTTGTACTCCTTTTCATAACTCAACCTTTCCTCTAGGTGTTGTTTTTACCTCATTTGATCAAATCATCTTCTTCAATCAAACAAATGATAGTACTTAAATCATATAAGAAATTGTCTTACCGACAAGTAGTAGGTTTGACATCAGTGACAAAATAATGATTGAAACACATTTATTATACTTGTATCAATCTATTTTCAACAAGATGTATACACACACACACATACACATGTATATATATGTATATATAAGTATATATACACATATTTATACACACACACACACACACATATACATATACATATATATGTATACACACATATAGTTCAATTGAATGCTTGAAAATGAAATAGTCAAATATGAATCTCTTGACACTTGGAAGGAATCACACAAGAATGGTGACATCATATAATGATCACACTTGGGCATGATGAAGTCACTTCATGTGTTGACTTCACTGAGAGGCTTATTATTTTGTTTAATGTGAATGATCGAGAATTCAAATTCAAGAAGTTATTGCAATTGTAAAAATAGTCTAGTGGACAACTACATCACATAGTGTCAAGGGCTTTTAAAAATTTTAGCTAATATTTTGGAGAAAAGATGAGCAATTCTATTTATAGGTGGTTTGATGGAACCTCTAAAGGCTTGAGTCAAAGGCTTAAATCCCAATACACTCATTGAGATGATCAAGGAGGCATGTGACATGCATGCTTCATCATCTTCTTTTAGGAGTTACACACACACAAAGTCACCTCTTGCACATATAGAAAGGACAAAAAATATTCAAGAAGAAGTCAGTGATGAAAAATGCCACACATTAGGAGTTTAAGAGAAGGAAGCTTTGTTTCACATGCAAGGATCCTTATGAACTAGGTCACCAGTGTCATGGCAAAGGGAAGATCCATTACATCAAGGTGGTGCCTACTAATGAAGAAGGTGTACAACCGTAGGAGTTAGAAGAGGTGACTAATCATGGAGAGAGGATTGATGCACTTGCAAGGAGAATAGGTTCTATTGTTGCACTCTTGGAGACTCATCGATGGAGTGTATTTTGGGTACACTAAATTATTTCCAAAGTTAAGTTTTACCTTATTGTATGGGATTCTATGAATGTCCAACTTCTCTTTCTGTAATGACTCTAGCCTATTGTTTTTGAAAAAAATATAGTTCTCCTAGTTTAGATGAATTTGCACCACCCCCATGATATTTAATAAAATATCATGATATATTTCCCAAGAGAATAGAAATGCAATCACAACAAGATGCTAAGATGATATTCTTACTAATAAACATACACTCGATAATAATACCATAATAGATGGATTGTGTCTATTTTATAGGCAACACAATAAGAGAGGGAGATAAGGAGTAGATGAGTTATCTCCAACAAAGAGGAATCACATGTTCATCAAAGGTGGATCATCCTCGATAATGTGATTAAGTTTGTAAAACATGTAGAGGACATAATGTGGTGTGTGCACTAAAGTTGGACCTCACACACAAAGTAGAATGTGATAAAAAAATATCCCAACCTAATACATAATTTATCCTACACCATGCTCAAGTATAGACCTACAAACTCATAGGTTTCTTGTATGCAAACTACTATGCAACACATTATCCTAAGTAAGCTTAATGATAGTTTAATTAGAATATTTAATTACATTAACACCTTCCCTTCAATACAAGTTAGGGGATTGCACTTCTAACAAGTGCTAATAGAGCTTGGTCACAAGTTTGAATCCCCTTGGATAATACTAAGAGGGGGATTGTTGGAAAAATGGTTACCACTCACCACATGATTTGTGACAAGGGACTACCCCCTATTGTGGATTCTATAAGTCTAGTGGTCGTATAAGCCACCGATAAATAAGTCTTTTGGTGCAATGACAATCACACTTGTAACACACACACACAGACATACATACATATTGTAATGCTTTATTATGGACCAAAGAGAAATCGACCTAAATATGAACTATTTTCTCCAAATATTATAGAAAATTAGAGTAATAATGTGTAAGCAATATAATTGAAAACACATTACATGTATATAAATGTAGTTTATATTTCTCTATGGTTCCTCAATGTTGAATCAAACTTGTGTAAATATTATTTGTTAGACTCAATCATGAATACAATGTCCATATCCATAAGGAAATAACAAATGCATTATCTAGTAATGAATACGTAAGTACAACTAATACAATGAAGTACACCTAGTATAGATGCCACATGGTATTTAATAATAGTACAAGTGAAATACAATAACACACAATGATCTCAAATGATACACATATTTACTAAAGTTGAGTTTGTTATAAAATATTCACATATTCACATAAGTATTTAACATTAATATTGTTTCTCCCAAAGATCCCAATTCCTATTAATACATTTTTAACATTTAATTTAAAATAAAATCCACCACTCTTAATAAATGTTAATCTTATTAATATTCATTAATCTTTAATCGTATAACAAATACCATAAATACAAAAAAAAATCATATATATAACTCCAATTATAATTCTTAATAAATAATAGTAGTGCCCACTTGAACGAAGATACTTGTAATTGTATTTTGTTCTATTAATATAATTTAGAAGGCTTTGACCATTTACCAATAATAATAATAAATAATAACATGTTTACTATTTATTAATTATAAACTCCTAATTTAGTCAATTGATATCTATTATAAATAAAAAAACTATGTGAAAAAATTCTTTTGTGTGAATTCTACAAAAAATATTTACTTTACAAATAAAATAGTGAATATGGCAAGAAAACCTAAGGTTTCCTACTAAACAAAAGGCAAGAGTCTCAAAAAAAAAATATTGGAAGGAGGGGTTTGAATTGTAGTAACAAATTTAGCATCCTTGTAGATATGTCAAATGAGGCATCTTGTGATAAAGATTTCTTAGGCCTTGTCCCCAATGGAAGTATTGAAGGAAGGAAGAAGCCTGGTGTTTCTTATCAAAGTGACTGTGAAGCTAAAAATCAAATAATTTCACCATCTAAGGCATGTGAAGAGGTTATCCATAGAAATAAGAATGTTTCCTTGAGAAACCCAACTGATGTTATCTTGGAAAAGTGTAATATTTAGAAAGATAGTCTAGTGGTTAGATGAATGTGGGTAGTCATAGACCCAATACTTCATGGATCTTTTAAAAGAAAAGGAAGGATAACTTTGATAATATCTAGGAAATTCCTATAACCAAAAACACTCATTAAAGGGTCACATGAGCAAATACAATTCCTATGGGTTCTTTTAGAGTTAATTTGATAAAGATGACTATTGATAGTGGTTTGACTATTATTGCATAGGATCAATCTCGACATAAAAGTGGGAGAAAATACATGGAACAAGGTACTACAAAATAACCTAGGAAAAATGATAACTTTCTTGGAAATCCAAAAAGGGTTGAGCCTGGAAATATTAAGCCACTCCTAATAGTTTCACCACCTTGATATATTGGTCATCCAAGATTTAATGGTGATGATTGTAGGATTAGGGTTGACAATCTACAAAATACATTTGTGTTAAGTAACATTTACATGGAAGGCCTTTGACATTGTTTCATGGTCTCTATTATTTTTGGAGTGACCCCTATTCTTCCTTGGCCAATATTGTAGCTTGGATGTTTGAAGATTTTGGGGCATAGGTAAGAAATAAAACCTTGTCTAATAATTTTCATTATCTTGATTTTTGTAAGGCTTCCTTTAAAAAAGATATATTGAATGGTTCCATTTCCTTTTATGAAGGTTATAACATTACTTTTTAAAAGTGGAAATCAAAATTTCAAGCATGTTTTCATCAAAATAATCCCCAAGTGGGTTGTAATCAAATAATTTCTTGTAGAACTTTAGCATAGTAAAATTTTGATGTAGATTGGGAATGGTGGGTGAGAATTTACGTATAGAAACACTTAGTTGAATTCATCTTCTATCAACATTTTAATCAATTTAAGGCATGATACAAAGAGCTTGAAACCTCTAAAAATAATCACCAATCATTTGATTTATCATATAACACCATAATTATATTATGGATCTATGATGACATAAAAATATTTAGAGAGGAAAAAAAGAGAAAATATGAAGGGAAATTTTACAATTTAGTTACTAGGACATCCAACCTTCGTATTAGGTTTTCGAGGGAGGTTCAAAGAGGAAGAATGTTTTGTGATTCATGATTATGGGGTTTGAAGAGAATTAGGAACCCTTAATATCAATTTGTTGCAAGATATTAATAAACAACCCATCTCCCTTATCCCTCAACCTCCCAGATTAACATCTATCCCCCTTATAGATTTTGATGTTGAAGAAGGGGAAATTATTGAAGATATAGAAGGGTAATTAGATAAATATGAGAACGTAGTATCTTTGATAGATAAGGACATAATGATTCCTACCCCAAATTTAACATGAAATAATATCTTTAGCCTAGATCTCGAGAAACTTAAAAAGGATTAGATTATGGTATCTACAAGTTTCACACAAGATAATGTAAAGGAAGGAATTCAAAAATAATGTAACAATTCTTTTGGAACAATGGTAAAAAATATTATCTCTAAGGATCTAGATCAACCTTAAAAAAATGGGACATAACATTTTAGATTGTGAAGCATCAGGAATCTCATGTCGATCAAGTAGAGATAGTTAAAAGTTTAGAGGAAAACATGGTCAAGTTGAAGGAAATGATGAGTATATTTTAGAAAATGCATAACAAGGTTATAGATAGATCATATGTTGGCACAACTTAGAATATCAAGATCAAGGATAAATTAAGGAAACTTTTGAGGAAAGGCTTGACATGGGAATTGTAATGCAATTATGCTAGATGTGGAAATAGTACATAAACTTGCAAATTTTAATCAATTGGAAGTTGAGGAAAATGATTGGGAAGAGTTGAGAAAGGATCTTATGAATAAGGTGCATCCTTTGACTAAATACCGTGAGGAGGAGAAACATGGGAATTTGAGATACCATTTGTTGGATCTCATTTTGAAGTCTAAGAAATCTTGGAATAAGAAAAATATTACGATCAAATAGTTAGTGACAACATTATGAGAGAAGTGGAAGTTAAGTAGTATAACATAAGGGAAGAGGAATCTAGAAATCATATTATTAATAAGGATATTAATGCACATGGAACTCTAAGAATTGACATGATTAAAGAAGGTACAAAAAACCCAATTTGTGGCAAGAAATCTATTAATAGAGGTATGAAGTATCTTAAGGAATTTAGATTATTAGATGGTATTGTTAGAAACTGAAAAATTATTAGTGGTCTCTTTAATGTAGGGAAGGTTAAATTCCTTCCGAAAGAACAATGAGACTCCCCTCATGGAATTTTTGTGGAATTAATGTGCCTACCAAATAGTGCTTAATGGAGCACAATTATTTGACAACTTTTAAATCTAATATTGTAACAAAATTAAGCCAAAGAGAAAGCTCTAACTTTAAAAAGAAAATAAGTATAGGAGGATTGAATAAGTTGAATCAAAAGGGGCATTTGGTTGTTTATCAAGTCTATGGGGTCCTAGGAAATTGAAATTAAAATGTAAAACTCTTGTACTAACTAGATGGATGGAAAAGTTAGAAGCAATAAGAGTTCATAAAATTTTCACCTTGTCAATGTGTATGTCCCAATCTTAGTACTATATAAGAAAGAACTTTGGCAAGATATTGAAAACTACTTAGAATTTAATAAGGATGACTTCTTCTTTTTAGGAGGTGATTTTAATGCGATCCTAGATCCTAGGGAGAATTATGGGGGTTCTCAATCAATCCTGTAACCTATGGTATATTTCAAAGATTAGTTTTTTTTAAAATAGCTTATTGACATCTTCACTAGAAATGGAATCTTTACTTGAAACACAAGAGAAGGATTTACTCACACAGTGGAAAGGTTGGATAGATTTATTTTTAAGGGATATTACTCTACTTTGAACAACTCTATCACAACCTTTATTCTTTGAAATGAAGGATTTGACTAGTTTATGGTAAGATTAAAGATTGATGTGGAAAGTATACTTTCTAGAAATCTATTTAAAAATGTGATTTAATGATCCTAACTTTTTGAGTTTATTAGAAGCTTGGTGGAGTGTGGAGTCCTTTAAAGGCTGAAATATACTCTTGTGGTTTAATGATCCATAATTTTTTAGTTAATTAGAAGCTTGGTGGAAGGAATAATCCTTTAAAGGATCTAAAATGCTTTACTTTGTTGCTAAATTAAAATCATTAAAAGGGAAAAATTTTAATGGAAAAAGATAAATTTTTAAATATTTTTGAAGAAAAGATGGATATAGGAAACAAGATTAAATAATTGAATGAGGAATTTTTTAAGTAGGCATGAATATAGAGAAATAAATTTAAAAGAGAAAGAACATTTAGCTAAACAAATCCAAGACATTCTAGTCAAAGAAGATATTTTTCAGAAATAAAAAATGAGAGAGGCATGACTCACAAAAGGTGATCAAAGCACTAAATTATTTCATAGCATATTAAATAGGTTAATTATTAGTAGAATACTTAAAATCAAGACCTTTTGAGGAGAAACTATAAAAAATCCTAAACATTTGGCTAAAGATTTTGTGGCCTATTGCTCTAATATTTGAACAACTAGGAAACTTTAAATTTATTTGCCTAAAAGGAGATGCTTGATCCTATACCAAAGCTAATTACCAAGGAAGAAAATAATTTTATTAATAGGAAGCTATCTATGAAAAAGTTCAAAATTTCCCTCTTTCAACTACATCATGATAAATCTCTTGGTCTATATGGCTTCCAAGCTCTTTTCTTTCAAATATATTAGCACTTCCTAGGATGAGAGTTGGGGAGGCTATTGAAGAAAATTGGAACTAAGGAACTATACTATGAGAAATTAACTATACATTTATTTTTCTTATTCATAAGAAACCCAATTATGAAGAATTGATTGACTTGTGCCCTGTAGCTTTTTGTAACACTATTTACAAAATCATATTTAAGGCTTTGGCCAAGACTCAAAGTGTTGCTACAAAAAATCATATCATAGGATAAAATAAGTAAGTGTCCCAAGTCATTCCATCTTTGATGAGATTATATTTATACATGAATTGATCCATCGGGTAAAGACAAGTAAAGATTCTAGTATGTTAATGAAACAAGCTATACATAAGGCGCATGGAAAGTAGGATGAAGGTTTTTTTATAAGATCTTAGAAGCCTTAGGTTTTTCTAATCAATGGATAAATCTCATCTTGAAGTGCATTCCTACCCCAAAAATCTCAATTATATATCCTTTTTAATGGGACCCTAAAGGGTTTCTTTGAGATATCTGAAAGTTTACAATAATGGGACCCTATCCCCCCCTTCCTTTTCATCATTTTGGTTAAAACCTTTGGTAGGGATACTAATAAAGATCAATCAGAAGGGAAGATACAACTAGATGTTAAAGTTACTAAGGATATTCCCAACATAACCCATCAACAATTGGCCAATAACATAATTTTACTCAGAGTTAGTTCTGAAGATGAAGCCCATAAATGTGAATGCACCATAAACAAATATTTTATAGCTTCTAGTAAAAAAGTAAACCCAAATGAATCTGAAATAGTTTTCATAATAAAAAAATATAAAATGGAAGAAAAAAACTACAATATGATGGGTTATAAGAAGGAATATTTCCCTTTCAAGTACTTAGGAATCCCCCTAGACAAAGGTGTTAGATCAACCATACTATGAGATCAAATTTCCACTTAGTTGCATAAAAAGTGGAAAGTTAGAAAGGACAATAGTTCTACCTACATACCAAATTTCTTGTCTACCTCCTCAAAAAGGGTAAAATAAATTAGATAGAAAACTTATTTTAGCAGGGTGTGTTACAAAATAAGAATCAAACTTAATTAAATGGGAAGATATATGTAAACCAAAATGGGAAGGAGGCCTGGGTATAAAAAAAAGTGATTGGCAAAATAAGGCATTAGGATCTAAGCTTATTTAGAGAATGTTTCATGAAAAAATATAGTAAATGGGAAAATATATTATATAATAATTATGTGACCTCCTTGAATGTGATTTATATTTCTAGGGTTAACTACCCTCCTCCCCTCTGCACCATTGGTTTAAGAATCTAGAACTTTATGTTGGAATGTAAACCCTTGATTTTAGATAAGTTGACTTAGGACATTGGTAATGGGAAGGAGGTTTTTTTTTGGAGGATATGTTGGGATGGTTTATCTACATTAGATAATTTAAATCTTTCTCCTAAGATTAAGGAAGTTTTGACATCATCCTTGGGAAGATATGTTACGGATTACATAACTAGTTTTGAAAAAAACCTTGTGGGTGAGTGGTAGTGGAGATCACTAGAAGACACACCTTTGTTAGATTCTCAAAAAAGGAATTTAGTGAGGTCCTTTAGTCTAGGCATCTTAATTTTAAAAATAGGAATGACAAGCTAATCTAGGGAAGGTCAAAACATATGGTCTATAGTGTGAAGAGTGGATATAAAACCTTAATTGATTCCCAACATTGGTAGAAGATAGAAATTACTCTTAATTTAGGTTGGGATCTAGTATGTCTACCCTATTTAGGAAATTTTAGTTGGGTTTCTCTTTAAAAAGTAATTTTAACTACTAAATGGTTTTAAAAGACAAGCTTTGAAGGCCCATCTAGATGTTCATTATGTGAGAACAATGAGGGAGCTATATATCATATTATTTTTAGTTTCCCATGTTTGAATTTTTTTTTGATATGGATAATTAATAATCTAAACTCAAAATCATCATTCCACAATAATATTTTTGATTACTTAAAGGACTAGCATAAAATGTCAAACATGGATCTATGCAAAAACCTTTGGCAGGTAGCTCCATCAATACTAGTCTCAAAAATATGGAAGGAAAGTAGCAAAAGGATATTTAAAGAGAAAATAAT
The DNA here is from genome assembly GCA_028749045.1 of Cupressus sempervirens. Classification (NCBI taxonomy): domain Eukaryota; kingdom Viridiplantae; phylum Streptophyta; class Pinopsida; order Cupressales; family Cupressaceae; genus Cupressus; species Cupressus sempervirens. The sequence goes on from CM053785.1 coordinate 349,500,562, forward strand.
GGAGGTTTCTAGCTTGATTACTAAGATTGAAGCAAGTATTGTAGAAGTAATCAATAATAGGGTTAGAATCTCTTCCCATATTGAAGGTACATTCTTAATATCAGATTCAAAATTGAGGAAAAAGTGGTTCAATATTATCACTCTACAATGTATGGAACTAGGAAAAAAGATAAGAAATAACTTGGAGAAGAATGTGTTAAGATTCTTAAGTATTGAGGGGGAGGAGGTGAATCAGTACATACAGGTGATTTAAAACATTAAACACCAATATGTAAAATTGTATTAGTAACTTCCAAATAGTAAAACATATGACTAGTAAGAGTATGAAAAACATAACACATTGATTTTAGTATTACATAAACCCTTGTTAGAAAGTAAAAACTATAGTGTGGATGATACCCACAAAGCTCACCATTGTAGTAGATGAATTACTCGATAAAGAGCATACAGCTAACCTTTTGGGGGGTTCACCCTATCAGGAGTGACTTTTCATCTTGTTAGAAGTACAAATAGATCTATTAGAACCTACCTTGCCAAAGGATTTACACAAATATTTTGAGAGTCTACCCTATTATTGAATTTACAATTAGAACCTATTAGGGTTCACCCAATTCAAAGATTTATTAGTTGTAAGTTCTATTAGAAAATAAATATGTCTTTGGTATAGATGTAGCACTCCTTTCCTATTAGATCAAATTAGTTTTCTAATCTTATTCCATTGCACAATTCTCTTCTCTAATTAATGACTTGATTGTAACTTCTCATTCACTCTAATCTGCTCGCTTCACCTCTTGTTCACTTTCTCATCACTTACCCCCTTTTTTTTTTACACTTCTTTATTTATTTGCCTATATTATTTTTTTCCTCTCAATCTTGTCCATCCATTCAAATATTTAACTTCTTGCCCATTCATATTAATTTGCTCCCACATATCAAAGTCTTATTATTATTTACTCTTCCTCTTTTCAATCTTCAATTTTTTTTTTACCTATCTACCTTTAGAACTACTCTAAACATGTTACCTTTTCCAATGTAACCTTGCACCTTTTCCTTATACTAAAATAATGATCCAATGTAGATGTCTTGTGTCCTCCACTTTATTGTATCATACTATCTAATGTGATCACCTTTCTAGATTTGTCTTCTTCCTTGGTCAAATGTTAATTCCCTTAATACTTTTAACTTTTCTATTACAGTCACTAATCATCTAACCTTATTTTCGATCATCATTAGTACCTTACATTTCCAATAATCTTCTACCTTTACCAATTAACTTACTACAATGAATTAACTTTATTATCATTTTTCAATGCTATGGACGCTATGGATTTCCATCAATTACAATTACATAGCAACCATGTAATTCTCCACTCATTTAATATTGATATCTAATAGGTAATGCCAACAATCTTTCCTTTAGATAATATTCCAAAACAATCTCCAATGCCAAAAATCTCCCCCTTTGGAATTTATAACAATACATTTGAGATCACTTAGCTTAAACCCCCTAGAGTCTGTACTCTTCTTCTTCTTACCTTCTCCTAAATTTTGATACTAATATTTGAACTTCATCTTACCATATCTTCTCCACTTTTCTCTCAAACTCTCACATTCTTCTCTTTTGTCTCTTTTTTTAACTTCTTTTTTATCTATGAACTTTTCCTCATGATCTTGTCTCATCTTCTCTCCTCTCCACAATAATTTTCCAAAGGTGCAATCTTTAATAGATAGAAATTTGTTTCTAATTGTTTAGTGATTAATTGGAAATTATTTAATAGGATGTAGGTCTCCACTTTATGTGGTAAAGTATTCAAATATGTGTATAAAGGGAAAGAGAGAATCTTCGAATATGATTCTCTTTTGAATCCAAATTAGATTAGCAAGATCCCAAAAGGAAGGGATGCCAATGTTGAATTTGAATTGTGAAAAAGGAATGCAATACGAGGAAATAGACCCTTTGGCCCATGTGTGATAATGTGTACGAAGAATTGAACTAATTGACTAAGTAATGTGGATGTAGATGTAAAGTATATACAAACAACCCAATTAAGATACACATACAAGCTAAAATTATGAATAAAAATGAAAGATGAAAGAATAAACTTGAAATGCATGGAGGAAGTTGTTTTTTATCTCTAAAAAGTACAGATCTAGATTTGTAACTATAAATATGACTGTAGATCCCTAAACAAAATGAAAAACTTATAAAAACACAAAAACTATGTTTTGACCAAGGAGAAAGGAACAAGTCAATTTGGTGGTGACTATTCTAGAATGATACTCGTGAGGTCATCCTATTCTTGGGGTACTATTAAAAGGTTGACCCAAATTCTTAAGAAATCTTTCAAACAATTATTTCTAGATCTACAATCACAATTTTTCTATCCTGCTCTTGCACACACAAAATACATGTTTTTATATTTGGGTGGACAAGGGCTTCCCTTGGTCAAGCCCTAGATTAAGGAATCATCCTTAAATTGAGAAATATAAATGTATATAACAAAAAGATAAATGTAAGTATTCACCTCTCTTGTAAAGATCCTTGTGAGTAAGGATTTTTCCTTGTTGTATGTTGTAGATGTTGAATCCAATATGAGAATGTACGATATCTCCACAAGTTTTAATGGATCGAACATAACCAAATCATGAAGTTATGGATGTAAATATGCATGAATGAAGAATATTTTTAATGCCTTAATGTATATATCATCCATTTATGGCCAACAATATGCTTTATCTTAAAGAGGAAATGCTAACAAATAACCTTTAATGCTCGATGAAATCTCCTTTGCTTGAATTCTTGAAATGCTTGAATGTGTTGATTACAAAGTTTGATTGCATGTAAGTGGGATATCATGAAAGTGTAAGATGTAAAATAAAGTCTCTAGGTTTCCTTATATACTATTTTTTAGGAGGGAAAATAATATAGGCCAATTGAAGAGTGTGAGTTAACAATTTAAAATATTGAGACCTTTCTAGCCCTAATCTCTATGATCACTCGAGAAGATGTCGACTTGGGTCAACCTCTTCTGATTAGTTACTTGGGTCAACCTATTCTAGAATATGCTAACCTATTTTTGAATAAAAAAAGGGATAGACCACATAAAACTTAGGAGGAATACAAAAATATTTAGGAAAAGGTGGAAGAAAATAGGAGAAAGAGGGCATTGAACATAGATCATCCATGGTCAAGGAAGTCACTATGAAATAGGTGATAAAAGATCTTAAAAGGAAAGTGTATTAATTTTAATATGGTTTATTTAGCTCCCACTTTAGAGGGAGTGTGAGTTTCCTCAAACTCATAGTAAAGTAGATCAAAGAAAAGAGAAAATCTATCATGACTTAGGAGACAAAGAAATTATCAAGCCCCCAATAGACTTGATTCTTCATCATATCCAAAATCACAATAAGAGAGATAGTGCTACAAAGGGGTGTAGTTACTCATCCAACAAGGTTTGTGTGCCTTACTTAACCACACAAGAAAAAGAAAGACAAAATAGAAATAGGGAGAAGGTCTGTAAAGGGGATGGTGTTGAATGGTCTAGCAAGTGTTTGTAGCATGCTGGTAAATCCATCAAAGGATCCAACTTCAAGGGAATTCCATGTCCCAAAAATGAGAATTAAAATGACCCAGACATAAGGATGTGTATGTCCTTACGGACCAAAACAAGATAATGCTTTCCTAGTGTTGGTCTAAATTTTTGCATGATAAAATTCCTTTGTCCAGGTATAGAAAATCTAGATTGTATCCATTAATGGTGAGTAGGGTTTCTAGCTAAGTCATCCTTTTGTTAGCCTTTGATTTTTTTTGTGAAAATCCTACGTTTCATTCCATTTATAAATTTTTAGGCACGAAATATTTGAAAAATCAATTTGAGCAAATATTCTATTTTCTTTTTATTTTTCGTGCCCCTGAGTTACCTTTCCTCTCAGATTCCTCACTGTCTGATCTGAATAGATCTACTGTTGTCATTTCTTTGCTATAAGAACTTGAGCACTTTTTATGTATAGCAAGGTAGCAAGTGCCAAAAAGTTATAAAATGGGATTGCAAAATGAAGATACGATGGTCAAAGATTTGTCTTTAGGATGACTTTTTAGTCACGTACACCTTGCAAGTACTATTAGAATAGGAAAAGGGACCCAGTGGAAGCAGTCAGAAGTCGGTGCCAAAATGAGGGTCTTTCCGATGCCTCACTACTTCACTATCAAAAAAATTAAGCATCTTGTTGTTAGCAAAATAGCAAGGTGCCGTGAAATCAAAGACATGGTGGCCTCAAAAATTCTCGGTAACCATGGTCTGTCTAGGTGGCATGACAAGCAATAACTACTATTGTCAGAAGTAGTTAGTAAGAGCGATGGTGATTTGATGGGTCATTATATTTCATGGTGTTGAGTTTTATTAAAGTTGTCGGAGCTCGTTACCTCAGTATCAAAAAAAATTGACATCTCGCCATTAGCGAAGTAGCAAGGCACCGTAAAAAGAACATCCAGTGGGACCTCAAGTGACATGTAAGGGCAACTAAGATTAAAATAAAGGTTTGGTTTGTGCCAGTTGTGCAGATTTTCCTATGTCACTAGTGCCCCAGACCCACGCCCCATTCAAAAATCACATAAGGGATCCCGATCATCAGATCAAACTAGAATCAATAGTCCTTGCTACCTCACTATGGAAAGTTGCAAGTTGTTTAATCCATGCAACATAGAGAGTATGGGACCTACCACTCTTTAGGGTACTTGGTGCAGTTTCTCCACCTTTGATAATCTCAGATCAATGACCGTTGTTATCTTACCATAATGAGTTGCTCGAACGATATGTATAGAGAGGTAGCAAATGAGGGCCCACCACTATTCTTCTAAGTAGTACAATAATATATCATCCACAAGATCAAGATCGAATCGATGGCTACTACTTTTCTATGGTAAGGTGCTCATTCTTTATGTATAGAAAAGTAGCGAGATATTGACAAGTGTCCTTAGTTGCCAGTGGGTCTAGACAGAAGTGCCATCAAACAAGGAGCTGTGTACATGGGTAGTTTTCATTGGATCAACTAGCCAACTTGTCAAGTGCGACGCCAAGTTGTTTTTCTCCATATCCCATGATCGTAGGATTTTTAAAGATCGACGAAATAGATTTAAATGCAGAAGGTGGTGCCACTCTGTGTATTAATTAGACATGAAAGCTTCGCATGCGAGGAAAAATAGAGTATAATACAGGATATTTTATCAATTTCACCTTACGTGAACAAAGATTTTGAGTTTTTCTGGAGCAGAAGCAATTACTAAAGAAAATCATACTGGAGTTTGGCAAGTTTGTGAAGTAGTTTGTTCATGAAAAAATTTGTAGGAATACAGAGGAAAATGAGGATAGAATTCAAAGAAGTAATCTTGTTGTAATCTCTATAGGTGTTTCAGTTCTATAAAGCATAATCAAAGATGCCTCCGAAGAAGGGATTTTCAGGTCAAGTAAATTACTTGGATAGAAATGCACACGATGACTTGCTTGAGTTGCTACCTGAGTCTACTGTAGAGATAGTGCAAGTCAAAAAGTTGACCTCATTAAACCCTAGGTTGAGGATAGCTGATGGATTATATGATAAGGGTAATTGGGTCCAAGATGCTCAAACCTCACAAACCGGTTTAAATTTGTTCAAGAAATGGTTTGCAGAAAGGAAATTGTATGCCCCACATACCAATATATGGAATTTCAACCTGGGAAAGCTAGTTGTTCCCAGTGTGTTTATGGATTATGACCTCCTTGAGGCTGTGGTGAAAAGTTATGATCAAGCCACTAGGGTAGTGAGAAGAGTAGATGCTGAAATTCTAATCACCATCAGTCCAGAAGAGATTAGGGAAGTTTTTCGTTTGGGACCTCTCACTAGGTATCATGTGCCCATTGATTTGATAGATTTAGAAAAAGAATATATGTCAAAGAAGGATGTAGTTATACAAGGTGCACTGAAGGCCCACATTGGCAGAATTGGAACCCTACCAGAAATAACATCATCCTCTAAAGAGCCTTTCAAGAAGGCATGCTTCAATGCTAGGTTAGTAGAGATATACAAGACCCTGTGCAGAGTTTTTGGAGAGGGTGAAGAAGATTTTATCCCTGTGAGCTTCATGTATATGATCACTTAAATCTCCTCATTCGGTGTGGAAATAATTTTTGATTTTGCTTCTTACTTGGTCGATGAGATTCATAGTGGATTGGTGGGGATTGCTAAGGGCAAGGTGGAGAAGGTTTGGGGCCAATACTCCCTGTTGATGCACATGTTTTTGTTTAAGGGGGCTACATACTTTGGTAAAGAAATGGTTTTGAATAGAGAACAAGAGGGGGAAGCACTGCCAGTTCAATTATGGAGTACATATATGATTGGGGAAGCAGAAAATGCTAGTTTTGTTAGATTTGACAGGCACTTTGCCTCCAAACTGAGATGCCTCATATTGAGTGACAATCCCAAAATTCCTAAGGCACTAATGCACCTCATTAGGCCTATGGACAAACCCCATAATCTAAAAGTTTCACATAATTGGGGAGATATTATCCCATGTTTAGTTTCAACTGTTATCAAAATTTATGGATTCAAGGGAACGCCACATGTACTACCTTACCAAGTGCCCTTAAAGGTAGGAGTAGCTGAGTTCTTGTGGCAGTTGGGAGGAGTAGAAGAAGCCTTTTTACACAAAAGGGGAACACAATCAATTTTTCCCACTTGCACAGTAGCCCACTAGTTTGTAATAACTAAGGAAGGGTGGGTCTTTCTCTACAAATTTTTGGAGTAGTATAAAATGGTAGTATCTCACTCTCATTTTTGTGATGCAGAAGGTTTCTTTAATTCACCCCTTAGGCATAGGATCAAGCTATGTTTAGTTGAGCATGAATTTTATTTCCCTAAAGATGTAATAAGGAATGAGTACTCTCTATAGGAGAAAGAAACAACGAAAAAAAAATGGAGAGTCTATTCAAAAGTTTTGAATTTTATTAATTATTTTAACAAAGATTACAACCCTCTTAGTAATGTTGTAACTATTGTAGATAGAATAAATAAGCTTATGAGTACATTCCCTAAAATAATGGTGGTAATGAATGAGAAGAAGCAACATTTCATTGATTCTCTTCCAGATAAAGCTAGGGAAATAATGAGGAAATTGGATTTCACTCCCAATATAGGGGAAGGCCCACTAATTGTGCAAAGGAGGTTAGGATATACTATTATTTAGGATCAAAGGCCCATTGTGAATAAAGGAAATCATATAGTTGAATCTACTAGTGTTTCTTTTGAAGAAAGGCCACTTGAACCTTCTCCTAAGAGAAGAAATATAATAAGGGAAGAGGAAACACATGATGAAAGTTACTCACCTTCCCAAACCCCTATGAGAATTGAGGAGGAGCAGCTCACAAATGAGAAAATTGAACAAATTGGATCACAAGGGGGAGTTTTTGTTACCCAGGCAAAGATTGATGAAGGGAACCCCCACGAGTCTCCTGTGCCAAGTTTTGAGTTAACTATAGCAGATTTCAAGGGAAGGGAATTAGACCTTATTTTGGAACAAGCCAATCAGCAATTTTTGTTTGATGATAGTTTTGTAAAATCTAGGGCTTTCCATCAGTTTGCTTGGAGGGAAAACATGCACATTTTTGAGGAAAGATGTAAAATTATGAAAGCAGAGCATCTAGAAATGGATGAAGCCTCCATTCAGAATCAAATAAAGGAACAAATGATGCAAGAGTTCTTGAATATAACCCTTGACGAGGGGAGAAACATGGAAAAGGCTACAAATATTTTATTATTTCCCACTTAGGACATTGTTGATGCCTTGATTTTTAATTCTCTGTCAAATAATTTGGGATTGCAAGGTCTAGATAAAAATGAGTTCTTGGGAACTACATTAAGTAATGACTAAGCTGCTCTTGTTATGTGGTCATTAAGAAGAGGATCCAGGGCTACTCCATCACAGCCTGATGATTCAGGACTAACAGGGAGTATCATTGTGAGGAAAGTTGCTAATACCTCACATGTACAAGTAGCCCACATGAATGTGGATTATTCTCAATTTTCCTTGGCTACTGCAGAGAGGGAAGAAAAGGAGATGACTAAGCTGTAGAGAAAGTATGAAACAGTGGTGGATGCCTACAATAAAGAGGTTAAAAAAAAGAATTGAGCTTGAGAACAAGCTATTGGGAAAATCCACTAGGCCAATAATAACATACCCTCGCCCCCCAGTTGAACCCTTCAAATCCACCCCCCTCATAGAAATACTAGATACACCCCAAAGGCCACAGTACTACACTGTTGAGGATTTTGAAGAAGAAAAAGGTAAACCGTGGGCCTTACATGTAGAATTAGAGTCCAAATACGAAGATAAACTAAGAAAAGCTCTCACATATTTGGGGGACAAATTTGAATGGCCACTAATTCATGATCAGTTGGCTAGGGTGATCAGTATCTAGGAGGATTTGAAAGCCAATGATGAGGCTCTAAAGCCTATTGTGAATAAATGGGTAAGGAGGGAGAAAGCAACGATAGTTTTGTGTTTCTCTGTCATAAGGGGTTCTTATGATCAAATTGAAAAAACCTTTGACATTGTTTCTGATCTTGCTGATTTTGACAATGAAAGGATTCATTTATAGAGTGTAATAATAGGCTACTTGAAAAAGTACAAGAGCTAGAAATTCAGTTTGCTTCCTTGTACCTTAGATAAGAAAAATAATTTAAAAAATAAAGATGAATGGGCAAAGGAACTTGATGATTTATTTTGTTTAAGAATGAATCAAGTCATAAATGAAACAGGGCATGCATGGTGGGTTACCAAAATGGAAGAAATGGTGAAGGCCCAAATATTCTTTGATTCTTTAAAACAAGAATTTGTTGATATTGATAATGAGGCTAAGTATATATTAAAAAGATAGAGGGATATTTGGCAATTCAATTGGCCAGATGAAACATTCTTTGACAAGTGGATGACAGAAATAGCTCTTGGTGAATAGCTTGATGAAGATGAAACTGGCAATGATGAGGTGCAAGGTGAGGAGCCCCAATCATTGACACCATCACTACTCAAGCCCAACTAGAAGGAGAAGACAATAATAATCAACCACTTTTAGTTGTAGGCCCAAGACCATAGGATGCTGATACAATCGAAGAAGAGAAAAAGGTAGAAGTTACTCCCACCATATAGGATAAAGATGATGAAAACCCACAGGTGGAGGTTAATGTGCCATCATTAGAACAAACTTTATCGTCGGCTAATTTGGCAGTTGCATATGAAGAGGGATTAGAATAATAGCCAACTCAACAACATTAGAAGATGTGACAGAAGCTGACTCACCAAAAAGAATGTTTTGATTTGGACATCTATTGTTACCCACATTTTTGTCATTTTGTGATAGGTGTATGTAAATATTTCTTGTAAAGGACACCTGCCATTTTCTCTTAGCCTGAAGCTTGTTGCATCTCACACTATATAAGTGAGATTCTAGGGCTAGAGAAAAGGTTCAATTTCTATTGTTTCTAGGTGATATACTTAGTTTTTCTCGGTCCAATAGTTGAGCAAGTTTGTGATGTATTTTCTCTGTTAGTTCTTGAGAATACATGAATATAGAATGATCTTTGTGTTTCTTCTTAAGGTCATTCTAAGTTTACTGCAAATGTATACAATTTTCAAAGAAAATGAATAAAAATTATGGGCTGTCCCTATATCAGTTCTTTCTGAATTTTTTCTCCTTTTGATTACTTGGTTATCTTGATATTGTATGAGTAAAGGCTTGTGAAATTGAATGCAATCCAGTTAGGTTGTATATCTGTTCATCTCTGCTATTAGTTCAATGGATTAAGTAAAATCTTTGTTAAATTTGATAAGGTTGTTGCAGTAGTAGAAAGGATTTTTGAATGATGACTTCTGATAAGAATTGCTGATAATATTTTTTTAACGCAACAAATTAGATCTAAGGATTTGTAGTAGACTCTGAGCCCTAATGGATTAGGCACTGGTGAAATTAATTCAACTGGAAGAGAAATATGTCATAAATGGTTTTCAAATGCAAAATTATAATCAATTTTACTTTTATTTCATGTAGATCTTCAAAGTTGGCTAGTACTTGTTTGCATGGAATTTTTTAGCTTCAGTTAGCCACTATTGCTGAGAACACGTGCAGATCTATAGAAGAATTTTGGCCAGATCTGTTATATGGGACGTGTTTATCAAATTGTCATGAATTATGCATGTATTTGAGGATTTGAGATGAGAATCAAAATGAAACTAAAATAATCCTCATAGAGTGTTTCCCAGTCTTGAATCATCCCTAGGTATACCCACCTTGGTTTTGCAGAGCCTAAAGAGTAGAAAACCACCCTTGGTTTTGTTGAAGTTGGGTCCAATTGGTTTGCACATTTAATTATTAATAGGAATTTGCTAGTCCTTAGATTATATGAGTGATGTCATTTTGGTATTCAACATTTTGTTGCTTGGTAGTTTTAAAACTCCAACACCTAGATTGTCAACAGTCCAAAGAAGGATCAAAAGCACACATTGGGCCTCCCAAACGGTTAGTAGTTAGAGAGATTCAAATATACCAAGCCCCTAGGAACTATCAATAGTTCTAAGAAACTAATAGTGCACAAAAGGAAGGAGAGAGAGAGAGAGAGAGAGAGAGAGAGAGAGAGAGAGAGAGAGAGAGAGAGAGAGAGAGAGAGAGAGCGAGCAACAATGCATAAATTTGAGGATAACCCAAATATCATACCAAGTGTACAAGGCTAAAGTACTCCAAGCCATACTTAGAATACATAGTTTCCATTCCATGAAAAAAAAGATGAGTGGAGTTTATGAACCCACATTAAAGTGATTGCAAGCACCTTAATGGGATCAATATCTTTAATAGAAGCATACATGTATCCACTAAGAACATTTCCACTATAAGATTCCCCCAAGAAGAAGAACATATCAAGGGAAATTAGCACATAACAAAAGGTGAGAACATGAATAGATTTACCAACTTTGGGGTTAGTATAATCATATGGTAATATGTAATATTATATCGAGTATGAAATATTATCATTTCCCAGAGGAAGTATAACTACAACACAATAGAGGAAAAGACATGTAAGTGTTACAAAGAAGAGTATTTTTGGGTCAATAACATGGAGATCAAAAAGAATTGGTGCTACCATTCACAAGAAACCAAGAAGACTATACAAGACCATAGGTATGAACAATAGTACATGTACAACACAACATATAACAACATACGTAAGAAGAGAGATAGAAATAGAAGAATGCATACAATAGGTTCACTTACTTTATCCTCATACACTAATAAAGTAATAAATATTATATAAAGAAATCTAAATAAAATATATAACAAATATCACAACACGAGGGAAAACACAATGTAAAATGACAAAGATTACCATGTTAAATGGATTCCACTTCAAACATTTTGCGTGCTCCCTGCCCCCATCTTAACTAAAATTCTAGGGGAAGAATGATGACTCAAGAGATGAATAACATCCAACATAGTAGGAGCCAATTCTAAGAAAAGACTCTTGTGGGAGTCACTATGTTCATCATTAGGAGTGACTATGAGTTTCATATAAAGTATGATATGCAAATCATAATCCATAGATCAATGTATTTATCATCACTACTAACATTTTCATCATTAAAGAGTGTCTTCCATACCAAGATTAATAGAATCTAAACTAGGAGTAGAATCAAAGTGTCTATCTATTTGCATATTGTTAACTTAATTAGCTTCTTCCAAAGACTCGGACATAGTTTGATCAAAGGAAGGTAAAGGTTGAGATGAACATGCAGTTTTAGAAGAAAGAGAACAATCCTTATCCTTAGCTTTAGCTTGATGATTCTCACAATATTGACGAGTATTTTGGTTACAAATACTTTTGAAAGATAAAATAGATGGATAAGGATTAACTACCAGGTTCTAGAGAAGGAACAACTATAGGTTCAGGAATACTAGCTGAAGAAATATAGAGAGAAGGTAAAATAGGTTTAGAAGTGGTGGTTGAAGGGACAAAAAAAGTAGGTTAGATATAGGAGGTTCACCCTTAGGAAGACTAAGTTCAAGAATATTGTCCACCTTATATTATTTATAGGAGTGATAAAGATGATCATGACAAGTAGTTAGTATTTTAGGAAGAGATGGCCAATAAAAATCAATCTCAACACAACCTCAAGGATGCAAAAATTTATAGAGGGAATGGTTAACATTGCCAATTTCTCCATTACAACAAATTTTTATTCACTTATGAATAGGAGAAGTTATATCTTGCATGAAATAAATCCGTGGTATACCAAGCTTAACTTGAAACTGATTGGAAGTAGTAATGACAACAAAGGTAGTACATGGTTGGTCAGTATAATGACTCTACATCTCAACAATGCCAAGTATCATACTAGAATAACACACTGAACTCATTAAATTATTGACTAGGGATGTAATTTGAAATGATGCCCACAAAGTGTATGCTCTAATCTATATGATATGTCATTGTAACTATGCAACAAAAATATTGGAAGAAATAGTAAGTTGGGGAATGAAATAAAAATCTAACCTAGTGCTCAGAAATAATGCTACAAGCATGAAACTAAATTATTTACTTATGTCATAGGAAACAACCAATACTTTTATTACCATATGGTTGCAAGAGGAACAAAGTTCTAAAATATTTCTATTCTATTAAAATGGAAGAATGATTCCTACCTAGCTATGAACTAACTCAGGAATCTAAAATCCATATTATTTATAACATCAACATAAAACAAAACTCCCTAAATCTAAGATCCTCCAATGTCAGGAATATGAAAACATTGAAGATACAAAGCAACACCATTTAATACAGGAATAGGTTGCACTCAATTTACACATGAATTTAGGAGTTCATGGCTTCTATATCTACTCCATAATGATTGATAACTACTTTGACTTATCCCATAATAATAATAACTACTGATAATTGAAAAATCATGGGATCATTAAAAACACAAAATAATCAACCATCATCTTATAAAAACTTTGTCTTCTAATGTGGACTTCTTCTTCCATTGTTGACTCACATTTTTCCTACAAAATATTAGCATGCACATGAAAAAATCACAATACATATCCAATAGAAAATTCATAATAAGTTTTTAATATAAGCTTTGTTCTTATCACATGGATACATGAAGAACCACCCAATCAATATAGGATAGAAAGATACATCATTCCATTCTAAGTAACCATATAATATATATAGCATATTCATCTAATCTTAGAAATGTCAGAGTGCACACATATATAATAGTATAACTAGAAGTAGTCTAAATAAGTCCATCAAAAACTCATAAAGTTACCAAGTCTTAGCCATAAAAAATATAAAAATAAGAACCAAATAGGCCTTACATTGGCCTCATCAGTATATACAACCCTATTGGAAAGAGTGACATGAAGAGTTATACAAATTTAAGGATGATAAAGAAAACTATTACAAGTTTGAATCTACATAGGAGATGTATCATAGGTATCTTTACATAGTCATTTTTTATAAAGGTGCTCTTTAGTGATCACATTCACAACAAAATAAGGATCAATAAAAACACCACAAGAAGGAATATGAGAAACCCTAGTAGTAATGTAAAGAGGACCATTAGGTGCCCTAAACATAGGAGGTTTTTATTTAGGTTCAAGTGGAGATGAAATTAGAGGTTGAGGTTGATACTCGTCATGATTGATCACACTATTATCTTCTTATATCTTACAATCTACTATCTTATGTTCTTTTGTCTCTAGCATCCTAATGATGGATCATGTGGTATCATCTAAAATGTTGATGATAAAAAAACTATACACAATCAAATCCAAAAATTTAAAAGCACTAGTATAAATTGTAGAAATCTAATAGATCTCATTCTTATATCTTATCATCATAACTAATATCTATTAGAAATGCTTTAGAATAACTATAGCGGGGGGGGGGGGGGGGGGTGAATCATTTATTCAAGGTCCAAATGTCCTAATAGAACTTTTTCACCAAGCAAAGTGAGCCCATTAAAACTATTCATCCATCCAAGCTTAAACTTTCTTACTTAGCAAGTTACTGTAAAATCAACATGCAAGAATAACACATGAAGAATCAACACATAACACAGTGATTTACATGGAAACCCAATTTGGAAAAAACAACCAATAACATGCTACTTAATTTTCACTCTTCTGAAGTGATTCCTTGTGAAAGGCCTGCCCTGTTAAAGGCTACAACACACTGTTAAATGTGATCTAGTTAAAGGATTTCAACCACCTTGTTAGAAGTGGACTTGGTTAGAGGACTTTAGAACATTTACTTGGAATGCAATCCTGTTAAAGGATTTGCAAATGGTTGTTAAACCAACCTAAGTCCATAGGATTTTTACCCTAACTAATGCAATTGTTGGAGAGTAACAACAAGGGCTTTTGATCTGATACAACTCACAACATAACTTGCTAATTTCAGATATCAATTCAATTCTCAAATTTTCTTGGCTTGTAGTTTCTATAGCTTTGATAGTTTGTCCTCCTTTCAAGCTTTGTCTCCTTGAGTCTCCATGCTTGATATACTAGTGCAATCTCCTCTATGGTCACCTATCAAAGCAGAGTCTTTGTACTCTGTTCTTTCTCTCTCGATGCCTTCACCTTAACATCCTACCAACCACTTCAAAAACTTGGCAACTCAGGAACTCTTACTTCTTGACCTATAACTCCTTAAATAGAAGTGTGGAATACTTTTCCCACTCAAATCTTCCTGCTCTTAATTTCAATTTGAATGGATTAGGTAAGATTCAATGAATCTACCCCATATCTTGTTCCTTCTAGAAACATCATGAAGAATCCTCCTAAATTTTCTCAAAAATGGTTTACCTAAAATTTTGTGCCATTAGCTCATCATCCTTATCTTCCATCTAGTTCAAAAAGTTCAAAGTAACAAACTTGTCGGCTTAGATCTGGTGAATCTTTGACTTTTTCAATATTGCAATAGCTCGACACTATTGAAATTTTGATGCTTGTCACATACTATGTTACTCAACACCTACTATGTTTTACTAATGACACCTACTATGGATTCACTCAACATCAACTAAGTTTTTTGATGCTTGGCACTAGATCTTGCTTGACACCTGAGCTTGTTTAGCTCCTTCTATTTCACTCAGCACACACTAGATTTTGCATTTGCTCGACACTTACTAAAAATCTACTTGACATGAACTCACTTTCTTAGCATCCACTAATGAACTTATTTAAGCTTTGTAGACAACTTTGTTATAACTAATTCTTCTAGAGTTTCTTAGTGTGGCCAACCTCTGTATCTTCAAGTATATTATCAATACATCATTTTATCAATGTCTTAACTGATCCTTGTACTTCATTACAAAACCACAACTCAACCTTTCCCTTAGGTGCTTTTGTTATATCTTATTGATTAAATCCTTTCATCAATCAACTAAGTGATAGTACTTGGATCTTATAAGCAATTGTCATTCCAACAAATAGTAGGTTTGACATCAGTGACAAAACAATGATTGAAAACATTCTTTATCAACAATCTCCCTCTTTGCAAAAAATCTCTCTTCTTCAATAGTGATCTTTTCAATCAAATTCCAACAATATCTCTCTTTTGCATTGATGGAAAACCAAACTGATCAACTAAGTTATCAAAATGCTACCTAAGTTAAAACAGTAAATCAAATGCCAAAAAAAAAAATTTATCCAAAACTATTCATTCTATCAGCAATTTTAAATTTCTTATGACTCCCTCTAAATTCTATAAGTAACTTCCTCTTTCAAAATATTAGGGATATCTCTTTTGCTGATACACTATCTTCTCCTTTTTATTTTGCTCTCTCTCTCTCTCTCTCTCTCTCTCTCTCTCTCTCTCTCATTGAGTCTTGTTTGTAGTATTTTCTCCCTATGAGTTGTTGTTTTTCTTTTCTCTTCCTTTCTGCTAATTCTCTGCCATTTCTTCCTCTACATGTCTGATCTTTTTGCTATTTCTTCCTCTTACATTTAGACCTTTAAATTTTCTACTTCTCCCTCTATTTATCTTTTAAATTAGCTACTTCTCCCTCTATTTTCTATTTTGATATCATCTACTTCTTTTGATCAATTTTGCTACTTCTCCTCTCTTTGACAATAATGCCAAAGATATTATTTCAGAATCTTATCATGCACATGTAGCATTTGTAGGAACTCCAATTTCTCCCTCTGTCACCTTGATTGTGACTTGTTTGGAATTTTAGTGCTTTGATTACTTCAAGCAAAAACCTAAAGTAAGTATCCTCAACATCAATTTATAACATTTCAACAATCAACTTGTTTGATGCATGGCAGTCTTGTTGTTGCTTAAATAGCCTTGGATAGGGTTATCACCCCTAACTTACCTCTAAGATACTCAAACACATCTTTAGGTAGTGCTTTTGTGAAGATGTCAGCAATTTGTTCCTTTGAACTAACATATTCCATCCTCACTTTCTTGTCTTCCACCAACTCTCTTACATAATGATACTTAATTGCAATATGCTTTATTTTGGCATGCATCATAGGATTCTTTGATACGTTGATGGAACTTGTGTTATCACAATAGAGTATCATAGGTTCATCTACTTCTTCTTTCATACCTTTCTACAAGTTCTTGATCCATATAATATTGGTGCAGTTGATAGTAACATTGACATACTTAGCTTCTGCTGTGGATTGTGAGGTACAACTTTGCTTTTTGCTAGTCCAAGTAACTGATCTTTTACCTAAGAAAAGTGCTCATCCATTGGTGCTTTTTTTGTCATCAATATTACCTCTCCAATCTACATTAGTGTAGGCTTTCAACTCAAAATTTTTAGTCCTCTTGTAGTATAGGCCAAAGTCATCAATTCCTTTTAGGTGCCTCAATATTCTTTTTACTTCCATAAGATGATTTTCTCTTGGGTTTGCAAAAAATCTTGCCATTATTCCAACAACTAATCCAATTTCTGGTCTACTATGCACAACATATTGTAACTTTCCAATCATAGATCTATACATGGTCCAATTTACTTCAGTTGATTCATCATTCTTGGATAACTTATGTCCTATTACTATTAGTGTACTAACTAGTTTTGAATCTTCTAAGCCAAATGTCTTGAGTATCTCCTTAATATATTTTGATTGAGTCACAAATATTCTATATTTCAGTTGATTTACTTACAATCCAACAAAGAATTTGATTTCTCCAAACATTGACATCTCAAACTCATGTTTCATTTTATCAGCAAAATCTTTGCATAGGGCATCTTTTTCTTCAAATATTATATCATCAACAAATATTTCAGATATCAAAATGTATTTACCTTTTTTTCCCTTGATATATAGGTTGCTATTGTCATATGTTCTTTCAAGTCCTATCTTCACAAGATATTTGTGTAGTCTCTCATACCATGCTCTATGTTCTTGTTTCAAACCATAGAGTGCTTTGTGTAGTTTGCAAACCATATCTTTTTTATTGTCATCAACAAATCCCTCTAGTTGTTCTATGTAGACTTCCTCTTCTAGTATACCATTCAGAAAAGAAAACTTTACATCCATTTGGTAGAATTAAAAACCTTTATAGGTAGCATATGCAAGTACTGTTCGTACTCCTTCCATCATTGCAATAGGGGAAAATGTTTCCCCATAGTCCAATCCTTCTACTTATGCATAACCTTTGCAGACTAGTCTAGCCTTATTTCTTGTGATCTCACCATTCTCATCTAGCTTGTTCCTAAATACCCATTTGGTACCAATCACATTCTTATCAGCTGATCTTGGAACTAAGGTCCAAGTTTTTTTCTTTTCTATGTGATCTATCTCTTCTTCTATAGCTTTATGCCAATTATCATCTTTCACTGCATCTTTCACTATTTTGGGTTCAATCTTGCCAAGCAAACATGATTCATTTCCTATTATGTTCCCTGTCATTGGTCTAGCTTCCTTGTCACCTATGATTTGTTCTGTAGGGTGATGTCTTCACACAAACTTGGATAACCTTGGTTCTTTCCTCATTTCCAAGTTTGGTCTTTCAGCTTCAGAGTCACTATGCACATCTCTTTTAGGTATTTCATCATCTCTTTCATGTGTATTGATTTCAAAATTAGAATGTGCATTATCTTCATTCTACAACTCAGCTTTTGAATGCAACTCAACATTCACTAGTTGTGACTTGGTTGATACTAAAACTTGTTGCTAATTCCCAACTTGATTGGCAACTTCTTCTTTAGTAGGCATTCCTTCATAGAAGTATACAAAGGATTTGTACTCTTGTAATTTCTTGGTTTCATCATCTTGAACTTTTGCATGCTCATCAAAATTTACATTTTCACTCTCTACAATCTTGTTAGTGTTAGTATTCAAACACACATATGCTTTACTTCTAGTGGAGTATCCAAAGAATATGCCTTCATCACTCTTTGCATCAAACTTGTTATTTCTAGTATCTTAAAGAATATAGCATCTACAACCAAACACTTTGAAATGTTTTACATTGGATGAGTGACCATACCATAATTCAAAAGGTGTTGCATTTGTACCTTTCTTGACTTGTACTTGATTTAGGGTGTAGACTGTTGGAAATGATTGAAAAGATCATGAGAAAAATTATTGGAATGATCATATGGAACCGGTAAAGAATGTTCTTAATCATTGTTTTTTCATTGATGTCAAACTTGCTACTTGCAAGAATGACAATTGCTTTAGTGATCCAAATACTATCAAGTGGTTGATTGAGAAGGAGAAGGAAATCAATAAGATGTTACTAGAACACTTAGAGAAAGGTTCAAGTTGTGATGTCGTAATGAAGTACAAGGATAAGCTAAGTCATTGATGAAATAGTGTATTGATGACATACTCTAAAACATAGAGAATGGGCACACTGAAACATATCAAAGATGTAAGGTTTTAGCTAAGACATTTGTAAAGCCTAACTAAAGTTCATTAGAGAGAGGGAGTCAAGCAAGCTAGTAGGTGCCAAATAGATTCCTAGTTGAAGTCGAGCAAGTTCAACTTTAGATGTCGAGTGAACTTCAGATGCCAAGTGAACTTCAAGTGTCGAGTGAAATTCAAGTGCTGAGTGAACTTCAGATGTCGAGTGAACTTTAGATGCTGAGTAAAATCAAGTGCCGAGAAAATACAAGTGTCGAGCAAAAACATATGCTAAGCATCAAAAAACCAACAGTGTTGAGTAACATAGAGATGCTAAGCATCAATAAATCAATAATGTTGAGTTGTTGCATTATTTTGAAAATCAAAGATTTGCCAGATCTAAGCTAACAAGGTTGTTATCTAGAAATCTGTGAATTAAATAAAAGATAAGAATGATGAGTTGGTGGCACTGAACACCATATAGAACATTTTTGGAGATTACAACTAGAGTCTAGATGAAGTTTCTAGATAAGAGAAAGATATAAGGTAGATACATTGTATCCTACCTAATCCATTTGAAACCCTAAAATTGGAGAGGGAGAATTGAGAAAAAAAGGAAAACCAGATTTCTATTTAAGGAGTCATAAGGTCATAAAATAGAGAGAGGAGAAGGTGGTCGAGCATAAAAGCATGAAGTGCTAAAGAAGGTGCTAAGGAGAAGAAAGCACAAAAACTCTGTTTGAATAGATGACCACAAGGATGATTGCATTGGCATGATGAGTAAGAAGACTCAAGGAGACAAAGCTTGAGAGGAAGATAAGCTATCAGAGCTGAAGTGATTAAAGCCAAGCAAAAGGATAGAACTGAAGAGTGATCTGAAATCTGCAAAGTATGTTGTAAGTTGTATTAGATCAACAATCCATTATTGTTACTCTCTAGAAATTGTAACAAATAGTTTAAATCCTATGGACTTAGGTTGGTTTAATAGCCATGAGGTAAATCCTTTAACAGGGTGACATTCCAAGTGAATGTTCTAAAGTCCTTTGATCAGACCCATTCCTAATAGTTTGGTGAAATCCTCTAACAAGGTCACATTTAATAGTGTGTTGTAAGCTTTTAACAGGGCATCACTTTAGAAGAGTGAGAATCAAGTAGCATGTTACTGGTGGTATTTCCCAAATTGGGTTTCCACGTAAATCATTGTGTCATGTGTTAATCTTGCATGTTTTATTATTGCATGTTGATTTGCGGTAACTTGCTAAGATGGTTGATTTAAAGTTTGGATGAATGAAAAGTGTATGGATTCATTATAAGTTGTGAAAAAGTTTTATTAGGACATTTGGACCTTGAATAACTGATTCACTTGTGAATTAAATAGAAGATAAGAATGATGAGTTGGTGGCACTGAACACCATATAGAACATTTTTGGAGATTACAACTAGAGTCTAGATGAAGTTTCTAGATAAGAGCAAGATATAAGGTAGATACATTGTATCCTACCTAATCCATTTGAAACCCTAAAATTGGAGAGGGAGAATTGAGCAAAAAGGAAAACCAGATTTCTATTTAAGGAGTCATAAGGTCATAAAACAGAGAGAGGAGAAGGTGGTCGAGCATAAAAGCATGAAGTGCTAAAGAAGGTGCTAAGGAGAAGAAAGCACAAAAACTCTGTTTGAATAGATGACCACAAGGATGATTGCATTGGCATGATGAGTAAGAAGACTCAAGGAGACAAAGCTTGAGAGGAAGATAAGCTGTCAGAGCTGAAGTGATTAAAGCCAAGCAAAAGGATAGAACTGAAGAGTGATCTGAAATCTGCAAAGTATGTTGTAAGTTGTATTAGATCAACAATCCATTATTGTTACTCTCTAGCAATTGTAACAAATAGTTTAAATCCTATGGACTTAGGTTGGTTTAATAGCCATGAGGTAAATCCTTTAACAGGGTGACATTCTAAGTGAATGTTCTAAAGTCCTTTGATCATACCCATTCCTAACAGTTTGGTGAAATCCTCTAACAAGGTCACATTTAATAGTGTGTTGTAAGCTTTTAACAGGGCATCACTTTAGAAGAGTGAGAATCAAGTAGCATGTTACTGGTGGTTTTTCCCAAATTGGGTTTCCACATAAATCATTGTGTCTTGTGTTAATCTTGCATGTTTTATTATTGCATGTTGATTTGTGGTAACTTGCTAAGATGGTTGATTTAAAGTTTGGATGAATGAAAAGTGTATGGATTCATTATAAATTGTGAAAAAGTTTTATTAGGACATTTGGACCTTGAATAACTGATTCACCTGTAAATTAAATAGAAGATAAGAATGATGAGTTGGTGGCACTAAACACCATATAGAACATTTTTGGAGATTACAAATAGAGTCTAGATGAAGTTTCTAGATAAGAGAAAGATATAAGGTAGATACATTGTATCCTACCTAATCCATTTGAAACCCTAAAATTGGAGAGGGAGAATTGAGTGAAAAAGACAAACTAGATTTCTATTTAAGGAGTCATAAGGTCATAAAACAGAGAGAGGAGAAGGTGGTCGAGCATAAAAGCATGAAGTGCTAAAGAAGGTGCTAAGGAGAAGAAAGCACAAAAACTCTGTTTGAATAGATGACCACAAGGATGATTGCATTGGCATGATGAGTAAGAAGACTCAAGGAGACAAAGCTTGAGAGGAAGATAAGCTGTCAGAGATGAAGTGATTAAAGCCAACCAAAAGGATAGAACTGAAGAGTGATCTGAAATCTGCAAAGTATGTTGTAAGTTGTATTAGATCAACAATCCATTATTGTTACTCTCTAGCAATTGTAACAAATAGTTTAAATCCTATGGACTTAGGTTGGTTTAATAGCCATGAGGTAAATCCTTTAACAGGGTGACATTCCAAGTGAATGTTCTAAAGTCCTTTGATCAGACCCATTCCTAACAGTTTGGTGAAATCCTCTAACAAGGTCACATTTAATGGTGTGTTGTAAGCTTTTAACAGGGCATCACTTTAGAAGAGTGAGAATCAAGTAGCATGTTACTGATGGTTTTTCCCAAATTGGGTTTCCACATAAATCATTGTGTCATGTGTTAATCTTGCATGTTTTATTATTGCATGTTGATTTGTGGTAACTTGCTAAGATGGTTGATTTAAAGTTTGGATGAATGAAAAGTGTATGGATTCATTATAAGTTGTGAAAAAGTTTTATTAGGACATTTGGACCTTGGATAACTAATTCACCCCCCACCCCCCCTGGTTATTCTAAAGAATTCTAACAATTGGTATCAGAGCCAAACTGTTGTTTCAGTTTAAAGGGACTATAAGTAGGAAAGATCAAAATGTCTAAGAGAGCAGTCCCCAAGCTCAACAAAGACAACTATGTTGCATGGAAAAGTTTGATGAAGCTACATCTTGGATCCATAGGAGATTATGCCCAAAATTCAATTGTTACTAAATATGTTGATCCAACTGGTACTCTTACTGCAGAAGATATGAAAAATAAACAGAAACACAATAAGACAATGCTGGAAATTGCCTCTGCACTCAACTATGCTGAATTTGATGATATCAAAGGATGTGACACTGCATTCAAAATGTGGAAAGCCCTATCAGACATCTATGGAGGAGATCAGAATGTCCAAAGAGAAAAAAGAGGAAGCCTCAGAGGAAAGTTTGATGATATGAAAATGGAGGAAAATGAGAATGCTGCTCAGTATGGCAAAAGAATAAAGGAAGTGGTAAGTGCAATAAGGTGTTTGACTAGTCAATTGGATGAAGATATTGTTAATAGTAAGTTCTTAAGAACCTTGCTCCCTATCTATGCTATTAGAGTATCTGCAATACAAGAACTAAGATGAGTACCAAGAAAAAATCTAAGTTTTGAAGGTATAGTGGGTAGACTCACCGCATTTGAGTTATCTAACTTTGACAACTACAGACCTGAGAATGTTGAATCTGCTTTCAAGGCCAAGCTATCACTAAAAGATAATGAATAGGTAAAATAAAAAAAAGGAAGAAAGATGAAATATGTATCCAGTGACAGTAGCACTGATGAGGAAGATGTGGAACAATTGGAAGCTTTGCTAGCTAGAAGATTTCACAGAGGCAAAGGAAAATTCAAAGGTAAGATACCTATTATTTGTTTCAATTGTAATGAAGTAGGACATATTGCTACCAAATGTACATAGAAAAAGGATTATAAGGAAGACAACAAATACAAATTCAAAAGAGATGATGAAAAGAGAGATTACAAAGACAAAGGCAAGAAGTGTTATATTATTGAAGAAAATTCTGATGATAATGATGATGAAGTTGTTTATGTAGCCATGAAGGACCAATCTGATGAAGAAGAGCCTACAACACTGGTAACATGTATGAACAAGAATAATAGATAGATCATAGACAGTGGATGCTCACATCACATGATAGGAGACAAAAGTGAGTTTGTTAACTTTACTCAGTATGATGGAAATAGTGTTAGATTTGGTAATGATGCTCCATGTCAAATAAAAAGAAAAGGTTCCATTAAGCTTATAGAACAAATTTCATGTGATAATGCATACTATGTTGAAGGATTAAACTACAATTTTCTAAGTGTCTCACAGTTAGGCAATATAGGATGCAAAGTAGAATTTGGAAACAAAACTACAAAAATCTATGATACTGATGGTAAACTGATAGGAAAAGGAGATCAAACAAGGAGTAATCTATTTTACCTTGATATGGATGATGTCTCTTGTTTTGTTGCAAAATTTGATGATGAATGGTTATGGCACAAAAGGCTATGTCATGTCAACTTTGACAATCTGATCAATATTAGTAAAATGAAGAAAGTCAGAGGTTTACCAAAATTGAAGAAGCCTGATAATACCATGTGCAAACAATGTCAGCTAGGAAAGATGACAAAGTCAAGTTTCAAAAGCAAAAACTATACATCTAAATAAGTAATTGAGTTAGTTCATACTGACTTATGTGGTCCAATGGAAGTACAAAGCTACAAAGGAGATAAATACATAATGTTGTTTTTTGATGATTATTCCAGGATGATTACTGTTATGTTCTTAAGACAAAAATATGATGCCTTTCAAATGTTTAAGTGGTATGTGGCTAGAGTTGAAAAGGAAATAGGAAAGAGCTTGAAATGCCTGAGATTAGACAGAGGTGGTGAATTCACATCAAAAGAATTCGAGATATTTTGTAATGACAAAGGAATCAAAAGACAAATGTCAGCTCCTAGAACTCTCCCATAGAACAGAATTGTTGAAAGAAGAAATAGATTTGTGATTAACTGTGCCAGAACATTAATGATGGAAAAGACTGTTGCTCTAAAATGCTGGAAAGAAGCTGTAAGTGTAGTTGTTCATACACTGAACCGAGTACAAGTCAAGAAAGGTACAAATACAACACCTTTTGAATTATGTTATGGTCACTCACCCAATGTAAAACATTTCAAAGTGTTTGGTTGCAAGTGCTTTATCCTTAAAGATGCTAGAAATGGAAAATTTGATGCAAAAAGTGATGAAGGCATATTTCTTGGTTACTCCACTAGAAGTAAGGCATACAAGTGTTTGAATACTAACACTAACAAAATTGTGGAAAGTGCAAATGTAAACTTTGATGAGCATACATAAGTCCAAGCTGAAGAGCCAAAGAGAATGAATGAATATAGAACCTTTGTGTATTCTCATAAAGGAGTGACTATTGATGAGGATGTTGTCAATCAAATTGAAACTCAACAAAAAATTTTAGTTTCAGCCGAGTCACAACCAGTAAATGCCGAGTTGCATTCAGAAGCCGAGTTGCAGAATGAAGGAAATGCATAATTTGATTTTGAAATCAGTACACATGAAATAGATGAAGAACAACCTGACAACTCAGTACATAGTGACCCTGAATCAGAAAGATCAAACATGGAAACAAGGACAGAACCAAGATTATCCAAATATGTAAAAAGACATCACCCTACTGAATAGATAATTGGTAAAAAAGATGCAAGACCAATGACAAGGAATAGACTGAGACATGAATAATGTTTGATTAGAAAATTTGAACCTAAGACAGTATATGGTACATTACAAGATGATGACTGGGATAAAGCTATGGAAGAAGAGATTGATCAAATAAAGAAGAACAAAACCTGGAGTTTGGTTCCTAGACCAGTTGACAAAAATGTGATTGGCACCAAGTGGGTATTCAGGAACAAGCTAGATGAGAATGGTGAGATTACTAGAAACAAAGCTAGACTAGTATGCAAGGGTTATGCTCAAGAAGAAGGACTAGACTATGGGGAAACATTCGCCCTTGTTGCTAGAATGGAAAGAGTAAGAACTTTACTTGCATATGCTACATATAAAGATTTCAAAATTTATCAGATGGATGTAAAGTTTGCTTTTCTAAATGGTATACTAGAAGAAGTCTACATTGAACAACTAGAGGGATTCTTTGATGAGAACAAAAAGGATATGGTTTGTAAATTACATAAAGCACTCTATGGTCTGAAACAAGCACCCAGAGCATGGTATGAGAGACTTCACAAGTATCTAGTGCAAATAGGATTTGAAAGAACTGATGATAACAACAACATGTACATCAAATCAGAAGAAGGTAAGGATATTATTGTATATAAAATCCTTGTGGATGACATAGTGTTTGGAGGAAAGGAAGTGCTTTGTAAAAGCTTTGCTGACAAAATGAAACATGAGTTTGAAATGTCTATGTTTGGAGAGATCAAATTTTTTGTTGGATTGCAAGTACATCAACTAAAACATGGTATATTTGTGACACAATCAAAGTATATCAAAGAAATACTCAAAACATTTGGATTGGAGGATTCCAAACCAGTCAACACACCAATGGTGACAGGAAATAAGCTATCAAAAAATGATGAATTAGCTGAAGTCAATGAAAAAATGTACAGATCCATGATTGAAAAACTACAATATGTTGTACATAGCAGACCAGACATAGCATTAGCAGTTGGAATAGTGGCTAGATTCTCTGCTAATCCCAGAGAAAATCATCTCATAGCAATAAAAAGAATAATGAGATATCTTAAAGGGACTGGTAACTTTGGTCTATACTACAAAAAGAATGGAAAGTTTGAACTCAATGTATATACAAATGCGGATTGGGGAGGCAACATTGATGATAGAAAAAGCACAAGTGGAGGTGCATTATTTTTAGGTAAAAGGCTAGTTACTTGGACTAGCAAGAAAAAAACATGCACATCCCAGTCCACTGTAGAATTAGAGTATGTGGTAGCTACAGTCAATTGCACAAACATTGTGTGGCTCACACATCTATTGAAAGGAATGAAAGAAGAGGTAAAAAAACCTATGATATTGTATTGTGCTATAAACATATCCAAAAATCCAGTAATGCATGCAAAAGCCAAACATATTGCAATCAAGTATTATTATGTCAGAGAATTGGTAGAAGATAAACAAGTGAAGTTGGAATACATTCACACAAAGGAACAAACTGCAGATATCTTCACTAAACCATTGCCCAAGGATACTTATGAATATCTTAGAGGCAAGTTGGGGGTAATACCCCTAACTCAAGTAGTTTAAAGCAACAAGGATGTTGCCCTGCATCAATAGGAACAAATCATTGAAATATCAGAAGAATGATGCAGAGGATGACAACAAGAGCAGAAACTCCAAATCAGTCACAAGCATGGTGATAGAGGGAGAAGACATCAAGAAGCCAAAGCTTATATTTTGCATGATGAAGATGTTACATCTTTGGTATTTATGTCAAAGAGGGAGAAATATACAGAAAACTGATCAATACAAAGCAAGAGGGAGATATATATGAAAGAGGGAGATATATGAGATCTGTAGTAAAGATGCAGTAGCCAAGAAAAATAGCAGACAACATATACAATCTTGGTGGTAACTAAGTTGATCAATTGATCAGTTTGGTTTTGCCATCAATGCCAAAGAGGGAGATTGTTGGAAATGATTGAAAAGATCATAAGAAAAATTGTTGGAATGATCATATGGAATTGGTAAAGAATGTTCTCAATCATTTTTTTGTCATTGATGTCAAAATTGCTACTTGCAAGAATGACAATTGCTTTAGTGATCCAACTACTATCAAGTGGTTGATTGACAAGGAGGAGGCAATCAATAAGATGTAACTAGAACACCTAGAGAAAGGTTGAAGTTGTGATGTTGTAATGAAGTACAAGGATCAGCTAAGTCATTAATGAAATAGTGTATTGATGACATACTCTAAGACATAGAGAATGGGCACACTGAAACATATCAAAGATGTAAGGTTTTAGCTAAGACATCTGTAAAGCCTAACTAAAGTTTATTAGAGAGAGGGAGCTGAGCAAGCTAGTAGGTGCCGAATAGATTCTTAGTTGAAGTCAAGCAAGTTCAACTTCAGACGTCGAGTGAACTTCATATGCTGAGTAAAATCAAGTGCCGAGCATATACAAGTGCCGAGCAGAAATAGATGTCGAGCATCAGAAAACCAACAGTGTCGAGTAACACAGAGATGTCGAGCATCAGTAAATCAATAATGTCGAGTTGCTGCATTATTTTGAAAATCGAAGATTCGCCAGATCTAAGCTGACAAGGTTGTTATCTAGAAATATGTGAATTAAATGGAAGATAAGAATGATGAGCTGGTGGCACTAAACACCATATAGAACATTTTTGGAGATTACAATTGGAGTCTAGACGAAGTTTCTAGATAAGAGCAAGATATAGGGTAGATACATTGTATCCTACCTAATCCATTTGAAACCCTAAAATGGGAGAGGGAGAATTGAGTGGAAAAGGCAAACCAGATTTCTATTTAAGGATTCATAAGGTCATGAAGTAGAGAGAGGAGAAGGTGGTTGAGCATAAAAGCATGAAGTGCTGAAGAAGGTGCTAAGGAGAAGAAAGCACAGAAACTCTATTTGAATAGATGACCACAAGGATGATTACCTTGGCATGATGAGTAAGAAGACTCAAAGAGATGAAGCTTGAGAGGAAGACAAGCTGTCAGAGCTGAAGTGATTAAAGCCAAGCAAAAGGATAGAACTGAAGAGTGACCTAAAATCTACAAAGTATGTTGTAAGTTGTATCAGATCAACAATCCATTATTGTTACTCTCTAGCAATTGTAACAGATAGTTTAAATCCTATGGACTTAGGTTGGTTTAATAGCCATGAGGTAAATCCTTTAACAGGGTGAGATTCCAAGTGAATGTTCTAAAATCCTTTGATCAAGCCCATTCCTAATAGTTTGGTGAAATCCTCTAACAAGGTCACATTTAACAGTGTGTTGTAAGCCTTTAACAGGGCAGGCTTTTAACAGGGCATCACTTTAGAAGAGTGAGAATCAAGTAGCATGTTACTGGTGGTTTTTTCCAAATTGGGTTTCCATGTAAATCATTTTGTCATGTGTTAATCTTGCATGTTTTATTGATGCATGTTGATTTGCTGTAACTTGCTAAGATGGTCGATTTAAAGTTTGGATGAATGAAAAGTGTATGGATTCATTATAAGTTGTGAAAAAGTTTTATTAAGACATTTGGACCTTGAATAACTGATTCACCCCCCCCCCCCCCCCCCTCTCAGTTATTCTAAAGAATTCTAACATAGACAACTATACTTACAACTTCTCTCTAGTAATTTACAGCAACATTTTTCTCCATCAATAATATTTTGGTACAATCTATCACTAATCTATTCCTTCTTTCTACAATGCCATTCTATGCTGGAGTTCTTGGTGTTGAAGTTTGTCTCTTAATTCCTTTGTCATTGAAAAATGTCTCAAACTCTTTTGATGTGAACTCTCCTCTTCTATCTAATCTTAGGCACTTTAGAATCTTTCTTGTTTCCTTCTCTACGCTGGTCAAATACCACTTAAACATTTGAAATGCATCATATTTTTATTTTAAGAACATGGCAGTCATCATCCTAGAGTAGTCATCTACAAGAAGCATTATATATTTGTCTCCTTTGTAGCTTTGCACTTCTATTGGGCCACATAAGTCTATACGGACTAACTCTAATACTTCTTTGGAAGTGTAGGTTTTGCTTTTGAAACTTGACTTGGTCATCTTCCCTAGTTGACATTGTTTGCACATTGTATTGTTAGGCTTCTTTAGTTTTGATAGACCTCTAACTTTCTTCATTTTGCTGATGCTAATCAGATTATCAAAGTTGACATGACATAGCCTTTTATGCCATAGCTACACATCATCAAATCTAACAACAAAATAAGATGCATCTTTCATATCTAGGTAAAATAGATTACTCCTAGTTTGTTCTCCTTTTTCTATCAAATTTCCATTAGTATCATAGATTTTGGTATTTCTATTTCCAAATTCTACTTTGCATCCTACATTACCTAACTCTGACGCACTCAATAGATTATAATTTAATCCTTCAACATAGTACGCATTATCACATGAAATTTTCTCTATAAGTTTAATAGAACCTTTTCTTTTGATTAGACATGGAGCATCATTTCTAAATCTAACACTATTTCCATCATACCAAGTAAAGGTAACAAACTTACTTTTGTCTCCTATCATGTGATGTGAGAATCCACTATCTATGATCCATATATCATTCTTGTTTATGCAGGTTACTAGTGTTGTTGCCTCATTTTCATCTAACTCATCCTTCGTGGCTACATAGATTACCTCATCATCATTTTTGTCAGAATCCTCTTCTTCAACAATGTAACACTTTTTGCCTTTGTCTTGTAATCTCTTCTATCATCTTCTGTTTTGTTCTTGTTCTTGTTGCCTTCTCTATAATTCTTTTTCTGTGTGCATCTTGAAAAATTATGTCCTACTTCATTGCAACTAAAAAAAATTATAGGTAGCTTACCTTTGCCTTTTTGAAATCTTCTAGCCAGCAATGCTTCCAATTGTTCCACATCTTCTTCATCTATGTTGTTGTCATTGGATGCATACTTTACCTTTTTCTTCTTCTTCTTTGGTTTCATCTCCTTAGTATCTTTCAATGATATCTTGGCCTTGAAAGAAGATTCAAGATTCGTAGGTCTATAGTTATCAAAGTTGGACAACTCAAATGCAGTGAGTCTTCCCACTATACCTTCAAGTGTTAGTTGGTTTCTTGGTACACATCTTAATTCTTGTATGGCTAAAACTCTAATAGCATAGATGGGGAGCAAGGTTCTTAATAACTTTTTTTTAATAGTGTCATCATCTAAATGACCACCCAAACTTCTTATTGCACTTACTACTTCTTTCATTCTAGAGGCATATTGAGCAACATTCTCACCTTCTTCCATTTTCATGTCATCAAACTTTCCTCTGAGGCTTTCTCTTTTTTCTCTTTGAATATTTTGATCTCCTCCATAAATATCAATCAAGGCTTTCCACATTTTGAATGCAAAGTCACATCCCTTGATGTCATCAAATTTAGCATAGTTGAGGGCAGAGGCGATCTCCAACATTGCATGATTGTGCTCCTTCTTCTTCTTCATATCTTCTGCAATGGGTGTAGCTAGATCAACATGTTCCACTTTAATTGAGGTTTTTGCATGGTAACTTATTGATCCAAGGTGCAACTTCATTAACCTTTTTTATGCAAAGTTATCTCTTTTGAGCTTGGGAACTTCTCTCTTGGACATCTTGATCTTCCTACTTCTAGCACCTTTAAACTAAATCAGCAGATGACTCTGATACTAATTGTTAGAAATACTTTAGAATAACTGAGATAGGGGGTGAATTAGTTATTCAAGGTCCAAATTTCCTAATAGAACCTTTTCACCAAGTAAAGTGAGCCCATTAAAACTATTCATCCATCCAAGCTTAAACTTTCCTCCTTAGCAAGTTACTGTAAAATCAACACTTGAAGAATCAACACATAACACCCAATTTGGAAAAAACCACCAGTAACATGCTACTAAATTCTCACTCTTTTTAAGTGATGCCCTGTGAAAGGCTTGCCTTGTTAAAGGCTACAACACATTGTTAAATGTGACCTGGTTAAAGGATTTCAACTACCCTATTAGAAGTGGACCTGGTTAGAGGACTTTAGAACATTCACTTCAAATTCTACCTTATTAAAGGATTTTCAAATGGTTGTTAAACCAACCTAAGTCCATAGGATTTTTACCCTAACTGATACAATTGTTAGAGAGTAACAACAAGGGCTTTTGATCTGATACAACTCACAACATAACTTGCTAATTTCAAATCTCAATTTAGCTCTCAAATTTTCCTAGCTTTCAGTCTCTGTAGCTCTGACATCTTGTTCTCCTTTCAAGCTTTGCCTCCTTGAGTCTTCATGCTTAATATACTAGTGCAATCTCCTCTATGGTCACCTATCGAAGCATATTCTCTATACTTTGTTCTT
The DNA here is from genome assembly GCA_028749045.1 of Cupressus sempervirens. Taxonomy (NCBI): domain Eukaryota; kingdom Viridiplantae; phylum Streptophyta; class Pinopsida; order Cupressales; family Cupressaceae; genus Cupressus; species Cupressus sempervirens. Next base: position 349,531,790 of record CM053785.1, read on the forward strand.
TATCTCTCAATGCCTTCACCTTAACATCCTACCAACCACTTCAACAACTTGGCAACTCAACAACTCTTGCTTCTTGATTTGTAACTCCTTAAATAGAAGTTTGGAATACTTTTCTTGCTCTTAATTTCAGTTCGAATAGATTAGGTAAGATTCAATGAATCTACCCCATAGCTTGTTCCTTCTAGAAACATCATGAAGAATCCTCCTAAATTTTCTCAAAAATGGTTTACCTAAAATTTTGTGCCACTAGCTCATCACCCTTATCCTCCATCTAGTTCAAAAAATTCAAGGCAACAAACTTGTCAGCTTAGATTTGAAAAATCTTTGACTTTTCCAATATTGTAGCAACTTAGCACTATTGAAATTCTAATGCTCGACACATACTGTGTTACTTGGCACCTACTGTGTTTTATTGATGCTCAACACCTACAATGGATTCACTCAACATCAACCAAGTTTTTTGATGCTCAACGCCTATTACATGCTCGACACCTGAGCTTGCTTGATTCCTTCTGTTTCACTTGGCACACACTAGATTTTACATTTTCTTGGAACTTACTAAAAATATAATCAACATGAGCTGCTCAGCACCCACTAATGAACTTAGTTAAGCTTTGTAGATAGCTTTTTTACAACTTATTCTTCTAGAGTTTCTAAGTGTGGCCAACCTCTATATCTTCACGTATATTATCAATATATCATTTTATCAATGTCTTAACCAATCCTTGTACTTCATTACAAAACCATAACTCAACCTTTCCCTTAGGTACTTTTGTTACATCTTATTGATTAAATCCTCTTCATCAATCAACTAAGTGATAGTACTTGGATCTTGTAAGCAATTGTCATTCCAACAAATAGTAGGTTTGACATCAATGACAAAACAATGATTGAAAACATTCTTTATCAACAATCTCCCTCTTTGCAAACAATATCTCTTCTTTAATAATGATCTCTTCAATCAAATTCCAAAAATATCAAATGAAAAAAATTGATTAATGACATTTGTTAAATGTGAAGGCAAAGGATTAGTATAAATCTACAAATTCTTATTAGGAGGTGCAATAGATTTATTTGTGCTGTTAAGTTGAGTATCAATAGAAATAGCATTAGAATCAATAAAGTCCTAAAAAAAAATCTTCAAAGCATAACACCTTTGAGTATCATGACTCAGTTGATGATGGTATTGAAAAAAAACATTTAAAACAAATGATTGAGGCATTGGTTTGCTAGTATCAATAGGATAGATAGGAAGAATTTTATGAATTTCATCATGAATCAATTTAGTTATCACCTCAGGTAAAGGTTCAAATAATTGAGTGTACTTCTAATTAGGATGATACAAAAAGGAAAAAGTAGTTGTACCTTTAGATGTAGTAGCCACTTGATCAACAACTATGTTGGTTGACTTGATTTTGGTAAAGTTGTTAGGTTTAGAAAACTTGTTTGAATGACCATCAGTATCACTCTTATCACTAGAAATATGATCCATAAAAGTAGAGCTCTCAAGCTGACTCACTTGTAATTGGTAATGGTGAAGCATTGCACAAAGATAAGAAAATAACGTATACTTAGTAAGGAGAATCTTATCTCTAATGTATTTTTGTAGATTAGGAACTCTCTAAATATAGGTCTTTGACCTGCCACTATCAAAACAATACTGAAAACATAGAAAGAAACAATCTTAGAAGACCCCTACTATTCCATTGAATATCATGATCACACACATGATACAATATATGAGCATATAAGTGTTTAAATCTACCAATAAAATTAGTAACTTTCTCCTTAACAGTTTTTATGCAATGTAGTAAATTAGTTAAAGGAACTTGTTGACCAATATTTTTTTGAAATTTTTGAATGAAAGCATTAGCAAGAGTTTAAAAATATATAATAGAATAAGGAGGTAGAGAGGAATACCATTTCAAGGCTCTATCCCTAAAAGCATGTGGAAAAAACTTATCAATAAGCCTATAGTCATGAGAAATATCACTAGATATAGTCTGGAAAGTTTTAACACAAGCCACAATATCACCCTTACCATTATAAGTATTAATTGATGAGGTACCTCAATGTGTTATTGTATAAAAATATGAAGAATATTTAAGGAAAGGGGATTAGAAATATCATATGTCAGAATGATATACATTGATTGAGTGATTTGAGTCATATGTTTTTACAACATAGTGATGGTTTGGACCAAAGCACTAATGGTAGGATTGGTAGATGTAATAGTAGGCATAGATATATTAGATGTGTTAGGAAAGTTGTAAGAAGTAGAAGGAAGATGAAAAGATGTTAGTGGAGGGTTAGAAGGAGAAGGTAAAGGATTGGAATATGTAAAAGGAACCACATTTTATGAAGGTAAGAAAAAGGTATGGAAGTAGGAGGTGTTAGAAAGGACAAAGTTGTCATTGCACTAAAAGATCAACCTATCAATACTCGATACAACTAATAGTCTCTTATAGAACCATAGGAGGTGGTTAAGCCATGTAGCAAATCCTATAAGGGATGCTAGCCTATTGCCAACAATCCCCATCCCTACATCACTCATCATGGCTTGCAAGATTCAAACCTATGCCCAAGCTCTAATACCAATTGTTAGAAAGGTCAAAGTTGCTATTGCACCAAAAGATAGACCTATCAATGCCTGATACAACTAATAGTCTTATAGAACCACAGGAGGTGGTTAATCCATGTAGTGAATCCTGCAAGGGACATTGGCCCACTATGAATAGGAGGAACACTCAAAGGAAGTGAAGGGTTAGGAAGAACAACACTTAAATGTGTGGATACTTGTGTAGAAATCAACATAAAAGGTGGGGCATATGAAGGAATGCTAAAAAGAGTAATGGAAATTAGAATATAATATTCAATGGTTGTGGAAGGAGGAGGATATCCTAACTCTTGAGAATATTCTATAAAAGGATTAGCATGAATATTGATAAGGTGAGATATACCACACAAGATAGATATGTTATTATCATCTTTATTAACAAGCTTCTTAATATCCTCAATAGCAGCAACACTATTAGGATTTTAATGTTTTTGCATAAGCCAAGTTTCCAATTTATCAAATTCATGAGAAAGAATATAAACTTGTGAAGGAGGAACTATTAAGGCTTCATCTTCATCATGAGATAAGCAAGAAGATTTATGCTCAATTGAAGGATTGAGATATTAAGGAAATATATTAGTGTCACCATGAGTCCTAGGAGGAAATTCATGATCAAAAGAGCCAATGAGTGTACAACTTCTCCTAATGGGAATGCTATAAGCTAGACTTAGTGTAATTAAGTACATGAAAGGGGAGGTCACAAAAGGAAACTCCAATGATCTAACCACACAAATGTAAGAAAGAGCATAAAAAGAGAGATCTAACTACACACAAAATATAACTATTCTAACTCTAAGATTAAAAAAAGAATGCAATGGTTCACCAAAAGAAGGAAAACATCTAAGAATAATAATCTAACTCCAAAAAGAAAAAGGAGCACATGTAGGGTCCACCAAAATGTTTAGTGGTAAAATAGAAACACTTTAATAGGATTTAGGTCTCTACTTTATGTGCTAAAGCATTCAAATATGTGGGTGTATGGAAAGGGAGAATTTTCAAGTATGATTCCCTTTTGAATCCAAATTAGATTTGCAAGGGCCCAAAAGGAAGGGACACCAAAGTTGAATTTGAATTGTGAAAATGGAATGCAATATAAGGAAATATACTCTTTGGCCTATGTGAGATAATACATATGTAGAATTGAACTAATTCACTGAGTAATGTAGATCTGGATGTAAAATGTATAAAATCAACCCAATTAAGATAAAGATCTAAGATAAAATAATGAGTGGAAATGAAAGATATAATAATCACCTTGAAATGAATAGAGTAAGTTGTATTTTAGTTCTAAAAAATACATATTTAGATCTATAACTTAAAATATGAATATAGATCCCTGAATAGAATGAAAAACCCAATAAAATCATTTTTGGAGAAAAGAATAGGATGACTCAATGTTAACTATTATGGAATGATTCTCATGAGGTCATCATGTTCCTAGGGCACTATAACAAGATCAACCCAAATTCTTTAGGAATTTCTCAGAAATTTATTTCAAGATTTGCAATCACAATTTTTCTATCATGCTTCTGCACATAGAAAATAAAGATTTTTTTATTTGGGTGGAAGAGGGCTTGACTTTGTCAAGCCCTAGATTGAGGAATCAACCTTAAATTGAGAAATGTAAATGTATGTAACTAAAACAAGATAAATGTAAGCATTCACCCTAGTTGTAAAAACCCTTATCAATAAGGATTTTGTCTTGTTGTATGGTGTAGACATTGATTATAATATGAGAATGTAGGATATCTCCACAAGTTGCAATGGATCTACCATAACCACATCATGGAGACATGGATGTAAATGTGCATTAATGAATTAGATGGAGAATTACTCAATGTAGATATCCTCCCTTTATGGCCAACAATATGCTAGATCTTGAAGAGGAAATTGTCACAAAGAATCCTTCAATGCTTAATGAAATCTTCTTTGCTTGGATCCTTGAAATGCTCAAATATTTAATTAGATTGAATGCCTTAATTGTATATTACATGTAATTGTGATATCATGAAAATTAAGGATGGAAAATGAAGCCTCCAAGTTTCTTTATATACTATTTTTTGGGTGAGAAAACAATACAGGTCGATTTGAGAGCAAGAGTTAACAATTTGAAATCATGAGACCTTTTGAGCCCTAAGTCTCACATGTTGTGATGTGGAGCCTAATCAAACTCAAAAGTTAATATTTCCACTTTATTTAGTGTTTTTCCCCCTAGATTATTTCTATGGGGACTTGGGGACAACACCCTCAATATGGGGTCAAGGGGTAGCATAAGCAAAAAAAAAGATTGTATAAAATGGCATAGGGTTAAAGATTTCATAATGTATGATGAGATTTTAGCTTCTTGCAATGGTATTGAAATGTAAGGGATTATAGATTGTAATTAGGTTGTAATCACTAGATAATAATAATAATATTGGACTCATTGTTTGGTGGACGTATCTTAGGGATTGGGGGAATCAAATTAAATCTTAGTGTCTTGTGTTCTCTTCTATGTGATTTATTACTTTATGATATGGGTTATACTTACATGTAATTTTTATTTATGTCTCTTTAATCCTAACACCACAATCACTAGGGAAGAGGTTGACCTATTTACAAAGAAAGGAAGGGGTAGGCCACATAAATCTATGGAGGAATCTAGAAAGCTTCAGGTAAAGGCAAATGAAAATAGAAGAAAGAGAGCACTAAGAACAAATCCATCCATGGTCTAGGAATTCACTCTGAAACATATGCTAAAAGGTCTTTAAAGGAAATATGCATCCATTTTAAGATGTACAATAATATCAAAGATAACCTTGTAGTTGATCTTTTCTAATTATATTGATTTTGCCCATGACTTCTTCATGTGACTTAATGCAATAATTTATTCTTTCATCCTTATTATTGTTTCATCTAGGTTGACAAAGGAAACTATTGTTGTTCCACAACACACACCCCATTCTCTCATAATGGGGATCCCCTAATTTTTTCAGACTCCCAAACTCACAATTTGAGGTTCAAGAAAATCTTAAGAGTCAAAAAATCATAAAAGATAAAAAAGCTTCCATTACTGCACACATTACATAAGGTGTGTCCAAATTTTGTTTCACACGAGGCACAACATGTCACTAAACTTGGCGTCACGTGTCGTGAAAACTCGGTGTCATGCACCCATAGAAAATTGATGTCAAACACCCACTGAACTTGCATCATGTGTCGTGAAAACCTGGTGGTATGCACCCCAAACTCAGTGACATGTGCCCACAAAAAATTGGCATCACACGCTATGCATATGTCACACTCACATAAAGTCCCCTGCACCACTGCATGCACTTTGTGTCTGTAGTGTGACTGCCTCGCATAAACTACCACTCTACCATGGCAAATGGCATTGCGTGCATCCCAAAAAACTGTTGTGTGTGCTCTCTTGCACTACGTGCACTCCACGAAGTGCCACTACGCAACATTGCAAGACCTAACCGCACTACATGTTGGCATGCCCCTACGTGCACTCTTTTGCCACACCCCTGTGCATTTCTTCACCCCCCCAAAAAACCTAAAAGCTAAATAAAAAAATTTAATTTTTTAAAAAAATAATTTAAAAAGTAAATAAATAAATAAATAAAAATAGAATGAAAATATATCTAAAAAATAAATAAAAGTGCCCAAATTGGGTGTTTCATTTTTGTTTATTTTCTTTTCTTTTGTTGGTAAAATTTAAGGTATTCATGTTCTTTTTAATTTCTAAGTTTTTTGTCTTTTGAGCTGATAAATGTTCCTTTTCTTGTGATGTGAAAAGATTAAATGAAATCCACATTTGAAATGACACCCAAGCCTCTCATATTCAAGTTTCAAGGTGTACCATCGAAATCAAGGTTCCACGAAAATCATGTAGAAATTAGAGTTACTGACCCCGGGACATACAGACCTAGGTGACTTCCTTAGAATTTGCAATAAGCCCACTAAGAGATTGACATTGATATTTGCCTTGATACGTTCTAGTTTGGTGAGCGCAACTTCTCATCCCATATCAGTGCAATCAGCAAAATTGATCATGGCTCTGGCACAACACTTTGTTTCTAAAGAGAGAGTGGTCAAAAGAGTAACTAGAGAAGTTGTTTTAGACCTATGACCTGACAATATTGAGAGGGTCTCCACCTCCCAAGGGCAGATCAATTCATTAGAATCTCATATGAAGTAGTGTAGAGATGGTACAGGGAACACTAGAAAGAGGTGATGGAAATCATCCAGTCCTCCTACCTCATTGAGAAGACTCCTTTAGGTAGGATCATAGGGAAGGTAGAAATGACTAGAGGATACACGAAAGATGACATTGACTATTTCATTATCCTTTTGAGTAGGGTCATGGGCTTACCAGCAGCTGGCCACCTTAGTGCCTTCATGGTCAACTTCATTGAGACAGTCAAGATGGAAAGGATGTCATTGGATTGGGCAACCACACTAATTGAAAACTTGTGTGAGCAATTGGGAGTAGTTAAGGAGAATAAAAAGTTCTATATGACTTCTTACATGGTGTATCTACTTGTAGCAAGGGTGAAAAACTACCCCAATTTGTACAAGAGAGGTAGTATGTAGGGTCCTAATGCATGACCATATGTTATCTACCTTCAATTAGTGAGAAAGAAGCTCTTAGTGCAGAGCAAGGAATATAGAATCATGAATGATGCATTCATCTTCACGGTCATTCAATTCATTGAAGGTGATTATGCAAAAAGGTTATCTGAAGAGGAAAAAGCACAGATAAGAGCTCTCGATGCCTACTTCATCTAATTCAAGGCATTCACATATCTATGGTTAGTTGGTGCCACTATCAACCCCAAGAAGCTCCCTAGATATCCAAGTGACAAGCTGGTGCTATTGGAGATTTCCTAGTAGATTGAATCTGCATATGAAAGGGTGAAGAGACAAAGGAGACCCTGTTGGACATAGCCCCTAGTCATTGGACCATACCAAGTGAAACAGAAGCAAGATATTTTGTCTTTTGAGTGGGAATGGGAGAATTATCCACTTAAGGAGTATAACTCCCCTAGGCTCTACTTTGATAACATCAGGAGAGTGGAGAGCTTGCTAGCAAGGAGTTCCATCATGAAGACCCATAGAAGATCATTGGATAAATGCCACAAACAACTATGATGTCTGCATAAGGGACTATTGTAGGATGACTTTGTATCTAGAAGAGAAGGCTCTCAAGCTCAACATTCCAAAGGAAATAAGGCAACAAGATTAACAGGAGCTGTTGCACCCCCTATTCAACTTAGACAAAATAGGAGAGAGGCCCATCATGAACACCAAGGTTGATAGGGAAGAGGACGATGATATTAATCATCACAACAGGCACATAGTCAGAATAACCAAGGATTGGATCAAGAAGTCTTTTCAACTTGATCCAATAATTGACATGGTTATTTTCCATGCTCAAGCTTGCCCTGAGAGAGGTAGAGGGAGGAAAGTCGTAGTTCCTACCTTTGCAACCTAGTCTCCCATCAGGCCTAAGACAGTATACGAACTTGACCACCTGGTTGGATACTATCATCCTCTAGAGAGGAAGGGAAAGAACAAGAGGAATAGGACCTCCCCTTAGAGGATTCAAATAGAGTAGGGTGAGGTGCAAGTACCTCCTTAGCAAGAGGAAGAGTTTGTACAAGGGTCTGAGGATACTAGAGCTTCTCAAGTCTAGGATGGCCCTCAATTGCCTCCCTTTGTGCCTACCCAATTAGAAGAAAAAGAGAGTCAACAAGTTCCTATTCCTCCTTTGTAGGAAGAGCTAGCATCCCCTTTTGCCTCCATAAAACCAAAGAGGATCAAGATCCAAATGAAGAAAAGGCAAAGGGTGACTAGGAGAATGGTACCTTGTCTGTCTATTTCTAAAACCATTCTGGAAGGGGAAGAGGAGGAAGAAGAGGAGATACATGAAGAAGAGTAGTTACCTCTACATAAAAGAACCTAGCTGGCCAAAGCCATGGAACTAGAAAAGAGAAAAAGTACCATGAGTGTATTGCCATCCACACTAGTAGGAACCTTGGAAGTCTCATCTTCGAAAGATGAAGTACAATAGTGGGTGGATGAGTAGCATGAAGAGGGTGATGATGTTTTTAAAATGTTAGATTTTGATTTTATGCTTGTTGGAATAGAATTAGTTGGGGATAAGATTAGGGATACCCCTACAGGTGAACCTCAACAAGAATATTTGACACAAATGTTGCTAGATTCATAGGGTCTTGATCTTGCTCCTCCATCTCCACCACAAGTCACGGTGGTAGATAAGGGCTCGGCTACCCCCCTGCCCCAAAGTTTAGAAGAGGAATTAGCTTAGAAGGAACCATCATGAGAAGAAAAACTAGAACAAAGAACCACTGATGAAGTGTCAAGGGAGGAATAAATGGTGGAATATTCTAAACCACTTTCTCAAGACACTAAGGTGCAAACTACTGGGTCCACTAAAATAGAGGTCGTAGAAGAGGATCCCTTGCAATAGGAAACAACTCTGAGGAGTGATAAGGGGAAGGAGGTAGTAGAACACACCCCTTCATCTTCAAGAAGAAGGTCTTTAGATGAGTGCATCTCGAGGTGGCTCCAAAAGGAAGTGATGAGGAGTACTAGGCCTAAATTTCGTGCTTCAAAGGAAGACATTTTTTAGATTGTGAAGATTTTGAATAAGCCTGAGTCCCTGACACATTAGCGAATACCATTGGCATTTTTCACCAGTACATGGAACCAAGAATTATTTGCACAAGTGGCTATCCCTCCTAAAGATGTAGACATAGAAAGCCTTGGTCCCAAGGATTATCAACTCAAGGAGACTATGCTAGGAAAACCTACATGGGATGTAGCCTAATTAATGTTGACCATGGGAATAAAAGAAGTATTAAAGAGCATGGGGCAAGATGAGGTTGAACTCCAAATGCTTTGAAAGGAATATTTGGCCAAAGTGGTTAGTCCTCTTGATCTTGAGCACCCTGAGGACACATTGAACACTATTCTTAAAGAAGGGGGAGTGGTGCATATGGATCCATTTTTGAAAGCTTGTCAGCAGTGGTGGGAAAGTTTTGAGGAGAAAGGTATCTTGATTATCACAGGAAATTTGAATTTGTTGCATGCTATGCAAGAGAATGTGAATAAAACAGTAGTGATTTTGAAGTAGAACTTTAGCATCATGGATGAAGTAAGGGCCTGGAGTAAGGATTTAAAAACTCTGCAAGCCATAAAAGGGCAAAGGTACCAAATGTTGATTGATGTATATATAGGAGAATAATTAGATATGATCGATGATTGGATAGAAAAAATAGCAGATAGAATAAAGTAATGGAAACATTACATGATGAGATTCATCAGCTCAAGGATCAAGCCCAAGAGCAAATTTTGGAAGTAGAGAAAAACTATAGCGATGCATGCTTGGATATTTTTGAAGATGAGGAGCAAGAAAAATTGTTACCTGTAGAGATAGTGGTAGAGAATTTTAGGAATTTTTTTGTGGAAGCTACTGATGATGAGGACATCTGACAAGCCTTCAAGATTGAAGAAGCATTGTTAGAATTGGATACCAAACTTGGGAATTTTGCTGACACCCGAATTGAGGTAGACAATTATAGATAAAAGGTCAAGGAAAAATATGAGGCTTTAGATTTATCAGATGCTACTAAAATTTCTAAGATTAAAGAGAAATTCAAGGGAAAACATCCAAACATAGCTTTGGGATGAAGAAGAACAAAACCCAAATGCCAAAATTTCAATTTTGACACTAAGTAAAATTTTGAGATTTTGGACCATTTTGAGGTGCGCAGGTACATAGGTATGTAGCTTTGTAGGTCTAAAACTCTGTAGGTGCACATTTTTAGAAAAGTTCCACTGGCAGTTAACTACTAGTTCCAAAAATAAAGCTTTTCATGCATCAAAAACACATTCTGACGGTAGTTTAACTCCTACAAATGCCCTATGAAGGATCAACTTCCATTTTTGGCACTCCTAGACACTTCCACTTTGACTTGGAGCTTTCTCTCTCATATTTCTTTATTTTTAAACATGTAAAAGGCCCATGCATCTAATTAATGAATTAAAATATGGATGGAGTCTTACTTAGCACCAATTAGATTGTAGTTTGTATATAATTAGTTTATTTTGTTTATTAAAAGCATTTTATTGCATGAAGATATCTCTCACTTTCAACATAAATTGAGGAGACAATTTCTTTTAAATACCCCATTGTAATATGTAATGAGGGTTTCCATTATTTTGCAATAAAATTATGCTTTTGGTGCATGCATTTGGAGTGTAGTAATTCTTGCCTGAATGTGTCATTGTTTTGTGAATTTATTTTCATGAAATTTTGATTGAGCCAAAGGTTTATTGCTTTGTTTCTGGTTGTGCATTTCATTAGTTATGGTTTTTATTATGGTATTGACGAATTTTTCTATTTAACTAGCTTGAGAAGAAATCATAGAATTGTGCTTACATAACTTTTCATCTCACATGCACGCACTTTCTGTGGTCTTGTGATTTGATGAAGGGTGAAAAATCATACGCTCACTAAATTTCTTATCGATGATTGCATCAATGGAATTAGGGAAGTGTTGCTCCTTCTTTCATTGGTTATTTAATGATCTCTTTGAAAGCTTAAATCCTAGGTGTGTCATTTTCCATAATTTATGTCTATTAGGAATTTCAATTTCATGTTATTTGCTTTCAAGTTTCATTATTTTCTTTGCTAACCCCTTTGTTAGAGTAGGAATTCATACTAGTTGCATTGTTAGCTTGCATCCATAATAAAAACATAAAAAATACAAAAACATAGTTCTTTTAGTGTTATTTTGAAGCAGCATGCAGATCCTTCATCCCATTCCAAAATTAAAATGAACCAGAAAAGACCTCCTTGTGAACAATCACATTTATCTTCAACTGAGAAAATTTTGGTACATCACAAGACAACCCAAAACCTTGGAGTTGATTCACAAAATTAGCTTTTCAAGAGAGGAATTCACAAGAATTCTTGTCATTTAGCATCGTGCATAACAACAGCTCAATAAAAACTATACAGGGAAATGATAATACTTCATTTGTTATCTATAATTCTCTTGCATGACCTCCAAAATAGGAGATAAATATGATTTAAGTTCAAGTAAACTTATCATTCTAAAATCCTATATTCTTGTATATCTCTTATTCTATGTAAGGTCTTCTTCACCTCATTACTAAATGTAGTAATTAGACTTGATAGTGGATCAAGTTGAATACTTAGATTCTCCAGTTCCTTTTGTGCCTCACTTTTATAGTCTTCTAATTACTTTACAAACTCAGAATAGCTTGATATCTTTGTGAATAAGCTTCCTACCTCTATCAGAGTTTTTCTATTTTCCTTCACCAATCTCCTAGAATTCTTTTTATTTTAGTCACTTTGTCCATAGATTTTCTTGTTAATTTTATTTTCTATGCTTCCCTTAAGCATGATCATGGTTGCATTTTGTAAGTCTATCTCTTGATCATAAATATATTTAATTAATGTATCTAGTTGATCAATTATGCACTCATTCATGTTACATTCAATATCATGTACCAATTCTTCTAAAAAAATTATTTTTTGTCTTGATGTAATGCATTCTTCTTCTTCTTTTTGTCTCTAATGGTTTATCTTTTCAGCTTTTCTAAATATTCCATTATCTCCTCAAATTTTACCTTATTGACATCTACTGGTGTGGGGATAATTTCTTCCCCTCCTAAATCTTATTGTTCTTCTCCTATTATAACTCTCCCTGGTTTTGATTTCTTCAACACACTTAGCTCAAGACTTAATTTTATCCTCACTTGGTAATATTATTCTATCTTTTCTTACCTTTCCTCTCATTGAATTTCTTCAATTAGCACCTCATTTTTCTTAGGATCTCCTACTTCTTGTTCCTTAGATGATTTATGTTCAATTTCTTGTACCTGATTTTTGATGTCTTACAAAACATTTCCAATTATTTCTTCATGAAAGCCTCATCAATTTGAATAGTTGATGAATATCCTTTTGTTTCCTCATCAACCTTCAAAAATTATCTCCATGTTTCTACTATTCCATCATGGATGCTTTGTGCATCTTCAATGATAATTCTTGTTTCGCTAATTTTTACTCCAAATTTCTTATTGTGAGCTTCATATATGATTTTTGCTTAATTATAACTTAGTTTAGGTTGTAGCTTCATTAATGCTTTTTCTATAACCTATGTGTCCATTAAAAAGTATATGACCATATGACATTAAGTATCTATTGATATTCATCTAGAATTATATAATGTAATTCTAGAGGTATTCTCTTAAATTTACAAAGATGTTGGATCACTACATCTTCAATTTTATTCTTGTCATCCTCACTCCAACATTGTATCTTTTCTTCATAGTTTATACTAAGAAAATGGTATCAATTATACCTTTGGAAAATTCATCAATTGTAGGGATTTTTTTTCCTTCACAAAAAAGGAGAAAATATTGGGGAAGGAGATACTATTTCTAATAAGGATTGAGTCTTATAAATAAGGGTATAGGAGGGAGCTCTACTAGATGAGGAATTCATTAATTCTCATGCCCATTTCTATAGTTTCTCAACTTTTTTGTGTTTATTTAGTAGATGTACTATGATTCTATATGCATAAAAAATTGGGGAAGTCAACTTGGACCCTCCAGGTTGACCTAGACCAAGGATCTCAACCTGGACCTAGGAAGTCAACCTAGACTAGGCATGTTAACCTAGACCCAAGAAGTCAAAATGGACTAGGAATCTTGACCTAGACCAAAGAAGTCCACCTAGACTAGGGATCTTGACCTAGACCAAATTTAAATGAAATTCTCATTGACAATTTGACTAAGATAATCATTTGATATTGTCATTTATGGAAACATATTGGATATGTGAAGAGGGAAGATCATGGAGATGCAATTATGAAAGTTCTACTTAGAAAATTGTCTAAGTATTGTAGAGTTTATCTAACAGAAAAAATAGTGTTTTGGTCAATGAGGTTTATGTTAGGATTAACATTAAATAGAAATAACAATTACATGAAAATATAACCAATATCATAAAACAATAGATCACACAGAAGAGAACACAAGACAGAAAGATTTAATGTGGTTCACTCAATCCCTGGGCTATGTCCACAACAACAAGTTCAATATTATTATTATCTAGTGATTACAATTTGCAATCCTTTAAAACTGAATACCACCTCAAGAAGCTACAATATCACCATACATTATGAAATCCCTAACCCTAAGCCTTTTTATACAAGCTTTTGTCACTTACAAAATTAGGGCTAGAATAAGTCATCTAATAGAAAAATAATAGTTGATGCCTTTTATAGTATAAGGTCATTTGTCGCTTTGGAGGCATTACCCTTGAAAACCTCCATGGGGGTGTTTCCCCTTGACCACACCATATACTACCACAACTGGGGTGTTGTCCTAGGACCTCACATTGGCATTGCCCCCAAACCCTAGTAGAAATATTTTGGAGATAAATCATGCCAAATAAACCTCTAAGTCTGATTAGGCTCCACATCACAAAAATCTCCCACTTGGAGACTGATCAGAGTCCACAATAATAACCTTCCACTTGGAGACTGATCATAGCACTGCTAAACTTGTAGCTCCCACTAGAATAGTAAACCACCCTAGACTTTGTTGTTCTTTTATTTTGTTCAGTCTAAAAGACCAACCAAAGCTAAAGAGGAGTTAGGATTCTCCCTTGTTACTACCTTGGTAAACATATCTACTAGATTATCATCTTTATGTATCTTCTCCAGCTTTAACTATTCATCATCCAAAACTGACCAAATGAAATAGTACCACAACTGTATGTGTTTTGTCTTTGAATGTAGAGCATAATTCTTTGCAAGATGAATGACACTCTGACTATCTATGAACAAATAATTATCCTTCTATGGGTGTCCCAATTCTTCCATGAAGAATTGGAAGTCATATCATCTCCTTAGTTGCCTCTATAGCAGCAACATACTCTACCTCTATAGTGGATAAAGCATTAACCTTTTGTAACTAATAAACCCAACTCACTGCTACCCCACCAATACTAGATACATAACCTATAATACTCCACCTAATATCAATATCTCCTACCAAATCTAAGTCAACATAGCCTTGTAAATCAGTAGTAGAGCCCCCAAAATGTAAACACCTACTGGATGTTCCTCTCAAATATCTGAGAATCCATTTAACTACATTCCAATGCTCAATTCATAGATGACTCATATACCTACTAACAACTCCCACTACATGTTCAATATCCAACCTAGTACATACCATAACATACATCAAGCTTCCTACAACTAAAGCATAACATACCTTTGACATCTTAGCCTCCTCTCCTTGTGTCTTTGGACACATCTCCTTAGTTAATTTCAAATGAACAGGTAAAGGTGTGCTAACAACTTTAGCATTCTCCATAGAGAAACGTTCCAACACCTTCACAATATAATCAGCCTAAGATAATGTTAATTTTTCTATTTTTCCTATCTCTCCAAATTTTCATGCCAAGGATTTTCTTTGCTACACCCAAATCCTTCATAGAAAATGAATGTGCTAACTGTTCTTTTAACCCCTTAATGTGGTCCATGTTAGACCCAAATACAAGCATATCATCATTATATAAACATAAAATAATGTAGTTATTATCATCTAACCTCTTAAAGTAAACACAATGATATGAATGACACCTATTGTATCCATGCTCATGCATTAAACTATCAAATTTTAGATACCATTACGGAGGTGCTTGCTTTAGGCCATATAAACTTTTCTTCAATATGCATACAAGATTCTCCTTACCTTAGACCTCAAATCCTTGTGTTTGTGCCATATATATCTCTTCATCCAAATCAGCATGAAGAAAGGTTTTTTTAACATAAAGCTGCTGCAAATGCAAATCTTTAGTAGCTACAATACTTAAAACAGTACGAATAGAAGTCATTTTAACAACATGAGAAAATATCTCATCAAAATCAATGCCCTTTTTCTATATAAATCCTTTTACAACTAACCTAGCTTTAAACATTTTCTTACCTCCATCCTCTTCTTTCAACATGTAAACCCATTTATTATGTAAAGCCCTTTTACTTGCAGGCAACTTGCATAAATCTCATGTCTTATTTTTTAGCAAAGATTCCATTTCTTCTTTTATTTCAGATTCCCACTGAATCTTTATATCCACCTGCATAGCTTCATCATAACACTTAGGTTCACCAGCATCTATTAATAAAATAGAGTACGAAAAGGGAGAATTTTTTTTTGGAGATCTACTTAGCCTTGTTGACCATCTAACATTCACTAGGGTGTGTGGTATTTGTTGTTACAATTTTTGCAGATCATGAGAAACTATTGGAACATCATTTTTTGGAGTATCATCCAACACTTCATAATCATTTTCTTTATTCTCATGTTGCTACAATAGATCTTTGTACAACACTTTCTCATTGAATATGACATCCCTACTTATAATTTTATGATTTTTAAAATCTCAAAGCCTATAACCAAATTCATCAATGCCATATCTAACAAATGCATATTTCTTTGAATTAGCTTCCATCTTGGTTCTATTTTTAGAATCAATATGTGCAAACATTTCACAACTAAAGATTTTGAGAAAAGAATAACTCACCTTCTTACTAGTCCATGCTTCCTCCCATAGCCAAAAGGAGTAGAGGGACCTCTATTAATCAAATATACAATAGTATTGATAGCCTTTTCCCACATGTTTAAGGGTAACCCAACATGCAACCTCATGCTCCTTGCATGCTCCATTATTGTCCTGTTCATGCATTTAACCACTCAATTTTCTTGTGGTGTCTTTGGAATACTTTTTTGTCTACGAATACCATTAGCGGAGCAATAATCTTCAAATTTTTTACTATAATAATCACCGCCATTATCAAATCTAAGACATTTTAATCTCTTATTGGTTTCATTTTCAACCAAGCATTTCCATTTCTTAAAAGTTTGAAATACATTAGATTTCTATCTAAGGAAATAAATCCATACTTTTCTAGTTGCATCATCAATAAATGTAACATAATAATGAGAGCCACCAAGGAAAGATACCTGAGCTGGTCCTTATACATCTGTATGTACAAGCTCTAATTTCTTATTTTTTGTTTCCTTCCCACTCTTCATAAAACTCACTCTCTTTTATTTTCCATATACACAACTTTCACAAAAATCCATACTAACACATTTTAGACTTGGTAATACTTTCTTTGAATGAATTATTTTCATACCTTCCTCACGCATGTGCCCAAGTCTGTGGTGCCATAGTGTTATATTAGAATCTACAACATTTATTTGTTCTCCTTGCTCAACTGCATCAACTGTTCCTAAACATTCATTTTTCTCTGAAACAATCAAAGTAGAAAGAACAATATGACCTGTACAAAGATAGTAGGTGCCTATTTTCACATCTTTTTCTACCAAAAGGAAACCTTTTGAAATTGCTGTTGTAAATAAGTATTTACTATTTACACTTTACTTAAGTTTACTTAGGTCAATGTATTATTTTATTATTTATTAGGTTGACACTTAGGAGTTTGCGTACTTTTATAAGTTTTCATGTTGACAACATAGAAATAAGAAACTCTAATTCAGCACATGGTTTCTACAATACTAGAGTTTGCATAATTAACTGAGTTGTCATGTAGACAACACAATTATTTGCACTCTTAATTAAGCACATGGTGTCTACAACATTATTTTTCATGCTACACCTTTGTAGGCTTATCCTCTCATCATTGCACTTACTCTTGTGCTTAATGGAGGATAATCCACTCCTCGTGGACATGTGCTTGGTTGTAAGACTCATCACTAAGCTGACTTCTAGATATTTTAGAAGCATTTGAGAGGCCTTTATATACAGGCACTCCTAGTGTATTTGAACATCAATCAATTATTGAATGATCTGATATCTAAAGATTTAGACATCAATTGAATACTATATTATTATTTTGATCATAATCTGGTCTATTCTATGCTTGTGCTTGAGTTCCTTGATCTTGGGTGAATTTTTCCCTAAGGAAAATTCTTACATGGTATTAGAGCTAAGGGAGATTCTCTTTACATAACCATTGGAGACCTTGTTGCTTCATCTCTTGAAGGGACTTGATTTAGATTTGGAGCATATGTAGCTATTGAGAGTGTCTAGAGCCAAAGAAAACTTCACCATTATGTTTGGAATGTTGATTCGATGAAATTTGACTATAAATTCACTTATGTTGGGCCATAGTCAAATTTGAGGCAATTTATTTTTCAAATCGACACCCAAAGGCCTGATTTGTAAATTTGGTATGATCATTTTAGATCTCTAAATTTAATTTTTAGATCTACATAGTTATTATTTTAGTCTCTGCAATTTCTCTGCATTATTTTTTAGATCTTCATATTTTGTTCAAAAAAATTTTGGCCATCAAGCCTATAGAGGAGAGATTTTTTGTAGGTGAAGATTGGAACTTTCTAGTGCCAATCAGATATTGGCATCATATTCAGAAGGTCAAAAAACCCCCAAATTGACTTTTATTTCATCAAAATCAGACATCTGAGGTGAAATTTAGAGTCGATTGATTTTTGGTGGCGCAACAACGAAAATTCAGGAAAAATAATAACATAGGTGATTTTCAAATAGCGATATCTCCCTCATATGGACTCCTTTTTGCTAGCAATTTTTTTTTTGGGGTAGAATTTTGTGATCTACACATTGGTGCAGGATGTTTGAGTTCTCTATTCTTGATTTTTTCTACAAGTCACTAATCCTGATTTTTGCAACCTCAAATGCTTAGTATGGGCTCATCTAGAGACATAATTAGGTTCTATTTTTTTTAAGTGAATAACTTTTAGTCTACTTTCCATATATGCAATCAGATTATAGGCTTGTGTGGATAGAAATATCACTTTCCTATTTTGCATTGTATTGCTTCAAAATTGTTGTATTTCTAAGCTACTTTATAAAGTTTCAGATTTGAACTCCAAAAGGAGGTTGTAAATAGAAAAACTAGATGCCACTTTGTACATTTTGACAAGCGGCCTATTGTAAATTCACTACATATAAAGTGCCAAAATCTTTCATTTGGGGGTTTTTTTTGATTGAGTGAAAAGGGGGGGTGTGTATTGTGTTTTGTGTCTCCTTGATATTGTGCTCTTGCATTATGGGTTCTTTTTCAAAGTTAACTCCACATAATTATGCTCCTTGGAAAGAAAACATAAAGGAACCATTGGTTGAAAAAGTTTTGTTTTAACTGGTGTAGCAAAGAAACTTCTTGCTGATGTTGATGAGGCTCAAAAAGAAGACTGTGAATCCAAAAAAGAAATGGCCCTAAAAACCTTGCTTAAGAATATCTTAGATCCTCTAAAATATCATGTTAGGAAACTTACCAATATAATAGAGGTATGGGCTAAACTTGAAGCATTGTATGGGACCATAGATGAAGACATGGCCTACACCATTGAGGACAAACTTCTCAAGTTGGATCCTAGGAATTTTGACACCATCAAAGATTATATTACCCAAGTAGACATGTATAGAGCACAACTTAAGGATTATGGTGAACATGTCAAGGATGGAAAGATGATCAAACATATAATAACTCATCTTTCACCTAAATATGTTCCTTTTGTTTCCAATTATAATACTCACAAATTAACAATGGGTAGTGCCTACACTAAGCCTTCATTCAAGAAATTTTTAGAAATGCTTGTCTTAGAACATGACAATTTAATGAGTATGGGAATTCTCTAGTCTTCCAAGACTAAAGCCTTGGTAGCTAATGAAGGGAATTTAAGTGGAAAAAATTCCAACAAGAAGCAAAACTAGTGGAAGGCTACGCCACAAGATGATATGCAACAATCCTCCTCTAAACAACAATCTTCCTCTCATCAATCTTCTTCCACTCAACAATTTTCCTCACAACAAGGCAAGTATGTTCCCAAAAAAAATTAGAAGGGGAATAACTCCAGCAAAAAGGAGAAGAAAACTTGTGCCTATTGTAAGAAGAATGATCATGATGAACATGAGTGTAAGGATAAGCAGATTCATGAATTGGTAAGCCTAATGAGGAAACACAAAATTAATGTACCAAATGCCTATAAGGATAAGGGATCTTCAACCACTTAAAAAGGTAAGGGACAAGTTTTGGTAGCAAGTGCAAACAATGTTGAGAAATGGGTTCCTGATTCAAGAGCTACACATCATATGGATGCTTCAAGGGAGCATTTTTCCTCTTTGAAACCATCAAATGTACCTTACATCTATGTGGACAATGACACTCAAGTGGAAGTTGAAGGGAAAGGGAATGTTGATTTGGACAATGACATCTTCAAGGATGTTCTTCATGTTCCTAACCTTAGCACCAACCTTCTTTCCATCTACCAAATAACTCACTATGGATGTGGCAACAAAATGGAGTTCCTTCTTAATATAGTTGTGGTGAAAAATCTCAAGGATGATTCTATGGTGGCAGTTGGAAAGGCTAATCATGAGACAAGACTTTACTCTTTTTCTCATTTTGTGCCTAAGTTCACTTCCCTTGCCTTTTTGACTCATTCCAATTCACAAAGTAAACTATGGCATGAGAGATTTGGACATCTCAATTATCCCTACCTTCAAAAACTTAGCAGCAAGGATATGCTCATTGGTCTACCTCAAGTCAAGTATTCAGAGGGTGTATATCTAGGTTGTGAAGTAGGAAATCATCCTAAAGAGAAATATGACAAGGGGAAGTCTTGGAAGGCTACTACTATTCTTGAATTGGTTCATAGTGATGTAGCTAGCCTATTTCTAGTACCATCCTTTGGTAAGGCTTGCTATGTTCTCACCTTTATTGATGACTTTTCACACTACACTTGGGTCTCTTTCTTGCTCATAAGAGTGAAGTATTTGATAAGTTTGTTACCTTCAAAGCTCAAGCTAAGAAGTGATCACGGAAAGCCATCAAGATTCTATGAACAGATAATGGAAGGGAATATGTCAACTCTAGGCTTACAAACTTTTGCACTCATGAGGGTATTGATCTTCAACATTCAGTTGCATACATGCCACAATAGAATGGTGTTTCTAAAAGGAAGAATAGAACCCTTAAGGAGATGACCACTTGTATGCTTCAACATAAGTCTCTAGATCAAGTGTTTTGGGTAGAAGCCATGTGTTGTGCCAATTACATCCAAAAAAGAAGTCCCCATAAGGCCTTAGATGGAATTACACCTTTTGAGGTTTGGTGTGGCAAAAAACCAAGTGTAAAGCACTTTAAAGTTTTTAGTTGTCCAACATGGGCAAGGATACCTCCAAAAAAGAAAAAGGCATTAGAATCTAAAAGAAAACCTTGTATATTTGTTGGATATCTTGACCATCTTAAGGCATACAAACTCATGGATCTAGAGACAAATGAATTTTTTTTTGAGAGGAGTGTTCACTTTGAAGAAACTTGCCCAAGTTTGGCTTCTTTAACTCCTCCTTCTTCCTCCTTCATGGAAAGTGATTGTAGTGATGATAGTGACTCGAAAGATGAGATTCCTTCAACTTTGACTCATAGGACACCACCTTTGCAGCATCCACAAATAGTTGAGGATATTCCTTCTTCTTCCACTAAACCTCGTTAGGCACAACAAACCCTTGATTCAGAAGGTTCATTAATGGGGAATCCTTCAGATACTTAGAGGACAAGGTCACAACACAAATCATTTCCACATGCTTATATTGTCATTGCTTTAGATCCACAGTCATTTAAGGAAGCATCAGGGATTCCACAACAGGATAATTGTATGGAGGAAGAATATAACTCTTTGATGAAAAACAACACTTGGGACCTAGTTCCCTTTCCTAAGGGAAGAAAATTGGTTTGGTGTAAGTGGATCTATTGAACCAAATTTGCAGTTGATGGAAGTGTGGATAAACATAAGGTTAGACTAGTTGCCAAAGGTTTCTCATAGGTTCTGGGTATTGACTATACTAAAACTTTTCCACCAGTTACCAAGATGAGCTCCATTTGCTTGACACTAGCTATTGCTATAGCTAATGGTTGGGTTGTACATCAAATGGATGTAAAGAGTGCCTTTTTAGGAGATTTATATGGAGCAACCATAGGGGTTCATACAGGATTCTACTATGGTTTGTAGATTGAAGAAGTCTATATATGGTCTTAAGTAGGCTCCTCAGGCTTGGTATGCCAAGATGGATTCCTTCCTACTCTCAATAGGATTCAATAGATACCATTCTAATTTGAATGTCTACATTCTTCAGAGGGATGACTCACACTTGATACTCATGCTTTATGTAGATGACTTGATCATTATAGGAAGTACTTCATCCATCATTACCAGTGTTAAGACCTCTTTGTAGGACAGATTTGCTATGATAGACTTGGGTTTACTACATTACTTCCTTGGTATTGAGATCACACAATCTTTAGTAGGGATCACACTTTCTCATCCCAAGTATGATCTTGACTTGCTTTCTTGATTTCACATGAGTGACTGCAAGCCTACTCCTACTCCTTTTCTTTCAGATGTCAAGTTAGAGGCCAAATGTACCACTCCACTAGTTGATGCTACATTGTACAGATAGTTAGTTGGGAGTCTCATCTTAACACATAAATGCCCTAATATAGCTTTTATAATTGGCATGGTTTCTCACTTCATGCAAGAGCCACATGAGCTTCATTGGAAGGCCACCAAGTGCATCTTGCACTACATACAAGGTACACAACACATGGAATTCACTATGCAGTAGGTACAAGACTTCAGTTGGTTGGATATAAAGACTCAAACTATGCAGGGGACCTTGATTCTTGCAAATCTATGTTAGCTTACATGTTTAACCTTGGTTCTAGCTCTATTTGTTGGTAGAGTAAGAAGAAAAATAGCGTTGCTCTTTCTTCAATTGAGGTTGAGTATTGAGGAGCTATCAATGCAGCTACAAAGGCTCTTGAGTTATAGCACATCCTGAAGGAGTTTAGATTTGATCTACCTAAACCTACAGTCATACATTGTGACAATCAGAGTGCTATTGAAATCTCTAAACATCCAATTCAGCATCAATAGACCAAACATATTGAGGTTCATATGCACTATATCAGAGAGCTAATACATGAGCAGATGATTGCATTACAATAGTGTCCTATAGTAGAGCAGGTCGCAGATATCTTCACCAAACCCTTCATTGAGGTCAAGTATATATATATATGGGAGATCTCTTGGGGGTGTGGGATGTTGCAAAAAGGGGAGTCCCTTGACTTCTCTCTTCTTTCTTCTGGGAGGGATCTTTTCCTCATCTGAAGTCTTCTTCTCTCTCATCTTCTTTATTGTACTTATCTCTTTTTTCAGATGAGGGATTTTCCCATGAGGTTTTTCCTCTTTCTGTACTTTATGAGAGATGACATTGCATAACATTTTATGTAGAGCATTTGTTTTGTACATGGGTACCTAGCATGGCCTCGTAGTTGGGACCCATCATGCATTTGTGAGCTTAAGTGCATTCCTCTAAGTTGCACTTAAAAGGGGGTGTTGGTGTAAATAAGTATTCACTATTTACACTTTACTTAAGTTTACTTAGGTCAATTCATTATTTTATTATTTATTAGGTTGACACTTAGGAGTTTGCATACTTTTATGAGTTGTCATGTTGACAACATAGAAGCAAGCAACTCTAATACAACACATGGTGTCTACAACACTGGAGTTTGTATAATTAATTAAGTTTTCATGTAGACAATACAGTTATTTGCACTCTTAATTAAGCACATGGTGTCTACAACATTATCTTTTGTGCTACACCTTTGTAGGCTTATCCTCTCATCATCACACTTACTCTTGTGCTTAATGGAGGATAATCCACTCCTGGTGGACATGTGCTTGGTTGAAGACTTATCAGTGTCCTGACTCCTAGATATTCTAGAAGCATTCTAGAGGCCTTTATATACAAGAACTCCTAGTGTATTTGAACATCTATCAATTATTGAATGATATGATATCCAAATATTCAGACATCAATTGAATACTATATTGTTATTCTGATCATACTCTAATCTATTCTCTGTTTGTGCTTGAGTTCCTTTATCGTGGGTGAATTTTTCCCTAAGGAAAATTCTTACAGAAACCTTCCAATTTTTATCATTAAAAGTAACTACACAACCCTCATCACCAAGTTTCCCTACTGAAATTAAATTCCTACTCAACGCTAGAACGTGTCTCACCTCATGTAGTAGCCAATGATTCCCATTTTGCAACTTAATCTTAACTTTTCTCTTTCCAAAAATTTGACAAGGTTCATTATACCCCAAATAAACAAACCCAAAATCCCCTTGGACATTATCAATAAAATAATCTTTATGAGGTGTAGCATGAAATGAAGCCCCAAAATCTAAAAAGCATGAATCATCAACACGTTATAAAGAAAGAAGCAATACATCCTCTTTGGATTTGTTACTTACTACATTTTCCTCCTTGTTCCCTTCTGGTTTATCTCCTTCATTGTTCATTCGAGTCCAACAATCTTTCTTCTTATGCCTTGGTTTACCATAGTGCTAGCAATCTCTTGGTCCTTTGGATTGAATCCTCTTCCCCTTTGACTTTCCTCTTGATTTCCCATGATTTCTAGAATTATTTCCTCTCTCAATCGTTTTGCCTCGACTTTGTGCTTTCAAATCACTTCCTATTGTAAATCCACTTGAGGTTTTCTTGTGAGTTTCCTCACTCAGAATACCACCAATTTCATTATCAAATTTTAGGTTATTAGATCCAAAAACAAAATTTCTCATAGCCATAACTGAGCCATTCCATCTTTTAGGCAAAGAACATGAAATCAAGAGAGCCCTATTGGTGCAAGGGCACTTAGGAATGACAAGCAAGCACATGGGGACAACAAGCAAACTATGAAGACTATGAAGAAATGGAAGACACTTAATGACAATTAGAGGTCCAAGGAGATCAAAGGAATCCTAAATGATGCAAATAATATCAACTATGATGTATTGGCTCCTATAATGGTTTAAATACCATGAAATGACTTTGAATGAATTAATATCCTTGAAAGGATTAAATAAATGTAATTTGGACCATTAGTGTCCCAATGTGTCTAGGAGGTTTTAGGAGGTAGGTTATTTTTTAAATAAGTTTCCTAAGTGTTGGAAACACCTTAGTGAGAAGATTTAACAAGTTTTAATTCATTTTTATAGTTAAAATGTTTAAATTCTCAATGCATAATGATTAGTAGTCATTTAGGAGGGAAATGGAGTTTTTATAGTTTAAACACTTAACTACTCTCTAAAACTGATTGGAAGAGGTTGAGGAAGTTAATAGTGATATTTTTTTTGTATTTGAAACTCCATTGTATGTCAAGAAAAGCCTGGCGTGTACAAACAACCAAAGAGTTAATGAAATTCATGTTTTGGATGAGCAATTCTATTGTTTTACATTGTTACCTCTTGTTTTGATTGGAGATCTTATGTAGAATAGTCTTGGAATGTTTCAATAGGTTATTTTTAAGTTTTTTCACACGTTTTAGAGGGTTTGAGAGTCATTTTACATGACTGTACTTTCATGTTTAGCAGATTAGTTTGGCTTTTCTAAGTTTCTTTCTTTGTTTTGAAGCTTATTTGGTGATAAAATAACCATCCCATGGACTCAAAGGCCTAGAATCCATGGAATGATGTGTATTAACCTTATATCATATGAATCTAACCTGATGCATGCAACAAATTGATTGAGAGTGTGATCACAGGGCTGTAGTTGGGTATTTTCCAATTGAAAATGATGGCACAATTGTAGCAGCAAGAGTTTGGGCTGAATAACATGGTCTTTTTATGATTGGAATATTTTTTTATGGTGGATTTAATGCTAAATAAATCACCAATTGATCTTGGAAATTTTTGGAAGAGTGAGATTGGAGAAACCCTCAAAATAAGGATTTGAAGCAACCAAATTGGGGTTTTTGGTGTTCTACATGTTTTGGGTCTAATTAATTTTATATTTAGAAGTTTTGAAACATTTATTGATACTATCCAAGGTTTGATAACTTGGAGATATTTTTGGGTGGTAGTTGCTTTGTTAAATCACTATATTTTGGTGCATTTTGGGGTCACGTAGTGAGGAAAGTCATACATGGTCCAAAAGATTCCATAATAATCTTGTATTATGTTGTATTAGGGCCAAAAGGGTATCCAAATATACCATTTATGTGTTCCATCCTTTGGAAAAAAATTGTGTTAGGGGGCAAAAAGTGCATAATGTTGATTTTTAGGCCTAATTAGGCTAGTTTGGAGTCTTTTTGCCATTTTGAGAAAGAGATAGATCAAGAAACCTTGAAACCAATTTAACCCATCTTTATACATCCCAAATGCATTAAATCTATCATGGGTTTTCACTTTGAGTAACCTTGGATGAATTAAGCCTATTAAAGCCATTTGAGTATTTTAGAAAAGTGTGGGTTTCCAAGCCAAATTTGAATAACCTATCTTGTGTAAAAGGTCCATCATCTTTTCCTCTACATCACCTAATTTCTTCATAAAAATTAACATTCATAGAAGATAACTAACTAGTAATAGTATTAAACTTATTTAAATGATTTGCAGTAGATCCACCTTCTGCCATCTTCATATTAAATAAATGCTTCATGAGAAATACCTTATTTGAAGTGGAGGGATTTTCATATAGTTTCCCTAGGATCTGTATCAACTCTTCCATCATCTTCACTTTTGTAATGTTAAATGTCACTGATGGTGCCAAGAATAATCAAATACTTCCAAGTGCCTTTCTATCTAAAATCTCCCAGTCACCATCTGTCATAGTTCCCTATTTCTTGGCTTTTCCTTCCAGTGACTTCCATAAATCCTTCTGATAAAGATAGTCCTCCATTTGCATCTTCCAGAACTGAAATTTTTTCCCGTTAAACTTTTCAACCTTCAGCTTAAGCTTGTCTACCATCGCTCCCACTCAATCATGAGACTCCCACTCAACCATGAGACCTTCCTGCAAAGGATAGCTAAAAAAAACATGACGATGGTCTAGCTAAAAAAAATTGACAATTGTCTAGCTCTAATACCACTTGTTAGGGTTGGCCTCAGACAGAAATAATAGTTACATGCAAATATAACCAATGTCATAAAATAATAGATCACACATAAGAGAACACAAGACACAAAGATTTAACTTGGTTCACCCAATCTTTAAGCTATGTCCACCAACAACAAGTCCAATCATATTATTATCCAATGATTACAATCCATAATCCCTTACAACTCAATTCCACTGCAAGAAGCTATAATGTCACCATATATTATAAAATCCCTAACCCTAAGCCTTTTTATACAATATTTTGCCGCTTACAAAATTAGGACTAGAATAAGTCATCTAATAGAAAAATAAAAGTAGATGCCTTTTACAATATAAGGTCATTTTTGGCTTCAGGGGTGCTGCCTCTAAAAATCCTTGTGGAGGCCTTACCCCTCGACCCCACCCTATACTACTGCACCTGAGGCATTTCCCCTTGACCCCATCTTAGGGGTGCTGCCCATAAATCCCCATAGAAATAATCTGGGGAGAAATCATTCCAAATAAACCTTAGGGTCTGATTAGGCTCCACATCACAATAGTTTGCTAATGCACAATGGACACATGCAGAGTTAGGTACAACTAATTGACATCATGATGATGATTATGTATGCAAGTGCATCAGTCAGTATAGAGAGTATGGAGCAAGTTATGAGTTAATTACCAGCTATGACAGAGTATAGGTAGAATAGAGCATAACAAAAAATTGGATATCAAGGGTTAAGGAAATAGTTTTTTACCAAAATAATTACTTAACTAATTAAGAACAACATCCTATATGTTAACCCTAAGTGGGTAAGAGTTAAGTATGTATTTTGTAAAGTGTATAAAAATTTAAAATTTGTCTTGACAATAATATTATAATTGTAAAGGTGTATAAGAAGATTGTAATATGCGAAGTTAAGTGTGTGCAATTATGAAAAGTGATGTGTAATATGGGAACAACGAGATGCAAATTCTAATGTATGATTAGAGGTATGCAAGTTTTGTGATGAGCACCAAGATTTATATCTAATATTGAAGATATCAACAACAAGAAAAGATGTTTTGTATCTATCTTTTTTTATCAAGGAATTAAATTATATATTGCATGTTAGGGAAGTGAGCTCTTCTTGTATACATTTTGTATTTGAACATAACAACTAATAATAGGGTTGAAACTTCTAACAAGGCCTAAGTCCTCTAACAAGGATCAAGATACTATATGCATGTAATAGACTCTTAACGGTGTCATAAGCTTTAACCATATACTTTTGATTAGTGGATCATTTTGTTAGTACCATCCCCATTAGGATTTTACCTTGGCCAAGGCTTTCATAGTTAACAAAATATGATGTTATAAGTTCTCTTATTACATGGTTGTGTTTACTATTGAGCCTAATTAGCTTTCTTTTATATGCAAGTTATAAGATAGTTAATAATACCCAATTTTGACCTAAAGTTTATAGAATATAGATTCACTCCCCCCTCTTAGTATTCCCTATTTCTAACAATTGGTATTAGTGCTCAGTTACTCATAAGAGACTTAAGAACTTGAGTAAGATCCCTATGGATATCTAATAGTTATAGAAGAACTTATAAGAAGCTCTTGAGAAGATTGACATTCTCATTGACAAAAGAGATAACCTAAAAGAAATATATGAAGATGTAGAAGACTACATTGGAAAGCTAAAAGACAAGATTGATCATCTCAAACCAGAAAGGAACCTAAATATTAGACAAAAGATAATGATGAAGTTTCAAGATTGAAGAAAGAAAATGTGATGTTGAAACATGAATTGAAGATCACTAAATTGAAGTTAAGTTTAAAGAAAGATGATAGAAAAATTGAGTTAGATCTTAAATCTAAAAATGTGAATCTAAGATCTAATCTTACAAAGTTACATCTAAACTTGAATCCACCAAGTTAGAATATGCAAAAATTTAGAAATACAACATTATTGTGAAAGGAGAGCTAACCCAGACTAAGAAACAATTAGAGAAGTTATATTCCTATAATGAGAAAATTGATGAGTAATTATATTTTAAGAGACCTTCCTATGATAAGACCAGACTTGGATATTTTATTGGAGAAAATTCAACCAAGAAATCTAAAGCTATATAGGAGATTAGTCCTTTAATTCATCAACCTACAAAAGAGAAAGAAGAACTAAACAAAGTTGATCCAAATCAATTAGATAATGCACCTAAGGAGATTGAATAAGTTGACTAACCTAAACAAATTTAATGAACCTAGGCAACTTCAGAAAACTAAACCACCCAAGGAAGTAATCTATGAATTTAAAGGTAGATGCTTTGTGTGTAATGAAATTGGTCATATGAAAAGGGAATGCACAATAAGCCATTTAAACATATTATTGATTTTTATTTATATAATTGTCATGGTTTTGGTCATAGAGCAGTTGATTGTAAGACACTTGTATTTGATAATTATAATTATAGTAATAGTAGAATGTTTAGAGGTACTAACCCTACAAGAGAAAGAAGGAGATCTAATGAAGGAATTAATGGAGCAAGGAACAATATTGTGTTATAAATGCAAAAACTTTGGACATATAGCCTGAAATTGTAGAGCACTTGTTAACCTGCTTGTACCTCGTTACAGAAATAATGCACCAATATGTTAGTTGTGTAATAACTTTGGTCACACAAAAAGATTTTTTTAGAATGGACATTAGAAACATGAGGACTCCAAACTTCAGAAGAAATATGATTTTTTTTTTTAGAATAAGTGATAACAATAGTGATAGCTAGAAAGAATAATTCAAAGAGCATGTGGAAGAATTCAAAGAAGTGTTAGTCAAAGAAAAAGATCCATCTAGTTAATATCTAGTATCAGAAGAACAACCATTTGATGCACTTAATGAAAGATTGAAGTCAAAAATAGTATGTGATTCATCTATTTGAATTAAGAACTTTTATGTTAAAGACTAAGTATTAGAAAGATGAAAGTAATGGTAGAGAGTGAGTTAACAGTTTCAAAGTTAGTATGAGGTAGAATAAGATATGTTAAAGTTGTGGTTAAGTTCACAAATTATTTTTAGATCACATGAGGTTATAAGAATTGAAACAAGTTACTTGAAATACCCCTCCTTTGCTATCATTTTAGACTTAATTGTTAAAGTTCTATATGACTCTTCTATATATGTGTTAGCCCTTATTTGATATTTGAAATACAATACTTTGATATGTCAAGTAATTTATTATGTTAGGTTGTAACAATTTCCTATTAGTAGTGATGATGCTTTAATTTCTCTGAGTTAATAAAATTTCTTTTATGATGATGTCGTATGGTGTGTCTTAGAAAGATGTTTAGTATGTCTTCATGATGATGAGATATTCATGTTAGAATATGATGTTATTTATATTTAGGATTTACTATTATACTTACCCCATACTTGCATGTGTATGGTGTGTGTGTGTTTGTTTTACATTTATGTTGGCATGCCTAATATGGTTGAGGGAGGGGGTTGTAGTCACCTACTAGTCAGGATCTACACAATGTACTACTCTCTGCCATTGTTTGCTTACGTTAGATATATATACACATGTGCATGCTTATATTTTGTACATATTTTTAGGTACTAGGCATCAACTTCCTTGAATTGTCAGGATGAATGTGCCCTATTGCAATAACTCAATGGTAAGCATGGAGACATAATGTTCAAGTCCAATCTCAGCCATAGTCTAATTACTCATCATGAAAAGGAGGACACGTGTCTGACTTTCCACCCTTTTAAAACCCATTAGTTTATCTTTGTCCATGTTGTTTACTCTTGAGTTTTGGTCAGTTTTGGTAAATACATTTTGTGTGGATTTGACCATGTAATTTATTTGGTAAATACTTTAATTATGATATTTGCTTAATCATATACTATTGAGAATTACTAAATATTATTTAATTAAAAAGAAAATATGAGAATATTTAATTAATTACAAATAATTAAATAAATGCTTTAATTTAAAAGACTTAATTTAGAAGTCTAATTTAGAGAAAAGATAAATTTGAAAAGGATGATATTTGATTAATTAGAAATTGTTGAAAACTGCAATTGGAATAATTGTTGTGTTGTCAATGATGTTAAATCTATTAATAAGATATTTTGCTATCTGATCTAAATGTCATATCTATTTGATTGATGAAGAGGATTTGAGAAGTTGTTCACAACAAAAGCATCTAGAGGAAAGGTTGAAATATGAAGAGGAAACTACAAATGGACATTTGATTAGTTAGACTTTGACAAGACAAAGTAATTTTTTAAATCATGTTAATAGAGGAGAAGACAATAATGTGCAAGTCCTTATAGCGCAAGCAAAGATAGATCACTTATGTAGGCTTGATCGAGCAATAGAGTAAAAGATCAAAGAATTTTGATGTACATGTCGAGTGATGCTAGTATCAACAAAGCCATGGTAAGTGCTAATAAAATTTAGTGTTGACCAAGCATCAATGTCGATTGAGTGACAATGTTGATAGTGAGAAAGAAGTTATATAGTGACTGAGAAATTCAGTGATGACCGAGTGTCAGAACTTAGTGTTGGTTGGGGAACAACATTTTAATTGTTTGCAAAAAATTGTAATTTCTAGTCAACTACAATTTCTTGCCAACTAAGTTAATTTCTTGGGATATAGAAAAACTATTGAAGATAAGGATAATATATTTATAGGAGAGGATTAGGTAAATGATCTAAGAGATAAATTCAAGAAGATTCTAGAAAAGAAGAGATAAACAAAATTGTGATTAGATACATTGTATCTAATGGATTGAATCATGAACCCTAAGATCTACGATATTGATTAAGCAACAAATGATTAGAAAACCCTATTTAAGGAGGTACAAAGGTGAACTTTTAGTATGTGTGCATGGAAGAGAAGAGAGCAGAGAAGATGTGCATGTTTGAAAGAGTTCTAGAGAGTTGGAGCCATTACTAATGTTGTTGACTGATGAATCTAAGTAGAAGTCTTAATTGAGTTGAGAAGAAGTATAGGGTGATTGCTTGAAGAGTTTCCAAGTGAATCTAAAATTGAGATGACAATGGAGGCTAGACAGTGCATTAGTATGAGGAGCTAAGCAAAGATCTAAACATGCAAAGTGAGTTGTACTGAACAAATCAAACTTGCTATTACTTTCTAACCATTGTGAATAGTATTTGAAATCATTTAATCCAGGTTGACCTAACATTCATAAGGACCTAACAATCTATGTAAATCCTTTAATTAGGTGACATTCTAATGGAATGTTCTAAAGTCCTCTAACAAGGCCACTTCTAATAGGGTGACTAAATCCTTTAACAATGTCACATTTAATAGTTTGTATTGTAATCTTTAACAGGGTTGGCTCCTAAGGAGACTCATTTCAAAAGAGTGAAAACTAGTGACATATTGCTGGTATTTTTTCCAAGTTAAGTTTCCACATAACATCCTAGTGTCAAACTTGTGTGGATGTTATTGTGATGCTTTATTGTTTTAAGTTTGCATTGTGCAAGTTTGTTATTTCAAGAATAGTGGATTACCAGTTAATGATGCTAATAGTTTACAATAGAGACCAAGCAATGGAATGATAAGATTTGAAAATGTCTAAGTGTTTGTTTGTTCAATTGGTACATTTGGACCTTGGATAACTAATTTGCCCCCCTCTTGGTTATTCTAAATATTCTAACAAAAATTAATTAAATATGTGCTTAAGTTTAAAAGATTTAATTTAAAAGTCTAATTTAAGAAGTTGGATAAAAAGACAATTAAAATATTAAAAGATTAAAGATTTAATATTATTTTATTATAAATATTTAATTAATAATAATTAAATTAAAGTTGCATTTAAGTAATGAGCTTTAATTATTATTATTAATTTAAATAATAAAGTGTACTTTAAATAGTGCTTGCATTGATTAATAAAGTGGAGGAAAAGAAAATATTTTTTAAAAAAAAATTTAAAAGTTCTTTAAGTGTGAATGAAAGGATTAAATAATAAAAGATTATTTTAAGGAGAGGCCTTTGCATGTTCAAAAACTAGAAACTCTAGGTAGAGTTAAACTCTTTATTAAGAGATTCAAGCTTATTTCTACACAAATAGGGTTTGGGGAGCAAAATTTAGAATTAGATCAAAAGAATTATTGAAAGTTTTGGAGGGTTTGAATTTACATGCATTCACATATTGTCTCAAATTCTAGCTATAGTTTTAAGGTAGGGTTTGAAAACCCGTTATAGAATTTCATTGAAAGATATGTCTACTTCGTGTCTTCTTGGGTGCTTGTATAATGCTTATTAATTCATTGTATTGATTTTTGAATAAAAAATTATGTTTTAGATTTTGAAATGTAAAGCTTATTAATCAAGAAAACTTGTCTAAGAAAAATTGTAGAAAAATCTAAAAAATTATTATGATTGTATTATGTTAAAATCCTTTCCAATATAAGGAAAATTTGATTATATAAAATGGAAAGAAAAGAACAAATTGAACAACTAAGGTTTGAATTTTAAATTTGTCATTAGAACCATGTGATTATCATAAATTTTTTAAATAAAGATAAATATTCTTCTTATAAGTAAAATAAGTTAGTTGCAAAATTTATTTGAAAAGCAAAAGATTAATTGAAAGAAAAGCATGGTGTAACTAAACTTATGCATGCATGTGAAAACAAATACACTAAAGATAGAAAACTAACTATAGTATGGTTGCATGATTTGCGAGATCAAAGACATGAAAAAATACTAATTGTATGCTTATTTTTATTTTATAAAAATATAATATAACTTTTTGAATTTATTTATTTTTTAATATGATTAATTATTAATTTCAAATTTTTTTTAAAATGAATGATATATATAATTTATTTATTTTTGAAAATTAAATAAATAAATATTATTTATTTTCTTATAAAGTGGGTTTTTACTATCAATTATATTTAGAACTCTTAGTGGGATATAAATTATTATATATTTATTAATGCAAGTGGAGTTACAAATTAATAAATTCATATAATTGTGATTTAGTTATATTTTAAGAGAAGCTACAATGGAGTTCACTAAATAATCATCTAGCTGTGAATATTTAATATTATGAAAGAAATTGTAAAAACTTAATTAAAATTATAATTTCAAGTTTGAGTTATCTCTAGTTGCATCATGAATTAAAAGAAAAGTAAATATTAATATTGGACAAAAATAGAAGTCAAATTAATATTTTAGAAATGAAATGGATATTAATTTTTAATCTAATAATATACATTTATGTTATTAATTAAATCATCCATGATTTAAGATTATTTAAATTAATAACATGACAATATTGCATGATATTTTATATGCACAAAGAGATTTGACAATCAAATACTTATTGATTTAAATAAGTATATTAGCATAACAATTTATATTAACATCTATATTCTTACTTTATTTTTAAACACAACTTTATGACTCAAACTAAAAAGAGAAGATGATAGAATTAAATCATATTGTTGAAAACTATGTGTTCTCTTAAATATTATATTTATAGTCTTGTGATGTTTATTTTCATGATGGTTTTTCTTTGTGAGTTGTTTAGTTGGCCAAGTTAGGATGTGCACCAGAGGCGCTTTTGAGATTTCTTTTATGATTATTTGACTGGATGTAATGATATACTTTATGATTTAAATTAAGATTTCTTTATGAGATTTCTCTTGATGAGCATTTATGAGAACTTGAGTTTTGAAAATCAATGTTATTTTCAGGTTGCCTTTTGCAGAACTAAATTTGACCAATATTACTTTTGTGGTATGATACACAATTATGGTTTGTGAGTTTTGGGAAGGTAGTCTAGGTGCATGTCTATGGGAGTGACTTGCAGTGGAGGTCAAGGCCCAAAGTGGCTGCCAGGGTAACTCATTGTAAGTTGTGTAACAAGTGATAGCATAGTAATTAAAATACTTTCCTCCCCATGCCTTGAGATAAATTAAAATGATAAGTTAGAGATTTTTCCTCATATATGAGTTGAGTTATTGTATATGCTAAAGATGAGAATAAAATGATACCTTGAGAGGTATGACTAGTTTCCTCATCTTTGTGAGAGGGTATTCTAGTTCTGCATAAAGTCACTAGGGGGCTAGGGTCCTGAGAGACTACCAGGGTAACCTTAGAGTTGGCTCATGTGATGTCACTCCATAGTATGTAGCCTGAGTCTCCTTCATAGTTTGTTTAAATTTGGCTCTAGTGATGTATTTATTTGGTGTACTCGTTGGATATTACTTTTGATAGTGTATTTATTATGATTTATTATTTATTGATTGGATGTCAATTACTGTTGATAGTTAACTTTTATTAATGAATGCTAGCTATTAATTGGTGGTTTTTTTTTTTATTGTTAGAGTTAGTGATTGGTGGTTTAATTTTATTGATGACAATTGTTATCTATTGGTTATTGTGCTTGTGACACTTGACATTGATTCAGAGGTGGTTGTATCTTTTTGGTTTTGATATTTGATTTGTACTTGGTATCTGTTGTTGATTTTGGTATGTGATCTTGGTTTGGATGAGTGTCTTTTTTTACTTTGGTTATCTTTTCTTTACTAGTAGTTTGTGTTACCCTTGAGGTAGATTTGGCTATTAGGATTCCTTACCTAGGATTATTTTATAATTTGATTATTTGTGTGTGGATCATACATTATCTCTCTTGCATGGTGAGAGTGGAAACCTAACTAGGTAACCATAATGTTGGAGGTGGTGACTTCTTACCATTTAGGTCCCCCTCAGATTGCCAACTATTGGATGTTTGATGATGTAGTTGTACCTTTTTCATTCTTATGCCTATTGGAGACTTCTATTCATATGCTCTCATGCATTTTTATTTTGATGTATTTTTATCTATTCTCACATACTCTGTGATTATAGTGGATGTTATTTATTGGATGTACTTTCATTGTATTAGTTTTACTTATGCATTTTCTTATGAGATTATGTATATGTTTTTTATTAGAAAAATAGGTTTTACAAGGATCCTAAAACCCGAAAGTTAAAACATATCAAAAAGTTGATAATAAGCAACAAAAGCCCAGCCGCAATCCAAATATATCAAAAGGCTAGTAATAAGCACTAAAGCCTAGCCACAGTACAATGTCCAACCAAAAGGCCAAAATAACGAATAGAAAAAAATCCAAATCCAAAAACTATAGAAACCAATCAAACCAAAGGACAAGACAAGAAAAATCTATGTTGCTCCTTCGTCTTTCTTTCTAGCTCTTGCATTGTTTTCGCCACTTCATAGGCCTTTTGGATCTCCTCAACCATATGCTCCTACTTATTTTGACCCATCTAATCCAATTTACTGATGATAATGACCATAGTCATGTCCTCATCCATCCTATCTCCAGCTCTATCCTTTTCCTCATTATCCTCCAAGAAGCCCCTAGCTTTCAGCTTTTCGATAAGAGAAGTCAATATTGAAATCATCTAGTTTGCAAAATTATGATTGTAATTTTCTATATTTTGAATTCTTTTTTCCACCAATCTGAAGCCATTGCCCTAATCTGTCAAATTGCCATGTTCTAACTTCTTCCCTTGGTTTTCCAGCTTACCCACTTTTTCTTTGACCTCCTCCAATTCATGGTAGAGCCATTTAATTGACCTAAAATTGTCCATCATACTATTTCTAACATTATTTATCAAATTCATGCCAATTTTTCTTGCATTATTAGTAATAGCCATAGGGCTAGATTGATGAGTTTCTCCATCTATAGCTTTCCCTCTTTACCTTTAAGGATTTGAGGGTTCATGCTTTCTCTCACTATTCCCATTTTTGATGTTGTAACATTAAAATTTTTCTAGACAATGCACCTATCCTTTAAAACTGCCTCTCCACTCTCATCCTCTGCTTTCTCCTTATCATGTTCTTAAGGAGAGGAAATTGGAGAAAGAGGAATGGCTATGATCTCTAGCCCAAGATCCATTTTCCCCACTGGGGGCACATCCTCCTCCTTAGACCTCCTCTATTTTTTAGCTACCGGCTCCTCCCTCTTAACATCCTTCTTTTCCTTATTCTCTTTGTCAGTATCCATTCCATCCCCTTCCTCATTATACTCCTCATCTCCTTGTCTAGCAATTTTAAACCCTAACCCCCTAGGACTTTTCCTACATGGGTTTTTAGTTGACAAAGGTGATTTCTTCTCAAAATCCTTATCCTTCTTTCTAGACAAAGGGGTTACATCTTCATCCTCTAAACTTATACTCTGAACATCATCTTTGTTAAATGAGAAGTTTGAATTCCTCATCTCCTTAGATGCTACAACAACTTGGGTGGGGGCTTTTCTTCAAGACTGAGCCTTAAAATGCTCATATATCAAAAGCAACAAACCCTCATTCAAGGCTGGAGTTGAAGTCAGCTTTCTCTTGAGCATTGAAATATTGTTATGTATAGAAGTATATAAATAAAAAGGAAAAGAGACCTTGATCCCATAATGAAAATGATTGAGCAAAATAAAATGGTGTGTCGTAACTCTATCAAATCTCATGTATAAGGATATATATTCAATAATAGCCCTCAAAACATACCTCCATAGTTTCTTTATCAAATCCATCTCACAATATGTTTTGCTCTTGACTATTTCCTTCTTTTCTTCTATATTTTTTGCAAAATCTTTCACAACATTCACAGACACATTCTTGTCTTTGTAAAACTTTAGTCCTTCATTCAGAATTTTAGTTATATGAGCAATGATGTCCATAGTCACCTAATATGAAACCCCATCAACTTTAACCCTCCTATATTTCCATGAATTTACCATAAGATCTATAATTGTCAGGTCATAACCGCGGAGCTTGGCTATATAATTGGCAATTTCTCCTTTTTCTAACTTCTCCCACACTTTAGTTCTTTGCTTCTATTTTTTGGCCTTGCCTACTAGTGGTTTCCTACTTCTTTCCCCCACCATCTCTATAGTCTCAGTGCTAAATATTCTCATAAAATCCTTCCTCTAAAACCCTTTATCAACCCTCTGAATGCTCTAATGAAAACCACTTTGATTTTTGCAACTATGTCTTTCAATACCACTAAATTGGTATATACAAAAATTGACCCATAAAACATGTCGATTTGATGCTAATAACATCATCTACCTACTCCATTCATATAGACCATTATTACACTTCCTTACACCCATATTCGCATTAATATCCATAATTATCTTTGGATTTCCTCATATGTCTTTGGATTTTTTCCAATTCAATTAGGCCTTTTGCATTTACCAGAATAATCCCACTAGTATTCCAGGTCATCACCATGTCATTCTTTACTGTTTCATTGGCTAACCAATCAGCCACCGAGTTTGCCTCCCAATATTCATGACTAACATGGATGCTATCAAATTTATGAAATGTTAAATAGATTTATTCAATGATGTTATCTATTTTCCATGATAGTTGGGTATCCCCTTTAATACATCTAATGATGTTATTTGAGTCCCCCTCCAACCATATATTTTTAACTCCCTTATTCAAAGCTAATTTCACTGTGTGTAGAGTTGCATTGGCTTTGGCATAATGGTTTGTCTGATAGCCCAAAGAGTAAGATAAAGAAGCAATCCCTTCACCATAGCAATTTCTTATAATACTTCCAGATCTTGAGGGACCAAGATTCTCTTTTTTTGCACCATCAAAGTTAGCTTTATGCCATCCCTCAGGTGAGAGCTTCCATTTCACTTTCTGTCTTTTAGAGCTCATGTCCTTCTCCTTCTCCTTTTTCTTGCCCTCATCTTCAATGTCTCCCCCCTTTCTAATTAGGTAATTTTCCTTCATATGTCTATTGATTTTATCCACCAAGACATAAGTAGGTTCCTCCCTATCTTTGAAACCCTATTGTTTCTTTCCTTCCAAACTCCCCAATAGAACTAAGGCAAAGACCAGGTGTTAAAATCCTGTAAGTTTGAGACTTTATATAGATTATGCCATTGACAAAATAAATCCAACACATTACTAATTTGCACCAATTGACTCCCAAATTCTTAGTAAGAAGATCCCAAACTTCCTTAGAAAAAGGGCAATGGATGAACATATGATTAATTGACTCCTCTTGTTTACACAAAATACATCTATTAGGGATACAATGGGCTCTTTTCTTCAAATTTTCAAGTATAAGAATTTTATCTTGTAAAGCCAGCCAAAAAAATATATCTATCTTTGGAGTAAGGCCAGGAACCCAAGCCCTAGTCTAGGGACGTTTCTCCTTCAAGCTTTAGAGAGAATTAT
This sequence comes from Cupressus sempervirens, assembly GCA_028749045.1. Lineage (NCBI taxonomy): Eukaryota > Viridiplantae > Streptophyta > Pinopsida > Cupressales > Cupressaceae > Cupressus > Cupressus sempervirens. The sequence continues at coordinate 349,570,681 of CM053785.1, forward strand.
ATCCTGAAGCAACCAAGTAAAAACAATTAGGATTATCCTCCCATATTAGTTCATCCCTCTTATTATTAAGAATCATTGAGTTCAACGTTAACATTAAGGGTTTGAGGTCAATTAAGATAGAAAACAGGTCTCTCCATCCCTGGTTAATTCTATAGTCCCTAACTTCTAATCTAAATTGCCTGATACAAACATTTTCCCAGTTCCCATAAATAGGATTATTAATTAGAGGACCCTCAATAAACCAATTATCATGTTAGAAGAGAATGTCATCACCATTGCCCACTTTCCACTTAGTCTTGGCTTTGGTCAAATCTCTAGCTTTAAGGATACCATTCCAAATGATTGAACCATTTAGAATATCATCATTATTAAGCAAGAACTTTAGAGAAGGCCTTCTAATATACTTCTCCACCAATGCATCTCTCCATTCCCCCTTACTATTTATAATGCACCATATTAGTTTGGCTAAGAGAACCTTATTGAGAGGTTTTAATTTCCTTATACCAAGACCACCATAACACTTAGGGAGGCAAACATTATCCCAAGCCACAAGAGGATACCTTTTACATTCCTCTATACTAGACCATAGAAAATCTCTTTGGATCTTCTCCATCTTGTCAAAAAATTTGGCTAGTAGCCCAAAGAGGCTCAAGGCATACATTAGAAGATTTTGAAGAGTGGACTTAACCAAAAGACATTTACCTGCTTGGCTCAGTGTAGCTCCTTTCCACCCAACCAACTTCTTGCTAAACTTGTCAAGAATCCCATTCTAGAAGGATTCAGGAGGCTTAGTTCCCATTGGGAAACCAAGATAGCTTGAGGGTAGCTTACCAATCCCACACCAAAGAATCCTAGCAATCTTCATTTGTCTATGAACAAGAGCATTGATAAAGAATACTAAGCTCTTCTCCCGATTAATTAGCTAGCTAGATCCTCTGATATACACATCCAAAAGATCCTTCATTGCTTTGGCCTCCTTAATAGAATATTCCCCTCCCATAATACTGTCATCCACAAATTGTTGATGAGAAAAAGAAACATTCCCAAAGTAGGGCTTAATTCCTCTTAGTCTCCCTTCTTGTCTTTTCTTCCCAATCAACCTAACAATACACTCAGCCATAATAATGAACAAAATAGGAGAGAGAGGGTCACCTTGCCTTAAACCTCTCAAAGGTTTGAAGAAATCAAAAGGAGTCCCATTGACCATAATGGCAATCGAAGAAGTAGAAATAAGTTGAGAAATAAGCTTGTGAACATGTTGATCAAAGCCAAAAGCCTGGAGTACAGAATCAAGGAAAGTCTGATCCACCCGATCATAGGCCTTTGAAAGGTCCAACTTGAGTAACAACCCTTCCCTTTTACTTTCTTAAAGGGAGTGAATAACTTCATGAACCATCATGATAGAGTCCAAAATCTGCCTACCAGGGACAAACTAGTTTTTTGCTGAGAAATAATCAAAGGAAGAATCTTTAGAATTCTAATAGCTAACACCTTCGAAATGATCTTGTATAAGGAATTATAAAGACTAATAGGTTTAAATTGTTCCATAGAATTAGCCCCTAGAACTTTGGGAATTAGAACCAGGAAAGTAGAATTGACTTCTTTAAGGGGCCCTACACAGCCTTAACCACATCTTCCATAACCACCTACAATAAACCTAAAAAAAAAACATACGAAAGCCATCTAGCCCAAGGGCTTTATTAGTTGGTAATGTAAACAAAGCTTGTTTGACCTCCTGAGCATTAAGAATCATCCTCAACATTTTATTGTGATGAGGCTAGATAATCTAAGGGAGACAAGACACAATTCTGATCCACCATTGATAGCAAGGGGTCCTAGGAAAGAAGAGAAGAGAAAAAAGAAATAGCTTTAGCAAAAATATCTTTTTCCTTAGTCAAAGTCTCCTGGCCCTTTTTAATTCATGATATCCTATTATTAGCCCTATTCTTGAGAGTGGAAAGGTGAAAAAACCTGGTATTCTGATCACCCTCTTTAAGCTAGTTAGTCCTTTATCTCTTACTCCAAAAATTCTCTTCTTTACTTGTAATGTTATGCAAATCAGTTAAAATAGACATCTCAATATTCCTATATTGTTCATTATACCCATCCTATTGAATTAAATCCTAGATAGAACAAAGCCTGTCTAAGATCTCCTCTTTCTCCTAAAACATATGGCCAAAATCTATCTTATTCTAGATTTTAATCATTTGCTTCACATTACTCAGCTTCTTGGAAACTCTAAACATAACAATTCCATCCACTTCCATATTCCACCAATTGGATATCCTGTTCAATAGATTTGGATGAAAAATCCACATCTTTTCAAATAAAAAAGGATAATTCATCCTAGGCTCGAGAGAAACAACCAAGAGAGAAATAGGGGAGTGATCTGATCCCACTCTAGGGAGAAGAGATAGCCTACAAGAGAAAGAATTCAACCAATCTAGATAAATGAGAGCTCTATCCAATGTAACTTGAATACACTCAATCCAAATTCTTTTATTGGACCAAGTGTAGACTCCACCCTCGAGATCAATATCCAAAAAAGCCAAGATATTTATGAAATCATAAAGGTCCAACTTACTTTCCATCTCCAGAGCCAAACCTCCTAATTTTTCCTCATCAATGAGAGGAGTATTGAAATCCCCCATAATAATACCTTTATTATGACTACTATTCTAGACTAAAGCCACAAGCTTAGTCCAATAATGCTTCCTTTTCCTTTTGTATTTGGGGCATAGACATTCAATAGAAACCAAGTACTGCTAGTATTCATATGAAACACTTTACATAGTAGAACATTATCTTCATTATACAAGGGAGTAACTTTAAACTGCTTACTATTAAAGAGAGTAAGAAAACCTTCCAATGCCCCCTTAGAGTTTGTAGCCTCACCAACCATAATATTACTAAAAGAAATCTTACCCAGAGCCTCCTTCCTCATTTTTGTCTCTTGAATCAACATTATATAAGGTCTTTGATCTCTTATCATATTCCTAAGAACTTCTTGTTTATGGACCCCATTTAGTCCCCTAATATTCCAAGATATTATCTTCATTTTTTACTAGTAGAACAGTCCAGGATGGTTTGTTTTCTCCCATCCACCAAATTTATTTTGGCCTCCTGTTGTAGAACTTGGTTTTCACTCTTCCTACCAAGCGCCTTTGGTTTGATTTCCACATCTTGTTTGCCATGGCTGCTGGTCTGTGCCGGTGAAACTAGGGAGGGATCCCTACTATTCTTCTTTTTATTCTTGACATGACTTCCTTTTTTTTCCTTCATCCATTCATGTAGTGCCTCTCCCATTTGACTTTCGTAAGTCATCCTAATGGATGCAGCCTTGTTGATCTTTTGTTGTGATGAATCTTGATTGTGACCATGACTGGTCTACACCGTAGAGGTGATTTGACATATCTTTCTATATAAGTTTCTTTGATTATGATTATGGCTGATTTATGAGATTATTTTGTGATTTATGGTTCACTAAGATTTTTGGCAGTGCTTGTCAGGATTGATGTGGTATCATGATGTTGTTCCATGATTACCCTAATATGTGTGCAAATATTGTACTATGTACTATTACCATGCTACACTAGACTAGTTTCTTGTAGCAACAGTTAGTCATGTTTATGATTGTGTCCACTTATGTGTTTTAAGTGCCTTTTTATTATTCTTTAACCAACCTTTATTAATGCTTAAATGATTAGAGAAGGATTGTCCCTTTTGGATTCATTGGTTATGTGCTACAGATATCTACTTATGTTATGTTTTTCATGTGAGATGACTTGAGGGTCAGATTTTACACTTGGATTTCAATATCATAGATGTTAGACTACTATGTTGTTCAGTTGATCATATTACATGATGATGCCATTTTGAGATGATAGTGTGTTTTATGATGATATCTGGTTATCCGATATTTGAACATATCTCTGATTATGTTATGTGATGGATTTAATGTTATGGTTATTTACTTCATTCCTACATTGTTATGCTTTATGAAAACATGAGTGATGTAAATAGATTATTTTAATATAATTAAATAAATGGTTTAATTAGGTGATTTAATGCATTTATTACTTTGACTATGTTATTATATGCAATTGCACTTGATCATATTCTTCAGTGTGTAGGATTTATATCCCTGGCAGTGGCACATGGAGTTAGTGATTCAACCATTCATATTTTACCAATGTCATCCCTGTATGGTAGATGTATCCTTATTTTAAATGTTTAAACTAAACCTTTTGATGATTATTAAATCCAGACTCATTTGCATTATGTGATTAGACTAGTGAGCATGTCTGTGCATTTAGAGTTTTGCATTGTCACGAAAGTTGTCAAGGATATTTTTGTGTTTTTTTATTTTTCGAGCTTTTAATTGATTTGTTTTAATTTTTGACAACTTTTCCATAGATGAATTTCTATTTCTAGGAATAGCCTATTTTCATTTGGGTCAATTTGGGGTTTAACTAGGTTGGCTAGTTATTCGCCCTAATTGATTATTCACTCAAAAAGTGAATAAATATCCAAAAAGGAATTTAATTCTTCACTTCTCACTTTTGAATTAGAAAGTTTGAGAGTAAAACCCAAAATCTTCTTCATGAGGATTTATTGTTTTGTTCATTGTGGGAGCTACAAGCGTGGGATCGTCATAAGGTTGAGCTCATTGGATCCAGCTCGAGGAAACTTTAGATTTTCATGATTTTTAGCTACTTCTATGGGCTATTTATTTTATGGTTCAGATTCTCATTTTGCCCTTTTGGCTGTGAGGTAGGGCTTTCCTGTTTTATTGTTTCAGCTTTGTTTTAGCTTCCATTTTTGGTAGCCATTTATTTTGAGGTTGAGAACTAGTGTTCCCCTCTGTTTCTGTATGCTAGTTATACTCGGTTGGGTAGGTATGAACATTTCCCAATTTTTTGGGATGAGGGTTTGGGGTTTTACACCATTATGCTAATTATTTTTGCATACAGTGTTTGAACTTTATTTTTTTGGATTTTTGGGTTTTTGTACCCAAAGGTCAAATGGGTTTTAATTTCAAAGTTTTCCCAAAATTTGGGGTTTTTACCTCATTTTGTGTGCTACCCTATTTTCTCAGGTTTTCTTGGCACGAGTTGGATCATGGATCTAGATCATCTGTTTGGATGTCGGTAGGACCTTTTTTGCACTTTTATGTTTACAGTGGGATGCATGTTGCATTCATACTCCTGACATTGTGTTCGGTTGAGTGATTTTATACCCGTTGTTTTGGTTTCTTTGGATCTTTGTTATTGTTTCATGGACACAAGATTCGTGTAGAATCCATACTCCTAGATTGAGGTCGATTGAGTGAGTTCATGATGCTTGTTGTTATTGCATCTTGAGATTCATGTAGAATCCATACTCTCAGATTGAGGCTGGTTGAATCATTTCATGATGTGTGGTTTTATTGTCTTTGAGATTTGTGGAGAATCCATCCTCTGGAGTTGTTTTTGGTTGAGTGATCTTTTGCATTATATTCTCATCTAGTCCTTGTGTTATGATATTTGTGATGGTGATACGCCACACATGAGTACATGCGTGTACATTTGTTGGGTGACTTGGGAGGCCCGATCTTCTATGGGTTTTCTAGAAGTTATGATCATTGGAGTTGGGTTGGGAGTATGCATGCCCATGGGCACTTGTCATAGGATGAGCATGGGTAGGGTACGGTAGCATATGGAAGCAGCTTCTATCTTGCAACCTAGTGACCGCAGTCCTATAGGGTTGGCAAAGGAAGTTTTAATCAAGTGATAATTAAAGAAAATGTGTGAATGGTAATAAAACTTAAGATAATGAAAAATTTCTATGCGTTGGCCTTCAAGGGAGTACCTTGAGTGAGTGTCCACATTGATGTGATGGCCTCCAAGGGAGTATCTTGAGAGTGTTTCCACATGTGATCCGAGCTTGGGCTTTTAGATGCCAAGCGACTCTCCATGATGTCGGCCCCTACTTAGTAGCCTTTTGAGTGTTTGACCAGGACCTGTACTACTTGCATTGTCTTAGGTTCTTGGTAGCCATCATACTATCTGGCATGAGTGTTAGCCATGGATGTTGTTTTTGTGTGTTTGTGGTTGGATCTTTATCTCCATCAACATGACAGGTGTGGACCTATGGGTGCCACATGGTTGGGAGGCATAGCTACCTACACCATTGCTAGGGACCGGTGTATAGAGATAATCTTTTATCCTAGTGTGACCGTTGCTAGATGTTTTCACTTTATACTTTAGGTTTCAGAGTAGGATTTCTTGTGATTTATGCTTTCATTGGAATGCTTAGATATCATGTTTAAATGATGTTAGTTTATTTGATGCATTCCCATATTATGATGTTTAGCATATGATTAGATGATGTAAATTGTTGTATTGGATTATCTATTGCTTATTGTTAAGCATGTTAGATTTCCTTATTATGATGATTAGCATGTTATAGGTGATGTTATCTACTGGTAGGATGATCTTATGCTTCGCTACTAGCATGTTTTAGTAGTGACATCCCTATTACAATAGTACTAACAATCTGGTCAATGGCTTGGGATGTTACATGTGGGGGATGGTGAGGACCCACAATGGTCTTATGATGCTATTGATGATTGGGAGGAATTGTGTACTTAGTTTAGTTGTTCAATTATTGTGATGTTATTTATGTACATTGTGATGTTGCTTATGTTCACTAAGATGTTTTTGTTAGTATGTTCTTTACTACTTTGGTATAGATGGATAGATGTTCCTCTTTCTTATTCCTTGGCATATTATTGATTATGCACTCAAGTGTTTGCTCCTCGATCTATGTGGATCTAGTACTCCCCAATGTGGAGCTTTATTTTTCCATTTCTTTCCTTTTTGTGCCCCTTAGAGTGGTTTTCTTGAGTTTCTTGGGTGAACATTTATTAGCATGGTGTGATACAATATTGTATCACGAGCCCATTGAAATTGTATCATGCATCCCTTGATTCTATCACATGCCTCTTGGAGAAATATCGTGCAATACTTTCCAGTATTGCACCTCCTTGTAAGAACTATCATACAATACCCTTAAAGTATTGCATGCCTTCTAGAGAAGTATTTCCCAATCCATGAAAGTGTCCCCCTCCTTCTTTAGGAATGTCGCGTGATACTTTCCAGTGCTATATTAAAGTATCACCTAGATTTTTGTAAAGACGTGTGCGGGTGGGCAGCAAGCACTTTTCAGTTTGATCTGAACTTTTTGGGAGTTGTTTGGGGTACCCTCTTAGGCATTCTTTAGTCCTTTGGTGTTGCATTTGGAATTTGGAATGTGTTCAATTCGAATTCAATTATGTGTTCTTTGTCTTCGATCATTTTCTTTGGTAGTGGTGTTTGGAGATTCATTGGTTGCTTGGATTGTTGGTGAAGTCTTCCATTGTGATCTATGTGATCCCTGTATGATGTTGACATGTGCATTCATACTTGTAAAAAAAATTTATCTTGACTTGAATTGAATCCTTGTTCCAAGGATCTCTGGGTAGGGCATTACATCTAGTATCAGAGCCCATGTTCAAACATTGGGATCTCTATGTATATGTTGCCCATATGGTTGTTACTGCATTGGTTGAGTGCAAGTGTCTTGGTGAGAACTCATGATCTTTGTTTCTTTCATATCTACTTGTGATGGACTTGCTTGTCCATTAGATGCAACTATATTAGTGTATGAAGAAGGAAGTGAGTCTTCTTGGTTTTGTTAGTGGTATCGATGTGCCTTTGTTTGGTTGGTTGCATGTCTAACCCTTTTGGATGGAGCCACTGATTGGTTTCCATGTATTGGCTTGAGTGCCTTGCTTATTTCTCCTTGTGGAGAAAGGTGCATTTTTTCCCTATTTTCTCCTAATTGTAAGTGAATAAATGAATCTTATTTGGGATTCTATGTTGTATCGTTATAGTAATGAAATGGTTCCTTTGATTGAGAAATGAGTGTTTATTGTGAATCATTGCAAAGGAGTATGTCTTGCATTAGATCCTTTGGGTTAATGACTTAAGTCCCCAATCTCATTACTTCTTAAGCTTATGGAAAATTGCATTAAATTGATGAATATTTAAATGTTGCATTGCATGTAAAAATCATTAAGGAAATTATAGTTCTCTGCATATGCATGAGATTATTGATGGTATATTGCTTGATGTGTGTAAGTGTGTTCTCTAACACTGTTAGGATGATGTATTCCTTAGCATTATGTGGTGATTTATCCCTCTCGTGTGACTATCCTTAGTCACCACATGTAATGTGATTTGATTGATGCCTTATTTTATTTGGCTGGAGGTACTTTCCTCATGTTGTTGGGCTAGCATTGGTTTTCTATATTTTCCTCTCTTGGAATAGTCATCAAATTTTATCTATCACTCTCTTTGTGGTAGTTTTCACACTTGAATTATTGTTGAGATGAGCTCTTTTTGATATTTACTATTGGAATTGACAATTCCCCCATTTGGGCTTTTTGATGATGTTTCATGATGACTATTCTGGATGTGTTTTACTACTGCCCAGTTGTGTGTTGTGACTCTATCATGTTCATCTTGAACCTCTGGTAGTACGTTCAAGGGATAATATCATGGAGAACATGCTAGTGTGTCTTTGGTAGATTTAAAGTTGTTACTATAATTAGATGGTTCAAAAGATGAGTAGATGTAATGTTAATTCTTGAAAAGAAATTGAAAGATATGTACTTGTTTTATGGTGACTCTTGAACCCTTGCTTTGAAAACCTTTCAATTTCATTGTGCATTAGTGCTCATGTTATGTTTAAGTACTAAAATTATGAAAGAGAAGTGATGATCATTTCAATGTGTGAATTACCTTTCATTCGATGTCTTATGTTGTTCTGGGCATGTGTGTTCTTGAATGGTTTTGGACATTTTGTCTATCACTTGTAATGGTGACGCAAACTATTGATTTTGCCTTTGTGGTTTTGTCTTGAGTGGTGACTCGAATCTTAGGTCTTAGGACTCTCTTAGCTCCATCATGTTTTAGTCCTCATAGATATCTTTGTGACACTTTTTGAATGGAGTCAATCTGAGTTCAGACATGAAAGTTATGGCCTCTGGAGTGAAGGTAGTTTTTGGGTTGATTTAAAATTTTGTGTGAGAAATTGGTGATCTTGCACTTTCTTGCCTGGTTCATTGCACTTTCTTGCTTGGTTTGTTGAGAAAATTCATGCGAGATTATGCTAATGCAAAATTTCTCCTAGGGGAACATTAAGTAACTCTTTCACACTTTTGGAGTTGTTGATCAATGTTCCTAGTACCTTTTTTGAGTAGAGGCCAATTCAATCATGAAATATCATATTTATGGCCATTGGAGAAGTTTAACTCTTCATGTTATTTTAAATGGAAGAGTTATTTGGTCTTCATAATCTACTAAGTACTTGTTGGAGTTCTTGCTAGGGTTTGTGTGTTTCCTGTAGCACAGAACCACCCTTGTGAGGTGAAGTGTGGTTTGTGAGTGTTCCTTGTTTGAGGTTGATGTTGTCTTGTCAGTGGGAGTGACTCATTTATTTGATGAGTCTAGATTCTCCTTTTAGGATGTCGACTTTGGCACATCGTTTTATCCTTGTCTCTTTTGAGAGAGTAGGTTAGTGTGGTTATGCCACTAGCTCAATTAGTGTTTTCAGATGAGTATGTTGATGGTTGGTGGAATTGTGAGTTCCCTAATGTGTCTTGGGCTGATTTAGTGTAAAGGTTGAGAGAGACTCCCTCTCAGTCCTAATACTCTATAGTTCTTTCTCCCTAAGCTTGTTTCTTCAAGAGGATTGTCTCAGTCAAGTTTTCTCATTGATCATTGACTTGAGGCTAGATATTGAGTTTAGTGGTAGGTTGGGTGTGGTATCCCCAACATGGTGCTAGAGGGAAATGGTATCATTGGACACATGTTACATCTTGTGAGTTAGTATCTAGACATTACATGATTGTGTCCACTAACAAAAGTCTTCGAACCTTGTGGAAAGGTGATATCTTTTCTTGTTAGGTTATGTTACCCTAGTTCCCAATGGTATTTGAGCTTTTGTACCTTGGAGAGGTGTTGTGCTCCTACGCTTGGTGGTGAGTAGTCTTTTGGAGTGGGTAATTTTGTTGGTAAACCGTCATCCACTTTGTTCTAAGGGTGAGTTTACGTGGATTCCAGAATGACTGTGTGTGACATGATAGTATTCTTAGGAATTTTGGGTTGGTTATTCCCCATGATTCACTCTTGTTGGAAGTGTGTTGTGTTTTGACCTTAATTTGTGGTCATGTATTAGGTGCATGTCATAGTTGGGCACCTGTTGATGAGGTAGAGTGGGTTTTTCCTTAATTTGTATTGTTGACTTTATGGCTAGATGGGTTTTTCCTAGCACATAGAAGGTTCCTTTTTGGAGGCCCTTGTGTCTATGTGACACCTATTCTCTTGTAGTTAACCTATTTGGGGGTTAACGAGATGGTTTGAGAATGTGGGAGTGATTTGGATGGACTTGTGAAGGAGTCAGTGAGTCATCCCCATTGCTCGATTTTGATTTTGATTTTGGTATGTTTGGTTTCTATTCTTGGATTGCCAGCTTCTAGGAGTAAGCCTAGTTTTTGGGGGGGATGATGTAGTGCTTCTCCCGTTTGACTTCCATAAGTAATCTTGATGAATGCAACCTTGTTGATCTTTTGTTGTGATGGATCTTGATTGTGACCATGAGTGGTCTACACTGTAGAGGTGATTTGACGTGTCTTTCTATATCAATTGCTTTGATTATGCTTATGGCTGATTTATGAGATTATTTTGTGATTTATGGTTCACTAATATTTGTGGCAATGGTTGCCAGGATCGATGTGGTATCATGATGTTGTTTCGTGATTACCTTGAGATGTGTGCAGAGATTGCACTATGTACTGTTACCATGCTACATTGGATTAGGTTCTTGCAGCAATGGTTAGTCATGTTTATTATTGTGTTCACTTATGTGTTTTAAGTGCCTTTTGTTGTTCTTTAATCAACCTTTATTCATGCTTAAATGATTAGAAATGGATTGTCCTTGTCAAATTCATTGGTTATGTGTTATGGATATCTACTTATGTTATGTTTTTCATGTGAGATGACCTAAGGGTCAAATGTTACACTTGGATTTCAATATCATACATGTTAGACTACTATGTTGTTTAGTTGATCATATTGCATGATGATGCCATTTTGAGATGACAGTGTGTTTTATGATGATATCTAGTTATCCGATATTTGGAAATATCTCTGATTATGTTATGTGATGGCTTTAATGCTATGGTTATTTACTTCATTCCTGCATTGTTATGCTTTATGTGAACATGAGTGATTTAAATAGATTATTTTAATATAATTAAATAAATGGTTAAATTAGGTGATTTAATGCATTTATTGCTTTGGCTATGCTATTATATGCAATTGCTCTTGATCATGTTGTTTAGTGTGCAAGATTTATATCCCTGGCAGTGGCACATGGAGTTAGTTATTTAGCCATTCATATTTTACTAATGCCGTCCCTGTATGGTCAACGTATCCTTATTTAAAATGTTTAAATTAAACCTTTCAATGATTATTAAATCCAGACTCATTTGCATTATGTGATTAGACTAGTGAGTGTGTCTGTACATTTAGAGTTTCGCATTGTCGCGAAAGTTGTTAAAGAGATTTATGTGTTTTTGGGTTTTTGGGCTTTTGGGCTTTTAATTGATTTTTTTAAATTTTTGGCAGCTTTGCCATAGATGAATTCCTATTTATAGGAATAACCTATTTTAGTTTGGGTCAATTTGGGGTTTAACGAGGTTGGCTAGTTATTTTCCCTAATCAATTATTCACTCAAAAAATGAATAAATATCCAAAAAGAAATTTAATTCCTCACTTCTCACTTTTGAATTAGAAAGTTTGAGAGTAAAACCCAAAATCCTCTTCATAAGGATTTATTGTTTTGTTCATTGTGGGAGCTATGGGTGTGGGATCGTCGTGAGGTTGAGCTCATTGGATCTAGCTCAGGGAAACCTTGGATTGCCACAATTTTCAGCTACTTCTATGGGCTATTTATTTTATGGTTCAGATTCCCATTTTGCCCTTTTGGCTATGAGGTAGGGATTTTCTATTTTATTATTTCAGCTCTATTTCAGCTTCTATTTTTGGTAGCCATTTGTTTGGAGGCTAAGAACTAGTGTTCCCTTCCATTCCTGTATGCTAGTTCTACCCAATTGGGCAGGTATGAACATTTCCCTATCTTTCAAGATGAGGGTTTGGGGTTTTACACCGTTATGTTGGCTGTTTTTGCATACAGTGTTCGAACTTGATTTTTTTTAATTTTTTGAGATTTTGTACCCAAAGATCAAATGGGTTTTAATTTCAAAGTTTTTCCAAAATTTGGGGTTTTTACCTTGTTTTGCGTGCTACCCTATTTTCTCGAGTTTTCTTGGCACGAGTTGGGTTATGGACCTAGATCATCCATTTGGATGTTGGTCAGACCTTTTTTGCACTTTTATGTTTGCATTGGGATGCATGTCACATTCATACTCTCAACATTATGTTCCATTAAGTGATTTTATACCTGTTGTTTTGGTTTCTTTGGACCTTTGTTATTGTTTCGTGGACACCAAGATTCGTGTAGAATCCATACTCCCATATTGAGGCTAGTTGAGTGAGTTCATGATGTTTGGTCTTATTGCATCATTGGGATTCATGTAAAATCCATACTTCCAGATGAGTGATTTCATGATGTGTGGTTTTATTGTCTTTGGGCTTTATGGAGAATCCATCCTCCCAAGTTGTTTTTGGTTGAGTGATCTTTTGCATTGTGTTCTCATCCAGTCCTTGTGTTATGATCTTCATGATGGTGGTGCACTACACATGAGTATGTGTGCGTACATTTTTCGAGTGACTTGCGAGGCCCAATCTTTCGTAGATTTTTTGGAAGTTATGATCATTGGGGTTGGGTTGGGAGTATGCATGCCCATGGGAACTCGTTGTAGGATGAGCATGGGTAGGGTAGGGTAGCATATGGAGGGGGCTTCTATCTCGCAACCTAGTGACCTCAGTCCCATAAGGTTGGCAGAGGAATTTTTAATCAAGTGATAATCAAAGAAAATGTGTGAATGGTAATAAATTTTAAGATAATGAAAAATTTCTATGCATTGGCCTTCAAGGGAGTACCTTGAGTGAGTGTATGCATTCGTTTGATGGCCTCCAAAGGAGTGTTTCCACATGTGATCCAAGCTTGGGCTTTTGGATGCCAAGTGACTCTCCATGATGTCAGCCCCTACTTAGTAGCCTTTTGAGTGTCTGACCAGGACTTGTACTACTTGCATTGTCTTAGGTTCTTGGTAGCCATCATACTTTTTGGCATGAGTGTTAGCCATGGATGTTGTTTTTTTGTGTTTGTGGTTGGATCTTTATCTCCATCAGCATGGTAGGTGTGGACCTATGGGTGCCACATGGTTGGGAGGTGTAGCTACCTACACCACTATTATGGACCAGTGTACAGAGACAATTTTTTATCCTAGTGTGACCGTGGCTAGATATTTTCACTTGATACTTTGAGTTTCATAGTAGGCTTTCTTGTGATTTATACTTTCATTGGAATGCTTGGATATCATGTTTAGATGATGTTAGTTTATTTGATGCATTCCCATATTATGATGTTTAGCATATGATTAGATGATGTGAATTGTTGTATTGGATTATCTATTTCTTATTGGTTAGCATGTTAGATTTCCTTATTATGATGATTAGCATGTGATAGGTGATGTTATCTACTGGTAGGATGATCTTATGCTTCACTACTAGCATGTTAGATTTTCTTATGCTTATATTGTAACATGTTTTAGTAGTGACTTCCCTATTAAAATAGTACCAATGATTTGGTCAGTTGCTTTGGATGTTAGGAACGGGGGATGGCTAGGACCCACAATGGTCTTATGATGCTATTGATGGTTGGGAGGAATTGCGTACTTAGTTTTGTTGTTCCATTATTGTGATGTTATTTTTGTACATTGCGATGTTTCTTATGTTCACTACAATGTTGTTTTCAGTATGTTCTTTATTGCTTTGGTATAGATGGATAGATGTTCCTCTTTCTTATTCCTCATTACTACATTTAACATCATTTTTTGACCAAAAATTTTGACCATCAACTAAATAAATTTAGGGTGGTCAAAATGTAAAGGCAAAAATTTCATTTTTTTACATATAAGACCTGTGTTGGTCAAAATTTTGACCAACACAGGGCTTATACATCTGCAAAGTTCAAAAAAAATTTGCCCAATTACATTTTTCGTGCTCGATTTCATTCGACATTTTTGGATCATTTTTGCATGGTTATCTCTGCATTTTCACATGGTTTTCTCTGAGCCCTGTTTCATTTCAAGTTTTCTCCACCCACTTGATTAATGATGCCTGCTAGCCTTGGGAATAATATGAAAGGGGGCCCTACATTTGTATCAATATGGGGGGGTGGAATAGTAGTTCAAAACTCTCGATATTGTCTTTCTTTCATTCTTCCTGATGTGCTTGACTTCAAAAGTTGTTCCATTCATGACCTCCAATCACACCTACATCTCTGGTGGTCGAGGAGAGGGATTTCTCTTCGAGCATATTTCTATAGGTACATGTGTATTTTTGTTGTAGATTTTTATGATAATATTGAAGATGGAAGTGAATACTATTACTATCATTATTATTTTTTATGCCAAAGTTCAACCATTGTTGTGTAATATAAATGGGAGAGTCTCCGCTCAAGTGTTTTTTCTCAGTGATGTTTTGATGATAAGTGTTAAAAAGAGTCTAGTTGCAAAAAGAATGTAATGTACTTGTTGTTTCATTTTATTGAAAGTGTTTAGATGCAGATTTATCATTTGGAATGTTGGTCTATTGTAACAACTATTATACTTTTTGTTATAGTAATGAAAGAAAAGAAAGGAAATGTATATGCAGAAGTTGTAGTTGTAAAAGCTTAGAAGAAATAATAATGACAAATCTTTTGTTTTATAAATATAGTTGTGTTGGTATCATATTTTTCTTGTATTTTTGTTTTAATAATACATAATTATATTGTATCATTTAGACAACAGTTTCATATTCCAAAAAAGAACAGAAAGAAAAAAAATTGAGTGTGTTTCTCTATTCAACTCTAGAACATTCAACTTAAACATCAACACATAAAGATAATAATTTGAAATCTGGTGTGTTTAGTGCTTGGAGTTGTACCCTCAATACCTAGGCCATGTGGGCTGTAAAACATGATATTCATGTGATTCTATGTTTGATGATGATGATGATAATGAATAATCACCATCTACTACTGGCTCATGTAGTGATAAAAGGTCTTCAATGCACCTCTAACTACAAGTATGCCATGGAAAACTTGTGATGGAGATGATTCCTCAAACTAATAGACTATCATGGAAATTTTTTGATGAAGATGACACCTACAAATACTGGACTATCTTCAAAAACTTATGATGAAGATGGCACCTAAATTTACTAGACTATAATTGAATTGATGTACTTTGGATCCTTCACTGAAAGTCTCTATCATTTTGTTAGAAGATGATTTATCTTCTAGTTCAACCAAAAGAATATATCTCCTATATTTCAACATTACATTTAATTGTTGCATTGCAATTAGGTCTTCCTACAAGGGTTTCCATTTGGATGAATAACAAACTTGTTGGTGTTTTAAAACTACTAAGCAACAAAATGCTTAATACCAAGATGACAATAATCACATAGTCTAAAGACTAGCCAATTCTTATTATCAATTGTATGTGCACACCATTTGGGCCAACTTCTACAAAACCAAGGGTGGTTTTCTACTCTTTTGGCTCTGCAAAACTAGGGTAGGTATACCTAGGGATGATACAAGACTAGGAAAATTGTATGAGAATTATCTTAGTTTCAGTCTCATTCTCATCTCAAATTCTCCAATACATGTACAATTCTTGATACTTTAATAAACACATCCCATATAACAGATATGGCCAAAAATCTTCTATAGGTCTGCAGATGTTCTCAGTAATAATGGCTAACTAAAGCTAAAACATTCTATGCAAACAAGTAGAGGCCAACTTTGAAGATCTATAGGAAATAAAAGTAAAGTTGATTATAATTCTGCATTTTGACAATCATGTGTGACACATTTCTCTTTCAGTTGGATTAAATTTGATCAGTGCCTAATCCATTGGGGTTCAGAGTCTACTACAAATCTCTAGATCTAATTTTTTGCCTTACAACAAATTTTATCAACAATTCTTATCGGAAATCATCATTCAAAATCCTTTCCACTACTATAGCAACCTTATCAAATTCATCAAAGCTTTTACTTAATCCATTGAATTAACAGCCATGATAAACAGATATACAACCTAATTGAACTGCATTCAATTGCACAAGCCTTTACTTATACAACATCAAGATAACCAAGTAATCAAAAGGAGACAAAGTTTAGAAAGAACTGATATGGGGATAGTTCATAATTTGTATTCATTTTCCTTGAAAATTGTATAAAATTTAAAATAGACTTAGAATGACCTTCAAAAAGAAACACAGATCATTCTATATTCATGTATTCTCAAGATCTGACAAAGAAAATACATCACGAATTTTTGTTCAAAAATGGTGGACCAAAAATAGACTAAGTGTATCACTTAGCAAATAGAATTCAGACATTTTCTCTTGCCCTAGAATTTCACTTATATAGTGTGAAATACAACAAGCTTCAGGCTAAGAGAAACTCACAGGTGTCTTTTACTATCTTTTACGAGGAATATCTACATACACCTATCACAAAATGACAAAACTATGGGTAACAAAAGATATCAAAATCAAATCATTCCTTTCGATGGGTCAGCTTCTGTTACATGTTCTAATGTTGTTGAGTTGGCTATTGATTTGATTTAACTTCATGTGTAATAGCTAAATTAGCCAATGATGAAGCTTGTTCTAACGAGGGCACATTAACCTCCACCTATAGGCTTCCACCACCTTCACTCTACATGGTGAGGACAACTTCTACCTTTTCCTTTTCTTTAATTGTATTGGCATCTTGTGGTCCTAGTTCTGCAACTGAAAGTGACAAGTTTTTCTTGTCTTCTTCTTCTGATTGGGTTTGAGTAGTGATGGTATCAATGGTTTGGACTTCCTCACCCTGAACCTCATCACTGTCAGTTTCATCTACATCAAACTGTTCACTAGAAGCCATTTCTGCCATCCACCTATCAAATAATGTGTCATCTAGCCAATTGAATTGCAAAATATCCTTCTGTTTCTTTATTATATAATCAGCCTCATTATCAATATCAAAAAATTCCTATTTTAAAGAATCAAAGAATATTTTGGCTTTCACCATTTCTTCTATTGTTGTGGCCCACCGTGTATGCCCTATTTCATTTATGACTTGATTCATTCTTAAACAGAATAAATCATCAAGTTCCTTCGCCCATTCCTCTTTGTTTTTCAAACTATTTTTCTTATCTAGGGCATGAGGAAATAAATTAAATTTTTGGCTCTTATATTTGTCTAAGTAGCCTATTATTATCTTCTGTAAAATATATCCTTTTGCTATCAAAATCAGTAATATCAGAAACAATGTCAAAGGTTTTATCAATCTGAACACGAGAATTATTTATAACAGATAGAGACAATAAGGTTAATGATTTCTCCCTTCTCACCCATTTGTTCACAGTAGGCTTTAGAGCCTCATCATCCACTTTTAACTCCTCCTAGATGTTAATCACCTTGGCCAATTGATCATGGATTAGTGGCCATTCAACCTTGTCTCCTAGATATGTAAGAGCAATTCTTATTTTATCTTCATATTTAGATTCTAGCTCTACATGTAAGGCCCACAATTTACTCTTTTCTTCTACAAAATCCTCAACAGTGTAATATTGTGGCCCTTGCATTGTGTTTGGTATTTCAATGAGGGGGGTAGATTTGAAAGGTTCAATAGGGGGGAAAGGGTATGTTATTTTAGGCCTGGTGGATTTTCCCAGTAGCATGTTCTGAAGCTCAACTCTCCTTTTTACCTCTTTATTATAGGCATCCACAACTGCCTCATATTTACTTTGTAATTCAAACATTTCCTTTTCCTCCCTTTTAGCAATAGCCAAGGCAAACTAAGAATAATCCACATTCATGTGGGCTTCCTGTACGTCTGAGGTATAAACAACTCTCCTCACAATAATATTCCCTATCAGTCCTGAACCATCAGGCTATGCTGATACAATCCTAGATCCTCTTCTTAATGACCACATAACAAGAGAAACTTGATCATCACTAAAAGAAATCTTTGCAAATTCCTTTTTATTTGGGTCTTGTAACTCCGGTCTATTAGAAACAGAGTTGAAAATCAATGCATCTGCAATATCCCAATTAGGCAACAATAGTATGTTAGAAGTTTTTACCATTTTCCCTCCCTCCTCAGGGGTAATGTTCTAGAATTCTTGCATCATTTTCTCCTTTATTTGGTTTTGGATGGAGGCTTCATCCATTTTTAGATGCTCTATTTTCATGTTCTTACATCTTTCCTCAAAATTGTGGATGTTTTCCCTCCAAGAAAATTGATGGAAAGCCCTAGACCTTACAAAACTGTCATCTAACAAAAATGTCCAATTCCCTTCCCTTAAAATTAGCTACAGTCAGCTCGAGGCTTGGCACAGGAGGTTCCTAGGGGTTCCCTTCATCGATCTCTGCTTGAGTGACAAAAAATCCCCCTTGTGATCCAATTTGCTCAATTTTCTCAATAGTGAGCTACTCCTCCCTAGTTCTCAAAGGGGTCTATGAAGGTGAATACTCCTCAACATGAGAATCCTCCTCTCTTATTATTTTCCTCCTCTTAGGGGAGGGCTCAATAGGCCTCTCTTCCAAAACTCTACTATTGGACTTAATTATGTGTTTGCCTTTGTCTACTGTATTCTTTTTATTTTGAACAATAGTATATCCCAGCCTTTTTTGGACAGTTAATTGACCTACCCTTATATTGGGAGTAAAACCCAATCTTCCCATTACTTCCCTGGCCTTATCTAGGCAGAACCTAATAAAGAATTGCTTCTTTTCATTCATTGCCTCTATTATTTTAGGAAAATTATTCATAAGTTTTCTCATCTTATCTATATCCGTAACTGCATTGTCCAAAGGACTATAATCTGGATCAAAACAATGAATAAAATCCAAAATTTTAGAAAATACTTTCCACTTTTCTTTCCTAGTCTCTTGCTTCTGCAAGGAGTACTCATTCCTTATTAAGTCTTCAGGAAAATAAAATTCATGCTCAATTTTAACAAGCTTAATTTTTTGCCTCAGAGCCAAATGATAAAATCCTTCAGAATCACAAAAATGAGGATGAGAAGTGGCCATCTTATAAGGATTCAAAATCTTGTGCAGAGAAAGCCAACCTCCTTTTGTGATTACAAAATGATGAGCCACTGTGCAAGTAGGAAAAATTGACCCCTTTTGTCTTTTCAATAGAAGGGCTTCCTCCACTCCTCCCAGCTGCCACAATATCTTAGCAACTCCTACCTTCAAAGGCACTTGGTAGGGTAGTATGTGAGGGCTTCCTTTAAAACCATATATTCTAAATATAGTAGAAACAAAATATGGAATGACATCTCCCCAATTATGTGAAACTTTAAAACCACTTGGGTTGTCCATAGGCCTAATGAGATTCATTAATGTTTTGGAGATTCTGGGATTGTCCCTTAATAGGAGGCATCTCAGCTTTGAAGTGAAATACCTATCAAACCTAACAAAACCGGCATTCTCTACATCCCAAGTCATATCTGCACTCCACAATTGAACTAGTAATGCTTCCCCACTCTCTTCTCTATCTAATTCCATTTCTTTACTAAAATATGTTACTCCCTTGAATAAGAACATGTGTATTAAAAAAGAATAATGGCCAAAAGTTTTTTCCACTTTACCCTTAGCAATTCCAATCAGTCCAATGTGAATCTCCTCAGCTAAGTAAGAAGCAAAATCAAAAATTATATCCACACCAAAAGAGGAAATCTGAGTAATCATAGACATAAAATCCATAGGCATGAACTCTTCTTCATCTCTCCCAAAAACTTTACATAAGGATCTATATATTTCTATAGCCCTAGAATTGAAGTATGCCCTTTTGAAAGGCTCCCTGGAGGATGCTGTTATTGCTGGTAGTGTTCCAATTCTACCTATGTGTGCGCTCAGCACTCCTTGCCTAACTGTATCTCTCTTATACATATACTCATTTTCTAACCCTTTCAAATCAATGGGCACATGATAATCAGTGACATGCCCTAAACTGAAAACTTCCCTAATCTCCTCTGTGCTAATTTTAATCAAGATTTCACCATCAGTTCTCCTCACTACCCTAAGGGCTTGGTCATAATTATTAGCTACAGCTTCCAAAAGATCATAATCCATGAAAACACTGGGAACCACTGATTTCTCTAGACCAAAATTCTAGATGTTGGCATGTGGGGCAAAAAGGTTCCTCTCTGAAAACCATTTTTTGAATAAAACAAGACTAGTCTGTGAAATTGTTGCATCCCTAACCCAGTTTCCTTTGTCTTACAGCCCATATGCTATTTTTAGCCTAGGGTTTAATGAATTTAGCCTCTTAACTTCTATAGTTTCAATAGTGGAAGAAGGAAGCAGTTCAAGAAAATCATCGTGGACATTCCTATCCAAATAGTTCTCTTGACCAGAAAATGCTTTATGTTTTGGATCCATTTTAATTAACTCTCGACGAAATTGAAATGGCAGAAGGATTATAATGCAAGTACTTACTTTGAATTTCACTCTAGTTCTTCTTAGTGTTACTGCAATCTTTTTGCGAACAAACTGCTTCACAATCTTACCAAATCCAGCATGGTCTTCTCAACAACTATTTCTACTTAGAAATGCTCTAAATCTTTGTTCGAGTATGGTGGAATTAAGAAAATCTTATGTGTTATACTCTATTTTTCTTCACACGCGAAGCTTTCATCTCTCATAAATGCACAGGGTGGCATCACCTTCTATATTCAAATTTACACCGTAGATTTACGAAAAATCCTATGATCCAGGAATGCAAGCAAAGATGACTCATGTTCCTCTTGACAAGCTGGCAGTCAACCCAATGAAAATTTTCCATGTGTAACTTTCCTTCATTATTGGTGCCTCTGAACTAGACCCACAGAACTCTGAGGACACGTGTCACTTAGGCGCTATCTTGCTATACATAAAGAGTGAGCACCTTTCCATAGCGAGATAGCACTTGTTATTGATCTTGATTTGATCATGCGGATGACATTTGATGCATTTCTCAAAAGAAACATGGTGGGCCCCTTTTCGCCATGTCGCTATTCGTAACCTTTGTGCAACTCGCCATAGCGAGATAGCGACGATCATGGATCTGAGATAGATCTGATGATCTGAGTCTTTCATATATTTTGTGAATAGGGTGTGGGTCCAATCATTGATAATGTGATGAAATCCTGGCTATATTACTTGCTACTTGGGGCCCATATTTGTTTATTTCTCGGTTGGGTAGTATGTCGCTAACGATGAGAAGAACAAGTTCCTGATAGCGACATAGCGAATCCCAGTATCTTTGCTTTTCTCGGTGTATACGTGTAGCCCATTAGATGCTAGCGTGTTCCAAAGCTTTATAATTGATATCTGATGGAGTACTTTCTAGGACCCACTTACTTTGAAAAGTTGTTGCAGTACTACTTTTCCTCTGGGCGCTATGTCGCTAATGGCGAGAGACACCAATTCTCTAATAGTGACATAGCGATTTTTGGTGACTCATCAAAAGTCAAGGTCAAAAATATAAAGGTGAGTGAAGTCATAACTACCCTCGTTAATGCATCTAACACATAATAAAATAGCACGTGTACCACGCAACCTGAAAAAACTTACGATTATCGAAAAATTTAAAAGTGACTGCACGCCATTAGTTTTAGTGAAGGCGTCATGACGCTAATGGCGAAGCACCCAATTTCTCTGATAGAGACAAAGCGACTAATCAGAAAAGCTAAGATTTCTATTGATGCCTTTTGTACCTCAATGTTGTAATTCCTTTTCAAGTTCTGATATGTCTGTTATAAATGTGATGAAATATCTCTGAAACAATACAATCTCTGGTCATCGTATTTCCACTTGATGGTGCCGCTTTTCAACTTAGCGATGGTCACTATGTCGCTAAGGGTAAAATACTTGTATCTTTTCATAGCAAGATAGTGATTGTTGTAGATCTTTTAGGGATTGGGCGATTAGAAACACAAAAGAAAAGATGTGACTTAGGGTGTGAAAAGTTTGAAAAGGATGAGAATCTTTGCATATTTTTAGTTTCACACCTGAAAATTTTAAAAGAAAACAAGACCTAGGGTTTTGACAAAAATTTGCTTCAAAGATCTACAAAATATGACTTGGCTAGAAACCCTATTCACCATAGGTGGATCCCAATCTGAATTCTTCTATACCTTGGACAAAGGAATTCGATTATGCAAAAATTTAGACCAACAAAACTATCATGGAAAAATTGTGATGAAGATGCCACCTGCAACTATTAGACTATCATACAAAAATTGTGATGAAGATGACATTAAAAACTATTGGACTATCATGTGTACAAGTCACAAAATGATTTCAACATATGAAATTAAGTGTACTACATAGGATAGTGATGACTAAATTTCCATTTCCTCCAAATTTGGTGGTTGTAACATTTATACCAATTTCATTTGTGGGATACACACTGTTGATAAGTTAGTTAGCCTTGCGACTAAGGTCGATGGGGAATGTTGACACATGCAACCTGAACATGAGTTTGAATTTGGTATTTCCTTGGAGATATTTACTTATTTGCCAAATAGAAGGTATCATCTCCATTTTGTCTGTCATGATAAGTTGTCACAGGTTTTTTGAATGAATTTATTTGCTTATGTATTTCTTCTCATAGAATGAACAAAACTTATTAATGCTCCACCAAAAGCCGTAGAAGGAAAAACAATCTAAAGTTTGGGCTTGTCGCTGCCAGGATCTCCTCCCTTTCCAAAGAACCCCAAATAGAAAAAGCAAACAAACAAATTCAAGACCATTTAAGCTTTACCCAATAATAATATCCCAAGAGTCCAAGAACAACATTTGACTACAAGGGTAGTGAAGAGAAGTGTGGGGCAACATCCCTCCAGACCATATAAATTCTTCTATAGTTCATGTTTTGAATGATATAAAAACCTAGAATTAACATTAGAATCCATGGTTTGAATAATATAAAGTCTTAGAATCAATCAATACAAAATCCATGGTTTAATTGCTATGAAAACTTAGGACCAGTACTAAATTTCATGCTTTGAATGCAATAAAGACTCAGAGTAGTCATATAATGTTTTGTAACTCAAAATTGCACTTTTTGCTGGAACATCCAATATAAAACCCTAGGTCACATTGCACTCTTCCCTAGAACATCCAATATAAAAGTCAAAAATCATAAACAAAAAATCAATCAATTTCATTTCTAGGGCTTTTATAATTCCTCAATAAAGTTTGACTCATGAGGCTTCACCAATATGTCACTTTAATGACTTATATAACTATTTTTTATGTTTGAATTAAGTTATGTCATTATTAAAGGCATACTTTTCCATTAAATATAATGGCTCCTCAATAATACTTTATGAAGATAAGTAATAAATTTACAATATAACCATTATAAATAGCTTGATTATTGTTACTATAATTTTAATATCTCATTGATTACTCATCATCTCTCTATCTCATTTGAACCAGTTGGTCAACCATTGCTTCCATTGCACAACCAACTACCTTACTAAAAATATTAATGGTTCTCTCTATTAACTCCTAACCTACTATAACTAGTAATTCCCTGAATATATGATAAAATCAGTAGTGCCAAGGGTCGTCACTACATTGAGATCAGTCCAGGTGCCTTGCCAAATGTAGAAATGTTGGATACATAACTTACTATAAATTTTAAGTATACCTAACTGAAACAAATGAGGAGCAATCGTAAACACTTTTGTACTATAGAAGGGAAAGATCCTCTTGTTTTGCCAGATGGGGCCATCTAGCCATCAGCCTTAACCTACAAGGGCTAATAATAGGTCAATCCAAACATAAACCATGGCGAGCTAAAATGATGACATTACACTTTATAATCAATCCTACTTGTCAAAAAACACATAGGACACTTCAACAAACACTTTGACGAGCCCTCTTAACTTCAATGCGCTCTATTCATCTTTAGAGATCCCATTTTTCATCACCAAATCTCCATTAAATGATCTCTAGCTTCTCATGGAGTTCCTATATTAGAAGCTTCATACATAGTATCACTTCCATCATCTGCAATAGTTGGTGATAATCCAGATGTAACCAATGCAGGATTGCCAACTAAAGAAATACTAGAGCCAATGCTGAGATCTAACTCCACAATAATAGCTAATGAGTTTCCATTTTTTTTTATCAATGGGTTAATCTATTGAATTATTAGAAAATTTACGAGTCAATAAAAAAAATTCATCAAATCAAGCTTGGTGTTATTCTCAATTATAAAAACAACCATTTAGGCCAACTGTTCGTAAACTACATATTGATATTTGGTTGAAACTCAATAGTTTGGATGGTGAATCTGATAATGTTTTTATGGTTGTAGAAGAAGAACTCATTTTTAGCATATCCTTGCTCAAAATAGTTTCCACAAAAATTAAGATCCACCAAATATTCTACACCTCAAAATAGAAAACAATCAAATGATGCTAGTTGTGCACACCATGTTTACTTTGGTTCTAATTATCTTCCTACCAAATAATAGTATAGGGCTTTTCTATAAAACAATGCTACTAGCTGCCACATTTCTAAAATGATCAACTGCATGCCACTATCGACTATACTCTTGCACCTATGCTTGGTGCAAGCACTAGTATATAGTACTTAAGATACCACCGAATATCTAAATCATTGTTTTTCAAAGAAGCTGTAAGGCATAATTCGAGTGAATTTAAATACTCCAGGCAATTCTTGAGTGCGGATGTTTCAATTCCTTAGTGTCAAAACTTGAATATATTTCATGCTTATCATTTCCTCTAGCAATTCTTTCGTAAAACATCATTAAAATAATTGTTCCCTTTGACAGCATCAAAGAGTGTATATATAAAATATTTTTGAAGTTGTTTTGTGCTAAATGAACCTTTTGTGATCAAGTCTTGTAAATATCTTGGTTGGTACAACTACAGATTTCTTACTGGCTTTGTACTAGTACCCAAGATTAACATTGATGACATTAGTAGAATTCCAAGTTTTGCTCTTGTATTCCTATTAATTGTACTTGATTGTCAAATATGTTAAAGAAGAAACAAATGCCAGTTAATTTATAGACTGTAACTGGCCTGAATTGCTTGATGTATTTTTTAAATGTTGAGATACATATACTAAGAATTTTTTGTTGTTGTAAGCCAAGCCATAGCTAAAAAATAGGTCAAAGCTTCCAACTATTGTGGATCCTATGATTAAAGAGTTGCTAAACTTGAAATATCTTCAGCAAGTAAGTTGCATGCAAAATATTTCTTTTGAAGGGAACTGACATTATTTTTTAAAATACATTCAGTTTATACAATTTTACTCATGTTTTGGTGGATAAAAACTTAACGTTCTTCCACATTTCTTGCCCATTTTATTGCATATCTGAAATAAGACATAATCTTGCCATTTTCCAATAGCTAAATGTCTTTAATTGTGATTGGAATTTGGCATAAAATGTATTTTTTAAGTTAGATTGTCAGCTAGTTCTGGTTGATCGCCATTTGAAAATTAGAGGTGCTTACAATTTGAATTCATAACAACCATTTCTCATCAACTTAAATTGTTTGTTTAGTACCCATTGCATTGACGTGACACTTACAAGGCTAAACTATTGCAACTTCCTAGAAGGTCTTCCTACTCAATTCCATGATGATCCAAATTTCCTTGATCCATGGGAGAATGATGCAGGAGCATCAAGGTCAAGGTTGAAGGCATGAGAAGACATTAAGGTATCAAGATAACCAACATGACCATGTTAGAACAGTTGATGTAATAAGACCCTATGAAGGTCCTTTTTGATATGTGTGTAATCATTTTAGTTACATTTGAAACCATTAATTAACAAAAACCATATGTGCAAATATAAACATTAATCCCAACATGTCTAATTTATTTGTAGGTATATTTTCATGTGAAGAAAGACCACGCCTAACAATATGAATCTAGAAGAAAATAATGAGACAATGGTTGCATTGTGGGCTCAATTTCGAAGAAAACCTGATAAATGTTATTGTCCTTGCAAAACGTGTAAGGGTTTAAAGAATCAAAGAATTCTAATCACAATAGCCCAGAGTCATTGTAGGCAATATGGTCATGTTGAAGGGGGCCACAATTTTCATCCATTGCTAAATGTGGATTTCTTACTGGAGGAACATGGAGGTGTGAATATCCAAGTTGAGGATAACACTCCCATGGAAGAAGATGATAATGTGCCAGAGGACATGATTGAAGAAGATGGTATTGGGGCAAGTGATGAAGAGGCTCACAATGATGGTACTAGCGAATCTGATAATAATGATGAAGATGGTCTTGATATACCTTTACTTGAGAAGGCACGCGAGCCCTTATACCCAAGCTCCCAAACAACTCTACTGTTAGCTATAGTGTTGTTGGTGAACTTAAAGGTTATGAATAGCATATCCAATGTAGCAATGTCACATATGCTAAGGTATGTCATTTTTTTCATCTTCAATGTTAGCATACAATTACTATTCATTATATTAACAATGCATATTTGTTGTTGTAGGTTGATTAGTGAGTTTTTGTTACCACCATCAAAAATTTTGCCTTGTTCATACCGAGAACTATCTAACATTATGGATCAAATTGGAATGAAGTATCAGACAATACATGCATGTCCCAATGATCATATTCTATATCATAAACAACATGAATTTACAACAAAATGTCCTGATTGTCATGTTAGTAGATATCGGTCAGATCAAATAACAAAAAAGTGCCTCACAAGGTTCTTTAGTACATTCCCATTATTCCACGTCTGAAACGGTTATTCAGGTGCACTAGCTTGGCACAATTTATGGATTACCATACACGCAATAGAAGTCATGATGACATTATGCAAATGCCTTCTGATGGTTCTGCATTTAAAGAGATAGAAGAAACATGGTCACACTTTAAAGAAGAACCTCATAATCTAAAACTTTCATTAGCGGCGGATGGTGTCAATCCATGTGGAGATATGAGATCTGTTTACTCAGTATGGCCTATTTTTGCTATTAACCATAACATTCCTCCTTAGATGTCCATAAAGAGGGAGCACATAATGTTTTCAATGATTGTGCCAAGTTTTTTTTTTTATATAGTTATCTAAATTAATTTATAAATAGTGCATGAAAATGGTTATAATAATTACGTAATGTTTATGTTCATTCAATTGCTAGGTAAATACCAAGTTAAAGATATGAACGTGTATATTGAGCCCCTAATTGACAAGTTGTTGAAGTTATGGAATGGCATCACTATGTATGACATCTCCAGATCGATAGGACATCGACAATTTCAATTCCATGCAATGCTTGTATGGACAATACATGATGCCCCTAGGCTAACTCATTTTTGCGGTATGTTATATTGTTAAGATCACATATTTTTGGTCTGTTATAGTGCTTACACATTACTATCAAATGCTTAAGTTGCACATGATAATTGTACATAATCTGATTATACATGATCTTTTAGGTCTTCAGACAAAGGAAAAATTTGCATGTCTAGTTTGTGGTCTGAAGATGAAATATCATCATTCGAGAAGTTTAGGAAAGTAGGTGTTTGATGAGTTTAGACACTTTCTCCACAATAATCATAGGTTTCAAATTTCCAAAAAACATCTTTTCAATGGGAAAGAAGAGACATCATCAAGGCCACAAAGAATGATACCTCATTTATGGAAGTTGGAATTCGATCGACTAAATTGTCGAGGTAATGTCCAATTTGTCGTCCAAAGTTTACAATTTGTATTTTGATATTGTCTAATATTTACTAATGCTATAACTGATGCTTGTGAAGGTCATCAAGGCATCAATGACCAACTTCCTAGAGGAGTGAAAAGTTATCCTACTCAATTTAGTAGGTTACCATACTACAAAGATCTCCCAATCGTGCATTGGTTTGATGCTATGCATATTGGAAAGAATGTAATAGAGACACTATAGAAAATGTTGGATGGAAGGTGTGATAGAGAACAAATTGCTAAAATTTGTATTGACATTCATGAATCTAATCATGCACTAAAAGTTTTAATTGAATAAAATAGGAATGGAGATCACATAAATACAAGTGCCCTTCCTTGGTTATTAACAGAGCAACAAAGTGATGCATTAAAAAAAGTCATAAAAAAAAAAAAAATTTCCAATAAGATTTGCTGCAAATATAAGCACTCTTCTATCAAAGAAAGGTGATTTTGGGCCAAGGTTGAAGACACATGACTGGCATACCTTCCTCAAGGTAAGTCATGTTTTCTATTTACAGTATATTTGTAAGATTGAATGTAGTACCAGTTGCATTATTTAATAATATATTGAAATGATCATGTTTTAATGATTGCAGTTCATCCTACCTCTATCCCTTTCACAATAGTTTGACAATAGTATTAAACAAGTTATATATGATCTTGGAAAATACATGAGGTTAGAAGAGTGTTTTTTCTTAGATTTGTAGCTTTTTATCTGAAATCTATTGTATAATTTTATTTAAATCTCCTCTATGTTTTTTTGCATGTTGAATCTCATTTAGGTGGTTATAATCTAAAGAAATTGATAAAAAAAGATATAAAATATTGGAAGAGAAAAATTCCACAGCTTATGTGTGAAATGCAAAAGTGTTTACCTCCAACATTTTTCAATGCTCAAGAACACTACCTCATACATCAAGTTGAGGAGATTGAATTGTGTGGACCTGTACAAGCTAGATCTATGTGGATGGTTGAGAGGCATTTGAAATTTATGAAGGGCTTGGTTTGACAAAGAGCACGTCTTGAGGGTTCTATGATAGAGGGATATATGATATACCAGACCATGGTGTATATCCGTGAATATCTTCCAAAGTTTGCAGCAGGTATCCATCTAGATCGCATTTGGGATCCCAACTATAATGACAAATTCAAAAGGGAGTACCTGACGGGGAAAGGTAGATTGAGGAGGGTGAGAGGTAATTATAAGTTTTTTTTTGTAATTTAACAATTCTTATCCATCATCAATATATATAAGTTGTTTCTAACTGGTGTAATTGTCTTCTTTATAGTTGGTCGTGAGTGGGATGCACTACACTTGTATATTGCAAACAATCTTGATTGGATGACAGTGTGGATTGAACAGTCTCAAGAAAATGGTCGCTCATTAACATAGGATGGTGTTGCATCGATGGTTAAAGAAGCTCATCATAATGGAGATCCCAATGTTATGCCAATGGTACTTGATCTAATATATGGCTTAAGAGATACAAAGGTATGCATAAGATTACTAATCATGAGACATAAGTTTAATATCAACTCATAGATCAATGAGAAGATTCTTGACATGTTTGAATAATTGTAGGTCAAACAGCACAAAGCTATGTACTACCATGGCTATAAATTTCACACAAAAAAGTTAGATGAAACGAAGAAAACGTGTGATTTCAGGATAAGTGTTGTCTTCGCGGTCACCAATATTTCACCTAGAACTGACATACATCCTCAATAATCTAAAAATTGATACTATGGCATTTTGGATGATATACTTGAGTGCAACTTTAATTCATTCAAAATAGTTCTATTTGTCATCAAATGGTTTAGGTTACGACTAAATTGAAATGATCCCAATAGGAATGTTATTGAACACGACAGTGGATTTACTATGATTAATACAAGGTCATTTGAGCCAGTTGGAGATGAGCCCTATGTTCTTCCAAGTCAATGTGAGAAAGTGTTTTACTTTGGTGTTCCAAACAAACTAGGTTGGTCATTTGTTGTTAGACATGACCCAAGAGGAAGGCCAGTAAAGTATAATGTGATCAAAGAAGAAGATATTGAAGAAGCACAAGAGGAAGTAAATGATTATCAGGAACGACAGTTACCCAGTGATGAAGAAGAAGAAGATGGTGATGATTTTGGTCATGCTAATGATAATGGTGATAATGATGATGATGATGTTGATGACAATCATGATCATGGTGACGAAGATGGTGATGATCATGGTGATGATGGTCATGATGATGATAGTGATTAAGAGGATGATGATGGTGATGAAGATGGTGGTGGTGACAACGAAAATCAAAGTGACGAGTACGATGATAGTGATGATGATGATGATGATGATGATGATGACATGGATGATGATCATGATGATCAATGAAATCTTTAGGTATGATCAATGTTAACTATGATGGGGTCTTGTATGACCAAATATTTCTTTCCAAATCATATGTGCACATATAAACATTAAGTAGAACATGCCAAATACTTTTTTAGATATAAACATTAGTTATGCTAAA
This sequence comes from Cupressus sempervirens, assembly GCA_028749045.1. Taxonomy (NCBI): domain Eukaryota; kingdom Viridiplantae; phylum Streptophyta; class Pinopsida; order Cupressales; family Cupressaceae; genus Cupressus; species Cupressus sempervirens. The sequence continues at coordinate 349,601,232 of CM053785.1, forward strand.
TTTTTAACTTAAGACAAATGATTTACATATATAATCTACTTTATTATTAATTTTTTTTTGGTAAGTCTATTACTTTAATTTCACTGCTGATTTCTAAGACTTGCTAATTTTTTTCACAGGGCAATATGGATGCACCATGTCAGACACCTTCAGTAGAGGTAAACATTAATTATTGTAAATTTCAATGTTAATATAGAAACAAATATCCTATTATTATGTTCTTTTTTTTATGGCTTTGGAGTTATTTTGATGAAAGTATACGAATATTTGATGTCACAAATGATAGGAAAAAGCTACAATGATCGATGATCAAATGCAATCTGAAATATGGACATCATATCTACATGACATTGGCCTTAGTATTGACCCTATATTCATCACCCAAAAAATTACACAAAGATACACTGATGAGCTTGTTCAAATTATCATCAAGGGTGACAGAAGTGAGGAGAAAGAGGCACTAAGAATAGAATTGGACCATAGAATCCAATCTTTGAAAGTAAGCAGTAATTCGACTAAAGCAGTAATAGAAGTTCAATCAATATTAATATTTTATAATATCTTATGGATCATGATCTCTGATTTATGTGTTCTTGTATAGACATATGTGTCAGTTGTGACATCACATGCTGAACATGGTTAGGTTTGTTTCACAGTACCTTTGTATAAGTAACACTTTGTTTGTTTTGATCAACATTATAACACTTAACTTTTTTTTTGTTGACGTTTCTTGCTAGTATCCCATTTGATCTTTATCCATTGCAAATGTCTTTGCTAACAATATTCTATTGTTCAGCTCATGATGAAGTGTGGACTCCTCCTTCGGTTGGCGGTCCTCTATTGTCTGCTGCATTGTCGGCAACAAGAACCATGCAAACATCATCGTCTATGCCCAGTAGAACTACTAAAACCTTATTTTGCTATATTTTGTAATGTGCTATATTTTGTAATGTTTTTCTACAAGTTGATGAACAACGAAGTAGCACATTAGTGCTTAAATGATGTCTATAGAAGCTTGCATACTCACACCACACATGCATACATACATACATATATATATAGCCACACATAGAGAGACATGTACATAGGCAGGGAGGTAGACCAACAGAGAGCAGTACTAAAATTGTCATTTAATTGTTATGATGTTTCAGTTGATAGAGCAACAAAGAGCAGTACTAATGAAGTTGATCCATTTCTTGGAGTAGTTCGTGTGATTAGTATTGGTTCATATGAAGGGACATTGTTGTTGAATAAGAAAACTATATTTCCATTAAGAGAACGAAAGCTTCCAGGTGCTTTAAAATTGATATTTTTTAAAGTGTAAATTTAGTTTACTTTTACATTACTCATTTTGGACTGATAAATCCTTTATGTTTTTGTAGGTAATAATGCTTTCTTTGAACATCTTTTTCATATGACATTGAGACTGTTTGGACCCACCATACATAAAAGGTAAGTAGTTTCATATCATTGCTACATAATTTTTATTTTCTTCTATTTATTGTAATATATTAAAGTTATTGATCTAACAATCTATTTGTTTTTAAAAAGGTGGAATTTACAAGCTGGGGAATTAAAAAATCAGCTGATTGCATCCATTGAGGAGAAATTTGGGAAAAACATTTTTGACACTGGCCTACTTCTGAAAAGAGTAGCAAAGCATATAAAGACTGTGAGGTATCAATATAGAAGGGATCTTAAGGATAACCCAAAGTACGACCGTCCTCCTATGATTCCACCGATGGAGTGAAATGAAATAATAGAAGATGCAAAGGAGAAAAGGCTATGTGAAGATAGAGATAATGAAGCAGCATAGGGCAAAAAGAGGTATGTCATTATAGTATTAAGTACATTGTAATCATGTACTAATTATTGATATTTTTAAATATATAATCTAAGATGTTTGAAATTGTTCATAGATTGCAGGACACATCCGTGACTACAAAAGCGAGAATAGAAAAGGTTGGCCAACACAAACTTGGCTCTAGTTGTTATATGAATCTGCAATCTCGACTTGTAAGTAGAGCAATGAATTTTGATTTTTTTTTTAATATAATGTTGCAAACAGTTTTGTTTAATGAAACCATACATGGAAAACTGACGTTATCAAGCAAAAACCACAGGGCACAAATTTCAATGTGGTCATAGATGAAGATAGAAAAATTGCCTTGAAGGAAGGCTATAAAGTTGTGGTTGCATGCCTACTTGAAGAATTTGTAAGCCTTGCCCAAGAATCCAGTGCACCAAATGATATCTCACAGGTAAATTGGTCAGATGAAAAGTAAATGAAATTAAATAGTTGAGAAGATTCTTTTGTTGTATTAGTTTTAAACATAAATTGACTACATAACAATGTGCATAACATTTTACTGCAGCCTTCATATCCTACCACAGAACCTACTCTTGACGAAGGCCATAATGTGCATTATAGTGGTGGAGGTATTAATTTTCTATTGGAAATTAATTATTCAATTATGAATACAATTTAACATCTTCAATTGAATTTGATGTGTATCCTTTTTTTGAATATTTCAGAGCATGTTGAACATCATGCTAAAGGACTGGACCATGTTCCAAGTGTTCAACATGTTGACATGGTGGAAGATCAAAATGTTAATGTACATGATGTAGCATTGTCAGGTAAGAAAAATGCATTTTATGTTATACTCGTACTTAATTACAAACTTGTAACAGTTAGAAAAAGAAAAAGAGTATGCCAATTTATCGCATTCACTTGTTCTTGCAATAGAGCCCCCTTTAGTGCAGCAACCTTCCTCTCCTCCAAAGAGAAGGAGCCATCATAATTTGACATTACACATGCCAGAAGAGGAGGAGAATGAAGTAGCTATGGATGTCCCTATGAGCGCTTTTCTTAAGAGAGCTCAAAAAAACAAAAAAAAAGAAATGATGTTTTAAAAATCTTCTTTGATAAACCTTGTTGGATAATGAAAGAACTTTGTTTTAAGTAATTATATATGAATGATGCGTATTAATACAGATTTTTATTTTATGTTAATGAATATTTTTATGTGTTAATGAATTTTTTATTAGTATTTTGTATTAATGATTTTTATATCATATTAATGAATGTTATGTGATTGTATTGATTGAATGTTATAGTTCATAAATGGATGAATGAATGAATGAAGTATGTAATTAGATGATAAGGGGTACTTTAGATTGATGTTAGGGGGAGGGGGGTGAGGCCAGATGAGCTTCCACCTTCACGTGGTTGGCCTTGTTAAGTAGAGAATATTATAGTATTATTGAAACCAAGTGAAGCTCAAATTTGTTAAGTCTTCAAACACACATCCCAATTTTCTTTAACAAGACTGAAGTTTTTTTGCTTGTAATAGTCTCATTGCAGCCATCTTTTGGTTCCTTGAACATATAGTTCTTTCTTAGTTTAAATCCCAATTATTAGATATTTGTCCACATTGGAGTTAGTTTGGCATAGAAACCTGCATCTTTTATTATATATATTTAGTCAACTGAAAGCAATGTAGAAAGCATTCACATAGTTGATGTCTAACAAAAGAAGACAAGATGCATATACTATTTAGCATGGAAATCCTTGTAGGTGAATTGTGTGTGTATGTACACACACACATATGTATGTATGTATATAACTTCAAACAAATGTGTAGACTCAATTAGCAAGAGACAGCAACCTCAAATCCTGCAATGTAGAAGGACCTTTGAAATGCAAAGTGTTTATAATGTAGTTAGATTTGCCTTAGATCTCCTTTGACATCTTGAAAAAATCTGCCTTGTACTTATGAATAATCCACCAAGATTTGAACTAGTGTTTTTCAATAAATTCTCTAAACTTGGAATATACCTTCATAAAAATTCTACCTTAGATCTGCTCATCATATTCAAAATAAGCTTTCACATGTCTATTCACTTAGGTCTGATTTAGGTCTTCCACAAATTTGGCTTATAATTATGCTCTTGAATCTCTTAAAATCTTCTTTGTATTCAAATGATATCTAATGAATTGATTGATACAAATTTCCTCATACTTGAATCCAAATATCATTGTCATTGTCAAACATAACACAGACATAAAATCATTTTGGTTATTCTCTTGTTATACAAGTTAGTTTTATCTTTTTAGTTTTCACAAGTCATGCACTTACGCATCTTTGGGATATCCACAAGCTATTAGAGATGTTTGGATGGTTCATGTCCTTATTTTTTTTGTGTTGTTTGTAGGGTTTTTTCCATGAAGTCTAAGGAGAGAAATGTTGGATGTTTGTGATAGACATGTCCACCTATAAGAAAAGTATCAAATGTAGAAAAAATGCAAAGAAAAGCTTGTAAGGGTTTTAGGTGTCTTTAGGCCTAGTACAGCTCGTAAGGTTTTAGGTGTCTTTGGAAGGGTTAGTGAAGTTATAAAACCTTTGAAAAGGTTAGTGAAATATATTAAAGGCATATATGTTTGTAAGTTGTCGAAGTTGACACTTTGTGTCAACTTAGACAACAAATTTCAGTTTATAACTAACTGGTAATAGTCAAATAGTTAGACAGCAGTGGTTGTTTACTATTGTTTGGTTATTTAGAAGGGATTTGTCGAGTGTTTGGGGGAGAAGTAGAGTTGGGGTGGTGAGACAAGGCATTGTGAAAAAATTATAATCAATAAAATAATCTTGTTCTCTGCAATTCAATCTCTGTCCCATGGAATACTGAGTTCCTATGATGTATCAAATGCATTTTGACTAATATTTAATGTGAGAAAATTTTATTATTTTTGTTATCTTGTCCACACATTCTTTTAATTTTCATTGCGGGTTGAATAAGGAATAATAGACTGGTGCATTCAAACCAATGACTAGTTAGGCACAATCAACTGTACTTATTCTGAAGTTTCCAATGTAGATTCTCTCCTACCACCTGTAGTCACTATTATTGGTGGGAGACAATGAGGTTGTGATAATTTATTTGTACTATATTAACCAAATGTAGGAGAGTGGGAAAACTTGGTGCAAGTGCAGTGTTGGATGGTAATTGTTGATGGAGGTTTAGCCTGGATTAGACACCAGTCTAATAGACAATGGATCATTTCATGTTTGAAGATGTTTGGGGGGTGAATCCTTCATGTTTGGGGGGTGTCTCTGTTACCAAAAATGAGACAGTAGAGCACTGCTAGTGTTATGATGGGCAAAATATGTCTTTCATTGTGATAGACTATTTCTAAGTCATCTATGTTGTTTCTTGCTATTATCAAGTAGTCTTTGTTTTCCTTGAGACCGTGAACAAAATTATCTACCATTTTTGCTAATGATAAACTTTTGAATTGAACAATGATAAAGTTTATTAGTAATCATTATAATGGAACAACTTTTGAGTTGTTCAAAAAATTTAGTCAAAGGTGTCGGAATTGATAGTGAACCCCAAGCTTCTAGAAATCACCTACAACCAAAATGCATGTTACATCTGTGTCTGAGAGAGAATATGATCCAAAAAGCATGCCTACTTTGGTGATTTGGCTATTATTGCAGCACTACAAAGTGTCTTATAGTGTTTCTCATTTTCTTAAATAATAGGCAATTAGTTCATGATTTCATCATATCTTATAGTGGAACAACTCCAAGAATCTTTGGTAAATTTCTTGCTATAAGACTTTTGTGTATAGGACACTCAATAATGTGGGCTAAGTGGTGGGCACAAAGAGGAACAAGAAAGGATCTATACAAGTGCACGATGTAGTAGAATTAAAAAATGAAATTATCTTAGTTTCATTCTGATTCTCCTCTGTTACCCTCACATACATTCATAACTCACTTCAATTCTTCAATGCTCTCAAACTTATACACATCCCTTATCAGCAGATCTGGTCATAATTCTCCTAAAATTTACAAATATTCTTGGAAATAGTAGCTACCTAAGACTCGGGAATTAGATATAAATGAGTTGAGACCAGCATTTATAATTCTTGAATAGGATTAAAAATAATTTTGATTTTGTGAGATAATTTGATATGCAACAGCAGAATTCATCCTTGTTTACTTCTGATTTATAGGACCAGTGCCTTATCCATTGGGAAAGAAATTGACTATTGGAGGGAGATCTAATTCAAATAACTTGTATAAGAATTAATCAACTGCAATCACCCATCTCCATTCTTATGCAATATCCCTTTATGAACTCATAAACCCTACTGATTTACTAAAGCATTTATATAATTGCTTGAATTAAAAGCAACAATAAAACTAGCATACAACCCATGCAGACTGCATTCAGCCAAATAAACCTTATTTAAATGACTTCAAAATAAACAAACCCATAAACTGGAGACAGAAATTGATGATCCACAGATATAGTGTAAATACCCCTTTGTATTATCCTTTTCATATGACTAATACAATAACCAATAGAAACCCAATTGAATGCCCAGAATAGATTGCCATTTTTGTCATTTCAATTTGCTTATCAGAAAGTACAATGGAAGAAAACTCAAAACCTCTGCATACTATTGGACCGACTGAATATGTACTCTTCTTGAAAGAAACAAAAAATTGCACAAGTCTCAGACCATCACAATGCCTTGAAAACTCATTTATATAGCATAAGTTGCAAAAAGCAAAGGGAAATTGTGATCTGACAAGTGTCCAAGGAACAAAGCATCATACAAAAGACAAAAGCAATCACAACAGAATGTTAGGCGTATCAAATATTCCTTCAGGTAGGCTCATTCTAGTTTTTGTTGTGAATCATCAACTTTTGATTTGTCTCTCATTATTTCGGCTCCTCAAAATACGTGGCTACCAAGCTGGCCAAAGAAAGATGATCTTGTGATACCTCCAAATTGGTTTTCTCCTATGGGTTCTCACTGCTTTCACCCTGAGCAAGCATTATTACCTTTTCCCCTTCTTTTTTCAATTCTGGTGTAGAGGTGTCAATAACCTACACCTCGCCTTCTTGTTTCTCATCATCATCTGAACTGTCCTCCTCTAACTGCTTGTCCAACAGTAGATCTGCCATCCAAGTGTCAAATTGTATATCATCTGGCCAGCTGAACTATAGGATATCATTTTGCTTTTTAAAAATATAACCAGCCTCCTTTTCAAAAACAACAAATTCTTGCTTCAAAGAATCAAAAAATAATTGGACTTTAACCAATTCCTCTATTGTGGTGGCCCACCAGGCATGCCCCTTTTCATTAATAACTTTATTTATCCTTGTGCAGAAAAAGTCATCCAATTCTTTACTCCACTCTTCCTTATTTTTCAATTCCTTCCTTCTATCCAAGGCACAAGGAAATAGATCAAATTTTTTATTCTTGTACTTATTCAAATAAGAAACAATTTTTAGTTACAGAGCAACTCTCCTGTTATCAAAATCTGACAGGTCATTAGCAATATCATACAATTTTTCAACATGGTCATTGAAAGAATTTATAACTGAATAACATAGAAGGGTGATTTCCTTTTCCCTTCGTCCCCATTTATTAACAATAGGCTTTAGGGTATCATCATGAGTTTTCAATTCCTACCATATATCTATTACTTTTACCAACTGATCAAAGAATAAGGGCCACTCAATTTTGTCCACTAAATACATTAGAGCCTTTCTAAGCTTATCCTCATACTGGGTGTTTAACTCTACATGTAAGGCCCATAGTTTACTCTTATCTTCTTCAAATTCCTCAGCTGTATAATATTTATGCCTTTGAGGTGTGTCTAGTATCTCTACAAGGGGGGTGGATTTAAAAGGTTCCACTGGAGGATGGGGGTATGTTATTCTTGGCCTTGTGGATTTCCCCATTGCCTTTTGTCAATTTCAATTCTCCTTTTTACCTCCCTATTATAGGCCTCAAGAAGTGTTTCATATTTGTTCTATAACTCAGACATAACTTGTTCCTCCTTATTAGTGGCCAACACAAACTTAGAAGAATCCACATTCCAATATGCTGCCTGTACATGTGAAGTGTTAGCAATCCTTCTTACAAGTATATTTCCCATCAACCCAGACTCATCTGATTATGATGGTGTGGCTCTAGATCCCTTTCTCAATGACCAAATAACCAATGCAACTTGATCTTCAATGAATGAAGTTCCTTGGAAGTCTCTTCTATTTGGGTCTTGCAACTCCAATCTACTTGAAACAAAATTGAAAATTAATGCATCTGCAATATCCCAATTGGGCAATAATAAAATGTTAGATTCCTTTATCATTTTCCTCCCCTCCTCAAGGCTTATATTCTACAATTCTTTCATCATTTCTTCTTTAATTTGGTTTTGCATGGAAGTTTCATCCATTTTTGGATGCTCTGTTTTCATCTTTTTACATTTCTCCTCAAAAATGTTCATGTTTGTCCTCCATGCAAACTGTTGAAAAGCCCTTGATTTCAAAAAATTGTCATCATTCAAAAATTGATGACTTGCCTACTCTAATACAGGGTCCAACTCCCTGCCTCTATAATCAGCTATTGTTAGATCCAAACTTGGGAGAGCAAGTTCTGGAGGGTTACCCTCATCTAATTCTGCTTGAGTAATAAAAATATCTCCTTGTGATCCCATTTGTTCAACCTGTTCACTAGTGAGCTGCTCTTCTCCAATCCTCAAAGGGGATTGGGTGGGTGAATATTCCTCATCTTGAGGCCTTTCTTCTATCATTACCTTTTGCCTCTTAGGACTAGGCTCTTCAGGTCTCTCCTCTTGGGCTATACTAGTAGATCCTACTATTTGTTTGCCCTTGTCTATAGGAACCCTTTTATTCTAAATTATAGTATATCGGGGCCTCTTTTGTATATTTTATCAGTTCTCACATTTGGAGTGAAAGCCAACCTCCTCATGACCTCTCTAGCCTTATCAGGATATGAATCAATAAAAAATTATTTCTTTTCATTCATGACCTCCATTATTTCAAGGAAGGTATTCATGAGCTTACTTATTTTGTCAGCCTCTGTAATAGCATTATCCAAAGGATCATATTTATTATCAAAACAATGAATGAATTCTAAGACCCGGGAATAAACTCTCCATTTTTCCTTTTTCATTTCTTGCTCCTACAATGAGAATTCATTCCTTATAATATCCTCTAGATAATAAGAATTGTGCTTGGCCGGTCCCAACTTGATTCTATGCCTCAACATTTGATTGAAAAATCCCTCAGAATCACAAAAATAGGGATGAGAGACAACCATCATAAACTGCTCCAAAATTTTATGCAAAAAGATCCATCCCCCTTTTGTAATCACAAACTAATGGGCCACTGTGCAGGTAGGGAAAATTGACCCTAATTGCTGTTTCAACAAAAACATTTCTTCCACTCCCCCTAACTGCCATAAAACTTCAGCCATTCCCACCTTCAAAGGAACTTGGTAAGGCAAAACATGAGGGTTCCCCTTGAAACCATAGATTCTAAAAAGAGTAGAAATAGGGTAGGCGATGATATCTCCCCAATTATGTGAAAATTTCAAGTCATGGGGGTTATCCATAGGCCTGATGAGATTCATTAGTACCCTAGGGATTCTAGGATTGTCACTCAATATGAGGAATCTCAATTTAACAACAAAATATCTATCAAATCTGACAAAACTAGCATTAATTGCATCCCAGGTCATATCTACACTCCACAACTAGACTGGCATTATTTCCCCATTCTCCTCTCTGTTTAGTTCCATCTCATTACCAAAATATGTCACTCCTTTGAAAAAAAACATATGCATTAATAGAGAGTAGTGACCAAAAGTTTTTTCCACCTTGCCCTTCGCAATCCCAACTAAACCAATGTGAATTTCTTCAACCAAAAAGGAAGCAAAATAAAAAATAACATCTACACTAAAGGAAGCAATCTGAACCATCATGTACATGAAACCAATGGGCATAAATTCTTGCTCATCGTCACCAAAAACTTGGCATAAGGTCTTGTATATCTCTAGAGCCCGAGAAGTGAAAAGACTCTTCTTAAAAGGCTCTCTAAAGGCTGTAGTAATTATTGGAAAAGTTCCTATTGTACCAATATGTGCCCTTAGTGCACCTCCCCTAATTACATCCTTCTTTTCTTTATATTCATTCTCTAATTCTAGCAGATTGATTTGCACATGGTAGTTTGATAATAGTTCCAGGTGAAAAACCTCTCTAATTTCTTTAGGAGTAATCGAGACCAGAGGTACACCATCCTTTCTTCTTACAACCCTAATGGATTGGTCATAATTCTTAGCAATGGCTTCAAGAAAACCATAATCCATGAAAACACTTGGGACTACTAACTTTCCCAAATCAAAATTCCAGACATTAGCATGCGGGACAAACAACTTTCTTTTTGAAAACCACTTTTTAAACAAGATAAGGCCAGTTTGAGTAGTTTTTGCATCCCTAACCCAGTTCCCCTCGTCATATAGGCCATCACCAATTTTAAGCCTAGGGTTTAAGGAAATTAACTTTTCAACTTGTGTAGGTTGTACAGTAGATTGTGGGAGTAATTCTAATAAATCATCGTGGACATTCCTATCCATATAATTAATTTGCCCAGAGAATGGTTTCTTAGGAGGCATTTTGATAGTATTGAGAGAATTGGAATGCCATAGAGGTTATAATATGAGTACTTACTTGACTTGTTGAACTTGTTCTTCTCTGAACTTCTAAAATTTCTCTCGAACGACAAAAGAATAGTTTCACCTCTTTACCAGGCTTAACACGACACAATCAATCAGGCTCTTGTGCTTAGAAAATTTGTAATCTCTATTCGCGTGGGACTAGAATTAATGAAAATCTCTGTGTTATACTCTATTTCTCCCACATGTGAAGCTTTCACTTATCATAAATGTGCCAAATAGAAAAATAGAGTGGCGTCGCACTTTCTTTTTTAAATTTGTGTCGTTGATCCTTGAAAAATCCTACGATCTGGGAATGACAACTAAGCTGACTCAGCTTTCTTCTTAACACATTGGCAATCAAGCCAATAAAACGCCTCCACCTCTACCTTTCCTTCAATGCTAGCACTTCAAACCAGGCCCATGGATGACTACAGACATGTGTCATCAACTCACTAACTCGTTATACATAATTCTTGAGCACCTTTCCACAGTGAGCTAGCAATGATCACTGATCTTACTTTAATCATGTGGTAGATAATTGAAACAACCTTTAAGAACACGATGGTGAGTCCATTGCTTGTTAACTCGCTATACCTAATTTTTGAACATCTCTTTATAGCAAGTCAACGAGTGTCATTGATCCAGACTTGATCTTGTGGACAACAATTTTACTTCAATAGTGGTGGGCCACACTCGCTAACTGGCTATACTTAACTTCCGAGCACTTCTTCGTAGTGAGTCAATGCCACCCTTTGATCCTGGCTTGATCTCATGATCAAAAATCTTCATACCTAGTACATGGGAAGTGGGTCCATAATATCGTTGTCCATGATATGGGCCCTACAGTTTTCTACCAAGAATTGGTCGAAAGTTCGACCAATGAATGGCAAAAAATGTGCTGACAATGCCAACATTTTTCGACCACCGTATTGGTCAAAGTTTCAAACAACCTACTAGATGGTCAAATTTTCAACCAATGCCATCTATTTTTCTACCATGCATTGGTCAAAATTTTGACCAATGTCTCGTAGATTTCTACCAAGCATTGGTCGAAAGTTTGACCAATGAATGGCAGAAAATGGCTCAACAACCTGAACATTTTTTGACCAACATATTGGTCAAAATTTTGACCATCTAGTAGGTTCACCAAATTTTCAACCGAAAAATTATCAACCAATTTGTTGGTCAAATTTGGTCGAAGATTGATCAAAAATGGGTCAAAATTTTGACCAATAAAGGTCAAAAAATGAGCCCAAATGTACTAGTGCCTTGGCATATTGTTGATTATGCACTTGAGTGTTCTCTCCTTGATCTATGTAGATTTGGTACTCCTTGGTGTGGAAGTTTTTTTTCTTGTTTCTTTCCTTGTTTTGACCCTTAGAGTGGTTTTCTTGAGTTTCCTAGGTGACCATTTATCAACATGGTGCAATACAATATTGAATCGCATGCCTCTTGGAGAAATATTGTGCGATACTTTCTAGTATTGGACCTCCTTATAAGAACTTTCATAAGATACCCTTAAAGTATCACACACCTTCAAGAGAAGTATCATCCAGTCCCTAAAAGTGTCGCCCTCCTTCTTTAGGAATGTCGCGCGATACTTTCCAGCCCTGTATTAAAGTATCGCCTATATTTTTCTAAAGAGCTGTGCGGGTGGGTAGCGGGCACTTTTCAGTTTGATCCAAACTTTTTGGGAGTTTTTTGGGGTACCCTCTTAGGAATTCTACAGTCCTTTGGTGTCACATTTTTAATTTGAATTTTGTTCAATTCTAATTTAGTTATGTGTTCTTTGTCTTTGATCATTTTGTTCGGTAGTGGCATTTGGAGATTCATTGGTTGCTTAGATTGTTGGTGAGGTCTTCTATTATGATCTATGTGATCCCTATATGATGTTGACATGTGCATTCATACTTGTAAAAAAAAATTATTGTGACTTGAATTGAATCCTTGTTCCAAGGATCTCCGAACGGGGCATTACAATTCATCTAACCTTGTCTTCTTACTAGGAGAAGAAAAAGTCACCATATCCCCAAATCTCTCTTCCAAATTACATGAAATAGACTCATCCTTTCTAGTAAATGAAAGAAACTCCTTGATTATTTACTACTTTTGAATACCCTTCTCAAACTCCATTATCTCTTGATTATCCATCTCCACTTCCTTATTCAAAACCTTTTCCCCCTTTCTCTCCATATGAGGAGGTAACTTAACATCATTTTGGACCTAATCCTTAAGAGATGTAGCTATTTCATTCTCCTTGATCAAGCCTACATCACCCCCTAGTAAACCCCTTTCTCGTTGTCCATCCATCTCTAAATTAAATATAGTATCCTTCTCAATATTTTGGGAACCAACTTGCTTTACTGGGATATCGTCCTCTCTGGCCTCAGAACATCCAAAAGACTTAACTAGGGTTTCCACCTTAGTGGTCTTAGAGCTAGGCATAACTGGTACATCCTTCTCAAAATATGTTGGGATATCCTTCTCAATGATTTGGGAATCAACTTGATTTGCTGGGGTGCCCACCTCTTTATCTATGGAATATATAGGACTCCTTCTTAGGGCTTCCACCTTTGAAATTGTAGGCCCAGATAGAACTGGATCCTCTTTATCTTTGGGAAATCCAAGAGTCCTAACTAGAACTTTCGTGTCTATGATCTTAGGCCCAAACAAAATTGGAACCTCATCCTTACCAACCTCTAATTCATTTTGATCTAGATTACTCCCTCCTCTAATAGGGGCTTCTAGAATAGTTTCCCATCTCTCTGACCATCCTTAAATTTCTTCTTTTCTAGATCTTTTTGAATTTTTTCTCCTTACCAGATTTAGAAAATGAATTTTTCCTTCCCTTATTAGTAGTTTCCTTTGGACACTGATTTGCCTTATGACCTAATTTCAAACAATGAAAACAAGTGAAAGGAATATTTTCATATACCAACTTTTGAATATGTGTTCCAAGCTTAGAATGTAAGCACATAGCTTTTGGCATATCATCCCCTTCACAAAATCCAATAGAAATCTAAGCATTTGTTAGTCTTCTTCTAGAAGCCGTTATCAGGTTTATTGACAAAAGTTTCCCAAATGAGTATGCTATTCCCACAAACACATCCTCATTTGAAAACTCCAGAGGCAACTCTGGAAGTCTAACCTAGACTGACACTTGCACAAAAAATTCATCATTCAAATTCAACTTTGAAGTCCACTTCTACATAACCAAGGTTGAGCGACCTAAAATCCATGGTCCTTCACACAAAATGCTTGACAAATCCTCATTACATGAAAAAATAAAAGATAGGAATCCTTTCACCATCACCATTACAATGACTTGTCCCTTGAGCTTCCATTTTTCTGTTTGTACAATCTAACAATGTCTATATTCGGTCTATGCCCAATGAACTTACCCACTAGAGTAGAAGTCATTGCATCAAATCTATGATCAACTAGTTCATTCGAAATAGAAATCACACAAGATCCCTTCTCCAAACTAAAGAGTAATTTGATTAGTGGAAAAGTAGACTTATCAATTAGCTTAACTCCAAAAAGAGATGACCAATTTGCTGGAGGTACCCTAGACCTATTTGCCTTGAAAGGCAAAAAATACTTTTCTAGACCTTTGCCCTTGTCATGTGGGTCCCTATCTCCATTCTCTTCGACATCGTCATTCTCTGCAATCCCCTAACTTCCTACTTCCCTTCCTTGTAATCCATGCTTCAGATCTCATCCTCCCGAAGGATTCTTGCCAAGGATAGGATTTAAATTTTGACTTACTAAACTTCCCCATCCTCTCCCCTATCCACTCCTACTTGTCATTTTACATTATTAGTAGTCTATGAAAACATGTTGATATTATTTATATGTTACTTGTTGAGATCATGAGACAATTGTACTTGAGACTTAAACTAATTAATAAAACTTCTTATGTAACTCAATGTAAAGGAACACTTGAGAAATGAAAATTATATCTGTAATTATTTATGTGTAATTGATGTGAATGTGTATATTGCTTCTACAATGTTATCTTGTAAATTGTTTAAATTGAAAAAATAGTCTAGTAAACATTGTAACATGATAAGTTTATTCCTTTTGGGTTCCTTAGTAGGCTGTTACATTATTAATTAAAAAATAAGCAATTTTTCATGGATTCTGTACTTGTGCAATTAATGTAGTTGGGAAATGAAAAGATTAAAGGGCCAAATTCTAGATTTTGAACATCATTCGAGTGTGTTACAAGTTAAGGAGTGAATTGAGTGTGAATCTAAAGAAATCTAAGTAGCATTCAAGAAAGTTCATCTGAAAACCCTACATTTTGCACAACTAAGTTATTAAACCAATTTCAAGAAGTTCATCTGTGAATTTGAAACAAAATTTGTGGTAATCACAGATAGGAGTTTGATACATAATGTTGAGGATAAGGAAAAAACCAAAATTAAAGATAAACCCAATTCTACTCTTAGAAGAAAACCCTATCAAAAAAAATTCTGCCATTCCAAATAGAGTTTTATACCTAAAAGATATTGGAATTTATCTTAGAAGAGTGTCTAAGATAGTAGTTGAAACAAGTATAATAAAAGAGTTTGAACGCATTTATAATCAAGACATGAGTTTCAAAACTAGTTATGAGCACTTAGAGAAGAATGAGATAATAAAGTTTATATTTTCACATGAGTTTTATAATGAAGATTGTGTGAAGATTATATTGAGAATAATTCATGATGGACAATTCTAGTTAGGAGAAAATGTAGTTGATGTATCAGCTAACCTAATTCATAATGTAACTAGATTATGCAATGAAGGGTCTATTCCTATGAATGAAAAGAATGTAAAGAAGATTGTATTGGAGAACACCAAATCTGAGTACAATGGTAGAGATATAGTCATTAGCAAGATAAAGAAATATGATGTAAGATTCATAAGTAGAATCATGACATCCAAAGTTTTTTCCAGTTCTAGAGATGATGACATGGGAATAGGTTTCGTCCATGTAGCCTATATGATGTGTGTTGAGAAAGAGAAGGTAAACATGTGTGAAATCTTGAGAGTGCAATTGGTAAAGTAAAGAATAATTAATTCATATTTAAGTCATTGAATGTTTACACACTTTTCCACTTAATTAAGAGATTTCCATTCTTTTCATTTATTGATTTACTGAATAATGAAAAATATACTATTGCAAATATCACTGAGTTGTATACCAAGCATTCAGTGGACAAGATTGACAATAATGCAGGTTTGATTCTGAAAACCTTTCAAGCTGAAATAAAATAGAATTCTAGAATCCCACCTTCCATTGTAAGGAAATTTAAGGATGATATATGTTACATGGTTGATACATATTTTACCTACATAAAATGAGTTGAGCCAAGAATGAATTACATTGAATCTCTTGGTTATGAGATCACTGAGGAACAAATTGAAGGCTATGTAAAGATAATTTTGAAATTAGCTAGGGATGAATAATTTAATTGGTTTGGAACCTATGAGGAGATTATGCAAGAGGCATCTCAAGCTCAAATTGAGAAATATTCAAAGAAAAAGGTTGAAGAAATGACAAGATAATGGAGGAAGTTAACATGATACCTAATGAAATTGCATCAATGAGACAAACCATTTCTGAAATGAAACAAAGTGGGAAAAAATGCATTATGTAAGCATGACCACTTGCAATAGCATGACCATTAGAAGGGATAACCATATTAAAACCCCAGGTAGCAGCATCAGTTATTCCTTATGCAGTTGTGTCACATGAACAACCAACTAGAACACTAATCATTCAATCAGTTGAGTCTAGTGGTGAAGAAGAAGAAGTGAAGACCATGGAAATAAAAAGAAAATCAACTAGATTAGCTAAAGTCAAACAAGAGAAAGTTGAAGGACTGAAGAAAAAAAGAATCAAACAGATGGCAAGTGGCCCTGGTAAAAGACAAAAAGCCTTAATGACTTCTAAAGAAAAAAATATGTGAGGATAGTTGGAATCGCCTAAGAAGGAAAAAGACTTAGAACCAACTAAGAAGATAAAACCAAAGTTAGTGAGAAAGGGTAAGCAACCATGGAAGCCTAAAATTGAGAAATTGAACATTGCAATTACCAATGAAGGCAACTTTTCTCAATTGAACAAGTTTTATAATTTGTACAACAACTTGGATAAGTTATAGTTAGAAAAATATGATTTTAAATAAGAAGTTTGACGACATTAAGGAATAGATTCCTAATGATCTATATGAGAGGTTATAAATAGAAAGAGGGGAATGAAAGAGGAGGACAAATAGATAAGAGAAAACATGATTAGGAAGTTATGTATTATAGAAAGTGAAGAGCACCTAAAGAATTTGTTACGAAGTCTTGAACCCTTTCTAAGGAACAAGAATAGAGCTATAGTAATTATGGGTGGAAACTATGAGAAGGTGAACAAAGAAACACAAGAAGCTATTGTGAAAATGATGAAGAGTTACACACCTACCAGCCACCAAACTGTAAGAACCAGAGCAGAAGCACCACAAGTAATAGTAGGAATTGACACTATGCAGATAGATAGCACAAATGTTATTGTAGATAGTGAAGAAGACCCTTTTAAGGATTTTGGTGCAAATTTTGACAATTTGGTCAGCTATGAAAGTTTTGAAGAAGAAGAAAAGAAAAAATAAAAAGTAGAAAAAGAAGAGAAGAAGAAAGTTAAAGAGGAGAAAAAGATGAAGGAAGAAGAGGATAAAATGGAGGAGGAGGTAGAGAAAAAGAGGAAGGAAGAGGAAAAGAAGAAGAAAGAAAAGAAAATGAGAAGAAGAAGAAAAGGAGAACAAAATAAAAATGCCCTTGGTAACCACATTAGAGATCCTAACAGATGATGATGATCAGCAAGGATTAATCTCATCATTAAGTAAGTTGTTTAAGAGGAATGAGAAAGTCAAGAGTTTGGAAAAGACCTTAAGCGAGGTATCTAACAAATTGCAAGAAGTTTTATCTGTTACAATAAAAGATACTAATCCTTAGATAAGGATAGAAAAACTAATAAGTTCATTTGATAATGAGTTTTCTCAGTTGGCAGAAGTTGCAACTAGTCAAGCGCAAATAAAACATGATGCACAGCTATTTGATATTGTTTTACCTAATGTGAGGAATTAATTGCTTCACTTGATGCTTGCATCAAGAAGCTGAGAAGATGTGTAGAAGAAGGAATAAAGTCATATGGAAAGTGCACCCTGCCATACAATTATATTAAGAATATGAATAATGAGTTCAGTGTTAAACTGAATGAATTGCAAGTTCTAACATCCAAATTGTAGCAGCTAGAAAAAAAAAATAGAAGATTTAGAGGAATAAATTGTACAAGTACACCATGAGATAAGAATCATTGAGCTAAACAAAGAGAAAGTGATTAAGAGGTTCTCTCTACTAACTAAACATCTAACACCAAAGATCAATAATGTCCAAAAACAACTTGAAGAGTGTCTTGTAGCTAAGACATCCTATGAAAATTTTGTATGCACAAATTTTAATGTAGTAGAGGTGAAATCCTATGGATTATGCACATTATTGAGCATATCAAAGGCAATAAGGGACACCTAGCAGAAGGAACTTGAGAAATTGAAGAAAAGCTTTGCAAACTATTTATCTAGAGTCTCAAATTCAGCATAGAGCAGAGGTACTACAATGTATAAGTTTTGACACCTTTTTCATTGATGTCAAAGGAGGAGAAAAAAGTAAGGAAAATTGTATATAAGTTTTATATGCTTAAAAGGGAGAGAAAGGTAAAGAAAATTGTATATGAATAAAGGATATAAGATAGGGGGAGTAATGTAACAACTTAAACTATGATTGAAGGGGGAGTTATATAATGTATTTAGGAGATATAAGGAAAAATGGTTAAAATATAATGATCCAAAAGTTTTGAATTTTGAAAATTTTGATAAGTATAGATTTTTTTGATGTTTTGAAGTTATAAGTTTTTATGACTTAGCCAATTTTCCCACATGTTGCCATCAATGTCAAAGGGGATGATTATTGAAAATTTGGCTAAGGTAATCATTTGATTTTGTCATTTATGGAAATATATCAGCTATGCGAATAGAGAAGATCATGAAGATACAGTTGTGATAGTTTTACATAAAAATTTGTCTAAGTATCATACAATTTATCTAATAGAACAAGTAGAGTTTTGGTCAGTGAGCTTTATTGAGGCATAATGGACATGTGTGAAATTAGGTACAACTATCTAACATCACGATGATGATGTATGTGAGTGTGTTAGTTAGTATGGAGAGTATGGAACAAGTTATGTGTTAATTACCAGTTATGACAAAGTATAGGAAAAACAAAGCATAACAAGAAATTGGATATTAAGGTTAAGGAATTATTTTGTTTACCAAAATAATTACATAAATAATTAGGGACAAAATCCTGTATGTTAACCCTAAGTGGGAAAGAGTTACGTATGTATTTTGTAAAGTGTATAAAAGGGTGAAAGTCAGTTGGATGAGAATATTATAATTGTAAAGGTATACAAGAATATTGTAATATGAAAAGTTAAGTGTGTGAAACTATGAAAAGTGATATGTGTAATTTGAAAACTATGAGATTCAAATTTTGATGTATGATCTAAGGTATGTGAGTTTTGTGAAGAGTAGTGAGATTTATATTAGATATTGAAGACATCAATAACAAGAAAATGGTCTTTTGTAGCTATCTTTTTGTATCAAGGAATTACATTGTATATTGCATGTTAGGGTAGTGGGATCTTGTTGCATACATTTTGTTTTTGTACATAAAAACTCCTAATATGGTTGAGAATTTTAGCTAGACCTAAGTCCTCTAACAAGGACTGAGACACTATATGTGTGTAATAGACTCTTATCAAGGTCAATATCTTTAACCAAATACTTTTGATTAGTGGGTCATTTCGTGGGTACCATCCCCACTGAGGTTTTCCCTTGGCCAAAGTTTCCCTAGTTAACAAAATATGGTGTTATGAGTTCCCTTATTGCATTGTTAAGTTTATTGTTCAACATAATTAGTTTCCTTTCATATGGAAGTTATAAGGAAATTAATAATATCTAGTTTTGGGCTAAAGTTTGTAGAATATTGATTCACACCCCCTCTCTCAGTATTCCATATTTATAAAAAATCTTGAATTTTTCTTTGAATGACTTGTTTGAGATGAATAAATAATGGAAGACGCATAGATATGTGGCTAAAAGACCTCCTAGTACTCTGAGATAGCTATATGAATAATATCATGATCTATATCCATGATCAATATTTTACATTAGAGCTACTAGATGCCAAACTAATGAGATGTGTATGGCTATGTTGGGTATGCCACTTAGCACATTTCACATGGTACAGAGATATGTTGTTAGAATTGATATAAATATGGGATGAGCACATGATGCAGGAGCATTCTAGGTTGCACTATCCTGCATGTTTTTAGTTTTTAACTTGTTGCTGAAACTGTGTTCTGCTGAAACTATATTTTCTAATTTTTGGGTGCCTGTTGTAGACTATGTAAATCATTTTCCATAATTAATGAGAGTCTACACACTTCATGTATTGAAGAGGGTCTAGAATAATATCTATGATCCAAGGAAAAAGTTCTAACTCCTTATGAGTTGGGAGATATGGCAATTCTCCCAGAACATCGATTTATGGTAGTTCTATTGTGCTCAACTTTTGAAATAGATGTGCAATTTTCCTTGATGAATCAAACTTTTTGCACTTAAGGGTTGTAGAGAACCTAAATATCTACCTATAGTTCAAAGCACCAATTTTAACTTAATTAGAGCTAGGAGATACTGCAATTTTACTCGGACATTGATTTGTAGAATTTAATTGTTGATGCAGGTTGACTTGTGGCTCTTCAAAAATTTAATGTTAGGTTTATTTTCATTTAATATTTGTTGAGATTTGCCTTGTGGCTTCTCTATGTTCTAGAATGATCTATAAGCCATTTTGGCTAGTATAAATAGGGTGTTTAGGCTTAGAGCTAGGACAATTTTAGGCAGTTTTGGAAGAGGATTGCAGAGCAGAACTAGAAAGTATGAATTTGCTACTAATCTTTGTGTATGAATGTATTTTGTATTTGGCCATAACCTAGAAGGCCTTATAGCTAGGCATGTATGTTGAATATTTGAAGAATCAATGAAACTATTTTACTCTTCTTCCTCCTTTGGTTTTTGTTCTTTGTGTTTGCTTTCATTGTGTTAACTCTTGTAGGGTAGTTCAAAGAGTTGGGTGTGCCTTTGGCCCTAGTTTTCCCTATCCTTTGCATCAAGTGGTATTAGAGCTTGAGGTTCATCCTTGTGAAGATTGGATCATGTAGAACCTAATTTGGATTTGGTTGTAGGGTGGAAGATCTGTGGATTTGACCTATAACTTGCAGAGGGTTACGATATTGTAGAAAGCTAATTTGTAAAAATAGTTCATGGTAGAGGAAATGTTGATAATGCTATATTGGATCAATTGAGACAAATTGTAGCCAAATTAGATGCTATAGAGATAGCCTAGAGGAGAGGAGCATATCTTGATAATGTAAGTGATGATGAAGCAACAACACCAAACCATAATCCAGCACTTGAAGAAGATCAAGATGAGGAAAGATTATTGAGAGTATTATCTAGGGAAAATTCAAAGCCTACTATAGAAGTTGTTCTTTATGATAGAAAATTGGATACCAATGTTGTGTTAGATTGGATCTCTGATATGGAGAAGTTCTTTGAGTATGAAAACACTCCTGATAATAAAAAGGTGAAGATTGCAATTACGAGGTTGAAAGTGCTATGGTGGGAGAATTTGCAAACTGATAGATAAAGGAGAGGAAAGGAGAAGATCAGAAATTAGCCGAAGATGGTGAATAAGGTAAAGAAAAAGTTCCTTCCTACTGATTACCAAGTTATCTTGTTGAGAAAGATGCAAAATTTGAAACAAAAGGACATGATTGTGAAAGAGTATACTGAGGTATTCTATAGATTGGACATCAGATCTGGACATGTGGATGATGATGTTGAGAAAATTACAAAGTACATAAATGGATTGAGATCTAGAATTCAGGATGAAATAATTTTTTTGAAGTTGGAAAGTGTAGAAGAAGCATATCAATATGCCTTTAAAATTGAGGAGATCTTAGCAAAGAAGCATGAACAAAGACAAAGAGGTAGAGGTGGTAGATTCTAGAGAGGTAGAGGTAGATCTTATGGTGAAGGTGGAAAATCTGAAAGTTTATGCAGGATAAAGGAAAATCTAAAAGGAAGAATGATTACAAAGACAACACTAAGTGGAAAGCTGGTAGCTCATACTAAGGAGGTACTAGATCTTACCAAGGAAGAGGTAATTCTTATCCTAGAAGTGGTTTTTGTGGTAATTGTTTCAAATGTGGTAAAGAAGGTCATAGATCCTTTGAATATAGATCTTCTAAACGTGGGCAGAATAATAGAAATGTTGTGATCAAGAGGACATTGAGAGTTCACCAAGTGGACCTAAGCCTAGAGAAAATTTGATGGTGAGAAGAACCTTATGTAATAAGGGAAGCAATGAGGAACCTATTCTTAGAAGAAATCTTTTCAAGACCAGATGTAAGATGGCTAGAAAATGCTGCAAGATGATCATTGCTAGTGGGAGTTCTACAAATTTGGCATCAAGAGAACTGGTTAAAAATTTGCAGTTGCAAAGGCTAAAACATCACAAATCCCATCATGTTTCATGGATCAAAGATGAGCATAAGGTATTGGTAAGTGAAAAATGTGTTGTGAAGTTCAAAATTGGACATTACTTTGATGAATTTTTGTGTGATATTATGCCCATGGATTGTTGTCATATTTTGTTGGGTAGACCTTGGCAATATGAGAGATATGTTGTGCATGATGGAAGATTGAATCAATATACTCTTTGGGTAAATGGGAAGAAATAAATATTGTTGCCTTTGATTGAAAGTATAGATGAGGTCAATTGTACTGCAATAAAATTTTGCATGGTTAATGGAAAGGTTTTTGAAAAGGAAGTAAAGAAGAATCAAGTTTGTTTTGCTATAGTTCCTAGATGACCAAGTGTTGGTAGTAATGACCAAGCATCAAAAGTTGGTATGACGGTAGAAATTGCAGAATTGCTAAATAAATATAAAGATATTGTTGTTGATGATATTCCTAATGGTTTACTACTAGTAAGAAGTATAAGTCATTGTATGGATCTAATTCCTAGAGTTAGTTTTCCAAACAAAGCACCAGATAGATTGACACCTATAGAGAATGAAGAACTTAACATACAAGTGCATGAGTTTCTGCATAAAGGTTTGATCAGAGAAAGTTTGAGTTCATGTGTTGTACCTATTGTATTAGCACCTAAAAATAATGGAGAATGGATAATGTGTATTGATTCTAGAGCTATTAACAAAATCACAATGAAATATAGATTTCCTATGCCAAGGATGGATGACATAATGGAATTTTTGAGTGGAGCAAAGTATTTTATCAAGATTTATTTGAAGAGTGACTATCATCAAATTAGAATTAGAGAAGGTGATGAATAGAAGACTACTTTCAAGACAAAAGATGTTTTGTATGAATGGTTGGTTATGCCTTTTGGTTTGACTAATGCACCTAGTACTTTCATGAGGTTGATGAATAAAATTCTGAAAAGATTCTTGGGTAAGTTTTTTATTGTTTATTTAAATGACATTCTGATATTCAATAAGACTAAGGAAGAACATCTTGAGCATATTAGACAAGTATTGCAAAGGTTGAAAGAGGAAAGTTGCTGACTAATTTGAAAAAGTGTTCTTTTATGCAAGAGGATATTGTGTATTTGGGATTTGTGATTTTGGAAAATGGATTGAAGATGGATCCAGAGAAGGTTAAAGAAATTTTGGAATGGCCTACACCTAAGAATGTGGGTGAGGTAAGATATTTTCATGGTTTGGCTAGTTTTTATAGAAATTTTATAAATAATTGTACTGTTGTTTGTAATTCTATGACTAAGACAATGAGAGGAGATAAAAAGGAATTCAACTGGACACATGGAGCTAATAAGAGTTTTGATACTTTGAAACAAAGGTTGTTGAATTACCTATATTGGCTTTTCCTAATTTTAATAAAGTATTTCAAGTTGAATGTAATGCAAGTGGTAATGTAATAGGATTTGTATTAAGTCAAGAAGGTAAGCATGTTGCTCTCTCAAGAAAAAAGTTGAATGATGCTAAAAAGAAGTATTATGTGTATGATCAAGAGTTTTATGCTATTGTCTAAGGATTGAAGAAGTGGAGACATTATTTGATTCCTAAGAAGTTTGTTCTATATACTAATCATAAAGCTTTACAATACTTGAAAAGTCAACATAAATTGAATTAGAGACATATGAAGTGGGTTGAGTATTTATAGAATTTTACATTATTCATTAAGCATAAGAGTGGAGTTAGTAATAGAGTTGCTGATGCATTGAGTAGAAGACGTTCTTTGTTGACTGAAATGAAGGTTGAAGTTCTTGGTTTTGATGAAATGAAAGAGTTGTATGATGATGATCCTGATTTTTTTGAGGCATGGAGAGAGTGCAAAGCACCAAATTTGACCAATCACATAAGTAAGTATGATGAGTATTTCATTCAAAAAGTTATGTTGTTCAAATTTATTTAGTTGTGTATTCCTAGAAGTTCTATGAGGTTGAATCTAATTAAGGAAAAGCATAGTGGTGGATTGACTGGACATTTTGGACTTGATAAGACATTGAGTTAAAAGAGAAGTATTACTAGTCACAAATTTATAAGGATGTTTAGAAATTTGTAAAGAGTTGTGGAGTTTGTCAAGTTATAAAAGGAGTGAGTCAAAATACTGGTTCATATACACCTATTACTATTCCTAAGAAACCTTGGAGTGACATCAGTATGGATTTTGATCTTGGATTACCTAAGACACTGAAGGGCTATGATTCCATATTTTTTGTAGTGGATAGATTTTCTAAGATGGATCATTTCATAGCATGTAAGAAGACATCAAATGCTAAGCATGTTGCTGAACTTTTCTTTAAAGCGATTGTGAGATTGCATGGATTACCAAGAAGTATTATTTTTGACAGAGATAGCAAGTTTGTTGGTTATTTTTGGAAGACTTTATGGAAGAAGATGGGTACTGAGTTGAAGTTTAGTTCTACATTACATTCGCAAACAGATGGACAAATAGAAGTTATGAATAGAAGCTTGAGTAACTTGTTGAGATGTTTAGTTGGGAATAAGCCAAGTAACTGGGAGATGGTATTGACACAAGTGAAATTTGCATATAATAATTTTTTGAATAGGAGTACAGGGAAGACACCTTTTGAGATTTTTACTAGAATGCAGCCTAGAGGAGTATCAGATTTGAGAGATATTGCTAGTGAATAAAAGAGAAGTGCTACAAGAGAAGAATTGTTTGATTGTATGGAGTCTTTACATAAGGAACTGAAGTCGAGGATAAAACAAAGTAATCAGAAGTATGAGGAGAATGTAGATCAGTCTAGAAGACATCATGATTTTCAAGTTGGTGATGATGTGATGGTTCATTTGAATAAAGGAAGATTTCCAATTGGAATATATAGAAAGCTAAAGATGAAGAAGTTATGACCTTGTAAGATCTTGTAGAAGTTTGATGGTGGAAACGCTTATGAAGTTGAGTTACCTGATGACATGGATATATCTCCTATATTCAATGTTGCTAACTTAGACAAGTATCATGAGTCAAATGATGAAGTTATTATATTAGAGGACTATCCTAAGAAGTAGATTGAAGAAGTTGAAAAGATATTGGATCAAAGAATTGGTAAGAGAACAAAGGGAAAATATTATTATGAATATCTAGTCAAGTGGAAGAACAGACCTATGGAAGATGCTTCATGGATTTCTCAATCTAAGTTAGATTCATCTCAGGTTGTGGCATCTCAATGATTCAAGAGAATAATTTCTTCCAATCTTGGTTTTCTAATGCAAGAGTATCCTAGGTTGCACTGCTATCCTACATGTTTTTAGTTTTTACCTTGTTGCTGAAATTGTGTTCTATTGAAACTATATTTTCTTATTTTTGGGTGCTTGTTGCAGACAATGTAACTAATTTTCCATAATGAATGAGGGCTTATGCACTCCATGGATTGTAAAGGGCCTAGGGTAATATCTATGGTCCAAGGAACAAATTATAAATCCTTATATGTTTGGAGATATGGAAATTCTCCTAGAACATCAATTTCTAGTAGTTCTACGTGATAGTTTATAGTGCTCAACTTTCAGAATAGATGCACACTTTTCCTTGATAAAAAAGACTTTGTGCACTTAAGGGGTTATAGAGAACCTAAATATCTACCCATATTTTGAAGCATGACTTCTAACTTAATTGAAGCTAGGACATATCATGATTTTGCTTGAACATCAATTTTTAGAATTTAATTATTGATGTAGGCTAACTTGTGGCTCTTCAAGAATTTAATGTTAGGTTTATTTTCATTTAAAATTTTCTAAGAGTCAATGTGTGGCTTCTCTATGTTATAGAATGATTTGTAAGCCATTTTTTCTAGTATAAATAGGGTGTCTAAGCTTAGAGCTAGGGTAGTTTTAGGCAATTTTGGAAGAGAATTGCAAAGTAGAACTGGAAACTATGAATTTATTGGTGATCTTTGTGTATGAATATATTTTGTAACTAGTCGTAACCTAGAAGGCCCTATAGCTAGGAATGTATGTTGAATATTTGAAAAATAAATAAAAGTATTTTACTCTTCTTCCTCCTTTGGTTGTTTTTCTTTTTGTTTTCTTCCATTGTGTTTACTCTTGCAGGGTGGTTCAGAGAGATGGGTGTACCTTTGGCCCTAGTTTTCCCTATCCTTCCTTGCATCAACACACATGCACCCTTCAACTTCCATCGAGAGAGATAAGGGGTTATAGAGGACCTAAATATCTACCCATATTTTGAAGCATGAGTTCTAACTTAATTGAAGCTAGGAGATATCATGATTTTGCTCGAACATCAATTTTTAGAATTTAATTATTGATGCAAGCTAACTTGTGGCTCTTCAAGAATTTAATGTTAGGTTTATTTTCATTTAACATTTGCTAAGAGTCAATGCGTGGCTTCTCTATGTTCTAGAATGATTTTTAAACCATTTTTTCTAGTATAAATAGGGTGTTTAAGCTTAGAACTAGGGTAGTTTTGGCAGTTTTGGAAGAGGATTGCAGAGCAGAACTGGAAAGTGTGAATTTGCTATTGATCTTTGTGTATGAATGTATTTTGTAACTAGCCATAACCCAGAAGGCCTTATAGATGGGAATGTATGTTGAATATTTGAAAAATAAATGAAATTATTTTACTCTTATTCCTCCTTTGGTTGTTTTTCTTTGTGTTTTCTTCCATTGTGTTAACTCTTACAGGGTGGTTCAAAGAGATGGGTGTGCCTTTGGCCCTAGTTTTCCCTATCCTTCCTTGCATCAACACACATGCACCCTTCAACTTCCATTGAGAGAGATAAGGGGTTATAGAGGACCTAAATATCTACCCATATTTTGAAGCATGAGTTCTAACTTAATTGAAGCTAGGAGATATCATGATTTTGCTCGAACATCCATTTTTAGAATTTAATTATTGATGCAGGCTGACTTGTGGCTCTTCAAGAATTTAATGTTAGGTTTATTTTCATTTAACGTTTGCTAAGAGTCAATGTGTGGCTTATTTATGTTCTAGAATGATTTGTAAGCCTTTTTTTCTAGTATAAATAGGGTGTTTAAGCTTAGAGCTAGGGTAGTTTTAGGCAGTTTTGGAAGAGGATTGCAAAGTTGAACTGGAAAGTGTGAATTTGTTACTGATCTTTGTGTATGAATGTATTTTGTAACTAGTCATAACCCAAAAGGCTTTACAGCTGGGCATGTATGTTGAATATTTGAAAAATCAATGAAATTATTTTACTCTTCTTCCTCCTTTGGTTTTTGTTCTTTGTGTTTGCTTCTGTTGTGTTAACTCTTGAAGGGTGGTTTGGAGAGATGAGTGTGCCTTTGGCCCTAATTTTTCCTATCCTTCCTTGCATCAACACACATAGACCCTTCAACTTCCATCAAGAGAGAT
The DNA here is from genome assembly GCA_028749045.1 of Cupressus sempervirens. Lineage (NCBI taxonomy): Eukaryota > Viridiplantae > Streptophyta > Pinopsida > Cupressales > Cupressaceae > Cupressus > Cupressus sempervirens. Next base: position 349,628,823 of record CM053785.1, read on the forward strand.
GATAGTAACCCTAGAGGTGTTGGAAATCTAATACAGAAAGTGTGATTCTAAAAGGTGAGGTTAATTGGGATCTATAAAACTTCTTTCACTTCAAACATGAAAAATATTGATATCACCACATAAAACCCTCATATAAACATTCAGTTCATATCAATGAAACCATTAACATTAAAATAATATCATATCTACCATCTAGCTTGATGGATGTAAATTCATAAACACATAACACATCAACACATAGATTTGGTAACATAGAAACCCTCCAAGGTGAAGGTAAAACTTCGATAGGGTTAGAACCAACAAAATCTTCACTACTGCAGCAATAAAGTTGTGCCTATTAAGGCTACAATGAGTTGACCACTTCTAATGATCTAACCTATGAGGTATCTACCTTGTTAAAGGCTAAAAGAATTGTTAGGTTCAATCTTGGTTACATGATTTTTACATCACAATGAAGTGAGTACTCCATTGAGAGATTTATATATGCCTGCTAAAGCTACTCTATTAAGAGATTTAAACACTGAAACACCTATTAAAATGTTTATAACCTAATCATTGGTTTAAAACTTAAATTCTTGATAAAAATCTTCCTCTATGCAATATAATATCACCTTACTGTGATAGATCTCCTATGTCTCTGCTTAAAAATCTTTACTATACTACTCAGTCTTTATTCTCTGATTCACCTCCAAAACTTGGCAAGAAATTAGAATCTTCACGCGCATGTTCCCATACACTCATTACATCAAACCAAGTCATAGACCCTCCTTAAATAGATGATTGTGTGAACCTTCTAGATCCAAATCAACTATCTAAAATCAATCCTTTTATCATTTAATCTTTGCATTTCTCTAATTGGTGGATTGCCTTACCTAGGGATGAATATGTAATTGCCTCCTTCATTACCTCCCCAATATTCAAAACACACTTCCATCTCAATAAAATGGTTAACATATAATTTTGTGCCATTTCAAACAAAAATGTGAAACTATGTTACTTAGCACTTACATCATACTGATGCTTGACATGAACTATTTTGTTCGGCTTCTACTTAAGTTACTTAATCTTATGCTTTAGCTCCTTCATTGATCATGCAACATTGATACTTAGTAAAGTTTATCCTTTAAAGAAAAATTCAACTCTTAGCTTCATCTAACTATATTTTTTATTTCATGTATTGATTGAACAACACATTATCTTATCAAGGAATAACTTATCAAGTGCTTGTTGTGTTTCCATCATACTTGACACATCTCAACTCAACCTTTCACTAGGTCATCTCATGATCTCTTATTTTCAAATCCTCTTAATCAATTAAATGATATGGCACTCTACAATGTTAGTAAATGTCTCTCTAGTAGGTTTGACATCTTGTCTTACCAATAGGTTTGACATCAATGACAATATAACAATTTCTCCAATTATAGTTTCCAACAAGAGGATGATAACATATCTTATGACTATCAATTTGGGGATTGAGGGTGAGACCATGCATGGGTAGAAGAGAAAAATATGTTGATAAGGATTATATATATTAAATCAGTAAGGGAGGGCATGCCCTTGCTTGGAGAGATCAGATGGACTTGACATTTATACTTCATTTTCACATAACCTTGTTCATGAAGATCATGTCATACACAATAGCTAGTATGATGAGCCCTAATATAAAGGGAATAGTTTTCTTAGCACCATTAACACATATGGTATGGATAATGGATGAGTAGAGAGATGTATATTCATGTGGTTAGAGCATGTTATCCCATTTATACCTTGAGTTGAACAAATATGTGAAATATTAGAGACAAATCCTATTAGTTTGTACACTCCTTCAAGTATGGATGTTTGAGCATATCATGTGCACCAAGTCAGAGGGATACCTAATGGAGACAAATAGAATGGTTCTAAGAGTGTATGCATACCTAGTAGTAGATAGGTGTTACTTTACAAATACACTATGTTGGAGGATCACACTAGACTATCTACTAAGTATAGTAGTGGTATGGAGGCCACACCAACACATGTCAACATGGAGGGGATCAATAGTTCAACTAGCACAAATAAAAAAGAGAAAATTTCTAGAAATGAGGTAGAGATTGTGTGCTAAAATGTTGTCACACTTCTATGAATCATTACATGTAAGAAAACTCAAGAATGAGCCCTCACAAATCAATCCATAGCTCTCTACTCATAGAGTGCAAGGTTTTGCAATGGAGGCCCTCAGTTTGACCTATTTTTGTGCCCATGCAAGTACACCATGAGATGAGAGATTCAAAGAGGAAAAGCAAGAATGCTAGTCTCCATGATCTTCAAATATGCATGAAAATAAGATCTAATCTATGAAAGCAAAATCTAATCTATAAATGCAAGATTCAAGCTAAAAGCCCATGATGGGTGCAAGAGAGAAAAAGACAAGAAAATAGAAGTTCTCCACAAAAAGATTTTGTATTCAAACTCCTTCAAAAATTGGTCTTCAAACCTGCAACATAACGATAGCATAATCATGGGTGTCTAACATGAGGAGAGGGCTCTCCCTTATAAAGGAAATTATGGAGGTGAGAGGCTTCTCACAACCAATATGGGATAATAGAGCTTGATCCATGTGAGACAAAATTCCACCAATGAGAAAAGAGGAGTGGTTGAGGAGAAAGTGGAAAGATAAATCCCACTTAGATCACATTTTTAAGTGTAGAGAAAATAAAAAGAATTTATTTTATTTCCTTTTTTCATCAAAAGAGATATTTAAGTGGGATTTTTATTTAATTAAAAGGGAGCAAGTTCTTTTTAATTAAATAGAAGATATTTAATTAAATTAAAAGAGAGGTTTTTCTCTTAATTAATTAAATGTGGATGAGCTGTTTAATTAAAAGAGAGGTTTTCTTTTAATTAAATGAGGATTTTATTTTATTTAATTAAAAGAGAAGATTTTTTTTTAATTAAATAAGACTTGGAATAAAATGATCAATCTTAGAAATGAAATAAATCGAATTTGATCAAGGAAATTGATTTGAATATATTACAAACCATTGATTCAGAAAATTTGATAAATTGATAAATTGAATAATGAGGGCCCATAGTCTAGGCGACCATTTTTGGGTGCATACATTTTCCCCTCTTTGACTAATGTGTGATCGATTCGGGAACACATGTAGTCAAAGAAAGAAATTGAAGTGTGAGGTCAATTTGGGATCACAAAACAACCCAGATGTGTGGTCAACTCGGGAACACATCAGGACAAAGAATACAAATAAATTTTAACTTGAAAAAGTCGAGGATAAAATTGATAAAACTGAATCAAGGATTGAAATTGATAATTACTGCCCCCTCGTGATCAAAATCGAAATGAGATAGAGGAGAAACAAAAAATTGATAAATTTGATCAAATCGAACAAAAGATAAGGTTCTTGATGTAAGATGAAAGATATAAGAATCATAGAACCAAGGTAGATCATCAAGCATGAAATATTATGCCCCAAAGGTGATTTAGAAGAAAAGAAGTGGGGAAAAATAAAATGGAAGATAGAAGTTTGAAAGATATGGAAAGAAATAGAAATAAGAAAAGAAAATGCTCCAAAAATCAATCAACTGTTTAAGATAGAAATTTTGATTGAGATTACGACAGAAAATAAGGAAATGAAGATCAAAATGTGACCACAATTGATTAAATGTCCACAATAAAGATGAAAGGAGAACCCTCTCAAACTCACAATGCAGCCTAAAAATGCAAACTAACATGAAGTCTAATAATGCAAGCTACATGAAATGCAATGGTGTACTTGCAAAAGAGCAACTATAACATAGAATTTTGTGTTCATCATTCATTAGAGAATGTAAAAGAACTTATTTTCATCATTGGGCCATTATTAACGGACATCGAAAAATCACACAATCATCACTAGTTACAAATGCAACTATGAAGATATGAATGCGATTTATATTGGATTGAAATGTGGAAAGATTATAACATAAGCATCAAAGACATAAAGGTCAAGATGACTTCGATGTTAGCTTACCCAATTTAATATAGAAAAACTATGCTTGCATCAAGGCATAGATGCCAAGATGACTATAAGAATGGTTGTGCAAAAACAATCAAGGATGATGTCTCAAATCTCCTAAGTGTTTCAAGGGGACAACAAAAGACACTCTAGAGTTCAAGACCACACCCACAAGCAAAAATAAATAAAAACATGTCTCATGCCCCAAGTCTTCTAGCGATGCATCATGGAGAGACTTATCAAACAAAGACACTCAACAACAATCAATAACAGTTAGTACACAAAAAAAAAAATCATGACATAAGTCAAGCATTAAGTGTTGCGTTTAAAAATTTAAGTGTGTTAACTGATACTGAGTTTTGAGGACAAGGATCAAATGCTTGTAGGAAGGTAAGATCACATGATGATACTGGGTAAGACCAAACCAATAAGTGTTGAAAAACACTCGATGTCAATGGGTGTTGAAAAACACCATTTGCAAGGTGTCCTAAAGACTCACACATCTAAGAAACCAAAGCTAGCATAGTTATGCCCCCTAGACAAAGACCAATTCCAAACCAAGGTAACAAGGACAATACATGATGGAGAAAAGGCTAAGTGTCGAGGACATGCGCTAAGAAATAGGGATGCAAAGGCCTCAAGTAGTGCCCGTTTCTAGGTTTTCACCACTTGGATTTATTTATTTTTTTTCTTTTCTCTTTTTTTTTTTTTGCTACCAAGGTGCTTGTTTCCAGGTTTTCACCAAGGCACTTTTTCTATTTTTTTTGAATTTTTGAATTTTATTTTTTTTTTTTTGTATTTTTGGAATATATAATTTTTTTGAAGATACATCAAAGTGCCTTTTGCTAGGTTGTAGTTCCCATCAAACAAGCATATGCAAATCATTTTTTTCTACTCTGGTTTGAAAATATGTTATAGATGACATGTATAGATAGGGCAAAAAAAATGAAATATTGGTTTTTTATGCATGTTCTCTTTTGTATAAGTACTCGAGATTGACCTTATTAGAAACCAACAATTTTTTCCTCTCATCAAAACTTCCCTATCAAATCTACACCTTTTTAAATATATATATATATATATATATATATATATATATATATATATATATATTCTTAAAGAGGACTCTTTCCCCTAGGGCTAAATATAATTTTTTTTTTTTAAATATTAAATTTACTTTTTTTTCCTTATTTGAGGGAGTTTCTTCTCAAATGTTAAAATACATACCTATAATATTTAAAAATTATAATATATTATAACTAATCAAAACACTATAAAATTTATATAATCATGATATTGACTCTGAGATCTATAAAAGGGCATTTTTATTTTTGAAAAAAGTTGATTTTGATAGAGAAATGGGATTTGACCAATATAGGTTTAGATGTCCTAAAAGGTTACACAAATATGTGCTTTTACCCTCATATGATAAAATAAAACCATGCGACCTTATACGTAGGCCTATACACCATCCTATGATCTAGGTCTAAGATTTCATATGCTAACTACCATGGATCAAAGATCACAGAACCAATCTCCAATGTTTGTCTAACAAAGAAAGAACATGCTACTAGTAGCCACCAAAAGATATCTAACTCGAACACGATTAATCCAAACATTATGAGAACATAAGGAATAGTCTACAGATAGGCCTCAAACATTACCCCAAGCTCACATAACATAGGGTCCTTAAAAACCAAGCTCAATTCTCCTACATCAAACCTCTTCCTTACTAATCTTACTACCTGAATGCTACTCTAAACAAGAACTACTTCCCTACTTATATACAAGATCACTAACCATAAGTTGGTTTATCTAATAAAAAATCTTCAAGATAAAGAAACATTTTACAAATAAATGGGCATGAAAATTCATGAAGACTCTTTATGTCTAAAGGCCAAGCTCCCTTCTACAATGATTCATCCATATAGCTTTTATTGTAAATAAATTATAACATTTTCCCTTTTAACCTAAAAGAACTTAAGGAAAGAAAAAAATGCTCTCATAAACACAAAATAATGTTACAAATTATACATTGATACTTGATACATGCCACATGACACATATTTAAAGATTGAAGATTTGTGATCAGGCTCACCTAACTAAATAAAAGAAAATCACAATTCTAGCATAGTTAATAAAGTAATTCCAACTCAAGAATGAATTTCATACAAAAATACCATCAAGAAAGATAACCACACGATCATCAAAAAGATTCCTAGGAAATAACCATATGATTAGTTCTATTATCACCAAGTTGTTTTCTTCAAACAAAAAGAAACAACCATAGACTTGATCAAAATAGAAAACTATCTAAGTCCAGAGAGTTGAACCTCAAGGTTAATTAAAAAAAAGTATGTATAGCCACATAGGGTTTTTCAAACCAATTTTAAAACTAACTCCCTAAGGAGTTACCAATTGCTTAAACAGAACTCAATTTTAAAGTGTAAACTAAAAGAAAATCAGAAATTAAAGCATGTGGCCTCACGATCATCTTCTAAACTCTAGTTGTATCATGGAAGTCATCATGGAGATCTTAGGAGTTAGAGAAATCACCACCAGCTTCTTTCTAGGCCTTATGTGCTGCAAGAAAATTGATTAGTTCTTGTTGTTGTAGGACGCCAAGCTACTCTTGTCAAAGTTTCCACATCTTCATGATCCTATAGATGATCAAACTTTTTATCTGGTACCACTAAATGATCTATGTAGATGATCATCATGGAATCCACCATGGATATGATGGTTAAGTCTTTAACAAAGACCTCGCTTATTTATTTTAGTAACTCCACCTTAGAGAAGAAAGCCATCTCCACTTCCTTTGGGGGTTTATCATTTTGGTCCTTATTATCCATTATCTTAACATCGATGCACTTGATGTTAGCTATTAGGATGTCCTTCAAACACCCCACTTCTTTTAGCAACTCAGAGCATTCCTCTAATCCTTGTTTGATCATTATATTTCTCCATTCTAAACTAGCCTTGGAAATGAAAAGAAAATCAATATCAAATTTTACCTCTAAATTCTCAGCCAAGAAATTGTCTATTCCATATTCTTGAACCTCTAAAATTTCAATGATGTATTCATCTCACTTGATCTTCTTAGATTCCTAGGAATTCATTTCTGATTTCAGAGTGGTCACCAACTTGTTAGCTCTTGCATTAGTGTTAGTAAAGTGAGAGAAATAACTAGTTTCCTAGGTATGAACTATATTCAACCATTCACCAGAGGCTTGAGAAATAGAGTGGTCTCTCTTAACCTGTTTAATAGTTTTTTTTATTAAAGGGCAAAATGATAATAGCAATTGGCAAAGCCTCTATATTTGGATTTTGAATCTTTAAGAATTTTCTTAAGGAAATAATTCAATGCCAAGAGCAAGAAGCTCAGTAGATAGCACAAGAGAGACAAATGATGATCAAATGAGAATGGATATCAAATGATTGGATGAATACATCATAAAAGAGCCTTGTATATAAACACAACTAGAATGACTAGGAGTCAACAAAGAGATAATCATCACAACTAAGCACATGTCCACCAAGAGTGGATTATCCTCCATTGTGCATGAATCTACTTACAACAATGAGAGGATAAGAATACAAAGGTGTATCTCATAAAGAGATGTAGTAGAAAACATGTGCTCAATTGGAGTGCAAACAATTGTTTTGTCTACGTGAAAACTCATATGAATATGCAAACTCCTAGGTATATACATGACAACTAATATGCTAAAGCATTAACCTAAGTAAACTTATGTAAAATGTAAATAATAAATACTTATTTACACCAAAACCCCCCCTTAAGTGCAACTTAGGGAAATGTACTTAAGCTGACAAAAGCTAGATGAAAATACATGATGGGTCTGGGCTACTAGGCCATGTTAGGTACCCATGTACAAACTACAAGGGCAAAAAATATGTAATGCAATCTCTCATAAATTGAAGAAAGAGGGAAAACCACATGGGAAAAACCTCATGTAAGGAAAATATCCCTCCCATAAAAAAGAAGAGAGAAGTCAAGTGACTCCCCTTACTAAGATATCATTTACCCCCAAGAGATCTCACAAATGGATATATTTGACCTTAGTGAAGGGTTTGGAGTAGATGTCAGCAACTTGCTCTACTGTACAAAAATACCTCAACTCAATAACCTACTCATGTATTAGCTCTCTAATGTAGAGCATATGAACCTCAATGTGTTTGGTCCATTGATGTTGAACTGGATGTTTTGAGATGTTAATAGCACTCTAATTATCAAAATAAATGATTGTAGACTGTGGAAAGTTGAACTCAAACTCCTTTAGGATATGTCATAGCCATATAGCCTCTCTATCTATAGTAACAATCCCTCAATACTCAGCCTCAATCAAAGAAAGATTAATAGTATTTTGCTTCTTACTCTACCAACAAATGGGGCCAAAACCAAGATGAAATATGTAACCTGAAGTAGACTTGCAGGACTCAAGATCTCATGCATAGTCTAAGTTTCTGTATCCAACCAACTAAAGTCTAGCACCCTGTATATAGTGCAAGATGCATTGGGTGGCCTTCTAATGAAGCTCATGTGGCTCTTGAATGAAGCTAGAAACCATGCCAACTATAAAAGATATGTCAGTGTGTGTATGTGTCAAGTAAATGAGACTCCCAACCAACTGTCTGTACAATGTAGCATATACAAGTGGAGTGTAACACTTGGCCTCTAACTTAACACCTAAAATAAAGGGAGTAGGTGCAAGCTTACAATCACTCATGCAAAAGTGAGAATGTAAATCAAGAGCATACTTGGGTTGAGAAATTTTGATCCCAACTGAAGACTGTGTGATCTCAATACCAAGGAAATAATGAAGTAAACCCAATTCTATCATAGAAAATCCATCATGCAAAGAAGTCTTAACACTGGCAATGATGGATGAATTACTTCTTGTAATGATCAAGTCATCTACATAAATCATGAGTATCAAGTGTGAGTCATTCCTCCGAAGAATGTAGACATTCAAATCTGAATGACACCTGGTGAATTGTGCTAAGATTAGGAAGGAATCTAACTTGGCATACCAAGCCCTAGGAGCCTGCTTAAGGTCATAGATAGACTTCCTCAACCTGTAAACCATAGTAAAATCTTGTATGAATCCATGAGGTTGCTCCATATAGATCTCTTCAAGAACATACCCATTGAGGAAAGCACTCTTCACATCCATCTGATGTACAACCCAACCATGAGCTATAGAAATAGCTAGTGTCAAATGAATGGAGTTCAACTTAGCTACTGGTGCAAAGTTCTTAGTATAGTCAATACTAAGAACCTATGAGAAACATTTGGCAATAAGTCTAGCCTTATACTTATTCACACTTCCATCCACTGCAAACTTGGTCCAATAGATCCACTTACATCGAACCAATTTTCTTCCCTTAGGAAGAGGAACTAAGTCCCAAGTGTTGCTTTTCATTAAAGAGTTATATCTTCCTTCATGGCCTTGTCCCATTTAGGAATGCCTGATGCTTCCTTAAATGATTGTGGATCAGAAGCAATGGCAATATATGCATGTGGAAATGATTTGTGATGTGCCCTTGTCCTCCTAGTATCTAAAGGATTCCCCACCAATGAACCTATTGAATCAAGTGTTCGTTATGTCCAACAAGGTCTAGTGGAAGAAGAAGAAGTAATATCCTCAACTATTTGTGGACCCTACAAATTTGGTGTCCTATGAGTCAAAGTTGAAGGAATGTCATCTTGCAAGTCACTATCATCACTTTCTATGAAGGAGGAGTTGAAGAAGCCACACTTGGACAAGTTTCTTCAAAGTGAACACTCCTCTCAAATAATATTTCATGTGTCTCTAGATCCATGAGTTTGTATGCCTTGAGATGGTCAAGATATCCAACAAATATACACGATTTACTTTGAGGTTCTAATGCCTTCCTTTTTTATGGAGGTATCCTTGTCCATGTTGAAAACCCAAAAACTTTAAAGTGTTTTACACTTGGTTTTCTTCCACATCGAGCCTCAAAAGGTGTAATTCCATCCAAGGCCTTATGGGGACTTCTATTTTGGATGTAATTTTCATAACACATAGCTTTTGCCCAAAAAAATTGATCTAGAGACTTATGTTGTAGCATAGAAGTGGTCATTTCCTCAAGGGTTCTATTCTTCCTTTTAACAACAACATTTTGTTGTGGAGTGTATGCGACTGGATGTTGAAGATCAATACCCTAATGAGTACAAAATTTTATAAGCCTTGAGTTCACATACTCCCTTCCATTATCTATTTGAATAATCTTGATGGCTTTCCCTAATTTCTTCTCAACTTGAGCTTTGAAGGTGATAAACTTATCAAACACTTCACTTGTATGAGCAAGAAAGAAGTTCCAAGTGTAGCATGAAAAGTCATCAATGAATGTGAGAACATAGTGAGCCTTTCCAAATGATGGCACTAGAAATGGGCCAGGTATATCACTATGAACTAATTCAAGAACAACAATAGCTCTCCAATACTTCCCCTTTTCAAACTTCTCTTCAGGATGCTTGCCTGCTTCACAACCTGTACATACACCCTCTGAATACTTAACTTGAGGTAGACCTATGACCATATCCTTGTTGCTAAGTTTTTGAAGGTAGAAATAATTGAGATGTCCAAACCTCTCATGCCATAGTTTACTTTGTGAATTTGAGTGGGTCAACAAGGCAAGGGAAGTGGACTTAGGCACAAAATGAGAAAAAGAATAAATTCTTGTATCATACTTAGTCTTTCCAATTGCCGCCATAGAATTATCCTTTAGGTTTTTCATCACAATTGAATCAAGAAGGAACTCCACTTTGTTTCCACATCCATAGTGATTTATTTGGTAGATTAAAAGGAGGTTGGTGCTAAGGTTGGGAACATGAAGAATAACCTTGAAAACTCCATTATCCAACTCAACATTCCCTTTTCCTTCAACTTCCACTTGTGTGTCATTTTGCACATATATGTAAGGTACATGTGATGATCTCAAAGAGGAAAAATTCTCCGTTGAAGCATCCATATGATGTGTAGCTCCTGAATCAATAACCCATTCCTTAGAATTAGTTGTGCTTGCTACAAAAGCTTGTCCCTTACTTTTTGAAGTGGATGAGGATCCCTTGTCCTTATAGGCATTTGGCATATCAATTTTAGGTTTCCTCATTATGTTTAGCAACTCATTAGTTTTCTTATCCTTACACTCATGTTCATCATCACCATTCTTCTTATAATAGGCACAAGTTTTCTTCTCCCTTTTGTTGAAGTTGTTCCCCTTCTTATTGTTTTTGGAAAAAGACTTGCCTTGTTGTGAGGAAGATTTTTGTGTGAATGAAGATTAATGCAAGGATGTAGATTGATGTGTAGAGGAAGATTTTTGTGTGTCATCTTGTGGCTTAGCCTTCCACTACTTTTTCTTTTTGTTGCAATTTCTACCACCTTCATTCCCTTTATTAGCTACCAAGGCTTTGGAATTGGAAGAATGGAGAGTTCCTATACTCACTAACATTTCATGTTCTAAGACCAACATTCCTAAAAATGACTCAAATGAAGGATTAGTGAAGGCATTTCCCATCATTAACTTGTGAGTATTATAAATTGAAACAAAAGTCACATATTTAGGAGGAAGATGAGTCATCACATGTTTGATCAACTTTCCATCCTTGATGGGTTCACCACAATTCTTAAGTTGTGCCCTATACATGTCTACTTGGTTAAGATAATCTTTGATGGTGTCAAAATTCCTAGGATCCAATTTGAGAAGATTCTCCTCAATAGTGTAGGCCATATCTTCATCTACTATCCCATACAATGTTTCAAGTTTATCTTGATATTTGACAGGATCTAAGATATTGTTTAGCAAGGTTCCTAAGGCCATTTCTTGTTTTGATTCCCAGTCTTCTTTACGAGACTCATCAGCATCATCATCAAATTTCTTTGCAGCACCAGCTACACAATGTAGTAAACCTTTTCAACCTAATGGTCCCTTTATCTTTTCTTTCCAAGTAGCATAATTATGTGTTGTTAATTTAGAAAAAGGACCCATAATGCAAAGGAAAGAGCACAATATCAAGGAGATGGAAGAACACAAGACACACCCCCCCTTTTCACTCAATCAAAGAATCCCCACCCCAAAAAAAGATGGTTTGGCACTTTATATTTATTGCAAGTACAATAGCCACTTGTCAATTTTGGGCCAAAGTGGAACTTTGGTTTTATATATTTACAACTAAAAATATGAAGCTATATATGGCTCAAAAAGATAAGACAAGACCTCTCAATGATCTAATTAATTACAAGTTCCAAAATAGTCCAAAAATGACTAAATGTTGAAAGTACTATGTCTACTCGGAATTACTCCAAACTGAGACCAAATCTAGAAAGTAGACAAAAAAATATGCACTTTCAAAAAAATAGCACCTAAATATGTGTCCATATGAGCCCGAACGAAACCTCTGAAGTTGTAAAAATTGGGATTGACAAATTTTTTTTAAAATCAGGAATAGAGATCAAAACAACTTGCACCAATGTGTAGTTCATAAAATTCTACCCCAAAACAAAAAAATATTGCTCAAAACAAGGAGTCTGTATGAGGGAGATATTGCTGGTTGAAAATCACCTCTATAATTATTTTTCTTGAATTGCCGCCATCACATGTCCAAAAATCAAATGACTCTAGATTTCACCTCAAATGTCTGATTTTGATGAAACAAAAGTCTATTTGGGGGTTTTTGACCTTTTGAATGCAATATCAACATCTAATTTGCACCAGCAAGGTCCAATCTTGATCTACAAAAAAAATCTCCAATGGCTATGCAATGAAACTCTTATGGCTCTGATACCATGTAAGAATTTTCCTAAGGAAATAATTCAATGCCAAGATCAAGAAGCTCGGTAGATAGCAAAAGAGAGACAAATGATGATCAAATAAGAATTGATATCAAATTATTGGATGAATACATCATAGAAGAGCCTTGTATATAAAGGCAACTAGAATGACTAGGAGTTAGCAAAGAGGAAATCATCACAACTAGGCACATGTCCATCAAGAGTGGATTATCCTCCATTGTGCATGAATGTATGTGCAACAATGAGATGATAAGAATAAAAAGGTGTATCTCATAAAGAGATGTAGTAAACAACATGTACTCAATTGGAGTGCAAACAACTATCTTGTCTACATGAAAAATTATATGAATATGCAAACTCCTAAGTAAATTTAAGTAGAGTGTAAATAGTAAATACTTATTTACACCAATAGAATCTCATGAATATATTTAGCCATCTTTTACAAGGACTATTTTAGTTCTTTTTTATCCCTCTAATCCTTCCATATGCGGTGAGAAATCCTCCAATTTCTAGCAATCCATATTTTCATATCTATTGATTTGGAAGCAGGACCAATTATTATTTTCTTTGTTGTATAATCCTGGGGAAGTACATCATCTATTATCTTGTTGGCCATTGGCTTCATCACTTCAACTATCTGTTGCCCTATATTCTCATCAACATTTAGTATAGTCTCAATCTTTTCTTTCTTAGTTTTAAAAGTCTTTCTAAGACATTTGCTTACCATATCACCTACTGGAAGAGTTGTTGGAACTATACTCCTTTTCTTACTCATAGACAGGTTGAACCAATTAGGGATGGATGGATTTTCCTTAGGAGGAGGGGTTTGTAGAATAGGGGATCAATTGAGAACCATTAAACTTAGAGTATTGGCTCCCTCCATCACTTGTTGATTCCCTTGCTCCATTTCAAGATCAATTGTAACTAACTTGTCACAAGTTTCCTTCAGAATGCTTGGTTATTCCTTCTTATTTCTACTATGAGACTGAGTCCACTTGACAAAAGGAGGGATTTGAACTAAACTTTGAACAAGGTGTTCAAGTTCAACTCTTGACTTTGGTTTACCTGTAGTGGGAGAGGGAACAACTTTATTAGTATTAGGAACAACCATGGGAAAACTAGGGCTAGCAAGGACTTCTTGAACACTAACACTATGAGTCATTGATTTTGACTACCTTTTGTTTAAGATCCATTATTCTATTCTAGTTAGGATGGGCAAGGTTCTAGCATGCAAGTCATATTCTTTTGGTATGGTCCAGTCACTTGCTAATAAAGAGTAAGCCTCCACCTATTCAATATAAGTTGAGTCAACATTTTCTTCATTCCTTTCTTCAACTACTCCAAAGATATCTAGTGAAAGATTAAAATATTTGATCTAGGCTAGTGATAATATAAAACACAACCTTCTCCTAACCTCAAAATCATCTTGACAGTCAGCCCAAAAGTCTTCTAGATGAGGGACCTAAAGAGTATATGAATCCAACTTAGAATATTTTAGGGAAAATTCTTCGCTATCAAAGTTAGATCTAGTAGAATAGGTCAATAGGTTCATGGATTTAATTTCAGCCTTAAGCTTTAGGGCATCATGAATTGTCTTGCACCTGTAATGTCTAACCTCAACAAGGAATGTGTAGCTAGAGCCTTTTCAAGTTTTACAACCTTTCTCTACTTCAACCTATTGTCTACATATTTTAATCAATAAAAAATGGTCCAGACAATGTTGAGGCAACCTTAGGGGTTTTCCTTCATACCCTCCAACTCTTAGGTAAGTGAACTTTGGGATCTAAGTAAAGAAATTTCTATAAATGTCAATTAGTTGAGTGGCTTCCTCTTTTGTTCTTGTATCCTCTTTTCCCTGAAGCTCAAACACCAATTTAGCCAAGAAGGTATCTTGAACTATTTTCAAACCTTATGAGTTCTTTCTCTTTTGCAAAAGGGAATAGTATTCATAAATCAACATGCTTTGATTCTAGTCTAGGTTAGGTAAACCCTTGAATTCTCTACCATGGGCCAAGATCTAAAACAAATAGGAGGACATATAAAAGCTATAACTTCCAAAAACTTGAGAAAGTTCCTCTTGAAGCCTAGTTGCTATAATATCCACCCAGTCAATAAACTTATCTTACCCTAAAATAGTTTGAATGAAAAAGTACATCAATTTCTCCCAATGGAAAGCATGGGGGTTCCCTTTCACCCTATTCAATAATTTTATGACATCTTTAACCTTATAAATCATGTGCTCTTTGGTTAATGTATGTGGAAGGTAGGAACCTCCTCTCTAAGATTTAAAAATCTGAACTTTAGCAATTGTATTATTAAACTCAGCGACATCTATAGAGAACTGTGTGTAGGAAGAGCTGATAGTCGAATCTTCATAGACCTTGTGTAGAGAGATCCTCAATGCACCCATTACAACAATTCAATTAACATATACCAAAATCTCACCATTGAAAGCACAAATACACTTTTCAGTTGCATCATACATATCTCTACATGCTAGGATTAACTCTAGGCAAAGGAAGGCTTTAGGGAAGGTAGATGCTTGTAACAACCCACTATCTAAAACCTTCTGGGATATAGACCCAGGCTTTGGGTTTGAAAATCTAGCTAATAACTTACCCATGTCTTCCTTTACAAGGAAGGTGTCTTCAATATAAGACAAGACACTACTTATGATGCATTCCTTAACCTTTTAAGGTAATTTAGGATGAAACATAGCCATTGCAAGAAGGGATAACTAGAAAAAAGCAAGAAAAAAAGAATTCATAGCCCTTAAAATAATGAAAGAAAAGAAATAATGCCTGATAAGGAAAGGTGAGAAACTCACCGTGTTGGGTGCATGCAATATTTGCTAAAAGAAATGCTTAAGCTACCTTTGTGTATCTCTAGATAAGACAAGACAAATCCTTTCTTAACACAACAATATAAAAGGAATGAGAATGAGGTAACTTCTTTAAAAATATAAGAACTGGATCAAAAGCATTTGAATGGCTAACAAGATCTGTGAAGGTACTAGTTGTTTCCATCATTAAAGGCTCATTCAGACTCCACATGTGCCAAAACATGTCTTGTCATCATTACCATTAACTCCCAATTAATACATATATTTCCCATAGATCTTGATAAAGAAAAGATATTTTCCATACTGCCACTTTCTTGGGCACGTGCCACTACTGAAATAATATTTTTTGACCAAGCGAACATGAACCTTTAAACTACAAAAATAATTCAAGGTTCAAGTTCAATAGTCAAGAAATGTTGGAAACTATGCTCTCAAGACAACAAAATTTAGAGATATGATTGCACCTATAAAATTTGAACAAGGAAGTTTGTTGTTCAACTTTGACACTGAGAAAAAGTATCTATGAGAACAAAAGACTCTCCAACTTGAACTGACCTGACAAAAGAAGAATCTAAAACTTATGAACATTGAACCTTGAACAAGATGTTCAATGTTCATCTTCAAGAGTTTGAGAGACCAAAAACATAAAATTAAAAAGAATTGCATTGGTTAGTGCTTAAACTGAAGATCTCAACTAAAGACTCTTTCCTAAGAAACAAGCTTAAAAATACCATGACTATGAATACATATAGGTGAAACATACATCGGTAAGAACTATAAAGTGTTTGAGGGGGAAATGACATTAATGATAGCAATGCAAACAAGACTAAGAAAGTTTAACACTTTATCCCTAATCCATTCAATACGAGAGAAAGAGGGGCTTCCAAGAATAACTCTCAAAAAGCCCTAGATTTGATTATTGAAAATGCAAAGAGGATTAATGGATGCCAATACAAAAATCTAGAGACTTGTCAAGGAAGTATTTTAGCAAGGTTCTCTTTCATGCAATGTAAACAAGAGATATGACAAATGTGGATCTGAAATACACACAAATAGCCCAATAAAGATCTAAAAGTAAAGATATGATAGGAGGGAAAGTGAGAGGTAAAGTAATCACCTTAAAATTTGCATTGGAAGATGTAATTAAGACCTAAAAGTCATGGATCTGGATCTTTTTAAAAAAAAATTATTGTCAATCTTGGAATTTAACAATGAAAGGAACAAAACCCACAAATCTCTCGATAAAAGGGAACTAAAGATCTAGGTTTACTTGGAAGGGAACCCTACAACCAAGTTGATGTAGTCTGGTGGCTTTGCAACAAACTTCTCCAGAAATCTCTCGAAGAGTAGATTCTAGATTTGTAAGCTTCTTGCTGATATCCTACAATTTTGTAACAAGTTTGGTGTGTGTGGGTGCCTATAAAGGGGTTCTTCTTAGTCAACCCCCAATTTTGGTGATTTCCACATCCAATAATACCTATTATAAAAAAAATTGTGTGTATGTGTGTATCCTATATATGTAGATCTATAATGTAAATATGCTAAAATGCTAAGAATCTACTCTGTGAGTGAAGCCCTAGCATGTAAGTGTCCCTGTACATAAATATATGAAGGTGTAAAGAATCATATCTAAAGTATGATGTATAAATCATACCAAGCCCCCAAGGCTAAAGTACTCTAACCATTTTTGAGATCCCTTTGCAAATCCATGTTTGATATATTCACCTTTGAATACTTTGAAAAATAATGACCTTAGTTTGTAATAAAGAATAAGAAACCAACCCTTGCTTTCACCTTTTGATTTCCCTAATCTATATTGGGGTGTCCACATATGCTTTATCCTTGCTCTTCTCATGTAAAAATGAGGGATTAGATGTCCTTCTATATTATATTTTTGGATAGTCAAGAAATAACCCTACAAGAGCCAACTGCACAAGTGAGATTTTATCATAGGGGTCAAACAACACCAGGATTAGAATTGCCATAAGCTCTAGGACTAGGTTGATTTAGGTTGACCTAGCCTAGACCAAGTCAACCTTTCCTAGACTAGGTCAACTTGGATCAACCTAATCTAGATGAGGTCAACCTGGGTTCACCTAGTCCAAAAGGTCAACCTTCAAGGTCTTCCTACTCTAGAAACTAGCACAAGTTCGAGGTCAAATAGATGTTTGGGGCTGTTAACTGGAGATCAAATCTAGGTTTTGGATCCTAAGAAGAGAGGATACTCACAAATTAATTCCTAATTGAATAAATGTGTGAGGAAGAAGGGAAATCAAAGAGGATGTGCTAGGTACTACCTCAGTTTTACCTAGGAGGAGGAGAAAAGAAGTGAGGTGCATACTTAAGGTGTGGTTGTGAAACACAAACACACTAAAGAGGAGCTAAAAGGTCTTGTAGATGCTTAAAATCATCCCAAAATAATATATTAACTTATTTAACATTTCCCTTGACACTGTAATTGATTATTTATTAATAAATTATATTTTTCATATTCTTCTACTTATTTAATTAGATTTATTTAATTAAATAGTTTCACTATCCTAACATATTTAAATTTAATTTAAATACATCCCCCTAAGTGTTAAATTTATTTAATGCATAAGTGCTCCATAAAATCCCTTTTAAAATAAATTCTAATTTATTTAGTTCCCTCCACTTTATTAAATGCTCTAAATCCATGATTAAATTAAATCCTAGATAGTTTAATCATAATCCTACCTAAAACCTAGCCTAACACCCATCAGTATCATCCTTCTAAGCCTATCCACTAGCTAAACCCACTTTATTAACCTTAAGCACCCTCCTAAACAACTTTTAGCTCTTAAGTGGTTGCTCACACATGTGTGAGCAACTCAAAGCCCAAGAAGCCTCCTTTCATTACTTTCTCCAAAAGGTACTCTTACACCTTATCCCCCCACTCCTTTCCCTAGGGTTGCTCACACATGTGTGAGCACACCTTGAGCCACTCAAAGTCTTAAAGCCTTTTTTTGACTTTTGCATGGCTTGTCCCTTAGCCCATGTGTCTCTCTTGTGGAACCTATGTGGATGCCACATAGATGCCACCTCCTCAAGGTCTCTTTCAAGCCTATAAATAGAGCCCTTGTGTCAGGCATTTTTCATCTCCCTCCATTAAAGTTTTATCATGCTAGTTTCACTTTAGATCTTTTAGAGATTTTGCTACCCCTTTGGTATTTATTTAATTTCTTGCATTTTTCTTGCATTCTCATCATAGATTTTCATTAATTAGTATTCCTCTTGATGTATTCCTCACTCATTTAGCATAGGTTCATTCACATTTTCATTGTATTGGGATTCAATCATTTTGTTTGGAAGAGAACATCCACATGTCACAATCTTGAGCACACCAACAAGCCTTTTGAGGGTGCCCTTGTTGAGCTGCCCTAAGGTTGCATAGAACTTTATCATTGGTTGCATTCGTAGTGAAACCAAGTAGTTAGTAGTTATTTATATTTCTATTTTTTATACATGCATATGCTACTAATGTTTTCTTATTTACGATTCTCCCAATAGATTAGGTTTTTAACGTATACATTTTGGCATGCCTAGTGGGACTCACGTCCCATTTTCACACCTAAAATTGTTTAAAATTACAATTTTCTAGAAAATTCCACAGACTATTGTCTACATATACACATAGTGTCATAACCACCATCTTCACATTTTGGCATCTCCATGTTTTGTCATCTCCACTTTTAAACTATCATCTCTACTTCTAAATTGTTGTCTCTAATTCTAAACTATTGTCTCCACTTCTAAACTATCTTCTCAACTTCTAAACTGTCATCTGTGCTAAACTGTCTTCTTTTCATATTGGTGTCTCTGCATATTGGCATCTACATATTTTGTCATCTACAACCTATTTGTGTTATGATATGATCTTTGGTCTTTCTAATACCATTTTAAGTCTTGATAGGTCATTTTAGTGTCAGGTATATACATAAAATATAATATATATGTATAAGTGACTTATACTTTAAGTTATATGTAATGTATATACATTCCAAGATGTTTGTGAGTGGTTTTAGCTTCATAGGAGATCAAATAAAAATTCTAGTTTTTGAGAGTTTTTAGAAGATTCTAGACTTAGTCAAATTTTAGGAAATCAACATGTTGTGTCAAACATCAAGTCAGATTTTAGGAAATCAACATGTTGTGTCAAACATCATTTTAGTAGACTATTGATTGTAACTTCTCTTGGTTATATAAAATTTTTCATTTTGGAGATTTTGGTGATGCTAATCAAGTTGTTATGTGTGCAACATTGTAGATTGGAGCATTCAAGAAGCAACTAACCATGTGTCTTGTAGGTTTTCCTTTAAGTTTTATTATTCTTAAGAATGAACTTGAATGTTTAAACACTTTTCTTGTAATGTATGTTGCAATTGATTTGATAAGTCAAACATACTCTTGAATATCTTGAAGCTAAAATAGTCCAAATTCAATCTTGAATTCCTTAAATAAATTGAAAAACATTTTTTGGAATGAATGCTTGGATAAAAAATACACTCTTGAATTCTTAAGGATAAAAGAAGAATGTGATGAAATATTTAAATTTGGGTTTAAAAAACTTTCATCAAATCTTGAGTGACTAAGTAGAAAAGAACATTGCAAACATTTGGACTTGGTGTCAAAAATGAATACACTCAATCTTGAATGACTTAAGGTGACTCACTCTTATCCCTATCAATTTAATATGTTGACCAATGATTGATCTACTATGTTGACCTATGATTTCTTATGTTGATGATGTTGTCAAGTTGGAAAGAATATTGTATGCTATAAACATGAGTTTCTTCAAGCATAGATAAGAAAAAATTTAAAGCTTTAATTTGGAATGAATGAATGTCTTTTAAACCCCAAGGGGACTTACATATTTTCTCCTCACACCTTTGAGTGATCTTGAGTGCATAAGAAATAAGTGGTTTTGTTTTTTTTATTTCTTGTTTTTAGGTGGCATGCTTGGGGATTTCATCACCTCAAGGGACTACCTCAACTCCCATATTTTGGTGGAGTATAAATAGTGAGAGGCTAATCTAAAGACACCTCTCTTGGAAATATTATCTTGTCACTCTTGGCTATGCCTCAAATAAATTTATACCTTTGGGAAGTGAAGGTGGAGATTTTGGTTATTGTCTCCTCCTAGCTGAATGTCATTATTCTCTTTCATATATAGATTTAGGCCTCACATGCCTTGTGTATATCAAGGACAAACCTAGTTGAACTTGTATATCCTAGTTGAATCATTATAGGATTGTTGGTGTGTTTGATGTGCTTAATTGTTTGAAACCTTCCCTATTCGAAGGGAACACACCATCCAAAATATTCTTGTATATATTTCATTATATGCTTTGCATCTTATATTTCAAAAAAAAAAAACATTGTAAAACTTTAAAAATCCAAAAACGTCATAAAAGTCCAAAATTCAAAAAAAATTAAAATTAAAAAACAACAAAAAACAAGATCTTGTTTTAAGTCTTGTTAGTCAAGTTGTCCACATCAATTCCACATCACATCTTCTATCCATAAAAATTGTCATCATCATGCATATCTTGTCTTAATCATTCACATCACTCCTCAAAATCTTAAATCCTCCTAATCATTTTCTCATCTTCTTAATCATTCAATCAAATTCCTAATCATCATTCTAGTCATGTTTCATTATCCACATCAAGATCTAATTTCCTTATCCAATCTCATAATTCATCCTTAATCCAATATTTCAAATCATCACCATTCTTATCCAATCCCTTGTCAAATTCATTTCTTTCTAATAAATTCCTAATTCAATATATTCACATCTTTATCCAAAAATCTATCTTTCAACTTTCATCCACTTTCTTCTAATTTTTGTTTTCATAAATTCTTCTACTTTGGACTTAGGAGCACCATCATAATCCTTGGACTTTAATCCTAGTTATCTTGGATGACCCACATCTGATCATATTTAAAATTGACTCAAATCAAAATCATCAATCCTCCTTCTCCTTCATCAATATTCAATCCAATCTTTAGGTAGAAAGATCTTTCCAAAGTGTGACATTAAACCTTCATCCTTAAGGAAACTTATCATAGTCTCACTCTCTCAATTGGGATCATTTATCCATAACCAAGTATTGAGTCATCTTTTGTGTATCCTATTCAAACTTGGGATCATTTGTCCATCTCCAAGTGGAAGAATATATCATCATCCAAATCCAACATCCAATTTGTTTGCAATATCATAAGGTCTTTATCTACATCAAGGTTATCTCAAACCTTCATCCAAATCAAATCCAATCTAAATCAAATCAACACAAAATCAAAAATTGCTCCTATAACTAAGGTTATTTCATCCATCATCAAATCATCCATCACTCTTGATCTAAGTTCATGGATAAGAATTCAATTAACCAAATAGTTGAGGATCTTCAAAGGCAATATGGAGTTATACCTCCCACCCAACCCATGTACCAAATTAATCCTCCAAATTTTATGTCCAATCCTAATCCATCTCACGTCCCTTATTCTTCTACATTTGAAAAGGGAAATCCACCTCATTATCCTTCATCCAAATATGATTCCCTTCACAAACCACATAATTCCTCAAACATAAATTCCATTGCCCAAGAATTTGAGGAACTCAATAATTATGTCTTTAGACTATCAAATGGGGGTCAAAAGAAAAAATATACCTTCCAAAATACATGTCCTCTTCCCCCATGTTTCCAAGTCCATAATCCTCATGTCTCATCCAACCCAAATCCTCCATGTAATTCCCCATGCTTTGAGTTTAATTTCCAAAACCATCATACTAATCCCCTACCCATGCCTCTGTTGAAATTAAGGTTAATTTTTCTATTAAAGTAACTCACAGTAAGTCAATATATAGTTGTTATCGAGTTTCTCAGTTGCTACTAAGCTTCAGAATCTATGTATAGTTTATACCAAGTGTAGTAGTATTTACTGAGTTGTTTAGTATAGGTGATGGAAATTCCATAGTGTTAACGAAGTTCTCTAGTGTTAATGAAGTTCCCTAGTGTTAACCAAGTTCCATAGTGTTAACTAAGTTTCATAATTTTAACCATATTCTCCAGTGTCTATCGAGCCAATAGTGTTAGCAATGTGAATCTAGTGTAGACCAAGCCATGGAGTGTCAACCAAGTGATTTAGTGTATGTCGAGTTTCATAGTGTTCACTAAGTCACATAGTGTTGACTAAGTTCAAGCTACTTGGAAGTGATTAGTATGAATTGAACCTCTTCATCAACTGAGTTCCAAATGATGCTGAGTACAACAACATTACCAAGTTTTTCTTCAAAACTTGAGTTACAATAGTTAGGCTGGCTTTGTGGATTTTGGTGAAACTTGTATTGTAGTTGACTCTAGTAAGTTGTGATTTGGATTGGGATATATGTAATACAATGTATCATATCCAAATAAAGAAGAGAAAGCATATGATGAGAAGAAGTTTGAATTAAAGAAGGCTACAAGTAGTATAAGGGACAACAAAGTATTATCTATCACAGCAAGGTGATCATTACAATTCAAGGAATCTCAACCAACAAATTAGAGTTGCAGATCAGAGATCAGCCTCTAGTTTATCCTAATAGGTGCATCAATCAAATCCTTTAATAGGCTAGAGTTAATAGTCTTTGATAAATATCTTTAACTAGTGCATACTTCATTTTATGTTTTGTAAATCCTTTAACAAGGTAAACCTCACAGTCCTTATTGCTCCTAACAAAGAAAATCATTAGAAATGATCAATTGTAAGCCTTAATAGGCCAACTTTATACTGCAATACTAAATCTTGTGGGTATCATCCCCATCCTAATTTTACTTTCTATTTGGATGGTTTCTAGGTCACCATATCTTGTGTCAAATTGCTATAAATGTTTATTTTATGTCATTCTTTCATGCATGCAATTAGATTAGAATATTATATGAAGGATTAATTGGTGAAATAGGATTAAGTTTTATTGGTTCCTAATTCACCCCTCCCCTCTTAGTAACCTTGCCTACCTCATATTCCCAACAATTGGTATTAGAGCCTTGTGGTTCTCACAAAAGAAGTTTGACAACTTGAGCACAGATCAAAGGCAATGGAGGTATACAAGCTAGATAAAGCTATTGAAAATGAAAAGTTGGATCTTGAATTAGCCATTGGACAACTAAAGAAAGAAAAGGAACAACTCTCTTAATCATTGAAAAGAAGGAAAGATCTTGCAGTATAAATGAATGAAATTATCTACACTAAGGAAAGAATTGAAGATATATGTCCAGAAAGAAACTCAGATGAAGTTGATGAAGCAATCAAAGACCTATTAGAAAAGAATTCCAATCTTCAAGAAGAAGTTAAAAAGATGAAAAGAGAACAAGAAATCCAATTAGTAGATTATGTGAAGTCATGGAAGAAAAAGACAAAGCTAAATAAGAGATAGAAGAAAAGAGCAATGAAATTCAACATCTATCCCTTCAATAAACAGACTTCATTGATTGGCTCATAAATGCAAATGAAGAACTTATGAATCTTATGTCAAAAAATAAAAGACTACAGAATAATCTTAACACTAAAAAGAAAACCAATGAAAGGATGTTGAAATCTCAAGAAAACATGAATCAATTGAATGAGAAAAATTAGTATAGACACAAAGGAAAACTAGGATTAGGTTATATAGAAGAAGGAAAATCATCCAGACAAAGATCTCTAAAGAATCAAAAGCTTACTTACAATCATTGTGGTAAGATAGGTCATACATCAAACAAATGTTGTAGTAATGATAAATTAAAATTCAATGGAAAGTGTTACAACTACAATAAGCATGGTCATAAAGCAAGTGAATGTAAGGAGAAACCTAAGTTTGAAGGAAAATGTCAAAATTGCAAAAAACAAGGACACAAATATTCCGAATGCAAAACCAAGATAATGAATCCAACATAATAGATTTTGAAAGCAATATTTGCATGCTACTATACACATGGTGTAGATGCCACTACTATGGTGAATTTAGGTACATTGGAGAAACTATATAAAACATCATATGAGGAAAAGAGATACCACTAAAAGATTCTTTATTTGTATAGAACCTAGACATCTTGCTAAGAACTGTACGAACATAGGAAGAATTGAAGATGAAAAGAAAGTAAAAGCTGACAATTCATAATGTAGATGATTTAGCAATGGATACCAAAATCTCCTAAGAATGCAAGTCTAATTCATGAGGCAGATGTTACTCCAAACTTGGGTGACTCAAGCATCTCAACTTGAATCCCTATGGGAATAACTGGAACTGAGACACTAAAGCAAACATCTCTCATCAGTTCCAACCAGCAAGAAGAAGAGATCAATACTAGGATTTAAGATGCACAAGGATCACTGAGTAGTCATGGAAATCATAAACCTTACCAAGGTAGGTCAAGTCACAAGACCCTACCAAGCAAGGTTGGGAGACACTAAAGTATTATTTGTGGACATAGAGTTGTTAAAGACTCTATTGAGCAATAATGATTCTATCGAGCATTAAAAGCTAAGCTGAGTGGAAGACAGCTTGTCACCAAGTAAAAAATCATACCAAGCATTAATGGTGATCATAAAGAGGAAATTTGTTAAAGGAAGAAAGTGAATGCATTGTTTCACCATGAATTTCTAGAGCTAGTTGAGAAGAGTGATTTTAGAGCTTAAGAATGATTTGAGTGTTTGTTTTTGAAGAAATTTTAAGTTTTCCAAAAACCCTACCAAGCATGGCGTCTTCTAGAAACAAAACCAAAAGGGGTCTAAAATGTTGGTTTGAGGAGTTGATTACAAGGCAGCAAACTTCAAACTATGTTTGGCAATTGGAGAAGTGCTAGGTCTAACTAGTGCACAATCATAAATTCTACCAAAGGTATTACTCATACACGATATTCTCTCATATTAAAAATGTTCTATCCAAGAGTTGGGCACTCATGAGATGAATGAAGCATTAAATGAGTTATGTGTAAATGGTGTTCTAAAACCTAAGCATCAACATCTAGAAGCTAAGGACTTAATTCTTATTTCACATATGCCAAGGAACTTTTAGTCAAAATGGATAAGATTTATCCAGAGCAGAGTTTACAATGGAAAGTTATGGTTAGACCAACTCATTCTAATCACAAGGAAAATTATTCATAGAATTATTGGTCTTCCAATGTTGGACAAAGCCAAAGCAACCAAAACCCTAGGTCAGGTGCAACTAGACAAGAAAACTCTTGCCAAGTGGGATGGTAGAGGAATGAATATTAGCAATGTAACTAACATAGAATTAAAATCTGGCATCCATATCATTGCTCATAAAATATATAGCTCCAGTCATCTCAATAGTGTGTCATGTGAAGCAGTTGATCTGGCTCTCAAAGTAGTGAAGAATAACATGTCATTTGACCTTGCTGAGTTGTTATTGAATCATTTCAATAAGAACATGGAGAGCATCAGAGGTTCCAAGAACAATCCATGTAAGTTTGGTTCACTCTTGACTTGTTTATTTTTCTTTGTGCAAAAATTCCTCCCTTCTAAAGGACCAATAGTATGGAGAAAAGATGTCCCTATTTTATATCAAATAAATGAGTATATAGCAAAAATGGGTAAAAACTTTGATAGTATCATGGAAAACTATTTTGAAACATTCAAAGAGAAGATGCAAAATAGATATAGGATATGTGTGAAGCTTGTAGAAGACTACAAGGATGATATCTATTTTATGGTAGATTATGACAAGGTATATATTCAAGTAGTCAAGCCTAAAATAGCATGGGTTAAGCCTCTGGAGTATGAGGTTAACATAGATGAGACTAGAGATATCATTGAGGCTCTATTGAATGAGCATGTGGATCCTAAGGCACCATATTTTGGGACTTACAAATAAGCTAAGGAAAGAATAGAACTTGAAATTAAGCTTCGTCAAGCAGTTGTCAAAGGGAAGAAAGAGGATAGAAAAACTAAAGCAAGCAAGTTCTACTCTCCTGCTAACATAAGGAAAAGGTGATGATGTGGAAGAAAAAAATATAAAGGATGAAGATGAGGAAACCAAATCTAGTGAAGAAGAGTCTATAAGCAAGAAAGGAAAGGTTATCATAACCAAACCTACCAACTCATTCCTTGTATTCACTAGAAGGGTAGCCAAATCAAGAAATAAATTGAAGTTAGGAGAAGACGAGGCTGAGTAAATAATCTTCAAAAGAGATCCACCTACACTTCAAGAAAAGTTAAAGAAAATGGAAGAAGGAGCTAACATGGAAAATTTCAAATCTCTCAAATATGAGATTGGGAATGTAGATGAGAAAAAGTAGATTGAGGACATGCTAATATCAAAATTGGGCAAATGGAAGTACTTAGCAGATTAGCTTGTACAACAAATTCCCAATGAACTTATGTAGGTAATAAAGCCAAGATGGGAAAATGCACAAAAGATTGACATGGATATCTATGAATAGACCTTGAGCCAATTAATGCCAAGTATTAGTAATAAAGAGGTGAAAAAATCATTGAAGAAAAATCAAGAGAAGTTCACTCTTAAATTCAACACGTGTGATATTGATGGAAGACATTGAATATGTGGTAAAGATAGCTACAACCACATGGAAGAACATTTACAACTTACATCAACCTAGTGAATTTTTTTTTTATGCTAATGACAATGATGATGATGATGAGGAAGAGGATGTGGAAATAAAAGATGATGAAATAGATGATGTAAATTTGGAAGATGAGAAGGAAGAAAAGGAAGCTACTGGACGAAGTCTTCCAAAGATTAAAAGTATTAAGGAAATTGATGCAGAAAAGATTGCAGCAGTAATAATAGCTCCATTTCCTCATTCTCTGGGAAAAGCCTTAGTGCAATCTAGCTCTAAGAAAGACTCTACTGAGTTGATTGTGACTACCACTACAACACCATACACCCAACCAAGCTTAGGACCTGTTCAGCTAGGTATTCCATCAACTGAAGTAGCCAACACTTCATTTACTGAGCAACAAGCACCTCTATCATCAAGTTTTATCATGCAGCAGCAAGGTATTCCTACTATTAGTGTCATATCTACATTTTTTGCTAGCTCCTCTATTTCTACTATTGTTTCTATTCCACATATAGCTAGTAAAATGACAATTGAGAACAAGTCTCAACCGAGTACTAAAGTTTCAAATAAGGAAAAGGGTAAAGAAGAAGATATGGGATATTTTTACTCTCAATCTTGATCAAATGAAAACCATGGGTGAATTATTGTAAAAGAGAGCTAAGAAAAAAAAGCTTAGAGAAGAGAATAGAAAGAAAACTCAAGTGCTTGAAGATGTAAAGGACATATTTGTGAATGCAATAAGTATTGAGGTTGATAGTACACAATCTATTTTGGATCAGTTAGCAAAAATTGTTTAGAAATTAAATGAAAACTTGAATGGACAGGATAAGTTTCTATAAAGGGAAGAAAAAGAATTTGAGAACAAGGTATTGGAACAAATGGCACAAAAAATTGCAATAAACCAAGTAGAATTGTCTACTACTCTTGTTTCATTGGAGACATCTATAAATAATGTCACTTCATTATTTGTTAAGTTGTGTGACACATCTATCTTCACACAAGAAATTAAAAATAAACTATCAAAGATAGGTGAAGACATGAAGGCAAGTGCACAACAGCTGTCACTTGACCCAAGCTATAGTTCTACTCGTTATTTGAAGATCAAGTTTCTAACAAATTTGCAAGTAGAATTACTAAAGGAAGAAGCCAATATGACAACCACACTTATATAAATCCAAGGCATAAGTCTTTCAAACTTGGATGCATTGCAAACACACATTACACCTGCTAAGACACTCATCCATGACAATAACTTCTCCATAGCTAACCACATGATGGAGTTATCAGCAAAAGTTTAGATTGCATTACATGCAAGCAAGGTGTTACAAGAAAATTGGGACAAGACAATAACATTAATCCTAAAGGTACATTCAAAATTCTTGTCACATTTTGGTATTAACATATAAATACACCTTTGGCATTTATGTCAAAAAAGGGGAGAAGTACAGATGAATGTATATATGTATAAAGAGGGATCAACATATCACCTCTAAAAGACTTGTTCAAGAAAGCCAAATATCCACAAAAATCCAAGGATCAACATGTCAGCTCTAAAAGATATGTTCAAGAAAAGAAAAATGTGATCTAAAAGCAAGAAGAAATTAAAAAGCCACAAAGGCTCAAAATAAAAAAATTCAAAAATCATGTTGATTCCAAAGCTACTTAATCAAGCAAAAAATCTAAAAGAAAAGTTCAAAATGGCATACAAATTCACTAATCCAAAGGCTTCCTTCATTCATTAATCCTCTAAACTTCCATTTTCTAAATCCATTTTGGGTACTTATGTACCCAAATCCACCATCCTAAATCTATCATCTCCTTCACCCACTTTGGGTCCCTATAACCCAAAATTCAAACTTTCTCCTACATATCTTCCAAAGTTTCCTCTTGTCCATCACCCTTCAAGGTGTGTTCCAATGATGATCTTTCCACCTCCTACATCCACTCATTCACAAGTCTTCCAACCTAGAATCCATCAACCATTTCTTCCTCCCAACCACTCCACCCCCTTAATACAAACTTTTTCATAAGTCCTTGACCTCCATTTCCCAACCCATTTCATCCTTCTATTCACTATCCTACCAACATCTATGAGAAAATAGTAAAAAAGCCTTTAAAATAACAAAGAAATAGAAATAAATATCAAGTGATACCATCCATGTATCTAGATGCTTGAGTATTCCCTTTGTTTTCCTATCATGTATCTAGTGTCTAACAATTCCACTTATCCATCCATTCATTTTTCTTCTTCCACTTGCACTCTACATTGGGGGCAAGCTCCATCCATACTACACTGCCTTATATATCTTACATATTTCCATCTACCATTCATCATACTTTTCCAACTTTGATCTTGACTATCATTTTCCTTTCATCCATCCATATACACCTACCATATCCTTTTCTCATTATCCACACATTATCCTACATACTTCCACCATCCTTTCATATATTTAATCTTGACATTATATCCATATCTTGTATCCCTCATCCTTGTTATATTCATTTCCTCCATCCTCCATCCATAGTCCTATATAATCCTATCCTCCTTTCATATGTCCTTGATCTTGATTATCCCATGCATTTCCTATATTTCATATTCACACCTTCCCTCTTATGTCCTATATTCATATCTCTTCCACTTTCATACCTTTTCTTGTGATTGAAACTAGAGAAACCAAAAATAACAAAAAAAGTAATAATATCCATGTATTCTTTGGAAACAATTCATGGACCTCAATTTCCTCCATGCATATCCTTTACAAACCATCTTTCCATTTCCATGCATCCTTTCCCACCATATTTCCTTCCATTTTCCTATCCTTGGTATGGGGCATTTTAACTCCTTTGAAACATGGTCCTTGGCTCCCCATTGTTTGACACCATATCCATTGGTCCCCCATATTATTTCACCTTTCATTTCATCCCTATATCATCCCATGCATAAAAGTATCCCCACCCTTCCTATCCATTTACCATTAATTAGTTCTAATCTATTTCACCTTCCATCAATTTTTATCTTCTTCCAATTCATGCAATCAATTCTTTTATCATCTAATCTAATTCTAAGAATTTGGTATAGCTCTAATACCATGTAATAATTTGCCTAAGGAAATAATTCAACACCAAGATCAAGAAGCTCATTTGATCATCATTTGTCTCTCTGGTGCTATCTATTGTCCTATCCATTTACCATTCCTTGGTTCTCCCTTGTAATTGGTTTTAATATATTCCACCTTCCATCAATTTTTATCTTCTTCCAATTCATGCAATCAATTCATTTATCATCTAATCTAATTGTAAGAATTTGGTATAGGTCTGATACCATGTTAGTGTAAATAATTAATTATTATTAAACTTTACTTATGTTTACTTAGGATAATGCATTTTTATATTAGTTTTCATATAGACACCTAGGAATATGCATAGTCATATGAGTTGTCTTGTTGAAAACACAAGAGTTAACAACTTATTAGAGCACATGGTGTCTACAACATCTCTTTATGAGATACACCTATGTAAACTTATCCTCTCATCATCGCACAAACTCCTATGCTCAATGGAGGATAATCCACTCTTGGTCGACATGTGCTTAGTTGTGATGTTTATCTCTTTGCTAACTCTTAGTCATTCTAGTTGCCTTTATAAATAAGAAACTTCTAGTGTGTATTCATCTCATATCCAATCATCTGATATCCATTCTCATTTGATCACTATTTGTCTTTCTTGTGCAATCTACTGAGCTTCTTGATCTTGGTGTTGAATTATTGACTTAGAAAATTTCTTACATGGTATTAGAGCTATACCAAATTCTTAGATGATATCAAAGCCATAGGAGTTTCTTTGTATAGCCATTGGAGAGTTTTTTTTGTAGGTCAAGATTAGAGCTTGCTAGTGCAAATGAGATGTTGGCATCATATTTAGAAGGTCAAAAAACCCCAAATTGAATTTTGTTTCATTAAAATTGGACATCTAAGGTGAAATCTAGAGTCATTTGATTTTTGGAGGTGCGACGATGATGATTTGGAAAAATAATTACAGATGTGATTTTAAAACAACAATATCTCGATTCTCCCTCATACAGAATCCTTTTTTTGAGTAATTTTTTTGTTTTGTTTTTGGGTAGAATTTAGTGATCTACACATTGGTGTAGGTTGTTTGTGATCTATGTTCCTAAATTTTTCTGCAAATCATAAATCCTGATTATTGCAACTTCAAAGGCTTAGTTCAGGCTCATATGGATACATATTGAAATGCTATTTTTTTTCAAAGTGCAAGATTTTTTGTCTACTTTCTAGATCTAGTATCATTTTGGAGTGATTTTGAGTAAACATAGTACTTTCAAATTTTGGTCTCATTTTGGTCTATTGGCACTTGTAATTAATTAGATCCTTGAGAGGTCTTCTATCTTATATTGTTGAGTCTGATATAGCTTCATATTTTTTGTTGTAGCCATCAAAATTAGAAGTCCACTTATGCCCTAAATTGGCAAGTGGCCATTGTAATTGCACTAAATATAAAGTGTCAAATCATGCATTAGGGGGGTTTCTTTGATTTCTTTTTTGCATTTTAGGGGTGCATACATTATTTGATCTCATGAAGTCATGTCAAAAGTGTCACTTTGGTTTAAGATTCAAATTGACAAAAAGGAACTATCAGAAATGGAGTGCTTTGATAATTGATCGTCTAAGAGAACATAAGGAAGTTTTTCCTTATCTATATTCAAAGATATTTCCACTTAATACTAACTAGGGAGATCTTTCTCTTCTTCTTCGCTTTATATATAATAGTATGAGTAAAGAATATTTTTCTCCTCTTAGTAAGGCAAGTAGTCGTCATGATGTTTGGATATATCTTTGGGAAGCATATGGAGATCCAGGAGTCCCTCCATTAATAAAGGACATTCTACCTCCAGTCGCTCTAGTTGAGGTACCTACAACTCGAATTGAGATCATATCTCCTGATACTCCTATTGCTTCTACTGATCTAGTGTTGGTCACAGATGCTCCTAATTTAGTGTAGCAAGAAACACCATGTCTTCCTATTTTAGCTTCATGGGATGACTTCCTTCTAGAAATTGTAGCGTTGTTTGTGGGGTCTTAGACTGAAGATGTGGGAGACATTATTGATGACATCCATCTTCTCTTTGTTGAGGAGAATTCTTCTTCACTTGTTGCAAGGGAACACTTTGACCCTCAACCATTTGATCTTTCTTTTGAGACTGACATGATTGTGGACACTTCTTTTCAGCAATTGGAGGAGAACTCTTTTACTTCAAAGGAGGCATATTAGTCTTTAGAGATTGTATTCTAGTTTCCTCAAACATCATATCTTTTGAGGATTCTTCCTACTAGTTGGGCAGCATTCTCTACTACACCTATGGCACCACTTCTTCCTATAAGGAGGAACATCATTCAGTTTTCATGGTGCAACTTCTTCAGTCATCAAGGAGCTTCATTCATGGGTGTGCATTCATCATTGAGGGGAGGCTACATTTCTTCTCTTCCCATATCTTCCTATAAGTATGATTCCTTGTCTTTGGAGTTTTATTCACTTTCATACATGGACATGTTACCTTATTTTCCACCTTCTTTTAAGCATCTACTAGATTGGCTTATGGCATCTACATTCATCAAGGACTTGCCAACATATGAGCAGACTTCAGAGGCAATATCCATAGCATACTACATATGAATTCCTCATCCATCTTCCTATCCACAATGGGAAGTATACTTACACATATACTTGGCGTATCTTCTTACTAAAGGGAGAAATGTTTTTTGTAGGCATTAGATACTTTTTTGTCTTCATGACATCCTTATAGGAGATTATTCAATATGGGGGAGATACCATCATGTATTTTTTCTTATGGTGGATGTATGCTTATACATGCATGATGTATGTCGTAATAGGGGGGTCTTGATTACTCCATCCTTGCATGCATCTTGTATTTCTTCATCTCTCTTTTTAGAGAAGGTTTTTCCCATGAGTTTTTCCCTCTTTCTCCATTTTCAGAGAGATTTCATTGCATAGCATTGTATGTAGAGCATTGCATTTTTACATGGGTACCTAACATGGTCTAGTAGCCTGGACCCATCATGCATTTTCATCTAGCTTTTGTGAGCTTAAGTGCATTCCCCTAAGTTTCACTTAAGGGGGGGTGTTAGTGTAAATAATTAATTACTTAAGTTTACTTAGGATAATTCATATTTGTATTAGTTGTCATATAGACACCTAAGAATATGCATAGTCATATCAGTTTTCTTGTTGACAACACAGGAGTTAACAACTTATTAGAGCACATGGTGTCTACAACATCTCTTTATGAGATACACCTATGTAAACTTATCCTCTCATCATCACACAAATTCATGTGCTCAACGGAGGATAATCCACTCTTGGTGGACATGTGCTTAGTTGTGATGTTTATCTCTTTGATGACTCCTAGTCATTCTAGTTGCCTTTATATACAAGGCATTTCTAGTGAGTATTCATCTCATATCCAATAATTTGATATCCATTCTCATTTGATTACTATTTGTCTCTCTTGTGCTATCTACAAAGCTTCTTGATGAGGCACACCCAACTATCCAATTACCTTGCTGAGTAAACTCAATGGAAGAAAACATATAGAGAAAAACTCCAAGGAGAGAGAACAAATACTTTATTGATTCATCAAGTTTTCAACATACATGCCTAGCTATAAGGCCTTCTAGGTTATGACTAGATACAAAATATAACTTCAAGATCTACAATTCTTCTTTAAATGCACAATCCCATAGACATTTTCTCTGACTCTCTAAGTCCTCACCTAAACTAAACCAAGTACCTTTACTTATACTTGCCAAAATGGCTTACAGAAGATTCTAGATTATTACTTAATAGAAAGGGTGACCTCAAAATGGTCAACACTCATCCCTAGACAAAATCCTATCACTAAATTCATGATCCAAATTAAATACATGAGTGAGATCAAACTAAGAACCAAACACAAACAACTCACTCAATGAAGGACCCAAGCATCAACAACAATAGGTTCACTTGGTGTATGAAGGAACACTCAGTCAAAAATGCAACTAGGAAAGCATTAGAGAACTTAGTCATAACTACAACTTGACAAGCATTGAAGAGCTCGGTTAGAAGTTCGACTCCATGTAGCATCTTCAATTGGCCTATTCTTCCACTTTACTAAATACTCAAAGTAATATTTCCCTCTTGTGCTCTTACCAACTCTCTACTCCAATATCTACTCAACCTCTTCAATTTACTTCTTAGGATAATCATCTGATACAATAACTTCATCATCTGACTCATGATATTTATACAAATTAACAGCATTGAATGTAGGAGATATATTCATTTCATTAGGTAACTCAACTTCATAAGCATTACCACTATCAAACTTCCTCAAGATCCTACAATTATGCAGGAGCATCTAGAGGTATAAGGGCAATCCTGTGTCACCCAAAAAAATGTACTTAGACTTAGTTTCTATTTCATATCTTTACATTTTTCGATACCCATTTGGGTCAAATAAAGGTTCCAACTCTCACAGTTCAACTATCAGTGTGCTATAAAATCTCAAAAAAATAGGAGCATGCAATTTGGCCATCATTTTGGTGACCGAGAAGGTGTAAATTGGCCAGATGAATGTAATTGTGATTTAGAGCATTCCAGAAAAAGAATCAGGTCAAAAGGCCCCACGGTTTGAAAGTTATTGCATTTTTTTGGGTTTTGGAGACCTCCTAAGAATGCTTTGAAGTCAGGTTAGGGGCATTAAATGACCTCCAAAAGGGCCAAAAAAATGGGGGATGAGCAAAGCTGGTCCATAGGGCTATAGAGCACTTCAAGAGCTTTTCGAAAATGTAAACAATTCATCAATCGGAGCTACGATTCAAAAGTTATGCCTCCCGAAAGTTCGGTTACCATTTTTGGATTCTTCTAGATTTGTGCCGACTTCTAATGCAGCTTCTGGAACCTTCTATTTGGTCGGTGGATGCCTACTAGCACTTTCTAGAATGTACTCCTAGTCCTTAACCCTTCGGGGTCTATTTAAGGAGATTTCTGGCATTGTAAAAGGCAATTCGGAGTGGAGTTTGAGAGGAGGTATTGAAAGGAGAAATTATCTCTAGATTTATGCTATTGTAAGCCTTAGGGCCTGTTTTGAAGTTTATTTTCTCTGTACTACTTGTACTAGCTTATTTTCTCAGTTAATACAATTTCCCTTTTTTGTTGTGTCCATTTTGTTCTTGGGTTGTGGCCCCATCAAGTGGTATCAGAGCTGGTTTTCCTGAGTATGTAGACAGAGCGCCGACTGTGAGGCAGTTTGCACCAGGACTGTATGGTTGTGGGATCAAGTTAGAAGATGCCTCCATGAAGAGAGTGTGACGAAAGGGCTAGAGCTATTAATCCTGAGGAGGTTAGAGCCCTCCAAAGGCAGGTGCAAGCATTGCAAGAGGAGCTTCATAGAGGAGCAAATGTTGCCGCAGGTGACAATAGGGAGGATGACAATGAAGAAGAAGTAATGGAACCAAAAGGGGAATTTGATGGGGAAGTTCTGAATCATGTAGAGGAAAGGCTTTTTAGGGCCATTACTAAGTTTGGGAAAAGACCTACAATTGAAGTGGGTGTATTTTCGAGAAATCTGAAACCAGATGAGTTGATCAATTGGATCAATGAACTAGAAGAATACTTTGAGTATGAGGATATTAGGGACCCAGATAGGGTTAAGTTTGCAAAGGCCATGCCAAAATTTGGTGGCAAGAGGTTCAATTGGAAAGAAATAGAAGAGGAAAGAAGAAGATCACAAGGTGGGATCGCA
Source organism: Cupressus sempervirens (assembly GCA_028749045.1). NCBI lineage: Eukaryota > Viridiplantae > Streptophyta > Pinopsida > Cupressales > Cupressaceae > Cupressus > Cupressus sempervirens. Next base: position 349,664,912 of record CM053785.1, read on the forward strand.
TGGTGGACAAATTGAAGAAGCAATTCATTCCTGTGGACTATGAGCTTGATTTGTTTAAGAAGATGCATGGGTTAAAGCAAGCAGGAAGATTAGTCCAAGAATATACAGAGGAATTTTACCAACTCTTGATTAGAGTGGGGCATGCAGAAGCAAATAAGAAGAAGGTTGCTCGTTATATCAGTGGGTTGTGACCTAGCATCTAGGAGGAATTAAGTCTGTTAAGAATGACCAACGTTGAAGAGGCATACCAGTTTGCCTTACGAGTTGAAGAGAAGCTAAATAAAAGGTTTGAAGGAAGAAAAAGAGGGTGCAGTCAAGGAGGAAGGGGAAGCGGTAGGTCATCTGGAGGCCGCAATGAAACCCAAAAGAAAAATGAAGATGTGGGTACTAGCAGGAACCAAAGGAATGAGGGTTTCAACCGCTCCCATGATCGAGACTTTGGAAATCAAAGAGGAAGAGGTAGAGGACATGGAAAAGGAAGAGGAGGCTTCCATGGTACATATTTCCATTGCAATGAAGAAGGTCATCATGCCTTTGAATGCCCTCAAAGACAAGGAAGGACAGATAGGAGAGCTGAGGGCCAAGCTAGGGTTTCTCATGTGGATGAGGATGCACAATCATCACATTTAGAGGATGTAGAAAGAGGAGAGACCTTGGTAAATGAAAGAGTCCTACTAAGTGGTGAGATTGAACCAGGACAATGGAGGAGTTTTTTTCGTACCAGATGCAAGTGTGAGGATAAATGTTGTGGTGTGATCATTGATGGTGGTAGCACTGATAACTTGGTATCAGAAGAGATGGTCTCTAAGTTGAAGCTCAAGAGGGAGAAACATCCCTAGCCCTATCGAATTGCTTGGGTAAAAGATGATCATAAGGTCCTGGTAAGTGAACAATGTTTAGTAAAATTCAAAATTGGAAGTTACCATGATGAAGTTCTCTGTGATGTTATTTTGATGGATGTTTTCCATCTATTGTTGGGTAGACCATGGTAGTTTGATAGACATGCAATGCATGATGGACATGCAAACACGTACTCTCTGACAAAGGATGGAGTTCGCCACAAATTGAAGCCCATGAAAAAGGAAGGTGAAAAGGCATGTAGCAGTGCTAGGATTTGTCTTGTTGATGGAAGGAAGTTTTTAGATGGCATGAAACATCAACATATGTGTTATGCTTTGATTCCTAGGAAAGATAAAGAAGGTAGTGGTGAAATACCACTCGAAGTTTCAGATTTACTAGGGGAGTTTGGAGATATTATCTCTGATAATGTTTCAGATGGATTGCCACCAATAAGGCAAATTAGTCATTAGATAGATTTGATTCCAGGAGCTAGTTTGCCTAACAAGGCTGCTCGCACGATGACTCCTACTGAAACAGAGGAGCTAAATAGATAGGTTCAGGAGTTGTTGAGGAAGGGCTTGATTTGAGAGAGCCTGAGTCCATGTGCAGTACCTACAGTACTTGCACCAAAGAAGGATGGAGAGTGGAGGATGTGTACAGATTCTCGAGCTATAAATAGGATAACCATCAAGTACCTGTTTCCTTTGTGAAGGATGGATGACCTTATGGACTGCTTGAGTGGAGCTCAGTACTTCACAAAGATAGATCTAAAGAGTGGTTATCATCAGATACGGATTCAAGAAGGAGATGAGTGGAAAACAGCCTTCAAGACCAAGGAGGGTCTTTATGAGTGGTTAGTCATGCCCTTTGGATTGAAAAATGCCCCAAACACCTTCATGCGGCTCATGAATGAGGTACTTAAGAAGTTCTTGGGAAAATTTGTTATTGTCTATTTGGATGATATTTTAATTTTCAGCAAGATTTTGGAAGAACATTTACTGCATATTCGTAGTGTCCTTGAAAGGCTAAGGGAAGAGAAACTGTTAATTAATTTGAAGAAGTGTATCTTTGCAAAAAGGGAGTTAGTCTATTTGAGGTTTGTTATATCACTTGAAGGTCTCAAAATGGATCCAGATAAGGTGAAAGCCATCTTGGAATGGCCTACTCCAAGGTCTGCTACTAAGGTAAGATCATTTCATGGTCTGGTTAGTTTTTATAGGAAATTTATTAAGAATTTTAGTGGCATATGTGCACCCCTAACTGATACAATAAGAGGGGATAGAAAAGAGTTCAAATGGATTGTAGCAGCTGTGAGAAGTTTTGAATTGCTGAAGAAGAAGGTAACAGAACAGCCTGTGTTGGCACTTCCAGATTTTAGAAAGGTTTTCTAGGTAGATTGTGATGCCAGTGGTAGCACTATTGGGGCTGTATTAAGCCAAGAAGGTAAGCCTATTGCATATTTTAGTGAAAAATTGAATGATGCAAAGAAGAAGTATTCTGTTTATGACCAAGAGTTCTATGCAATAGTTCATGCCTTAAAGAAATGGAGGCATTATTTATTGCCAAAGGAATTTGTTTTGTATACTGATCATCAGGCATTACAGTACCTAAATAGCCAAGGTAAATTGAATCAGAGGTGTATGAAGTGGGTAGAGTTCTTGCAGAGTTATACATTTGTGTTGAAGCATAGAAGTGGAAAATCTAACAGGGTTGTAGATGCACTAAGTAGGAGACAGTTGTTGCTTACAGTAATGCAGGTTGAAGTAGTTGGGTTTGATGAACTCAAGAATTTGTACCCCGAGGATCCTGATTTTGCTGAAGCATGGAAAGCTTGTAAAGAACCTGTTGCTGTAGATAGAACCAAGTGGTTAGACTATTTGATTCAGGATGGCATGTTGTTCAAGGGTATTCAATTGTGCATTCCAAGAAGTTCCATGAGGGAAATTTTGATTAAGGAGAAACATAGTGGAGGGATGGCAAGACATTTTGGTCGAGATAAGACCATTTTCATTCTTAAAGAACATTATTTTTGGCCTCAAATTTCACAGGATGTGAAGAAGTTTGTACAGAGTTGTCAGGTTTGTCAAGTTGCCAAGGGGTTTAGTCAGAATACTGGCCTATATCAGCCATTACCTATTCCATCAAGGCCATGGGAGGACATAAGTATGGATTTTGTTCTTGGATTTCCAAGGACACAAAGGGGTAATGACTCAGTATTTGTGGTGGTTGATAGGTTCTCCAAAATGGCACATTTCATTCCATGCCACAAAACTCATGATGATGTCCATATTACAGACTTGTTTTTCAAAGAGGTGGTAAGACTACATGGTCTTCCAAGGAGCATAGTTTCTAACAGAGATACTAAATTTGTGGGGTATTTCTGGAGGACATTGTGGAAAAAGTTGAGAACAGACTTGAAATTCAGTTCCACGCAACACCCGCAGATTGACGGCCAAACAGAAGTGGTAAATGGAAGTCTGGGCAATTTGTTGAGATGTTTAGTTGGGGATAAGCCAAAGGGATGGGATTTGATTCTACCACAGGTAGAGTTTGCTTATAATAACTCTATAAATTGGAGTACTGGAAAATCACCATTCCAAATTGTATATGGGAGTAGTCCAAGGACTGCACCAGAGCTGAGGAAGATAGAACAAGGGGAGAGGACAAGTGCTGAAGCTGAGGAATTTTTTGAACATATCAAGCGTCTACATGAGGAGGTTCAAGCACACATTACCAAAATGAATCAAGAGTATAAAGCTAGGGCTGATCAAAGGAGAAGACATAAGGAATTCCAAGTAGGAGATTTAGTCATGGTGCACTTACGAAAAGAAAGATTTCCAGCCGGTACTTACAACAAGCTGAAAATGAAGAAATTTGGCCCATGCAAAATTTTGAAGAAACATGACTCAGGAAATGCATATGAAGTGGAGCTGCCAAATGGTATTCACATTTCTCTCATTTTCAACATTGCAGATTTAACAGAGTATCATGATGATGGTGCAGAAGAGGAGCTAGTGTTAGAGCCATGTCCAATTCCTGCTTCTAAGAAGGAGGAGATAGAAGACATTCTAGAGCATTGTGTGGGTAGGAGTACCAGAAATAGGTAGTATGAAGAGTATTTGGTCAAATGGAAAGGACGGTCGATCAAGGACTCAACTTGGATTTCAGCAGCTGAGGTTTCCCATTTGGGATTTCCTCTACCATCCATAAAGTGACAAGGTCACTTTTCAATCTACCCTGGGTTTCTGATGCAGGAGCATCCAAAGGTATAAGGGCAATCCTGTGTCACCCAAAAAAAAATTTACTTAGACTTACTTTTTGTTTCATGTCTTTACATTTTTAGATACCCATTTGCGTCAAATAAAGGTTCTAACTCTCACAGTTCAACTATCAGTGTGCTAGAAAATCTTGAAAAATAGGAGCATGCAATTTGGCCATCATTTTGGTGACCTAGAAGGTGTAAATTGGCCAGATGAATGTAATTGTGATTTAGAGCATTCTAGAAAAAGAATTAGGTCAAAAGGCCCCACGGTTTGAAAGTTATTGCAGTTTTTTGGGTTTTGGAGACCTCCTAAGAATGCTTTGAAGTCAGGTTAGGGGCATTAAAAGACCTCAAAAAGGGCCAAAAAAATGGGGGATGAGCAAAGCTGGTCCATAGGCTATAGAGCGCTTTGAGAGCTTTTCAAAAATGTAAACGGCTCGTCAATCGGAGCTACGGTTCAAAAGTTATGCCTCCAAGAAGTTCGATTACTGTTTCTGGATTCTTCTAGATTTGTGTCGACTTCTAACACAGCTTCTGGAACCTTCTATTTGGTCGGTGGATGCCTACTAGCACTTTCTAGAATGTACTCCTAGTCCTTAACCCTCCGGGGTCTATTTAAGGAGATTTCTGGCATTATAAAAGGCAATTCGGAGTGGAGTTTGAGAGGAGGTACTGAAAGGAGAAATTATCTCTAGATTTATGTTATTGTAAGCCTTAGGACCTGTTTTGAAGTTTATTTTCTCTGTACTATTTGTACTAGCTTATTTTCTCAGTTAATACAATTTCCCTTTTCTGTTGTGTCCATTCTATTCTTGGGTTGTGGCCCCATCATACAAGGTCCAAACTTCTTCATTTTCATCTTACTTTATGTTCTAGTAGGAAATCTACTTTTCTTCAAATTAATCACCACCTCATCACCAACTTCAAAAACATGATGTCTTCTAGACTTATCATTATCCTCCTTGTACTTTTGATTACTTTATTTTAACCTAAACTTCACTTCCTCATGCAAAGACATCATAAAACTAGCAAATTCTTCCCCTTTAACACTTCTCTTCCCTTCATTAGCAACATCTCTCAAATATGATATTCCTCTAGGCTACATTCCAGTAATAATCTCAAAAGGTGTTTTCCCTATACTCCTATTGACAAATTTATTATATGAAAACTCATCTTGTGCCAATACCAACTCCCAATTATATGGTTTAACTCCAACTAAACATCTCAAAAAATTACCCAAGCTTCTATTCCCAACCTTTGTCTGTCTGTCTATCTTTGGATGGAATGTAGAACTAAATCTTAACTTAGTACCTGTCTTCTTCAATAAAGTCCTCCAAAAATAACCAACAAACTTATTTTCTCTCACAAAAATAATACTTTTTGGTAATCCATGCAATCTAACAATATCTTTGAAGAAAATATCAACAAAATGCTCAACATCTAATGTCTTCTTACATGGTATGAAATGAGCCATCTTAGAAAATCTATCCACAACAAAAAAAAATATGGAATCATACCCTTTTATTATCTTAGGTAATCCAAGAACAAAATCCATACTAATGTCACTCCAAGGTTTCTTAGGAATATAAATAGGTGTATACAAATCAATATTATGACTTACTCCTTTTGCAACTTGACAAATTCCATAACTCCTTACAAACATTTGAACATCCTTATACATTTGTGGCCAATAATACCTATCCTTCAACATACTTAATATCTTATCAATTCCAAAATTTCCAGACAATCCACAACAATATTTTTTCTTAATCAAATTAACTCTCATAGAAATTCTTGGTATACATAATTGGATTCCTTTGAATATCATACCTTCTTGAATGAAATATTCATCATACTCACTCATGTGATCTAATAAATTTGGTGCTCTATACTCTCTCCACGCCTCAAAAAAATTAGGATCAGTATCGTACAACTCTTTCATCTCATCAAAACCAAGAACTTCAACCTTCATCTCGATCAACAAAGAACATCTTCTACTCAATGCATCAGCAACTCAGTTGCGACTCCACTTTTATGGTTGTTCACAAATGTGAAACTCTACAAGTATTCAACCCACTTTATATGTCTTTGATTCAATTTATGTTGACTTCCCAAGTACTGTAAAGCTTTATGATTAGTATACAACACAAACTCCTTAGCAATCAAATAATGTCTCCACTTCTTCAAGGCTTGGACATTAATATAAAACTCTTGATCATACATAGAATTCTTCCTTTTAGCATCATTCAACTTCTCACTAAAGAAAGAAATAGGTTTACCTTCTTGACTCAACACAGCTCCTATTGCAATGCCACTTGCATCACATTTAACTATAAATACCTTATTGAAATCAAGTAAAGCCAATATATGTAACTCAACAACCTTTTGTTTCAAAGTCTCAAAACTCTTATCAACTCCATGTATCCACTTGAATTCCATTTTATCTTCTCTTATTGTTTCAGACATAGCATTACAAACATAACTAGAATTATTTATAAACTTCTTGTAGAAACTAGCCAAACCATGAAATGATCTTACCTCATCCACATTATTAGGAGTAGGCCATTCCAAAATTTCTTTAACCTTCTCAGGATCCACTTTCAAACCATCAACTAAAATCACAAATACCAAATACACAATCTCCTCTTGTATAAAAGAATTTTTTTCCAAGTTAATCATCAACTTCTCCTCTTTCAATCATTGCAATACTTGTCTAACATGCCCAATATGTTCTTCCTTAGTCTTACTAAATATCAAAATATCATCCAAATAAATAATCACAAACTTACCCAAAAATCTCTTAGCATTCATCAACCTCATGAAAGTACTAGGTGCATTAGACAAACCAAAGGGCATTCCTAACCCTTCATACAAACCATCTTTTTTTTTTAAAGCAGTCTTCCAAACATCACCTTCTCTAATTCTAATATGATGATAACCACTCTTCAAATCATTCTTGGTAAAATACTTTGCTTCACTCAAACAATCCATTATGTCATCCATTCACAGCATAGGAAACCCATATTTCACTATGATCTTGATAGCTCTAGAATCAGTACACATTCTCCATTCTCCATTCTCCATTCTTCTTAGGTGCTAATACAATAGGTACAACACAAGGACTCAAAATTTCTCTGATCAAACCTTTCTAAAACAACTCATGCACTTGTCTATTAAGTTCTTCATTCTCTATAGGTGTCGATCTATATGGCTCTTTATTCAAAAAACTAGCTCCAAGAATTAGATCCATACAATGATGTATACTTCTTACTGGTGGTAAACCATCTGGTATATCCTCTACAACAATATCTTTATACTCATTCAACAAACTTGTAATTTCTATTGGTGCTCGAAGAATACTACTAGCTTCTGCTTTCACTCGATTACCACTATTTGTTACTTAGTCACTACTAACCACTGTCACTCGATTATTACTGGCACAACTTGGTCTACTAGGAATTATGGAAATATAGATTTGGCTCTTCTTAATTTCCTTTTCAAAATTCTTTCTATTAATCATGCAAATTCTCATAGCAATAAAATTAACCTTATCTAGACTTTCAATTGAAGGCAACAATACTTTTTTTCTTCCATTCACCCAAAGAGTATATTGATTCAATCTTCCATCATATATATCATATATATCATGTTTCCAAGGTCTACTCAACAAAATATGACAACAATCCATAGGAATAATACCACACAAAACTTCATCAAAGTAATGTCCAATCTTGAACTTCACAACACATTGTTCACTTACCAATATCTTATGCTCATCCTTGATCCATCAAACATGATAGTGTTTAGGATGCCTCTGCCTCTATAACTACAACTTTGTAACCAGCTCCTCTAATGTCAAATTTGTTGAACTTCCACTATCAATGACACCTTACAATATTTTCTAGCCATCTTACATTTGGTCTTGAAAAGGCTTCACCTTAGAATAGGTTCCTCATCAATTCCCTTATTACACAAAGTTCTTCTTGCCATCAGATTTTCTCCAACCTTAGGTCCACTTGGTAAACCCTTAATGTCTCCTTGAATCATAGAATTTCTATTACCTTGTTCATTCTCACTAGAGTTTCTACACTCAAAAGGTCTATGTCCTTCTTTACCACATCTGAAACAATTACCATGAAAACCATCTTTAGAATAAGAATTACCTCTTCCTTAGTAAGAACTAGTACCTCCTTGGTAAGAATTACCACCTTTCCATTTTGTCTTGCCTTTGTCATCATTTTTCCATTTAGATTTTCCCTTGTCTTGCACAAAATTCTCAAATCTACCTCTACTTCTATGGAATCTACCACCTCTACTTCTTTGTCTTTGTTCATGCTTCTTTGTCAAGATCTCCTCAGCCTTCAATGCATATTGGTATGCTTCTTTGATACTATCCAATTTCACAAAACTTATCTCATCTTGATTTCTAGATATTAATACATTCAGATACTATGCAACTTTCTTAACATCATCATCCACATGTGTAGATTTGATGTCCAATCTATAGAATTCCTCAGTATACTCCTTCACAGTCATGTCTTTTTGTCTCAAGTTTTGCATCTTTCTCAACAAGATAACTTGGTAATCAGCAAGAAGGAACTTCTTCTTCACCTTTTTCACCATTTTTAACCAACTCCTAATATTCTCCTTTCCTCTCCTTTTTCTATTAGTTTGCAAATTCTCCAACTACAATGAGGCATGACTTTTCAAACTAGTGACTACAATTTTCACCTTCTTGTTATCAAGAGTGTTTTCAAAGTCAAAGGACTTCTCCATATCAAAGATCTAATCCAACACAATATTGGTGTCCAATTTTCCATCACAAGGAACAACTTCTATAGTAGGCTCAGAATGTGCCCTAGATAATACTCTCAACAATCTTTCCTCATCTTGATCTTCCTCAAGTTTTGGATTAGAGTTTGGTGCTATTGCTTCATCATCACTGACATCATCAAGATGTGCTCCTCTCCTTTGGGTTGTCTCTACAACATCTAATCTAGCTGCAATTTGTCATAATGTATCCAATATGGCATTGCCAACATTTCCTCTACCCTGAACCATCTTTGCAATCAGGTTCATGCAATCGTGCAATTTGTCTTAATGTATCCAATATGTCATTGCCAACATTTCCTCTGCCCTAAACCATCTTTGCAATTAGGTTCATGCAAGACTATAACCCTTTACAAGTTATCAGTCAAATCCTTAGATTTTCCACCCTACAACCAAATTCAACTTAGGGTTCTATATGATCCAATTTTCATAAGGACAAACCTCAAGCTCTGATACCATCTTGTGAAAAGAGGGATATGGAGAGCTAGGGCCAAAGGCACACTCAACTATCCAACCACCTTGCTAGGTAAACACAGCAAAATCAAACACATAGAGAACATTTCCAAGGAGAGAGAGAAAAAAATAATTTATTGATTCATCAAGTTTTTAGCATACATGCCCAGTTGTAAGGTCTTCTAGGTTATGGCCAAATATAAAATATAACTTCAAGATCTACAATTCTTCTTCAAAATTGCAAACCCAAAGACATCTTCTCTAACTCTCTAAGTCCTCTCCTAAACTAAATCAAATATCTTCACTTATACTTGCCAAAATGGCTTATAGAATATTCTAGACCATTACTTAATAGAAAGGCCAACCTCAAAATGGTTAACACTCATTCCTAGACAAAATCCTATCACTAAATTCATGGTCCAAATTAAATAAATGAGTTAGCTCAAACTAAGAACCAAACACAAACAACTTGGTTAATGAAGGGCCCAAGCATTAGCAACAAAAATTTCACTCGACATATGAAGGAATGCTTGGTTAGCACTGAACAACTTGGTCAACACTGGAACACTCAGTGAAAACTGCAACTCAACAAGCACTAGAGAACTTGGTCAGAACTAGAACTTGACAAGCACTAAAGAGCTCAGTCAGAATTGTAACTCGACAAGTAATGGAGAAATTTGTTAACAAAAGGTAGCTCAATTAGTACTAAAGAAACTCTATTAAAACTACTAGAATGAAAAAATATGTAGGATTACAAGGCAACCCTATTAGGATTAACCTCATATACAAATAATAGTACATGCAAATATAACTAATACCATAAAATAATAAATCACATAGAAGAGAACACAAGAAACCAAGATTTAATGTGGTTCATCCAATCCCTAAGCTATGTACACCAACAATCTGCAATCCCTTATAGTAATTACAATCTACAATTCCTTATAGCTCAATACCATCGAAAGAAGCTATAATATAAGCATTACATTATAAAATCCCTAACTCTAAGCCTTTTTATACAAGCTTTTACTACTTAAAAAATTAAGGCTAGAATAACTCATCCAATAGGAAAAATAGCAGCTGACACCTTTTACAATATAAGGGAATTTTTGGCTTCAAGGGTGCTACCCCTAAAAACCCCCACAAGCACATTGTCCCTCGACTCCACCCTATACTATGATAAGGAGCACACCTGGGGTACTGCCCCAAGACCTTATAGGGGTGCTGCCCCTAAACCCTCATAGAAATAATATGGGAAGAAAACTATGTTGAATAAACCTTTGAGTCTGATTAGGCTCCACATCACAATAATCTCCCACTTGGAGACTGATCAGACTCCACAATAATAACCTCCCGCTTGGAGACTAATCATAGCACTACTAAACATGTAGCTCCCACTTGAATATCAAACCACTCTGGACTCTATTGTTCTTTTATTTTGTTTAGTCTAGAAGATCAACCAAAACTAAAGAGGAGTTCAACTTCTCCCTTATTACTACCTTGGTAAACATATCTATTGGAATATCATCTCTATGTATCTTTTCTAGCTTTAATTGTTCATCATCCAAAACTAACTAAATGAAATGATACTGCAACTCTATGTATTTTGTCTTTGAATGCAGAGCTGAATTCTTCACAAGATGAATGACACTCTAACTATTTGTAAACAAATAATTATCCTTCTGAGGGTGTCCCAATTCTTTGAAGAAGAACTAAAGCCATATCATCTCCTTGGTTTCCTTTGTAGCAGTACCATACTCTACCTCTGTAGTGGATAAAGCACTAACCTTTTACAATCAAGAAACACAGATTATTGTTACCTCACCAATAGTAAATACATAACCTATAGTACTCTGCATGGTATCAATATCCCCTACCAAATTTGAGTCAGCATAGCCCTGTAAATTAATTGTAGATCCCCCAAAATGTACACTTACTAGATATTCCTCTCAAATATTTGAGAATCCATTTAACTGCATTTCAATGCTCAATTTCTGGATGACTCATATACCTGCTAACAACTTCCACTACATGTGCAATACCTAGTCTTGTACATACCATAGCATACATCAAGCTTATTATAGCTAAAAAATAGGTACCTTGGACATCTTATCCTCCTCTACTTGTGTCTTTGAATACATCTCCTTAGTCAATTTCAAATGAATAGGTAAAGGTGTGTTGATAGCTTTAGCATTATCCATAGAGAAACATTGCAACACCTTCACAATATTATCAACCTAAGATAATATCAATTTCCTATTCTTCCTATCTCTACAAATCTTCATACCAAGGATTTGTTCTTTTGCCCCCAAATCCTTCATAGCAAATGCATGTGCTAACTAGTGTTTCATCCCCTTAATGTGATCCATGTTACACCCATCTACAAGCATATCATCAACATATAAACATAAAATAATGTAGTTGTCATCTTCCAACCTCTTGAAATAAACACAATGATTTGAATCACACCTACTATATCCATGCTCATGCATAAAACTGTCAAATTTAAGATACCATTGCCGATGTCCTTGTTGCAAGCCATATAAACTTTTCTTCAATCTACACACTAATTTTTCCTTACCTTTGACCTCAAATCCCTGTGATTGTGCCATATATATATCTCTTCATCCAAATCACCATGAAATATGTTTTAATATTTATCTTCTCCAAATAAAAATTTTCAGTAGGCACAATACTTAAAATAGTACAAATAGAAGTCATTTTAACAAAAGGAGAGAATATCTCATCAAAATCAATGCCCTTTTTCTATGCAAATTCTTTTACAACTAACCTAACTTTAAATCTTTTCTTACCTCCATCCTTTTCTTTCAACTTGTAAATCAATTTATTATATAGAGCTCATTTACCTACAGGCAACTAGCATAAATCCCAAGTCTTATTTTTCAGCAAGGAGTCCATTTCATCTACCATTGCAGACTCCCACTAAATCTTAGTATCCACCTACACAACTTCATCATAACATTCAGGTTCACCAACAGTAGCAAGTAAAATAGAGTACAAAAAGGGAGAAAATCTTTTTGGAGGTCTATTTAGCCTTGTTGACCATCTAACAATCACTAGTGTGTGTGGTGTTTTTTTCTACAGTTGTTGCACATCATGAGGAATTTTCAGAACATCATCTTTTGGAGCATCATCTAGCACTAAATAATCATCTTCTTTCTTCTCATGTTGTTACAACAGATCTTTGTACAAAACTTTCTCATTGAATATGACATCCCTGCTTCTTACAATTTTATGATTTTCAAAATCCCAAAGCCTATAACCAAATTCATCAATGTTGTATCCAACAAATACACATTTCTCTGACATAGCTTTCATTTACATTCTATTGTCAGAATCTATATGAGCAAATGCTTCACAACCAAAGGTTTTAAGAAAAGAATAACTCACCTTCTTACTAGTCCATGCTTCCTCTAGAATACCACAACCTAAAGGAGTAGAGGGACCTCTATTAATCAAATATACAATAATATCAATAGCCTTTGCCCACATATTTAAGGGTAACCCTGCATGTAACCCCATGCCCCTTACACAGTCCATTATAGTCTTGTTCATGTGTTCAGCCACTCCATTTTCCTATGGAGTCCTTGGAATAGTTTTCTATCTATGAATACCATTAGTGGAGCAATAATCTTTAAATTCATGACTACAATGCTCACCACCATTATCAGATCTGAGACATTTTTTAATTTATTACCAGTTTCATTTTCAACCAAGCATTTCCATTTTTTAAAGGTTTAAAACACATCAGATTTTGGTCTAAGGAAATAAACTCATACTTTTCTAGTTGCATCATCAATAAATGTAACATAATAATGAGAGCCACCAAGGGAAGGTACTTGAGCTAGTCCTCATACAATCTAAATGCAAAAACTCTAATCTCTCACTATTCTTTTCCTTCCCAGTCTTCACAAATCTCACTCTCTTTTGTTTTCCATATACACAACTTTCATAGAAATCCATATTAACACATTTCATACCTAGTAAAACTTGTTTTGAATGAAGTACTTTCATACCTTTCTCACTCATGTGCCCAAGTCTATTGTGCCATAGCGCTGTATCAAAATCTACATCAATCATTTGTTCTCCCTACTCAACTACGGCAACAGTTCTTGAACATTCATCTTTCTCTGAAACAATCAAAGTAGAAGGAACAATATGTCATGTACAAAGATATAAGAGTGTCTACTTTTACACCTTTTTCTACTATAAGGGAACCTTTTGAAACCTTCCAATTTTTATCATTAAAAGTAACTACACAACCCTCATTACTGAGTTACCCTATTGAAATTAAATTCTTACATAGCCTTGGAACATGTCTTACCTCATGTAGTAGCCAATGATTCTCATTCTGCAACTTAATCTTAACTTTTCCTTTGCCAACAATCTAACAGGGTTCATTATCCCCCAAATAAACAAGCCCAAAATCCCCTTGGACATAATCAATAAAATAACCTTTATGAGTTGTAGCATGAAATGAAGCACCAAAATCTAAAAGCCAAGAATCATTAACACTTTCTAATGATAGAAGCAAAGCATCTTCATCAAATTTGTTACTTACCACATTTGCCTCCTTGTTCCCTTTTGGTCTATCTCCTTCATTGTTCTTTCCAACAATCTTTCTTCTTATTCAATGGTTTACCATAGTTCCAACAATCTCTTGGTCCTCAAGATTGAGACCTCTTCCCCTTTGACTTTCCTCTTGATTTCCAACTATTTCTAGAATTATTTCCTCTTTCAATTGTTTTGCCTCTTCTTTATGCATTCAAAGCACTTCTTGATGTAGATCCACTTGAGGTTTTCCTATGGTTTTCCTCACTCAAAATAGCACCAATCACATCATCATATTTTAGCTTATTAGATCCAAAAATAGAATTACTCACAACCATTACTAATTCATTCCAGCTTTCAGGCAAAGAACACAAAATCAAGAGAGCCCTAATTTTTTCATCAAAATTAATATGCATAGAAGATAACTGACTAGTAATAGCATTAAAATCATTTAAATGATCTACAACAGATCCACCTTCTATCATTTTCATATTAAATAAATGCTTCATGAGAAATACCTTGTTTGAAGCAAAGGAATTTTCATACAATTTTGCTAGGGTTTGCATCAACTCTTCTGTCATCTTTGCTTTTGTAATATTAAATGACATTGATAGTGCCAAGAATAATAAAATGCTTCCAAGTGCCTTCCTATCTCAAACCTCCCAGTCCTCATCTGACATAGTTCCTTGTTTCTTGGGTTTTCCTTCCAATGGCTTCCATAAATCCTTCTAATAAAGATATTCATCCATTTGCATCTTCCATATCTAAAAATTTTTCCCATTAAACTTCTCCACCTTTAACTTACCCTCATCTACTATTACTCCCACTCAATCATGAGACCTTCCTATAGAGGATCGCTAAAAAAAATGATGACCATCTAGCTCCAATACCACTTGTTAGGATTAACCTTAGATATAAATAATAGTTACATGCAAATATAAACAATACCAAAAAATAATAAATCACATAGAAGAGAAAAAAACACACCAAGATTTAATGTGGTTCACCCAATCCCTAGGCTACGTCCACCAACAACAAGTCTAATATTATTATTATCCAATGATTACAATCTACAATCCCTTATAGCTCAATACTACTACAAGAGCTACAATATCACCATTACATTATGAAATCCCTAACCCTAAGCCTTTTTATACAAGCTTTTTTTGCTTACAAAAGTAGGGCTAGAATAAGTCATCCAATAGGAAAAATAGCAGCCAACGCCTTTAACAATATAAGAGCATTTTTGGCTTTAGGGGAACTACCCCAAGACCCCCATAGAAATAATATGGGGAGAAAATTACATCAAATAAACCCTCAAGTTTGATTAGGCTCCACATCACAACAAACCCAGGATGCTCTCGCATCACTTATCACACTCATTCTATTTATTTCAATCAAGTTCTTCCTTTATCCACCATCTTGTCCAAATTATTCTATTCATCATCTCCTCTTATGACACTGAGCTTCATTCTATCAAACTGAGCTTATAAAATAAGTGATTGCAAATAGAACTTGCATAAAATCACACTGAGATTAAATGATTTGATAACCTTGTTCCTTTCACCATAATTTCTAGTGAACCAATCACAAACATTTCAACAAGATCCTTGACAAGACTTTGGGTGTGCCCATGCCTCTCTAGTGCAAATATGTCATTCATTCCATCATAGCTATGAAATTTACATCTATGTTCCTAGAGTCTCTATTGTGTTTGAATCTAGAATGCATAAAGGAACCTTGTCATCTATGCTACTATAGCACCTAATGCATAACCCCTTTTGCAAAATCAAACTAGGGTGTGCTCTCCCATATGAGAATAGTTGAATCCCTTGGTATCATGTAGTTAGGATGTATTTCAATTCATTATCCATGTTTTTGGGGCAAGTGGTCATTGTCCCATTCATTTTTTTCTATCCCACAAGTCATCCAAATACTCTAAATTATGTCTTTTTTCCCTCCCCATGCCTTTTTCAAGAAAATTAACCAAAATTTTCCCTTTTGCCCCATTTTCTTGAGGGGGCACCCTCCTCCCTTTTTGTCTCTATAGCACAACCCTTAGGACTCCTTTCGTCTCTAAGAAAACCTATATTTTTGACGCAATGCAAGGTAGGAGAATCCCCAAAGGAGATGTCCTAGCCCCTAGCTATACAACCACACAATGAAAACACAACACCAAGAAACAAAAAAGTAAAATTTGATACCAAATTACAATAAGTTATTCATAAAAGATAGCTAATTACATGCAATATGCTCGGCTATAAGGCCTTCCAGGTTAGGACCAAATATAATTAGCAAATTAAAAAATCAATTATACAAGATCCAACATGATCCAACTAACACCAATCTCAAATATTCTAGATACACAACTAAATAAAAATACCAAGAAGAATCCACACTTGTACCTGCAGGTCCACCAAGAGATCCTCTAGTTCCTAAGCCATAGCTCTAGCTCTGCAAATTCACATCTATCCTTCATTCCATCCCAACTCAATAAGGACTAAAAGACTCTGTTAGAAATGGAAAAAGAAATATGTAAATAAGCAATTCTAGGAAAGAATCTAAGTGAGTTAATGCAGGAAAAGATATTACCATAAGATAGGAGAAAGAAAGCTTCAAGATCCAACACCATGAGACAAGATATTTGAAAAGGGGAAAGCAAAGAAAACCCCTTGTGACATTATGAATGAGGCATGAAAAGCCTAAGAAGAGAGAGAGAGAGAGAGAGAGAGAGAGAGAGAGAGAGAGAGAGAGAGAGAGAGAGAGAGCAATCACTTATACAATAATTGAGAAGAGGAAGAAACCTCATTAGAAATGAGAGAGGAGGGTCATCTCTTAAATAGAGATGAGAGAGAGGAGTTAGAATGTAACTCCCATGTCTATGAATGCCACCATTCATAAATGTGTGAGGCCAAGTGTGAGATTCCTCTTAAGGGGGAATAATCTAAATTACAAATTACAATAAATATTTGTCCTCACATATTCCACTGGAGGACAAAATAATATGTAGTGGAAAAAGGACAAAAATGAAATATATTAGGATACCTTGGCTTATATCCTAATATATTATAACAATAAAGAAAGGAGGATTGACCTTGGTTTATAAACACACCAAGGAAAGATTACAACTTCTAACACCCCCCCTTAATCTTTACTTGGGGTAATTATATCAAGGGGTATTAAACCCATAATTTACAAAAATCTGCAACTTAATCTTCAATATGAAGTAATTTGATTGTCTTTAAGCCATATGGTACATTTGTATATCCAAGAGAAGTACATGAGTCCTTTGAATGTGATAAAGTGGAAGCATAGACACATCTTCATATGTGAAAAAATGAGAAGGTTCCTTGATGGATCACCTGGAAAAAAAGCAGAGAACAAAAAACAAGAGCTATCCACAAGTAGAATTACATTGAATGGTCAAGTTAGTCAAAAAATGAAGTTATAATAATTTAATCAAGGAGGAACTAAGAGAGATGAGGATAAATGAATGTGTTCACCAACATGTAGTAGAGTTAACATGATATCTAAAATAAGTCATAAGCTCAAAATGATCATAATAGATGCAATAAATCTATCATGAAAGGAACATACTAATGCACAAATGACCACAGACAAGGCCAACTAATGAAACCTGCATCAACATTGCGGCAATCACATGGATATAGATAGTCCACTAATGAGTCATCCCACTACAAGTGAATGGATCGTGACTCCATCACCTACATGACCCATGATCTAGGCAATAAAGTATGCAAAACATTATCACATTGTATATTTATCAAAGAAATATAAGAGAGACAATAATAAATAAGTAGAACATGTGCCTCAAGCACCAAATAATTCAAGTTACAGTTTTGCCGATGTGGACCAAAGGAAGGGTTTATGAGGAGTAACAACATATTTCCTTCAAAAAAGAAATCCATCATGGACAAGCAACATCATTTCCATGAGGAAAAAGATCAACATGGCTCAAAACAACTTTCTCAAATAGAGTCTCCAATATTGGAGTGCTCCAAGATATGGTAGCCTCGTCACCTATACACTAAAAAATTAGCAAGGTGTAGGAAGTCATACCATGAATAAATCAAAACTAGGAGCATACACTAAGGAGACAAAGAGATTTGAATGAGAAATCCCCATAAAAATATCATCCTTGCATTGAGGAACAAAGTGGAAAAAATGGAGGGAAACTCCATTGAAGTAAGTGCACACCAATTATAGGTTGGAGGGATACTCCATGGCCTAGATAAGGCAACTATGAGTCAGTTTAAAACTGTCGGGTCCACCATAATTAACCTTGATAAATTGGCTCCCGATGCAACTTACAAAAATATATATAATAAAAGAATGGTATTAAACCATGAAGCATAAAGAGATGCTATAAAAGCATAAAACTACAACCATATGCAGATAGATCAATAAAATATAGTAAAATCAAATCATTAAATAATGAAGGCAATAGTGTAAGATAACTCATAAACCTGAATAAATTGAGATAAATAAGAAGTATTTGGAAGAGCAATAAGCATAATTTATCAATTAAAATCTCCATGCAAGGTGAACACAGTTAAATGTGGCTATCAAAATCCATTCTTGGAAATGGTAGCAATGGAACAATTAAATCAGCAGATATAGGGTGTAGTTTCTTCCTTGCAACTGTTTGAAAATCAATTTACTAACTTGAGTACCTTGACTGGTAAGGAAAAATGACTTGAAGGTTTAAGGTCTAAACGACCTCAACCAATAGAGCTGAACAACTAGAGCATTTAGTCTTTTGACAAAAGGCTGAACTACTTTGAGTAAAAACCCATGAATGATAATGAGATGCAGATGTGACTCTAGTCGATTGATTAGCTCAGTGGTGAGAGCATATTCAACTGGGCTGCAAGACAAAATGCTTGACAAAAACAAAAGCAAACCTACTCCAATGCTAACCTCCAAACACAAGATAGTTCCTCAACGATAGTTAAGGGGAATAAAATACCAAGAAGATACAAAATGCAAGGTGCAATGAGCATGAACATAGACGAATCAAATTTTTTGCCTTGTCCTATCTGTTTAGATGCTGGCTATGCTTTAGACTTAAATAATGTGCAGGAGAAAATCGATTTCCATTTCCATACATTTACTGTTCTCTCCAATCTAAATGTGGCATGAGTGAAAAAAAACCCCAAATGCATAACCTAAACAAATAGAGCACAACATAGGAAAAAAAACAAAGGTGTTTTTACTGATAACTTCTCAATAATTGTTCTGTTGACAGCACAATCTGGTTGCAGTTTTGAATCTGTAGTTACAAATTCTTTACCATACTTCTTTCCAAAAAAAAATGCAAAGGGTCAAAAGATTGGACAAGCTTTTCGACAGTAAATTAGACACTCGTGGTAGAAGAAAGGCTGAAAGAAATGATTAAACTTGTTCATGCCAGGGAAGCATGCATGCAAGGGAAAAAACCAACAATCAATAATGAGTTGCAGAACAACCGTATAGGAAAAAAAATGCATAAAAACGTAAAGAAAACTGCCAACAATCAATTAACAACGATATGCTGCAAAAAAGCTATGAAGAAGCCTACTATCAGCAAGGCAATCATGGCATAAATAAATTTTCTTGTCGAGCGGCTTTAAGGGGCGACTGTGAATGTTTTTGGAATCACAAGTAGCATATCATTTGAAACACTTAAGCTATCAGAGCCGACTCTTAATGCCATTAGAGACATGACAGAGATTACAGAGAACGAATAAAAAAATGGTACAAACTCATAATAGAGTATGAGCTGGAGTAAAACAACAAATAGATCAGAGACGTTATATAAATCATTCAATCCTGCATAACAAGTGTTAACAACTAAAAATAGAAAGAATATAATGAGAAAATCAGAGAAAAGGAAGAATAATAAGTATGCATGTAAATAATTCAATGCATGTCCAGATAATTCAATGTAATGAAATAAGAAACAAAAGAAATAACTCGGATGAAAAGTGGGTGGGGAGAGCATGCATTCGATCTGATTCTGCTCTTAAATTTCTCACCATAAAAAGCAATCTTCCAGTCACAAGAATTTCTTGCTTTGTTGACTTCTCAACAAAGGAAGGAGCCTCACAATGGATTGGCAAAAAGTGTTCAGTGTTTAATTCACCCTTCTCATCAATAGGTTCACCAATCACATTCATTATATGAACAAGGGTGCATCTACCCATAGGAATCATGATGGGTGATCCAGTGTTCAAAACTGGTTGACCGTGCACAAGCCCTTCAGTCTCACCCATAGCAATTGTACGCACCATACTCTCTCCCAGATGCTGAGATACCTCCAGAAGTAGTCATATGTTGTGATTTAGCGCCTCAAGGGAAGTCAAAATAGGGGGCATGCCCTACTCAAATCAGATGTCCACAATGGAACCAATTACCTGGCAGACATTGTCGATTGCTCCCTTGCCTGTAAACTCATTGATGATCTTTTCATCGAGGAGTGGGCTCTTTGTGACTTTGCCACCTGGGGGAGGCCCCACAGCTGGTGCCACTGCCATGGAGGCACTATTGTAGTTGACATCCCTGGCAAGCGAAAAGGGCTTGTTCAAGCGGGCATTATGCCCAATTGCAGCCCCCTCAGAGAAAATGTAGTTGCGGGGACTCAATTGGTGAGCAACTCGGTGGGCACTGGCATGTAGTAGAGATGTTAAAGCCTTCCTTGAGGCCATGGCAAAAATGTATAGAGAAAATATTAGAGAAATAATAAATTTTAAATTTTAAATATTAAAAAAAATTGCACACTATATAATAAAAAATACTATTAAAATAAGAATTATAAATGCTACTTGTTAAAAGAAGAACAAATTATTATTTTTTTATCAACAATATATCAAAACTTGCACAAATTAGAGCAAATAGAAGTTAATTGGGTTTGGCGGTAAACCAACCAAACACAAAAAGAAAAAGAAAAAACAATTTCTTCCAACTTAAGAAGATTAAAAAAGAAATTAGTGAAATCTATCTCAAGATTTTCCTTCGAATCGTACCTTCATGCAAACACTCAAAAAAAAAGATTAAATTGCTCTGATACCATGTTAGAAATGGAAAAAGAAATATGTAAATAAGCAATACTAGGAAAGAATCTAAGCGAGTTAATGCATGAAAAGATATTACCATAAGATAGGAGAAAGAAAGTTTCAAGATCCAACACCATGAGACAAAATATTTGAAAAGGGGAAAGCAAAGAAAACCCCTTATGACATTATGAATGAGGCATGAAAAGCCTACAACGAGAGAGAGAGAGAGAGAGAGAGAGAGAGAGAGAGAGAGAGAGAGAGAGAGAGAGAGAGAGAGAGAGAGAGAGAGAGAGAGAGAGAGCAATCGCTCATATAATAATTGAGAAAATGAAGGAACCTCATTAGAAATGAGAGAGGAGGGTCATCTCTTAAATAGAGATGAGAGAGAGGAGTTAGAATGTAACTCCCATGTCTATGAATGCCACCATTCATAAGTGTGTGAGGCCAAGTGTGAGATTCCTCTTAAGGAGGAATAATCTAAATTACAAATTACAATAAATATTTGTCCTCACATATTCCACTAGAGGAAAAAATAAGATGTAGTGGAAAAAGGACAAAAATGAAATATATTAGGATACCTTGGCTTATATCCTAATATATTATAACAATAAAGAAAGGAGGATTAACCTTGGTTTATAAACACACCAAGGAAATATTACAACTTCTAACAGACTCCCCAAGACCCCTACTTATACTAATCTAAGCCAAAAGTCAGCCTAGAACATAGATAAAATACAAATACATAAATTAAATGCCACAAGTCGGCCTAAAACAATAATTAAATGTCCAAAAATTGATATCTAAGTAAAATCATGACATCACCAAGCTCCAATTGAATTAGAACTCATGCTTAGAAATAATGGTAGATATCTAGGTCCTCTACGACCTCTTAAATGTGAAAAGTCTCATTCCCCAAGAAAAAGTGTGCATCAACCCTAAAGTCACACATAGCATACTGTCACACGAAACTGCTAGAAATCGATACTTCAGGAGAATTATCATATCTCCAAACCTATAATGAATTAGGACTTTTAGTCTTGATGCAAGGAATTATTGTTAGCCCTCTTCAATCCTTGAAGTTTATAGCTTCTCATTCATTAAGGATAATTAGTTATATTCTCTACAACAGGGACCCAAAAACCATTAAAAACATAGTTCCAGCAGCAAGGTTCAAACAGTTCAAACTTCAACTCAATCCAGCCAATCTCTATGAAAACATGAAGAAAGATTCCCCGGTTTATCTCCAATACATCCCTAACCATGAAAACATAGCTCCATCAAAATCCAAGCTTGATGCTCCTCAACACTTAACCAAAATTCCTCCAAACATGTAGGATTGTAGGAAAGCCTAGGATGCTCCTACAACAGACACCCCAGGTTTGAAAAGATGTTCTAGTAATTGGAAGAACATCTTCTAGGATTTAGCACATAAATCCAAAATTGGTTCTTCACATACACGTCCTCCAAGTCTTCAACTTGTACACTCTTTCCTTTGTTTTTCTTCTTCTTCATATCCACCATAGTTGTTCGATAAGTCTGCTTTCCATGTTGATCTCCAACCTTCTTAGAATCTAGCAACTCAACTTAGCTACCAATACTCAAGTTCCTCCTACTGAGCACTTCATTCTACAAAGGAATCAAGGAAAATTCCTCCCACCTTTCTCAATAGTAAACACATTCCTAACATAGTCATGCACAGCCCTACAATCATACTGCCATGGTCTACCAAGTAGCACATGACAATTGTTCATATCCACAATATCACACAACACTTGATCCTTTTACTGCCTAATCTAGAAATCAACAAGGCATTGCTCCCTCATTTCCAAAGCATGCTCACCTTGCAACCAACCAATCCTATAAGGATAAGGATGTCTCATTCTCTTCAAACTGAGTTTCTAAACCATCTCTTCAACAAAAAGGTTATCAGTACTACCTCCATCCACAATCACTTTGAAAACTTTACCACCAGACTTACAATGAGTTTTCAACAAACTAGTCCTTTGACAAGAATCTAATGTCCTCTCACCAACTAGTACTTGTTGAGCCAGCAAACTCTCTCCTTGCTCAGGCTGACTATCCTAGACTTCAACCTCATTCACAAAAACAGTTGTCCTCCCAATTAGACATTCAAAAGATCTATGCCCTTTTTTACCACACTTGTAACAATTACCTCTAAACCTACCTCCACCTATCCTCTTTTTTTTATCAGCAATTTTTAGTTTACCTTCTTCTTTTGGTTTAGCTTATGGTGAACTACCCTACTTCTCCTTCCCTTGAAACTACCTTGATTCTTCCTTTTTTAGCTTCTCTTCTACTCTCAAAGCATATTGATAAGAATTCTCAACTAAATAAATATTTAGCATACCAACCTCATCCTGAATGTTGAATCTCAAACCATTAATATATTGAGTTTCCTTCTCTTTTGACAATTCTCTATGCCCAAACTGAATATTCAACTTGTAGAACTCCTCTGTATAATCTTTCATAGTCATATCCTTTTGCTTCATATTTTGCAACCTTTTAAACAACTCAATTTCATAATCAGTAGGAATAAACTTAGCCTTTAATTTAGTCACCATCAATTTCCATCTAGTGATCTTCATTTCACCTTCCTCTTCTCTATCTCTTTACAGTTCCTTCCACCAAAGAGCAGCATGTCCCTTTAACTTAGTTTGTGCCAACCTTACTCTAAGTGGATCCTCAATATCCTCAAGCTCAAAGTAGTCTTCCAATTCACCGATCTAATCAATTAGGTCTTCAAGATTCAAAGTACCCAAAAAATTAGAAATTTCCATCTTATGTTTCAGCTTCAACTGAGATCCAGGTCGAGCAAACTGACCAGCCCTATTTCCCATAGATCTCTCCATACAATTAGTTCTAGCCTCACCACTTGATTTAGAAAATTCAAAGTCTTTAGCAACTTCCTCATAACCATCTTTAGTACCCACATGTCTAGATACACCACCTAAAGAACTTACAATTTCAGCAATCATGTCACTCTTCATTGATGTAATCTCAAATTTGAATTCTTCTCTCATCTTTTTTGAGATGCATTCTTCTATAGTATCACTAAGATTAGCAATTTCCCTAGGGTCCAATATTCTTGGAGGAATATTCCAAAATTTTAGCAAATCCTAAGCAATAAATCCACCAATCCAAAAGATCAATCAGTCACAAGATCAACCTTCTTCAACCCAAGTCCTAGTGAAAACTGCCACAACTTCGGTGATCTATCTACACACTTAGGAACAACCTTCACTCTGATACCATCTTATGTAGTGCAAGGAAAGAGAATCCCCAAAGGAGATGTCCTAGCCCCCAACAATACAATGGCATAGTGGAAATGCAATACCAAGAAACAACAAAGCAAGATTTGATACCAAATTACAATAATTTATTCATAAAAGATAACTGATTATATGCAATATGCCTAGCTGTAAGGCCTTCAGGGTTAGGGCCAAATATAATTAGTAAACAAAAAATTCAGTTTTTTAAGATCCAACATGGTCTAACTAACAACTAATCTCGGCTAGTCTAGATACATAACTAGATAAGAACACCAAGAATAATCCACACTTATACCCACAATTCCACCAAGAAGAATCCACACTTATACCCACAGTTCCACCAAGAGATCCTCTAGTTCCTAAACCGTAGCTCTAGTTCTATAAATTTGCATCTATCCTTCATTCCATCCCAACTCAATAATGACTAAAAGACTCCCCAAGACCCCTACTTACACTAATATAAGTCACAATTCAGCCCAGAACACAAATTAAATACAAATACATAAATTAAATGTCACAAGTTGGCCTGCAACAACAATTAAATGTCCAAAAATTGATATCCAAGTAAAATTATGATATCTCCTAGATTCGATTGAATTAGAACTCATGCTTTGAATAAAAGTTAAAAATCTAGGTCCTCTACAACCCTTTAAATTTTTTAAGTCTAATTCCCCAAGAAATAGTGTGCATCAACCCTGAAAGTCACACCCAACTGACTGTCATGCAAAACTGCCAGAAATCAATACATCATGAAAATTTCCATATCTCCCAACCTATAATAAATTAAGACTTGCACTCTTGAAAAAAGGAATTAATCTAGGCCCTCTTCAATCATTGAAGTATAAAAATTCTCATTCATTAAGGATAATTAGTTATATGCTCTGCAACAAGCACCCAGAAACCATAAAAAACATAGTTCTAGCAACAAGGTTCAAACAATTCAAACTTCAACTCAATCCATCCAATCTCTATGAAATCATGAGGAAAGGTTCCCCAATGTGTCTTCAACACATCCCTAACCATGAAAACATAACTCCACCAAAATCCAAGATTGATGCTCTTCAACACTTAACCAAAATTCCTCCAAACATGCAGGATTGTAGGAAAGCCTAGGATGCTCTTGCATCAATTTTCTTTTTTTTGATGCAATCTTGTTCTAACACTACATCAAAGAGGGGCAAAATTTAGATGTTTAAAATCATCCCAAAATACTATATTAATTTATTTAATATTTCCCTTGGCATTGTAATTGATTATTTATTAATTAATTATATTTTTCATATTCTTCTACTTATTTAATTAGATTTATTTAATTAAATAAGTTCACTTTCCTAAGGTATTTAAATTTAATTTAAATACATCCCACTAAAGTGTTAAATTTATTTAGTGCATAAGTGCTCCATAAAATCCCCTTTTAAATAAATTCTAAATTATTCAATTCCTTCCACTTTATTAAATTCTCTAAAACCATGATTAAATTAAACCCTATTTAGCTTAATCCTAATCCTACCTAAAACCTAACCTATCACCTATCACTCTCATCCTTCTAAGCCTACCCACTAGCTAAACCCACTATATTAACCTTAAACACCCTCCTAAACACCTTTTAGCACTAAGTGGTTGCTCACACATGTGTGAACAACCCAAAGCCCAAGGAGCCTCCTTTCATTACTTTCTCCAAAAGGTAATCTTACACCTTATCCCCCCACTCCTTTCTCTAGGGTTACTCACACATATGTGAGCACACCTTGAGCCACTCAAAGCCGTAAAACCTTATTTTGACTTTTGCATGGCTTTTCCCTTTGTCCATGTGTCTCCCTTGTGACACCTATGTAGATGCCACATAGATGCCACCTCCTCAAGGTCTCTTTCAAGCCTATAAATAGAGCCCTTGTCTCAAGCATTTTTTATCTCCTTCCATTGCAATTCTATCATGCTAGTTTCACTTTAGAGCTTTTAGAGATTTTAATAACCCTTTGGTAGTTGTTTAATTTTTTGCATTTTTCTTGCATTCTCATCATATATTTGCATTGATTAGTTTATTTACATTGCATCCATTTCCATATCCTTGAATTCTCTCGAGAATGGCTTCTTCCATAGCCTCCTCTTGAAGTATTCCTCACTCATTTAGCATAGGTTAATTTACATTTTCATTTTCGTAGGATTCAATCATTATGTTTGGGAGAGGACGTCCATATCTCACAATCTTGAGCACACCAACAAGACTTCATAGGGTTCCCTTGTTGAGCTAGTTTGAGGTTGTGTGGAACTTTTATCATTGGTTGCATTAGCAATGAAATTAAAGTACTTAGTAGTTATTTAGATTTTAATCTTTTATGTATGCACATGCTACTAATGTTTTCTTGTTTACGCATGCTCCCAACATATTAGGTCTTTCACGTATAAAAGTCTTAAATCAAAATGCATCTAGTTTAATATGGTACATTTAGCCCCCACTTTAGTGGGATATGGCACTACTTGCATATGCAAGCTAACATAAGAAAACATAATCTTAACTTGTTAAAAGGATATAGCAAAGTCCACATGCAAAAATCCTACAAGAAAATATTAGTAACCACAACCTACAAAACCACAAATTAGTGATAATAAAAAATCACCTAGGAATTACTATAGGAGGATGGTGAAGCTCATGGATAGCCATGCCCCTCCTCCCCCCTCCCCCCAACCTCCAATTTTCACATTGCCCATTATAAAGGGTGAAACAAGGGATCATGTTGAATGTAATGAACTATAGATTAAAAAATGATGACAAGAAATGCTCAAAACACTGCTAGATGAACTTTGAATACTTTAAGAGGGTCTTGTAAGGTTAAGTAATTGAATTTTGACTCCAATTCATATGACAGGGAGGAAATTCAAGTTACCAAGCTCAAGATATGATAAAAAAAGGTGAATAGATGTATTACTTGCTAATTAGAATTGTGTAAAACATAGTCAAAATGTAACCTAAAATAATGCTATATAATTCCATATTACCTTTTTAAATCTTATTTTTTACCTTGTGTTTGAAGGAGAGAAGAAGAAGGAAGATATGTCGAAGATGAAACCACTACAACCTATGCAGATGGAGGTGTTTCGACATTATGTGTTAGATGGTTTTGTGCTTGAGGAGGTAAGTATTGAATACATACTTTACATAATTTTGTCTCTTTCTCACTTTTTTTTTTGTAGGTATAGAACCTCACCATGTAAGTTATTTATAGGGTCCTTAGTAGGAGGTCGACCTAGTCTTGGATCAAGTTGACCAAGTCCTTTGTGTTTCTAGGGGTAACCTAGGGTCATGTCAACCTAACCTAGAGGCAAGTTGACCTAGTCGCTTGGAAGTTGAACTAGTCCCTAGGGAGGTCAACCTAGTCCAAATGTAGACTAGGTGGATTGTATAATTTGATATACTGATAAATCCCTTGTTTGATTCTTTTACATGATCCACCAGTTATGTGAGAGAACTGCATGTCTGATGTGATGGTATATATCCAAGAGCACATCCAAGATCTAGGGGGGAAAATATCTAGATATTCAGGGGTAAGTTTGTTCTAGGTTCAAAAATAACCAAAGGTTCCACAAGGGGATGCTACTATAATTGATGGAGAGATGGGATGTGACTATATGCTCATTCCACTTACTAGTGGGAGAGATGTCATTCACTTTGGAGGATGTGTATTGAATCTTGCACCTTCCAGTTCATGGATGGATAGTAAGGCCACAAGGACACATATCACATATATAGATCATGACAATTTTTTAGTACTACATGGGTATCCCATATAGAGAGAGACAAAGACCATACCAATTGTGCCTAAAGGGTATCATGCTTGAGTGGGAACCTCTTAGTAGGAAGATAATTCTATGCATTACTATCACTACTATCATACTCAATGGAAAGGGCACGATATTCTTGACTCCTCTAGCACATATAGTTAGGCATATGGAGAGAGAGTTGATAGTGTATGCATGGGGATGAAGCACAATAGCTCATTTATACTATGAGCTAGAAAATTTTTTGAGGTACCCATGGTAGAGTCTTATGACATGTGAACTCTTACAAGTGTGGGCCTTTGAGCACTTCACATGCACTAGACCATCTAGGTTCCTGACCAAGATACTAGATGAGTCACCAAGAGTGTATTCTTATGCATTGAGCCATCCCTGGTAGTTGGTGAAATATTATATTGGAGGATCAAATTAAACTAGATACAATCTATTGATGTTACTTGAAGACCCTACCATCTCATGATAGCATGGTTGGACTCGGTAGTGTAGATGAGATAGATGTAAAAGCAGAGGATTTTAGAGGGTAGGCACAAGCACATAGTGGTGGCCTACTATTATGATAGAGTGCTATGGAAGTTTTTTCCTCATCAAGATCCTTCATTTGTTCCTTGATATCCACATGAGTTAGATACAGAGATATCCCTTGGACTAGATACTAGTTGAGAATAGATGATGTAACACTAATAGATATCAAGGGCCTAGATGATGTTGAGGAGTTTCCTACATTAAAGGATCTAGAGCATCCAAAGACTATCTACAATTTTTTAATATTCAAGGTGTGAGACCCATATTCCTAGATAACTACCCTATAGGTGATCTAGGTCCATATTTTAGAGTATCATGAGGAGAGGATGGCATAGACAAGGATGATGATGATGATGACAACAACAATGATTATGATGATGATGATGATGATCTTCCACCAGAGGGAGACACCATGGAGGTTGAGGGTGAGGAGGATACATTAGTATTGGGTTGGAAAGCATAAGAGAGGGCACCATTTCCTATAGAACCTAGATCACTATGATCTTTCACACCATGAGGTCAAAACATGACCCCTCCCTCTAGAACTAGACAGATAGAGCACAGAGAGTCAAGTCGACCACCACATGCTACCCATATCTGGCATATAGATCTTAGGTTCTAGGAAGGAGATCTAGACATGAAAAATAATATATAAATGATATCATTTACACCTATAGTAGTGTTTCTATAGTTGATGTGAGAGTAGCTAGATCAATAGGTTTGTGAGCTATGGGAGCTATGTGAGTACCAACATAGATCTCATAGCTGATAAGGGAGCAGTACCTATAGGAGTCATATATTTATTTTGACTACCCAAAGGACAGCCCCATCATCATATCAGAGGCCAAAGAGATTAGGATCTCACCGTCCAATGGATGAGAGTTTATTGTATTATTTTGATATAGGGAACATTTTGTATCCAGTGCCTATTATGTATACCAAAATAGTTTGATGATAATATATGATAATGATGTTTTATTATCCCTTCTTACGATTAATTTGCATAACTAACTACAATACAAAAGAATGAAAACATTTGAATGTACTTAACATTTTTAAGATCACTTTTGAGAAAAGGAAAAATGTAAGCACATAGTATGAAGAATGATAATTTATATGTAATAATGACATAAATGCATAATATTAATGGGTTCCTTAAAATGCACACCATTCATATCAGCAATTTTATATGCACTAGATCCATATACTTCTTCAATAATATAAGGACGTAATCGGTTAGGACTAAAATTCCCTTTTTTCACCTGGCAAGGCATGTACATTCCTTTGAATCTCATAAATAACTAAGTCTCCTAACAAAAAAGAAAGTTCAATCACTTTACCATTATATCTTTTGTTCATTTTTTTATGATAATCTATGATGTGTTCTAGATTATTGATTCATTGTCCATCCAAAATCTCAAGCTCTTGTAAATGTTGCCCCCAAAAAGTATCCTTATCAATTATACCTTTGAAAGAAACTCTCAAAGAAGGAATCTCTAATTCTAAAGGCATTAGTGCATCTGCACCATATACTAAGTTATAAGGAGATGTTCTAGTTTCTATTTGAATACTAGTTCTATAAGCCCATAAAGTGTAAATCAACTAAGTGTTCCAATCCTTAGCATGTTTATCAACTATTTTTGAAGGATATGTTTGATAATCTTATTAGAAGCTTCAACTTGTCCATTAGATTGAGGGAAGTACAAAGAAGAAAAATGGTGATGAATAAGATATTTCTCCAAAAAGGAACTAACTTCCTTGTTTTTAAATTTGGAAGAGGGAGGAGAAATTTTTAGGGGTGGGGGGGAAATGGCATCAATGATAACAATACAAACAACACTAAGAAAGTTCAACACTTTCTTCCTGAGTTATTCAATACAAGACAAAGAGGGGCTTCCAAGAATAACTCTTAATGAGCCCTAGATTTGATTAGAAAAAACCCCAAAGAGGATAAACGGATGCCAATACAAAAAATATAGACTTATCAAGGAAGTATGCTAGCAAGATTCTCTTTCATGTAATGTATACAAAAAATATATAAAATGTAGATTTTAAATACACACAAATAGCCCAATAAAGATCTAAAAGTAAATATATGCTAGGAGGGAAAATAAGAGGTAAAGTACTCACCTTAAAATTCACAGTGGAAGAAGTAATTAAGCCCCAAAATTTGTGGATCTAGACCTTTTTCTAAATTTTTGATCATAGATCCTGGAATAAAATGAGGAAAGGAACAAAACCCATAAATATCCTGGAAAAAGGGCACTACAAGTCTAGATTGACTTAGAAGAGTACCCTACAACTAGGTTGACATAGTCCAATGAACTTGCAATGAACTTCTTCCTTGAAGAGTAGGTTTTGGATCTATAAGCTTCTTGATGATATCCAATAAATATGTATAAAAAAATTGTGTGTGGGTGGCTATAAAGGGGTTTGCCTTAGTCAACCCCCCATTTTGGTGATTTTCACCTCCATGAATAGTCATTAGGAAAAATGTCATGTGTATGTGTTTATCCTAGATGTGTAGATCTAGAATGTAAATATGCTAAAATGATAAGAATATATTATATGAATGAAACCCTAGCATGTAAGTGTTCATGTATGTAAATGTATGAAGATGCAAAGAATAAGATTTGAAGAATGATGTAGAAATGATACCAAGCCCCCAAGGCTAAATTACTCTAACCATATTTGATATCCCTTCACAAATCCATGTTTAATATATTTTCCTTTGAATGCTTGGTGAAGAATAATGACCTCACTATGCAATGAAGAATAAGAAAGCATCCCTTAATTTCACCTTGCAATTTCCTAAGTCAGATTGGGGTGTCCAAACATGCTTTATCCTTTCTCCTCTCATGTACAAATTATGGATTATATGTCCTTTTATAGTATATTTTTGGAATATTCATGAAATCACCCTATAAAAATCAATTTCAAAAGTGAGATTTTACCGCAAGGGTAAAACAACACTAGGCCTAGAATCATTGGAAGCTTTGGGACTAGGTCAACTTTGGTTGAGCTAGTCAGGACAAGGTTGATCTAAGTCAATCTTGTCCTGAAGGTCAACCTTCAAGGTCTTCCTCTTCTAGATTCCAGACTAGGATGGGTCAAAGGTAAAATTGATGGGGTGCTTCTCCACTTTAGAGCCTTTTTTCTCTACCAAGGCTACTTATTATCCTTCTTAGGATCCCTTCTCTAACCCCCTAGAGGACACTCGTCTAATCCCCTTCACCAAGAAAGTCTCCAATCAATTTAAGTTTCACTCTTTTGACCTCCAAACACCCTAACTGAGTACCTATTGCCTTAACTAGCCAAAATCCCACCAAGTGCCATCAAGGGGTCAAAATCCATTTTTCACCTTCTTTCAAAGGTTCTTGACACATTTAATGTCATTCTTCATCTTTTTGGTAAGCCTAACTCACCCACAAATCCAAATTGCTATGTTTGTTCTTGTAGCCCTAAGAGCCCCTATTAGCTCTCCTAGAAATAAGGAACCTGCAATAACTTAAAACTCCTTAAAAAGGCTTACATATGTCTATTAAAAATAAATTCACATTGAATAGGGTTTGTATATTTTCTTGGTGTCAAGCCTCCATGGTGTTCGTACAATATAGTTTCAAAAAACCCTTATTTTGAGGGTTTTAAGGGCAAAGATAGAAAAACAATTGCCAAATGCTCTAACCTCAAAATTGAACCTCCTCCTTTGGTTTTTAGACAACTAATACCTTACTTCACCATTTCTCATTCAATATTGGCATGAACTAATCCTCTGTTCTTGCTAGAGCTCATTTACAAGCCTAATTGCACCTTGCCAAGCCTTCATTTGCTTGCCTAGGGCTCGCTTGTAAAAATAGCTATTTGACTCCCACAAACTCTAGAATGGATATATAAACTATTTATAGAGGCTATCACTTTATTCCAAAAGGCCATAGTGTTTTGACCATGGAAACTCAAGCCATAGCCATTTGAATGTTGATTGCTCAAAACTGGGCAGCAGGAAAGGAAAACCTAAATAATTTTCAAAACTTGGTTAAATGACAACTAATGATAATAATAATAAATGGTACAAAATAAAAACATGTACCCAAGAATCTATTCCAACAAAAACATCAAGCACACCAATCCAACTATTCAAGAAATCTCCAAAAATGTGTTTTCTATCAACAAAATTCCTCCTTCACTCATGTGTTGTTTGTACAAATGCATAAACAACCCTTAGAAATGAGTTGGAAAGTGTTTATATAGGTGCTCCTAACTATTTTTTCCTTTTTTTTGAATTATAACCACCCATTTTTCTCTTTCGTAGAAAAGTGCAAAAAATTGCTATTGCAATTTTGCAAAAATTGCAAAGTTGCTAATGAGCAATTTTGACAACTTTTGCAATTTTACAATCTAGGCCTCCAAACTTGTCTATTTTGGTTTCAATACCTATAAAATTAACCTAAAACACTTAAGGACCTCCATTAAACATTTCTCACTCCATTTTTGGCATTTTTCCACATTTTTCCCTATAGAGAAAATTTAAGCATTTCTGGTCTCATCAAGACCTAATTGCTAACAGCATGACTCAACCTAGAATATTACCTAATGACACATATAAAACATACCTTGGGACCTTAAATTTATTCCTTATTCATTAAATGGTTGGTTATACCACTTACAAACCAAAATTTGTGTTAGGGTTTTACCTTACCCCAAAGTGCTCCTGCACCATTCTCCCCCTACAAGTAGAAGCTTAAGATACATGTGTAGAGAGGAACTCCTTGTTGATGCCATGCTTCTTGAAATCACTCTCAGTAATCCAAGTTTCTTCAGCTTTAGGTTTATCTTACCATTTCACTAGATGTTCCTTATAAAGCTTGTTTCTTGTGCTCTTTTTCACTCTAGAGTCTAGTATCTTCTCCAATTGTGGTTACCTCCTTTCAAATACCTATAGGTCTAATATATCCTTGTTTAGCTCTACCTAATACTTCTCTTCATCCACATATAAACCCTTGTAGGGTATCAATTCTTTGACATTGAAAATGAGAGAGATAGACATGTCACCTAGTAGACCAACCTTGTAAGCATCAGACCCATACTTCTCTAATACTTTGCATGGCCCAATCCTTTTCATTTGAAACTTACTAGGGATGCCCTTCTATATTTTGTCTTTATTTAGGTAGACCATAACCAAATCTCCCACTTGGAAGTGTAGCTCTCTCCTCCCTTCATCCTTCTTCTCCTTTAACTTCTAATTTGCTTCCATCAAGGTCCTTTTAACCTAATCATGTATTTCCTTCATAGACTAAGAAAAGTGTTTAGTATGTCCACTGATGGTGCCATGTGTTGGTAGTTCCCTCAACTCCATTATGCCCCTTGGATGTGTGCCATACACTACTTGAGATGCACTTAAACCTTTGTCCTATTCTTGCTATCATTATAGGAAAAATCTATCTAAGATATAACTTGTTCCCAACTCTATCCATACTCCTTAGGGAGACACCTTAAGAGGTTTCCTAGGACCCTATTAATGACCTCTATCTACCCATTAGTTTGGGGATGGTAGGCAAAGCTATGAGATAGGTTTGTACCCAATCTCCTCCATAGGGTCTTACAAAAGTGCCCCATAAACTTAACATCTTTGTCAACCACAATGTTCATTGGTAGCCCATGAATTTTGACCACCTCCTTCAAGAATAAGTTAGCTATATGGCTAGCATCATGTGTTGTCTTGTATGGGATGAAATGGCTCATCATGTTTAATTTATCTACCACCACAAACACACTATCTAACCCTATTTTAGTCCTTGGTAAGCCTACTATGAAATCTATGTTGATGCATTCCCAAGGCCTATTAGGAATGTGTAGAGATTGGTAGAGTCATACATTGGATGAAGTGTCCTTTGCCTTCTGACATATGCCAAATTGTTCTACATATTTCCTCACATCCTTTTGCATCTTGGGCCAATAGTTAAACTTTTCCACTACATCTAGGGTCTTGTTAAGGTCAAAATGCCTACAAAAGCTTCCATTGTGCTTCTCTTGTATGAGATTTTCCCTCATGGATCCCCTTGGGATGCACAACTACTGACCCTTAAGCAATAACCCATTCTATAAGGTATATTTAGAAAAGTCACTATGGAAATGATTTTCAAAGTTAGTACATATCTTGTATGCTTTTGAAAAATCAATATCCTCACCATAGTCCTTGAATACTTCTAGTCCTATGCTTTGCAACTTGACTTCTTGTACAATCAACAACCTTCTACTCAAAGCATCTAACACCTAGTTATTTGTGTCCTTGTGTTTGATAGTGAAAGTGTAGGACTACAAGAACTCCATCCATTTGATGTGCCTCAATCTAAGCTTCTCTTGGGAATTGATAAAACTTAGTGCTTGATTTTCTAGTAAAGACAACAAACTCCTTAGGCAATAGGTAATGCCTTCACTTCTTAAGGGCTTGAACAAGTGCATAGAGCTCCAAGTCATATGTTAAATACCTAGTTTCAGCTTCATTAAGCCTCTCACTAAAAAATGCCATAGGCCTACCCTCTTGGATTAGGTCTACCCCAACTACTATGTTGCTACCATCACACTCTACCACAAATGGCTTCTCAAAAATAGGCAAAACCAATTTAGGTTGGGTTGCCACCTCCTTCTTCAACCTTTCAAAAATTTCATCTACATCCTTGGTCCATATGAACTTGGTCCTCATACCTGCCTTAATGGTGTCATTTATGGGTGTACGAATCTCACTAAACTTCCTCACAAAATTCTTATAAAATTGTGCTAGGCCATGAAATTTTTTGACCTTGGTAGCATATCTAGGAGTAGGAAAACTCAAGATTGCCTCTACCTTACTCTTATCCATTTTC
The DNA here is from genome assembly GCA_028749045.1 of Cupressus sempervirens. Lineage (NCBI taxonomy): Eukaryota > Viridiplantae > Streptophyta > Pinopsida > Cupressales > Cupressaceae > Cupressus > Cupressus sempervirens. The sequence goes on from CM053785.1 coordinate 349,700,391, forward strand.
ATTCTTCCTTGGGACAAAAAAAAACCTAAGTACACTAGCTCTTCTTTCATGAACTCACTCTTCTCAAGGTTTACTATTAACTTCTCTTCTTGAGGCTTCCTCAACACCATTTATAGGTGCTTCATGTGCTCCTCTTTTGTCTTGCTAAAGTTGATGATTTCATCTAGGTACACCACAACAAATATTCCTATATAGTCTTTTAAGACTTCATTCATGACTCTCATGAAGGTACTTGGTGCATTGGTAAGGCCAAATGGCATTACCAATCACTTATAGAGACCTTTAGTAGTCTCAAATGTAGACTTCCATTGATCACCCTCCTTCATCCTAATCTGATATTAACCACTCTTGAGATCAATTTTAGAAAAGTATCTAGCTCCACCAAGATAGTCCATTAGATTCTTTATCCTAGGAATAGAAAACCTATACCTAATTGTGATTCTATTGATTGACCTAGAACTAGTACACATCCTCCACTTACCTCCCTTTTTAGGTGCTAATACAACTAGTACTATACATGGACTAATGCTCTTCCTAATCAACCCCTAATCAAGCAACTCTTGGACTTATCTAGCTATCTCCTTGTTCTGCTCTGATGTCATCTTCTATGCAGCCTTGTTAGGCAATGATGCACCTAGTATGAAGTCAACTTGATGACTTATGGCTCTTTTTGGGGGTAGTATTGATGGTGCTCCATCACAAATAATGTCTTTGAACTGATCTAATAGTTCTTGCACTTTTGTAGGTATAAGTGCTTGTGTTGATGACTTCTCCTCCTTTGGCTTCACCATGATGGCATACCCTATTCCTTCACCTTTGTTTAAGTCCTTGAGGAACTCTTTTCCACTCATTAGTAATGTTTTAGTAGTAGCCTTCTCTACCTTATCTTCTTGCACTAATGACTATATCCTATAGGTGATCCCATCCTTTTTGAATGAATACTTGTTTTCCTTCCCATGATGCACTACCTCTATGTCATACTACCAAGGCCTCCCTAATAGTAGATGGAAAGCATCCATAGTGTTGCAATTAACAAGTGGGAAGATTTACTTCTGAGAGTGGGGCGGGGGGGGGTGAATCAGAAGTAACCAATTTTAACCTTTACAAATCCTTTTAGCTGAAATCATTCACATGCATCTAGTTCATCTAATGAACATGAAAGTAAAAGACATACATGAAAATAGATAACACATATTGACCCAGAAACCATCCAAAATGAGAAGGTAAAATTGGGGTGGAAATGGTACCCACAAAATATCACTATAGCAATATGTAACTGTTCAAGGTTACAATGTTTGAACACTTCCAATGGTTTGCCCTATGAAAAGCCTTTCTTGTTAAAGACTTTACACCCTATTAAAAGTGACCTAGTTAAAGGATTTAACTACCCTACTAAAAGTAGGCCTAGTTAAAGGACTTTATACATTCACTTGGAATGCCACCCTATTAAAGGATTTATAAATGGTTGCTAGGCCAACCTAAGTCCATAGGATTTTTAGTCCTAATACAATTGCTAGAGAGTATTAGAAAATTTTGACCTGATGACTTGCAATCCTCAATTGCTAATTCCATATCCTTGTTTTTCTCTTACTACTCTAATCCTTACTTGATATCATATGCCCCTCTTCAAAGTTCTTATACTCTATTCTTGATCAACTAGATTCTACAATACTACTTTGTTCTTCACTAAGTCTTTTCACCCTTTTGTACTTCACTATAATTCACCCATACACTTCTCTCTCATGCATCCTCTCTCTATGCATAATGGGGTATCATCCTCCTTTTAAAGATTTTGAAAGACTTAGGGTTAGGTATGAATCTATGATCAATAAAAAATCTTCATTTCCGGCTCATTTCTTGCATTTTTCCTATTGGTTGCATTCCTTTTCCATTTTTCTTATTGGTTGCATGTTGATTACATAGGTAATGCAAAAGATTCAATCTTATCTTCAAGATCCTTCAAGATTCATCATGTGTTGGCTTCAAAAATGGTTTACATCTAAGTTTGTGAAGACACAAACTCATATGTTGATTCTATGTTACTCGGCACTTACTAATTGCTGATGCTCAGCACATATAGGAAAATTGGCTCACTTGGCTCCTATAGTAATTCTATTTCACTCGACATCTATAGTGACTTGGCATCTATACTTTTCTTCGCATTTGAACTTCGCTCAGCACCTAAAGATTACTCAGCACTTGTTGAATTCTCTAGCTCAGCACACATTATAGCTCGGCTTGTATATTATACTCAGCATCATCTTGAGAAATGGTTAAGTGTGTTGACACTCAATTTTCAAAACCAATCTAAGACTAACACATAGGTAGTACATCACATAGAATCTTGTCTTGATACTTACCAATAGTGATATTTTCCCATACTTGTTCATTCACTAATATATTATGCTCCTTGTTCAACCAAGTCACCCTCTAAAGATACACATGGGGAATATTTGTTAAGAAAGACTTTTGTACTACCTCCTCTGACATCACATTATTAGTAGACCCTAAATCTATGATCACCTTACATACTTTTCCAAGTATCTTTCATGTAGTTTTGAAAAGTTCCCTCCTCTATTTAGGTTCCTCCTTTACTAACTCATTGACCAAGACTCTCCTCAACATGAGGTTCACACCCTTTTCTATTTCAAGGTCCACTTCCCCTATTTTTTGATTGTCTTCCTCTTGGACATAAGTTATCTTCTTGTCCCCATAAGATGTTGATGCCTTGTCTAGACATCTATAGGCAGGATACCCTAACTTTCCACAGTGGTAAAATTTCATATTAGTAAAGTGTGAGCTTCTATTGCTATTCCCATATCTACCTTTTCCCCCATTATTGAATCATCTTCCTCTGCTAGAGCCTTCCCTTTGACTGGTCTCACTGGCCTACTCATTTCACTTGGAATCTCCATAGCTCCTCTGATCATTGGTCCTTCCACTAGAACCACCTCTTGAGTTACCTATGAAATCTTTACCTCTGCCTCTTCCTTTGGAGCTTGAGTCACCCTTCTTCCTCAACTTGTATTCCACCTACCTAGCCATTTGGAAACAACTCTATAATGTGGTGAGACTAAATAAGCTCAGTTCATCTTAGATAGACCACTTAATACCATTCAAGTACCTTGCCACCTTGATGCTCTCTACCTCTTGCACCCTTGACCTTAGAGAAATTTTTTGGAACTCTTCAATGTAGGTAAATACATCAAGATCCTTTTGCTTGTGAATCTAAATTTCATAATCATCTATAAAATAGGTCTCTTTTATTTTAGCTACCATAGCCTTCTAATTACCTATTGGTTTCTTCCCTTCATTCTCTCTTTCCTCTTACATAAACTTCCACCAAGTTAGTTCATGCCCTTCCAATCTTGACTTTTCAAACTTTACCTTCTAAGCCTCTATTGTCTCTTCACATTCAAAGTAATTCTCAATACTCTCAATCCACTCTAGGACCACCTCTACATCCATCTTCCCATGGAATAGTGAAACATTCTCGAGACTCTTTCCTCCAAATGCTTTGAGAGCTTTAAGGAATGGTTCTTTCTCACCAAGTAGAGTATCAATTTAGGTATTTCATCCTCCAAGTCCACCTTCTCTTTGCTTTTACTAGTGTCTTCATCTTCCCTTGCCAGGGCCACATCTTCCATTTCTTTCAACTTGTCTTTCATCTCTTCTATGGCCTCATCAAGAAGCCTAGTTTTCTACTCTGTGAACTTCTTCTATTCATCTACCTCCTTAGCCAATTCTACATTGGTAACCATCTTTGAAGATCGACTTGATTCAATGGAATACAACATACCACCACAAGCCAAATCTTATGGCTCTGATACCACTTTAATTGGGAGCTTCTTCACTTTAAAGCCTTTTTAATCTACCAAGGCTACTTCTTAGCATTCTTAGGATCCCTTCTCTAACCCTACCCTAGAGGACACTCTTCTAATCCACTTTCACCAAGAGACTCTCCAATCAATTCAAGTTTCACTCTTTTGACCTCCAAACACCCTAACTGAGCACCTATTGCCTTAACTAGCCAAAATCATGCCAAGTGCCATCAAGGGGTCAAAATCTAGTTTGCAACTTCTTTCTAAGGTTCTTGACACACTTTATGTCATTCTGCATCTTTTTGATAAGCCTAACTCACCCCATACTCCAAATTGCTGTGTTTGTCCTTGTAGCCCTAAGAGCCACTTGAAAAACTCCTTAACAAGGCCTATATATTTCTATTAAACATTGTTCCAAATTGATTAGGGCTTGAATATTTTCTTTGTTTTAATCCTCCATGATGTCTATACAGTACAGTTTTAGAAAACCCTTATTTTGAAGGTTTCAAGGGAAGAGATAGAAAAACACTTGCCAAATGTTCTAGACTCAACATAAAACCTCCTCCTCTAGATTTTGGACACCTAATGCCTTAATCCACCATTTCCCATTCAATATTAGCACATGTCAATCCTCTATTCTTGCTAGAACTCAGTTACAAGCCTCATTGTGCCTTGCCAAACCTTCATTTGCTTGCCTAGGGCTCGCTTGTAAAAATAGCTATTTGACTCCCAACAACTTCAAAATGACTATGTAAATTATTTATATAGGCTATCACTTGATTCCCAAAGGCCATAGGCTTTTTACCATGGAAACTCTAGCCATAGTCATTTGAATGCTAACTACTCAAAACTGGGCAGTAGGAATGCAAAAGCTTAATAATTTTCAAAACTTGGTTAAATGACAACTAATATAAAAAAGACTAGTATAGAATCAAAACATGGATCCAAGAAGATATTCCAACCAAAACAAGAAGCACACCAATCCAACTATTCAATAAATCTCCAAAAATGTGTTTTCTATCAACAAAAATCCTCCTTCACTCATGTGTTGTTCATACAAATGCATAACCAACCCTTAGAAATGAGTTGGAAAAGTGTTTATATAGGTCCTCCTAACTCTCTTGGAATTTTTTATGAGTTATAACCACCCATTTTTCCCTTTCCTAGAAAAGTGCAAAAGTTGTTATTGCAATTTTGCAAAAATTGCAAAGTTGTCAATGGGCAATTTTGACAACTTTTGCAAATTTTGCAATCTAGGCATCCAAACTTGTCCAGTTTGGTTTTAATACTTATTAAGTGAACCTAAAATACTTAAGGACCTCCATTAAACATTTCTCACTCCATTTTTTACATTTTTCCCTATAGAGAAAATTTAAGCATTTCTAGTCTCATCAGGACCTAATTGCTAACAACATGACTCAACCTAGAATCTTACCTAATGACACATCTAAAACCTACCTTGGGACCTTAAATTTAGTCCTTATTCACTAAATGGTTTGTTAGACCATTTACAAATCAAAATTTGTGTTAGGGTTTTACCTTACCCCACGGTGCTCCTACACCAAAAATAGATGTCCCAAACTATCAACTAGATATCCAATTAGGATTGGGTCAAGAGGTTAATGTTAGGCTCATTAAAATATTCCCTAAAGGATGGGGGTAACCCTTATTAAGCACTAGAGACATATCAACCTCCTAAATAGAACATACATGATCCTTTCCAAAGTCTTAGCATCCAAAATTAAGAGAATCTTATGTATGATTATCAACCCCTTAGATATGATTTATTAAGGCAAGATACATACTTGAAAACTTGATTACCTATTGAAATACTATGGATTGGGAATAAAGTTTCAAGATATAATATAGACATGCTTCTAATAGATTATGAAAAATAACATATGATAGGTTTGAATGGAGTTTCATCTTGATGATGCTTCAAGCACTTAGGTTCTCTCCCATGTTATGTCATATGGTCTCCACTCTAATGGTTGGTACTAGAGATGTAGTGAAAATTAATGGGGATAGTTCTAAATCATTTGAACTCTCTAGATCTATCAAACAAGGATGTTCTCTTTCTCCTACCTTGTTTATTCTAGTTGTTGATTCATTGCATTATCTCCTTAGGGATAACTTGTTATCTCCTAAAGCCAAAGGACCCATTATTCCTAGTAATGATGAGATCTCTAATGTACAATTTTTTGATGACAAAAAAATATTGTTTGTTTTGGAAAAATACAATATGAATCACTTAATGTAGATGGATCTCTTTTTCTCTACTTTAGGTAGAAAAATCTCTATCTCCAAGTATATTCTACAAGGTTGGAATGACCTACCCCTAGTCTAGTGTGGTAAACATGAAACTAGATGGAGGGGTAGGGGATAACCATGTGGTAAGGTGTCTAGGGATTCCATTTTTTTTAATCCAAAAATTAATGATATGTGGATTTGGATTAAGGATAAGATCAGTGTTAAACTCAACAAATAGAATTCCCACTATCTTACTATGGCTAGCAAAATCCATGTTTATCATAAAAATATTTCCTTGTACACAATTTTCTTTTCTTCTACCTAGCTAAACTTAATTTGAACCAATTTGGATTCATTTAGAAATTAATTAGAGAGTTGTTGTGCTCTAATGGAAAAGGTGGCAAAAAGACACATGTAGTTTGGTGGGATTGGTGTTCCAAGAGCAAGGAGATTGTGGAACTAGGGCTGAAAGACTTTAGAACCCAAGGGATTGCTTTGAAAATTAAATGAATTGGAAAAAATTTCCAAGGTAGAGAGCCATGGAAAGTCTTGATCAAAAATAATTTGTAAAGGGGTTGTCCTTACTGAGCTAAATTCTAAAGTAGGTTGGACGTGTTGGACTTTCTCACTCTAAAAGTTAACACTGATGTAGGAGGATCCAATGTGTTCAAGTCACTTTGGAAAATATGGGATTTTTAAACCTCTATTTGGGGATACGTCAAAGACATAACAAGGAAATATTTTGTGTTTTCAAGGTTTCATTGATGGAATCTAAAGAGTGGTGACAAGCCACTCATCCTTGTGAAAGGGTGCTCTACAAAGAAATAGGCCAAAGTGGTATATGTGTATTCAATTATATATTTAATAATGGGGATCATATTCCTTGGTCAAAGCTAAGAGAAAAATTTGAGATACCAACTTCTCATTGGAGGACATATTTCTTTAAAAAGGGCGCTTTGGATTGCCTAACTATTAAACCTTGTTCCAACTTTTTTGTTCTGATTCTTCCCCTTTCTATTGTTTTAATTCCAAATTTGTATACTCTACTTCAACCTCTTAGTTTTTTTATATTAGACCATCTAAACTCTAAATAGGACTTAAACTTTGAGCCACTCATTTGGAATAAACTTCTTGTCAATGTATAGTACAAGAGCCTAAGATGTAATGTTTCTTATGGAGGCTTCTTTTACATAAATTACCCTTCAAGACACCCAAGGGCGAGCACAATTTCTTCTCGATGTGTAAGAAACTTGAGTCTATTCACCATTTTTTTTTCAAGTGTATTTATACCCAGGAAGTATGGAGTTTGCTTGGATTAATTCTTGACAACAATTTTACTATTAAAAATATTATCCCTAGTACTATTGTTAAAGACAACAAATGGTATAATGTTTTTTGGTCTATACTACCTTCTATCTTGCTCTAGTTTATTTGGAAGTGTAGTAATAATTATGGATTTCAAGGTAAAGCTAGGAACCTTACGGAGCCTTTGAAGAGACTCATATATTTTGATGTTTCTCTATAGATAACAATGGTCTTCAAGCTAAAAGAAAGTAAATTTATTCAAATCTTGAAAGAAGATAAATGCACTATGTAGAGAAAAGAGATTTCACATTGCTATACATTAGTATGGGTTGTAGATGATTTCGATCTTACCCTAACCTAGTTCATCCAAAAACTCAAGCAAGATGGTAATTGGAGGACGAGTCCTCAAGAAAGGGATGTACATGTTGATCTATTTGTGTCACATTCTCCTATGTGCATTACTACTTCTAGTTCTAGAAGTCAATGATGTGTTTCCTTTTAATTATGTTGTCATAATGTATTTAACTATAAAATCTCTTATTAAAAATCATAATGATTTTTTTTTTTGTGGGTGGGACTATTACATGATGCTCAATGACTAAGACAAGTAGTTCATAATTATTTTGCAGACTCATCTTGATGTTTTCTTCTTGATATGAAATAGAATGTGTGTGTGTGTGTGTGTGTGTGTGTGTGTGTGTGTGTGTGTGTGTGTGTGTGTGTGTGTGTGTGTGTGTGTGTGTGTGTTAAAGTAAGATTCAAATTTCATTTAATAGATATATTTATTATCTTATTTTATTTTATTTAAAGTCGTATGTTTTAATGTCAAAAAGAAATAACATTTGCACTAGCATGATATTATGTTTGCATGATTTTTTAAATCGTAAAATGATTTATTAAGTGTTCCATTATAAATATATCAGTAAATTGCTATGAGAAAGAATAGGAGACTACATGCATTTATAGGGAACATTTTTTGTCTTTCATCTTCTTATGGACTTGGAGTTCTACTCTCGAAGGAGTGAGTTTTATTTTCTACACACATAGGTAGATATAGTCCAATTTTTTGGAGGGCATTTTAATTCTTCTACACAGGCATACATACCATGTGGGGGTTCTAGTTTTCTTCTGTATCTTGATGGTTATTCTTTGAGGAATCTGTGTGGATGTTTAGGTTATTTGGAGGTCATTTGGAGTTCAATGTCAATCAAGTGTGCTTGTGGATCAATTATCTACAAGTTTCTCATAGTTAGGTTCTTGATTTAGTGAAATTTGTTCCTACATATGACCCTATGATTATTTGTGCAATTTAAGATCGATTTTAGGTAGTTTAGTGTAGTTTGACATCAACTTGGAGAGCCACATGCATGCAGTTTGAGGTTAGGAGAGTTTTGAGGTGGTCAATTGTGTGTTTCTAGTAGTTTGATTGTTTGTCTTTCTTGTTTTTTTATCTACACAACCCTTCGTGATTCTTGGCCTCTATCTAGTCTTTTGACCTCATTTTTATGGGTTCTCTCTTTTGGCTAGATTGTACGTCGTGCATTAAAAATTTTGGCAAATTGTATTTGACTTGATGGTTTGTAGCAAATTTCCTAGTTATTTATATAGGAAGAAGTTGATTCCTTTGCAATAATTTTTCTATACCCAACATTGATTGTGAGTTATTAAATTCAAATATATTTTTTCATTATAATCAATATCCTTTTACTGTTTAATGCAAAATGTGATATCCCATAGTATATAAATGTGACTGTATCTTTCTTTTTAATGTTAAATATGAGAAAACATTAGTTTTTTTAAATTCCCCTTCAATATCTTCAATAATTTCCCCTTCTTCAACATCAAAATCTATAAGTGGGATGAATGTTAAGCTAGGAGGTTGAGGAATAAGGGAGATGGTTTCTTTACAAATATCTTGCAACAAATTGATGTTAAGGGTTCCTAATTCTCTTGAAACCCCATAATATTGAATCATAAAACATCCTTCCTCTTTGAACTCAAGTTGAACCTCCCTCAAAAACCTAATACAAAGGTTGGATGTCCTAGTAACTAGATTGTAAAATTTTCCTTCATAATTTTCCTCCTTTTCCTCTCTAAATGTTTTTATGTCATTTATAGATCCATAATATAATTACAGTTTTATATGATAAATCAAATGATTGGTGATTATTTTTAGAGGTTTCAAGCTCTTTCTATCATACCTTAAATTGATTAAAATGTTGATAAAAGATGAATTTAACTAAGTGTTTCTATGTTCTACAAGAAATTTTTTGATTACAACCCACTTGGAGATTAATTTTGATGAAAAAATGCTTGAAAGTTTTATTTCCCCTTTTAAAAGTAATGTTATAACCTTCATAAAAGAAAATGGAATCATTCAATATATCTTTTTTAAAGGAGGCCTTACAACAATCAAGATAAAGAAAACTATTAGACAAGTTTTTAATACTTAACTATGCCCCAAAATCTTCAAACGTCCAAACTACAATATTGGACATGGAAGAATAGTTGTTGGTCCAAAAAGAATAGAGGCCATGAAATGATGTTAAAGGCCTTCTGTGTAAATTTTACTTAACACAAATGTAATTTCTAGATTGTTGAGCCTAATCCTATCATCAACACCATTAAATCTTGGATGACCAATATATCAAGGTGGCAAAACTATTAGGAGTGGCTTAAGATTTCCAGGCTCAACCCTTTATGGATTTCCATGAAAGCTACCATTTTTTCTAGTTTATTTTGTAGTACCTTGTTCCATGTATTTTTGCCCAATTTTATATCGAGATTGATCCTCTACAATAATATTCAGACCATTATCGATAGTCATCTTTATCAAATTAATTCTAAAAGAACCCATAGGAACTATATTTTCTCCCATGACCCTTTAATGATTAGGAATTTCCTAGCTATTAGAAAATTTATCCTTCCTCTGATTTCACAAGATCCAGGAAGTATAGACTCTATAACTACCCATATTCATCCAATCACTAGACCCTCTTTCTAAATATTTTGCTTTTCCAAGATAACATTAGTTGGGTTTGTCAAGGAAGCATTCTTATTTCCATGGATAACCTCTTCATGTGCCCTAGATGGTGAAATTATTTGATTTTGAGCTTTATAGTCACTTTGACAAGAAACACCAAGCTCCTTCCTTCCTTCAATACTTCCACTAGGGACAAGGCCTAAGAAATACTTATCACAAGATGTCTCATTTGACATATCTACAAGGATGCTAAATTTGTTACTACAATTCAAATCCATCCTTCCATTATTTTTGGCTAAGATTCGTGCCTTTATTTTAGCAGGAAACCTTAGGTTTTCCTACCATATTCACAATTTTATTTGCAAAGTAAATGTTTTTTGTAGAATTCACACAAAAGAATTTTTTCACATAGTTTGCCATTTTTTAATAGATATCAATTTACCAAATTTAGAATTTAGAATTAATAAATAGTAAACATGTTATTGTTTATTAAGAATTATAATTGGAGTTATATTTATTTTTTTTGTATTTACGAGTATTTGTTATATGATTGAAAATTAATGAATATTAATGAGATTAACATTTATTAAGAGTGGTGGATTTTTGTTTTAAATTAAATGTTAAAAAAATATTAATAGCAATTGGAATCTTTGGGTGAAATAATATTAATGTTTTAGATTATGGTAAAATTTGAAGGGACCCGAAATCCTTTACAAAATCCTAAAGATAAACATTAAAGCACTACCAAGTTTTACAAGGACCTGAAACCTAAAGTTAAAAAAAACATTCAAACCAAGTTTTACAGGGACTTGAAACCAAAAATTTAAACCATACAAAATGACCAGGTTTTATAAGGACCTAGAACCTAAAGTTTTAAACAAACTAGAAAGCAAAAAGAAAAAACTAGCAAAATCGCCCAGACTAGAAACTAGTACACCCAATCCGCAGCCAACACCTATAGTAGCTCCTTGATAATGTTTGCCACCTCTTTACTAGCTTATACAACACTCTAGATGATGTCAGCTAGAGAAAGAACAGGAGCCTCAAGGGCCTTAATAACCTTTTTCCTTGTGCTCTGCTTGGTTCTCTTACTAGGCCCACCAAGACTTCTCAATCCAACATTACTAGAAGACATAATATCTTCATTACTTTTCTTTCCCAGATGAGCCACTACAGCACAAAGACTAGAAGTGACTTGTTCCATTTTGTGACCACTTTCCTTTATAAGGTGATAAAGCTCCTGTTTGTACTCTTTAAGCTTATCAAGTATATTACCAATTTGCACTTCCAGCTAGGTTCTCTTAGCGTGTTCAACATCCAAATCTCTCTGCATTATCCCCATTTTCTTCTTGAGAACCATAGATTCATTATACAGCTCCATGAATCACCCTATAGAGAAGTCTCCACCTTAAGCCTGGCAGTGTGAAGAAAGGAGAGCTTAGCATCATGGGAGTCATCCCTCCCATCAACAACATTCTTAGGCTCAAAAGAAGTCACAATATTGATCTAGGTATCAATATTTCTGTCTATATTCTCCATCGTTTCCTTGTTCACACCTTTACTTTGGCTATTATCCTTACCAATAGGGTGTTTGTCTTCATTATCCTTTCCTATTTCCTCCTCCATTTTCTCCTCACTAGCATTTTGAGAGGGGTGATCACTCTATTTATCATCCTCCTACCTAAGGACTTCTGACCCCACATTTGTGTCTGTATTTCTATCCTGACTTCCCTCCACATTTTCTTTACCAGTAGACACCCCTTTACTCCCAGAGTAACGATCTAGGTTAGAATTAAAATCCTCCATTTCTATTTTCTCATCATTATACATTTCCATATTCTCATTATTGTCTGAGTTCTTAGACTCTGTAATTTCCTCAACATGTTTCTTTGTCTTTTCCTATATAAAACCTTCTTGTTAACACTAGCCCCTTCTTCCACCTTAATTCTCTTAGGGTGGATCTCACTTCCAGTCCCTTTCCTTTTCTTATGAACTAGAGAGGACTTTATAGCCTTACTTTTACAAAAAAAAATTCAATAAGTAAATTTAAACCTTCATGAAGGATAAGATGAGACTCTTTCTTTCTATGTGCATGAAGGCTAAGAAGCTAAAAATATTTCAAAAAAAAGGGGAAGGAAATTCTATCTTTGTGCCTAAAATGATTTAGGAAAACAAAGTGAAATTTACGAACCCTTTTAGCCCTACCATCAAGAATAAAGTTCTTACAGATACAAGACAGCACATCCCTCCAAATAACTTTAATTTGTTTCAATTTGTAGAAATCCCCATTTTTCTCCAAATTCTTCTCTTTAGCTTCTATCTTTGGAAATTTCTTGAAGGTTGCATTGGAGATGCTAGTCTCCTTACTGAATTTAATCCCTTCTTTTGGAAGCCCCATAACCTTAGTAATAAAATCTTCAATCAGTTTCACCGTGACCCCATGCAAAGTTACTCTATCTTCAAACTAGTTTTTGAAGAATGCTTTTGTAATGTGAGGTTTATACTCATGGAGTCACTCCAAATAGGTTGTCACATTACCCTTTTGCAAAATTTTCCACACAAAGGCCTTAGCCTTCCATGCCCTGCAATTGCTCAACTCTTGCTTTATATGTTCCTTGCCCATCTCAAAAACCTGAAAATCTTTGTAGAACACTAGAGTAGCACAACCTAGAAAATGTAATGAAGTATTGAAGATTATCAAGGAGCTAATAGCTATACTTACGTGCCAAATGCAAATCATAATAGTGCAAAGGTACTTCCTAGGGAATCTCAAACTACCCTCTGTAAACCCGCCACTCTTCTTCATAAATTTTCCAATCTTAGGAAATATTTCCTTCTCTAGAAAGTGTCCTATCATTATTAACAATATTAATGTTAAATACTTATGATCTTATGTGAATATTTTATAACAAAACTCAACTTTATTAAATACTTGTATCATTTGAGATCCTTGTGTGTTATTGTTTTGCACTTGTACTATTATTACATACCATGCAGCATCTATAGTGGATGTACTTCATTGTATTAGTTATACTTATATATTCATTATGAGATAATGCATTTGGTGTTTCCTTATGGATATGGACATTGTATTTATGATTGAATCTAACAAATAATATTTACACAAATGTGATTCAACATTGAGGAACACTAGAGAAATATAAATTGCATTTAGTATACATTTATGTACATGTAATGTGTTTTCAATTGTATTGCTTCCACATGGTTACTTTGATGAAAATAAAAAGTTTCAATAAACATAGTTCATATTTAGGTTGATTTCTCTTTGGTTCCCTAATAGAGCATTACAATGTATGTGTGTGTGTGTGTGTGTGTGTTAAAGTGTGATTGTCTTTGCACCAAAAGATTGACTTATCAATGGCTTATATGACCGCTAGACACATAGAATCTACACTAGGGGTTAGTTCCTCGTCACAAATTATGTGGTGAATGCTAACCATTTTTCCAAAAATCTCCTCCTAAGTATTATGTGGGGGATTTGAACTCATGACCAAGCTCTATTACCACTTGTTACAAGTGCAATCCCCTAACTTGTACTGAAGGGAAGGTGTTGTTGTAATTAAACATTCTAATTAAATTATAATTAAGCTTACGTAGGATAATGTGTTGCATAGTAGTTTGCATACAAGACATGTAGGAGTTTGCAGGTCTATGTTTAAGCATGGTGTAGGATAAATTTTGCATTAGGTTGTGATATTTTTTTATCACATTCTAATTTGTGTGTGAGGTCCATCTTTGGTGCACACACCACATTATAATCCTCTACATGCTACACAAACTTCATTGCATAATTGAGGATAATTCACCTTTGGTGGACATGTGATTCCACTTTGTTGGAGATAACTCATCTACTCCTTATCTCCCTCTCTCATTGTGTTGCCTATAAAAGTAAACACATTTGTGGTATGAATCATTCTAGTTGAGTTGGTTTATTATATTATTATAAAGTGTATGTTTATTGGTAATAATATCATCTTAGCATCTTGTTGTTATTGTCTTGCTATTCTCTTGTGAAATCTATCATGGTATTTTATTAAATATCATGGGGATAGTGTAAAGTCATCTTAAAATATAATAATAAAAACTAGGAGAACTATATCTTTTTCACTAACAATAGGCTAGAGTCATTAGAGAAAGAGAAGTTGGACATTCATAGTATCCCATACAAAAAGGTAAAAATTAACTTTGAAAATAATTCAGTTTACCTAAAATACACTCCATCAAGGAGTCTCCAACAGTGAAACAATAGAACCTTTTCTCCTTGCAAGTGCGTCAATCCTCTCTCCATGATTAGTCACCTCTTCTAACTCCTAAGGTTTCACATGTTCTTCATTAGTAGACACCATCTTGATGTAATGGATCTTCCCTTTGCCATGACACTGGTGACCTAGTTCATAAGGATCCTTGCATGTGAAACAAAGCTTCCTCCTCTCAAGCTCCTAATGTGTGGCATTATTCGTCATTGACTTCTTCTTGAATTTTTTTTTTCTTTCCTATATGTGCAAGAGGTGACTTGGTGTGTGTGTAACTCCTAGAAGAAGATGATGAAGCATGCATGTCACATTCCTCCTTGATCATCTCAATAAGTGTGTAGGGATTTAAGCCTTTGACGCAAGCCTTCAGAGGTTCCATCAAACCACCTATAAATAGAACCACTCATCTTTTCTCCCAAACATTAGCTAATTTTTTAAAAAGCCCTTGACACTTTGTGATGTAGTTGTCCACTAAACCATTTTTTCAATTGCAATAACTTCTTGAAGTTCAATTCTCGATCCTTCACATCAAAGCAATTAATGAGCCTCTCAATGAACTCAACACATGAAGTAACTTTATCATGCCCAAGTGTGATCATTATATGATGCACCATCATTCTTGTGTGATTCCTTCCAACTGTAGAGAGCTTTATATTTGACTATTTCATTTTCAAGCATTCAATTGAGCTTTGTGTGTGTGTGTGTGTGTGTGTGTGTGTGTGTGTGTGTGTGTGTGTGTGTGTGTGTGTGTGTGTGTGTGTGTGTGTTTGTACTTGTATATACATATATGTATGTATATGTATACATATATACATAAATGTATATGAATGTATATATATAGTTAAAGTAATAAAGTTCTTTCTTATTAATTAAATCATATTGATTTAATTATTAAGTCACTTATTATCTCTAGTTTACTTAAGCTAAACTTTGGGCATTTAATAATTAACTCTTTTATTAATTATTATCATGCAACCTAGGTTAGTTACACGTTAGGGTTTTGATCTCCTTTTATAAGGATTGATCTCTTTGTAACTGATCGATTCAATATAATTGCAATTTCCTTTTTGCGCATCAAGAATGTCTCATCTGTGAATCTGGGAATTGCAGCCTTCATAGCTTTTGCTTCTCTCTTTCTACAATTGATTCTTGGGAGATGTGGGGTTGATCTTTCATCAACTTCAACATGGCATTAGAGCTCAAGATCTTCATGCCCCTATTCTATTTATCAGAAGTTTAGCTTGGCTTTTAGATCTGTGCCTTTTTTTTCAGAGGGTTTTAGTTTTTAGAGTTTTCTTGTATTGAATCTCATGGTCACCTTTTTCGGTGCACTTTGAGCCCAAATAGACCTTGTCATTGAGCTCAGAGTACCCAAAAACCCCTATTATCATATAAAAATTGTCCAATTTGGACATAGATGGAGTTTGAGGCAAAAAATAATGTTCCTAGATTGGGTACATTTCCCAAGATGATGATTTTAAGATTTTTGGTGCAGAAATTAAGGTTTCTTGACATGAACATCAAGGTTTTAGGTGCACAAATCAATATTTTTTGGCATATAAATCAAGACATTCCATGCATATTGGCATGGAAATTGAGACATATTTCCACAAAAATCAAGGCATCTTTTGGTGCGAAACCTACACGCTTATCGAGATAGTTTTGGTACAAAACCAACACATTTCCCAAGGTGATTCATGTACTGACATACACACTTCCTGAGGTAATTTGACATGGATCCCAATATTGTCACCTACATATTTTTTTTTATCGTAACTTGCACATTTGGACTCTAATGTTTGCAAATTCAAGATATCATCGAAAAGTTGGTTCTGAGCTCATTTTAGTGGTGCAGGTTATTTTTGGTTTTGGTACTTTTTTATGGTTTTTTTTGTTTTCAAAGTTAGCAGTTCTATTTTGCACTCTAAGAGACATATCTTGAGCATTTGAGACCTGATTCAAGAATTCTTTATATCATTGAAAAGGTCTTCCAGAGCTCTTTCTAGTGATGCTAGTTGTTTTTCCAGATTTTGCTCCAAGCACATTTTATTCAGTCTTTTGCATTTTTACATTCTAGTGGATATCTTGGTTGTTTCAGGTTTGAGGATCAATTTTGTTGCTTCAGATGATTCATCATGGGTTGTATAATCTAGTATATTAGCTTTATGTCTCTTCTGGTCTATTTAGACATCATTTATATGCATTCTTGCAAATACACTGAGATAAAGTGTCATATTTCATTCATATTTTCGTTTTAGTTGTTTTGCCTTATTTTTTCTTCTGATTTGAGCAGTGTCATCTAAGAAAACTCATATAGATTACTGTATTCTTGGGATTCATTATAACTTGTGCCTTATTGTACATGCACTAATCTAATGAAAGTGTCATGGGGGGTTGATGTTTTGCCTTTGTTTGCCATCTTCCTTTGTTCAGTGAGTTTCCCTTCTATGACATTAGCCACATGAGGTGTCTAAGATTGATCACCTCAGTACACACATATGTACTCTTTTGTGCATCTTGATCATGGTTCCTTGATATGTAGTTCTTTTTACCCACTTTTCTAATTACTTGTCACCTCACCCTTTTTTGCATTAGGGGAGGAGTTCTTAAGTTGAATCTTATGCTTACTTGGTTTGATGGAGTGAGCTATGTATTCAATATTTATTACTATGTACTGGGCAGATGGCGTGGCTAGGTACCTATGCATTTTGGTGAGATGAATCATTTACTATATAGTCACTCTTCATTTCTTTCCTACTTTGGTTGCAGTCTTCCATGTTCAATTGATCAACTCTTTAGGCTTTAGTGTTTTATGTCATTTGTATCTTCAAGTTTAGTTGTTTTCCTTTGTGTGCCTCCTGATTCGATATAGATTATAGTCTTCTCTACCTAGTCAGGCTCTATTTCAATAGAGGTGTTTCAGATTGGCAATTACTTTTGACAAAGCTTTGCAGCTTCTACATGCTTCATTGGTGTTCTTCATGATCATCTTTTGTTCCTATCTTCTGGGACATTCCCTAGTTTGGAGGCTTCTCTAGTCCTTCAGTAGTTTCTTTTTAGTAGTATTTCCATCTGTTTTTGGAGTAAGGTTTTTCCCATGTGGTTTTCTATATTTCTCCTCTTTTCAGAGATTTGGTTGTTCTCGGGTACCTCATCAAGCTTTGTTACTAGGACCCAAATTTAATTTTTGTAGTAGTTTCTAGGTTTTTTAGCTACTCCCCAATTTATCTTAAGGGGGGGAGTTATTAGAGTAATAAAGTTTTTTCTTATTAATTAACTCATATTGATTTACTTATTAAGTTACTAATTAGCTCTAGTTTACTTAAGCTAAACTTTGGGTATATAATAATTAATTCTTTCATTAATTATTATCATGCTACCTAGGTTAGTTACCTTTTAGGGTTTTGATCTCCTTGTACAAGAATTGATCTCTTTGTAATTGATTGATTCAATATAATTGCAAATTCTTTCTGTGATAGGTGTTTGCATGCAATTGATTTTTGGGAGTTGTGGGGTTGATCTTTCATCAACTTCAACATGTATGTATATGTATACACACACACACATACATATACATATATATACATACATATATACACATATATACATGCGCACACACACACACACACACACACACACACACACACACATATTGTAATGTCCCCATTTCAGCAGTTGACCAAGTGTGTGTGCGTTACCTTGTTCTACATGGTCTCGAGGGCTAACGAAGGGTTTAATGGGATCCTGGAGTGTTTTGGCCTAGTCATTTCCATTTTGGGCCAAAATGAAGTTGATTTACTCAGTTTTAGGCATACTTACTATTTTTAGTAAGTCGGCAGGACACAGTACAGGTCAATTTTGGTGATTGGATTTGATACTCCTCGATGAGAGCTTTCCGATGAGCTATCACTCGCATTATTCGGAGTCTGATTGCTAATACATTTTAATGCCTGAAGTTTTATTAAAGTAACGTCTACTTTAATTGTAAAATATTAAAGTGTTACTTTAATATTTATTTTATGGGGATGTGTACCCAGGGGAGACATGAGGGGTATTTTAATATATGTTTTATATAATACACATCTTTTATCCCACATTGCCCATATGAGTTGAGTGGACCCTTGGAAATAGAATAAAAGGAAGCATTTGTGGCTTCATTAGGCAGGTTGAATATGAGAAGAAATTGGTGTGTGAGTTGCAGCTCCGTTCTTGGCATTGGAGGACGTCTATCCTCTCTTGTAACATTCTAGACATCATTCCCTTGGGGTTTGGCCTTTGGAATTCTTTGTTATTAGCTTCATTATCAGGCAATTTAGTTGCATTTCCAACTACAGGCAGATTTGGTATTTTGCTCATATCTTCTTCACTACTTTTTTGATGCTTATGCCGCTTTGAGGGAATGATATTATGAAGGTAGTGGATTGATTGAAGGACAAAGCACTGTAGCAGCAAGCTCGAAAGCATGGGCTGGAGTATTATGTCAATACTGCTGAAGTAATTAGTGAGTTGATAAATCTGCCATGTATTTGGTTTTATGAATTCTGAAAATAACATTTTATTAACAACAATTCATTTCCACTTTGCATATTATTGTAGTTTATTTCTTGTTTATGTTGTATGATACCAATTCTATGCACAAAACACAACAAACAAATAAACGTTTGATTTTCGAAGTTATAAGGGGTTTAAAACATTAAACGGAGAAATAAGAGGTTGAATGCAAACTGTTTGACAAAATTCCTTTTAGCAAATTGGTTTAGTTTTTTGGGACATCTAGGGGTGTCCATTACACACATATGTATATGTACACACACACACACACACACACGTGTGTGTGTGTGTGTGTGTGTGTGTGTGTGTGTGTGTGTGTGTGTGTGTGTGTGTGTGTGTGTGTGCACGTGTGTCTTTGTCTATATATGTGTATATGTGTGTACTTGTCCATTATTTTCACCCATGATTTTGCTAATGTCTTCCCAAAACCATCAAAAGTAGATAGGTTGAACTTAACAATTCTTCA
This sequence comes from Cupressus sempervirens, assembly GCA_028749045.1. NCBI lineage: Eukaryota > Viridiplantae > Streptophyta > Pinopsida > Cupressales > Cupressaceae > Cupressus > Cupressus sempervirens. Next base: position 349,720,041 of record CM053785.1, read on the forward strand.
TTTAATGACATTATTGTCATTGACATGAGTATTGCTAAATTACAATATCTCAAATATTAAATTCCACATATTCCTTGAAAGGAAGTTTTTCTTCAAATATGGCATCTTCAACCTGTCTTGCCTCTGTAAGAAAGTGGGCTCTCATTTTATATGTTGATCAATCTTTGAGGAAATGTAGGCATCCATGGGTGTGTAGCAATGTTGTATATGTGACCTGCTATGGAAAAAATTATTGACATTCCCGATAGGATCTTCATTTGCCCTTCTTCTACCAAAAGCTCAAATATCTCGCAAATCTATTTATATGTTTTTACCAAAGTCTCATCAAATTATTGTTGTCCATCTACCATATTCACACAAAGTGGTTGTTGTCCTCTTATTAAATCCCATAAGATACCTACAACCTAAGAGTGTTTCCATGTTCTAACATGATAGGTAGACTATGCATCTCACTCTAGGTGCAATTCTTATTGACAACATTTTTGTCTTAAAACACTCATAATTTTTGCACAACATTATCCATTAGGAGGGGCCCTAGTAGTCTCTTTATATCCTTCATAAGGAGGGATAACTAATTTTATTATACATTATGTATGTGGTCATTGGGGGGAACTTAAGTCTTCTATAAATGCATCTTGTTTGTTTTTATCTCTCTCTTGGAGGGGAGCTTTTTCTCGTGATATTTTCTCCATTCCTCCACTTTATGAGATATTTCTTGCATTTCATTGCATATTGTATGTGAGTACCTGACATGGTGCAATAGTCAAGAGCTATCCTAAATTATGAGTTTGAGTGCAATCCCCTAAGTTGTACTGAAGGGGAGGTGTTGGTGTAGTTGAACATTCTAATTACATTGTAATTAAGCTTACTTAGGATAATGCATTGCATATTAGTTTGCATACAAGACACCTAGGAGTTTGCAAGTCTATATTTTAGCATGGCGTAGGATAAATTCCACATTAAGTTGTGATATTTGTTATCACATTCCACTTTGTGTGTGAGTCTCATCTTTAGTGCACATACCACATTATGACCCTCTACACGTTGCACAAACTTCATCACATAATCAAGGATGATCCACCTTTAGTGGACATGTGATTCCACTCAATTGGAGATAACTCATCTACTCATTATTGCTCTCTCACATTGTGTTACCTATAAAAACAAACACATCTATGTTGTGAATCATTCCAATTGGATTAGTTCAATCCAATTGTTATGGTATTGTTATGGAGTGTATGTTTATTCTAGTAATAATATCATTTTTAGCATCTTGTTGCAATTGTCTTTCTATTCTCTTGTGAAATCTACCATGGTATTTTATTTTGTCATGGTGTTGGTGCAAAGTCATCTAAAACTCTAACAATAAAAAGTATGATACCTATTATTTGTTCACAAACAATAGGCTAGAGCCTATAAAGAAAGAGAAGTTGGACATTCATAGTATCACATACAATAAGGTAAAACTTAACTTTGGAAATAATGCAATGAAAAAAGTAGGAAAATGTATCTCTAATAGAATTGAGAAACAAAGATGGGGAAGAAAAGGATCAATTGAAAGTCACATATCTAATTGAAGAAGGGAAGATCCATGATGCCCTAATAAGAATTATTTAATATATAGGAGATATTTTCCACAACAAGTCAAATTGTGATATTCTATGTGTGTATTTTGAGTCAAGCTCGTTGACCCATGTCTCATGAGCAGTGGTTCACACGAACTCATATCTCATGAGAATAAATGGAAAAAATAGAGCTTGTTGCATCTATTTGTTCAAGTGCGAGATTCGCTTAACCAAGGAAAAATTTATCTTTCTACAAGAAATTAAAACTCAAACTAGGAAGAATGAAATCCTTAAGTGAAAGTTACAAGGATCAGAGAAAAGAATCAATGAAATCAAATGGGGCCTAAGGAGGATTGACAATTGTTTGGAATCTGTATTTGGTGAAATTTGAGTTGTTCGAGAGTGGTAATGATTTGATTGAGGATATAGTTGGCAACTTGATTTTAAATTAAAACTTCATGTTGGTTAATGTATGCATACATGCATGTAATGTATATGTATTCTTATATGTATGTGTATTTGTTAAGAATTGGCAAGGTGAGGGTAGTACACTATTATTAATATTATAACAAATAAAATAGAGTTTTATAGATATTTATTATGGAGAAAATAGACTCCAACTCTAATACCAAGCCTCCTTGTTGATAGCCCTTCAAGGAAGATTAACCACTTCCTATTGTTTAGTCCCCTTAATAGTCTCTAACAACTTTCAAAAGAAGTAGACCAAACACCACTTCGATTTTATGTTAGATCTCTTCTCTCCTAAAGTGTCACACTTTTTCCACTAATAAAAGAAAAAAACCCTTTAGATTGTATGACTATATCACAGGATTATTTTCACCTTCTTCTTATAATACACTCATATATTTACTACATAAAAAATAAGATCGTACATCAGACGAATCTAAATTTATTATACTTATATACATTAATAATAATTAATTAATTTCATAACGTAATTTAAAAATTACAGTAGAAAAATTATAGATACTTCAATACATCCATAATTTGTATGATGTGATATATCACAATTATAAAATAAATTTGTGAAAATTATAAATTTCGTCCCATTCATATTACACTTCATTTATACTTGGAAGTTATAGGAGGACTTTATATTTGGGTATCGTTAGAACATCACATTGGAGTATCCTCTTCCAAATGTACGCTTCTGATGGGCCACTTCAATATCGCGCTCACTCAAAATCTGAGGTTGGGTGAGATATTAATCCCACATGCAGCCGGGGACGCGTGAGGAGGAAAAGCGAGTACAAATGAGGGAGGGAGAATGATTTCAAAGCATACCTTTCTCGGCCTTTTGGCTAAGATCAAGTGTAGTATCTGTTCTTATCAGTTTAATATCTGATACGTGGCTCAATGAGCCACACGATATTAAATTAATTTCTTGAGGGGGAAGACCCACAATGGTAGCTTGCTGCCAGGGCCTTCGAGCGTCGCTTCTGTATTGCACTACTGCAGTAGCCTGGCGTGCCCCACACAATACAAACACTAAATTAGACAAAAGAAATTGATTCTTTTGATGTACGACTCTCTTTTCGATCTACTTTCACTCATGTGATACGTACCCAAAATACACTCCACTGAGGAGTCTCCAAGGGTAGTACAATAGAATGCCCTCTCCTCAAAAGTGTGGCAATCCTCTCTCCATGATTAGTCACCTCTTCTCACTCCTAAGATTCCTCACCTTCTTTTCCATTATCAGGCACTGCCTTGATGTAATGGATCTTCCATTTTCCGTGACATTGGTGACCTAGTTCTGAAGGATCCTTGCATGTGAGAAAAAGTTTCCTTCTCTTAAACTCCTAACACGTGGAATTATTCTTCTTGAATAAATTTTTGTGCTTGTCCATATGCCCAAGAGACGACTTGGTGTGAGTGTAAGTCTGAGAAGAAGATAATGAAGCATGCATGTCATATTCCTTTTGATCATATCAATGAGTGTGTTGGGATTTAAGCCTTTGATTCAAGCCTTCAGGAGTTCCATCAAACTACCTATAATAAATAGAATCAACTATTCTTCTCCAAAATATCAACTAAAAAAATTAAGAGCCTCCGACACTTTGTGATGTAGTTGTCTACTAGACTATTTTTTCAATTTGAATAACTTCTAGAAGTTAAATTCCCGATCCTTCACATCAAAGCAATTAATGATCGTCTCAATGAAGTCAACATATGAAGTGACTTATCATGCCAAAGTGTAACCATTATATGATGTCACCATTCTTGCGTGATTCCTTCAAAGCATAGAGAGCTCCAAATTTGATTGACTTTGTGTGTGTGTGTGTGTGTCTTTTTCATCCATGATTTTTCTTCAAATCTAGCATCCTCAACTTATCTTACATCTCTAAGAAAGTGGGCTTGTGTTCTATATGTTGATCAATGGGTGTGTATAGGAACATTGTGTATGTGACCTATTGAAAAAATGATTGACATGCCCATTATGATCTTCATTCATCCTTCTTACACCAAAAGCTCAAATTTTATGCCAATCTATTTATATCCTTTTACCATAGTGTCATCGAGATATTGTTGTATGTTTACTAGATTCTCACTAAGAGGTTGATGTCCTCTTATTAACTCCCATAATAATGCCATCATCTAATGCTTGATTCCCCCATCCTATCCATTGAATGAGATCTCCTTATATGCATCTAATCTGCCACACCCCTTTCATTTGATACTTTTATGCTCAGGCCTTTATTAATGGATGCCCTACATGAAAATTACTATTTCCAATAACGGTTTTGTAAATGCGCCCTAAGCGGAAAGACCTAATCTAATTATGGTTTTGATTACAGTGGTTTTGTTTCCCTAAATAGTTTTGTTTATAATGGTACAATGGTATAGCTTTTGTGCCCTAGGTGGTAAATGTGGATTGACTGTGGTTTTTGTAGACTTTGCCCTAGGTGAATTCTGGTTTCGAAATGTACGATATCTCTAACTCAAACTCTCAATTTCTTTAAGTAAACATAACTTAAATATGATAAAAAAACCTCTTGTTTATCACGTGGATGTAAATTGATGACTAATAGCAAAATGTTCATTTATATAACAATGTAGTTACACTATACAAAATCTTATTTATGTAGAAACCAATATCATTGTTTAATCACTCGTGTGATTGAATGCAAGAAGAATGTGAAACACCTTAAAGAAGGAAAAGGTATCACTGGGAAAGTGGATGTTGAATAATCAAGTCACAAATGACTTGGGAATGGTAGAATTTGATAAGTGGAACCTAGTGACCAAGGTGACTAGTCCCCTTGAGTCTCTCTCATACATTCCACCTAGTTATCAAAACAACTTGTAGACTTTTTTCCTTTGATCAATCTAGTATCTTAGGAAACAAAGTGGATCGAATCCATTCATTATTGTTTATCATTGTTTATCATGACCTTATCGATTTTGAGATCACTCTCGTCCTTTCTCATTAACTTGGATTAGAGGATATTCTAGTGTCACTTAAATGTTGTACTTATAGAATGTTTAAAATCCACCTTCAATTTTCCATGGGACTCATTACCATCTCTTTGTTAGAATTAAAACTATTCCACTTTTGAGACTCTACTCCATTAACCACTATTGTTAAAGTACGTGTAATGAGATTCTTCCTCCACCCTCCGTTCTTGTTCACTGTAATGAATATCATTTATTGCTCTGCTCCTTTTAGCTGTTCGAGTTTCACTCTGCATGAATAAGGGAAAAGACCCACAATGGTAGCTTGCTGCCAGGGCCTTCGAGCGTCGCTTCTGTATTGCGCTACAGCAGTAGCCTGGCGCACCCCACAAACCCCCAATTCAAACCCTAAAAGGAATGTGGAAAATCTCTCATGTTTGACTTCTGTCTGATATTTTAATGCCTCCGCAATTGCTAATTCCGTCTCATATGTTGGTGACATGGCTAAGTCCTTAGCTGAAGAGGTTTTAAACATTAATAACAGACAAATGCTAACATCAAAATAAAAATAATACAGTGAGAAAGCAGAATTGTAATATATACTTTCACTTTTGATAGAATTCTTTTCCAGGCCTAAGAAATAGACATTTTTTTTAATAGAACTGGATTGCACCATCCCACAATTAAAGAGCAAAAATTGCAAGAGTAAAAAATTAAGAGTTTTTCTCTCAAATTTTCGAAGTAACTGGAAACACTTAATCAAGGAAATGAAAATAGTATATTAGTAAAACTCTTCGTTCAAATCGCTATACATCTTTGCATCTTTACTGAAGTTCCAATAACTGTATTATTTTTTCATTTTCTTTTTGGTTTCTTTGGAGCTGTGGGTACCCTCTTTTTGTTCCTCGGACTCTGGTTCTTTCGCTTTTCTTCACAAGATGGACAAAACCATTCATTTCTTGGAAGTTGTGAAAGAGGTGGCTTCATACAATAAATGTGATAAGAATCAATACAACCATTGCAAAGAACAAGAAGCTCATGATCCTTGAGTTTGAAGCATTCTCTGCAGAGACAAGATGGGCAGACCCATTTTGTTTCAGCAGGAGGAGCAGCGTGCAACATAGGGTTCATGCATCTTGTATGGTAGAATCTGAAGGGACGTTTCTCATAGTGGCACTTTATCACACCATCATCTTCATTCTCTTCATTGCAAATGCTACACCGCCCTATTACATATTTGGATTTTCTAAACATTTCTGTTGTACTATTTTGTGATTTTGTTTCTTGTAAATTGCCCACCCACCTGCAGGTAAGAGGTTTCGCAGTTATTGTTGCTCAGGTGTTATTTTTTAGTAAAACCTTCCCGGCCTTTTAAATAGCTCTTTGATTGCTATGATATCTCATGAATTTGAAAAGCATTCAAACCAGGAAGCCCAAGAGTCCAGATATCCCCATCCTGACATATTGTTGAATTGTTTAATACAAGATTAAACTTTTCCTCGAAAGTTGATGTCTCTTGTGGCGGCTTCTCTTTATCATTTATGCAGATAATGAAAGCTTGACTAAAGTACCATAAAATCTATTTTATTTATTTAAAGATCCAATAATTTTAAAATTGGGGTATTGTAAAATTTATATTTGAATTGAATATTATTATACTTTGATACTTTTAATTTCTTTAAAAGTTATGCTTAATCCATTTTATATTTTATGATGAGTGCCTTATTGCAAGTGATCTCCAACACTAATAGACCATGGTGCTCAATTATTTATTTGTATAAATCTGTCAATTTTTTACAAGATTTAAGCACTATTAAAAAATACCAATTAATTTTTTTATTTTCTTTAGTACAAAATGTAAGATTCACCATAAGAATTATTCTTTTAGAAAATCTGAAATATTTACAATGAATTTTATTTGTTTACTCATTTATTGATAGAGGTTCTTATAGGTGTTCCCCATTTTTAGCAATATTGCAATTGTTATATGATAATGTGGATAACTAGACATGTTGCTCCATAAATTATAAACTGTCAATTAGAAAAGATTTCATAAAACACTACAACAACAACATAAAACTCTAATATCATGAAAATATTCTAATCTATAGAATCAAGCATAAAAGTGGAGAACAAATTCAAACCAAAGGTATTGCACTCCATCTAAACAATCTCTATTGTCCTCCTTATTCTTAAAGTGGCTCTTATACTTTTTTTAGTGCACAATTGCATATCAAGAGCATGAAGATAGTAGTTAGGAGAAAATGAGCATTTGATTCAATTTTTAAAAACATCAAGGTTGGATACATAGCTAGGACTGGTACAAGAAGTAAATGGATGAGATTGAATGACACTCACAATTGTTATCTGGAAGTGGAGGAGAGGATTCAACTATTTATTTTCAATAAGAACTAGCATTTCAAAAGTAGGTCACAAAATTAGCAAGTCGAGTTGAGTGGAAATAAATGAAAGAGTAAGTAGTGAGAGAATTTACAATTGAGAGTTAAGCATAAAAGAGTGGATTAATTAAGCGGTGAGAGTAATTTAAAAACATGAGCTAGTAAATTGGCAAGTTAAGATTTAAGTGGGGTTGGAAATAAATAAACAAAATCTCACCTATATTCAAGGGAATTAAATTAAATTAAACTTTATTTATTTGTAAGGATTTGAGATTAAGAGATAAAAAACATGAAAGAACAATTAGCTAGGTTAGACTAATTCAGTAATTAAGAATAGTTATATGATGGTAGAAGAATGATGTTATTCATTAGTTTATATGACTGATGTTATTCATCAGTTTAGACAAATAGTTACTGATAGGCAAAAAAAAAAAAGATTCCTAATGTCTACATTTTTTCCATCTTTAAATATAGTGAGTATAAGTGTAGTTTCAAATGATTAGAAAAAAATCACTTTAAAGACATGAATGATATCTTGAAATAAGAAGAATATTAGATGAAGATGAAGTAGAATGAAAAAGAAAAATAGTAGTAAGGACAAAATAATTTTAGTGGATAGTAAATAAGGGTTGATTGACACTAGATATAGATACATTCAATTGATTTAGTTGGATGGATAGAAGAAGATAATTTGCATATTGATTGATTGATAGATTGATCAAGCTTTCTTTAATGCACTATTATAGTCATTGAACATAATTATATTTTAAATAAATACCATTACACCTAAGAATAGAAACTCAAGATGATGATACTATTCATTTGCATTAATAAACATTGTAGAAAAGGAATATTTTTATCCTAAAAAACTTGGGAATTAAGGACCTTGAGATATGCAACAATCACAGTCGCAAGCATAATGATCCATTATGTTTGGACTTTGAGTATCATTATAGATAAAATTAGAAAAAAACCACTTTAAAGACATAATGAACTCTTGAAATAAGAAGAAAAATATTAGATGAAAGATAAAGTAGAATTATAAAGAGAAAAATAGTTAGGAAGAAGAGAAAGTATGTTAAACATGGATGGTAGATAAGGGTAGATAGATATTAGATATAGATATGTCCAATTGATTAAATTGGATGGGTAAAATAAGTTAAATTACATATTAATTGATTGATAGGTTGGTTAAACTTTCATTGGTGCACTATTATAATCATTGAATATTATATTTCATGTTGTAAATAGATATTATTACACGTAAGAATGAAAAACCAAGATGTTGATGCTAATTCTCATTAACCAACTATAGATTAATTGCACCGTAAATTTTATTATCATGGATGTTGATGGGGGAGCATCCTAAGCATTGGAGAGCATGTGGCAGTATTGACATGTTGCATTCATGACTATGTTTGTCATTGATGTCAACATAACGGTAATTTTGTGAAGATTGGTAGAATAGAAAATATAGATCGTGATCGTACAAACAATGTTTTAATGATCAAGTGACACAAAGTTAAGGACATGTTCCACATTGTGTCCTGATGATGAGGTTAAGTTCGTGTAACTCACATCAAAGAGATACATAAGTTATAGGTGATTTATAAAGAGTAATACAAAAATAGAGTACCTAAGAAATAATTTCTGATGATTACATTATATGGATATGCAAAGTCATACATTGATAGAGAATAGTTTGGTGATGATGTCAGCGAGTGCACAAGTCTTGAAGTCACACGTGTGAGAATTTGTGTAGACTATGAGTTGACAGTGCTATTGTAATTGTGACATAATTAATTATCTTATTGTGGTCCAATTATAATTAATTGGGAAAGCCTCAAGGCCAACTCAAGTAATTATTTTGAGGACTTGGTATAAAGAAAAGTATTTTCCTTAATTGTAAAGTGTGTGTAATGTGAAGTGATCAATGAAGTGTGAACAAGAGAATAGTATTTGGTAAATGAAAGTAAGCGATCCAAGGGATTATTGGATGCGAAGTTTGAGATATGGTATCAAGAGTAGAAGGCGTGGGAGTCTAGTTGACATGACAAAAAAAGAGAAAGGAGTAGTATAGTTTAATTCTATTATTCTGCAAGGAATAATACATAGATCATTTGGACAGTGGGTTCATTGGTCTTGACCCTAAAGTTGTTTGGACAGTGGGTCCATCTACCTTCTACAATTCCTAACAGGGTTGGAATCTCCTAATAGGGATTCAAATTCTCCTAACAGGGATTAATATGTATTGAATATTTTCATAGACTCCTAATAGGGTCCATCCTCTACCAAGGAATGTTTATATTAGTACATCATCTTGTGGGTACCATCCCCACTGGGGATTTCTCTTTGATCAAGGGTTTCCCTAGTTAACATATCTAGTGTTACTGTGCATGAGTATCTTGTTGTGGTTTCTTATTATATTGCTCATATGGTTAATATTTAATAAGGTTGATAATTGTGATAATAGTTGTATAACTGATTCACTCTCCCCCTCTTAGTTATATTGGTGGACTATATATTGTAACAAATTCATACAAATAAACTCTACTTGATTGAACAATTTAGTTTTTATTTATAAAGGTCATCGTACTAACAATTTGATGGAGGCTACTGTTATTTTCTATGTTGTGGAGAGTGTCTATGCTCTTCAATGGAAAAGATAATTTGTGAGACGAACTCAGAAGTGGTGGTACATATGTTGACCCAACAAAACTCTAAGACTACTTGTTAGCTCAATTAGCTTTAGTTGTCAATCAAGTTGTTGACTTGTTTCTTCTTTAGATATTGTTACTTTCACTCACATCCTGAGGTAGTGGAATAGGGTTGCAGACTGTCGAGCTAAATGGGCTAGTGATCACATGCAAAATTGGACTATTATTGACAAGGGGACATTGCTTCTAGATTTCTCACATCATTTTGGTCACTTGGTGGATCTTGATAGGGTTTTTTGATGTCTTTTCTCTGTATTTGTTCTAGTTTGAATAAATTTTAATCCCTCTTTCATTTTAAAAACTTTGGGTTAATTAACAAAAGCTAATAGCATAAATAAAAATAGAAGAAGCTATCACACATAGATAATAACATACATATACCTAGGAAAGCCTAGCTTGGGGAAAACCCTACAAATATTAAATCTTATATTCATCCTAACAAAAAAATCTATCTTAAACTCTAATAGAATCCAATATATCTAATTCAAGTTTCTTTAAAGAAACTCCACTCCACCTTCTGAGCTTAAAAAAAAAAAAAACCAACACTTCCTCTTAGTGAGGAATGCATCCTTCACAACACCCAACTTATCTTTGAAGAATACAAACTTATCCTTCACCAAAGCCTTGTCAAGATATCTACTATTTTTTCATCTATAGGAATGCATTATATTTGCACTATCCAAATCTCCAATATTTTTTATTAAAAAAAAATGCAATTAAACCTTCTATTGAGTTTCAAGAGCAATATCAGTCTGTAAGATTGTCACAATAGTTACACAAAAATAACTTCAACCTCACAATCCTCTCTTTACTAATAAAATAACTCTCATTGAGTGTGCATACAAAAGCTTGTGCTGAAAATTGTCTTCAGAAAAAATTAAAAACTCACAACAGAAAGTATAGAAATTTCTCTATGCAGGAATATTACCTTTGCTTCCCTTGCTGAAATATTCTTCCTCTTCTTCCATAGTTACTCTTCGAAATCTCTTCCTCACAGTGTACTCTTGGGAATCTCTTTCTCTAAATGTATCCATGAAATATCTTCCTCGCAATATATCTAGGAAATATCTTCCTCTTGATATATCCAAGAAATCTCTTCCTCAAAAAAATTATTCCTTTCAATATATCCAAGAGATCTCTTCAATTTTAAATAAATCCAAAAAATATTTTTCTCTTGATATATCCAATAAATCTCTTCCTTTCAATGTATTTAGGAAATCTCTTCCCCTTGATATATTAAGGGCCTCTCTTCCTCTAGGAAATCTCTTTCTCAATGTCTCTTGAAAATGTCTTCCTTTCTCCTCATATTTGTACCATGTTATCCCTATGCCACATAGAATGACCACCATAGCCACCCTATAAACCTTTTTAACTCAAACACTGATTTCCATAGATACACAAGAAGCTAGAGACAAAATTTTAATTTTTTTCCTTATGAAATCCACATCAAAATTCTTATTATGATATCATGTTAATTTCATATAGCTTTGATACCATGGTAATTTCTCATAACTTAGCTATAGATTAATTGCACAATAAATTCACACAATTTTTTTTATCTGATTTATAACAATCAATACTCTAGGTTGATTAACAAAAAACAACAAGAGTAAATATAGCATAAGCTAATCACACATAAGCAATAACACAAATATACCTAAGAAACCCCAACTTGGGGATAACCTACAAATGTTGAATCTTCTATTCATCCTAACATCAAACTTTCTCTCGAAGTCCAATAAAATATAATATATCCAATTCAAGTTGTAGTTTAAAGAAACTCCACTCCACATTTTGAGCTAAACAAAAAAACTAATAGATGATACTATCCCTTTGCATTAACAAAAACATTGCAAACAAGAAATGCTTTAATCCATTTAAAATTAGTGTGTTAAAGGTCGAGTTATGTGTCAGTCACATTCACAAGTGTAATGATCCATGATGTTTGGATTTGAATAAAATCTTTTATCAATGACTTTACCAAAAAAAACACTCAAAACAAATTTGCTAAATAACTTCATAAAATACATTGTCTCTTCTTAACCTCTCCTTACAAGTTTGGAACATATTTATTTTACAAGCCTAAAAAATGAACATAACTTTTTATTGAATTAAGAGATGCATACACCAAATAGTTTATTGATTAATTTTATTTAATTAACAAATCTGATGTATTCATTTTAAAAAGGTTTCAAAACAATGTCATCACACCTAATTAAAGAGGAAAATAAACTTACTCATGAAAAATACATCTCTACTTGATTTTTTCTCTCAAATAAATACTGACTTGTTCAAGTAACTAATGATATTATATCTTCAAACTAAAATATTATCAAATTCAACACTTAATTTAAATTATGATATTCTTCTTCTTCAAATCAATACACATATATCAAAATGTCAAGAAATATATATATATATATATATATATATATATATATATATATATATATATATATATATGTATGTATGTATGTATGTATGTATGTATGTATGTATGTATGTATGTATGTATGTATGTATATGTATATATACATATATATATGTATATATACATATATATATGTATATATACATATATATACCTATATACATATATACATATATATACCTATATACATATATACATATATATACCTATATACATATATATATATATACATATATATATATGTATATATACATATATATACCTATATACCTATATACATATATACATATATATACCTATATACATATATATATATATATATGTGTGTGTGTGTGTGTATATGTATATATACATATATATGTATGTATATATGTATATATGTATATATATATTTGGAAGTCTTAATTGGAAACCAAGATATTGAGAAGGGGGGAGAATCAAGATCTGTAACACTTAAACCCTTTTAACAATTCATAGTGCATTCACCAGATTTACCATTTCATGTTCAATGCCTTATGCATGCATAACTTGAAAAATCAAACTCTAATAGCTTATAGATCTAGTTTATCAATCACATGCATGAAATGTAAAGACATAACACAAAGATTTTGTTACCCAGAAACCTCCAAGGTGAAGGTAAAACTAGGCTGGGGATGACACCCACAAATCATCACTACTGCAGTAATAAAATTAACCTATTAGGGTTACAATGTTTTATCATAGCCAATGATCTATCTTGTGAGGGGTATACCTTGTTAAAAGCTTTAAGATTGTTAAATCCTAATTGGTTAGAGGATTTATCACTTACAATAAAGTAAGGACTATGTTAAGAGATTTAACCTCTCTCAATTTGTTAAAATTAATTCAATACCTGATCCTCAGTCTGCTCCGATAAGCTTATATTAGATCTCCTTTCATTCTGATATGATCTTTTATTTGATAAAACTTTACTGTCCTTCACTATTTGATTAGGTTGCTTCTCTTAGTTTGCAATAATTGATCTATTTTCCTCCTCTACAATGCTCACACTATCACAATTAATCTTACTCTATGATAACACAAACACCTTGTTCACTCAGTCTCATTTCCATGCTCTTCATCATTTATCTATGTCAAAATAGGTTAAGATAGGCTCCATTTAAAGATTTTATAAACAGTTTTCTATATGCTTCCTTATTTTGCCTCTTCAAGATCGTATTGTTTCATCACAGAACATAGGGATATGTGATCCACATCATAAAATATGTAATAACCTATGTAACAACCTCTACAAGTATTAAATATATTATACATGTCAACCTGAAATAGTTGATCACAAAATTTGTATCATTCTTGACTTGAGTGTCAATTTTGTGTTACTCGACACTAACTATCTTTGATACTCGATATTCATTGTATATGCTACTGAAAATTGGTCTCTACTATGCTTGATACCTTCGATGTAACTCGGCTTCAATGTGCTCGAACTGCTCAATAAACATTAGACTCAACTTACATTGAAAATACTCAGCGGCCAAAAACTTGCTTGACTTCTATAGAGATTTGGCATTTACATGTTTTATACACAAGTATTTACATGAATTAGCTTATATAGAGTAGCTTGGTCATAGTGATGACCTTCTAACTCTGCGTAGTATATGAGTAAGTGTTTGACACTAATAGACAACAATAGTAAAGATATCAACATATACATATATATATATATATATATATATATATATATATATATATATATATATATATATATATATATATATATATATATATATATATATATATATATATATATATATATATATATATATATATATATAGTTGGAAACTACAATTGAAACAATTTTTGTTTTGTCATTGATGTCAAATCTACTAATGAGACATGTCACTATTTGATCTAAATGTCATATCTATTTTGATTAATGAAGAGGATTTAAGAAATTGGTCATAAAAAAAGCGCCTAGAGAAAAGGTTGAGTTATGAAAAGGAAGTTACAATGGACATTTGATTAGTTAGACTTTGATAAACCAAAGTGATTTTTATATCATATTTATGTAAAGTTTAACTGAGCAATAAAGTAAAAGACTAAGGAATGTCAAGTGATGCTAGTGTCAACCGAGCCACAATATGTGCCAAGCAATTTAGCGTTGACCAGACATCGATATCGACTGAGTGATAGTTGGTGTTGAGCTCTACAGTGACTAAGTGATTAAGTGAAGAAGACCTAGTGTCAAAACTTAGTGAATGTCGAGTAATAATATTTTTGAATGTATTTAAGGAATCATAATTTCCATCTAGCTCAGATGATTTCTTGGGATATGGAAACCATGTTGAAGATAAGATTGATGAGTTGGATTATTTAATTCAAGGTGATGATTAGGTATCAAACCTAAGATCAAATCGATGGATGAGAAGTTTCTAGAATGGATGGATACAATGAACCTGATGAACTTGATCATAAACCCTAAGATCTACAGTGACTATGGAAAACAAAAAAGCCAGAACCACCTATTTAAGGAGGTATAGAGCTGAACTTTAGAGACATACACATAGAGAAAGGAGGAACAGAGGTGCATAGAGGATGAATACACAAGTGTGTGTGTGTGTGTGTGTGTGTGTGTGTGAGTGAGAGAAGAAAGAGAAAGGAAATGCTGATGCAGATGATGTTGATAGTTGATAATTAAATATGAGAAGAAGGCTTAAGTTTTTTGGAAGGATAAGATTGACTGCTTAAAGGGTTTCCAAGATAGTTAAGAGATGGAGTTGACAAGGGGGAACTTATCAGTGAATCAACACATGAACTGAACAGTGATATGAACCTACAAAAGTGAGTTGTAATCATACAGATCAAAACCCTACTATTTTCTTTGTAATAATTGTAAATAGTTTGTATTGAAATCCTTTTAATCAAAGGTTGACCTAACAATCATTTGAAGGACTTAATAATCTATTTAAATCCTTTAGCAAGGTGACATTCTAAATGGAATGATCAAAGTCCTTTGACAAGGCCACTCCTAACGGGGTGATTAAATCCTCTAACCAGGTCACATTTAATAGTGTGTATTGTAACCTTTAATACGGGGGGCTCCTAATAGAGCTTACTTTGAAAGAGTGAAAAAGTAGTGACATGTTGCTCCAGTGGTTTTTCCCAATTTGTGTTTCCACGTAAAATCCCAGTGTCAAACTTGTATTGAAATGTTTTGTGGTGTTTTACATTTGCATGTATTAAATTCAGCTAATTCTGTTATTTGAGGATAGTGAACTACCAATAAATTTTGTTTATCAATATTCAGTAGAGATTGAGCTACAACAAGATAAGAAGAACATTGAATGTTTAATGTTTGATTGTTCAAATGGTACCTATGGACCTTGAGTAACTTATTCACCCCCCACCCCCCGCCCCCCCCCCCCAAGTTATTCTAAACATTCTGACAATTGGTATCAGAGCATCAGTGCTTACAGAGAAAAGTTTGAAGGTTTTTAAAACTAAAAATCATGACTCACAGAAGGGAGGTACCAAAGATGAACAAGGAAAACTTTCTTGCATGGAAAACATTGATGAGGCTACGTATATCCAATACCAGTGATGTTGTAATAAACTTTGTGGACAATGAATATGTGAAGATAGCAATTATTCCTCTGACTGCTCAACAACTGAAAGAAAAAAAAGAACACAATCAGGCAATGTTGGAAATTGCTTCAACACTAAGCTATGTCAAGTTTGTTCGTATAAAGAACTGTGATAGTGCAAAATAGATGTGGGACAAATTGAAGACTGTATATGGAGGAGATGACATTGTCTTGAGAGCCAAGTTAGAAAGCCTAAGAGGTAAATTTCATGACATGAGAATGTTGGAAGGTGAGAAAATGGTACAATATTGCATGTAATGCCTACCCCTACTTGACTTTTCTGATTTGTTTTGACTGGATTCTTTTAGGCCTATTCTATTATTATGTTTTATGATTAGTGGTGTTGGATTACCGGAATTGATTAGTTGTATTTCATATTTTGTTGATATATATATGTTGAGGTACTTAGTGCCAGTTATTTTAGTTATTGAATGATGTTCGTTAAATGAATGATTTTTATGTAGTTTCTAGGGATACTTACCCCATACTTGCATGTGTATGGTGTGTGTGTATGTTTTCTTTATGTTTGACGTTTCTAATGTGGTTGAGGAAGGCAGTCGTAGTCACTTGCTAATTGGGATCTACATGATGAACCACTTCCTGCCATTGCCTGTTTAGTTTAGAATATTGTGTTTGTACAAGCATGGATTTAATGCAAATTGCAGGTACATGTGTATGGTGTGCATGTATGTTTTCTTTATGTTTGACATTTCTAATGTGGTTGAGGAAGGCAGTCGTAGCCACTTGCTAGTTGGGATCTACATGATGAACCACTTCCTGCCATTACCTATTTAGTTTAGAATATTGTGTTTGTACATGCATGGATTTTATGCAGATTGTAGGTACTGGGTATCGACTTCCCTGAATTACCAAGATGAGCGTACCGTATCGCAATATTTCAATGGTATAAGTGGGGAGATAACTCTTGAGTCCAAATCATAAACTCTAAGCCAATTTTCATAGAAAATAGGATAAGTATCTAAGTTAGTTTACCCATCTGAATTCGTCAAGTGACGTGAATTCGTGATTTTGACCCTAGAGTTTGATTATGTTCTTTGCCTTTAGTTGAGTTGTCATTTTTGGTTTTGAGGGTATGTGGTGATTTTCTATTATAATTAAATCAAATTAAAAGATAATTTAATGAAAATTTTATAAAAAATTTTGATATTTAATTATATTTAATTAATTGAGAAATTAATTAAATAAAAGAATAAAATATAAAGATTTTATTAAAGTTCTATTTTTTATTTATTTATATTTATTTAATTTAATGATAATTATTTAAGAGTTTTATTTTAATAATAAACTCTAAATAATGTTATTAATTAAGTTAATAAATATATTATTAAAATTGTCTTGTGAATTAATTAAATAAAATAATAAAATTCAAAGATAAAGTATAGTTCTAATTTTGGCATATTTATAATTATTTAATTTAATAATCATTTATTTAGGAGTTTTATTAATAAACTCTAAATAATATTATTAGTTAAATTAACAAATATGATATTAAAGACATCTCATGATTAATTAAAGTGAGAAAGAAAATTATTTTAATAAAGATATTTTAATTTAAATTGCATAAAGTTATTGCATAAAAATTGTATATAGAAAATTCAATATTTAATTATATTTAATTAATTGAAAATTTAATTAAATAAAATAATTAAATTTAAAAGATTAAATTAGCATACTTATATTTATTTAATTTAATAATTATTATTTAAGAGTTTTATTTTAATAATAAACTCTAAATGATATTATTAGTTGAGTAGTAAATACTATTTGATTAAAAAGAAAATATTAAAATATGTGAATATTTGATTAAGTAAAAACTAATTAAATTTATGCTTTAAACAAAAAGTTTAAATTTAGAAGTCTAAATTAGAGGTCTAAATTTAGAAAATTGGTTAAAGAAAGATTAGAATCTGATGTTATTTAATTAATTAGAAATTAATTAAATATGTACTTCAGTTTAAAATATTTATTTTAAAAGTCTAATTTAAGAAGTTGGATAAAAATAGAATTAAAATATTAAAAGATTAAAATTTTAATATTCTTTTATTATGATTATTTAATTAATAATTAATAATTTAGAATTGCATTAGATAATGAGCTTTAGTTATTCTTATTAATTTAAATAATAAACTATGCTTTAAATAGTGCTTACACTAATTAATAAGTCAAGGAAAAGAAAATATAAAAGAATATTTTAATTAAAAAGTTCTTTAAATGTGCATGAAAGAATTAAATTTAAAAGATCTTCTAATTTAGGTGTATTTATATTTATTTAATTTAATAATAATTTATTTAGGAGTTTCATTTTTAATAAACTCTAAATAATATTACTAGTTAAATTAATAAATATTATATTAAAAATGTCACATGATTTAATAAAGGAGAGAAAGCTTTAATTTAATAAAGTTTATTTTAATTAAATTGCATAAAGTGTGTGTATGAAGATTAAAATATAGTAATTAAAGACAAAGGATTTTCACATGATTGCATGATCAAGGCCTTGATTTGGGGGAAAAACTCTTTATTAAGGAAATTAGAGCTCATTTCTAGATACACAGGTTTGGAGGAGCCAATTTCTGAAAAGAAAGTTTTCAAAGGAAAATGAAGATTCTCGTGTGTTTGTGTATTCATTGTTTTAGCATCAGATCCAGGTAGGATCTTGTGAGTTTGTGTAGTAGTTGCTCATTCTTCAAATTCCTGTCTTCTTCGTGTCAGTTGTGTTTCTGTTTTCATAATTTCTCCAAGTTGAAACCCTTGTTTGAGAAAATTGATTTCCATTATAGAATTGTCTATGATTTAATCTAAAAACCTTTAGTAAATATTGAACTTTAGAGTTTTCAAAACCTAATGAATTATGAAATTCACTTTTGTATGCACTTTATGTAATGCGTGATTTACTAGTGTCAGGGTTTTCGAGTTTGACTTAGCTTTGGCCAGTCAGGATGTTTACCAGAGGCTCGAGAATTCTATTTTGTGATGTCATGATGATGTTTTGATCTCGTTCTTTTATACTCAACCATGGTAATTTGTATGGTATGCTCTATGAGATTTTTTGATCCATTGATTGTTATTGCTTTCCAATGTTCTTGTGTGAAACTGAGGTGAATGGTGTCACCTATCTGATATAACCTTTGAGTCTTCAATCAATTATATTTTGATTGCTTTTCAGTCGCTTGTATAGGACCGAGGTGTTTGTATGATTTATTCTTGATGATGTCATGTTATGACATGGATTGGTTTATGTATACTTGATTTTGGGATGAGTCCTATTAGGATGGTCGTATTGGTGGAATCTGTGATTATGATCAGTGTTTTTTTTCATTACTTGTCAATTGCTTGTTTAAGAACTGATGTATGGTATGTGGTCTTTTGTGATCTTTTGATTTTACTGAGCTTAGGGTAGGTTATCTATATGTCATGTCGGGAAGTGGCTTGCAATGGAGGTCGAGGCCCAAAGTGGCTACTAGGGTAACCCATTGTAAGTTGTTTAATAAGTGAAAACATTATGCTCAATGGGAATAAAATGAACCTAATAAGAGTCTTTGTATGTTCTTTCCCATGCCTCGAGTGCTAGTACAGATTAGGATGGGAGTAGAGAGTATGCTTGGTTGCGACCATGCATCGTTAATATGCCTTGTTAGTACGAAAGGATACTAGTGCCGCATAGAGTCACTAGGGTGCCGAGGTCAAGTTAGACTACTAGGGTAATTCTACCATTGATTCATGCAATGAAACTTGCCACCTTGCATAGTAGATTTCCTATGTGTTTGTGTTGCCTCTAGGATTAGTTGATACTTGTGTCTTGGTACCTTTGAGTTAGATTGCTTTCAGGTGATTCCTTGAACCTAGATGTTGGATTTAATTGTTGAGTTTGTTATTCTATTTGGGACTTGAGATTATCTCCTCAGCACAATGGGAGTGGACCTTTTAAGGTTCCACGAGGTCGAGTGGTAGTGATTTTTCTTATACCATTGAGATCTGACTGTCAAATGTTGCTGCTAGATGTGTTTTTGTAGATGTTCCTTTCTATTTGTTCTTGTATTTCTATGATGGATGGTTTTATTATTGTATTGTATTTGATTTCATAAGATCTTAAGAGATGATGTAATTTATTTCATGATGTATATTATTTCAGCCTTTATACCCTATGACCTATACAATGGATGATTGTGCATTTTATTTATTGCCAAGTGGCATCATATATAATTGTATATTATTTAAATGGATTCACAGTGGTATATTATTATTTGATGTGGATTTATTAGATATTAGATTTATTATTAATTAAACTTAAATGTGATTCAACGTCATGGGACCCTTGAGAATTGTAATCTATTTTATGGTATGTGTTTATGTGAATGTTAATTGCTTCCACTATGTTATAACTATTGTTGTAAAGTTATTATCTTTAACTTTTTTTAAAAAAATGTTTGACAAACTTAGTAAAACTTTAGGTTAACTTCTTTTGGGTCACATGGCAGGGCGTTACATTGCATAAGAATCAAAGAAGTTGTCAATGCTATTTGAGGTGCAAATGGAGAAATCAAAGTTGAAACAATAATAAGCAAGGTATTGAGGACTCTACTCCCTATATATGCCATTAGAGTTTTATCAATACAAGAACTGAGATGTACTCTAGGTAACACTTTGACTTTGGAAGGTGTAATTGGTAGCCTTACTTCTTTTGAGATGTCTAACTTTGATAACTACACGCCTGTTGCTATTGAATGTGCATTTAAGTATCAATTGGTTATTAGCAAAAGAAAAGGCAAACATGTGAATAGTGATAGTGATAGTTCTGATGATGAGCTTGATGAACTTGAAGCACTTATTGCAAAAAGATTTGGAAGAGGCAAAGGCAAATACAAAGGTAAATTACCTATTATTTGTTTTTCATGCAATAAGGTTGGTCATATTTCGGCTAGGTGTCTTGACAAAGAAGACAAGGATGAAAGAAAGGAAAGCAAGTAAAAAGGAAGAAGGGATGAACGAGATTACAAGAAGAATAAGGATGACAAAGGCAAGAACTCTTGTTACATTGCTAAAGAAGAAATTAATACTGAATTTGAAAGTAATGATGACAAAATTGCCTATGTTTCTATGAAAGAAGATTCTGATGAAGATAAGAAAAATGCATTAATCTCTTATGTGAACAAGAGTGATAGATGGATAATTAATAGCGACTGCTTCAGCCATATGTTTGGTGATAAAAATAAATTTGAGGATATTGGTCCATAAAAAGGTGGATGTGTTAAGTTTGGTAATGATATTCCATGTGTTGTGAAAGGTAAAGGTACAATTCAATTGGCTGACAAAATCAATTGTGACAATGTTTATTGGGTTGAAGGACTTAACTATAATCTATTGAGTGTTTCATAGCTGAACAAATCAAGATATAGAGTTGAATTCCATCACAGAAAGGCCAAGATTTATGATTGTAAGCTAATTGGAAGTGGTGATTAGACTAGAGGTAACTTGTTCTATCTAGATTTATTTAATGAGACATGTTTGTTTGCACAACAAGAGGATGTTTGGTTATGGTACAAGAGTTTATGTAATGTGAATTTTGACAATTTGGTGAAAATTAGTAAAATGAAGAAAGTAAGAGTGTTGCCAAAACTAAAGAAGTCTAATAATGCTATGTGTAAACAATATCAATTGGAAAAAATGACCAAGTCTAGTTTCAAGAGAAAAACATATTAATCTAGAGATATTATGGAATTGGTTCACATTGACCTATGTGGACCTATTGATGTTCAAATCTATTGTCGAGATAAGTATTTCATTCTATTTGTCGATGAATATTCTAGGATGATGATTGTGATGTTTCTTAAAGCTAAATCTGATGTTTTTCAGTTATTTAAGTGGTATTTAGCCAAAGTTGTCAAATAAATAGGGAAGAGTTTGATATATGATAGAGGTGGTGAATTCATTTCCAATGAGTTCAATACATTCTGTAATGATAGAGGAATTAAAAGATAGATGTCAACGCCAGGGACCCCTCCTCAAAATGGATAGCTTAAAGGAGAAATAGATCAATAATGGACTATGCAAGAACATTGATGATGATGAAGAATGCATCACATAAATATTGGAGGGAAGTTGTTAGTATTGTTGTTTATACCTTGAATAGAGTACCAGTTAAGAAAGGTACAAGTGCTACACCTTTTGAACTATGGTATGGATATGCTCCTAATGTAAAATATTTTAAGATCTGTGGAAGTAAATGCTATATATTCAAAAATAAAAGGAATGGAAAACTTGATGCAAAGAGTGATGAAGTTATATTCTTAGGATATTTCACTTAGAGTAAATCTTACGAGTGTTTGAACTCTAACACTAACAAAGCTGTGGAAAGTACAAATGTGAAAGTTGATGAGTTTCTAGAAAGAAATGATCTTATATGTAAGGAAGAACATGTAGATTATAGTTAATTTATCTATGTGGATGATGATGCTCCAAGCACTCCTACTGAACAAGAAAACCAAGCAGTAGTTTCCCAGCAGATAGGATATGATGTTCAAGGCAACAACAGATTGTCGAGCAACAAGCTAAAGATGTCGAGTCATAGATAAGAAATGTCAACCATCAAAGAAATAATGTTGATCAAGCTAAACCTAGACCAGAACCTGAACAAAAAATAGAAAATGAGGTTGAGATCATTTTTCAAGATGAACCTATTGAAGAAAAGAGGACACCACATGTGCTAACTAAATATGTACGAAGACATCATAAACTTGAACAAATAATTGGAGATACATAATTGGGTGTTATGACAAGAAAGAAAATCAGAGATGATACATGCTTGTTTTTTTGAATTCGAACCCAAATTAGTGAAGGATGCTCTAGAAAATGAAGATTAGATTCAAGCAATGAAAGAAGAAATCAAAAAAATTGAGAAGAACAATACTTGGACCTTAGTACCAAGACCAAAAGATAAAAATGTTATTGGAACAAAGTGGGTTTTCAGGCATATGATTCTTCCCCAAATGGCATAGCTTGTACCAATGTTGTCTCTCTTACTTGTTTCTTCGTGGATAGTTCCCACTTCCACTTTGCATCCACTTGTTTATACAATCCTCCTAGAAATCCAATTCCTAATTCCAAGGGTGTACATCTAAACTTGATCATCATGTCAATCATAGCTCCTTCAATCTTAACTTGATCGTTGTTTTTCAAAGAAACATAAATAATATATTTGAATCCCATAACACTTTCTGATTCTCTTAATTTTTTCACATACCTAATCCACAGTCATTGAAGGGAGTGTCTTCACTATTTGAGGTTTTTTGGGTTCATTAGACTCGTTCTTCTCATCATCTTCTTCCTCCTCTTGTGCTACAATCATTTCTCTCCTTGGCTTGTCTTGTGTTGGGTGCTTTTGTATATCAATCAGTTTCCTCTTCTTTGATGGACTTCCTATGACTTTCTTGGTAGGGGGTTGAGATGTCATTTTATTGGTGATGATCACCTTTTCGTTTGGCTTGTGAGGTGTCACCATTCCTTGCATGTCCTTCTTCAGGTTGGCCTTTACCTTAGGCTCAATAACAAAAACCTTTTTTGCTTGGTGGCCTTAGGCTTTACAACAACAAGTTCTTTTCCTTTTCCTTCCTTGACCTCTATAGGTTTTTTAGACCATTCTCCTTCTTCCTTATTTCCACCCTTGACAATCTTTCTTTTTCTTTGCTTTCTTTTTTTGGGTGTGCTAGATTCAATAGGCAGCTCGACAATTACAATTTCGTATGTGCCAAATTACTCAGCACTTGCATCGATGTCTTCAGCCAGAAGTGCAATGACTGTTGCAGTGACCCTATCTACATTCACTTCTAACATCATTTTCCTTAGCCATGCTACCCTTAGAAAAAATTGTTTGAGCATGTATAAAATATGTATTTACAATAAAACATACTTCATCATAGTACTTATCTACAACTAACTTAGGAATCCTCATTATGTTCCTCATCTTTACTTTGAATTCTTCAAAATAGTTGTCCATTATTGCTTCAAAATTTTCTCCCAATCTACTTATTAAATCACTAATATTCTCCATAGCTATTCAATTTCTATCCCAAGAAATTGTTCCAATAGTAGGAAAAGAGTTTTGTACATTGAAAAATATACAGATTAATAAAGAAGCAAACTTACAAGAGGTATTCTTCCCTTTCCTCACTGCCTCTAAATTCCTTGTAAGTTGGTGAAGTTGTAGCTCGACAAGATCGTAGGAATGACCCTTCTTCACAATTTTGTAGCCCAAATCCACTGCTACACAAGGTACATTGTTCAACCTACTAGATTGATAAAATTTGTGTGCAATCACACGAACAACAAATTCAACTAATGGGTCCGCAATTCCATCAATTGACATTCCATGACCATTCCACTTTGCCTTGGTCAAATTTTCATTTTCATTCTTTGTTGCACTTCTTATACTTTTCAGTTGACCTAAGGTAGGGTACCCAATTAGCCTACGAATGATAGCCTTGTTTATCTTGATTGGCCCACCTTCTAACCATATTTTCATGTCATGGATGTGGTTGAGCATAATCTTTATCCATTCAACTTTAAAAACCTTTGGAAAACCTAGGGCACGGATAAGCCCTTTCTCGGCAATGATCTTGTGTTCATCCTTCAAGATACCATCAACACATAGCTTATCATAAGCTAATCTAATCTCAAAATCTCCAATTTCTCATACTTTACATAAATAATAGGACTTTGGGTGAAATTGATGATAAAGCTCCAATATCATCAATAGTGTTTTCGAGGTTAACTAAATTTTTGAAGTTAGGTGGAGAACTTTGATCATTTCTTATGATTTGTGCATTGTTGTCCTTCAACATTTTGCTTCCAAATGCAATTATGAACTAGGGTTTAAAAAAAAACATTTTGTAATATCTTCACTGAATATTTAACTCGGCACTAAGAGTTATACTTACTTTGTTTCACAAGATTTGCTGGTAAATTGCTATAATTATTTTGCACTAGTCATTGAAATTGCTTCGATCACCTTGAAATCTTCTCGTAAACTCTTTTGATTGCTCGGTGAATGAAAATGAATGTCCAAATTTGATAAATACCTTCCAATTTTCATTTTAGGGCTAAATTTAATGTCTTCGTACTTGGTTGGTGTATGACAACTAGCTCGGTCTTCATTTTAGCTCGGTCAAGGTTACTCACTCGGTAATAACTAATTCATTTGGTCAATATATTACCTTCCTTGATCACTCAACATGTACTACAAAACTCAATCAATACATATTGTATCACTGGTGCTCGGTACTCTATGTTTTCTCTATTCTTAATATATTTTCCGTTTATGCAGATATGAACCTTTATCACTTTTATGCTAGGAACTGGTGTAAAATATAAAATTGACTATAACATACTTTCTTTCCTTAGAGAAATGTGGTGTGATCACCTGATCTATCAGATTGGGTGATCACAGTTTCGTCTACTCCACTGCTTCTAGCTCTTACTATATCTATCCATATTTTCTTTCTTTTAGTTTTGTCATTTCCATTATTTGGTGTTGGTGCTCTGGCTTTGCAGTTTCTAATGATATAAATTGAGGCAGTTGAAACATACTATCTCTCCATTTAGCCATTTCTTGTAAATTCGTCTAAAATGTGTTTTGATGCAATTCTCTAGAATGTGTCTATATTCTCCACAATAGTGACAATTATACCATGTATTGTAATCCCAATTGTAGGAATTGACTTTCCTTGATGTATAAGTTTGTTTTTCAGGTATCTAGTTTGACTTTTTCTTGAATTTGCACTCATGAGCTCTATGTCCATACATTTGACAGTTGTAACAATGACCTTGGAATTTAGAAATATTTCTAGTTAAGTCATTATTCTTTGATCTGCATTCATGTGTTTAGTGTCTTGCTTTCTTGCAATTAAAATAATTACCACTCAATTTAGGTTTGGGAGTTTTCTTACCATTTTTGCTTCTATAAATGTTGGTTGTGTGACCAATTTTTCTATAGTAATGACATGTAGGGTTGCCATTGGATTTTGTATTCCTTTGTTCTCCACTTTTGGATGATTCTCCTTTTTTCAGTAGATGAAGAGTTCTTGTTGTATCCAAGTCTAGAGGTGTCTTTTGTTCTAGGTGACCTCAACAGTTCTTCGAAATGTTTGATTGCTTAATTTGGTTTGTTTAATCTTTCCATAATTTTACTTTCATGTCTTAACTCACTTTTCAATTGCTCATTTTGTAACCTTATATTTTTTATCTCCAACTCCTTTCTATTTGCTTCTTAATTTGCAATTACTAATTGATTTATCATACCCAGCTAATTATTTGTAAGCTTTTGTACTTCAAATTATCTCTCTTCAAGCCAAATAGCCATTTGTCTTTTGTCTTCTTCATCCATGAACTTGTCTTCCATTTCTTTCATTGTTGCTTCACAGTGTAACTAGTTGAATTTCTTGTTTTGTCTTGACATCTTTTTCTTCTTTTGATAGGGCACTATTCTTCACTAATAGTTATTTCAATGCTTCATCATTATTACCAATCTTTCCAGTGTCAAGCAGTCCTTCTGTGTCAACTTCTTTGTATTGAGTGTCATTTTGTTTAATAGTTATCTCTTTCCTTGTTTTTAAAGTTTTCCTTAACTCCTCTTTTGTTGCTTCAATTGTTGCAATATGATCTGGATTTCAATCATCTGGTTCTCAATGATTTTTCCCATATTATACAATTCTATCTCTATGATCTAATCCTCTCAAGGTGTTAGGCTTCCTGATAAGAGAACTGTTCTCTGATACCAATTGTTGGAATGAGTTAATGGGAAACAAGATACTAAGAGGGGGGGAGGGGGTGTGAATCAGGATCTCATACTTTTGACATCAAAACCAATTTAATGAATTCACTCCTAATTCATCACATATAATAGATCTACCATTAAAATTGTAATGCTGAAAAATAAATGAAGTACATTACATCCATGAAAGATTTCAACACATAACACAATAATTTGGTAACCCAGAAACACTTCAATGCGAAGGTAAAATAGGGGTGGGGATGAAACCCACAAATCTTCATTGTTGCAACAATAAAGTTAACTGATAGGGTACAATTTTTTATCATAAGATATGATCTACCCTATGAGGGGTCTACCCTATTAAAATCTTTAGAGACTATTAGGTCTCACCTTGTTAAAGGATTTTACACTCACAATGATGTAAGGAATCTGTTAGGAGGTTTACATAGGTTTGTTAAAACCACTTTGTTAAGAGATTTACCCTATTTCAATTAACAATAACTAATTCGGTATGTTCCCCTCAATTTTTTTTGTAAGTCTCCTCTTTGCTATATCTCCAATCTGATCTCCTGATCTGATAACTTTTTTCAATCCTTCACTGCTCTGATTTCTCTTTGTCTTATCTGCTTTCAAACTTAGTCTTCTCTTCTTCACATGTGCATACGCTGAGTCATTCATTCCTTCATACTCACATAAGGTATACACCTCTCTCTATCTCTCTATCTCTCTATCTCTCTATTTGTCTCTATATGATTCTAGGTTTAGAATCTTCCTTAAATAGATGTTATGTGAAGGTTCTAGATCTTGATTGACGGTTTCCACTTCATCATCTTTTGTCATTCCTATCTCATTTTCTGATTAGTTGAATTGCATGCCTTAAGATCATTACCTTCTGAAATGATGTGTAATCATCCTCTTCGCTGGCTCTACAAATATTAAATGTCATATAAAAGTTGGCCAAAATGGTTTACATATGTGTTTGTGCCATTACAAACTTATATGTCAAAACTAAATTGCTCGGCACTTGAATTCTCTAACAGTCGGTCATGTAGGCTTCTTCATGTTGTCACTCAACTTCTATAATCCTACTTGCTCGATAATCAATAACTTGTCAATGTACTTGGTCTCAACTATATTGCTTGGTGCGTACATGTGCTCGGTCTCAATTGAATACTCGACAATCACTATCCTACTTGGTATAAACTTTGTATGCTCGACCTTTACTAGATAACTTGGTCGTAGTGATGACCGTATAATCTTGCCTAGTAAATGACTAAGTGTTTGGACACTAATCGACAACATGGGCTTAGAAATCAACAAGAAATGAGAATTTCTCTACGATACTAATAGATAAAATATTCTAGCTACTAGAGACAAAAGAACAAACTGTCAAGACCCATCAGTTACCCCATGAACTCATTGTCTTGGATGTCTTAGAATTTTAAACTACCATCCAAGTCTAGGACTAAATAAATAGAAATTAAATGTTAATCCATAGCAAGGAAAAAAATGTACAACTAAGATATGAAAATGACTAGTATGAGGGAAATAAGAGAAGACAAGCATTCATAAACAAGAAGTAGAATAATCATAAGATATCTTGCTTGCTCTTAAAAGAAAAATATTGGGGTTTCTTGAATAATAGGTTTATCATAATTAGATCCTCACTTTGGTGTTTTCTTTGCAATGAATAGACAAGATAGATAGATATATAATAGACAATTGAAAAAAATCAAAGACAAAAAATGAATAAATTTATGACCAAAATACAATGATATTCTTAAACAAAAAAGAATGAGGTAGTAAAATCACCAATAACTCATATCTTGATCAAATGAAGGTGAATTTGAGATAATCGATTACAAAGATGGTGGATCTGATATATGAGAGTCAAAACCAAGGAGATGGTAAACATTCCCAATATGGTGAACAAGAATTCCTAGATAAATTGAGGAATAATGGAGTGTCTAGCTATAAGGAAATTAAGAATTTTTAATATGTTTTAGGCAAGGTGGAGGATTTCCAACATTTTTGGGTGATGTTGGAGATTTGGTTGATCATGTCAGAAATTATTGATGTGCATTGACATTAATGTTTTTTCGTTGATGTCAATATACTATTG
Organism: Cupressus sempervirens; assembly: GCA_028749045.1. NCBI lineage: Eukaryota > Viridiplantae > Streptophyta > Pinopsida > Cupressales > Cupressaceae > Cupressus > Cupressus sempervirens. The sequence continues at coordinate 349,749,102 of CM053785.1, forward strand.
ATCTTGTAGACAGTATTCTTGTGATTGTTAAATTTGGATGATTTGTGATGTCAATTGAAGATCAATTGCTAGTAGTGTTGTTGAATTTTTTGTGTATTTTTTTAGTAAACTTTGGTTAAACTATAGAAGTTCACATGATTATTTGATTGGTTGGTGTTACATTATTCTAGTGTTCAATGGTTGAATATTTGGTTTAGTGTGAACTAGATTTGATGTTTCAATGGCTATGAAGATAGTGTTTGTATTAGAACATATCATTGTGTCCTCAATTGATATTGTTCGCAATTTTGAGTATTGTAAACTATCTTTTGATATGATAGAATTTGGTATTTTGGTGTTCTTGTTGATCATCGTTGAAAATGAGTTTGGATTTTTTTATGGTGATGTTGTGAAAGTTTTGAATGGTATTCATGTTTCTTGTTGGTGTTCTTGGATTACGTGATGAATATTGGCTTGGTTCACATTGAGTGAAGAGATCGAATTTAGATTTTTTTAGCATGTTGACATTTTTTCATTTAGGTCGTGACCAACCCAATGAAGTAATGTGTTGTGATTCTTGGTGATGTTATTGCATGTTTTTGATTGAAGACCTAGGTCCTATATAAATCTTATCTAAGTTGATTTGGATCACATTGAAGATTAATCTTAATGTTATATCTTTTATTATGACAAGGTCAACCTTACACCTAGTTGATGCAATGTGTATAAATGTAAGATTACTTTGTAATTTATAGTGTGTGAGGATGTGTGATTGGAAGTGTGAATAAGATGTGAAGATATTGGTATTTGTAATATGTATTTGAGGTAGAGTTTATACTTCATTGAAACTGTATTGGCATTATAGGTGTTTCTAGTCAATACAATTGTAATGGATAGCATGTCCACACATTATAATCGATGTTAAGGATCAATGAACTTGACTAAGGGGGAGAGTTATGATTGTATGGTGAGTAGTGTGCTATGGGGAGTTAGTTTTTAAGATTGGGTAGTAAGCTTGTGGGTGAATGTACATCATTTTCTTCTCTATTTTATTTTTTACCATGCATTACTTTTTCCATAATGCATTCATATTGTGGGTTAGACTCCCATTGCGTATTTGCCTAATGGTCTTTCTCTATTGAATTTCCAGTGTCATTATGTTATGTGTTTTGTATCTTGTATTATTGTTTATCTTTCAGATCTTTAATTTGGTTAAGTATTTTGAAGTTACATTTTGGCATACAATTGATTCACACCCCTCTTATTGCCTCATTTTTGTGCCTTACAATTGGTATCCTACATAAGTCCTTTTGAAGAATCTTAATTTCTTAAAGGAGATTTGACATGGAAAACTTGAGAAAAGATAGTTTGAAGTTTGATGAAAAAAATTAGTTTATACGAAATGACCAAGTGACTTCCTATATGATATGTATTGGAAATGAACACTGGGATATCATAGAAAAACCTTATGCTATTATGAATGCCGATTAGGAAAGATGACTAAATCTACTTTTAAGAATAACTCATATACTTCAAATGGTTTGCTAGATTTTGTGCATACAAATCCTACTAAGACAAGAAGCTACAATGGAGATAGATACTTAATGTTATTCATTGATGACTATTAAAGGATAATGTGGGTTATGTTTCTAAGAGAGAAATATAAATTCTTAGAAATTTTTTAATCTTTAAGATGATGGTTTAAATGGAACCCAAGAAAATAATGAAGTGTTGAAGATCAGACAGAGGAGACATCTTGTGAATTTTATGCCTTTTGTGAAGAACATGGGATAAAGAGATAGACTTCTACTTTGTTAACCCCAAAGAATAATGGTATTGTTGAGAGACGAAATGGATCTATATTAGGCACGTTTCAAATCGTGGTCATTGTACAAGATTTTATGCAGATCTACTAGACAAAAGCAAAGAGCACCAAAATATACACCTTGAGTAGAAGGTGGATTAAATAGGGAATCAATAAGACACCTTAAAAAAATGGTATGGTTATACTCCTACAACGAAATAATTTAGAATTTTTGGAAGTAAATTCTATATTAAGAGAGATGCATGCATTGGAAAGTTTGATATTAGAAGTGATTAAGGCATATTTCTTGGTTATTCTGAAAAAAGTGAAGGTTCCAAATATTATAACCATTGATTGAATAAAATTGTTAAAAGTGTAAATTCAAGGTTAATGAGAATGTGTAGAGATTAGAAAATAAATACATTTTTTTCCCGAATTATGAAGACAATTAGGTTGTGAAAGCACAAAATCATATTGAATACTAAATGGTCTAGTAGAACAAACTGAACCAATTCCCTATGAAGAAGAATTTGGTACAAAAGGGTTGGCTAAAAAGCCTACTCTAAAGACTCCACAGTATGTAAAGGTTAATCATTTTGAAGATTCTATAGTTGGTGATAAAAGTAGAGGAGTTCAAACTAGAGGGAGAATTTCTAGAGATGAAACACATTTGACATCTGAATTTGAGTCCAAAGATGTTCAAGAAGCTTGTGATGATGAAAATTGGGTAAAATCAATGGAAGAACTTGATCAAATAAAGAGAACAAAACTTGGCTTCTTGTTCCTAGACCTTTGAATAAGAGTGTGATTAGAACAAAGTTGGTATTCAAAAACAAGTTGAATGAACAAGGTAAAGTGGTTCCAAACAAGGCTAGATTGGTATGCAAAGGGTATTTCCCAGATGGATGGTATTGATTTAAATTAGACTATTGCTTCTATTGCTAGAATTGATAGTATTACATAGCTTCTTGCTTATGCATCTTATAGAAATTTTAAAGTATATTAGATGGATGTTAAGTCTACATTTCTAAATGGTGAGTTAGAAGATCACGTTTAGATTGAACAACCCGATGGACTTTCTTTGAATGATGAAGCATATATGGTTTATATAGTGCAAAGAGCATCTAATGGCTTGAAACAAGCTCCTAGAGCCTGACATACAAATTGGACAAGTATTTAATAAAGATTGGATTTAGTAAAGGAGTTGTTGACAACAACATTTGAAAGCAACTAGTGACAATATCTTGATTGTTGAGTATTTTTATGAGATGCGAAAAGAACTTGAGATGTCTATCATATGTAGGATGAAATTATTTCTTGGACTGAAAATTTCTCAGTTGAATAAAGTAATTTTCATTACATACTCCAACTATGCCAAAGAAGTATTGAAGAGATTCGGTATGAAAGATTTGAAACCCGTTGGTACTCCTATGGTAACTAGTTGCAACTTTACTAAAGATGTTGAATCCCCTTGTGCAAATCAAACTAGAAATAGATAAATGATTGGTGGATTGCTTTATTTAACATAGAGTAGACCTGATATAATGAATGTTATTTGTATTTTGAATAGATTTCAAACTAATCTAAAAGAGTCATGTGTTGTTTATATTAAAAGAACATTTTGATATTAATAAGGTTTATTGCTTGATAAAGACAATGATTTCATACTTTCATACAATGTTAATGATTAGGTAGATAATGTGGATGATAAAAAAAAGTACTAGTGGTGGTATATTCTTCTAGGATACAAAATTAATCTCTTGGGCTAAGAAGAAGAAAGATTGTGTTTATCAATTTCATTCCCTTAACTCTAGTCAACCTACAGAGGCTCGCATGATTATCCTAGTTAGCTATGATTGATATAGTATGTTTGTGTTACAATGTTCTAATGTTCAATGGTTGAATATTTGGTTCAGTATGGACTAAATTTGATGTTTTAGTTGTTGTGAAGTTAGTGTTTGTATTAGAACATATCATTGTTCTCTATGATCATATTCTTCATGATTCTGAGTACTGCAAGTTATCTTTTGATATGATAGTTTGGTATTTGAGTGTTCTTATTAATCAATGTTGAAGATTAGTTTGAATTTCATGTTGGGTATGTTATGAAGGTTATGAATGGTATTCATGTTGCATGTTGTTGTTCTTGAATCACGTGGTGACCATTTTCTTAGTTCACATTGAGTGAAGAGATCAAATTTGGACTCTCTTTTTTGTAGTATGTTGCTGTTTCATTATTTGGCTCCTAACCGACTTGATGGAGTAACATGTGTGATTCATGGTGTTGTCATAGCAATGTTGTTGCATGTTCATGATTGAATATATGTGTCTAATCTAAGTCTTATTTGACTTTATTTAGATCACATTAAAGATTGAGCTTAGTGTTATATCTTTTGTTGTGACTTGGTTGGCTTTATGCATAGTTGATGTAATGCATATAAATGTAAGATCATTTTGTAATTTAGAGTGTGTAAGGAAGTGCAAATAAGATGCGAAGATACTTGTATTTGTAATTTGCATTTGAGGTGAACTTTGTACTACTTTAGAATTGTATTCACATTGCAGTTGCTACTAGTCATTTCGGTTGTAATGGACAATGTCCATACATTGTAATTGATGTTAAATATTTGTGAACTCGACTGAGGGCCAAATTTGTGATTGTATCGTGAGCAGTGTGCTCTGGGAAAAGAGCCTTCTAGATTAGGCAGTAAGCCTATGGGGTGCACGTGTATCCTTTTGTTTTTTGTTTCGCTCTTAACTAAACAATATTTTTAGCAAAGTACTATATCTTGTTTGTTAGAATCTCACTCGGGTTTTCCCTAACGAGTTTCCTTTAAACCAATTCTAGTGTCATTGTGTTAGTGTTATGGATATTGCATTATCATTTATCTTTCAGATTTCTGATTTGGTTGAAAATTTTGAAGTTATAGTTTGGCATACATCTGATTCGTATGACAAATGTGTGTTGTGCATACATCTTCATGATGTGCATGAACATATGTGAACGCTTACATGGAATGTTGATTTAAGGCTAAAGTGGAGGCATTCTACAATGCAAAATTACACTGGATGTAATTTATGACACAACATTTTCCCCCATCTTACTGAGGATATCATTAGTAAAGATATGAGTTAAAGTTGAGAAAACTTAGTATTTCATAAGACTTTAAATCCAATTCTCTTAATGCATCACACAATAGTCTCATCACTCACAACCAAATGGTTAACTGAAGCACAAGTAAACAACATATATTTTACCATGGAAACCCAAACGGGGAAAACCGCAAAGAGGGTTAACTCTCAATATTGTGTGACTAGTTATAGAATATTACAAATGCTCACTACATGGCTCACTATCAAAGGGCTCATTACTAATAAGTAAAGGCTCACTAGACAAAATGAACGAGTACAATTGCATCTTATGCATACACAAAATATTTCTTTTCAAGATTAGAATACACCTCATAAATCTTATCAATTCTTGCCATATATAATGGTTTGTCCTTCGCAAAATCTTTTTTTTGTATTGGCATCTCATCTAAACTCCATTCATAACAAGAATGTTCATAGTACTGACATATATATATGTTGCTCAACTATATTTTAAGTTGGCCTTACATGCCACACCAAGTAGTCAAATAAGGCAATATATCACATGTTACACCCAAAATGTCATTTGCTTGCTTCAACTCTTTGCCAACTTCTCTATTTCTTTGCTTGAACTTCTTGATTTGCTCCCTCAACTTTGTGTTGCATTCATTAGCTTCCTTTAACATTTTCATTTAAATCTTTGTTTTCACTTTTCACATTCTCAAGATTTTCAAGAGCAGTTTATAATTCTCTAGTAAAGCAATTTTCTTATGTGTTTTTCTTGAAGATATCATTTGTTCATCTCCTTCAAACAATCAAGCTAGAACAAGAGACCAAGCTTTGATATCAATTTGAGATTACATATTTCACTTCTTCCATAAACCTCTCCCAAGATTATAGAACCAAAAATATCCATGGCAAAAGACGTGGAGCTATAAACTATGTTACCAAGCCAAAAAAAATACAATTTGACTGAAGCACCAAAACTCATGAGCTTTTGAATATAGAATCAATAAGTATGCCAAAATATGATAAAATTATATCTTTTGATCAATTCATGTGGAGATATACTAACCAAAAGATATCTTCAAAGCAATATTTAAATAAGTGAACATAAGTGTGTTGACATCAAAGACAATTAGTATGGCATGACAACAACATTCTCCTTCATCAGTGACATCTTTCCAATAGGAGTTGCCCTAGGGAAAAGCCCTAAGATGTCGTGAGATCACATTCAACATGCAAACTACAAACAAACATGTTAGACGAAAGAGATAAAAATTGATAAGATAGTGACCAACAATAGTACACAAGTATAGGTAGCAAATCATTTTATGTTGATGGCCATGCGATAGAGCGATTTTAATTGTGTTGATATGAGTAGTAAAGGCTAGAAATTTGTATGAAACAGTGCTGATATGAGTAGTATAGGCTAGAAATTTGTATGAAACAATGACTTCGCTCATGCAAGTACAAGTAACAAAGATTAGACAGTTGTATAATAAGGTGGGAGATTTTAACATTAGTACGAGTAGCAAGGCAATAGATGTACAATATAGTGAAATGTATGGTGGTATGAACAACAAATCTAGACATCTATATGATAGGGTAAAGGATTTAATAGGTGGATTGGCCCCCATAAGGGGGTAACAACATTAAATAAAATGGAAAAAAAACATAATATAAATAATAATAACATAATAGTTCATCCTTAGAATGGAACGTGTTGCATAGAGGGGAACAACATAATTCATTCTAAGAAGAAAAGAGACATTGTGACATGCCCAGATAACTAGACACTTTCATGGAATGTCACCTCATAATAGCCAACACATAATATCTACAACATCAAGGCAGGCAAGCAAAAACCCAGGTATCTAATTATTCAATGTCAAAATTTATAAGAGAAGATTTATGATATAGGATTGCAAATAGATTGGTTATTAAAGTTTAGATTTTTGGATCTAAAGAGCACATGAAGATAATGCAAAATAACAAAGTCGGGTCAACATCAAGAAAGACATAACTGCCCTCAACACTTTACATCATCTTGCAAATGTCAACATTCAATGCAAGACAAATAGAGTGTTAACAAATAGATGAAGTGAATGACATCATACTATATTTGCAAGTACCGATGGTTTCCGAGTGCCAATGGAGTAAATTGAATCCTACAAAGGAGCACAACATTTGAAAAAAAACATGGAAGAACATGAAGGCACTCAATCTACAAAAATCGAAACAAGAACTTTCTCTAATCACCTTAATTATTAAGGGAGAGGACCTAGTAGTTGAATGTGTTTTTAATAGTTGTAATAGCACTCTTGATTTAACAATATTTTGAGAATAATGCAAAAAAAATTATGAATTTAAAGTTGTCAATTATTAATAGTAACTACATAAAATTGGATAAAATGTATTCCATAAATCTAAAACGCAACAAGACATGTTATATCATCACCCAAATAAAACATGACTTTGTACGCAAAATAAGTACTTTTTATACTTTTTTCAAGATAACTTTTTTAACTCATTGACAAAAAACATGTTTTTTATTAAGAAAGACAGGGTTTGAAGGGTGCCTGAAACCCTGTACATATCAAAATATTATCACTGAAGCCCAAACAAAAATACTATAGCCCAAAGGTGAAACAGGTCACCAACCAAAACAAGTTGACCAAGGTGGCCTCACAATAACACAGTACATTACAACCACCAAGACGGGTAAACCCTATGGTTACAAAAGATATAAGCAATTATTCATAAACCATGACAAACTACAAAGAACAACAGGTCAAAAGTGCCAAAAGATCCATCAAAAGGGGGGACAACCTCAAATAGGCGAGGGCGCAAGATTTACATTTTGGTCTCATCTTTTGAGAATGTAAAAACATATCAAAAGATGGAATGGAGAGCTTGACCTTTTTTCCTTTTGATGTTGTCCATCCATCCTCCACCATCTTAGCAACCTTCTTCCACGCAAAGCCCGCAACACTGCAACCAGTCTCCAAAACCCCCGCAGCAAGAGAAGAAACTCCACCACCACATGATTTCTGGATAGCAGTGCCATCCTGAAACAAAGTCGCAAGAGGGGCCACCATCGAATCACCAGTTATAACATCCGTAGGAGGGGCAATTGTTTTGGTCACCACCATTGGGGCAACATTTGAATCAAAGACAACAACAGAATTTGCACCTGAAGAAAACAAAGAAGAGCCACCAACTCCAACAGAGGAAGCTTTCTGAACCGTGTAGTGATCATCCGAAACTCCCATCCACCAAGAAGGTGACTTCTTCAATCACCTTTTCAAATGAGCAACGCACAACAAGGTGACCTGTCTCATGGCATTTCCTACATCTTAAGGGGATTCCCTCATAATCAAGAAGTTGAATCCAATAGCCATTAGGAGTGGCCAACTTATCTTTTTTTAAGGAGCCGCTTGAAAACATCAATCTCCCCAAAAATGTGAACATACGTTGTCCGAATCACATTAGAAGATGCAGAATCAACCAATAAGAAGTCCCCGAGGGCCTCCCCCACAACCTCTAGGAAAGAATCCAACAATAAGTGAAGGGGGCGATTCAGCAACCTTACCCACAAAAGAATCTTATTAAAGGATTCTATTGACAAGACAAAAAACATGTTGATGTAGCATTGCAACCTTATTAAGTTATAAGCAAGGAACTCCTCAAATAAATTACTATCAATAATTGAGAGTGAGAATCCATATAAGATTTTGTAAAGCACAAAGTAAAGGCATTGAACTCCTAAATCCTCTCCCTTGATTAGTTAGCAAATGTAACTTGCACCCAATAAATAAGGGAGTTGGTAAACTAGGATTTTAACTCTTATAGTGTGTCCTTGTCAGAGCTTTAAAAAAATACGAGCATTTTATATAACCCATCATATGTACTACACTTCAGTGATGCCCATTAGCTATAAAACCATTTATTGCTCCCGTAGTGGAATTGCTTAACAAACCAATAAAGGACAACTACTCGCATCAATCTTTAACAAGTTAGCAGACCGAGTCCAACGTACATATTTGAACTAAAAACTCCTGTGTTTCAACCAAACTCAGTTATAAATCATTTATTTCCATATAAAGATAAAATGAGGTAATTGTATTGACCAAGAACAGCTAAGAAACAAAAATTATAGACATTGCCAAAACATGAGGTAAATTATAACGAAGTTTTTTCTTCTTAGTTGTGTGGGACCATTCTCACTCCATTGGTGAAGTGTGTCATAATTAAATAAATAAATCAGACACAACAGTATCAGGCATCCCCTACTTGAGGACAAGAGTAGCATAAGCTTCATAATTTTTAATAGCATCGTCCATGGCTCAACATAATAGGGAACTTGAAACTATCATAAAATAGTATCATCCACCACTCAATGACCTGAATAATAGCAGCCTTAAGATGCATGACAAAGTATATGGCTTAAGCTCTAAAAAGCCTTAAAAACTATCATATAATAGTCTACATGTTTAAAAGAACTTCCTGTCATTTTTCTGCAACTGTATGTTACCCATCTAGTTTTTAATTACAGAATATAACTCTTCTGAATGGTTGCACAATATTACAAATTTTAGATTGATAGATGCTGACTTAATGCTAACACTAACTCTTCTGAATTGTAGATTGATAACACACACATTGCAAATGGCTAATTGATGCTGACTTCAAGTTAACAGTATGCAACTCTTCTGAATTGTTGATTGATAACAATAACATTACAAATGACTAGATGCTGAACTCGTGCTAATCTTCTTAGTTAATTCTAACATTATAGATTGACTTAATGAATGCACACTTCATGCTAGCACTTATAGCAAACTGATGCTAACTAGGTATTCCACATAATAGATATGTCAGGACTTTTCAAATAGGGGATAAATACATGCAACTGTTCCATAGAGGATGTTAGAATAATGCAAACTTACAAAATAGCAGGGGCCTTCTAACTTCACAAGAGAGGCTTTGGTAGACAATTGATTAATTAGAGAACCTATATTCTTCACCGCCTGTACTGTGTTACTCAAAATCGAGGATATTAAATAATACAGAATTTGCAAAGCTGCTTAAATCTTCTATCTTCACAAGAAGCTGTGGAAAATACTTCATTGTATATCCCAGATGTCAATACAATGAAGAAACAATTTAACAAAACATATACATTTCTCATGCATAAAAAATGTAATAATCGCATTTAATGAGCAGAAGTATGTCAGCGCATCTTATAGCACTGTGTTCTTCCGGCCTGACAACGCTTACCAGAAAATGAATAGCTCAATATAATGTCAACATCACGTGGATTCTTGGCATTTGGAGCAACAGTCATGCTTCCAAGAAGGGATTCCCCCTCGCACATGGTGATCACATCTTCCAGATACATTACAGTTTGCTTCCAATGAGTAGCACGAGATCTAGGCCCTGTAATGAGAACCAACTTAATCACATAAGCCTACATTTCAGTTGTCTAGGGAAGCATTTCAGAAATGCTAACACAATTTTTTGCCTGAAGAAATCAATGCAGCAACTTAACCAAAAATAAAATAAAAGAGGCACATGCTTAATTTTCAAGCAAATTCATTGACAATATTAAAAGCAACATCAGATTCTACTTAGCTTCTCTATTTAAATCAATAGTTACCTGTTGAAAACCCCATGACTTTATGACAATTGGTAAATGCAACATCAAAGTATGCCACCAAAGCATGGACAAAATCATTGCGCTCAGCCACAAGCTTGAATGGTGCAGTAAAGGATGCATCTCCGGGACTCATCTTTGAAATGTCCATTGTCTGAAATTTGAATAAGCAGCAGCATGGATTTTATCACTAATACCAAAAATGGCTTACAGTAGATTAGGAATGGAGTTCAAGTAAGACATAAAAAGAAATGCAATAAACCTTCAGCAACTGGCAGTTTGTCACTATTTGATTCTGGTCAACTGTGTCCACAAGAGGTTCCAACATGGCTTGCTGCCTAATGCAACTCATGTCAAAGCCATAGACACGATCCCAGACTGCCAAGAATAACAATAAGCTATCAGATAGATCATCTACTGAAGTCTAATGTTTATCTTGAAATAACACAAGTTAATCCGATTCACTCTATGCTAAGCTTAAAATTTGACTGCAGTAATGTCTGTGGGAGCCTTGACAAATGAAACTTACAGTCAATCTTCTCTTGTTTGTAGTCTGCGTCTTCAATGGCTGTTAGGAAGAGGGAAGCCCTATCTGGTAACACAACACCACCGGGGATCTACATAAAAGGACTTGTCAGACAAAAATGACAAACAAAAAGCAGTCGGCATTACAATTTTCCCAAGTGTGACAAAAACTAGTTGGTATAGCACAATTTTCTTCCAGTAAGACATTGTTAAAAAGTCCATGAATGTTATGAAATTATTCTACAGGAGTGCAAATTTAAATAACTTACTAACAGATCAAAGAAAGAAAAAATTGAAACACAGAATGAAGATGCTTTTTTAATGATATAATGAAGATGTTTACTAAAAATCTAAAAGCCTGACCCCATGATGTAAATTTATGTCAACAATGGTTTTGCTACAAATTTTACACCCACAATGCTCTGTGAATTTTAAGACACATTCATAAACTATTCATTGTGTATGTGTGTGCATGCGTACATAAACATAGGTTGTGTAAAATGTACTTTGAAGATGATCACATACATATTTTTGAAGATGATACGAGTATCGTGGCATTTAATTTACACATGAGAGCAGTCCAAGTTAAGAATTAATCTTGTACCAGAATATCGTACAATATTAGATACTTCAAATTCAAATAGACAACTTATGCATTGCGCAATCTATTTTATTAAATTTAAATCAGATGATGATAAAAGACATGATATAAGCGAAGGCAAGTTAACAAAAGTCTATAACATATAGTCAACACAATATTATGAAATAAATGTCAAACACACATTGGTCAGGGGATTCAGATAAGGACAAGATCAGCTAGAATTTTCCCTGACATAGACATGGGTCCACTGCCTGAACTGAGAGATATCTCCCTTGACTATTCATAACAAAGATGCCATCAGAGCTTGTGCAAGGCAGAGGACACAAGTTAATTGCTTGATAAACTATTTGCTCTTTGGCAAAAAAGAGTGGATAAGGGATTGATGATTGGTTAAACTTACAATTTCTACATGCAAAGACAAGAACAGATAAACATCCGATTCTCGTGTATTGAATTCAGTCCACGAGTGTCTTCACTGGAAGATAGCATGTTAAAAGCAATTATAATTGACCAAGCCCTGTGCCTTTTCATGATTTTTGCATTGACTTCAGTGTCTTCTAATTAACTTTTATTGGCTACAAGCTGTCAGCCTAAAACACCAACACATGTTACAGATAACTGTGCACTGCCAAAGATGCATTCTAAGCCACTCAGAAAACATTTACCAAAGACTATAATTTAATAAATTTGTAACTAATAGCACAAATTGTTTGCATTTAACTTTTTTCCTAAGAAATCAATAAAGCCTTGCATTGGTTTTTGAATGGGCTACTGTTTGGAGTCAGATGCATACAAATCATTAGTTTCAATCGACACAATTGTTCTTCCAAGGCATCATGTTTGCAGTCTTTACCACTGCCGTTTAGTATTGCCAGAAATTAAATCTGTCAATCAAGTTCCAGATTTTGTAATGATAATTGTTGATATGTTGAAGAGCTTTAAAGTTCAAAGATAATAAAAATATAGGATTGACAAAAAACAGACTTAAACAGTCAAAAATAATATGTTACCATTCTTGAACGGTGCTCAACCACCAAAGAGATAGTTGTTACATTGGCATGCTATAAATTTGCATGAAGACGTAGCAATTGGGTTTGAATAGTCATCCTAGAGCATGACTCGAATGCCTTTGTTTGGAGCACATGGGTTTGCAATCACTCATGGTTTACAAAGCTGCACCTTTATGCATAAATTGATGCCATAAGATGTTTGTTTGAATATTCGAAGGTTTGGAGCAAAGTAACGAGAATCAGAATCGGATCGGAATCAGCAAGGCTGAATCGAATCGTGAATCGGCCATGAATCGCCCCTGAATCGGCTATGAATCGGCAAATTTATAAAAACCCTTTAAGTTTAGAGATTTTTACAATTTAAAACTTATTTCGTGCACCCTTTATTGAATATAACTTAAACACACTATAACATCATCCTATAACATCATCAAATAGAAGTTAACATACATAAACATGGAACATGGAACATAAATGATAAATCCATCACATACGTAACTATGTTACACATAAAATGTTAATTGTAGGCTGTAGCTGAAGTAAATAGAAATCATATGAACATAATGATTCAAAGTTGAAACACACAAAAATCCTTGCACTGAATGGTTCCATAAATGGCACTTTTGAAACATTAGATACACAATAAATTACTCGACATTCTTATTACTTTGCTGACGCAGCAGGTTTGACTTTTATCGCTGCATAGGCATATACACACAACAGCTCAAGTCTTTTTATTGCTGTTGATCAAACTTGGGAGATTTATTGTTTTTGCTGATTACTTCTTAACTTTTATTGCCACATCCTTAGATTTATCACGTTCCGTGTGTATGTCTCTGCTTGTATATTGAATTGTTCATACTAATCGTTGAGTATCTTACTGGTTTCATCCTCTTATTTTATTCCATATTAATAGTGCAAAACTGGTTGTTGTAAATGGCATGATGTGTATCTACTAATCTAGTATTACGTTTTTCCACTAATACTTCATGATATGCTGACTGGAATATTTGTCTTGCTACAATATTTTTCTTGTGTACATTATAGCCTTCAACGCTTCTTTAATATTGGGCAATATTCCATCACCTGTATGCTTACAAAAAGAATGCAATACATATACCTCCAGCGCTGCATTTATTAGTTATGAGTCTCCAGCTATGTTCTTGTTCTAGATCTGTTAAGTGAAGTATATATACTTATAGTAATATACACAATGCCATGGATGTTATTTTTGTTCCATCTATGTTTTCATGAATCTCCTGCAAGTCTGCTCAAACATACCATGAATGATGATTCTTTAATCCTTTGTATGTTTCTTTAATTACTTTATGCCTTGCCTTGCCTTGCCGATTCAGGCGATTCATGAGAAAAAATCAGCTGATCCGATTCACGACTCATGAAAAATTGCCCAAGTTGAATCGAATCGCCCAATTACAGATTCAAGCAATTTCATGGCGATTCTCGAAACTCTGGTTTTAAGTGTGGGAATTAACTGCCACATTACTTGATTGCAGGGAGTAATGCTATCAAATGACTCAAGGATTATCTCATTGTGTTTGTAAATTCATTTTAATTTAGTACAGTGAAGGATATATAATTGAGGCATTCAACATGGTTTTCGGCAAGGCAAATTATTTGTCATTTTGATTGTCTAGTTGTTAATTTCTTCTATCAAATATCAGTTTTGTTTATGATGTTTAACAGCAAGTTGTATCATATTCAAAACCTCTTTTATACTCCTAAGTTCTGCTCAAAGAACTTGACTAATATTCCCTACACTTGATTCTAGAGCTTGTGTTAGCTTAGCCTGTGAAAGAGAGGACATCTTGGCTTGGTGGTAGTGAAAGATTTGGCGTTTGGCTGATATTGCATCTAAAATTCGAAAAAAAAATAGCTAGCACCTCAAGAATTGAGATTGAGAAGTTCAACAAACAACAGTTCCAAGTTGTGGAATCTGAAGATAGAAGATCTCATGGTAGAGAGATATCAATGAATTGCAGTAACTACAATACCAAGATCAATTTATTATAGAATGGATACAAAGGATTGGTAAAAGCAAAGAAAAATCAGGTTATATCTTTATGATTCAGCTTAAACAAATGCTTTTGGAGATAAAAGATGACATTATCAATAACCAAAATTCCTGGTTGTAGAAATTGTATTCACTGAAAATGAATAAGGGAGATTCCATAGTTTAAATACATTTAATATAATAGTGTGTAATTAACTTCCACAGATGTAAAAGTAGGAAAAGTGGACAAATATACTACTTTAATTATTACTTGATCCATAGTATAACTTAACAAGACCGTTAACTTGAGTTGGAAGCTGAGAAAGTTATGTCGCCCTAATAAATAAAGAACTAAAGAGAAAACCTCTGACCAATGCGCTCTAAAGATGCTCTCACAGTGAGAGCTTGTTCCAAAGAAAAAGAGATTGATTGAATGAATGATGAGACAATATGAGATGCCCATTTTGGGTTAAAACCATAGTAACACGGGGACGCATCCCCGCCGTTATTATGGGGCCCACTCGAGATGGGGACGCACCCAAAGCAGGCGGGACAGCATTCCTGTGTCCCCAGCGGTGCCACCAAATCGCCGTCGGGAGGAGGACGTCCCCATTGGAGACTTGGGGGACGAGGACATGTCCCTCAACCCAGTTGGGGATGGCCGGCTGGCCTTTTATTTTTTACTTTAAAAAGTGCAAAAAAAAAAATTAATTTTAAAGGTTTTGTTATAATGTTTTTTAATGTTTGCTAACCCTAGGGCATGTGGGGTCCATCTATAAGTTGAAATCCCATTAAGTCTCTTTGATGTCTCATTTCTATTCATTTCATGGTTTTCTAATTTTTGCAACAGCAGCAAGAAGAAGAGTGAAGAGCTCATTGAAGGGTGATTATTTGAGTGGAGAGTGTGTGGAAGGCAAGATGGAGTAAGGAGCAAGTAAAAAAGAAGCAAGATTTTTCAGCTTGTTCAAGAGATTTGTGAAGCAAAAGGTAGGGTTTTTCATAGTTTTTAAATTTTATTTTCTGATTTTTCAAGTCAAGATCATTGTTTTTTGTTTCTAGTTTGTAGCTTTTAGATCTTAGTTGAATTTCATTTCTAGATTTTAGAAGATGTTTCTTGTTTGATTTCCAAATTTTTGTTGCTTAAATTTTACTTTAAAAAATAGTGATTTTGAAGAAGGCATGGGCTGAAAGCTGTATTTTTTTTGTATTTTTTTCATTTTGTGAAATGCAATTTGAAAATGAGTTCCCAAAGTCACAACTCAAGTGGGTCAAATCAAAATGATGATGAGATGGATTCAAAGGCAGATTCTCATAGCAGCCAAGAAGATTATAACCCTAAGGCTGAGCATGATGAAGAGAATGAAGAAACAGATTCAAAATCAATAGATAATTGGCCACCTAGTCCACCGGCTACAAATTACCCCCCCACTCTTTTAGCAAAGTGGGTTAGGGGTAGTTATGACTCTAAATCTCCTCTCAGATAGTTTGCAACAAGGATAACTGCACGGACAGCTGCAATTGGTTGTACAAGGAAGTGGAAATGTAACATTTGTAAAACAGAATGGTTTGGGATCATCACTAGAGTGATGCACATTTCCTCTTTTGCACAGGAAAAGGTGTGGGTGCACGCAAGTTCTTCATGAAAGCAAAAAACTTGCATTATAGAATGGAGTTCACCAATCTTTGGGGTGTTCCAGATGACTTGGGCGTTGAGGTACCTACCACCTTGACTGGTAGGCAACAAGTTCAAAGTCTTCAGCTGGCTTATGAGCAGGGGCAGCCACATTTGTCTACTCCTAGTCCTAGGGGTAGACCACAGCAAATACCTACAGCTACATCATTTGCAGGTGCAGCCTCGGGTCCTTCTACATCTAGTGCCATGCCTGAAGCACAGTCCGGCGAGGGGAAAATAAAGGTGTCATCTAAAAGTAACCCCATTGCTGATCCATTTAATGCCTGCTAGAGAGATGAGAAAGAGGAGGCCATTGGTACATTTCTTTTTTCAATGGCATACCTCTTCCTGTGACATAGTCTCCTTATTATAAGGAGATGATGCAACTAGTGGCAAGGGAAGGAGGATTGTCATTTGTGCCACGAGGTGAGCACAAATTGCAGAGTACAACCTTGGACAAAGAGTATGCCAAGATTGCTTTAAAGAAGGAGAACTTGAGGCCTATTTGGGAGGAGTATGGCTGCAGCATCATCATGGATGGGTGGACGGACATTAGGAACCATCCACTCATCAATATCATGACAGAGGGGCCATTTTTTCTCAGGGCATCGAAAGGATGTTGATTTTTAGTTTCATATCCAGAAAAAGTGGTCCAAGCAGTAACAGATGCAGCACCAGTGTGTAGAGCTCCAAGGAGACTTGTTGAGACAGCTTACAGACATATTTAGTGGACTCCATGTTGTGTGCATGCCATGAACAATGCACTAAAGGACATGGGGAAGATTAAGGGAGTAGTGAGCAATGCTAGAGATGTGGAGACGTTTATCTACAATCACCAAACATCACATGCCCTTTTTAGGAGTTTTGCAAGGAAGGAGTTCTTGAAACTGGTTGGGACCCAACATGCATCCTACTTCATTCTTTTGGAGAGAATGATTGAGTTGCAAGAGCCATTGCAACTCATTTTTATGACGAATGAGTGGAATAGGTGGGATGGGTCTAAGACAAAACAGGGGTTGAGGATGAAGGAGATAATGAAGAGTGATGTATTTTGGAGTGATGCAAATACATTGACTCTTTCATCACTCCAGTCTTTTAGGTCATCAAACTGGGGATGCGGATGCAACTACTCTTGGAGAGGTGTACGAGTGCATTGATGTTATGCTTGGCCAAATGAGAGCAGTTTTGCAAGAGAGGGACCCAAGTTTAGCATTTTACACTGAGCACATTCGGCCTATTATTCAACATAGATGGGATAGCCTCAACACTACCTTGCAAATGGTTGCTTATGCATTGAATCCCGAAGTGGTACATGCCTAGGCCTAGGAGAGTTACACAATTGAATGATGATGAGGTAATCAGAATCTATTATCAATTTTGAATTTAGTACACTTGCACTTGAAAGTTACAAGTTAGTACACTTGCACTTATGAATATTATATTTGTTAATTTACTCATATTGAAATTTGAATTTAAGATGAAGGAAGGATTCTTCAAGTGCATTGATAGGATGTATGGCATGGGGAAGGTTCACACCGAGTGGACCAAATTTGCTGCTCTTAGGGGCTATCCAGCTAGAGCAAAGGCCGACATGAAAACAACGGCACAAGAGGATCCTATTTAGTGGAGGAATTGTCATTGACCCAAATCAACAACTACCACACTAGCCATCTGTCTCCTATCTCAAGTTTCATGTTCTTAAACTTTAGAACCTTTACTTTTCACTTCCAAATTTCAATTTCACTTTTACTTTAGTCTTTTAGTTATGAATTTCAATTTCACTTTTTTGATTCTCATACTAGTCATTCAATTGTTATGATGTTATCTTAGGTATCTAGTTCTTCAGCTTTTGAGAGGAACTGGTCTACTTATAGCTTCATCCACTCTCTTAAGATGACCAGACATACCTTTGAGAAAGCAGAGAAGCTAGTGGTCATACATTATGTCTTGCGTACAAAAATCGCAAGACACGTGTGTACAAGGAGAGCCCTGTAGCAGGATGGGATGTAGAGCCAGAGGAGCCCTCATAGGTTGATGAGAATGCAAATACTTCTAATTCGAGGTTGGTTGGTACTCCTCTCACGGCTCTTGCCCTTGGAGAGGTCAAGAGTTCAAAGGATGAGTTTGTTGAGCCTAAGCCTCAAGTTGACATGGATTATTAGAGGCCCCTACGCAGCCTCTACTGCATTTTGGCAGCCCTTGGGCCTTTAGTACTTGATTTTTAGTCTTTTGATTTTGTAATTTGTACTTGAGACTTGGGTATTATCATATTTGTCATTTGAAGTTTGAAAGTTGAAACATTAAACATTGAACATTGTGATCATATCATGGTTGTTGCTATTTGATGTAATTAAGTCTATGATGCCATTAAATGATTGATGAGATAATGATACTCATACTTTGAAGTTTGATGCCATTTGAATCTTCAATCTTTGATTATTTAAGTTAGTTGATAGAAGTTAGAACTTAGAACTTAGATCTCTTTCTTTGTTCATTGTTCAATGCAATGTAAAACTAAACTAGCAATAGCGGTTTTGATGAACTTATATTTCATATTTATGTCTTACATTGTTGTACATCTTTTCATAATTAGCATTTTAAGTATCATATGTATAGTACATACTATATACCCCCCATCCCTCGCTCCCATCCCCCGCCGTCCCAAATTGAGATCCCTTTGTCCCCCTGTCCCCCAGGCTGGTGTAACTATGGTTAAATCTCTAGCTAGATTTGAGTAAGACTCACTCAGTGTCCAAAAACAGCTTACAAGATTGATTTCACAACCCCTTTGACTTTTACACCACAAACAAGATGTTTAACTACCAAAGAACCAAACAATCCCAAAAAGATCTACCCTTAGAACTTCTATGACTATTATGAACACAAGAAAAGCAATGTCAATGCTAACTACAACAGCTCCCAACAAGAGAATTAAAACCTAAGCCTATATGATTTTACCTCCACAAGGTTATATATTGACTTTCCAACCATAGACAAGCTGGAACAACCATCTAAGGGCAGAGGAAGAGATAGCAAAAAGTCTAGAACATCATAGGATATCATGACTATACATAAACAATATGCCACTTCTAACAAAAATGCAATCATGTACTTGTATATGACAAATTTGTTATTTTACACAAGTTTCAAATACAAGGTGTATTTAGGGGACATAATTTTTTAGGCTATTTTAGGATACGGTTTTTAAAAATGGGTAAGCTTTAAAACTATGGGGAAATTTCAAATATTCATATGATAAGGCATTCATCATATAGATTGCTGATCCTTGATACACAACATCAAGAATGTATTGAGAGTTCACATAGGAGCAAAACAAATTAACAAAAAATATTTGCTTTAATTTAAAAAGACTCAACCAAAGCTTTTTGTTGTACTTTTGACATTGAGGAAGAATCTTCTCCTAAATCCTCACATTCTCCTAAATCAATCTTTTAAGCCTCCTCTTAAAAATGCGCAGTGAAAGAATCTTCTATTGAATATGGATCAGTTTCACCAAGTCCCTAATCACTCATTGAAATCTTCCCTTCTTTAAGGTCAAGACGTAGAACATGCAAGGAGAACATTTCTTGACTTCGAACGGAGATGAGAAAAGAGGCCACCATATCCTATAACCTTATTGCTATTCTACTCCAATGTGCAATTCTTGTACTTTGACATGTCCTATATCAAGTCTTTAATTTTAATGTATTTTTTCACCAAAATTGTTGGAGCATCCATAGTTAGAAAGTGAAGTTGCATGTTTGCAACCTCGAGATATTGAAAAGTTGTATTTTTTATTAGTAAATATGGCTTTTATGGGGTCATGCCCAATTATATTAATATGGTAAAAAGTTCACATAGATCCCCTCTGTATAGTCAAGAGGCTTTGACCAACTTTACAATGTTTGCAATAATAACATAATGGCCTTGCAACAAATGGACCATGAACACCACTTTCATCTATCTAAATTAGAGGCAAAATGCAGAATGTGCTTCTTAACATCTTCATCAATATATTCTAATCCAAAAACTTATGTATCTGAACTATTTTCATTCTAAAGTATTCTTGATTCATTGTCATCCTTAGAGCCATCCTCTTTAGATTCTTTGTCCCATGCAAAAGACCAATTGTTATCTTCCTCACCATATAACACCATGATTGTCATCAATTACTAATGTGACATGCATTTGCCTTCTATATTGCAAATTAAATTCTTGTAGCCTAGATAATCAAAAGTATCCATGAGCTATTAGTATATGCAAGTATGAGACAAGGCCATATTTTGGACACAACTTGATGGTGAGGATAGCAACGTAAAGAAAATTTCTTCAATCCCCAAAGTCATCAGGTCCTCACCCAAATTTTGCAAAAGTTTCCTGACATTTTCCTTTTCCAAGCCACATTCTAGAAATGTCGCAAAAAACATAAACAACACATCAATGTTGACTCAATAGTGGTGGGAGAAATTTCATATATTATTCACTATAATCATTTCAATGGCATACAAAACTAATAGAGTATATTGAAAATACACTTCAGCCTGACCTTAATGTTAGCATGCCTAAAAGCCATCTTTTGACTCTTTGTCGAGAGGCAAATAGTGGTTTTCATCTACTTGAGAACTATAATTTTTTTAAGATAAGTGCAGGGATCATTTCCATTTTTGTAGAGTGTGAGCAATGGTTGCAATGCATTTGATAGTTTCAAGAACTTCAAACATTCATTTTACATGTATCACAATTAATTAGTAATCTTTCATTATTGTTCTTGGACATAATGTGATCAATCTGTAATCATGAGAGCATAGCCCTTAATGGCCAATGCATCAGAAACATCTCCTCACAATAAGAGTTGATGGCCCAATTGGGCATGTGATTGGCCA
Source organism: Cupressus sempervirens (assembly GCA_028749045.1). Lineage (NCBI taxonomy): Eukaryota > Viridiplantae > Streptophyta > Pinopsida > Cupressales > Cupressaceae > Cupressus > Cupressus sempervirens. The sequence goes on from CM053785.1 coordinate 349,770,336, forward strand.
CATCATCAGCCTTTCTAAACATGTGAATAAACTAATATAGTGATTCCTCTACTTCACTTATTTGGTAGTTAATGAGTTGCCTTTGATAAGGATGTTATATTTATTTACTCTTTTGCATGTTTGTAGGTCTAGGATTATAACCCATGTAGCACAAGCACTAGTGGACATCAAAACATTAGAATGGATTCTTGGGACGGGGAAAAAGGGCTTCAATTTGGGGACGAAGGAGTATGGCCACAAGTGGCAAGGTGTGGGGGTGTTGTAATATACTATACATATAATATTTAAAATGTTAGTTATGTAATGATTTATAATTGTATAAGGACTAATAAATTATAATACAAAATACTTGAACATAGCAAAATTGCAACATGAATATATGAGTAGCATGATATCAACCCAAGTACAAAATCATGTACATACATTCATAAATATGCATAAGTAGTATGTGGGCGTAGCAGTGACCCGTTGCTAGTAAACCCCTATCACAAGTGTTGGTTGCAAAAAACCCCAACGGTGAGATGATTGTGTGAAGGCAGTGGGGGGACTTGAGAATGCCAAGTCCCTAATCTGAGTCCCTAATCTGATATATCTTCACTTAACATGTACAAATGCTAGAGACCTACATATAGAAGAAAAAGAGCCTGCTATAACAATTATGGCACCCTTACTGGAAAATACATAACTGTTGTGCGCTAACAAAGTGTAATTTTTTACTCACTCTGGCCTTCTTTAACATCCAAGCATTAGTGCACAAAAACAATCAGCTATTCCCCACACAATACCCATATTTCCAAGACATTGAACAATTTTTTGACAAGGGACAGTGGGGGCATTTCTAAGTTTTCCACACATCCCCAGAATGTCATAGATTCAAGGACGTGTCCAAAAAGGTTGAGGACGCATCACAATGGAACATAGCAAATCTATCACAGTGAATATGTTTTCACCACTACTACAAACTAGTAATTTTGCCAAAACTAACAAAATATTTGTTTTGAGAAGCATCCTACACACACTAAAAACCCGCACATGGATGTCTAGTACCCATTAGTCTCCAAGCATCTAATTGATGAGAGAGTATATTGCTTTAATTTAAAGAAACTTGCTCAACATTTGTTCTTTCCATCTCACATGTAGATTTTGGGACCTCCTAAAGCTGATATGTGCCCCAATTATCATGGAAAATGAAGAATTTACCATTTTTTATGATCCAGTATTTATTAACCCTCCTGTAGATGACTGTCTTGTTCTCGTATGAGTAAGGACTGCCCAAGATTAAACCACACACATCTAAAGAAAAAACATCAAGCCCTATTTCATCAACAATAGTTAGTTCCAACTAAAACTCTTCACTTTCATTGATTACTTATTAGCATGCCAACCATTTATTTGACCCAACCCAGCCTATTAAATTTAGATTGTGTGGACAGTTTTCAGGTTTAATTTATACACCAAATCTTGTCAAACTAAGTTACTAGATAAAAAATGCATCAATCTTAACATTATTTCTAGGCATTTTGAGAATAAAGTAACAATTTTTCCAACAACAGATCTTTTCACAGTGTTCATTCATTTAAGGCATAGAGTTTTCCTTACCTTGTTTGTGAGGGGGTGTTTTAAGATGTAATTTCGAAAATGAGGACTATACATGACCATCCATATCAAAATGATCAGTACGTACACAGATTTCATTTTGGTGCTTGTGTTCCTTTTTTATCCTTTTTATTAGCCTTAACTTTGTTAGACTTGTAAGTGGAAGAAGAACTATCTCTCTCAAAATATTAAGCATGTGAGCATGCTTCATCTGTCAACTAGCATAGAAAACAAAATGGACCTACAAGATCCTTATGAAGACCTCATATATATTTAATTAGTACTTTATCTAACCGTCCACTTATTTGTTAGCCCTTCTATAAAATTCAACATCTTCTTGAAGACTTTGGCCTTATTTTTGCTTGCGATTTGTCATTACATAATAGTTTCTTCCTATGACATATTGGATATAATTACTTCCTGAATAGCTGATTAACCTGCTCTCAAGAAATATGAGTGATTTGCATATCATAAAGTACAAGAAAATTTCATATCTTGCTTTTGCCAACAATAGTCTGCCAAATGAGATCTTTTCATTTGGTGAGAGAGCATGCATGCCAAAATACCTAAAAGTAGAATGATCCAAATATCAAGCTTCTCCATATAAATATCTCCTTCAAATTTTAGTACCTCAATCTTGGTCTCCACCTTAAATAGAAGATTCTTGAAAGAATCTTATCAGCCCTTGAAGTATCGTATTCTTCATTAGATTTGGGCTTGTCACCATCCAATGTCTCCAAAAGAACCTCCACAAGACTTTTCATGGTCCCAACAATTGAAACAAACTTAAGGCGGCATTCTAAATCCTTTAGAATCTTGCTTCAATGTCCATATAATCTCCCACCATGCTCCTCGACAATCTTCCAATTGCAGGATTCAATGTCTCTTTGCAAAGGAAAATCTTCTCTCCAATCGATCTAATTGTCACAAGAAACTTCCAAAACACTCATAAAACACCTCCCAAAAGATGAAATCGTGCTGATACCACTTACTTTGTAAACTATGATGATATCCTGCGTGCAGTTTGCTAAAAATGGAATTGTTTGCTTTATTTTATGTGAAAAGAATGACCGAAACATTTTTAAAAATGAAATAAATATAAGAGATGTTCAATTAACATGAAAATATGACCAAGATACTCTAAGAAACCCCTTGTGTGTAACAACACTAGCCACCCCTAGGCTCGCCAGGCACTCAAAATAGCTAGCTAAATGATTTCCACAACCCCTCAGACCTTTTACAAACTCCAATAAGATATTTAATTCCCTAAGAACCAATCAAACACTCTTGAAGTGATCTATTGATCTACAACAACTATGGCAAATAAGTTGTAGGGTTCAACTTTTGGCACCCTCCGTACCTATCCGATACACCTGCAGATTCAGCTAGGGTGTGCACCAAGGCATGCAGTTGTTCCAAGCCAAGGAAAACCCAAAAGCTTGGGAGCCCATTTTGTATTTTTATAAAAGGAAATGAAACCCTAAAGTGAGTTTTAAAATAGTTAGGGAGACTATTTTTCAAGCAGCTGTTTCTCTCTTGCGGGTTCAGCAAAAGTTTGGCTTCTAGACTCAATTAAAGGAAGTTGAAGATCGATTTTTTGAAGCTTAATCAAGTATTGTACTTGTAGCTTCACTCCTACTCATTTGCAAGCTTCCATTGGCTGAAAGAGGTAAATTCTTTTTCATTTTTTTCATCCATTTTGTTTCCTTCTGTTTGCTTTGAATGTGTTCATAAATATTTTCTGCCAGAGGAGCTACAATGGCAGCTGCTGCTTCCTCCATAGGACAGCTTCTGAATGAATTTTTATTTGAATATTGAACATGAAGTATATGACAGTATGATCATGCTGCCGTGATTACAATTTTATGGTATTTTTGTTGCCTATATGATATTGTGTGACATTCTAACTTTGATTCATGCTTTTAGGTTGCACATGCGTGTATAATTTTTACATCATTTTTGTCTTAACGAACTCGAAACCCCATTTCATAATTTGCCATACCAGAAAAAAAGGGTTCTCAAAACCAGAGACCTAGTATGGCAGACATGAATAAGAGAATATACAGTTCAAATCTCACTATGACAACTCTCAAGAAGAGATTTAGAAGTTAAAACCCGAGCATATAGAACTTGACCTCCAAGAGATTATAAATAGTCTCTTTTGCCTTGGGAATGTTGGAATGAACATCCAAAAGCAGACAGAGAAAAATGACAAATATCACAGTTTAGAATGTCAATAGACACTGCAACTACATGTGATGAATTCACTGCTTCCAAAAAAGAGATAGTTGAAAGTCTGCCACAGTCCAAATAAATTTTCAACGGTCTGACAAATTCACCAAGGCAATTACACTTTGGGCACCTCTATGGCTGGCAATTTCACCAAAACTAGCAAACATTTTAGCTTGAATAACCTCCCACAACACTGGAACCTGCAAATGGATGTCCTCTTTCATTATAAATATTTTCCAGCATACATAAATTACACTTTGGGCACCTCTATGGCTGGCAATTTCACCAAAACTAGCAAACATTTTAGCTTGAATAACCTCCCACAACACTGGAACCTGCAAATGGATGTCCTGTTTCATTATAAATATTTTCCAGCATACATTAAGTGGTCCTCTATTCCAAAACATAGAAATGAGCACAGAACCAGATTTATTTCCAGATCATATTGATATATGCAGTTATTAGAGGTCTCTTTCGTCCTAATGTGAGGTTTCAATACCATCACTGCATTATAAAAGGGGGGGCCCTCTTTTTGCTTTGGTGGTCAGAGTAGTGGTCTTAGATGCTTTTGGGTGGTCTTAGGTTGTCTTGGAAGCAATTTTGAAGTCTCCAAGTCAAAAACGTGGGTTTAAGCAATTTTGGCTTATTGGGAGCTCAAGCCTGTAAGGGATACCCATGAAAGTTGGGCTAAGCTAGTCAAGGATATGCAGTGAAACCATGAGATTGTGATGAAAAGAGTTAGAATCATTAGAAAATCCTTTTTCCAGCTTCAATTTGACCTTAGAAAGTCAAGAGAGGTTGTGGGAGGAAACAACACTGAAGGCATGCTAAATCTTGAAATTCGGCCAAGTCTGAATTTTTTTGAAAACTCTCAAAATCTAAAAACTTTATTATAACTCCTATGAAGCTGAAACCTATCTCAAACATCCTAACAATATTTATATAAAATATAACTTAAATCTTCTATTTTATATAAGATCCTCCCACCCTTTAGGCTGAAGAAACTGGCTTGAAGAATTGGGTAGCTAACTTGCAAAAGAAAAATCCCAATATTAGATTGGAATCCAACCATGTCTTGGGATTCCTAATCCCAATAACCCAAAAAAAATCTGCCCCTATTAAAAGTGAGTTTCAAGTGCAAATTGATGGGGAAAAATGAAGGAAGAATGCAAAATAATAATAATAAAGTGGAGTAGAGTTTGCGAAATTAAAAATTCCATGGGGTGGAATCAACCCTCCTCTTGGGATTCTTAATCTCAACACCTACTAGATTTTTGTTCTGCATTTAAATGTGAACATAAAGGGTGTACATCGGAGGTGAAGATGAATTGCAAACATTTGGGCTAGATGCAAACCAAGCAAAAAGTGAGGAGCTTTAAAACTTCGAAATTAGAGAGACAAAGAAAAAATCACAAGGGGTGGAATCCACCCTCCCCTTGGAATTCGTAATCCCAAGACACCTCCAATTTCTGACCTCTTTGACTCAAAAACCCAACCCACCTTCAAATTCGCCCAAGTATGGGTGTCTTAGGATGATAGGGAGGCAAAATGGCATACTTTGAAGGTCAAATCATTAGGAGAAAACTAAAAGTCAGATTGAGAACGCAAGCAAACATGAGAAATCAGGCTTCAACATGAACAAATCAGATTGGATTAAATAAAAGGGAAGTTCAATTCAGATTCTCAAAGTACAAATTCAAAGATCAAGATCAAGATGGAAATCAAGAAAAAACAAAGAACAAGGAGAAGGAGAAGGACAAATCATCAACCTGAATTTCTTCCAGAAATCCACATTCATTTTGAAGGATCCAAGTGCATAAAGATTTCATCACCAAGAAAATCAAAGTGAAGGCATTGAAAGAGACCAAGTACAAGCTGTTGATTTTTTTATACCAGAAATGAACATAAGCAGTACCAAAAACAAAATAATGAACACAAAACACAAAATTACCCTAGGAAAAGCCTCCAAATCGAGGAAGAAAAACCCAACCACAAAATGTCACTTCATAGATGAATGAAACAGAAGTCTGAATTACAATTCCCACCAAACTAGCTCGACAAGAGTAATAATCAAGAGTCCCATAGTTGGAAAACTCGGACTGAACAACAAATTGCCAAGCCCCCTAAAAGTCTATTAGGGAAAAAATCGAGAACCTAAAAAAACGCTAAAATTTAATTCAAAATACATTTTTTTGCAAATTTCAATGAGAAGATACATCTAATGAGTTAATTATTAAGAACACAAAAGAAACAAACAAAGTTTAGGTATATATAAATGCATAGTGGATACAAAATTGCATTCTCATGAGGAATGTTGATGGCGAGAAGCAAAACAGTAAATAGTTTTTGTCAAACTAGAAGTCTAGAAGTAAATACATCAATACAATCAAATCTTCCTCTACAATAGCTAACAATCAACTAAGAATGCCTTGGAACCCTTCTCTCCCCTCCTCAAGCCTCCAAACGCACCAATTAAAACTAGTGTTGAAAGAAAAGAATTTTTTTGCCTATATCGCTGGAACTAACGCGCAGCCGAGTTTTTAGTAAATAATCGCGAATTTTTAGGAAAAATTTGTTGATTACTCTACAATTACTCGGCGAGTTTTTGAAGCCAACCAATTTTTGGAATCCGCATTTTTTCTAGGAGAAACTCACCCAACAAAGGAACTCGGTGATTTGTATCTAATCACAAATTAAACTGCGATTTTGCCAACTATGATCAAGACCTATATATGTCTGTAGACAATACTGAACATTGTATATGACCTATTGTCCAAGCAAAGAATATCAAAAAAAGTGACCTCAAAAAAAATGCGAATACCATCTACAAGTATGAACTTGTCTAACACTCAAAGAGGACTCTTCATTGTCTTTACAATGAAGAGTTTGTCATGTCAAATGAAGCAACTGTAATTACAAAAGAAAATAACTTCATTTTCTTGTAACTTTTGAAAATGAGAGGAAGACTCTTCATTGTCTTGAACCATTGACTCTTCAATTAAAACACCTACAAAGATGTTACAAATAAAGCATCTGCTAATATAGGAATTCCTTTAGATGTCTATGTTGATTTGACTTCATAATATATAAACCAACAACGCATTACAAAGGCTACTACACTAGTCATTTATTTGATTTGAATTTTGTAGAGAAAGATATCTCCTGCAGCTATATCATCAACACTTTGTCTTAGTTAGGGGAGTATCTTTCTAGATATCTATGTCATAATAGAGTCTCTCAGCATGACACCCACAATGGTTGCACCTATTTGTGGAAAAGAGATTATCACAGAATCCCTTAACGTAATAACATCATGGATCACTCAACACTACGTGCACCACGGATACTCCCATGTGAAAAGAAGTGTATACATAAGTGCTCATCATGGAGTAACTCAACGTGATGTCATCATGGAGTCTCTCAACACGAAGCCCACAATGACTATTCCCATGAGTGGAAAGAGCAACATCGCTTAAGGGCTTTCACCTCATATTTTTGTCTCCAAGAAATATGCATTTTCGCACATAGTAAGGGTCAACGATGTTGAGACTCCCTCTCAGCAAGAGCAACATTCTCCACAAAACCAAGCTTGTCCCGAAAATATGCAGATTTCACTCAGGAGAGAGGTTTGGTGAGAGTATCAATTATTTGTTCATCAATGTAAAATATTTTTGAGTTGAATTGCTTTCCTCAACACCATATCTTTGATGTAATGATATTAGCTCTCCATTGTTTTGTTCTATCATGAAGCACTGGATTGTCAAAGAGTGTCACACAACTTTGATTATCACAATGAATCATACTTGGCCCCAATGTTTGACCAAACAATATTGCTTCTCAAGTTGCTGCACATGTTGCAATGCATTCAGCTTCTACAATGCTCTGTGCTACAGGGGTATGCTTCATGCTACACTAGGAAATCTTAGCTGACCCCAAACTAAAGCAACATCTAAAAGTGCTTTTCATATTAGTTACTCCCAACCCAGTAAGAATCAAAATAACCTTGTAATTTCAGATCTTGAACTGAACTTTGAAGTATATCAAAGCCATATCCCATTGTGCCACGCAAGTATCTCAAGATATGCTTGACTGCAACTAGATGAATTTGTCTTGACTCACACATGAACTAACTAAGAGCACTCATTGCATAACAAATATCTGGTTTAGTATTCACTAGATACATCAAAGATCCGATTAGTTGTCTATACATAGTGGGATTTACCAAATCAAAGCTAGTTGTATCATCTCTCAACTTCATCAAATTTGTCTCCATGGGTGTAGATATGGTGGGATTTACCAGATCAGAACTAGTTGTAGCATCTCTCAACTTCTTCAAATTTGTCTCCATGGGTGTAGACATGGACTTGCAATCCATCATCCCAGACCTTTTCAAGACATCTATGGTGCATTTCCCTTGACTACGAATAATCTCATTGGGTCTTTACCACACCTAGTCCTAAAAAATAATGTATAAAACCAAGATCATCTCAAACTTGGAGGTTAAATCTTTCTTGCATTTGAAATGTGACTATCTTCTTTGGTAAGAAAAAAATCATCAACATAAAGAATCAAGACTAAGGCCCTACCATTAATTATCTTGAAGTAAATATTTGAATCTGCACCAATCTTGGGGAATCCCAAGCTCATCAAGTATGGATCAATCCTTCAATTCCATGCACGAGGTGCTTGCTTAAGGCCATGCACCGCCTTCTTTAGTTTGCATACATTAGAATCCTTCCCATGAATCACAAAACCATTTGGTCATTCAATGAACACTTCTTCAATTACACCATTAAGAAATGCAGTCTTTACATTCATTTGATGTTGCTTCCAACCTAGCTAAAGCAATAGCAATAATAGTCTGAATACATGAATTCGCAACGAAAGCAAAAGTCTCCTCGTACTCTATTCTCTCATTTTGAGAGAAACCTCTTACCACAAATCTTGCATTGAACTTCTCAATAGCTCCATCAATTGCATGCTTGATCTTGAAAAGCCACTTGGAAGACATTTGATTTTTCTTTAGGCCTTGGTACAAATTCGCAAACATCGTTCTTGATAATAGATTGATATTCTTCTAACAAAGCATCTCTCCACCCTTGCTGATTGGATGCTTCCTCAATGCTAGAAGGCTCAAACTAAATGAATCGACTTGTTAATGCCACACATTCTGAAAAAATTGCTGCAATCTATTACTTTCTCGAAAAGTGTTACAAGGAGCTGCATATATTCTACCTCTTGCATAGTTTGTCTAGCCCATAAAGGTTTCCTTCTAACTATAGAAATACCACTTGGCCTATCAATTGGATCTATGGGATCAGGTGGATCAAAGTCTCCTCTGGTTCAGTCCACTCCCTTTGAATCTTAGGAGAATGATCAAAATAAATGTCCATGTCCTGAGTTGCTCTTGTCCTTTACTATCTCCATTGAAGACCCTTTTAATATTTTGAAGGAAACTTCCTCTTCAAAAAATACATCCTTACTGATCTCAATTTGTTTTTGCCCTGGAGTGTAGAACTTGTAGGCCTTTGCAGACTTGTAACCCACAAATATTCCTTTCTCGCATGATGGTTCTAGTTTAGATCTTTCATCTTTAGGCACATGAATATAAAGAGGACAAGCGAAAATTCTTAAGTGACTAACTTCAGGTTTGACACCTGTGAAGGCCTCTTTAGGATTCATATTTTCAGATATTTTTAGTGGACTTTTGGTTCTAAATATACACACCAAATCTAAAAGGCTTTTGACCAAACAAAAGTTCGTAGATGAACTATGGCTCTATTTTCCTTTTTGCAACTCCATTTTGTTGAGGGTTGTATGGGACACAAAAATTCCTCTTGATCTCTACCTCAATGCAAAAAAATTGAAAGCCTCTATCAGTGTATTATCCTCCATTATCAGATCTCAAAACCTTAATCCTTTTTTCTGGATATATTTTCAACCTGAGCTTTGAATTCTTTGAATCTATGAAGTACTTCTTCAGAATCCTTAGATTTCAAGAAATTAATCCACATCTTTTGAATATAGTCATCAATGGAAATCATATAATACCAAAATCCACTCAAAGATGTCATACACATTGGTCCAAATAAATCAAAATGAATCAGATCTAAAATTTATTTTGATCTACTTTCCATACCTAAAAAAGAACCTTTAAGATTCTTACCTAATGCACATCCTTTATTGTCATCATGCTCTTGACTGAGCTTTGGTAAACCAATAACCATCTTCTCCATGGATGGAAGAGCTTTTAAGTATAAGTGAATAAATCTCCAATGCCATAGGTCATTGGAATCGTTTGTTTCATTTACTAATACTTGAATTAGAAAAATAGAAACTTTGTATAGACTCTCTTGATGAACACCAATTGCACAAACTTTGGCCAACCAAAAACTTTTCCTTCATAAAATGCAATTCGATACCCTTTGTCCTACAATGCTAAGATTGAGACCAGATTTCTTTTGAAACCTGGAACAAACAAGACATCACTCAAATTAAGAGGGATGCTGGAATCTAGATGAAGAAAAGTGGCCCCAGCATGTTTCACTGAATAACATGCATCATCTCCATTAATCATTTGTAAATTGGTTACTCTTTCTACCAAGTTAAAAAGATGATCTTAATATCCAGTAATGTGACGTGAAGCACCACTATCAATTAACCGAGCATTGATATCGGTTGGAACAATGATTGAAAGAGTTGAGATGAATAGAAATCCCCTTAAGTTGTCACTGGATTCCTTTTTAGGTAACACCTCATCAACATTTGCAGCAGTAGCATGATGTTTAGTTCTTTTTGCACAATCTTCGAGCATAATGGCCATAATTGTCATATATGAAACATTGAATGTGAGAGAGGTCCCCCTTTTTGGTCTAGGGGCTGAATCAGAGTTTCTATCTCTACTCCTCTTGAATTTGCATTTTCTCCCTTCATTTCTTTTCCTTCTAAATATTTGAGCAGCAAGAACATGATTTTCTTCATTATGAGAGCTTCGTCCATTTCCTCTTGCTACCAACCTAGATTCTTCATGAACGCAATCAACAAGACGAATTAACTTGGGAATTTTAGATCTTCCACAAAAGCCTTCGACAAAAGACTCTCAAGATTGAGGAAGACCATTCATTGTCAACATAACTAGGTCTCTATCTTTAACCATATCTCAAATGGCATATAGCTGATCTTTTGAGTGATCTTCGTGAAGAAGGATATGACTGACTTTCCTTTAGCCATTTTTATATGATGGAGTTGTTGTCTTAAGGCAACGACCTCTACTGGTATTGTTGATCTCATGCAAGTTTTGAAGAGTCTTAAACATGACTCTGCCTGACTTCATCTTGGATATGATTGGTACAAGATGATCCTTTACAAAATCTATCAAAACTTCTTAGCCTCAATGTCATTCTTCTTCCATTGAATTTTCTCTGCCTCATCATCTTAGGTACATCATTCTCCACGAAGTCTAGAAAATCATTTTCTGCCAGTGATCAGTACTCTGAATTTCCAAGAGGTGAAATTCGATGCGCCATCAAGCCAATCAACCTTTAGTTCATTCACTATCTTTGATATTTAGATAGGCTTGCTTAGATGAAAAAAAGTCTAAATTACAATTCACACCAAACTAACTCAACTGAAGTTATAATCAAAACCTCTATATATTCACAAACAATACTGAGCACTGTATATGAATGATTGTCTAAGCAAAGAATATCAAAAACAGTAACCTCAAACAAATGAAATCATCTACAAGCATGAACTTTTCTACCACCCAAGGAGGTGGACTCTTCATTGTCTTTACAATGAAGAGCCTACTATGTCAAATGAAGCAACTATGGTTGCAAAAGAAAAAGACTTCATTTTTCTTGAACCATTTGTCAATAAAAGGAAGACACTTCAATGTCAACAAAGAAAGCATTTGCCGATATAGGAATTCCTAGGAATGTCTATGTTGATTCAACTTCACAGCATATGAAGCAGCAACGCATTACAAAGACTGCTACACCAATCATTTATTTAGTTCGAATTTTACAGAGAAAGATATCTTCAACATCTATATCATCAACAAAAGAAAGTTTAAATCATGGCAATGAGAAAATTTCAAGAATGAAAATAAAGAAAATTTAAGAAGATGGAGGAATTGGAGTAAATGCCACCACAATCAAAGGCTTAATGGTGTTCAATATCAAGAGATATATTCCCATCACCAAAAATCAATCAAGTCTTCAAGATAAGAATTGTAATTTTAATATAAGATATATTCAAGATAAGATATCTTCCTCATTGGCTCTCAAAAGTATTGTAATTTTCTTATTGGCCCATAGGGTGGTGCCTTCATGTAATTGGTTGAAAGGGTGGCAACCCTAATTAAGGTTTGTAGGGATTAATCTTGGCCCTTCATTATATTTGAACACTTATAAAATGCCAAGGCTTCTCATTTGTAAAGAGTTACAAGGTTAAATTTTAAAACCATTGGAGAGAAAATAGTAATAGAAGCGGTATAGGAGATAAGACTTGATGAAATTGTTGTCATAATGCTATAAAAATTATTGATGATACATTGTTGGTCTTCATGGTGGATTATTTAATGTTGGATTGAAATGATACATGGTTCTTCAATTCCTCACTTAGATTGGGTTTGATTTCATGTTAAGTAGAAGTGGATGAATGGACAATATTGATAAATAATGATTAATGGTGAAGCTAGTCTCCACACCTTTTGGTACTTGTTGATTGTAAGTAATTGTGCAAGGTTAGATCTGGGACTAAATTGCAAATGTTTAACTTTTATTAAAGATTTTCATTTTGATTGCACCTTCACAGGGCATTGGATGAATATTAACAATGTGAAAATCATTTGTGCATCCTTAGAAGCTAGCATCCTCTTGTGCGTAGTTGATATGGCAAAGCAAGCATTGGTTAGAGGCTCACCCGATCATCAACACTATCCTACGTTCATAAATAGCTTTTATTTCCTTCCAGCTTATTTGGTTGGAAGTAATTCAAAGAAGTTGAAGAGTTGATATCCACTGAATGAATAGTGTAATCCACTTTGTGATAACCAACATATCACTTGTTATTTCCGGTCCATCTTGTTGCCTCCATTGGACCATACTCTTTCTAACGTGGATGCTGAATAATTGATGACTTGGCATATTTGGAGGTGGAGTGTCTTTCTTTGTTTACTGGTTCCAATATTTGAAATTGTGCCTCTTGGTAAATTTCTTTTCATTGAGTCATTTCAGATTAGGTGTTTACTTGTTTGTACCTATAATTCAAGTCCATTGTCTTCTTGTGGGCATTTTCAGCAATTATTATTTGTTTAATATTGCCTTTATGCTATTTTCAGTGAATATTCTTATCATCTTCATCCAAGAAAGACGAGATTATTAGAAGCGTGTTTTTTTCTTTTGGTACTATAAGTGTTATGTGCGTCTGAAACTGGATATAGCCAAGTCGCCAAGTTGATAGAAATATTATATTTTGTCATTTGGTTGCAAACAAGTTTTTGTGTGTTTTGTGTGTAAGCAATGCTTTGAGATCCTTTCGATATTGTAATGTGTGTGTATCTACATATCGTTGCAATATATCTATGTGTTTCTTATATGATCATCTCAAGTGTCCAAGAGTGTAAAAAGGGAAATCAGGGGTATGTGTGAATCTCAAACCACAACGATGGAGAAGACGGGAATTCAGATTGAAAGAAATTCTTCTCCAACTCAATCTTTATTCATGCATCTCTATGTTGTGGACACATTCAGTTTAGCAAATGCTATGATCATCATATGAGTGTTGATCTGCATTTATCGTTCAATATTGTTAGAAGAGATTATTGTGTGTTCAACCATATTTGTGTGCATGTTGAGATCCTTCTCAAGAAAGATTATACTACAAAGGGTAAGTATTCTATGGTTATACCTTTGAATGTTGATCATGAATTGTTGTTATATCACTATGAATGGTTTACTAGTTTACAACTTTAGCATTGATCTCCATATTTCTCTTCATGATAGGTTGATTCTATGAATTATTATTAATCTCTCTTGATTGCAAGATGGTTCAAGAAGCAACAGGACGATGAGAAATTATATGCAAAGTCATGCAACTTGTAGAAATGAACATGGGGACGCTATTTGCAGTCAAGGGACTAAATTGATGATACATATCCTCATTAAAGAGGAAGATCATTTGCAAGTTGTTACTATGATTAGTTTCCTTGAAGAGGAAGAAATGACATTCTTCAAAGGGAGTTTGCATGAAAGAGGGAGAATGCCTAATTCTCTGCAAACTTGTGTGGCAATGTGACTACTAAAGCTCCATGTTTGGTCAAAATGATATAAGGGCTCTTATTGTGATAATCAAAGTAGTGAGAATGTTGCCTCTGCTGAGAGAGAGTCTATGTTGAGAAAGAATCTGAGCCATTCTTGTACTCTAATCTGGCATACTATTCTTCTGTTCAGATTATGAGATCTGACACGCCCAGCCCACCTCTCTATTGGGTTCGATCAAGATTGACATTGATCGTTTCCCTTCATACCAGTTCTCGTTGGATGCTCCTACTCATCTCCTCCCCTTTTGTCAGGAGTTGAATTGAGTATTTCAGACAGGATATCTACAGGCAGTACATTATCACTACTTGGAGTAATTCTCCTGGTGGATTACGTCCTAAGATGGCCTTTTATACAGAGCATTTTCTTGAGATTCAAAATGGTATTATTGTGTGTCATGCTTATCTCTATCGAAACTGGTGTCACGCCCTTCAATTCTCTTTGGGCTCCTTCTGAATTGGTTCTCATTGTCTTCAAGTCTGGACTGATCACCATATGGCCAGAAAGGATTAGATTTGTGATTGTGTACTTTGGCGGAGGTCAAGACTGAGACCCACTTCATATTTTGTTGCCCTATCCACTATGAGATTAGAGGGAGATTTTATTGTCTTTTCAGAGATTGTTTCTCTCTTTCAGAGTTCTTTAGCTATGTTGACCAGCAGTGTCTTGCACTTTATCTTCAGGAGGCCACCCAGCTTCGTGAGCATACCCCTTCAGTCAGTCACATCTCAAGGCCATACCTCAAACCAGCTCATCGCCGCATTTTTCTCCCCCTTGTCTCCACCACAGGGTGTGAAAAGCCATCCAACATCACTCCCTCCAGACTAGTCAGACATTGTACCAGTCTTTCCAGGCAGCAACACTCCTCTAGTGGTTCTCAGTGACAATCTATGACTTTGAATCATCTACGGTTATATCCTTCTGTGACTAGTTACTTTGTACCAAGGAAGGATTCTTAGTCCTTACCTTGTGTCTCTTGGTCTTGTATCTTGGTTTGTTTCTTTTCAGTCACCGTTTGGTGCTCCAGTTGTTGCTAGCTCTATTGTTTGTATGCTCAATCCCATAAACCCTTTGTGGTTTTTCCTTGGACATTAATATTATTATCTTATCTTATCTTATCTATACATGATGGAGATACTAGGAGAAGTTTGGGGTGAAAGCCCTCATTCAACCCTCTGCAAGTAGGTATGGTGGATCCACCCACTGCAAGTAGGCATAGTGGAAATGCATTCTTCTCTATGAGAAGTCTAAGGGAAAAAGCCCCCGTTCCAGCTTTTGCGAGTAGGTATGGTGGATCCAGCCTCTGTGAGTAGGCATGATGGACATGCATTCTTCATTGTGAGAAGACTGGGGTGAAAGCCCTTGTTCCACCCTCTACGTGCAGGCATGGTAGAAGTCATGTGTGTGACTTCGTGACTTTAATCTTATGCTTTTATGGTCCACTCTCTAGAAGTAGCTACGTTGAATAGTGTTATGCTAAGATAACAATGTTTTATTGAGAAATATTTGTGATTAGAAATTGTTATTGACATTTTTTATTGCAGCTATGTGTGCCTTCCATAATAAAGTGTTGAAGATTATAGCTGTGATAGAAATCTTCGCCTCTGATATTGCTAGAGAAGACATTTATGATGATATTTCCATCATATTCATTTGTATCTTTTTTATAACCAAGTGAGCACGATGTGGCATTCAAGGTGTGCTAGGTGGCTCACCCTAAATATCTAACATTTTATTGTATGAAGAGACATGTGACAGGCGACATGCAAAGAAACATGAGTTTGGAAACATGCAGAGACTCGTATTTGGAAAATGGAGAGACTTTCAGTTATGATATGAAGTCTCTCAAACTTATCCAGTTAGAAGCATTGTACTTGGACCTCTATTATTTAATAACAGAGATATTTTTGGGTGTGGTTGGGTTTTTCCCCTCAAGTTGGACGATTTTCCCAAAATAAATTGTTGCGTCTCTATGTGTCTTGTTGTTCTTCATTTTGTTTATTGATGTTTATCTTTATGTTGAGCAAAACATTAACAGTTGTGACTAACATAAGAAAAGAGAATTTGTCAGAGACTTATTCCATTTCATGAGAGTTTGAAGGCCTGTCTTATTGGTAACTTCTAAATCACCAACATGCAGATGCTTATACCTCCTGAGTATTGTCAACCAGTTGCTTTTCAGATGACTATCAACACAGTTTGTATCCTCTGTGCACTTGCCTATTGCCCAATTGCTTGATTTTTTGTTCTTATCCCATAATAAGCGGGGCAAAAGTAGATTGGCATATTAAAGATAAGTTTTGAGTGAAGATAAGTTTTGAGAGTGGTCATGTGGTCAAAATAGGAGTGCAACATTACAACAGAACAGAACATTAAAATGAATAAGAACCCTCCTGAGGAAGCAAGATATCCCAGAGGGGTCCTTGAGTTTTTAGGTCTGTGGCAAGTAGTGCATAAGACCACATTTTTGTAAGCCCACACAAAGACCTTTTTTCCATTACCTTATGGATGTTCTCCGTACCAGGCATACATATCATACCCTCTTCTGAATGCCTCCTCTAAGTGTAAAGGCCATTGCCACTGACATGGCAATATTTCCTTTATCAATATGCCAGCTCTAGTTAAATTAGAAAAGGATAATGAATGCTTTAAAAACACATTATTCATCCCACACTGAAAAATGTAGTAAAAAGGCACAAATTAGAAGAGACCATAAAACATCAAAGAAAAAAGAAATTTAACCAAAAAAAGGAGAGTTATTCCAAACTCTTTCCAGTATACACTATAAATGAAAAAAGATAACTACAAAAAATATTCAACAAAATTCATAAAAAACTTTTAAATGCACCAAATCTATCATCAACAGTTTCACAATATTGTTGCACCACTTACCAGCCATTTATCACGGGCATACAAAACAGTGTTCAGCATGTTCTCAAAGAGAAGGAAGTAGCCCATCCATTCTGAAATGATAACATCCACATGTTGGGTAGGTAAATCTATTTCCTCAATTTTTCCCTTGAGAACAGTGATGACTACATGACAGAATCACAAAGACATTTTTATAAGAAAAAAAACAATCAGAAAATCATAACCAATTTCAAAAACTGAAACATATGTCCATCTTCCATACCATCACTATAGCCATTTGCTTTAACAATCTCCATTGCCATGTCAGCCATCTGAGAGCATTCCACCTGCAGCAACCAGTATGGGCATACATTGTATCAACTGTCAACCACAATCTTCATCTATTGGCTCACAGAATCAAATATTAACCTATTTCAAATACAGCTCACAGAAACTCCTAAAACATATACTGCTTGTGAATCGCTGATCATGTTTTTTGGATGACTAAATATTCAACAGACTAAAATATTTGAGCTATTTCTTTTATCTCCAAGGTCAAAGATGAAGAAAGCAAGAAATCGTATAGTGAGAAAAGTCTATTTACGCACTGCATAAACGTGCTTTGCCCCTCCTTTTGCACAAAAGAGAGACAATATTCCAGTCCCAGCTCCGACATCAAGTACGACTTTATCCTTGAAGAGGAATGAATTATGATAAATTACATTTTGGTATGTCTTTGTTCTGATTGTATCTTTTAGCATTTCCTGCAAAAACATGTTCATGTGTAAAATATCTAACTAGGCCTAGTTGAAATTCAGGATCAGAGAATGCATCCTTCAAAGCTCATACAAAGCATGCAACAAAATGTTTAGTCTAATAAAAGAACAAATGCAGGCTATTTTTTTTATTTACAAAAAATAGGTTAACATAGGTATGCTACGGGAACAATAGAAGTTTGTTTCTATAACCAAAGTGCTTGAGGCATGGCATTTTCACCACTTGCAGACAATCATTAACTGGACCCAGTGGGATCAAAGTGCTCTACAAACAACAAACAGGAACCATTTTTCCTTGGCTGCAACTTTGATACCTATCCAATGATCCTGAATTTGTAAACCTCTTGCATCACAATTGTTGCAATCCCAAAATGCGATGCTCCATCACACGGTAGTGCATTCTTACTGATAAATCTTTTCTCCGTGATTAAATCCATCGAAACAACATATTTATATGCAGAAATATTACATATTTATATGCAGAAATATTAAAGGCGCTTGAATCCATTCCTAATAAAGATATTATACCCACATATTCAAGTTAGCAATTGCTAAATAAACTTCTAGCCATAGTGGCTACACAGTGTGAGGTGACTTCCAGCACTGCTCTTCTGCAGACATTAAATATCCTCCACGGTTATAAAATAATGCTACTGGACTGAACCTTACATGGATCCCAGTGCAACAGAATGTCTGCAAAATATAGTTCTCAGTAAAACCACAACACCGTGTACCTTCCAAAGACCATGTAGATTTGACTACTGTGTCTGTACTAATGTTATTGCTGGTTAAATTTTAAGCAGACAGCTCTCAATAAATATCAAAATAAAACCCTTAAAATGTACATAACCATGTTCAAATTTATTATAACCAAAGGAAAAGAGTTTCAGTTCATTGGAAGCTTTCACACAAAAACTATGTAGTCAAGAATGGCAAATGCATGCTCCAGATTTATATTTCCTGGCAGAATAATTCCAGTATTATGTCAATCAGAAAGACAAAATAACACAACAGCTGGAGACACAGTCAATATTAGCTGCACACAGAAAGCCACAATAACTGTATCTGCTAGTTTTGACAAACCATTATATGGACATTGACGCCCGATGCTTGCATACAACCGAACTTTGCACAAAAACAACTCAGGGCATTCTTACAACATTAACCAAAACCATAGATACCTCTCTCTCTTAAGTTTTAACACATAAAGGCATTTGCATGAATAACTATCTTTAGCACAGTTTGCATTCATAAACTAAAAAGCGTTTTAATAAAGAAATAAATAGTTCAAAGGTGTAAATGGCCCAAACCATTAGAAGTTCAATACTCACTTCATGTATGCCTGCAGAAGAAACAAAGGTAAATATATCAGAAATGCTGTACAAGCTGATAAATACTACATAAGCTGACACCAATAAAAATATTTATAAGTTTTCGTTCCCTCATGAACATATTTAAAACACTGATATATAATGTGAGCTAATAAAAAATTTTAAAAACTATTTTTCAGTTCACGTTCCTTTAAAATTTTAAATATCTCGCTCTCTCTCTCATATGCTAGCTCCAACACATCTCAAACCCTCATGTAAAACTCATTATACATGAGATCAAATACAAAAAAAAAACAAAGAACCTCATCTAACAGAAAGCAAAACAATCATTTAACTCAATCCTTAAAAATTGCTCACTTTCACTTACAACACTAACTCTAAGTTACACAAGGATACCAAATTCTCAAAAACCCTCCATCTAGCATTCCTCATAATATAATCCCATAAATTTACATACAAACACAAACATATCAAGTCTCAATGTAAGAAGAGACCATAAACACCAACTATTGTTCAGTTGACATTCTAAGGAACTCTCCCAAAGCTACTTATATATAAATGAAAACATATCAGAAACACGTCCCTTCTACAGTTTTCTCTCAAATAAGCTGACATGAAAACACTGATACATGAAAGCCCCTTTGGTGAGCTGAAAGTAACAGTCACTAACAACCAGTGCCACTATCAACCAGAGTAATAAACTTCAAATTACAAAATAAGATAAATAAAAATTACAAAATAAGGTAAATAAATCAAGTCATAGGTTATAAACCTAGTCGCCAACAAACATAAATAAACAGAAAAGCCCGGTACATCACAAAAGAGCTACATATCACTGATCAAATTCAAAGAACATAGTAAGAAGACCGTCTAAGCACATGAATAAAAAAAGAAAAAAGGTTTCACAAATTTAAACAATTGACAAAAGAATAGAATTTATACTAAAAAAACCACCAGCCCAACAACATAGAGACAAAGAATCCTAACATGATGCACAAATTTTTTGTACAAATTCAGAGAATGGAATAACAGGGTGACCTGAACATGTACACGTGCAAAATACAGTTAAGCTCGTGAACACAAATAAAATGATAACAGGATAAATGCATCCACCCGTCCAAATAATGTGGCCAAAATGCTCATGTGTTCTAGTACAAAAATGCTTCTGGAAAAACAACAACTAAATATTCTTCTGAAAAGAAAATGAAATAAGAAACTAAAGTTTCACAAGTTCATGAACACATTTAAACGATACTAATAAGTCAGGGTTTTAGCTTTAAGCATAGTAGATACATGTAAACTAAAGCCGTCAAGGCCGTAAACAGAGTATATCACATTGAGAAATGGATGTTGCTTTCAAGGCATACATGAATGTAATCACAGTTATTATCCATAGAGACGAAAAGGATAATCAAATTTAAGATAAAATATAAATCATTTTTTCGAAGGTGTGCATTCAACTTACCAAAATGGGAATAGGAATCGAAGTAATAATCAGCACTAGTCTGATCAGAGCCAGTGAAAACATTGTCCTTCGATAAATTTTCAACAGCAGCAGCAACCATAGAAGACTCGGCCTTGTCTTGTTCGTCGTCGACACTCATTCTGATGACTTGGGCATCTAAGCTTGAGCTTCCTGACGATTTGTCTCCCTTAATGCCCTTGTTGTTGCGCCGCCCCATTAAACTTTTTTTATGTCCCTTTTTATCCCGTATTTGCTGTACGTACTTAGTGCCTCGACACAAAGGGTACTGTTTTGAGCACTGCAGTTTTGAGTGAAACAGAATGATTGAAGAGAAGCGTAATTTTTTTGAAACTTAGCTGACGATTTCAATCTGTCGGGAGATGTTTTATCCTCCAACCAAGGTATAATCGAAATATGTGTCTTCAATCTGCGATAACAATGTTGGTCGGGTGTGAGGGTAAAAAGGAATTTGAGGATGAGAATATGAAAGAAAAATTGTTTGAGTATAGTCGTAACCTAATTTTTGTACCCTTGTTTTAGGAACTACATTTCTTAAAATGGCCGATTCGGAGTCGAGGACTGCCACACTGGTCGTATATGACTTCAACGGAAAACACGCCCACTAATAACACTAGGAAAGGCATCCGGCCTATATAAGATCTGATGTCTTTATTATTATTTACTTATTTCAATAGGAGATATCTGATGTTTTAATTATTTATTTATTTCAATAGGAGATACCTGATGTTTTAATTATTCATTTCAATAGGAGATATCTGATGTTTTAATCATTATTCATTTCAATAGGAGATATCTTTAAGCTTTAAGTATACAAATTTGAAGAGTTCGGGTTATAAAGATGACTTCGATGGATGGATAGATTGTTACAGATGTGGCAAAACTTCTCACATACTCCATGATTAAATTTTGAGAAAATGCCATCCATTAATTTGTGAAATTTAGAAAATACAATAGATTTTTATCAAAATTTCAACATGGATTTTTATGATCTATATTTCTATATAATTAATGGTAAAAAACGATAATGATATGTTTCTTGTTTATAACTTATATTTTAAATATAAAATAGATTTAAAAGGTAAATTTTTATAATTAATTTATAAAATAAACTTAAAAAATTATGAAAGAAATTTATTATGAAAGTAGCATATAATTATTGTATACCATTCTTATAATATTAAAAATAATCTTGAATTTACATTACTAGAAAGTTTGGTTTAATGGTATAAAGAAAAATATATATTTTATTAATCAAATATATCATTAAGTGGGTAAAGAGAAGAATATATTTGTATCCAAGATTACATACTTCCCTCCCCCTATTGCTTCAGAAAATGTGAAGTAACTAATTCCATGTGAAGAAATACTTCCTCAGAAAATAAAACAACAAGAGAAACCGTGTAACCTCCTCTCAAAGTAGTGGATGTAGTGTTAGTAGTTGATTGGTGGTGGATGCTAAAGATGATCCTCAAATGTTGAACAACATTTCTCTCCTTGCAAAGAAATAATAACACAACTGTGTGCAAAATAACCTAGTATTCCTCATTGAAGATGTAGGAAGTACATATTTGAACTATGCACATGATTCTAAGATTGAAATGATGTCCATGATGGATGCTCAATTATCTCCAAGCCAATGCTCTAAGGTGACAAATAGTCACTAATTAGTTGATAGGCTTTCCTTGCAAGGTTGCTTGCAACCATAATTTGTCTCACACCGGTAAACAAGGTATTCAAAAATGGTTTCGGATGACCTTAAAATGGTTTTCTAAGAAACTTCAAAACCACTGGAATTTGTGATTGTTGGATCACTAAATCTTCAACGGAATTAATTTCTATCTTCATTTTGATTAACTGGCTTTGATTGGTTGAATGTCGGGTTCTAGCATCTTTCTAACATCCAACACATGAGTTGTTTAATTGTTTTGACACTATCTCCGAGGAGATTTTATTAACAGCCTTGTGACCATGGTTGCTAGAGAAATAAATACTTTGTCTAGTACTCCACACTTGTTATTAGTTGAAACATCAACTCGAATGTCTAAATTTTTTTCCACTTGCATAGAATTGTATGAAAGTCATCTTCCATCATTTTGTAGTCAATCTGCCCAATTTGGGTCGATCAACGGTCTTCATTGCTCCTACACCTTAAGGTTCATTCCAATATCAATTTCTTGTTTGACTCACGCTAAAAAATAGTTGCTAGTATGTGTAAACAAGCTAGCAAAAAATAATTCGTCAATCATGGTTTTTGAGCAATGTTTTTTCTTGGGTCATAATTTTCGATGATGCATTAATTTTAGGGCAGCATGCAAGTTCAGATGTCCTTTTCACCTTTCCTCCAACCCATAGAAAATATAAAGGCTACAATGTAGGTATGTAGCAATGCACTGAGTGTTGCCATTTGTTCATAATCTCATTTGATATGCAGTAAGTGCATATTAGTCAGATTGCAATTTTTCTAATAATTAAATCTTTACACATTACTATATTTCTTCTTAAATATAGTTGTTGGGATTGTGCCAGGAAAAATATGTAGCGACAGAGATAGATGGGTTGATCACAACTTTCATGGTCATTTCACTGTACAAGAATGGAGTGCCCCTTGGTGTTGATTCAAACCAAACCAGTATGAAATAGGTATGGAAAATGGACATCTCATTCACATGCTCATTTCCTAACATACATAGTACTATTGCTCTTCTAATCTTACTAATTTGGGACATTGAATCTTTGAAGTGTAATCCACACCATTTCTTTTGGTATTTCTCACCAAGCACTTTAAAAATGTTAGTATTTTGTTTTGATTATGATGTTCATTTTTTATTGACACAAGTATTTAGTTTTAAATATGAGACTCTTTAAATTCAATCACTCTAATTATGTTCTGTAAAATATTCTTAAATACATAGAGTATTCAAGACCACTATTAAGCCAAACGTATACACTTATAGATTGAGTATAATCCGTAGAGATGATTTCATGTTTCTTGATAAAGTGTATGATATGAATGATCTTTAAACCTTCATTGATGTTATGTTTTTTAAATGCAAATGCATGGAGTACTTATTGTTGTCACCTGGGGCTATGTTTATGCACATTGGAGTCATAATGTCCAGATATGCCAAAACATTGAAAGTTGCAGAACCTCCAAACTTATGGATATATAATTAGAGTAAGTGGTTGGGGCACTAGTCTAAGTTGGGTAGTTACAACTGTAGGATTTGAGCAATACAAATCCACAAAACCCGAAGAATAAATGCATGCAAAAACCTATCACATAGAAGAAAAGACAAAGAAGAGGCAAGGGTCTTGCTCTGAAATATGAAAAATTATATTATCATATTCAAAAGATGAGAGATATTTATAAAAGATCAATCCTTGTAGAAGGAGATCGAAAAACCTAAAAGGGAAACCCTAAGAGGTAAATGACATTTAATAATTACTAATTAATTATTAAATAGAAATGCAAGTACATAAAGGGAAATCTTAAGAAGGGACTAAAGGTAATTAAATAAATGAAATGAAATTAACCTTTTACTCTAACGTCCCCCCTTAAGATGAGCAATAATGCAACTACAAACAATGCAAGAAAAAGTAAGGAAACTACAATGCTAAAAGCAAAACTTGGGTCTTGACAACAAGGCCTAATGAGGTACCCAATCACAACCAAATCTTGATGAAATGGAGAAATAGAGAAAACCTAGTGGGAAAAACTCTACTCCAAAAAGAGATAGAAAATGATGCACAAATGAAATATCTCAAGAGACTCTCTCAAGACCATAAGTACAATAAGCTTGAGACTCCATAGCCCTCCCTTCCCCCCCCCCCCCAATAATGGTAGAACTCATGCATCAATGAGCATACCAATGTGGCTTCAATCTAAAAGAAACAAAGGCATTGGACAAGGAGGGTAAGGTGAAGTTGGAAGTCCTAGTTGATGCTCAAAGGAGAATGCATGAGAATCCTAAAATGAAATCTCCAATGGAGGTGGCATAACACATAAACTAACAAATACCTGTAAAGCAATTAACCCCATTGCCTCATCCATCTTGTTTATGTGTTACATGACCTCAAAATGCCTCTATAAAATTCATTGCACTACATCTAAACAAGACCACAACCCTTTTGACCAGAGAAGTTGTATCATCAGGGACTTCCATGTGTGATAGTTATGAGGGGTCAAAAGTTCTAGACAAGAAGAGGCATCAGTCATTGCTTTAGAAGGTGTTGGATTTTTATTTATTTTTAAGTTCTAGTTTACTGATGTAAATAACATAAATAATAATAAAAAACACCCTCCCACAATACGAAAAACCAAACTCCAGCTAGTAGAAGGAATGTGTAAACAAGAAGAGAGAAAAAAAGGCTTTAGTTGAGTATCACATGTACCTTTGAGAAATACTGATGAAAATAATAGAGAATCTAGATAGGGCTCAAGAAGATAGAAAACATCATCTAACTTTGATAATAATAAAAAAGGTACCAAACTGGAAATAACTCCAAAAAATACCTTCATCGTCATCTCTGCCTCTGAATCATCTTATCAATACTTCTTTCAAATCTAAAAAACACCTCTGTATGCTCTAGTTAAAGCGAAAAGACTGATAGGGCCTTTGTATAGCAAAATAACTTCACAAATTTCCAAAAAAAAATGAAAAGGCTTAAGCCCTCGCACCCCCCTCCCACATGACCTCAAGTGGGTGGACTAGGCAGAGTAGTGGTCGAGCAATGCTTGAACTTGGTGGGAAATGAGTGTTGGTGGTGTGGTAGAGGAGAGTTGGTGGTCGTGCAACAGAGCTCCGTTGCAACTAAGGGAGAGTGCAGACGGTGACTATTACAGGTTATCTAGACCACCAGCAGTTTTGCTAACCGTTGCATTGAAATTTAAGCCGCCAGTGGTAAAAAATCACTTTTAAAAAAAAACATTAAAAATAAAAATCTCTACCTTAGAGTGCATGCCAGAGGTTGTACAACCCTAGTATGCAAAAAAAATTGCCTCCCTAGTCAACATTGTCCAAAATTAACCGATTTAATATGAAAATGGGGGTTTGGACACCTTTTGAATCCATCTATGAGGTCTGTTTGGCCTCAAAGTGCTCCGAAAATTAGACACCCCCTATTTTCATAGAAAATACCTGAAAAGGGCTAGATTTATTCTATCAAACTCTAGTTCTTCTTTTTCTCCAAATAAGAACAAGCTACAACAGCTCAAGCTCCAATACCATGTAGGATTTGAGTAATACAAATCCACAAAACCCAAAGAACACCTATAGGCAAGAACCTATCACAAAGAAGAGGCAAGGGTTTTGCTCTAAAAGTATGGAAAATTATATTATCAAACTGAAAAGATGAGAGATATTTATAAAAGATTAATCCTTACAGAAGGAGATCGGAAAACCTAGGAAACCCTAAGAGGTAAATGACATTTAATAATTACCAATTAATTACTAAATGGAAATGCAAGTGAATAAAGAGGAATCTTAAGAATGGAGTAAAGGTAATTTAATTAACCTTCTACTCTAACAACAACAAAGGGGTAGAACAAGCTTAGAATTGAGATTGTACTTTTTTTCATTTCATCTTTACAAGTACTTTAGATAAAGATAGTAAACAATTAAAATCTTTTAGTTTCCAGTCTATGAAGATCAATAATGTATTTATAGATATTTCTTATCCATATTATAGATCATATTAAAAGCTAGATTTATTATGTCAAACCCTCACTCTTCTTTTTTTCCAAATAAGAACAAGCTACAACAGGTCAGGCTCTATACCATGTAGGATTTGAGTAATACAAATCCACAAAACCCGAAGAACACCTGCACGCAAGAACCCGTCACAGAAAAGACAAATAAGAGGAAGGATTTTTCTCTAAAAGTATGGAAAATTATATTATCAGACTGAAAAGATGAGAGATATTTACAAAAGATCAATCCTTATAGAAGGAGATCATAAAACCTAAAAGGGAAACCCTAAGAGGTAAATGACATTTAATAATTACTAAATAGAAACGTAGGTGCATAAAGAGAAATGTTAAGAAGGGAGTAAAGGTAATTTAATAAATTAAATTAAATTAACCTTTTACTCTAACAAAAAAAAAGGGGTAGAACAAGCTTAGAATTGGGATTGTATTGTTATGCTTTCATCTTTACAAGTACTTTAGATAAAGATAGTAAACAATTTAAATCTTCTAGTTTCCAGTCTATGAAGATTAATAGTCTATTTATAGATATTTCTTATCCATATTATAGATCATATTAAAAATGAAATACAAAGAAGATAAAAGTAAATCCAAATGTTAATCAAAAAAACCTATACACAATTATTCAAAAATTACTATAGATGGCACACCATTTATTTCGTAAGATTTTAATGTTTCATCCCTCATCTTTGTTACCATAAATGTGATGTTTATAGATCATTTCATGTTTCAATGATAACAACGGGTTTCTAGTTGCCAAGCAACCATTTCTCTATCATCAAGTGTTGAAGTTTCACAAAATTTCTGCACTTTTTGTCAATTTTTTTTGGCAACATTATTAATAGGATATCTTGAGGGAAACATAGAGTCAAGATGCCATCTCTCTTCATTGAATTGTTGCCTTTATTTTTTATTAAGTAAACCAATTTTTTTTACAGGGGTTCTTGAAACCCACCAATTAACAACAAAATACAACTAAAAGTCCAAAGCAAGCAACAAAGCAACAAAAAAACAATAGACCATACCTAGCCACCAGAACTAGACAATATTAGAAATAGCCAAAAGTTGGGCTATAGAAAAAAATCTAGGAGCACAAGTCAGGGCACCATTTCTTTGACCAACTCCGCATTCTTGAGCTCCAGCTCTCCCGTAGTCTCTGCCTCATCAGTCTTCAAATGACTATCATCTAGAGAAGCCTCCTCTTCCCTCTTCCTCTTTTCCAATCTCCTTCTTTTACTCAAGCTCTCGACTTGTAAGAAGTCATCTACATCATCAGCCAGGGCTAGTAAAACTTTGGGCGAAAAGTCTAGTCCTATACCCCAGGCTAGCAGAGTAGGTACTTGGCACAAAAGTCTCGTAAGGGAAACTGGCCTACAATCTTTCTCCACTATGAAGGGCAGTTGAACCTGTGACCTTGAAGAAATAAACCTCAAGGCACTGACCAACTCACCTACAAGTGGCGACTAAATTTTGGGGGAAAAATCTAGTCCTATACCTTAGGCCAATGGAGTAGGTAGTTGGCACAAAAGTCCCATAAGGGAAACTGGCCTATAACCTTTCTCCACTATGAAGGGGAGTCAAACATGTGACCTCAAGGAAGTAAACCTCAAGGCACAGACCAACTCACCTACAAGTGGCAGCTAAATTGTCACCTTTATTATAAATGTATTTCTATGGACTTTTGCAAGGTAACATTACAATTAAATATTAAAATGTTTGTTGTTTATTCTAATTTAGGAATCTAATATTTTATGACTTATTGTACTTGTCGTAGGCAATATACTATTGCATTCACTTGTGCACAATTAGAATTAATTTGCACCAATTAGTTATAACTATTTTTTCATAATTTATATGTTTATAAAGTCTAGCTAATTATTTATAAATTTCATATAGTATAGTAATTATTTTTCTCCACTCCAATTGGTTGGTTCCATTTGATCTTATAAGACTCCTTTTTTCAAAAACTCACTCCATAACCTTTTTTTGCAGCAAGATTTTTGTAAATGTGTGAGTAATACTATAAAAACTATAAATCATATTTAATAGTTAAAATACAACTTGTAACAATATAATCGATTTTAAATAGAAATTTATGTTCAATTATTTGAAGATGATTAGAAGTAGATAAAAAATATATTTTAAATTAATCATTTATCTTTTATTTTTCATGAATGATATGATAGATCATAATACAATATTATCAATATTATGTATATATTTTTAATAATCTTCAATGAGAATTTATACAAAGTGATTACTAACTATTTTATATTAAAAATATATTTTGAAATTTTATAATTATTGAAATTAATTTTATATATCCCATTAAACATATTAAAATGATTACAAAGATTTTAATTTTAAGCATAAAGTGATATACCGACATGTTTGTAAAATTTATTTGATTAAGAGAATAATTAAGCACAAACTTATAGATTCTATACAAATATAACTATAATATTTAATATAAATTATTAAAAGAAAATAGGAAATATTTATTTTATATTTAAAAATAAATAAATGGTGCTTACATTTAAGTTAGTTTTTAATAATAATCAAATATAATATTTTAATAAACTAATAAACATTATTAGATAAATTACAAAATGTGATGACTATTATGGTCTCCTCTATGCTTCCCCGCGTCTAAAAATGAGGAAACACACTAAGAGAGAGAATTTTAAATATTTTCAAAACATTAAGCTAACTCAAGTATAACTACTTTGAAAAAACCATTACAAAGTTAAAATTGAATTCATTTACAAAAATACTCCATTAGGTTTAGAATTAGGGTTAGAGTTAGGGTTATATATAGGGTTAGGGTTAGGGGTAGAATTAGAGTTAGATTTAGGGTTAGGGTTAGAGTTAGAATTAGGGTTAGGGTTAGGGTTAGAATTAGGGTTAGAGTTAGAATTAGGGTTAGAACTAGTGTTAGGGTTAGAGTTAGGATTAGGGTTAGAATTAGGATTAGATTTAGAATTAGGGTTAGAATTAGTGTTAGGGTTAGGGTTAGAATTTGAGTTAGAGTTAGAGTTAGGTTTCAAGTTCAAGTTAGAGTTAAGAGTTAGAGTTAGAGTTAGAGTTAGAGTTAGAGTTAAAGTTAGAGTTAAAGTTAGAGCATAACTTTAATTTGCTTTTATTTTAAGGATATTGTTATGTAAAATGTTATAGTCAGGAGTAGAGTTATGGCTATGGTTATGGTTAGGGTTAGAGTTAGGGTAGCATTAGCATTACAATTAGAGTTGGAGTTAGAGTTAGGGTCAAGGTTAGGTTTAGAGATAGAATTAGAGTTAGGATTAGGGTCAGGGTTAGAATTAGAGATAGAGATAGAGTTAGGGTTAGGGCTAGGGTTAGGGTTAAAATTAGGGTTAGAGTTAGGGATAGAATTAGGGTTACAATTAGGGTTAGGGTTAGAATTAGGGTTAGGATTAGGGTTAGAATTAGAGTTAGAGTTAGGTTTTGAGTTAGATTTAGAAATAGGGTTAGAGTTAGAGTTAGAATTACAGTTAGAGTTAGGGTCAGAATCAGAGCTAGGGTCAGGGTTGGGATTAGGGTTAGAGTTAGAGTCAAGGTCAGGGTTAAGGTTAAAGTCAAGGTTAGGATTAGGGTTAGAATAGATATAGAGTTAGGATCAGGCTTAGGATTAGGATTAGAGTGAATTGGGGTTAAATTGGGGTAAGAATTAGCTTGAGAGTTACGGTTAGAATTAGAGTCAGGATTAGAGTTGGAATTAGAGTTAGGGTTAGAGTTAGGGTTAGGGTTAGAGTTAGGATTAACGTTAGGGCTATAGTTAAAGTTTGGGTTAGGGTTATAATTAGAGTTAGAGTTAGGGTTCAAGTTAGAGTTAGAGTTAGTGTCAGAGTTAGAGTTGGGGTTAGAGTTAGGGTCAGGATTAGGGTTAGGGTTAGGATCATAATTAGGGTTAGAGTTAGGGGTAGAATTAGAATTAGAGTTAGATTTAGGGATAGATTTAGGGTTACGGTTACGGTTATAGTTAGAATTAGGGTTAGGGTTAGGGTCAGAATTAGGGTTAGAGTTAGAATTAGGGTTGGAATTAGTGTTACGGTTAGAGATAGGGTTAGAGTTAGAATTAGGGCTAGATTTAGAATTAGGGTTAGAATTAGTGTTAGGGTTAGGGTTAGAACTTAAGTTAGAGTTAGAGTTAGGTTTCAAGTTCAAGTTAGAGTTAGAGTTGGAATTAAAGTTAGAGCATAACTTTAATTTGTTTTCATTTTAAGGATATTGTTACGTAAAATGTTAAAGTTAGGAGTAGAGTTATGGTTATGGTCATGTTTAGGGTTAGAGTTAGGGTTAGCATTAGCACTACAATTAAAATTAGGGTTAGGGATAGGGTTAGGGTTATAATTAGAGTTAGAGTTAGGTTTAGGGCTAGGGCTAGGGTTAGGATTAGGGTTAGGGTTAGAGTTAGAGATAGGGTTAGAGTTAGGATTAGGGTTAGGGTTAGAAGTAGAGATAGAGATAGAGTTAGGGTTAGGGTTAGGGTCAGGGTTAGAGTTAGGGATAGAATCAGGGTTATGGTTAGAATTAGGGTAAGGATTAGGGTTAGTGTTATAATTAGAGTTAGAGTTAGGTTTTGAGTTAGAGTTAGAAATACGATTAGAGTTAGAGTTAGAATTAGAGTTAGGGTTAGGGTTAGAATTAGAGCTAGGGTTAGGGTTAGGGTTAGGGTTGGGGTTA
Source organism: Cupressus sempervirens (assembly GCA_028749045.1). Lineage (NCBI taxonomy): Eukaryota > Viridiplantae > Streptophyta > Pinopsida > Cupressales > Cupressaceae > Cupressus > Cupressus sempervirens. The sequence goes on from CM053785.1 coordinate 349,801,334, forward strand.
GAATTAGATATAAAGTTAGGATCAGGCTTAGGATTAGGATTAGAGTGAGTTGAGGTTAGAATTAGGGTAAGAATTAGGGTTAAGGTTAGGGTTAGAGTTAGAGTTAGAGTTAGAATTAGCGCAAGAGTTAGGGTCAGAATTAGAGTTAGGGTTAGAGTTGGAATTAGAGTTAGGATTAGAATAAGGGTTAGGGTTAGAGTTAGGGTTAACATTAGGGCTATCATTAAAGTTTGGGTTAGCATTAGGGTTAGGGAACTTATAATTAGAGTTAGGGTTTAAGTTAGAGTTGGAGCTAGTGTTAGAGTTAGAGTTAGAGTTAGAGTTGGGGTTAGAGTTAGGGTTAGGATTAGGGTTAGGTTTAGGATTAAAATTAGGGTTAGAATTAAGGTTATACATAGGGTTAGGGTTAGGGGTAGAATTAGAGTTAGATTTGGGGTTAGAGTTAGAATTAGGGTTAGAACTATTGTTATAGTTAGAGTTAGGGTTAGGGTTAGAATTAGGGTTATAATTAGTGTCAGGGTTAGGGTTAGAATTTGAGTCAAAGTTATAGTTAGGTTTCAAGTTCAAGTTATAGTTAGAGTTAGAGATAGAGTTAGAGTTAAAGTTAGGGTTAGAATTAGGATTAGAGTTAGGGTTATACATAGGGTTAGGGTTAGGAGTAGGAGTAGAATTAGAGTTAGAGTTAGGGGTAGAGTTGGAGTTAGGGTTAGAGTTAGAGTTAGGGTCAGGGTTGGGGTTAGGGTTAACATCAAGGTTAGGGTTATAACTAGAGTTAGAGTTAGGGTTAGGATTAGAGTTAGGGTTTATGTTATTATTATGCTTAAGGTTATGTTTGGCCGTATTGCTCCTATCATAATTGACGTTAGTTCTATTATTACACTTTAAGTTAGTGTTATGTCAATTATTAGGCTAATTTTTTATGTGGTTTATTCCTATTAAAATGCTCATGATTGGTAATATTGTGGTTCATATTATTATGTCTTTTATAATGTACTCACTTCTTCTCCCATCCCTTTCCACTCTCTACAGAGATTCTCTCTCTCTCTCTCTCTCTCTCTCTCTCTCTCTATATATATATATATATATATATATATATATATATATATATATTCCCCCTATTAAAAATATAATATTATTTCTATTAGTAGTAGATATAGGGTTAAGGTCAGGTATATAATTTACTAAATGCTTAGTACAGTCAAATATAGAGTTAGGATCCAAGGTTTACAATTTCATTTATATGACACTTAGTGTTATGGTTAGGGTTAATAAGTGGTTAAATGTTAAACACCAAAACAAGGGACATGGTTAAGGGAAGTATGAGATTTAGGTGTAGTGTTGAAGTATTTGGAGTAGAACTATGGTCAAAATTGGGATATAGGTTTTAAAAATGACTGTATCTTGTTCATGAAAGGGGAATTATAAGTCCCAACATAGCTATTTAAATGATGTAAGAAGTGTGAAAAAATAGATAAAGCATCAATTTTACGAAAAATATTTCTCCGTGATGATGTAAGAACATTATATATTGTTGAATTTTTAATAATGCTAATGCAAGTTTTACTGCAATGATTAAGAATTTTAATCAATAAACATGCCTATTATGAAGGACGTCTATGTAGACTTATGATTTTCTTTCTTAATTAATATATTTAGTAGCCACATCGATTGAAGACATCTTTTATAAAAATAAATTTATTTTTCTTGTTCTCTTCTTCATGAAAGTTACATAGAACAATGGGGAAACACAACTCCTAATACAAGTAATTAGAATAAGTAAAAATTTGAAACTAGAGACACAAATGAACTATATACATAACATTTATCTGCAACAGTGTAAATACATGTCACATTCTTCAATGATTAGGATTGTATTGCAACCTTTATTTGAACAATGATTGTGAAAGATTTCATTCATCATTAAGGGAAACCCATCCACTTTTGCAGATGTGTCACGCATGAATTTTTTTGCATCTTTCATTTGCATTATTTTCATTTCTTCAACATAGTTAATTGACAATATTGCGTTCTCCACAACTTTAATTATATTTGTGCATGACTCTTTAATTATTTGTCAACATTTGTCAAACTCGGTATCAAAGAAATCATTTGAGGCCATTGAAGTAGTAAGGCTAGTATATCAATAATGTTTGATTCTCAATTCAAGGCTTTCATAACTCAAATATTAACCTATAAACTTATAAACAAACATTAACATATAGAAATAATCAGAATAAAAAAGTATTAGAAATTAACATAATTTATTTCAAATGAATAATGTTCAAAATAAGATAAATAAAAATCAAAACTATTTTAAATGAAATCTTTGGATTGTAATGTTTGAAATATGGTGGCATTGCCTTCCACTTTTCAAACATTACAAACATAAACATTATATACTTTTAAAAAAATGAAAAATACTTAAATTAAACACATGTAATCTAATTAAATAATGATAAAATATAAAACAAAATATGTGATTTGTCTATTTTAAATAGATTATTAACTTTAATAAAATATAAATTTCATTGATATAGTGACATTGCCATCCACATTAATGATAACATTTAATTATGAAAATGAAAATATAAATTTTTTGAAACATGCAAATGTAAAACTACTATGAAACATACAAATCTAAAACATGTAAATCAAAACCATTTTGAAATATGCAAATCTAAAACTAATTTGATAACATGCACATTAAAAACATGCAAATGAAAAGTATTATCAAATATATAAATCAAATAGATTTGAATGCAATTTTAAATCTAAATCAAACATGCAAGGCTAAACTATTATATGCAAACTTAAACAATTTTGAATGCAATTCTAAATCTAAATGAAACTAATTGAAATTAAAATCTAAATCAAAGTAGAATATTATAATTAATTTTGAAACTAATTTTACATCTAAATGTAAATACATAACTAAGTCTAAATACAAAAATCAATAAAAAAAAAAGGTAGAAATCTCACCTGCAAAAAAATTACTCCAAAACTTCAACCAACTCCTTTTCAAAAACTTCAATCTACTCCTCTCCAATAATCTCTACCTCTCCCTCCTTCCAAAAACACAAAAAGAAAAATAAATTAGGAGCCTTTTTTTATAACTTGTGAGAGGCTCTTCATATCCCCCAATGGATGTATCTTCACATTCCATGAATTTGTTTTAAATTCCACCACTCTTGAGAAAAAATAAGCATGAATGTGCATGCAAAAATATATTTAAAAAATATTTAATATTTAAAATTTTAATAAAACTATTTCAACCCTATTTTTTTGAGTCCTATTTTTTTGGGCTTAATATTTCAACCTCCATTTAACTTCCTATTATTTTAGCCAATTATTATTTCGAGAATGTTTTATTATTTAATAATTTAATATTTAATTAAAAAATTTGTAACAACTCATTTTTCTTTCTTATTGACAAGGAATCTATTTTAAATTGATTTTCTAAATATAAATTTCGTTTGTAACTCCCATCAAATTTATTTTCTATTTCTATTTGTTAATAATTATAATTGTCAAATGGCATTACACATTTTAATTTAGTTTTTACTATTTTTGTAAATGTCAAATGACATTTGCTATTTTTGATTAATTTTTAAAAATAAATATCATTTGTAACTCCCATCAAATTTATTACGCCGAGAGGCGTTCTATACAATGGCAGCACAAATGCCCAGCACGGGAATATGCCAATATTCCTTGTCAATAAAAAAGAATTGGGAGCAGTTATAAACTTCTAAATTAAATATTAAAAAAGAATTCCCGAAATAATTGCTGGTCGAAATAATAGGAAGCCAAATGGAGGCCGAAATAATAGGCCCGAAAAAGTAGGGCCCGAAAAAGTAGGACCCGAAAAAATAGGGCCCAAAAAAATAGGGACGAAATAATTTCAATATGATTATTTTTTTGTTAAATATAATTTTGCATGCACATTCATGCTTTTTTTTTTGCGGGGAGTGGGGGAATTTGAAACAAATTCCTGGAATGTGAAGAGACGTCTGTTGGGGGATATGAGGAGCCTCTCAAAAGTTATAAAACCAAGGCTCCTCATTTCATTTTCATTTTATGTTTTTGCAGGAAGGAAGAGGTGGAGGTTATTAGAGGATTAGATTGGAGTTTTTGAATAGGAGTAAATTGAAGTTTTGGAATAACATTTTTGCAAGTGAGATTTCTATTTTTTATTTACATTTTCATTTAGATTTAGATGTAGATATAAATTGAAATTCAAAATTAGTTATAATATTCTACTTTGATTTAGATTTCAATTTTAATTAATTTCATCTAGATTTAGAATTCTGTTCATAACTATTTAGGCTTGCATTTAATAGTTTAGTCTTGCATGTTTGATTTAGATTTAGATTTGTATTCAAAATCTATTTGATATATATATTTTATAATACTTTTCATTGTTAATGGTGCTTGATGGGAGTGTTTTAGGGGTGTCTTCTTTTCTATTTCTAAAATATTTTGGTCCAATATGTACTTTCCTAACCAGATCTATCCATTTTCTTATGATTCATGCATGGAGCTTCCTGACGCTATTAACGCATTGCTGGGATTGAATGGGAATGGATTAAAGATAAATGACTGACTCTGGATCTGGATATGCATTTGGAATTGGCTCTGTTGCAGCTCCAATTTATAGGTTCCTTCCTGCTACCTATTCTTTCGGTGGTTTAATCTGGTTAAGTGCAGATTGAGAGGTTCTGGCTCATTCCCACCAGTTTGTAATTTTGTCACGATGTCTAGCGTGTGGCATTCTGATGGGATTCTTCATTGGAAAATGGTGCGAATAATTATGTCAATGCTGAACGACTTGTCCAATGTGATAATTGCTCTAGATATAGAATGCAACCATGGTGATTTTCTTAGCAATACAATTGAAAAAAAAGGGAAATCTGGTATTAACACAATGTTATAGGAAATCTCTGAGCAAAAATGCTTATAAATACATTCAAATTTCTTTTGTAACTCATAATATCAATCTCACTTTTTCTTGTGCTCCTTTAGTCTAAGAAAGATAACAGATTGGAGTAACAAATTGCTTCTGTAATGGCAGTTGCAGGTGCAATTATTTTAGCAATTTTGGGCATTCTAACTGTTCCTTTGATGGGTACTTATGTTTTAGTTCTTAGATTATGTGATTTGGTTGTATTTAGAGTCTTTTTAATAATGTTTGAAATTACTATTGAATATAATAATAAAGATTAATTTAATGTTAAATATAACATGCTACAACACTTATCAAAAATATCAAAAACACAATTGCTACAGCAAAACGAGAATGGAGAAAAAATTTTAGTTTTTATATTAATTCGTCTGTTTAAAATATATTACAATTGCCATATTTTATATTGAGAAATGCCTCATATGGACTTTCACATGCTTATTTAACTACACTACAATCAAGACTAACTTTGTACTTAATCTAATTTTATCGAATGAGACTGGCCCAAGATTCCTATGTAACTGTTGTTATAACAAACATAGACAGTTGTAGAACTTGTGATTAATAATTTATAACTGCTTGATTCTCCATATTTCATGCGTCAATTCATGATTCTAAAAACTCAAAGTTCAAACTACATGTTACATTCTCTTCCTTATTTGGTGAATTGGTGCATGACTATTAGATTAAACGGTGCATGGAAGAGACAAAACACTAAAAGAAATTACTCTTTTCTTATTATTATTGTTGCTGCTATTTTTATTTTTTTAATAATTATTGTTAGTCTTGATGTTGTTTTTAATTTTATTATTACAAATATTGATTATTAATATCTCTAAGTTCATCCAGAGAATAGTACTAAATCTAGAAAAACTTAGTAATAACAGTTTGAGATAACTGCAGAAACTTTTTATTTTCACAAATATTCTCTTTCTTTTGAAAATCTACTATTATTTTGGTAATGAATCATAAAGTAGAAAGGAAAAACTTTCTATAAATCTTTTTTGGTTACTGTTTCGCTTGCAGTTTTCATTTTATATGAAAGTTCATTATTTTTTCAAATCTTAAAAATAAAGATTTTTATATATGTAATTTTATTTTATTATTAAAATAATAAGATTTTGGAGGTTGTAAAATATTGAAGTTTAGAAATTATTTTAGATTTTACAAATGAATTTTAACATAATATTTATATTAAAGAAAGAAAAGATAATAAAATTGTTACTTAAATCAAATATAAAAATTAGAAAATTTTACCTAAATTTATTAATTGTATAAAAAACTATTAAAGATAATTAAGTTCTATTAAATCTACTTGATTTTATATTATAGAAATACAAACAAAAATTATAAATTGGGACAAACTTTAGAAATGAAGTCAAATTTAAAGAGAGACAAATAACATGAGGTGACGTGCGCGTGCGTGTGTGTGTGTGTGTGTGTGTGTGTGTGTGTGTGTGAGAGAGAGAGAGAGAGAGAGAGAGAGAGAGAGAGAGAGAGAGAGAATTAACATGAGGCGACGTGATACGAAGAAAGAGTGAGATAAATAACATGATGCAATGTGTGTGTGTGTGTGTGTGTGTGTGTGTGTGTGTGAGAGAGAGAGAGAGAGAGAGAGAGAGAGAGAGAGAGAGAGAGAGAGAGGATAATCTTAGAGGGGGTAGAAGGAAAAGGGGAGAGGGGTAGAGATGGAGATGGTGGAGAGAGAGAGGCCGAGAGAGAGAGAGAGAGAGAGAGAGAGAGAGAGAGAGAGAGAGAGAGAGAGAGAGAGAGAGAGATGAGGTAGACATACATATAGCATTTTAGAGATATATAAACATGAAGATGGTGTGTGTGTGTGTGTGTGTGTGTGTGTGTGAGAGAGAGAGAGAGAGAGAGAGAGAGAGAGAGAGAGAGAGAGATCACATGAGGTGATGTGGTAGAGAGAAAGAGTGAGACAAGGGGGAGAGAGTGAGAGACATGAGGTAGACATAGATAGATATAGTGAAAAATAAGGAGGGAGAAAGAGTGGGGTGAGAGAGAGAGATAGAGAGAGAGAGAGAGAGAGAGAGAGAGAGAGAGAGAGAGAGAGAGATGATTTGAGGGGGCAGGAGATGTAGATATATAGAAGGGGAGTAGGGAGAGATGAGCTAAATAAGAAAAAGAATATATAAGGCCCAAAAGAGATGTAGACAATGATGGGGAGAGGAAGAGTATGATGGATAGTGATAGACAATGACAATAGTTATGGAGGTAGAGATGTATATATGTAGAGAAATAGATGGACAAAGAGAACAACATAGGGGGAGTGGGGAGGGTATACATTATTGGGGTTGGGGGGGGGGGGGGGGGAATTATAGAATGGGACATGTGAGAGAGAGTGTGATTACAATTAACCCTAACCCTAACCCTACCTCTAAATTATAATTATAATTTAGAGTAATAATATTTATTAATTATAATTTTATTAGCTATAATATGATTAGTAACCCAAAAATTATCTTAACAGCAATAATAACACAAACCCTAACTCTAACTCTAACTCTAACTAGATAATTCTAATTTTAACCCTAACTCTAACCCTAGCCCTAACCCTAACTCTAACTCTAACTCTATCTCTAACTTTAATTCTCCCCCTAACCCTAACCTTAACCCTTTATAATCCTAAATCTAATGCTAATTCTAACCCTAACCCTAATTCTAATCCTAATCCTAGCCCTAACTCTTACCCTAACCCTAAATCTAATTAGGTAACTTTAACCTTAACCCTAATCTCTAACTTTAACTCTATCTCTAACTTTAACTCTAACTCTAACTTGAACCCTAACTCTAACTCTAATTCTAACTCTAACTCCTATATGAACACTAACACTAACACTACCTCTAATTTTAACTCTAACTCTAATTGTAACCCTAACCCTAATGCTAATCCTAACCATAACCCTAACACTAACCCTAACCCTAACCCTAATGCTAACCCTAACCATAACCCTAACACTAACTGTAACCCTATCTCTAACACTAATTCTAATCCTAACCTTAATTCTAACCCTAAATATAACCCTAACTCTAACTCCAACCCTTATTTGAACTCTAATTCTAACTCTATCTCTAACCCTAACCCTAACTCTTATTCTAACCCTAACACTAACCCTAACTATATTTGTAACCCTAATTCTAACCCTTATCCTAACCCTAACTCTATCTCTATTCCTAACTATATTTCTAACCCTAATTCTAACCCTAACCCTAATCCCAACTCTAACTCTAATTTTAAACCTAACCCTAACCCTAACTCTAACTCTAACCCTAACTGTAACTCTAACCCTAACAAGAACCCTAATTCTAATTCAAACCCTATCCCTTACCCTAATTTTCATTCTAATGCTAACCGTAACTTTAACTCTAACCCTAACCCTAACCTTAACACTAACCCTAACCTTAATTCTAACCTTAACCCTAACCTTAACTCTAACACTAACCCTAAGCCTAACTTTAACACTAACCTTAACCATAAACATTAATTTGTCCTTAACTCTAACCCTAAATCTAACTCTACCATAATTGGACTCTAACTATAACCCTAACCCTAACTTTAATCTTGGCTTAAAACTTTTCCCTAACCATAACTCTAGAACCTTAACCCTTACTCAAGCCCTAACCCTAACCCTAACCCTAACCCTGGCCCTACTATAACCCTAACCCTAACCATAACCATAAGTCTAACCCTAACCTTAACCATGAGCATAACTCTAACCCTAAACTTAACCATAAACATAACTCTATGCCTAACTCTAACCCTAAATCTAACTCTACCATAACTAGACTCTAACCCTAACCCTAACCCTAACTTTAATCCTAACTAAAACCCTAACCCTAATCCTAAACCTAACCTTAACCCTGACTCAAACCCTAACCCTATCCCTACAATAACCCTAACTCGAGCCCTATAATAACCCTAACCCTAACCCTAACCTTAACCATGAGCATAACTCTAACCCTAAATCTAACACTACCATAATTGGACTCTAACCCTAACCCTAACCCTTACTTTAATCTTGACTCAAACCCTAACCTTCACTCTAACCTTAACCTTGACTCAAACCCTAACCCTAGCCTTACTATAACACTAACCCTAACCATAACCATAACTCTAACCCTAACCTTAACTATGACCATAACTCTAACCCTAACCTTAACCATAAACATAACTCTAATCCAAACCTTAACCATAAACATAACTCTAACCCTAACCTTAACCATAAACATAACTCTAACCCAAACCTTGACCATAACTCTAACAATAACCATAACCGTAACTCTAACCCTAACCTTAACCATAACTCAAACCCTAACCCTAACTCCAACCCTAACCCTAATGCTAACCCTAACCCTTATTCTATCCCTAAGGTTAACATTAATTGTAATGGTAACTTTGTCCCTAACCATACATCTATGTTTGACTATAACATTTTACATTACAATATGCCAAAAAGAAAATTACTTTTTTTAACCATAATCCTACCCCTAACTCTAACCCTAAATATAACCCTAACTATAAATCTAACTCTACCATAATTAGACTCTAATCCTAACCCTAATCCTTAGTTTAACCTTCACTAAAATCGTAACCTAACCCTAACTCTAACCTTAACCCTGACTCAACACTCTAACTCTAACCTTAACCCTTACTTTAATCTAGATGAAAACCATAGCCCTAACCCTAACCTTAACCCCAACTCAAACCCTTACCCTAACCTTAACCCTGATGTAACTCTATATACAACCCTAACTCTAAATATAAACCTAACCTTAACCATCACCCTAAAACTAACCCTTTCTCTACCGCTTTCTCTAACTCTAACCGTAAATCTAATTTTAACCCTAACCCTAAGCCTAATTTTAACCCTAATTATAACCCTAATTTAAACTCTAACTCTAGCCCTTATTCGATCTCCAATTCTAACTCTACCTCTAACTCAAACCCTAACTCTAATTCTAATCCTAACCCTAACTATATGTTTAACCTAAACCCTTATTCTTACCCTTGCCCTTTCCTTAACCCTAACCCTAACTCCAATTCTAACCCTAACTATATTTGTAACCCAAATTCTAACCCTAATCCTAACATTAACTCTAACTCTAATTCTAAACCTAACCTTAACTATAACCCTAACAAGATTCATAATCCTAAAAATAACCCTAGCCCTAACCCTAATGCTAATCCTGACTCTAATTGTAACTCTATTCCTAACCGTAACTCTAACCCTATCCATAACTCAAACCCTAACAATAGCCCCAACCCTAACATTAACCCTAACCCTAACTATAACTCTACTCTTCAATATAACATTTTACGTAACAATATGCTTAAAATAAAACTAAATTAAAGTGATGCAAATAAACACCATATATAGAATTAAAAAATAAAATATTCAAGAATAATTTTATAGTAAGTTTATACAATTGTATTTAAAAAGAAATAAATAATTTAGCACTTACCTTAAAAAAATAGAAAAAAATTTAAAAATACTTTTCCTATTGCGTCACGATTGCCACTAGCTTATATATACCTCTATATATATTACGCTGAGAGTAATCGTTCTCGAGGCGCCTATTTTCATTTTCATAAATCCCAACTGTGATTAAAATAACCTTAGGATTAAATGAAAATAGGCGCCTTGAGAACGATTACTCTCGGCATAATCTTGTGGCAGTCGTGGCGCAACCAGAAAAGTATTTTTTAATTTTCTATTTTTGATAAGGTTAGTATTGATTTTTTTCTATTTCTATTCGTTAATAATTATGATTGTCAAATGACATTACATATTTTAATTTGGTTTTTAACATTTTTGTGAATGTCAAATGACATTTGCTATTTTAAATTGATTTTTAAAAGTGATTTTTGTTTGTAACTCTCATCGATTTTTTATTTTTTCCTTACACAAATTATTCCTTGGAATATTCTCGTGCTTGGAATTGTTGCTCCCATTGTATATGTCTCTTAACATAATTATGTTTTTTATAAACTAGATAACAAATTTTTAACTTTATAATGTTTCTAAATTTTATTTTTTATGTCCAACTAGATAACAAATTTTTAACTTTATAATTTATTATTATTATTATTATTTTTAACGTTTTAATTGGTTGGTTCAATTAGACTCTTATATGTTGGTTTATGAATGTTGATTTTTTTCTAATCCTCTCTCACCATGACTCTGTCATTGTTGCCTTATACACAACAATTTACACATTATCAAAATTATAAATATTTGAAACCATTTTAGACTTATAATTTTTAATAAGTTTTATGCAAAATTATAATGCTTTAATAAAAAAAATTAAATCATATTTATTTAAAACTATATACATTTATTTAAATATTAATAAATAAGTTTAATATAAATGATATTACTATTTACTTTTAATTAGCAATAATCTATTTTATGTATTTTTATTAATATCTCTTATATTAGCATAATACTACATAATTGGACATCTCTATATTATGAAATATTATTATTACAATTGTTGAGCATAAAACTTCTGGTAATCTAAATATTTTAGGGTTTATTATTTTCTCATTAGTTTAAATAATTATGAAGAGAATTAAATTTACCAAATAGTTGACACATGGTGAAATTTCACTATGAAAGCTATTTGATTATTAGATATATTTTCAAAAATTTTGTTATATAACTACATCAAGTAAAGGTGAGAATTTTTTTTGAAAATAAATAATTTATAAATTGTATGCAATATCTAAAATTGATATTTATTAGGATTTTGATAAAACAAGAGTGATAAAGCAAACTAAAATGAAGTTCACCCAAATATTGTGTCGAATAAAAGTGATCAAGAGCAAACAAAAACTTAGTAAAATATTCTTTGAAATAGAAAAGTATGAATAAAGTGTTATTTATTTTTTATGGAATATTAAATTTAAGAATTCCCTTTAGTCCCTACACCATAACTATTTTTACGCTTATTTACTATTTATTAGTTCTTGTCATAGGCAAGAAACTATAGCATTCAATGCACTTTTACTTTTTATTTTGTTTGTTCAATTAGAACACTTTATTATTCAATTACTTTTTGACCTATAAAGTTCTCATATTTATTGTATTTACAATAATTCAACACAATATATTTATTGATAATTTGAGTGGTTGTTTTGTGCTACAATAGGGAGTGCAACTTTTTTCCTTTATTTGTTTGTCCAATCAAAACAATTTATTATTCAATTACTTTTTGCAACTATAAATTTTTCATCTATGTTATATTTGAAATAATTCATAAAAATATATTTATTCATTGTTGTTTTGTAGGGCTTTTAATTTTTTATACACAATATACAACAAATTATTTTAGAGTTACTATAGCATAAAATTCATATTATTTTCAAATTATTTTAGAGACTTTATACATTTTACTATTACATAAAATTCATATTATTTTCTTCTATCATTATTGATTGTTATTTTGTAGGGCTTTTAATTTTTTTATACATAAAATGCAACTAATTATTTTAGAATTACTATTGCATAAATTTTACATTATTTTCAAATTATTTAAGAGACTTTATACATTTTATTATTACATAAAATTCATATTATTTTCTTCTATCATTTTTTTTTTGGATCAATAAACAGTCGTAGCCTTGATACTATTAATTAGTTAAATGTTGTACAAGAGAATGTCTCTATTCAAATGGGCACTGGTAGGAAAGAACGGAGAAGAAAACCTCCAGTCTTGCCCGGGACTATAGTCCTTTATTATTACAGCATAAAAGGGGCATACCCCAATCAATTGTATAACTCATTTGATCTTGTTACCATATTAAATCCATAAAAGTACTTAATCAATTAACCTTTATACCATCTGAAACTTATGGTCTTGAGCTAAGCCAGTCGATATCAACTCCATTCAACGCTAAGAGTAATGTCACTAAAAAGCTTCTAACAAGATCATCAAAATGATTAGTAGTTACATATCCAAAATCTGCCTAATAAGGAGCAAGCAAAACACCTTGGGGAAAGGATCAAAACTACAAAATCTAACATAATACTCTTAACCATTCTTCTCATTCAATGATACACACTAAAATTTATCCTACTTATAATTACATGGATCATAATATCAGTAAAACCATCCAAACATTACATCCTTAATTTTAATAAACTAGCTAAAGTCTTCCATCATAACCATAGGAGATCTTGATTTCCTCTATGAACAAACCACCTTGTTGAAAAACAAGGACAAACAAAACATACAATAGCTATCTTATAAGACCCATAAGCTAAATGCATCAACCATATCAAAATAAGAAAACATGGGAAACCATATAAAAAACATAAAGTAGTACAATCCATATATATTTGAAAAATTCTTAAACAAGCTATTATCTGATCATATAGAATTAACAGATAACATAAACCTCATGAGGGCTACCCCAGAGCAAACCCCTTGAAAACCCAATTCTATTCTACAACTATCCATGTTTGCTTGAAAAAAACTTGAATTTTTATTTTAACAATGCAGTTGTACCATCAAGAGCTACAAAAAAGTACCTTTCAAACTAACGTGTCATATCTAAGAATTTCTTCTTACTTTAGCCGGAATGAAACAAACGACATGAAACTCCTAAGATTTGCAATTTTGAACATAGCTATTAACCAAATAAATCATGAGAGTCTCATCTATTAATAATAACACATATGTATTAAGATATTGAGTAGATTACAAATGTACAGAACCAACTATATACCATAGATCATTACTCTGCCCCTTCACTATAAACCAAACAATGACTTGACTATAGCACTAGACTACTAGATCAAAAACATAAAAGGGCAAAACTGTACTAGAGAGAAATCGATAACATTAGATATACGAAACTTGAAAACTTTACGACTAAGGAAAAATATCAAAATTCCTTGTAAAAGAGACAACATTGGACCAAAACTAGCCCATCACAACATTACAAAGCAGGCAACTGCACCCATCAAAGACAATGTAGTCCTACTAGCATACCAAAGTTACTTATTTCTTCTAGAAAACATTAATGACTTATGCAATGTCATTAACGTTTTTCGGCTTGAAACAAGGAGGAAACTCTAGAGTAGATTTCTCCCTACTAGATTTCTCAATATTGGGAGTACAAAAGTCCAAAGTCTCCAAGTTGTTAAACTGACCCTCGGGTGGATGTATGCCTTAAAAAAATTGAGATAATTGATGAGCCATTTTGTGCCATTTTCCATTCTATTTTTTCTCCACGTAAGCAGGAAATGATAACAGGCTTCCATTTTTGGCCATACCTTATTAAAGTCAACCTGGTCCTTTACAACCAATGTTGGTTTCCTTGGAATGTTTGCCACAATAAGGCTCCCCGGAGGGTGGTTCAAGTACATTTTGGGCAGGGGCACTCTTGCCATCTCGTCCAGGCTCATAACTGCTTCAATTAAGCCATGACACCAAATACGATCAAATAAGTTCAGGCACAATCTTACTATGTCCCATTTATTAATCTTGGCCCTCACCATACACCCTATGTAGGTCCCAATTATGTCACTATTAGTCCTCCAGGTGAAGTCATATTCAAAGCAACCCTCTCTAATAACTCTACTAACTGCAATACGCGTCATTCCATCCACCGGCCTCAGCACCCTATTCCATCGTTCTAGTTTGATACTGCCTTGGAAGGCCATGGTGTGGGCCTCTGATGTGTGGAAGACGCATATGAAGGTTTCCATCTTACAGTCTGTGAATAAGACAAAGAATAGGCACAACCTACATAAAAGGAATAAAGATAAAGCTCCCCGAAGACTCTAGAATCACCTCGATTCTTCTATCAAAATCTTAGTGGCTTGACATCACAAGTATAATCATACTATAGACCGCCCTTCAATGTGAGCCAAAATGAAAAGGAGACATTAAGTAGATCACTTCAACTAATTATGATGATAGATCGAGCTAAATAATAATCAAAACAAGCCTCTTAAATCTGTAATCAAAATGACAAAACCCTAATATATGTTAGGACAAAAACAAAACCATGAGTTAAAAACATAAAGATAAGCCCGCTATCCTTTCTATCTTACCATCTTTGGAGACCTTTAAAACTGATATGTTATGTTACTCTTCCCTATATTAAGTAATTTCTAGGATATAGACTTAATCATTTACTAATATAAATGATAGATACATGAATCTAAAAGGACATTCCTAATAGAAAAAGAAAAATTAGCATAAAAATTAAAAATTGAAAGTTATAACCTCTCATTGATAATCAAAGAGTTCACACCATCAGCTCCCTCATTTGCAAGATGATCCACCTTCTGATTACCTTTTCTATAAATATGACATATCTGAGTATTTACAAATCAATCTAGGAGCCCAAGAACTTCTTCAAGCTTAGAATTAAGAACCCAGTTGGGAGTTGCTCGATTCCTTATCACAGGGTATACTTTAAGGAACCCCTCCTTTAGAAAAGGTGTAAAAACTTGGCAAAAGGTGTAAAACACCTGACAAAAAAAAATTATTTTTTGTGGCAAAAAAAATAGTTTACAAATAAAAAATAATAATCTCCATTGGTGAATCATTCATAGTCTCTCAAACAATGTGTAAAATCTAGGTGAATTGTGTTATTTTAAAACCGCAAAAAAATTATACATTAGCAAACAAAAAATAATAATTAGTAAAATTTTAATTTTTTGGGAAAATCATTTCATTGTATTCAAGGTTAAAAAAAAAAATGTGAAGTCGATGGCATTAGAGGTTCGCAAAGGGTTTCATCAGCTTGAAGTTGGCGGTTGTGAAATCACGAGAAAGGCTTTAATAGGTCTATCACAATGTCACTATCAAAGTGAAAGTTAATAGTTTGTCTATTGCGAAACCGTGAGGAGGGTAGAGATTGCATCATCATCAGTTGGAAAGATAAATGAGGAGTTAACTTTGCGACTTTGCAAAAAGGAGATTTCGCGGCATCGACAGTAGCAGTTAAATGATGGTGATTTGGTGAACATTATGTTGTGAAGTCGTGAAAAGGGAGATCACATCATCAAAGGTTTTATCCAGGTAGTTTTTTTGTTGGTTGCAAGACCATGAAATGTTAATTCAGGAAATATTTGCATGTTCACAGTGGTTAAAGGGATAAAACTTTTGATAGTCGCGAAAAGGGAGATCGCATCATTAAAGGTTTTATCCAGGTAGTTAGTCTGTTGGTTGCAAGATTGTGAAATGTTAATTTAGGCAATTTTTGCATGTTCGCAATGGTTAAAGGGAAAAGACTTCTAATAGTTACGAAAAGGGAGATCGCATCATCAAAGGTTTTTTCTAGGTAGTTAGTCTGTTGGTTGTGAGACCGCAAAATGTTAAGTTAGGCAATTTTTGCATGTTCGCAGTGATTAAAGGGAAAAGACTTTTGGCAGCCACGATATTGTGATGGCAGGGATTTTCATGTTCTGAGGTTTTGATAGAAAGATATGTCACCCTGTGAAGCCGCGAAAAGTTAAGATGAAGTCGTCTTTGCCACTTTGCACCGATTAGAAGGAAATGGGTTTTGACAACTACGAGACTTGATGTGAAAAGTTTAAGTTCTGAAGCTGTGATAGAAGGGGAATCTCATTGGAAGAGGATATAAGGCTTATCATAGGGTCACAAGGGTAAAGTGAATATTTGATTTAACGGTTGCAATAGCTTGAGAAAAGAAAAAGAATGGTTTTGCAGTTTCGCAAAAAGATTTCAAGGTTAAGTTAAACCGATTGTGACGGAGCGCAGAAAGAAGGGTTTCGCTATCGCAACTCATAAGATTGTACAATGTATTTTTAAAGCTTGAAACTTTGAAAGTACAAAAGAACAAGTTTTCAAATCTATTATCTGATTCCCGACAGTTGATGAGTTGACATTCTAAGGCAAATGAAATAAAGGTAGTACCTACTACTGGTAGTGGTTGATAATAGATATCCATGCACATGCAAGATTTAAAGCTATTAAAATTTAACAATTTAATGCCGTGGCCCGTCACCAAGTTGCAAAAAACTAGAATTCTTAGATATCTAGAGCTAACAAAGCAAAAAGAATTTGTAGTAAGATCAGAATGGTAGAAGTAGAATCATTAGTAAAGAAGGGCACTAGAGAGGGCAACAAGGTTTCATTGTCTGCCAAATTTATAGAAGAATGGTTGAAGATTCTTCCTAAATCTTCTAATGCTCAAAGTGCTAATGTCCACTTGTTTAGAGACGCTTACAGCTTCCATAGAGATGCTCAGGTACCGAACACCGATGGAACTGAATTTTTTTGGTACTTTTACAAGAATAAGGTGCAGAAGGTTCCCATCTCAAATCCATGGATGAAGAACCAGGGGAAGTTGATAATGCTGGAGATAAACGTGGATGTTGACCTTATCAAGGCATTGGTAAATGCATATAATCCAACCATTCAATCCTTTCATAGAAAGGATGTGAGCATTCTCTATACGTTAAGTAAGGATGCTTTTGCTGAAGCATTTGATTTGCAGGGTCCCATGTCAGTTCCTATTAACCTAGAAAAATTAGAAGCAACATTTCAGAAATAGAGAGGTTTCTATACAAAACATGCAATGTTGCGACATATCCTAAGGGAAAACAAGATGAAAGGAGAATTCCTGAAAAAGGTTACTGATTTTATACCCTTGTCATATTTTTGTGCATACTTTCAAAAAATAGTTTTCGGATTGAACAAACTATTGGGAGTAGATGGATCCATGGATGCCTCCCCAGCATTGTATGTTATAGCTCTAGACATTCAGGACCCACATACTAATGTGGGGTATGATTTTGGAACATTCATTGTTGATAGTATTCATCAACAGATGGTGATAGCTTAGCAAGGTGAGCTTGGCAATTTCAAATTTCTACATTACTCTTTGCTTATGCATCTCATCCTCTTCTACAATGTGGGCCATGTGGATTCCAGTTTCATTGAAGCTTTGGACAATTTTGGAGAGGCATTGACTGTTCAAAGATGGACAAGATTATGGCAAAGGTTCTACTCTTTTTCTAATTCCCTCTCTTTTTATAATGATTTTGTTGCAACTATTCATAGGATGTTAGGTTCAAAATTGGAAAGATTGCCTAGGTTAATCAGGAAGATTGTTAGACCAACTATGTGTTTTGATGATGAGGGACCAATTGATCATGATTGGGGTAGTGCCTTTTTGTTAGAAAACTATACAGTGATTAGAATTTTTGGTTTTTCCCAACCCCCTCATTTCTTTCCAAGATATGTACCGGAGAGGTTGGGTGTAGTGGAAATTTTCTAGCAGTTGTTATGCATGAATAGAGAATATCTAGGCCAACCATAAAAAGGGGTCTTTTCTGTGTAGAAATTTCAAAGTAGGGGATTTTGAAATTGGTAAAGATGCCATTGAGGAAGTTGATGCCTTCCTAAGAGAGTTAAATTTCCCTACTGCCCCCACTAGGGTTTATGACCCATATAACATTGTTAGAAGTGCTCTTAAACAAATGAGGGGTTATAATATCGTCATTGGAAGGAAAATTTGGGAAAAGGATGTCATTAGGGATCAATTCGACAAAGATGTTTGTGCTGATAGGATGTAGAAGTGGAGAGAAATCCTCTTAGTAGAGGAAGAAATAAAGAAAGTAGATTCTAATTTCCAGGGCTTCTATTCTGATTTACCCTATTTTAAACAAATTGATAAGTGTATTGAGGAGTTTGATAACATTATGGCTCAAGTTCCTCAAAATGCTAGAGATAGGGTAAACCCTTCTTCTCCAGAGGTAGATGTATTGGAAATCAGTGACGAAGAAGATCAGCCTAGCCCTTTAGACTAGGATAAAAGGGGCAAGAAGAAACAAAAATTGATTGAGGTTCTGAAAAAGGCTAGAGAGAAAGCCTTACAAGTGCTTCCAAAAGGAACTGGGTATTTTGATGATGCCAAAAAAAGTTCTTAATTGATCAAGCTACTCAAGAGGAGAGGAGACCCAATAGTTTAGAACTATAGTCCATGATGCTGGATGGTAGAATTATACAGGCTTAGGAATTCATGAAGGATGATGATTTTATCAAGAGTGAAGAATTCAAAAGTTTTCTGTATAAACTCAAACAAAATGAACTTTCTTTGCATGTAAAACCTAGAGACACATATGAAAAAGTGACTGAAATGGTGCAGAAGCTCCAAGCCTATGATCCTAACAGTGAAAGCCTCACTGTAGAGGAGGCTAGGGAATTGGTACAAGGGAGTGGTATGATAGTTTTCCAAGGATGGGATATTATTTCATCATTCTTGCTTGATCAAATGAGGAGACAAGAAAAATCAATCTCTTATGAGGAGATTAATCCATTTGGTGAGTTGCAGGGAGTAAGATTTAATATAGATAGTGAGATAATGGCTATTTGGAGTATAGCTCCAGAAGTAGAGAATCCTACCTTGATGGAAATTAAAGAGACACCGGCAGGTAATGCAATTTTATGGAATGCACATTCAACTTCTTCAAATCAAATTGACAAACTCCAAAATGCTGTTGCTATGCTAGGCAAGAACAAGATTAATATTCTTCAAGAACAACTAGTGCAGACATATGAAAAGTACCTTGACACAAGGAAGAAGTATGAAGAGGAAATGAAAAGAACATATGTTTTGCGGCACGCTTTGGAGGAATAAAAAAAGGAGAATGAAGATTTGAAAAGAGAAGAAATGGCACTAAGAGTAAGGGAGGTACAAGACCAAAATATTCAAACTGACCAGATAGTAGAAGAACCACATCCAGTAACACATATGGATGTGGATGAGTTTGAGATTAACAAGGATGCAGAGATTTGGACAATGAAATAGTTCTTGATTTATAGAATCACTACTTTAAAGAGAGCCTATGTAAATGTACATAGTGTGCACAATACTCTGCAAAGTAATGAATACCAATGCTCTAAGGCTTTATCACTATTATCTCCATTGTTTGCCCAGTGGGGGCCATACATTCAATTCTTCGATAGGTTAGTTCCTTTACTCACATAGAAAAAGGAACCACCTAAGGAGATCATTGTTCCTATAAGGAAAATGATACATCAAGTTAAAGAATTGAATTCATTCTTCAATGGTAAGATCGAAGCAGTAAGGGGAAAATTGAAAAGCATAGCATTAGCTACCCCATATTTCATTCCAACAATTTTGAACAATGAAGGGTATGTCAAATCTTAGCAAGGGTGGTCTGAATCTTTTGATCTAGTATTAGACCATCGAAGATTTCTAGCATTTTCAAGAGGTGAATCAAGTGCTCAAGTTGTATATGATACGATTGATATGATATACAAAATTGAAGCAGATATGAATAAAATTACTAGAGAGGGTAAAGCCATCACAGATGCAAAATGGACTAAAAACATCAGTAATTTAGAGGCAGTTAGAAATACAACATGGCCTGTTGTGGATACAGATATTGCCATCTGAGAGGTTATAGTAGATATCAAAGCAATCCCTTCAGTAGAAGATGATTAGCAAAAAATATGGTGGCCCTGGGGAATCAATTGGAGGACAAGTGTTGCAGAAGAATATCTTAGAGAAGTTGTTCATCATAACAGATTACCTTACCTTTGCAATACATTCACTATGGGTAATGCTACAGTTAGAACTGGAAGACAAGCTTAATGATTACTTGCCACTTGTCACGTTTTGTAATTGTTTCCCCTTTTTCTATTAAAAGATGTTACAAAAGGTTTCAACAAATTGTAATGATTATCTTAATTGTTGTTATCTTTTGTCTTTTGTAATGAATCATGATGTTCATGTAACCTTTCTAAGCCTGAAGCTTGTTGCAACTCAAATGATATAAATATGAGTCCCCAAGGCTTAGAAATGGTCTGATCTGTTGTTATTTTTCAAATTAAGTATAATTTGCTTTAAGAGCAGATATTGTTCCAACTCTGTGTATTTCCATTATGTTTTGTAGTCAATAGTTCTTTGTGATGTTAATGTTAATCAAAAGTGTCATATTCTGTGCTGATAGTATGGCCTTTGCACACATCTCTATTATCTCTTTTTTAATTATCAAACAACTAAATCAAGAGAGAGATACAAAAATAACATTGTATCAACAATATGAATAGAGTTACAACTAACAAAAATCTTGAACTCAAATCAAGAGAAAGGTACAAAAATAACATTATGTCAACAATAGAGTAACAAAAATCTTGAACTCAATTTTTGTAAATTGTAATTGCAATATGACTGAATATGGAAGAATTGAAGTAGAGTATACCTATAAATTCCTTAGAATTGAATACTACATTGTTGAATCACGATTCACTTCATTGACTCAATCTCAAATGTGATGCTTCGATATCCCATATGGAATCTAGATCCTGAAACAAACTAGTACTAATAGGTTCCTCTTCATTTTGAATCGGGTATTCAAAATCTGTAAAATCTTCATCTTCATTCTGACTTTGAGACCTAAATTCATCATTTATGTTGGAGTCAACAATAGAAGTAGAACCACCATCTTTTAAAGTATTGCAAAGGCCTTGTCTTTCACGTGTGGAATTCCAAATGGCCAATGACCTAAGGAAAATCTCTAACATTGTATTGAGTTACAAACAACCTCAAGCAAGTTTCCAAATTTTTGTCTGGTTTGTTTCTGACATTTGATTTCAAAAACCCCAATGCACTGAAAACTCTCTCATCTTCCACTGACCCTAATATCATTGTTTGACATAAATCAACAAGTTTGAAATATTTTCATATTGAAGTACGTAATACTTCACTCTGACTTATCCTTTTCCAGAGCCTTGTTATTGCACCAGGATCGAATGGATTCTCAAAGTTTTTCATCTGTTGTTTCATACACAATGCAAAAAGTTTACATTTTTTTAAAAGATTATTTGAATTTAAGATTCCTTGTATTAGTTGTCCATTGCAATCCGTATGCTTTGAAAATTGTGTTATCAATTCGTCAAGTTTATTATGAAACAACTTTGCCTTAGTTGGATTATGTTCGAAGTGTTTCCAAAATTGAGGAAACACACAACTCATGGCTTCAAGAATTTATTCTCGAGGGAATCTTTCACGAATATCACTTGAAAGTTGGTAGGAAATAGACTTCACATTTTCACTAACAGTTTTAACAATCTTGTAAAAATCATCCTTTCTAACTGGTAGTACTTTGCCTCTCTTGGTTGTTTTAGATTGGTGCATTGGTATTTCAAATCCTTTCACAAACACACATAGCTCATTTTTCCCATTGAATCGTAAAAAATTCTCAGCATGATTCAAATCTGTAATTATCTCCCACCTTGAAAAAATTGGGCTATGACCTAAGAGATCTGAATACAAAGAATCCAGAGCCATGTATGTCATTTTACATAAATCAGAATACTAATGAATATACATAGTTCTGTCTTGGGCTTTCTTAACAAGTTCGTTCATTAAATCCAGCATGGGGAGAAGACTAGCTAAGGTTAATAGGCTCTTTATATCACTTAACTTATTTAACAAATCAGGAGCTCTATCCACTGTAAGGCGTTGCTCATATAGAACTCCAATTAAGGATTGATATTCTGCTAGAACTCATTCTGCTGGTCCATGCAAAGATATCCATCTGGTCTCAACATCCTTGAGAATCTTATTTCCTACTATTACTCCCTTAGAAAAAATCTTAAATTTTGCAAAGCATTTAAGACTTCTGCAAAAGTACGAGTAGAGCTCATGGATTAGATCTTCAACTTTTGACATTGTAGGAAAAGTACTTACAATCTTATATGCTAAATTCATTCGGTGGGCCATGTAGTGTATGCCAAGCATGTAAGGTGCAATACTAGTTTGTAATCTTGCACAAAGACCAGTCCTTTGCCCTTGCATTACTGCAGCTCCATTAGCTCCAACACACACTAACTTCTTTGCAATTTTCAAGTCATCCATACCAACAATTTCATTCAAAGCTTTCTTAACTTCTAAATATAAATTTTTTGAAGTTGAATTGGCCCTCATTTTATGAACACAAAGTAGATTAGCTTGACGAATATGATCTTTTATAGTATATACATGCATCCAGACCCAAGCAGTGTTATCTACCGCAGTGACTTCATCTAAGGATAATGAAATGAACTTGGATTCTTTTACTCTCTCCTGTACATTTTTCTTTTGCACCTCACCAAGACAACTTGCCATTTCCCATCCAGTGTATATTGACCAATGTGACATAGGATAGTGAGAAACTCTCAAAAAAGATAATAAATTACTATATTATGAAAAGTCTCTCATAGGATGCCCTCTAGATAGAATATGAAAAATAACACTCGTCTGAATGGTCTTTGCCAAGTTTGCATCATTGGCTGCATGTTGAAGCCCATCCTTGATTGGATTGCCACTACTGCCACTACCAATTATCACTATTTTCTTGAAATTCTCTTCATTTTCTATGGCATACTTAACATGAAGGCATTCTTCCTTTGATTTCCATCTCACTGCCGCTACTTCCTTTCCATCTATGATTTGTTTTTCATAAACCTTACCAATATGTTTTTCTATAGTGTCAAGCTTTAGCTGCAACTTTTTCTCTCTTTTAGTTTTCCAAGTACAAATCATACACTTGCATTCTATTGGTGGTTCATCATTGTTTGTGATTAGTTCAATAAACCAGTACTTTGCTACCCAATCAACCTGGAAAGTCCTTTTCATTTCCCACTCCCGCCCCATTTTTACATTCCTTTTTCTTTTCTTCCTACCAACATCAATATTATCTTCTGTTACAACATCTTCTATTGTTTGAACATTGTTATCCTCATTTGATGCATTTTGATTTAATTGAATAACAACCTAGTCTTCTAGTGGTGGTGAGGTATTGTGATTTCCTTCTGTACTTGTACTTGCACAAGTTGGTGGACCAAAAACATTGTCAATTCCAAAGAAAGCCTTTATGGTAGTATCTCTAAGTTTTTGGCATTTTGATGTAAGATTAATCCTTTCACTGCCCTTGGGGGTCTTACCCTTGTCACTTCCCTGAGACTGAGCAATATTAGTTACAGACTCACCCTCCCTTGACATCTCAATCCACTAACAATTTGTTTACTTCCCTGAGAATAAGTAGTATTACTTTCAGACTAGGAATTGAAACTTAAAGAAAAAAAGTTAAATTTCAAATCTAATTTTTAACAGTTGGTGAATTGACATTCCACGACAAAGGAAATAAAGGTGGTCAATATTCATGCATGCAAGCTTTAAAAACCATTAATGTCGCCAGCAACTTTCAACATTACGTCCACTTTTTGAAAAAATTCTAATGAAAATGGGATAAGAAAGGAAGTTGTAGATAAGCTTCTGATTAAATTAAACTAGATAAGCTCAAGGAGATTATTTTACAACACAACTGCACATACCAGTGTACCACCACTTGTGGAAGCTATCTCTGGAGTCTAAGTTGTGCCCGCGATGTGTCTTGCGCTACCATAAATTTGATGGAGTGCCAACAGTATTTAGTGAATGTCTCATTGCTTGGGAAAATTTGGACTTATACATATTATAGATCAATACAATTACCAATTTACCATGCCAAATGAGCCAACTCATCCACGGAAAAATGAAAGTGTGTTGGCAAAATGAGCCGACTCCTCCACTTCCCATAACGTGAAACGAGTCAACTCCTCCATGGTAAAATGAAATTGGGATAGCGAATTCCCCCATACTACATGAAACAACAACTTGAAACCTGATGAACATTCCATGATAAGCGTTACCTGGTCAGCTATGTGAAAGGCGAATACTGCCAAGAAAAAAACTCAAACGTAACATTTGCCTTGGCGATTACAATGCTAGGCAACTAGGTAAACTCAACAAAGCTTGGCAACTAGGAAACCATGGAAGGGCTCACAAATCACCAAAAATAACACTAGCAAAATGTCAAATTTGCCAAAATACAAAAAATTGCCACTATATTATACCCTACCTTATCGCATTTAAAACAATTCGTGAGTCTCCTTCAATAATGATGCTTGAAAATACTAACTTTTGACATTGTTGCAACCCATTTTCTAATGCTTTGAGTTCTACCAAGTTATTGGAGGTCAAATTAATAGACACAGTCTTTTTAGCAATCCATTTACCTGTCTCATCATTAATGATACATCCGATACCTGCTGTTCCTGGGTTACCTCTAGCTGCTCCATAAAAATTAAGTTTTACCTATCCCTTCAGAGGAGGGGACCATTTGCAATTTTCCTTAGCCTCCTTGCTTTTCTTAACATAGACTAGTGGCAGATTAATCAACTTTAGCCATTTCTTTTTCATGTGCCCATCCCAGATAGAAAAGGAGCCCTCTTCTTTCCTGGACTTCATGAGATGAGAGTTAGTCATCTCAACTATACTGGCTTCTATTTTTAATATTAACTCTTTAGGCTTTAACCCTAAATCATAGAAAATTCTTCTATTCCTTTCTTTCCAAAATTCCCATACCAAAATAGAAGGAAAAATATTCTAGAGTTTACTGTAAATGTCTCTACAGGGGTTGACGGGCCATCCTTTGAGGAGATCAATAAATGAGTTAGGTAGTGGTGATGGTCACTCTAACATGTTCCTAAGCCAATCCCAACAAAATTGGGAATATGAACAATTGAATAACAGATGGTCAGTGTCCTCACTACTTTGTTTACATAAAACACATCTAGAAGAACCTTCATATCCTAATTTGCAGAATCTATCTATGGATAGAATCTTGTCTTCGAATGCCAACCATAAGAAAAATCCTGCCTTTGGCAAACAAGCGGGGTCCCAGTATAGGTTAAGTGTAATTTCCACTTCACTCCATCTTTGTGAATGTATTAATGCTTTATATCCATTTTTCACACTATACTTGCCATCATTTGATGTTACCCAAATGAGTTTGTCATTTCTTTTAGTTTGCTTGACATTTCTAACTTGTATAATTTCTTCATATGTCTTAACTGCAATTGGGTCCAACTCTATGCGCCTTAGTGATCTCCATATCCATCTAGAAATTCCATCCATTGTGATCTTGATCTTGTAATCACTGACTTTATTTCCCCATAAATTGATTAATTTCTCTTTGAGATTAACAGGAATGAGGTACTTGTTTATCAAGGGATGTCCATCCCTAGAATCCTCCTAGAATAGGGCATCATTTCCTTTACTGACATCTCAAGTTAGATATTTGTTGATAAGATGATTACACTTTATCATAAAGTTCCAACTTTCTGACCCTTTAGGAAGGGTCTTCATCCTAAAAATTGATAGGGGATCATCTGCATTTAGATACTTATTATGCATAATCTTTGCCCACTTACAATCTCTCTCCTCTTAGAGATGCCAGATTAATTTAGCCCCTAATGCTTCATTTTGCCATTGCAAATTCTTAATCCCTAATCCGCCCATATCCTTAGGTTTGCAAATGTTATCCCACTTAATAAGATCCAATTTTTTGTGTTCCTCGCAATCATTCCAGAGAAAATTTCTGAATTTAGCCTCAAATTTATGAAGAAGGCACGAGGATAAAGGTAGACAAGAAAGAGGGTAAGTCGGAATAGCTAACAAAACAGAGCTTATTTTAATGCTCTTACCCACTTTTGTGAGCCATTTGTCTTTCCAACTACAAATCCGAGCATCCATTTTTAGCAGCGTGTTGTCCCATACCTTACAAGATTTCATGCCTTTCTCTAATTCAATGCCTAGATACTTGCATGGGAACAAGCCTTTCTTGTAACCCATGATGTGAAAAATCTGATTTTCTATTTTTGGATCTGTATTCAAAAAACAAATCTTCGATTTCAACTCATTAACTTTCTGCCTGGATGCTTTCATGTATAGCTCTTTTATGGATTTTAATGCAACTGCCTCTTGTACTGCATTATTTCCAGGCAAAATTGTATCATCTACATATTGTTGATGATTAATATTTGGAATATTCTTGGTGATAGTAATGCCTCTAATCTTTTGATTATTATAAGCCTCAGTGAGAGCTCTCCCAAAGGCTTTAGCCATAATTATATATAGGGAAGGTGATAGAGGATCTCCTTGTTTGATATCTCTTGAAGTTTAAAAAAAGCCTTTAGGGGTCCCATTAATAAGCACTAAAATTTTAGTAGATGATATGCATTTAAAAATAAGGTTGATCCATTGTTTAGAAAATTTGAAAGCTTCTAGGGACTTACAAAGAAAACACCAATCATGCTTATCATGGGCTTTTTGAATGTCAAGTTGCAAGCTGAATGGATAGTTTCTTGGATGGTGAGGATACCATCAAGAATGGATCTACCCAGAACAAAGCTTGTTTTTTCCTCAGAAATAATTCTTGGGAGGATATTCTTTAATCTATTTGTTAATAACTTGGAATATTTTTTATAAATAGTGTTACAAAGCACAATCAGTCTAAAATCTCCAGGGTTCTCAACCTCTACCTTTTTGAGAATCAAAGTAAGAAATGCATAATTGATTTCTGATAGTAGAGCTCCACCATTCCTTGATCCTTTAATAGCTTTCCAAAGATCTAGACCAATGATGTGAAAAAGAAGGCCTAAAAACCATTTGGAATTGGAGATTTATCCAGATTCATATGGAAAACCACTGATTTAACTTCTTCTAATGTGATAGGTTTATTTAAACCTTTATTATCTTCCTCTATAACAATTTTGGGGATAACTTTGAGCAAATTTGTTTGAGGTTCTCTATTTGACCCCTCAAAATTGTTTAGTGTTTTATAAAAATGATCTACAAAATTTTTCACAATTTCATTCGGATCTTCAATAGAGATACCCATGTGATTTTTAATGTTTGATATTTTACTCTTAGCTTTGTTATAGAGGGTAGAATTATGAAAAAAATTTGTGTTTTGATCCCCTTCCTCTAACCATCTCTCCTAAGATTTTTGTCTCCAGAAAATTTCTTCTTTGGATAAAATATCCTCTTGCTTGGTGAGTAATTCTTTTTCTAATAAGAAGCTATCATTATTCATACCATTCTTAATTACTTCAGAATTTAATTCCTTTAATCTTTCTTCAATATCAGTTTTTCCTTTAAAAATGTTATTAAAATGTTCTTTATTCCACTTGAGAATTTTCTGCTTAAGCATCTTCATTTTGGAGACAAAAATAAACATCTTAGATCCTTCAAATGTTACCTTGCAACCACCATTCTTTAATATTTCTCAAAAACTTGGGATCTAGAAACCACATTTTCTCACATTTAAATGGATTCCTTGCAGGTTTATGTGGCTCTGAAAATTCTAATCTAATCGGATAATGATCATACCCAACAATTGGCAGAATGGAAGATTGGATATTCAAATTATTTGTATCCAAATCTCCTTTAATAAAAAATCGATCTAATTTTTCAGCAATGTAAGAAAAATCCTTTCGTCTATTGTTCCACGTGAAGTTCCCATTACTAAGTGGAATATCAATCAGATTATGAACATCACACCATTCTTTAAAATCTTTAGATGCTTGAGATATTTGTTGAATACCTCCTACTTTTTCATTTAAATTTAGAATAGTGTTAAAGTCTCCTCCTATTAAGATCAGACTATCCTTATAATTGTTCATAAATACACTGATTTATTCCCAAACTAATTTTTTCTCCAGATTACTTACAGGACCATAAACATTAATTAGGATAAACTTTAGATTGGATTTCAGACTTTGGACACTGCCACTAATCCAATTATTATTTATGTTTAAAATATCTAACATTACCCTCCTAGGATTCCAAATGAGTCCTATACCCCTTGATGCACCTAAAGATTCTTGGAAGATAGAACTCCAAATGCCTAATTTTTTTAATCTAATTTAATTCCTTCTAGCTTATTTAATTTTGTTTCTTGTAATAATATGATTTCAGATTCAAATGATTTTACGTTTAGTTTTAATAGTCTTTTCTTACTAGGGGCATTCAATCCCCTAACATTCCATGTAGTAATCTTCATGAGCCCTTAGGAAGGCACTTCCCCTTCCCATTGTTCAATAACTAATCAATCTTTTATTTTTCTTTGTTAAGACCATCCGCTTCCCTAAGTTCCTTCAATGATTTTCTTCCTCTTTTACCTTTCACTTTACCACACTTAGGTGGTTTTAAACCATCTTGATTGATTTGAATCCCAAGTTGTTCCATGTTTTTTTCTACGTTTTGAGCAGCAAACAGCTTGATGCTATCTTTCCCTCCTGAATCCTCTTTTTCCATTTCTCTTAAGATTTGATTACTTAAGCTTGAATGCTTTTCCATCTCTAGATTTGATCCTAGAACCTTGTCACTTTGCTCTATATATGTTCCATTTCCATTTTCCTAGACTTGACTCTTATCTTTATCCTCATTCTCAATGTTTAATAGGTGTTTTAGATCTTTGCATGTATAGTTATCTCCTTCTAATTTGAGTACTCTTTGGATTAAGTCTTCTTTCTGAGCTTCAATACTTTTGTCTATATTTCCAAAACTAAACACTTGTACTAATTCCTTAGTTAATAGCTCCAGGCTATCTTCTTCTAATTTTGATATACTCATGTTCTCCAAATGTTCTTCCCACATATTATCCCTATTTAAGAAATTATGTAGTTCTTTTGAGAGAGAAGTATTCGGTCTTTTCAACTCACTCTTCTTCTCCTTTTGACTGCTCCCTAGGGTAAATGGTGAACTGATTGAAGCTGATGGAGTTTGCCAAAATTTGCATAACCTATTAGGAGCCTCTTTGGTGGGTGTTACTGCTTTATCATTTATTATATGCACATGACATTGTTCACATTTAATCTCTTTCTCTGGGATTATTGAATCCCCTTCTCCTACATTTGATTCAAATAAGAGCAAATTCTCTGCATCCTCTAAATTGCCCTTTTCAATGACAAGTGATGCCTCTATTTGCTGTAATGTTGTGATATTCCTATCTTTGACTTCTTCATATGTTAGGTCTAAATTTTTGTCTGTAACATCTTTGCTAGAGTTTATGTTTAATCCCTAATGCTTAGTATCAATAGGACTAACTTTTTCCTTCCCCATATCTCTAGAACTTGGCTATCTATCAGAGTGGTGTCAGTTTGTGCTAATCTTACCACTTCTACCTTCTTTAGCTAACTTACTCTATCCTTTTTTTTCCATTTGAAGCTTTTTGAATCTCTTAATAGGACCTGTACTTTCCTTTTGACTTGTCTACTTGTTTACATCCTGGACTCTTCTTGTCATCGGCCACAATAACTAACTTAAAATTTGCTCTTACTGCTGAGACTGAATCCCCCTTTTCTTTTTTATCTAACCTTTCTGTACATGTAGGCTCTGAATGAATCTTAATCTTCTCATGTAAATTTATAGGAGTCTTATGATCAACATCCATTTGGCGTATCCTATTTTTCTGGATTCTCATAATTGGGAACTTACTGTTGAAATCTGGCGTAAGTGGCAGTGTCTTGAATATGATCTTTCTATTATCATCTAATCTTATAATTTTTGATATTTTACCTTCAAAGGTATGCAAATTTAGATTATATGTTGCTCTGTTTGTAGATATTTTCTTTTGCATATAGGCAGAATGATTAATCTTAGTTTTGATGAGCATCTTCACATTGTTACAATACTAATATGAGGAGTCTATGCCTATTAGATCTCCCATAGAAGAACCTAATTTTCTAAGAATCTCTAATTGAAGCAACTCTAGGGGCAGAGACTATACTAAACCATGTTGGTAACATGAAATCTAAAACTTCTTCTCTACAATTAGGGAACCATTCTATGAAAATTTAACGGTATGACCTTTGTAAAAACACTTAGAAGTGATTTTTATTTTTTTTAACAAATACATCCATATAGTGTAGATAAATAATCCTATATGAAAAGTGAGAGATACTTACTTGCTCTTCGCAATTTACGTCTAGCCAATCCAATAAGCAAAGACTTCTATTGTTTGACATTCATGCCATTTTTCTTCGCTTTCCTCAATGTTGATTGTGATAGAATTATCTTCGAAAAATGATGGAGCCAAACTACCTATATGCCTGTTAGGTTTTGATGGACCATGAGAATTTTTACCTGCAGATCTTCGGTGAGGGGGGATATATGATTTAGGAGAGGCACCTATAGATGATGGATACAAAAGTATTAATATGTTGGGATGACCTATAGGATAAGATTTGCAAAAACTTGTTAATTCTAATGCACTGTAAGGAGATTCGAACTTGGAGTCATTGCACAAAGATGGATTGACCACTTGTCTTCTTGTTTCATGTTTATCTCCCTGATTTTCTTTCTCCTCACAATTATCCAGAATAGAGAATCTATTTGAGGCTTTGACTGCATATTCTGATCTTGTCATTTCTCTTATGTCAAGAGGACACTATGGTCCAACCTAGATCTTCACATTCGCTTTGGCTCTACTACCTGACAAGAGTTGTGAATGAGGGTTTTTAGCCTTCCTTCTAAAATTGAATGTCTGCCCTGCTTTTTTTGCGTGTTTGTAAGAGTTCACCATTTTTTTTTTATTCTCCACTTTTATCGTTATTGATTGTTGTTTTGCAGGGCTTTTAATTTTTTATACACAAAATGTAACAAATTATTTTAGAGCTACTATTGCATAAAATTCATATTATTTTCAAATTATTTTAGAAGCTTTATACATTTTACTATTGCATAAAATTCATATTATTTTCTTCTATCGACAAGAACTAGACGTTTTGCGTCACTAATATTTTTATTAGTTTTTTACTTCTTTACTTACTTTTAGTAAAAAATAAATATTTTAACAAAAACTAATTGATTTTCTACATTTTAGAAAGATAATTTTTTATTTTTTAAATTTATTTTTGAAGAAGTTGAATATTTTAAGAAGGGGATCTATAAAGACAATCTATAAAATGAGGTTCTAGACAATAGGGAAAATATTTTAAATATTTAATTAAATTTTAGAAATATTAGATTTACTTCACATTTTAATAATTTTTCTTAAAAGTTACATTCAATTTATTGATTTAATATAATTGTATTTATTCTTTACATTACTTAAATATAAATGGTTTATATTTTAATTTGATTTTTATTTAAATTATTTTTATATGAATTATATTTAATATTTTTAAATTAATAATTCGAAATGGTATTTTTGTTTGTAATCATACATAAGACATTAAAAAAATTGTATTTTTTTTGCTTATATAGTTACTTTTAGTAAAATAATGATGATGTAATTTGACATTACTTTTGTTAAAAATATCTATGAATAATATGTACGTGTTTTAATAAAAACTAATAATTTTGTGCTATCTATATAGTTATTTTATATATTTTCCAAAGATAATTTTCTATTACTAAAAAGTAATATAATTTTAATAAATCTCATTGTGTTAATATTTCTTAATGTTATTTCATTGATTATTATTTTGCTTATGTTATGATAATGCAAGCATGGGATCTACCAACAATTCATGTGATCAACTAAATGTTACAAGAAATAAAGTTGTTGCAAAGATCATTCCCACTGGAGTATTTCATCCTTATAGAAGTGTATGGACAATCAAGACTAGAGTTACTACAAAGATTCGTCTTTGTCAGTTCAACAATGCAAGAGGAGATGGAAAAGTTTTAAGTTTCAATTTGATTGATTTTGATAGTGGGGAAATAAGAGGTCATGTTTCAATTCTATTGCAAAGAAATTTTATGATTGCATAGATATTGGAAAAATGTTTACAATCTCAAAAGGGAGCCTTAAACCTGCACAATTTCTTAAAAACCATTTGAAGAATAATTAGGAAATTCTACTACAAAGTAATTCCATAGTTGAGTTATGTTTGGAGGAAGATAATTTTCTGCTTAAACAAAATTTCAATTTTATATCAATAAGTAAAATCGATGCCATGGAAAGCAAATCTATAGTTGATATCATTGGTGTTGTTTTAACAGTTGATCCATCAAATGTTATATTAAAAAAGAATGCCAAACAAACTCAAAAAAGAACTTTTCAATTGAAAGATGGGTCAGGTTTCATAGTGGAGTTCACAATGTGGGGTGACTTTCGCAATAAGGAAGGCCAACAAATCCAAAACCTATGTGACTTAGAAATTTTTCCTGTTCTTGCTATAAAGGTTGGATGCATCAATGATTTTGGATGAAAATCTATAGGGATAATTAGTATAACCTAGCTTTTTTAGAAATCTAGATCTTCCAAAGGCACATCAGTCGAGATCATGGTTTGATACAAAAGAGAAATGTCTTGCTTCCCCTTCTATTACAAAACAAAACTCATTTGCTGGACAAGCTAAAATATTAAAAACTATGGCACAAGTTAATGATTGGTGATTTGGTAGATCTAATGCACATTGTTGGGGTGTGATAAAAGCTACCCTATGTTTTATAAAGGTGGATAATTTTTATCATGCAACTTGCCCCTTAAAATTTGAAGATGGGAAATGCAAAAACTATGTGAACAATGGTAGAAATGGTAATTGGTATTGTCAAAGATGTGATAAGAGTTTTCCTGAATGTGATTACATATACATGCTTCAATGTATAGTGCAAGATCACACGACTTTCACTTGGGTTACTATTTTTGGGAAAGTGAAAGAAGAGTTTATGGGAGTTATAGTAACAAAATTAAAAATATTGAAGGACATGAAGAACATTTAAAGTTAACATGAAAGAAGAGCCTTGTAATGATGAACAAAGGGTTAAATGTACTGTCATAAATATAGAAAAGTTTGACTATGCATTTGAAAGCAAGGTATTATTAGATTCAATTGTTGAGTTCTAGGTTCTACTATGTTTATTTTCTCCTATATATTTTCTTCTAGCTAAAAATATTTTTAAATATTTCAAATAAAATACTAAGATATGTGCAAGTTAGCACATCCAAATTTTGAGCAATTGAGCCTTCATATCATACAATTTTTTGTTTATTACTTTCTTAATACATAAGTTGAAGAACAATTTATATTTGCGAACTTTAGATATCTCTTGGCTTAATTTACAAAAAATTAAAAAAATGATTAAAATTTTAGGTATGCTACTTTTTTTTGGATTGGTAAACGACCGAAGCCTAGATTAATTATTGTTATTTGTTGTAATCAATTATTTTTTATGTGTTAAGTGAATCAAACCCAAGACCTCCCACATGAGAGGCTCACAAGTTACTGTTGTGTTGTAGGCTCTTGCATTAGGTATGCTAGTTGTTAGAAACAATGTTATAATAGTAATTGATATTTTGATAGAATAAATTTCAACCATTCATAATATAAATTGTTAAATCATTTTCTGCAAGTAAAGTCTATAAATGAGCCAAAATATGACAATTTATTTTAATATATTAATTAAATTTAAAGTCATACTACCATTATTTTGAAATCTAAAAAAAAAAGTGTGATTAGTTTAAAGATTCAAATTCATTTATGAAAATATCTATTAATTAAATTTAAAGCTATAGTACAAGTTTTTTTGAAAAGTTTAATTTATTTAACAAATACAAACAAATTGTCTAATCATATACATTTGGCCCTTGTATAACCACAACCTCGTTTGAAGGTACAATAATATATGTTAACCAACAATAAATATTTTCTTTGTTTGGGGGAGCTAGCGACCAAGAACATCTCTGCAAGTTTGGAGGTTCAACTAAAGAAGATGCTATTTCTATGTATGTGAATTACACAATGACCAACTATAGGTAAAAGAAAATAATCTCGTAATTCCAATAAAAGTTACTCTTAATTCCACTCAAACATTTATTTCTCTCTTTATATAGAAATAGTTTGTTAGATGACCAAGAGTCTCAATGATACACTCTCAGGATTTGAAATCCACATATCAAGTTTGTGATCATGTACTATTAGAAACTCTTATTCACACATATCATAACATTGAAATAATTTGTATGCCCCGCCATGTGACCCAAAAGAAGTTAACCTAAAGTTTTACTAAGTTTGTCGAACAATTTTTTAAAAGATAACAACTTAAAAACAATAGAATAATATAGTGGGAGCAATTAGCATACACTCATATATCAACACATAAACAGGTTACAACTCTTAAGGGTCCCATGATGTTGAATCACATTTAAATTTAATTAACAATAAATCTAATATATAATGAATCCTCATCAAAGAATAATGTACAAGTATGAATCCATTTAAATAATATACAATTATATATGATGCCACTTGGCAATAAATAGAATGAACAATCATCCACTATACAGGTCACAGGGTATGAAAGGCTAAAATAATACATTATGAAATAAATTGCATCGTCTCTTAAGATCTTATGAAATCAAATACCTGATACAATAGTACAACCATCCATCAAAGAAATACAAGAACAGATAGAAAGGAACATCTACACAAACACATCCAACAACGACATTTGATGGATCTCAATGGTATAAGAAAAAGCACTACCACCCGACCTTGTGGAACCCAAAAAGGTCCACTCCTACCGCGCTAAGGAGAGCGTCTCAAGTCTCAAATAGTATAATAAAATCAGTAATCAAATCCAACATCTAGGTTCAAAGAATCACATGAAAGTAATCTAACTCAAAGGTACCAAGACACAAGTATCAACTAATCCCAGAGGCAACACAAACACGTATGAAATCTACTATGCAAGCAGGTAAGTGTCATCACATGAATTAATGCTAGAGTTACCCTAGTAGTCTAACTTGACCTCGACCCCCTACTGACTCTATGCAACACTAGTATCCTTTTGTACTGACAAGGCATACTAACGATGCATAGTCGCAACCAAGCGTTCTCTTTACTCCTATCCTAGTTTGTACTAGCACTTGATGCATGGGCGAGAACATACAAAGACTCTTATTAGGTTCATTTTATTCCCATTTATTATAGTGTTTTCACTTATTAAACAACTTACAATTGGTTACCCTGGCAGCCACTTTGGCCCCAGCCTCCATTGCAAGCCACTTCCTGACATGACATATAGATAACCTACCCTAAGCTCAATAAAATCAAAAGATCACAAAAGACCACGTACCATACATTAGTTATTAAACAAGCAACTGGCAAGTATTGAAAAACACTGATCATAATCACGGATTCCACCAATATGATCATCCTAACACTAATACATTTAGCATCGATTTGCGATGTCTATGTGTCGCAATTACGACAACAATGTATAGCCACTGCGACAGTAATAGATGTCGTTGTTTTTTAGTCGCAAATTATGATGTCTATCCTTTACCGTCACAATTAAAATGCCTATACATCGCTATGCAATCACTTTATTGTGACATCAACCTCGTCACAATGCTTGTGGTTGACGTCACAATTGCGACAGAAAAATTGGCAATTGCAACAGCGGTTGGCGTCACCACCACAACAACCCCGTCGTAATGCATGTGGCGAATGTCGCAATTGCAATTGACCCCCTTGCAATTGCGATGACCGTTGGTGTCGCTGCCACAACAACCACATCGCAATGCATGTGGCAGACGTCGCAATTGCGATGACTGTTGGTGTCACTACCATAGCAACCCCGTCGCAATGCTTGTGGCAGACGTCACAATTGTGACAGATACAAAGTAAAATGAAAAAATTAAAAATTGCTGGCTTCCAACTACATCAAACCAAATCAAACCTCCTAAACCTTGCATAACTTCATTTGGTCACATCTTATATTTGACCAGGATGGTTTCTTATTGGTGCTCCTTCCATTATTTAATGATATATTATTATTAGGCCATCCAATCAGCTATAGGACAAAGATGATTCCTAAACAATTGAATTAGCAATACGGTCGATCTGCATTGTATTTGGACACTTGGTTTGAGGTTCATCTCATCGATTCCCATTCATCATAGGATCTTTATCTGATTAGACCTCGATAGAAAATATTGAGATTTCTCGAGCCCCAAGCCCAAATCATGTAGGCTTCAATCTCCACATATCATAAAGCCTGTATATAGAGTTGGGCATCTCCTAGCTAGAAGCTTCACCTGCATCAGCTCTCGGACGGTGTGAGAATGCTCAGCTCTATATACAGGCTTTATGATATGTGGAGATTGAAGCCTGCACGATTTGGGCTTGGGGCTCAGAAAATCTCAATATTTTCTATCGAGGTCTAATAAGATAAAGATCCTATGATGAATGGGAATCGATGAGATGAACCTCAAACCAAGTGTCCAAATGTAATGCAGATCGACCGTATTGCTAATTCAATTGTTCAAGAATCATCTTTGTCCTATAGCCAATTGGATGGAGTGATAATAATATATCATGAAATAATGGAAGGAGCACCAATACGACACCATCTTGCTCAAATATAAGATGTGACCAAATAAAGTTACATAGGGTTTAAGAGTCTTGATTTGGTTTGATGTTGGAGGTAGTTGAGAATGACGTAGTTAGAAGCTTCACCTCCCTTGTCTCCTCCCTTTGCCTCACTCCTTCTCAAGCCTTAATATGTCATACTTATGTTGCTTAAATCATTGAGTACTGACAATTTTGCTAAAATTGATTCCTTACATTTGAAAATTGTACACAAAATGTATAATGAAATGCCTCAGTTCAATCTATGAAAATTTTCAATAAGGTATATCAGACAAGTGTTTGTGAAAATGCTGATGCTTAAAGCACAATAACTTTGGTGAAGTTTATCTTGGGTGCTAAGTATTTGGGTTTATGTTTTCCTAATACAATTAAAATATCAGATTTCTATTTTTATGCAAGTGTTTGACATAAATCCTATACAAAGGATTTGTATTTTGTAATTTCTTTGGTGGGTACTCAGTTTCAAATCAAACATTGCACCCTAATTGTTTGATGAAATGCCAATGAGACAAAACTAAAATTGAAGGACAAAACAGGAAGATGTTCTTACATTAGGTATCCACTAGCAGCTTCTCTCTCTCTCTAACTCTATTAACCGTGTGCATCTTCTTTGAGTACTTAGTTGGCTAGAGCTAACCTACTGAAAATAGCCCTTTGTTCAAACTATTCCAAACTTGGAAGGACTTCACCTTATTGTAATAGGTGTATGCTACCATAATTGATTTTTATTTCTCCCTTTACTAGTCTAGACTTTAGTAGAAATCTCTTCTTTTTCTTTTTTGAACAAATGCACAACATCATGAACTAACTTTCACCATTCAGCAATATCAGAGGGTATAATTTCTACTCATATCATAACCATGTTTCCCTGCTAGCACCATTCTTTTCTCATGGGTCATCTTGTGCATCATTGAAGCCATATTCACCACTTACTTTGACAACTTGGACAAGCTTGTCTAGCTATGTCTTTTCTGTTTCTTTTGTTTTCTGGCGTGGATCATTTGTGTGGTCTTCTTGCACAACACAAATATTTGCATTAAGGCTAGGCAATCTTTATTTGATGTTGAGTGTCACGAAACACATGTAGAGGGAAATCAATACACTTCTATGGATGTTGGCCATTTTTTCTTAATTTGGGGAATGTGAACATGTAGCCTTGGTTATCCCTTCCATTCCCATGGCTCAGTTGATAGCTACCTTTTGCTTTCCATCTAGGCGCACAAAATGGTACTTGTGCATGTAGTTGGTAAGGTGCATAACGGGTGGTGCATAAATGATAGTATGAATGTGGTGTTGGTTGTTGCAAACTATATTTCATCATTTGCTTTCCTTGAGATTCAAGAAATTCCTCTACAAATCTACAAGAACATGTGCCATGCTTTGGATTCTCATACCTCATGCCAATATTTTAATAGTACTACCCTTTAGCTATAGTAATAGGGCACACAAATAATTTCTATGTTTTCCAAAATTAAGTGTAGAACTTTGTAATAATGAAGGATGTTGGCCAATACTAATCACTCAAGCTCTCATCAACACATAATCCTTTGCCTTATGCCCTTCCAGGTGGCATTGATACAACAAGTGCTATATTTAGTGCCTTGCACATCAACTATTTGTTCCATTCATGCAAGTATAGTGTTTATATTCTCATCAAGTCATATTGTGGCCCCATACTCTTAAGGTTTTGTCAACAAATTCAAGGCACAACAAGTGCTATATTAAGTGCCTTGCACATCAACTATTTGTTCCAATCATGCAAGTATAGCATTTATCTTC
Source organism: Cupressus sempervirens (assembly GCA_028749045.1). Lineage (NCBI taxonomy): Eukaryota > Viridiplantae > Streptophyta > Pinopsida > Cupressales > Cupressaceae > Cupressus > Cupressus sempervirens. The sequence goes on from CM053785.1 coordinate 349,840,299, forward strand.
TCATCAAGTCATATCGTGGCCCCATACTCATAAGGTTTTGTCAAAAAATTCAAGGCACAAAGAGCACCTCTATTGTTGCCTTCTAATTAGAGATATTTCTTTCCAAGAATTCCCATTGCATGTGTTTCATTGAGCCTCCACTAAACCATTCCTGCTATTAGGTAGGATCAATGATTTGAGTTATTTTTGACACCAGTTCTTTGAGGTATTAGAGAAATGATCTTGTTATCCTGTGAAAAACAACCTATTCAACTAATGAAATCTTATATTTTCCTTATGAACTGGAAACATGGGATTTTTGACAAGAAGATATGCCAAATAACTGGCTAACACCATAGAGAAATCAATAAATTCTTATTCCTTTCTAGAGTCTAATGATGACCAGATGATCATATTTTTTGAATCTTACTTATTATCTTAAAGAATTATCCTATTTAACAATGCTTACTGCAACGCAGATTTAGGGTTACAGTGACAATGCCAATATGATTATTATATTATCTACTATATACAATTTTTTCAAATATAAGTTAATTGATTGCACAAACAATCAATATCTTACATATAAATGTGGTTGTTTCTGATGAAGACACCATTATTTGCAAAGTCTAATGTACCTTCTACAATGATCTGGCTATTATATTTGATTTATAATTATATGCTTGCAGGAAAGGGCTGGCTATGTCTGATGTAGTGATAAATATATGTGCAAAGAGATGCTTTTTATAGGCCTCATAGTATTAAGGTCAGTACGTTATCAAATGCGCGGTAGCTATAGATAGCAATTTGTAGAGCGATGAACAACTATTTTCAACATACACATTAATATACCCTACAACAGACATCATATGAACTTTCCATATATTTTAATCAACTAAATAGATTGAGCATCAAATTGGAATAAATAATTTGGGAACATAAAGAAAAAGATTGGATGAAATTATCAAAGGAATATTACAGTCATTTGCGAATGACTATGGTAAATAGTCATTTTAATTCAATCATGAATTATATATTTATCACCACCCCACAAACAATTCATTAACCATTTATACAGACCCAGTGACAATACAAGCATCAAAATTAACAAAGCATTTATGATGGGTCTGCAGCAAAGAACCAGAGATAATAGGAAGCTGTATACTGAAGCATGATCTCTGAATATGATACAGAAGAAGAAATACCTAAACCACAACCTACTTTGTAAATTTTAATAATAGTTTAGGACAGGAGGTTGAGTGGTGTTAGGAGGCCTTGTGTTGTACAAAATTGCTATAGTCCTATAGTATCGCTTGCTGAATCCTACAAACTATTTACTTACTATGCCTAATATTTGTGATGGAATACAACGATTTCTAGCTATAATAGGTCATTCTATTATTATAAAGGATAGTTCAATAAATAATGGTAGACTCATAAAAGATAGAACATTGTTATGAGACATGTTACTGTATTGTTATAAAAGATTGATCAGAGTTGATGACTCAAATTTCAAATATATATTTTTAAATATAGATCATTGTTGTCAGCATGTTCAAAAACATATTTTCTAACAAGGGTTATTGAAAATTTGTTTAGACTCAAAATTATTCTGAAGGGCATTGCTTATTCTAGTGAACAGTCTCTACTCTCAAGAAACAGGTATATTCTTTTGAATTAGGCAGAAAATGGTTGTTCAACACATGATGTTTTTAACAATAAAATGGTTGGCACTTCCATTTTGTGTAGTTGAGATCAACAATTCTCATTGCTTGACATCATTCATAAAATATATGTTTGTAGTCACTAATTATTGTTGGAAGAAGACAACACATAGAGAGAGACACAAAAATTTCTATAAGTTCAACTAATATTCATCATCGTGAGAAGATAGTGACAATAGTATAAAGGCAATATATATGACATGATAGCAGTATAAGGTCAACAAAATTAATTGACAAAAGAAAATAGTATATTGGCAATAAACATTAAATCTATAAACACAAGATAGATAGGCAATGTCATGATCAATTCACCTCTAAAGTAACATCAGTAGGATCGCTTATATGGCCTTTACCATATGCAAGACTTGTACATACCCAATAGTCTTTGGGTTGGTGGAAATATGAGCAAAAGATTAAGTTGTTTGCTAAATATAATCAAGGCTGATGGTTCTAGAATCTATTCTATGCAATTGCCAAAAGTGTAACATAAGCTTCAAGTATTTCCATATGTGCTATAGGATTTGCAAGATCTTGACATTATGGACTTTTACACTTCTTTGTTCTAGCATTGAGCCTAAGATTAGATATATTTGGGATCTTATGACATGCAACGGATGGTAATTTGGTATCATGTTACTCCACACACACACAAGATTTAAAATTTAAAGATGAAGAGAATCACAAACTCATTTGTAGCAACAGGATATTAGTTGTTATTTCATATTCATCTTGCAAGGTATGAGGATACTAAGAGTTTGAGAAAGCAATTAAAGAAATTTTAAAGGCACTTGTTGAAAGAAACATCACTTCTGGCAGATATCAGAGACAATTGTACATGTAGATTGCTTCTGATTGTTGAATGCCATCTAGAATTTTGCTATGGCACGTGGTTGGAAGTCTGGTCAGGGCTTTAGTATTGCTGGAATGAGTTAGTTGATGGAAACTATTCATTTAGATCATATGGACAAAAATATGATAATATTAAATGCAACTTGATTAGTTTGTTCGTAAAATCAACAATAAAACTTCATCTGCTATTGTTTTCCTCCAAACTGTGTTTATGATCTCTTCTATCCAATCAGGATGACACCAAGGTTGGAGTTTTAGGTGTGTCTAGGATCCCTCTTAATAGGGAGCAGTTTCCTTTAATAAGAAGAAAGTATTGATCAACTAGAATCTCTACTTTACCAGTTCATCAAGTAGAATGTGGCTTCCTAAACCATTTCACTGACATATCAACCCCCACAACCATAATAAATGTAATCACAACATCAACATATACAAGCACAATCAAAAGGTCACCCACTTATAAAATAATCAGACAACTATCCTCCATAGAAACATCCACAATACTAGAAGCAATTCACCCTACAAGTGCAACATTATGTCCACCCACCACTTCAATAACTTCGAACCCCTATCTAGGTAAGAAGGATATCAACATTTCACCCACTGCAATACTCACATCCATATTTACCTATTGCATCAAATACATACCATGCATTGAGGGCACCAATATTGGGGGCACCAACTACAACACTTGTAAACCTAGAGTGGCAAGAGATGAAGAGCATCCTCAAAGCACTAAAGGATAGAATAGATTCTAAAGCCTTCAAGTTTGAAAGTGTATACCCATATCCATTCAACAAGGATATAATAATGACATGCTTTCCCAAATACTTTTAAATCCAAAAAATTTACAATTTCAAGGGGAAGGGGGATCTAGTCATACATGAAAGAATTTAACATGCATTTCTAGGAGGTGGTCTACAATGGCATTTTTCTTATATGCCTCTTCCCAAAAAGCCTTGGGGGCCTTACCCTTAAGTGATTCTATTAGATACCCTATGGGATTGTAAATACATTCACATAACTTTTAAAAGTCTGTGTTGCACAATATGCTCACTATGTTGAAACATAACTAACAATAATGGATTTAGCCTACACAAAATAGAAAAGAGGTGAAGGAACCATTGACTTCTTACATAGATGTAAAACCCTCACAACATGAATATCTCACACCTTACCAGAATGACACCTCATCAAGATGTTTGTCAGCAACACACACCCTAAGCTCATACATCATATGTACATTAGCTACTTGTAAATGTAAAAAAACATCAAAGAGAAAGGCATGGGCCTAGATCAAGGAATTATTGACAATGGAGTCATAAATATATATAAGGAAAACATATAAGAGTGGGGTCACTCAAATGATAAAACATGATACTAGAAAAAAGAGAGTAATTGATGGATCCATAGATAAATGACATGTCAATGTGGTTATCGTAATGCCTAACACATCAAATCCACCTTATCAACAAACATTCTAGTAGAAAAAACCTATAAAAAATAAACCATGATTTATCAACAACCATATCAAGAACCTCAACAACAAAAATATCAAAAGAGGCGCATATATCATTCCACCAAGAACCAACAAATCGAATGAATTCCATAATATTTGTACTTGGGTAAAGGCCATGTATCCATAATAAGCCAAATAGAGTCTATACTCTCTTAGAGGAACCACTTGATGTCATTTTTTACAAATTCATCAAAGACAACCTCATTATCTATCCATAGACCCAAACATTAGACATTAGTCAACCTAAGGCCACATGGTACAATGAAAATGACTTTTGCGATTTTCACCGTGTTAAAGGACATCACACCATCAAGTGTATAAAAGTTAGGAAATATGTGAAAAACCTCATAGATTGCAAATAAATAATAGTGGGGGATTAAAAATTTGGTCAACAAATTATAATAAATTAAATCGAATATAAGATTCCTAAATGGGTCAATACCTGCCCATACTGAGCCAATAGTAGTAGATCAGAAACGCAGATCCCATGTTAGTTTTCCTTTTTCAATTTCTTCAATTTCTGATGTTTTACATTTCTAGAGAGATTTTAAATGTATGTTAATTAGATATTCAGTCATAACATTTTTGAAAGAGAAATGCCATTCTAAATACTAGATTTTCCATATTTGGGTTTACATGTATCTAACCAGACTCCTACTAAATATCATTGATAAGGTCAACCTCTTTATGAACTCTTTTGATTTTTCATTTCTTCCTAATCAACTAGTAATTTGGGTACTTATTATCTTCAATCCATCTTCATACCAGATTTATCTTCAACCTCCTTCAAAAATATAGAACTATGCATCAAGAGTGATCAAACCTTTAATTAGATTTTGGTACTCCCATGTAACCTCTCTAATCACTTTCAAATGGACTATTCTAGATGTTGGTATTAGAAATAGCATGGATAGACTAATCCAATGCCCAAATATTACCAATTAACATTGCTCAAATGAGAATGAGATTCAATTAAGTCTTACATAGATTTGAAATTACTTGTGAAGAAACTCTGAAGCTCCCCTTCTGAAGAAATTACATGCTGCCCATCTTTGACTCGCTGTGGTAAAATGCTCTGCGCAATACATCCTGCAATGCAACGAAAACTCGCAGGTGAAATTAAAATTATTAGTTAGGCACAATAAAATGAGTTACAATGATTACCCAATGCCTACAATCATCAATCCCTTCACCTTAGCTAACATGTCAATTCTTACCCCAAACTCTTTCTCGCCAATGCCTATTTATGCACAGATGGGTAGGCCACGACAGTATATGCTTCCTCAAGAGGCAATAAATATTCCACATGGAAAAACAACCAACCAAGTGCTATGAAGGGAGCCTTGAAAAACAAATAATCTAAGTGTTCCTTTCAAAAGCTCACCATCCCTTCCAAAAGCCACCCCCTCTAGATTTTGACCTCCCTGTACCCAGCTGGAGAACCACTCTGTGGGTGGACAACCCTGTTTACATTTATAAAAATTAATAATAAAATTGTTAAGATTGAAACAACATATAATCATTTTTCTGTATGGGCTGACTATGATGATATCAACATACTCTAATACTAAAATTGTTAAGATTGAAACAACATATAATCAATTTTCTAAGCTACAATTATATTTAATCGAGGCAAAGCTTTAACAATTCAATTTTTAATTGGTTTTTCCATATCCTATAATATTGTCAAAACAAAAAAAGACAACATAATCAAAGATGTTAAAAATTATGTAAAAATTATTAGATCGGAAGTTCTATAGATTTTTAAGTATACAGATGATTTTATTGGTATAGCTTTGAAACATACCCATCCTGTGGCCATGATGGGATCAGAATATTTGCACACCCAATGGACCATCATAGTTCCTATAGCCATGCTTTGAGCTGCAAGAAGTATCCACCACTCTCCACTGCCCCAAAGATATGAGATATTTTGCTCAAAAATTGCATTTTGAGATGCCACTATTTCAGAAATATCAATACCATGAAGTGCGGGAACCTGCCAATGAAACAAGTTAAAAATTGGATGGATCTGAATAAGTACAAATAGAAGTTAAATGGTCTACACAATTTATGCTTTTAGATCTATTGTTATGTTCTTTAAGGTTCATCAATCTGTGTGATGATATTAACTACCTTGCTAAATAACTAATTGCCATGACTCCTAAAATATTGTGTAAAGCAACAATGTGAAAAACCAGATATAGTGGAGTGATAGCATCATTTTATTTTAGAATTAGCTCATTATTGCAAAATTATGTCTTACTAAAGAATGCATAGAATGAACCACCTTTTGTGCTTCAAGCATGATAAATAGCTTCACTAATCTGTAGCCTTTTAAACATTTCTAACTCCTTAACAATCCCTATAGAATAGTTGAGAATGTTAACAACTGCCTTCTTTTATATAGTGCATGAGAAAAATATTAGATGATGACACATGGAATAGTTTTCTTGCTATCCATCTGTATCCTCTATTGCTAAATGAATTCATAGTCCGAAATAGAGTTTAACAACAATGTTACTAACCCAATTGAAGTTGGGTAGCTATCATCAGGTTTCTAAATATGATAGTGCTATTCGCATATCTCAGAATTCCTTTTCAACCTAATGATATTGGATGGAGAGCTCATAGCTGACATCAGATCTAGTGGCACTCAAATAAGGCTTCTCACATATTGCAAAAAATGTTGGAGAATATTAAATTAATGTAGGCTAATTTTTAGTTTATAGTTTAGATTAATAAAAAAATGAATAAATTGTTAGTTGCTGGGAAGTTAATTTCCTATAAGGGAGTTTTGGTAGTCATATGGAAAATAATGGCTTTATATAGCCAATGCACATCATTGTAAAATCAATCCATTTGAATCAATGGTTTGACCACATTCTATCTATCTTGACTCTACCATTTTTAAGATGGTATCAGAGCTTTTATGGTATAAGATCTGTGAAGAAGAAATGAAGACTCCTCGCAAAGAAGTGTGGTATGTTATACATTATTTCTTTTCAAATGGCATTTTTCTATATCAATTATACAGTCACAGTAAAACTACCACCTATTTTTCATTTCTCAACAAAAATTTAAACTTCAAAATGTCTTGAAAAAAGGATGATGAGTAAATTATAAATGCACAAATGGTTTAGAAAAGTAATCAGAAGTTTGTGAGTAGACTGAACAGAAATTCAACGTGAATCGACATTTGTTGACTTCGAGAAAGATTTGGAGGACTAGTTTAAAATAAAACATAACTTTAATTATCCTTTATCTTGCATTTAAAGAGCAATAATTACTCTTATGTGCCAGTGAATGTGAGACTAGGCAGATTTGATTGATACATTTAGGTTTGGTTGGCATCATTATTGATTTTTTCTCTAAAGGAAATAATACGATAGATACATTTATATATGAATGTGGAGGATATTCCTGAAGCACAGACCAACACTGAATAGGCATGAAGATTGTGCTCAGAAAGGAGAAAACAACAACATGAAAATGCGCTAGATTTTTCTTCATCATATCGTGTAAATTTCAACCTTTCATTTGCATAATTTATTGCCATTTGTTTCAAAGAAATAAATATCTTGAAGACAGTATGAGATACAAGTGGTTTGAAATAAAGAATTAGAAAATCAAGTGGTTTTATATTGAAAAGCTAAGAATTTATGGTATCTTATTGAGCTTCACTTTGTTTCGAGAATAGTTTAATATTCTCTACTAAACAGGGCCAACCACGTGAAGGTGGAAGCTCATTTTTCCCCAACCCGCTCCCCCTAACATCACTCTACATTCCCCGTTAACATCTAACATTCATTCATTCTTTCAACCATTAATAAAATGTAACATTCAATCAATATCACATGATAACATTAAATCAATATCACATGATAACATTCATTAACACATTAGATTCGTTAACATGCAACATTCATCAATATTCTACATTAACACATAATTCATGAACATTCATTAGCACATAATTAAATTCATTGAGACATAAAATTCAGTCATTATCAATTAAGGTATGTAGATGACAATCATTTCTTTTTTTTCTTTCTATTTCTTTTTTCTATGTAAGCTCTAAGAGGAGCATCAGTGTCATCATCAATTCTCCCCTCATCAGTTGTTATGTTCTCTGTTCTTGATGATCTCAAATTCCTATGCTGTTGCAAAGGGGGGTCCTCTACAATAACAAATAAAAGAGTTAAATTAAAAATAATTTATTATAATTGTTACAAGTATTTAATTATTTTAAATAACATAACTGTGGCGCTCTTTACCTGATCTGACCACCTCATTTTGTCTAGACTCAATGTCAACACACTCATAAACATCGACCCCTCGATCCTCTACAACTGCTATACAAAATGTTATGTTAATCCAAACACCAATTGCAATTACATATAAAAATTTTAATAGAAAATGTATACCTCCACCACTGGGATGCACATCATGTGGACCTTTAGCATCCATAGATTGTGTAGAAGGATTGTTAGGCTGCATTCCAACATCCTACGCATTGTTATCATTTCTTGCTTAAAACAGATATACTCACTTTATATTGGAACTTAACATCAAATAGACTAATTGGTAAAGTATTCAATTTGAAATAGATTTCATTTAGCTTATTTACCTGTGGCTCAGATGCATCATTATTAGAACCTTCCACACTGATTTCAACTCGTAGCAATTCAGCCACAGCTCTATAGCCTTGTTGGAAGCCAATTCTCTTATCCTCTTCTGTGAGGCATCTCTTGAACTTTGAGCCTTGCATTTTTGCGTGGTATGGTGAATTTTACTTGCATTGTTTCATCAACCAATGGAGGATAGTTAAAATATCAAAAGGAAATTGTAAATAGTTAGCAGGGTTTCCAACCCTTGTTACACCTTATTTTGGTCATGTTGGAATTGTTCTAAACTGTCTTTGGTGTTTGGGAGTCCTAGAGGATCCAATTGCACTCTTGGTTGGGTGTGTAGAATAAAGGTCAAGTGCTGCAATCTTCCTTATGACTGGTAACAGCAAGTTTTCCTTAGACCTGATTTGTTTTGGGTTGTGTTGATGTTTTTTTTGGTTTCCATTTATGTTAGAGGGTTGGAGTTGTCCAAAACACTTGGTGTCAAGGTTGGGTGTATGAGGCCTTGAATGGTACAAGGGAGAAGTAACTAGTATGCAGCCTTATGTGATGAGTTGGGTCCATGAATTAAAGGAGCAGTTGTAACAATAGATTAGTTCCTTGCTTGAAGGTGAATGAAGCCTTGAATGTTCTTGTGGAGAACAGAGGATTGGGGTGATAACTTGAATTGCTTAGTTGTTCCAAGGTGTTAGGAGTTTTTTGGTGCTTCCAAAGCATGTTACTTTGCATCATATATTGGTGTGGAGGAACACTAAGATCCAAGTTGAGGATCAAGAGCATGGACAAGCTAGTCTATCCTAGCATTTCCCATCACATTATATAAAAAATTTGATACAATTTTTCATTTACTAATACTTACAACTCATGCTTGAAGTTTCGAAAAACCACTAGACCCGAGCTTGTGTGTCCCATGCTTTTCTAGTCTTGCCTTTGTTGCCTTTGATGTGTCAGGCAATTTATGAAAAGTTTGAAATATGTTAGATAGTATAAATATAGAGGTTAATGAGTACATAATTACATTCTCAATAGTATCACATACATTGATGTACTCTTTACTGGTGTAATATTATTTTTCTTGTCATCTTTATACTTTCCATCCAAAATCAGAGCCTACCACTCAGCCTCAGGAACATAGGGTGGACGCTCGTACTTGGGGTTATCCCGTAAATTTTTTCTGTACTGGTCCCTAATATACTTCAAACATAAACTAGCTTTTTCAAGGAGCTTGTTTCTCTTGAATGCACAAGGTCCAAAGAGTTGGGTCATGCTCTCTATAAGATCATCCTTTAACAGTTTGTCTTGGTTATTCCACCTTTTAAGTAAAAAAAACATGTTAGACTCATAAATGAAGTGAAGCTACCTTTAATATAGTTCAAGAAATGGATGAAAAGGAAAACTATTCTAGCAATGATATGAAATCAAAATAGTGGTTTGGGGTTTTAGTTAGGATATGATGTTCCACCAGGTACGTAGGGTGGGCCCGAATATTCACAAACATTCATCACCAAGTTTTCTCCAAAAAACATCATTCCCTACAAAACAATCATGGGATCATTAGTCGATGAAGAGTGATCAAAAACTAAATCATTATTATATCACTATAGAATCTGCAAATGGGAGAGATCTTAGAAGACATGAATCTTACTATTGATAAGTGTATTAAATAGATTGTATATAAGGAGTATTGACTTATACCTGTCAATCCATGAGACTATGCGGGATGCTCCTAAAAGGGGTTCAATTTCCTGCAAATTTAATTCAATTATCGTAAGCATAATCACATCATAATCATAATCACATCCATCATAAGCATCACATAAAAATTAAAAACATTAAAAGGTACACAATATAACACTTAAATTAGGCTCACATTATAAGCCTACTAGGGAAGTAGGCCTAGTGAAGGGCTAAAACTGGGTTTTTGTATCAGCTGATGAGTTGAGGGCTTAGTCACCTTGGGGACATGCTATTTGAAGTTGTTTGATGTGTGTGGAGGTGGAGGAAACACCTAGTTAAGGTGAAGTCAAGTTTGGCGCTTATTGAGGCATTATGAGCATTTGATAGTTTGTTGATGAGATTGCTTGGATGGATTGAGGGACATTCATGGGATTATTCCAAAGATGTAGAACCTAAGGTGGCATAAGGATTTGGTGTGCACTCTGATAGGTTATGGAGTTGGCTTGGATCAAGGAGAGGGATCTTATGAAGATGCTTGGTTGGTGTTGTGAGAACCCTATGGAAGTCCCTCTTGTTATGAATGATTGCAAGTCCACCTAGGGTCTCTACATCACCTATAGAGCCAGAATTATTAACCAACAAATTGGGTAAGCACTTATATTATGTTTTCCCTATGAATTTTATTCTAGGTACAACTCCCTTTTATAGATATTTAATGAATTCCCTTTTCTAAACTAAACACTTACAAATGCTTTTGACTTGAAAGAAAATAAGACTCAATACATTCACACATCAATATGTGTTTTAAATAGTTTTATTTAATTAATTTAGATTAATAGTTAATTTAGATTAGCAGTATTCTATTTGTAGTTGAAACTTGTAGCTTTTAAATAGATAATGACTAAACTATGTAACCATAAAAGACAAATATATTTCTATCAAGGAATGAATATTAAATAGATTAAGGATCGATGGCATACCTCTAAATTTCATCATCATCATCCTCCTCCTCCTCGTCGTCGTCGTCGTCGTCATCATCATCATCATCATCATCATCATCATCATCATCATCATCATCATCATCATCATCATCATCATCATCATCCTCATCATCATCCTCATCGTCATCATCATCATCATTCTCACCATCATCATTGTTGTCGTCGTCATTGTCATCGTCATCGTTGTCATCATCAACATCATCATCATCAACATCAACATCATCTTCATCATCATCATTAGTAGCAACATCATCGTCATCATCTTCTTCTTCTTCTTCATGAAAATTTGTGTCAGGAACATCATCCAATAACTATCGATCGTGATCACCATCTACATCATCTTCTACTTCTTCGTTATCTTCTTCTTCCATCGCATTATACTTTATTGGCCTTCCTCTCGGTTCATGTATAACAAAAAATGACCAACCTGGTTTATGTGGAACCTCTGAGTAAAATACTTGCTCACATTGGCTTGGAAGAACATAGGGCTCATCCCCAACTAGCTCAAACGACCTTGTATTAACCATTGTAAATCCATTATCATGTTCAATAACAGTTCCATCAGGATCATTTGGATTAAGCCGTAGCCTGTACCATTTGACAACGAAGAGTACTAATTTGAAGAAACTAAAGTCACACTCAAGTATATCATCCAAAATGCCATAGTATCGATTTTCAAACTCTCGAAGATGTAAGTCCTTTCTAGATAGTTATTCTTGAATCACAAGTTTTCTTCGTGTCATCCAACACTTTGACGCAAAATTTTTGACCATTACAGAACATAGACTTGTGGTGTTTAACCTGCAATAATATGTGAAACATGTCAAAATTATTGTATCGTGAGTTGATAAACATACGGGTGATTAATAAATTTGTACGTACCTAGAAATCTCTTAAACCACCTGCTAAATCTATTTCCCTTTGCATAACATTGGAATCTCCATTACGATGAGCTTCTTTAACCAATGAAGATACACCTTCCCATGTTAATGTCTGACTAGAATGTTGACATCATTCAATCCATACCGTCATCCAATCAAGATTGATTGCAATATACAAATGTAGTGCATCCCACTCTCGAGCACCTGTACAAAAAAAAAGAGACAAATTACAATTGATTTACTTTGAAGATTAAGAAATAATTTATTACAATAACATCTTATTATTTATTACCTCTCACTTTCCTCAATGTACCTTTCCCCATCAAGTACTCCCTTTCTAATTTTTTAAAAGGCTCGAGATCCCAAATGCGATCTACATGGATATTTGATGCAAACTTAGGAAGATATTCAGTAATGTAAATCATAGTCTAGTATACCATATATCCCTCTACCATAGAACCCTCAAGATGTGTTCTTTGTTGAACCAAAGCCTTCAAAGATTTCAAGTGCCTCTGAGCCATCCACATTGACCTAGTGTGTACAGGTCCACACAATTCAATCTCCTCAACTAGGTGTATGAGGTAGTGTTCCTGTGCATTGAAAAAAGTTGGAGGTAGACACTTTTGCATTTAACAAAGTAAATGAGGAATTTTTCTCTTCCAATAGTTTATATCTTCTTTATGGATTTCTTTAGATGACAACCACCTACATTAAGAGATTCAACTCACAAAAAATATATAGATACGAGACTTTACAAAATAATATACAATAGATTACATAGCAAGAAAAAAAAATCACGAATATAATAAATATATACAACAAATTGAATAGATATTACTGCTTACCTCATGTATTTTCCAAGATCGTATATCACTTCTTTGATGTTATTGTTGAAAGGCTCTGGGAGAGATAGAGGAAGCACGTACTGCAGTAATTATAAACCAATCATTTCATTGTTTTCTAACATAACATAATGAACGATACACATAGTTTATGAATATATTGTAAATACAGAAGAACATAACTTACCTTGATGAAAGTATGCCAATCATGCATTTTGAGCCCTGGCCCAAATTCACATTTTTTTTAATATGAGATTGTTTATGTTCGCAAAAAATCCTATGGGAAATAAAATTTTTCGTATGACTTCTTTTATGGCATCACTTTGCTGCTTCGTTAATAACCAAGGAAGGGCACTTATATTAATCTGATCTTTGTTGTTATTTGAGTGAATGGAATTCTTCAATGCATGATTGGATTCATGAATGTCATTACAAATTCTAACAATTTTTTCTTTGTCATGCCTTCCATCCAATATTTTCCACAATGTCTTTGTTATATTCTTTCCAATATGCATAGTATCAAACAAATGCACAATTTGTAAGTGCTCGTAGTAGGGCAACCTGCTAAATTGTTTGGGATAGCTTTTTAGTCCCTTTGGAAGGTTGTCAGTACTACCTTGACGACCTTCACAATCATCAATTACACAATTAGTAAATAAAAATCACAATAGAAATATATAAATTACAAACATAAACCATTAGGTGGAATGACATTACCTCGACGATTAATTCTATTATATTCCAACTTCCATAGGCGAGGTGTCATTCTTCATGGCTTTGATGTAGTCTCTTCTTTCCTATTGAAAAGATGTTTTTTCGTACTTTGATACTTATGATTCCTGTGGAGGAAGTGTCTACACTCATCAAACACCTACTTTCCTAAACTTTTTGAATGACAAGATTTCATCTTTGGACCACAAACTGGACATGCAAATTTTTCCTTTGTTTGAAGACCTACAAGATAATAATATAATTGGATTATTAAATATGTTGATTTTTATAATTAGAATTATCGTGCGCAACTTGAATTCACTATAACATACCACAAAAATGTGTTAGCCCTGGGGCATCATGTATTGTCCATGCAAGTATTGCATGGAATTGAAATTGTCTTTGTCCTATTGGTCTAGACATGTCATACATAGTGACACCATTCTATAACTCCACCAACTCGTCGATAAGAGGCTCAATATATACATTCATATCTTTTACTTGATATTTACCTACTTGAATGAACAGTAACATTACATAATTATTGTGACCATTTTATTGCAAGATTTGTAAGTACATGTAAATTAATAACTATCAAATGATAAGATACCTGGAAAAATCATTGCCAACATAATGTGCTCCCTCTTTATTGACATCCATGGAGGAATGCTATTGTTGATAACAAAAACAAGCTACACCGAGTAAATAGATCTCATCTCTCCAAATGGATTGACACCGTCCGCTGCCAATGAAAGCCTGAGATTACAAGGTTCTTCTTTGAAGTGTTACCACTTTTCCTCTATGTGCATAAATGCCGAACCATCCACAAGGATTTGAATAATGTCATCTCGACTTCTATTGCGTGCATGATAATCCATAAATTGAGCCAAGCTACTACACCTAAATAATTGTTGCATCCGTGGAATAACGGGGATGTAATGAAGAACCTTTTGAGGCACCTTTTTTTGTTAGTCGATCTGTTCGATATCTACTTGTATGACATATAGGGCATTGTGTTGAAAATTCATGTTCTTTATAATATATAATATGATCATTGGGACAAGCATGTATTGCTTCATACTCCATTCCAATATCTTTCATAATAGTAGATAATTCTCGATATGAGCGAGGTAGAATATTTGATGGTGGTAACAGAAACTTGCCTATCAATCTATAGCAAAAAATATAAGTTGTTAATATAAACAATATTAGTGGTACATTATTCACCCTTTGTTAACTATAAAGACATATGTGACATACCTTAACATACGTGACATTGTTATGTTGGATAAACCATTCATAACCTTCAAGTTCAACAACAACAATACAACAGAGAGAAGAGTTGTTTGGGAGTCTTTGTATAGGGGCTCGTATGCCTTCTCAAGTAGAGGTACATCGAGGCTATCATCATCATCATGATTAGATACGCTTGGAATAAATGTGTCATGGATCAATGTATTTATACCATCATCTTCAATTGTGTTTTCTGGCACATGATTGTCATCTTCCATGGGATCATTATCTTCACCTTGGATATTCGCACCTCCATGTTCCTCCACTTTGAAAACCATATTCTTTGGATTGTTGTGGTTCATATCATGTACTTCCCTGGGGAGATCAACCTATATAAAATTGATTAACATAAATAAACCATGATAATCAACTCATCATCAAATGATTTCATATGTATATAAATAGTTAAAATGATATAATGAACAACTTACCAGTGGATGATAGTCATGCCCTGACCATTCTCCCTACAATGTCTCTTAACTATTTTGATTAGTAGTCTTCTACGGTTTAAGCCCTTACAAATTTTGCAAGGACAATAACATTTTCCATCACCTTTTCTTTCAAGTTAGACCAAAATCTAGCGATTGTCTCCCTTTTTTGTTCTTCACTTATATTATCTGACATGATCGTTCTTCGCAGGAAGCAAAAATTGGGCTATGAAAACTTCGGTCTACAACTTTCACAAACTAAGCAAAACTGTCAAAAGTACACAAATCTTCTTAGACCTAGCTAAATACTTTAATATTTTAAAAATACTTTCTTTGACTTTATTCCTAAGACATTTAACCTAATCACCTTTTATAACATTTAGTCAATTGCTCTAGGCAAATTTGTGGATAAGATTATTTGTAAAACTTTGACCAATCGCCTGAAGGTCTTATTTGAAGAGACCTTACAATGTTAAGCCACTAAAAGCAATTTTAAAACATATAAGCTAAAAGTCTAGTTAAAATATACAATTTTCATACCCGAGCGCGCGGCTATAACTCGTGCAACGACCTTCTTGCTTAGCTGTAGAAGCTCTCTAGCAATCAAATTATACAAGCTACAAGGCCTAACAACAATTTCAAAACATATAAGCTACAAGGAAAGACATATTACATGACATGGCAAAAGGAACAAAATTTACAAGCTTTAGCAAGACATATTAAATGACATCATAGTGCTAGAGAGATCACAATTATATGAGTCAAACATAGTCATGAAAAAGCACATAAATTAGTTATTATATGTAATTAAAAGATATATAGTTAGATAGGGACATCCATAGGGCATATTGAAGAAATGAAATGGTCATATAGATTTCATATAGGATTTTGAAGATGATAGTGTTCTAAGGCAAAGAATCAGGAATCTACCTCCAGTCAAACAAATTAGAGGTTCGGTAGTTTCTTTAAATCTTGCACATATTGCCTTCAATATAGCACTTCTCTCCAGCTTGCCTGTCACAATAGAAGAAAAGATGAAATTAAAATGAAAGCCAAAAATGTTACAAAGAGAATGAGCTTTTTTATATTGATTTTTTTTCATGATATTATAGAACTCCGTATCTATTAATGCTAGTAGGGTATTGAAGTGGGTGGCCTTCAAACTAGCCTTGGCCAGCACATAAAACACCATTACATAACAATATTTTTATAACAATCACATTAAGCTTATCTATGTAGTTAGTAAACCAGCTATTACAAATGAGACACCAGATACAGATTGCAGTGTGACCAAATCAAGCACCATATCCATAAATAAAAGGTTAGAATGTTCTAATACAGAAGAGAGCATAATATATACCAACATCAGTGTTACTATGCAACATATGACATTAGACACAAGAACATGCATATATATGATTTTTTCTTAAATCCAAG
This sequence comes from Cupressus sempervirens, assembly GCA_028749045.1. NCBI lineage: Eukaryota > Viridiplantae > Streptophyta > Pinopsida > Cupressales > Cupressaceae > Cupressus > Cupressus sempervirens. The sequence goes on from CM053785.1 coordinate 349,857,271, forward strand.
AAACTGTGAAGTTGTTCATCAGGTGGCTCAAAATCTGCATTGTCATCTGGCTTCAAAAACTATGAAGCTGTTCATCAGGTTTATTGCAAAGCTGTAGTGTTTTTTATTGGTGGAACTAGGGATGCAATGCAGGCTTTCTATGGAAAACTAGGGTTTCACGGTTGGAGATTCATGGCACAGAGCTAACCATACACACCAAATAGATAAAATAGTACACAAAAAGATAGCTAGGACTGTTAAAACTAGAGCCAAAAATTAATAAAGAAACATCACAACCAATATACCCTGGGAATATCTATTTGGAGTTGAAGAAGGAGTTCACTCTTTATGTAGTCCTAAATATGTGAAGAAGATGAAAGAAAGAAAGCAAAGATTTATTAAAACAAAAATGTATTAGCACCTGTAAGGTACAAGGTACAACTACCATTATATTAAAGTTTTTAGTTTTTTTTTGGCATTTTTTTCAAAGGGAGAGAAGATCTAAACATGAAATATGTAGGTATGGAAGGAAGGAAGATCATGGTATAAGAGAACATCTAAACACGAGCTAAGGAAGAGCTAAAATATACATATGCATTGTTGACAAGGGATAGAAATTAATGAATATATAACAAGGAGAAAATAATCAGTGAAGGAAAGGAAGTGAAGATCTAATACTACAAATTTGATGTGATCAGTCATAGGTGATTTTTCTCTTAATAGGGTTTTCATGTTAAAAATTATTGTGTTTAAATGTGTGGATTATTGTGTTACATGTTATTTTATTCTTATTTTTTGTATACTTCTTGCTGATGTAACTCAGTACATGAAGTATATAGTTAAAATTTTATTACTCTGATACTTGGTGAAAGCTAACAATTTACTAGTAAAGGATGAATTAGATATTATTATGAAGTTTTAATATAGTTACCAAGTTGATATAGGAAAATTTTAAGTTTGTAAGATGCTGAGAGTTTTTTAAGGCCCTATTCGATAGTCAAGGAAAATTGAGCCCCCCTCCCTCCTTAGTTATTTAACAAAAACATGTCAAGGTGTCCAACAAAGGATCATGGGAAAGAATGGGATGCATTAATACCATAGGAACAATATTCCTATAATGAATGGACAAATAGGAGAAATGGTATTAGTCCTTTTAAGACAGTATATAAAAAAAGATAGAGGATATTTTAAATTGAGGGATATGAAGAGTATGGATAAGAGGAGTTCTCATGCTGAAGATATGATAGAAGCAATGAGAGAGGTTCATGAAAAGGTGAGAGCTAATTTATGGAAGTGTTTACAACCGACCAAAATGTTAGGAGAAAAGATATAAAACAATGATACACTTGAATAGGGAGAGAATTTCCAAAGATAGTTAGGGTAAGATTATAATGGGAAATACTAGTCACTACAGGATCCTGGGAAAGTATGGAGAATTTTTTTACAAGTTGTTGTAGCCACCTTATATAGGTCTTTCTCCTATATTCAATATCTAAGATTTGAACATGTTCAAAGATTTTATGGATGAAGGTGTTAAATAAACATATTCAACTCTAAATGACAAAGACTAGGTGTCTGAATTACCATTGACAAAGGAAACATAGATTAAAGCTATTGTGGATACTAGAGAATCCAAAATGACAAGGCACAAGGTGTAATGGGAAAAAAGAATTGATAATGGATTAGACTATAAAACTTGGAAGCCACATGGATGCTAGAGGAAGAAATGTATTGATTTGGATCAATTTTTCTCTAAGAGGACTTTAGACTTCTTCTCTTTGGGAATATCATGCAAGAACACCTCAAGCTTAGATTAAAGGCCAAAACTAATTAAGTTCCTAGCAGGGCATAGTAAGTATAATAAATTACATCAATAATTTAGACCAATGATGTAATGGAAAACAATATTTTTAAGCCAAAGTTCAAATAATATTGTAATGAGCAAACAAAGGGACCCAAATTGATACATGAAGTTTGGCAATCAATGCAAATAAGGTTTCCTGCATAATCCTTACTTTGATCAGTAAAAAAGAAGTATAATTTTTGTGTCCTTTTCGGGCAATATTGGTACCCATTTGATGATCCATTTGTTGTAGATGATAGAGGGTCAAATCTACTTTATTTTGGTTTGTGAAGCACTCAATTTCATTATGTGGATGAAAAGATATTCAACTTTTTGTGTAAGCTGTCCAAACCCTTACTAGGGTAATCTGTAACTTTTGTACAAATAAATCTATAATATAAAATGTGGAACAAGCCCCCAAATTCAAATAGATGATGGGGAAAAAGGTGTATTATATTCCCTCTTCTTTGTAGGAACCCATGGACAAGAATCCATGTGTATTTGATCAAACAAAACCATGAAAAGTTATCTTAGATTGCATAAAACAGAGATATGATAAATCAGTCATGATTTTTCTCACATAGGGAATTTATTGAAGGTATAATGGCTATAAGTGCATGCAAGGATGAATCCTAATTGTATCCTAATGGCTGGGAATCAGAGGGTCTTTGAACCACTTTGTGATTGTCTCAATGGAATAATGCATGCCTATCACAATTTGACAGTGAATTGATGTTATGGTGTTTCGAGTGAGATCAAAGGATTGGATTGGTTGGTTTGTTGAAGGTTATGAAAGCTAATGAATCAAGTGATATAGGAATGTCCTTTGTGTGGGTGAGAAGTTGAGAATCCAATTTGTAAGGATAAATATAAGGTGTCGATTTCAAAAGTGTATGATGGGGCAGTTGCAGTCAATCCAACGGTTCAGAGTATTGGAAGAGTTATAGATTTTGTAAGGTCTTGTGAAGGAATGGAAAGTGCCCATGAAATGAGTCTAATTAGAAGTCAAGTTAGTGCTATAAGAAGTCAAGGGAGCCATTATTTTCACAAGGGAACGTGTGTGTTCAGTTAGAAGGAATAGATGGATTAGAAGTTGCCATGAGTTAGAGTGGATCAGATATGTTTAAAGAGTTAGTGGACATGTATTGAGGGGATTGGAGAATAGGATAGATGCCTAGAAAGCCCTGAAAGGGAAAGGTGTTGATGAATTGGGAAAGGAGAAAACTTTGCAAACAAGTTGAATTGATACCCCTGATTGGTAGTTTGGTGTGTGTGTAGATGCTCTAAATAAATAAGAAGGCAAGGCAATAAGGAAGATGGTAAATTGTCAAACTGGGCCTTAACTCTCAAGGTACACGAAATCATTCTGGAAGATTTCCAAGATTTAAGGATGGATATGGGAAATCCTCCATGATAATTTCACCCCTCTTTTGGCCACAAATAATTAGAACCATTTAATGTAGCTAGTGACACTGGAGATGTGATGTAAGTTCATTGTGATCTATGCTGCGATGACAAGTGATCACTGGCAAGCATATTGATTATGATGGGGAATGATTGTTTTGAGTGCCTTAAGAAAAAACTTTGTGAGTGCTTTTTTGGTTCTTTCAATTCCAATTTTGAAGTGCTTTGCAACTTGAAGAGATGGAAACTTCTTTTACTCTCACTTGCATTAAGTAGAAAAACCCGTTCCGTGGACAGAGCACAAGGTTAAGACTTGATAATCATGTTCAATTTTGTGAACAAAAAATAGCATCTTCGTTCTGCAAGGGGAAATGTTCCACCAAGTTGAGGATAGACACAGAACCAACACAGATGTTTGCTTCATTATTATGGCTTGGGTGTTACAGCTGGGTGAAGATAAAGCCATCATAAGGATAATTATGGAAACAATTGTTCCTAGGGAGGCATTGGGAGGATTTGATGAAATCTTAGCAAAATCCATCCCAAAATTAGGAATAAATTTTGGGGGACAAGTACAACAACCTTGAGAAAATTGAGGCCATGAAATACTCACTATTTGTATCGTGTTTTGATGAAGATTCTGGAACAAAAGGTTTAGAAAATCCAGGAAAGGCCGGTTGGCAGTGAAGATGGAGATCATAATCCAATTTCTTGATAAAGACATTGAAGGAATGAAACATGACTCTAGATGGACTGGAGTGGGTGACGAAAAACTCCAAGAGAAGTTCTAGCAAAGGAAGAAGGCGGGTGATGGTGGTGAGGATTTCTTAGAAGCAAAAATGAATGCTTGGCTACATGAGTGAATTGAAGGTGTTGTGGCACGAGGTAGGCACTAAGAGATGGTGGACACTCTTCAACAGTACCCTGTATCTTTTTGTTTATCTTCTGCTGGTCTGAGGGTTTTTGAATGTTCGCTAGGCGCTTCTTTGTCCATATTTAAGTTTTAGTTTTTTTGTAGCTGGGCTAGGAATGTCTATTTTGAGCTACTAGGATGACATGGAGAATGTTAAATTTCTTGTGTTGAGAGTTTTGTAATTACACCATTGCTATAACTGTTATACTTGACGTAATGGTCCCCAAATTGTGGTTTTTGGTTTGCCATAATGGTAGATGGCCACTAACCTAAACTATGATTACTTAGGGTTTATCTTCTGCAATATAATTTTTTTCTCACTTTAAATAAAACAATCTCATTACCGAGAAAAGAAGAAAAAAGTCATTTCAAAATTCAAATAAGGAATCTAATACTAAATATTACAACATTATCACAAATGAAAACAACCATAGATATCACCATAGAACCAATACCTTAACAAATAATAACATAAATATCCTAGAATTTGTTAAAACCCAAGAAGCTGATCTAGATGTGTGCAGATTCCTCTAAAAAGAAAAACTTAGCGAAACCATGGCAAGTGAGGTACCTCAAGATTCTACACATGTTGTGATGTGCTATCAACGATGCCGATGAGAAATAATGGGCAGTGTGCGTAGGGAAAATATCAGGAAACTATAGTAAAGCAGAACATTTTCGAAAAGAAACAAGCTAAAACCATTCTCCCTAAAGCCACTGCTTCAATCTTTTCTACAACTAGCAATCGATGGGGTACACCAAAGAGTCTCAAATAGGAACATAATCATAGTCCATTACCAAATGCCCTAGTTTCGCCATAGACCGCAGAGATGGATTTCGAAAATACAAATTACCCAAATGACCAACATGCCTTTTTTTTTTCTTTTCTTATATCCCCTTAACGTCGCAATTGCGATGTTGTCAGGCTATAATTGAAAAAAAAATGCCAAAAACACATTACATCTGCCCACCATCACAAATTCACCCCTAATGTATTAGTGTAACATGACTAATCCCAAAATCAAGTATACATAAATCAATCCATGTCATAACATGACATCACCAAGAACAAATCATACAAACACCTCAATCCTATACAAGCAACTGAAAAGCAATCCAAATACAACTGATCAAAGAATCAAAGGTTATATCGGATAGGTCACACCATTCACCTCAGTTTCACACAAGAACATTGGAAAGCAATAACAATCAATACATCAAAACATCTCATAGAGCATACTAGACACATTACCATGGTTGAGTATAAAAGATTGAGCTCAAAACATCATCATGATATCACAAAACAAAACTATCGAGCCTTTGGTAAACATCATGACTAGCCAAAGCTAAGACAAACCCAAAAACCCCAACACCAGTAAATCACACGTCACATAAAGCACATACAAAATTGAATTTCATAATTCATTAGGTTTTGAAAGCCCTAAAGTTCAGTATTTACTAAAAGTTTTCAGATCAAATCACTGATAATTCTATAATGGAAATCAATTTTCTCAAATAAGAGTTTCAACCCAGAGAACTTCTGAAAACATAAACACAATAGACATGAAAAAGACAAGAATTCAAAGAACGAGCAACTACTGCACAAACCCACAAGATCCTACCTGGATCTGATGCTAAAATAATGAATGCACAAACACGCAAGAATCTTCCTTTTCCTTTGAAAACCCTCTTTTCAAAAATTGGCTCCTCCAAACCTGTGTATCTAGAAATGAGCTCTAATTTCCTTTTTTCCCCCAAATCAAGTCTTTGATCATGTAATCATGCGAAAACCCTTTGTCTTTAATTACTATATTTTAATTTTCATGCACACACTTTATGCAATTTAATTAAAATAAACTTTATTAAATTAAAGCTTTCTCTCCCTTATTAAATCATGCGACATTTTTTATATAATATTTATTAATTTAACTAATAATATTATTTAGAGTTTATTAAAAATAAAACTCCTAAATAAATTATTATTAAATTAAATGAATATAAATACGCCTAAATTAGAAATTTCATTGAAATCTTTTAAATTTAATTTTTTCATGCACATTCAAAGAACTTTTTAATTAAAATATTCTTTTATATTTTCTTTTCCTCCACTTATTAATTAGTATAAGCACTATTTAAAGCATAGTTTATTATTTAAATTAATAAGAATAATTAAAGCTCATTATTTAAATGCAACTCTAATTTAATAATTATTAATTAAATAATCATAATAAACAATATTAAATCTTTAATCTTTTAATCTTTTAATTCTATTCTATCCAACTTCTTAAATTAGATTTAAAAAATAAATTGAAGTACATATTTAATTAATTTCTAATTAATTAAATAACATCATATTCTTATCTTTCTTTAATTAATTTTCTAAATTTAGACCTCTAAATTTAAACTTCTAATTTAGATTTCTAAATTTAAACTTTTTATTTAAAGCATAAATTTAATTAGTTTTTAATTAATCAAATATTCACATATTTTAATATTTTCTTTTTAATCAAATAATATTTATTACGTAACTAATAATATTATTTAGAGTTTATTATTAAAATAGAAATCTTAAATAATATTTGTAGATTGCCCGATACTTGTGAGCATATTCTTTTTTATGGTAGCATTGCTAAAGAAATCTGGTTACTTTTTGGCATTTCATATCCCCATAATGTCACTATATTGGAAATCGTTACTAGTTATATTTCTGGTTTAAAAAAAGGCTCAATCTAATAATGTTTTATGGATATGATGGCATCCAGGCAAGAATGGCATCCTTCAAGACACAAGCCAATGTTTGGTGGAGATGCCCTAACGATGCCCTGGTTATGTAGAGATGGCAGAGTCAAATGGAATAGGTTGTTTCAGTCAAGGGCACAAGGGTAGACTGGGTTTGATGATGGGGTGTATGGAGGCTCAAGGCAGTTTTTTAACTTCTCCCATGCTATACATGATAATGATAGGAGGCCTTCACGGTGGATTGGTAACCAACGAGGCTGGGTTTTTCAGAGCGTCAAAGGCCTGGGAGGAAGGGGAATGGGGCTTCTCAATGTTTTAATGGAGATTTTTCAATACCTCATCACTTTGATTTTGAGTAGATTGAATGGAAGTTTTGGCAATCGAAACATGTTCAACAAGTGAACACGGTGGCAACAAGTATGTCATATGATGCCCTAAACAAAAATATATGTAGGGTTTCCACTCTTCTAATGCAAAATCCCTCTTGGAGTGAATCTGTGAGATGTCTTCAATGTAGGGCTTTGTTTATGAAGTGGTTAGGACATTGGCCTTCTATAAGGGAAATTCAGGAGTGGTTGAATGCTAACTGGGGTGAATATTTTGTGCTCAAGCCTTTAGCTAATGAATTTTTCCTGGTAATTTGTCCTACACCTGATGATAAGAGTGCCATCTTAAATGGAGGCCCATATATGTTGGATGGGAGGGGGTTTCTATGTTTGTGATTGGTAGCCAAATTTTAATCTAGAGACTAAAAAGGTGAAGGAAGTTTTGATTTGGGTTAACCTAAAAAAATTACCATGGGAATACAAGGATGAGGAAACCCTACAGATGATCAGGAATAGTTTAGGGGTTTTCATTAGATCAGAAGAATTGTTGGAAAATAATTGTTTGTATCAATATTCTAAGATTCTGATTAAGATGCAGGGTTGTTATTTTGTGCCTAACCAAATTGCTATTTGCACTCTAGAAGGGGAATTTGCAGTTGTCATTGATGTTGATTATACTGATCATGTTACTCCTCAGGAGCATATTGGTAAAGGGAAAGGACAAGTGGAGAATTTTTGTTTGGATGTGATGAAGTATATTGAGAGGCAGAGGGAAATCATTCCCCATTGGTCTATTTCTTTTTAGGAGGAAATTATTTACAGAGCTGAAACAAAAGTGGATTTCAATGATGGCTTGGAGAATGGCTCCAGTGATGGTGGTTATGGTCTAGGTGTAGATTTGAGTTGCGGGACTGCTGCCCAGTCTACACAAGTTGTGACAAAGACCCCTTACTCCCAACTGTATAATATCTAAGGAGCCCCGAAAATTGTTCCTACCCCTCAAGGTCAAAATTTTTATGTCCTGGATACCTTTGAAAATAATGTTGATGAGGGTGGTAGATAAGTTTTGGATGAGAGAGAGTTATTGCCATAGAGGGAGGAGTGTGTCAATGAGGTGGTGGGGGAGGTTTCAACATTGGTGGGCAAGAATTGGGTGGAAGATGAAATCTTCAAAGATATACAAATATCCCCAATCAAAACTCTAGATTCTTTTTTGGATAGTGAGAAGGAATGAAGGAGGGATGCCCTGGCTTCTGAATCTAAGTTTTCTTGTGATAAGGATATTAGGGCAGATGAGTGTGGGATTATGGATTCATTGGTGATGGAACAAGAGAATTTAATTTGAATGACACCATCAGTAATTAGTAAAACTAAGGTCTCTAAGAAGGAAAAAAAGGGGCCCAAAATCGGCGAGTGTCAAACTTGCCATTGCTGGTTGCGTAGTGGACCAAGCTAAACTGCTGAGATCAGGCAGAGGATACATCTCTTCCCAGAAGCCATGAAGCTACTTTTATGAAATGTCAGGGGCTGTAATGCCCTTGACAAACTGTACTTGGTCAAATGTGTGGTTGATCAAGCTAATTTTGATGTTGTTTTTTTACAAGAGACGAAGTTAATTGGTGAAGGTAGTGTTTTTCTTTCTAAGAAACTCTCATCATGGCGGTGTATGCTAGTAGACACTGATGGTGCATTAGGTGGTTTAGGTGTCTTATGGAAAGAGGCTTTAGTTTGTATTTCTTTGGTGGATTTTGGTTCTTATTGGCAACTTGTGAATATTTCCTCTTTTCAGCTACATATGAGTTTTTTGGCTTTTAACATATATGGGCCATGTCAACTGACCCTTAAATCATAGTTGTGGTCACTCTTGATGGATAAATTGAGATAGTGGGATGGAAGGTTGGTGGTGACTTTAATGCAATTCTATCTTTGAGTGAGAAACTAGGTGGATTGGTTAAATTAAATAGAAGTCATCAGGAGTTTGCTGATTTCGTTCTAATGAATGATTTACAAGATTTACCTTTTTCTAATGGAGATTTTACATGGACTAATCAGAGGAAAAGATTCACCAATATTGCTAAGAAGATTGATCAATTTTTATTAGGTGGTGATTGGAGCAGCACAGGGTGGTTATGCCAAGTTGACATCTTGCCCCTTATAGGTTCTCATGACTTTCTGATTTGTTTAAATATAAGGAATGATTCAACGCTGGAGAATGCTCCTTTTAGGTTTGAAAAGATGTGTATGCATGAAGATGGTTTCTTTGATTTGATTAAAGGATGGTGGAGTATGACTCCTAAACATAAAGGCACCTTTGCTTTTAAGTTTTTAAAGAAATTATAGTTTGTGAAGGAACAACTAAAAGTGTGGAATAGGGTAATGTTTAAGAATATCTTTGATGAAAAGTTTAAGTTAGAGAAATAGTTGGCAGAAGAGAATGAGGTTGTGATGGCTGGGTGTATGGACGATGCTTTATATCAACAAGAGTTGAATTTGAAAAAAGAATATGATATAGTTTTACAGAAGGAGGAAATTTTTTGGAGACAAAAGTATTGAGAATTATGGCTTAAGGAGGGTGATCAAAATACTAAATACTTTCATAATTCAGTTAAGGAAAGGAGAATAGTCAATAAGATTTTCTCTATTAAGAACTTGGATGGGGTTACTATTACGGATCAAGCATAGATTAATGGTGAGGTAGTAAAGTTTTTCAAGGATTTGCTAGGTGCTCCACACAATGTAGCCTTCGAGGAGGATTGTCAAGGTTTGCTGGATGGTATTCCTAAGTTGATTTCAGATGCCTAGAACAACATGTTGACTCATCCAATGTCAATGGAGGAAGTTAAAACTACCCTTTTAAGTATGGGAAGGGATAAAATGCTTGGTCCAGATGGGTTTCTAGCTCTTTTCTTTTAGGAAGCATGGGATTTTGTCGAGCAGGAACTTTGGGAGGTTGTAGAGGAATCTAGAAGGAAGGAATTTGTGTTTAAAGATCTAAAAAATACCTTTATCTCACTCATGCCCAAAAAAGGGGAAAGATAAAATTTTAACAGCTTTAGGGCTATCTCCTTATTTACCATAGTTTATAAGGTGATTTCTAAGGTTATGGTGAATAGGCTTAAGTTGGTTTTGCCCACAATTATTTCCTCAGAACAGAGTGGTTTTTCTCCTGGAAAGTCTATCTTTGAAGGAGTTATTAAAGCCCATGAAGCCATACATTTATTGAGATTAAACAAGGAGGTTGGGATGATGATTAAATTGGATATATGAAAGGCTTATGACAATGTGAACAAGCCTCTTTTGTTAAAGGTTCTTGATAAGTTTGGGTTCGGCAGTTGTTGGTGTAAATGGATCTTCTCTTGTATTGATTCCCCCCACATCTCGGTGTTAGTTAATGGTAGCCCTCAAGGTTTCTTTCAAATAGAGAGAGGTATTCGTCAAGGAGATCCTTTATCTCCCTTTCTTTTTATTATTTTGGTAGAAGTGCTAGGGAGAACAATCTCAAAAGCAAAAAAGGATAGAAGGTGGAGAGGCTTGCAGGTTGCTAGAGGTATTGATTCAGTTACACATTTACAGTTCGTGGATGACAATTTTTTAATGGGTGAGGCAAGTGTTAAGGAGGCTTGTTGTATTAAAAATGTTATTGAGGAGTATGGAAAAGTGTCAAGGTAGTTCATTAATTGGAAAAAATCTAAGATCTTCCTTTTTAATACTGCAAGTAAGATTCAGTCTAAGATATGTCAAATTTTGGGGTTGAGGCATGGAAAGCTACCAAATAAGTACTTAGGTATACTGCTATTTCAGGGTAGAAATAATTCTAATTTATGGAAAGAATTGATTGATAGTTGCATTAAGCGCTTGGATGGTTGGAAAGGGAGGTGGTTGTCCTTTGCAGGAAGAATTTTACTTCTATGGATGGTAATTTCAGCTATTCCAACTTTCTCTATGAGCTGTTTGAAAATCCCGGTGGAGGTGTTAAGGTATATTGAATAGAGGATGAAGAAATTCCTTTGGAATGTTACTCAAAATGAGGAGAAAATTCCTTTGGTAGCATGAGAGTCTTTGTGCCAGTCAATGAAATAGGGGGGAGTGGGTCTTCATAGATGGCAAGATGTCAATAAGGCATTGGGAGAAAAGTTGGTTTGGGATATGTATGAGCATCCAGAAAAATTATGGGTCAAAATACTACAGGCTAAATATTCTGACTCTAGGGACCCCTTGATAATTCTTACTGTCAGGAACCCTCTGAAGGGATTAGCTGTTTGGAATTTCTTGTTGGGTTGCAGGCCTATCATCACTAAACATATCTCTTGGCACATCGGTAATGGGAAAAAGCCTCCTTTTGGCATGACTCTTGGAATGGGTTGAGTAGGTTGGCTAATCTAGAGGGAGTTGAAGATCTTATTCCAATAATGGAGGCTGCATGGGGTAACACAATGGATTGTTATGTGGAGGAGAGGCAATCAGAGATAGGCTCTTGCTGGGTCTGGAAGGACTTCTCCAATTTGCAGTTGTTAGAGGAACATAAATTGAGACTAAAAGGTATTTTTCAAGAGAGATAGATTAATTTGAGTTATAAGGAGGATAGGATTATCTGGTGTGCTTCCAAGAGTGGATGTTACTCAGCTAAGCTGGGTTATCAACTTAGTAGAAAGGTCACTGTTTCTGATGGGTGGCCCCATAAGTTGTGTTGGAATAAATTATGTTTGCCCAAGGCTGGACCATTTGCATGGTTAGCTTTGAAGGGTAGGATCCTAATGGATGATAGGAGGTATAAGTTCAAGTTTGTAGCCTATCTCGTTGCGCTCTATGTCTAAACGTGATAGAAACTACAAATCATCTTTTGGTACAATGCGATTTTGCTCAACAATTTTGGATGCATTTGAAGATGCATCTATGCTGGTCTGCTCCCCTACTAGATTCTCTTCAAGGCTTGTTTCAAGGTTTTCAAATAGCTTTTAAAAAATCTATTTACTCAAATATTTGGGTTGTTAGTCCAGCATTAGTCATTTGGGAAGTGTGGAAGGAGCGTAATAGGCAAATCTTTCAAGACAGATTAGAAAGTGTGGATAGGGTTTGGGAAAGAATTCACTGAGCTATTGGAGAATGTATTGAATGTTAATGGAATGTTATAGCACCCGAGGAGAATCTTTAATTGTTGGGACAACAGGGTGCAAATTTTTTGGCCTGGGATTAAAATTAAATGGGCCAATGATGGAGGACTGGAAGGTAAGCTGAAAGTTGATAAGAAGGAGGTTAGGTGGCACCTACCAATAGGGGATTGGATTAAAATTAACTTTTTTGGTTCTTTAAAAGGGAATAAAGGTTTATCAAGTGTAGGGGCAGTGGCTAGAAATGGATGAGGGGATTTTATTAGTTTTGCGATGAAATGGCTAGTAGATAGCACTAATAATGCGGTGGAGATAGAGGCTGCACTTCTAGTAGTTTTATTAGCTAAAAAATTAGGTGTTAATTATCTTCACCTTGAAGGGGATTCAAAAATTGTGGTAGATGGTATTGTTAAAGGTTCTATGCAAGCATGGTTCTACCAGAATCTAATACAAAAGATTAGAGAGGACCTAGAAGCTTTTAATAATTGTAAGGTGAGTCACGTGTATAGGGAGGGTAATGTGGAGGCAAACAAGCTGACAAATTGGCCAACAATATTCCCCCAAATTAATACAATTGTATTTGATGACTTTCAAATGGTACGATTGGATGGGTGATTTGGCGTTGGTGATGGGTAATTATGGTAGTGTCAGTTATTTATTGTTGGTTGGTGAAGTTTTGTTGGATTTGATGGGGCTGCGTGTGAGAAGATTAGTAAGAATGAAGTTTTGCAATTTTTTTTGGATTTTAGATGTGTGTCAGCAGCTAGGTTTGTTTCGACAGCGATAAATGGGACTCAATTTTGAATGGATGCCTTAAGTGTGCGAGGCAAGTGCTTTTAGGTGAATTGAAGTTGGATGTTTCATTTATGAAATGCGGTGAAGGCAATGTTTATCTCTAGTTATCTTATTGGTGCATGGAGAAGACGATTGTAATGGAGACCTCTTTTGCTATGGACTCAAACAGGCAACTTAAAGCATTTAAAGGGCCTTTTAGTAAGGAGAGGTTGAAGGGCTTGCTAAAGATAAAAATCGAAGGGATGATTGAGGCAGTTTTGGATGTTATTGGTGCCTAGTTTCAGGAGTAAATAATGAAACATCGCTCTAATCTTGATGTTATTGTGATGGTAGTGGGGTGGGGGCTGGAGTTAAACAAAACCATGGAGGAAGTCAACTATGTTGCAAGATCACTATTTGAGGAGGACATGTTGGGAGGCCTGGATTCCATCCTAGAGTGGTCTGTTCCAGGCATTGGGTCAGACTTTTCTGAGTGTTTTGAAGATAAGGATGAAGGAAGGCACTATGGCTACATCCCCTTTCTGTGATGGAAGGCAAAGGCAGATAAGTCTTCTTTGTATAAAGCAGCCAAGGATGCCCGGGAGAAGCTACGAGAGGAGTTAAGTTGGGTAGAAGGCGGGGAGGATCAACTAGAAAATGAGTGGGTAAATTTTCCACGTTGATGGCCCAACCCACAAGGTAGGAGAGCTATCTCCGAAAGTTAGGGGTACGCATTGATGGATTGTTGGTATGCTATGGGTGTTGCTAGGTTAGTTTGTGGTGGTTTAAAGTTATTTTTTGTTATTAGGTGACAATTATGTATGTAATTTTTGTGGCTTTGAAATAGTGTAAAGGGTTTAGGCTAGGGGTAGGATGGTTAGGGATATTTTGTCATGGCTATTGTATTGTATCAAAATTCTGGTAGGCAGCTGTAGGTTGACGTTTATGGATGGAGGGCTTTTTGTTAATGATGGTTCGATGCTCTTTGAAGGACTTGTATCTAACTATTTTATTTTTTATTATATATATATATAACCTTACCAATAAAAAAAATAGAAATCTTAAATTATTATTATTAAATTAAATAAATATAAATATGCTAAAATTAGAATTTTAATTTAATCATTAAATTTACTTCTTTTATTTAATTAATTTTTCAATTAATTAAATATATTAAATATTGAATTTTCTATATATAATTTTCATGCAACAACTTTAAGCAATTTAAATTAAAATATCTTTATTAAATTAATTTTCTTTCTTAATTTAATTAATCATGAGATGTTTTTAATATTATATTTATTAATTTAACTAATAATATTATTTAGAGTTTATTAATTAAAATAAAACTCCTAAATAAATAAATATTAAATTAAATGATTATAAATATGCCAAAATTAGAACTATAACTTTATCTTTAAATTTAATTCTTAAATTTAATTAATTTCTCAATTAATTAAATATAATTAAATATCAAATTTCTTTATAAAATTTCCATTAAATTAAATCATTAAATTATCTTTTAATTTGATTTAATTATAACAAAAAATCACAATAGACCCACAAAACCAAATATGACAACTCAACTAAAGACATAGGACAAAAATCAAATACCAGGGTTAAAATTACAAATTCATGTCACTTGACGAATTCAGACGGGTAAAATAACTCAGATACTTGTCCTACTTTCTAGGACAATTGGATTAGGGTTTAAGATTTGGACTCAAGAGTTATCTCCCCACTTATACTATTGAAATATTGCTATAGAGTATGCTCATCCTAGCAATTCAGGGAAGTTGATATCTAGTACCTGCAATCTGCATAAAATTCACACATGTACAAACACGATATTCTAAACTAAATAGGCAATGGCAAGAAGTGGTTCATTGTGTAGATCCCAACTATCAGGTGACTACGACTCCCTTCCTCAACCACATCATAAATGTCAAACACAAAGAAAACATACACACACACACCATACACATGCAAGTATGGGGTAAGTATCCCTAGAAACTACATAAAAATTATTTGTCTAACTAACATCATTCAATAACCGAAATAATTGGCACTAAGTACCTCAACACACACACACACACACACACACACACACACACACACACACACACACACACACACACACACACACACACACACACACACACACACACACACACACACACACACACACACACACACACATCAACTGAATATGAAATACAACTAATCAACTCCAATAATCCAACATCACTAATCATAAAACATAATAATAGAACAAGCGTAAAAGAATCCAGTCAAAACAAATCAGCAAAGTCAAGTAGGGGTAGGCATTACATAATTTGACTCAGTTTTTTGCAAGAATTATGGGCTCAATATGTGCTTGAAATATTTGTGTGTATTTTGTGATATTATCTTATTTTCATTTGTAACTTGAAAAGTAAAATCATATTTGAAAATCTTTGTCACAGAAAGAGTTATAAATTATATATTAAAATAATTAGTATAAATTATATATACAAATTATCGATGTCAATACGAGTAATCCATGTCATCTTTAGTATAAATAAATTATGAATAATAATTTGCTCTCTACATGATTTATAGTATGTAACATTGTTGTTGTATCGTATGTTGTCATATAACTATTTCAATGTTAATTATTTGCGTTATTATTCATAAATATGACATTATTTTTGTCTAAACATTTCTCTTTCGCTACAAATATAAGATGGCTACTCAAAAATTGTCCCTTTGATTCTACTTTGTTCATAATGTTCTCTACCTAGACCTAGTGATTAGGTAATTATTTTATCTCCATTTAGTATTCCATGTAAAAATACCAAACTATCATATTCCTCAATTTAGCAAGAATATTAGTAATGAGTTCACATATTATCTAGACATTGCATCGAATACCAATTTATTGAATTTCAAATTATATGATTTTTTATAAATGTTTCAAATAACTCTTTTTTTTTGCTTTTTTTTTGAGAAAAGTGATTTGAAATATCCATTGAATAATATTCTACCAATTATTTGAAAACCACTCTAGCATCTTGCTACAAATAAAATGTGTGTAAAAACATAGATCTGTGTCACCTTTTAGGATTTCTAAACTATTTTGGTCAAATCTCATTTCTCTACCAAAACTTGACTTTAAAAAAGAACTAGAAATACCCTTTTATAGATATTAGAGTCAATATCATCAAAATATAAATTGCATAGTGTTTTGATCAGTTATAACATGTTCCAAAATATTATAAGTAGACTTTTTAACATTTGAGAAGATGCTAACTCAAAAAGGATAAAGAAATAAATAGTAAATTAGAGAAAAAAATTAAATTTATATTTATCCCTAGAGGAGAGAGCCCTCTTCAAGAATATGTATTTTTTTTTTCAAAAAGTTGTAGATTTGATAGGGAAGTTTTGACGGGAGGAAAAAACTGTTAGTTTCTAATAAGGTGGACCTTGAGTATTTATATGAAAGAAAAAATTCATAAAAAACCAATATTTTTTTTTTCTATCTCCAAGCTATATATGTCATCTATAACATATTTTCAAATAAGAGAAAAAGAAGAATATGATTTTCATATACTTGTTTGATGGGAACAACACCCTATATTTTTTGCAGTTACAAAAAAAGACTTCAATTTTTTTTTTTAAATGAAAAAAAATCACTTAATTTATTTCTAAAAATTATAGGAGCAAAATTCATTCAATTTTTCACATTTCATCAATTTACATCATCTTCAAATTCTAAACACAAATACTATTTTTATGTCATAAAAGTTGAATAATTTGTGTTCTAGGATCCTTTTTTTTAATAAAAGGTGACACAAGTTTGTGTCTTTACCCATGTGCATTTGAATATGTAGTCACTTAGTCACTAAATGGAAAATAAGTACATGGACATGCCATATTCATTAGTTTGGCTTTGCATTCGTATAAAATTGTGTACATTGTAGAAACAACATAAATTAATTTATTCCATATAATATATACATTTCCTAGGGCTCCAACTCATATTTATACCAAAAAAAGTTCACATTTTGCAAACAATTTATAAAATTTCTTGTTGGTCACATCATGTAATTCTATAAAAGAAAATTATATATGTAAGAAAAGTGAACTATACACAAATCAAAAATCCTAACACTATATAATGCTACAAATGATATAGGTGAAACTGAAAGAAAAATTCCCCCTTTACAACCATCTCAAGGGTCAAATCTTAAATATCATTTATATACAATAGCTTTTCATGTCTTTCCATCCTTTGAATGCTAGGTTTTTTAAGGATTTTTTTTAACAATGGGACATTAATGTAACTTTATTTATTTCAAAAGGATTGATTTTATTTATAAGAATGACTTCTATTATGATACATGTTTGGAGACCAAAATATTTTCAACTTTATGTTGTGTAAAACTTCAAATATGCTTTTTAATCAAACACCTATTCATGTATCCCTTGCACCTTGTTTTAGGTGCATGAGCTAGTGTACACATAATCTATCATGGTAAAAGCTTATGTAGGGGACAAAATAGAAAGATGAAAATAGTGGTGCAAATTATTTGAAGCTAGCATCAAATAGAAGATTAATATCATCAATGTGTCATCCAAACTAACAAAGTGGGATTCTACAAGAAAACATAAAATGGTAAGTAGACATGCATTCTGATGAGGGGCTTATAAAAAAATGATAATAATTTCTTGGTGCAGAGAAGGAATGGAAATCATGAGTGATTCAATTCCAAATTTTTATGTATTGTTAGGTGATGTGTGAGATGATACCTTAATGTAGCCCATGCAACTACATTATCCATCCTCAAATGGTGGTCTCTCAAAAAGGTTTATAGGTGAGATTATATGATAGTTTTGTATGTGTTCAAATCTGAGGCTTAGGTAATGGAATATCACAAGAAATAATAATTTGGTCCATCGCAATACTTTTATAATTGATGAAATCATCTTCTATATGGTTATTCATTACTACAACTTTTGAGGCTCTTTCTCGAGGCATTGACTAAATAGCTGAATATTTGCATCGACTAAATAGCCAATGCCGTTACCTCCCTTACTTCTATCAATTGCTACAAAATGTATTGCCTAACACAATTTGACCCACGTCTATTTACAAATGTTATTTTTAACTTTTATTTTATTTTATTCTGTGTACTTTGATTTGACCCATTAAATGGGCACTAATGTTAGGTAAAATAAATTATTATATGTTCTATTCACCATAGTAATTAGACTTGTTCAAACTTTTATGAAGTTTATTTAAAATAATTTATGAAATAGAAAATGAATATTTATAATTGTCAAAATATATTATGAAATATATTATAATATTAAATAGACAAATAAATTTATTAGAATGTAAGAAAATGATATGTCAATATTATTTTTATTTAATCATCAAATAATTTAATATTTAATTTTAATTGTATGGTTGAATACTAAATCATTTGATGATTAGATAAAAACAATTTTAACTTAGGATTGTATATTATAGACCAAATTTAACATATAATTATCTCTTCTTACATAATAATAAATTTACTTCTCTATTTAACTTTATAATATATTTTGACAATTATAAATATTATTAATTTTTAGTTTCAATTAAATTTTATCAAAACTAATAATAAATATAGTGAAATTGTAAATTTTTAATAAAATAATTTTTTACAATAAATTTTAAAATTTTGATATAAACTTTTTGGAGAACTAATATGCTAAAGTCTATGTGAATATTATAAAATAAAAATAAAAATGATATGATATTTAGTTGAAACTTTAATAAACTTATTTTATACATTAATTATTAAATTAAATTATTTTAAATTATTTTTAAAATAAATTTATATAATGTTTAAATTGTTTAAAATAAATTAAAGAATAAAAATATATTACTTAACTATTATGATATTAAATTATTATCTTAGTAATTTAATATTTTATAAACTTAATTATAAAATATTCAACATTTAAAACAAAATTGCTTCATTAACCCTAGATTCATAATGGTTGATTCAAATTTAATGAGCAAGTAAAAAGTAAAACTCTCTTTTTAATTTTTTTGTCTTTAAGAACCATAGACTTGCACTAGTAATTTTGTTTTGAAAAATTAAAATAAAGTACTAGTAATTTTGTTTTGAAAAATTAAAATAAATCTATTATATTATAATTAACTTGAAAAGTAAAATTAAAAATTAATTTAATATTTTATATATAATTTTATAAATGAACAATAGGTCCAAAAATAGATATTTATTTAATTATTTTTTTTTACATTTAATCCTAAATTTTATAATAAGTTATAAATTTGTGAATTCTTATTTTAAATTTGTTATAATAATTCTTTATCTTCTAAAATATAGATACTCTAATAAATCATTATATAAATGTTTTCTAACAAACATTATATAAATGTTTTCAATATAATTCTTTTGAATTAGAAAAATAAAATAAAAGTCAATTAAAAAAAGAAGTCTCCACCCTATTTAGGCGACTAATAAAACATGCAAATTCTCTATAAAGTATTTTAAATTCTCCATAACACACAAGTCAAGTGAGGCATTAGAATTTATTGAAACTAACAGAAGTAATGGAAATAACCACACTCGATATATCCATTTCTTAATTTCTTAATTTTATTTTATTAAAAAATTTACAAATTCACTATATTAATTATTAATTTTTTTGATAAATTTTAATTGAAAATAAAATTTATAATTTTTAAAATATATTATAAAGTTAAATAGACAAGTAAAATTATTATTGTGTAAGAAAGAGATAATTATATGTTGAATTTGGTCTATAAGATACAATCCTAAGTTAAAATTGTTTTTATTTAATCATGAAATGATTTAGTGTTCAACCATAGAATTTAAATTAAATATTAAATTATTTGATGATTAAATGAAAATAATATTGACGTAGGATTGTATCTTATAGACTAATTTTAACATATAATTTTCTTACATTATAATAAATTTATTTGTCTATTTAATGTTATAATATATTTTGACAATTATAAGTATTCATTTTCTATTTTATAAATTATTTTAAATAAACTTCATAAAAGTTTGAATTGATATTTGAAATTGCACTTCTAAGATAATATTATTCAATAATTAAAAAATAATAATTCCTTCCCTTTATTAAACATTTGAACAATTGCTATATTATTATTTATTTACACTTAATTACTATGATGAATGGAACATATATATTTAACTTTATTTTAACCAACATTACTGCCCTTAATGGGTCAAATTGAAGTACAAATAATAAAATAAAAGTAAAGAATAACATTTGTTTCAATTGGGGGTCAAATCGTGCTCGACAGTATATTTTGTAGTAATTGACGGAAGTAAGGGAGGTAATAGCACTGGCTATTTAGTTGGTGCAAATATTCGGCTATTTAGCTGGTGCCCTTTTTCGATAGTGTACCATTGATATTGCTATGCCAAGCCATCGCAAACCTGACAGAGAGAAGTATCAAATCCATTCCATCACAAGCGTTTAATGGTTGGTCTACCCATCACAAGTTCAACAGAAAAAGTCATCACAAATTACAGGTAGGATGCCCAGAATGTGCAATGAATAGGGCATCGCAAAAATTGAACCACTATCGATATTGCGGCAACATGTCATCGCCATACTCAAACAAATTTATTGACACTCATCATTGCTCACCTTGGCCTTGCGACACCATGTTTGATGGTGATGTGGTATAACCGATGACTGTCCATCAGAAATTGTCGACGATCTATCGTCAAAGTCGGTTGAATACACTATCACAAATTTAAGTCAAGTGTCAATATTGTGACAACAACACTTGATTTAAAAAATAAAATAAAAATCAATTTGGATTGCCGACTGCATGATCATTATCATAATTAATAACAAGGCCTAGGCTTGTTCATGCCCATCATATGATTATGTGACATGAAATCTAAATAATCCTTTATTGGTCTTAACTTTTCTTCCCACATAGTTTTCGCATTCATTCATTCATTTAGTAGTAGTAGTAATATTACCAACTATACCATACTGTACTATGTAGAGACATACTATACTAATGATCATGAGTAATAAATATTCCTAGGCTTGTTCATGCCCATCATATGATCATGCATAAGGCAATCCAAATAATCCTTTATTGGTCTTAGCTTTTCTTACAAATACTCTTTTGACACCAAGAAAGCTTGTTCATGCCCAATTATACAACATGACCATTCCCGTGGCATTCATATATTTATTTAGTATATCTACTAACCCTTAGCCACACACCATATAAACATGTACGTGCACACACACACACACACACACACACCCTAGCTTATAGCTTTTATACCTTTTTTTGTATAGGGATTTGATGTGATGTTCTCACCACGTTCTCTTTGCTCTCTCTCTCTCTCTCTCTCTCTCTCTCTCTCTCTCTCTCTCTCTCTCCTCTTTACATATACAAAAATCAATGATAAAGATAAACTAGGGGGTTGTATAATGGAATATTTTGTTGATTTGGGGGAATGGAAGGGAAACTAAGTCATTAAATTTTGATTGATTGTGTTATAACTTATGCCCCTACATGGTTTTTTCATTCATTCATTCATTTAAGATTTAGGAGTGAATATTCATTTTGTCTCTTGTTGTCATTGTGATCTATGTCTCTACAATGATCTTTGTTTAGTGGAGAAGGAAGAAAGGGAAAAGGAAAAGGAAGGGTCTTGTATGCACAACGTTGTACAAGTGGCTTACATACAACCATATTAGTGGCCATTAAGAGCAACAAGAGGCTTGATTAGTTAGTAGTAGTGGTGGTAGTAGTTATAGTACTAACTATACCATACTATACCATGTAGAGATAGACTATACTATAATCATATATAATAAATATGCCTATGCATGTTCATGCCCATCATATGATCATGCAACATGCAATCCAAATAATCCTTTATTTGTCATAGCTTTTCTTACACATACTCTTCTAACACCAAGCATGCCTGTCTATGGTCATGTTTTTCTTCCACATTGAATCTATTATGAAATGATAGTTTACAGTAAAAAGGCAGGTATCATATGCACAAATTAGGATTGTGTGTTCAATGTATTTGTAATTGACCTTTTGTTGACCATATATCTCCCTAAGTAGAAGACAAGTGCCTTAAAAAGTGGTGGATTCAAATGATTTGATGATGTGTGGAATTGTGATCTGACAACTAAATATAGATAGTGATATTATCATAATTGCAAAAGGTTATTGTCAACAAGTTTCTTGTGGCCCCCTAAAGCATATGACCATAATAGATATTATTGTATTAACTTGAAATAGATATTATTGAATAACCTTGTAGATTCTTGTGGGGTTGTGATAAAGATTATATTTACTAAGACTAATGATTTTATTAGCAACAATAGATTTAAGGTTTATTCATCAAATACTTTTTTTAAAATCTAAAGTTTGTAATAACAATATTAAGGCACATTGCTATCTTGTAATGAGTTGATTCAAAGTGCAACATAGTTGAAGGATTAGAAGTTTCTCTTCTTTGGTGGTGATCGTAATTCATAACCTACTAATGTGTTTTTTATGTGAATAAAAAGAGTGGAGGATAATTGAAACAATCTATTTGTTTTCTAACTTGTAGCACAAATGCAATCCCCTAGCCCAACTATACAACACAATCATTCCCATGGCATTCATATATTCATTTAGTATATCCAGTGACCCTGAGCCACACACCATGTAAACATGTACATGCACACTGTATATATACCAAAAAGATATATATACATGCCCTAGCCTAGATTCCTTTGTTTTACACAGATTTGATGTGGTGTTCTCACTATGTGCTCTTCACTCTCTCTCCTCTTTACATACACACAAATCAATTATAAAGAGAAAAAATAGGGCTGCACAATGGAATATTTTTTTGAGTTGGGGAAATGGAACTTGGAAAACTAAAAGTCATTAAATTTTGATTGATTGTGTTATAACTTCTTCCCCCACCCAGTTTTTCTATTCATTCATTCATTCATTTAGGATTCAGGAGTAAATATTCATTTTTTCTCTTGTTGTTCCCTTGTTATCTATGTCTTTGTAGTGTAGTACAAGTGGCTTACATACAACCACATTAGTGGACAACAAGAGTACTAGTAGGCTAGCTCAGTTAGTAGTGGTAGTAATAGTACCAAATATACCATACTATATTATACAGAGAAAGACTATACCATGATCATAAATAATAAATGTGTCTAGGCATGATCATGTAATAGGCAATCCAAACTATCCTTTATTGATCCTAATTGTAGCCTCACAAACTCCTTTATGTTCCCCTACCACCTAATTTTGCATTCACTTACTTTCTACCATTTTTGAGAACACATGTATTCATGCACATGCATATTCTCTCCCTTGGGATTTTAAGATACATCATAGGAGGAGCTTTTAATAGGCTTGCCCCACAAAACCAAAACTCCTCCCCTCCCCCCCCCTCCATCCTTCAATGATAATCATGCAGTTTGAAACCCTCTCTCAGTCTTACAAAGACTGAAAAATGTATGCAATGCATCTAACCCATTAAGAATGATGAACTTTTATGTTACTTTGCTACAAGTCCATAAGAGAGTTGCAATGATGGTTGTGTAGTGTAGGTGGAAGTGAATGATTGTAACCAAATGGGAAATCTAAGATATCAAGAAGAGTAAGAGAGTAGTAATTTTTGCCAAATAATATTATATCTTTCAGATATGGATCCCAATTCTATACCTAATTGAAGGCCTATAACCTTGCTGAATTTTCCTTCCAAGATCGTGACTGAAACACTTGTTCTTCATATTTGTATTTTCAGTAATGGTAATGGTATTATATTGTTGTAATATTTAGAATAATTGGGGGGGGGAGGGGTTGAATCAATTATTCTCATGTCCAAATATACCAATTCAACATTTTCTAATTTCAAAAAACTTATACAAATTCATTAAACCACTTGGTCCATATAGCATCTCATAAGAAACTAACTCATTCATTCATAACTTAGTTCTTTGTTTAGTATATTTTAACTATTAGAAATAAAACAATAGTAAACGACATGCATCACACATTTATGACACTAGGATTTCACATGGAAACCCAATTTGGGAAAAACCACCAAGTAATTTGCTACCCCTTTTCAGTCTTCTGAAGTAAGCTCAATTAAGAGCCAACCTTATTAAAGGTTACAAAATACACTATTAGGTGTGATCATGTCAAAGCATTTAATTACCCTATTAGGAATGGCCTTATTAGAGGACTTTGGATCATTCCATTAGAATGTCACCTTGATTAAAGGATTTGCAAAATGATTGTTAGGTCAACCTTGATTAAAGAATTTTGACTGCCACAATGGTTAGAAACTAACAACACATTTGAAATGTTTAGATATAACTCACTTTGCAAATTCAGATCTCCATTCAGCTCATTTGGTGGTTCATTAATTGGTCTTCATTATGATCTCCATCTCTAATCTGCTTGGCAACCCTTTAAGAAATCACACTTCACCAATCTTCTCACTTTCCCTATGCTATTCTATTCTTCATAGGTTCTCCACAAAATCACCAATCAATAACAAACCAACTTGAGAAAAAATCCTTCATGCCTCTTTAAATAAGTATCTTTTATGTTTTGCCTCTTAAACATCACCATAGATCTTAGGGTTTGATCAAATTTAATGAATATATCCTTCATTTTTTCCTTCTACTCCTTTCTTGATACTTATAGACACTTATCTTTGAATCCTTGTCTTTGATTGCATAACAAAATCAATTCATGCATTAGATAAATGAGCTCATCAATCCTTATCATCCATGCATTTTGACTAATCCATAAATTTAATTATGTCAGCCTCAAACTCAATTCTTTCACAAAATATTATTTTGTTGACACATGACCATCATTGTGTTCTTCTACTCAGTCAACACTATTTAGCTCGATCACTATTGTGTTAGAAAGTAAAGTCCACCCAAGATAACTGAGAGAGTGGGGGTATAGGGGTGAGATTAATTACCAGATCAGTACAACTTTTTTCAACCTTGTTTAAACTTAAACATGTGATCTATAATAACAATAAGAAGATGCACATACACAATAGCACTAGTTATGTTAACTAGGGAAACATTAGAGGAAAATCCCCAGAGGGAATGGTACCCATAGAATGATGTATTAATATAAATGTTCCTTGTAAGAGGATGAACTTTATTAGGAGCCAATAAATTACATTTAGTACAATTAGTCCCTGTTAGGGGACTTTGAATCCATGTTAGGAGATTCCAACCCTATTAGGAGTTATGCCAACCCTGTTAGGAGTTGTAGAAGGTAGAGGAGCTCGGTATCTAAACAAATTTAGGAGAAAGACCACTAATCTCACTATCCAACTATCCTATGTATTATTCCTTTTAGAATAATATAAATGCAACTAATTTGAATAACTTGAACTCTTTCTCTATCCTCTTACTCTTGCAATACCGCACCTAATACTTCTCATATCTTAATACTAGATCTTCAACTTCGCATCATGATTATCCCTTTGATCACTTACTCACACTTACCAATCTTCAAAAATCTAATCCAATTCCTCTTACAACTCATACATTTCATTACAAGGAAAATAACTTTCCTTTATACCATGTCCTCAGAATAGTTCATTGAGTTGACCTTGAGAGTTTCCAAATTAATTAAAATAGGACCTCATTAAGATAACACACTACAACACGTCCTTTTCACAATTATAAAATATTATTGGCTCACAGTCTTCAAAACTTCTCATACATGCAACCTCATACTTCATGCACTCATTGGCATCATCGTCATATTGTCTACTATCTTTTTCTAACTTCGCTCATCTAGATTCTATCCCTATTAGGAGATACAATCCAAACACCATAAATCACTTCTAAGGTACTTTGTCTATACATTGTCTTTTGTAAATCACAAATAACTCTCACATGTCTTTGAATTTTTGCATGCCCACTTATCCATATTATCAGGTGACTATGTAGAACATGTCCTCAACTTCACTTGACTTTCAAGCTTCTTTTGGTCTTCTTTATTTAAAGAATCAAAATTAATATCTTTGAATCCTGCAAAACTAATGGGGACAAAACCCAAGAACAAAATGGACACAACAGAAAAGGGAAAATTATATTAACTGAGAAAATAAGCTAGTACAACAGTACAGGAAAATAAACTTCAAAACATGCCCTAAGGGCTTACAATAGCATAAATCTAGAGATAATTTCTCCTTACAGTAACTCCTCTCAAACTCCACTCCGAACTGCCTTTTACAATGCCAAAAATCTCCTTAAATAGACCCTGGAGGGTTAAGGACTAGGAGTACATTCTAGAAAGTGCTATTAGGCATCCACCGACCAAATAGAAGGTTCCGGAAGCTGTGGTAGAAGTTGGCACAAATCTAGAAGAATCTAGAAACGGTAACCAAACTTTCGGGAGGCATAACTTTTGAACCGTAGCTCCGATTGACGAACCGTTTACATTTTTGGAAAGCTCTCGAAGTGCTCTATAGCCCTATGGACAAGCTTCGATATCCCCCATTTTTTGGCCCTTTTAGAGGTCATTTAATGCCCCTAACCTAACTTTGAAGCATTCTTAGGAGGTCTCCAAAACTTGAAAAATTTCAATAACTTTCAAACCGTGGGGCCTTTTGACCTGATTCTTTTTCTGGAATGCTCTAAATCACAATTACATTCATTTGGCCAATTCACACCTTCTAGGTCACCAAAATGATGGCCAAATTGCATGCTCCTATTTTTTTGAGATTTTCTAGCACATTGATAGTTGAACTGTGAGAGTTGGAACCTTTATTTGACCCAAATGGGTATCCAAAAATGTATAGACATGAAATAGAAACTAAGTCTAAGTACATTTTTTTTGGGTGACATAGGATTGCCCTTATACCTCTGGATGCTCCTGCATCAGACACCCAGGGTAGATTGAAAAGTGACCCTGTCACTTTATGGATGGTAGCAGAAATCCCAAATGGGAAACCTCAGCTGCTGAAATCCAAGTTGAGTCCTCGATCGACCGTCCTTTCCATTTGACCAAATACTCTTCATACTGCCTATTTCTGGTACTCATACCCACACGATGATCTAGAATGTCTTCTATCTCCTCCTTCTTAGAAGCACGACTTGGACATGGCTCTAACACTAGCTCCTCATCTGCACCATCATCATGATACTCTGTTAAATCTGCAATGTTGAAAATGGGAGAAATGTGAATACCATTTGGCAGCTCCACCTCATATGCATTTCGTGAGTCATGTTTCTTCAAAATTTTGCAAGGGCCAAATTTCTTCATTTTCAGCTTGTTGTAAGTACCGGCTGGAAATCTTTCTTTTCGTAAGTGCACCATGACTAAATCTCCTACTTGGAATTCCTTATGTCTTCTCCTTTGATCAGCCCTAGCTTTATACTCTTGATTCATCTTGGTTATGTGTGCATGAACCTCCTCATGTAGACGCTTGATATGTTCAGCAAATTCCTCAGCTTTAGCACTCATCCTCTCCCCGTGTTCTATCTTCCTCAGCTCTGGTGCAGTCCTTGGGCTATTCCCATATACAATTTGGAATGGTGATTTTCCAATACTCCTATTTACAGAGTTATTATAAGCAAACTCTACCTGTAGTAGAATCAAATCCCATCCCTTGGGCTTATCCCCAACTAAACATCTCAACAAATTGCCCAAACTTCTATTTACCACTTCTGTTTGGCCGTCAGTTTGTGGGTGATGTCTGGAACTGAATTTCAAGTCTGTTCTCAACTTTTTCCATAATGTCCTCCAGAAATACCCCAAAAATTTAGTGTCTCTGTCAGAAACTATACTCCTTGGAAGACCATGTAGTCTTACCACCTCTTTGAAAAATAAGTCTGCAATATGGACAACATCATGAGTTTTGTGGCATGGAATGAAATGTGCCATTTTGGAGAACCTATCAACCACCACGAATACTGAGTCATTACCCCTTTGTGTCCTTGGCAATCCAAGAACAAAATACATACTTATGTCCTCCCATGGCCTTGATGGAACAGGAAATGGCTGATATAGGCCAGTATTGTGACTAAACCCCTTGGCAACTTGACAAACCTGGCAACTCTGTACAAACTTCTTCACATCCTGTGTAATTTGAGGCCAAAAATAATGTTCTCTAAGAATGGAAATGGTCTTATCTTGACCAAAATGTCCTGCCATCCCTCCACTGTGTTTCTCCTTAATCAGATTTTCCCTCATGGAACTCCTTGGAATGCACAATTGACTACCTTTGAACAACATGCCATCCTGAATCAAATAGTCTAACCACTTGGTTCTATCTACAACAACAGGTTCTTTACAAGCTTTCCACGCTTCAACAAAATCAGGATCCTCGGGGTACAAGTTCTCGAGTTCATCAAACCCAACTACTTCAACCTGCATTACTGTAAGCAACAATTGTCTCCTACTTAGTGCATCTGCAACCCTGTTAGATTTTCCACTTCTATGCTTCAACACAAATGTATAGCTCTGCAAGAACTCTACCCACTTCATATGCCTCTGATTCAATTTACCTTGGCTATTTAGGTATTGTAATGCCTGATGATTAGTATACAAAACAAATTCTTTTGGCAATAAATAATGCCTCCATTTCTTTAAGGCCTGAACTATTGCATAGAACTCTTGATCATAAACATAATACTTCTTCTTTGCATCATTCAATTTTTCACTAAAATATGTAATAGGCTTACCTTCTTGGCTTAATACAACCCCAATAGCGCTGCTACTGGCATCACAATCTACCTGGAAAATCTTTCTAAAATCTAGAAGTGCCAACACAGGTTTTTCTGTTACCTTCTTCTTTAGCAATTCAAAACTTCTCACAGCTGCTGCAGTCCATTTGAACTCTTTTCTATCCCCTCTTATTGTATCAGTTAGGGGTGCACATATGCCACTGAAATTCTTAATAAACTTCTTGTAAAAACTAACCAGACCATGAAATGATCTTACCTCAGTAGCAGACCTTGGAGTAGGCCATTCCAAGATGGATTTTACCTTCTCCAGATCCATTTTGAGACCTTCAGGTGATATAACAAACCCCAAATAGACTAACTCCCTTTTTGCAAAGTTACACTTCTTCAGATTAATTAACAGTTTCTCTTCCCTTAGCCTTTCAAGGACACTACAAATATGCAATAAATGTTCTTCCAAAGTCTTGCTAAAAATTAAAATTTCATCCAAATAGACAATAACAAATTTTCCAAAGAACTTCTTAAGTACCTCATTCATGAGCCGCATGAAGGTGCTTGGGGCATTCGTCAGTCCAAAGGGCATGACTAACCACTCATAAAGACCCTCCTTGGTCTTGAAGGCTATTTTCCACTCATCTCCTTCTCGAATCCATATCTGGTGATAACCACTCTTCAGATCTATCTTTGTGAAGTACTAAGCTCCACTCAAGTAGTCCATAATATCATCCATCCTTGGCAAAGGAAACCGGTACTTGATAGTGATCCTATTTATAGCTTGAGAATCTGTACACATCCTCCACTCTCCATCCTTCTTTGGTGCGAGTACTGCAGGTACTGCACATGGACTCAGGCTCTCTCGAATCAAGCCCTTCCTCAACAGCTCTTGAACCTGTCTATTTAGCTCCTCTGTTTCAGTAGGAGTCATCCTGTGAGCAGCCTTGTTAGGAAAACTAGCTCTTGGAATCAGATCTATCTGATGATTGATTTGCCTTACTAGTGGCAATCCATCTGGAACATTATCAGAGATAATATCTCCAAACTCCCCTAGTAAATCTAAAACTTCAAGTGGCATTTCACTACTACCTTCTTTATCTTTCCTAGGAATCAAAGCATAGCACATATGCTGATGTTTCATGCCATCTAAAAAATTCCTTTCATCAACAAGACAAATCCTAGCACTGCTACATACCTTTTCACCTTCCTTTTTCATGGGCTTCAATTTATGGCGAACTCCATCCTTTGTCAGAGAGTATGTGTTTGCATGTCCATCATGTACTGCATGTCTATCAAACTGCCATGGTCTACCCAACAATAGATGGCAAACATCCATCAAAATAACATCACAGAGAACTTCATCATGGTAACTCCCAATTTTGAATTTCACTAAACATTGTTCACTTACCAGGACCTTATGATCATCTTTTAACCAAGCAATCCAATAGGGCTGGGGGTGTTTCTCCCTCTTGAGCTTCAGCTTAGAGACCATCTCTTATGATAACAAGTTATCAATGCTACCACCATCAATGATCACATCACAACATTTATCCTCACACTTGCATCTAGTACGAAACAAACTCCTCTGTTGTCCTGGTTCAATCTCACCACTTAGTAGGAATCTTTCATTTACCAAGGTCTCTCCTCTTTTTGCATCCTCTGAATGTGATGATTGTGCATCCTCATCCATATGAGCAACCCTAGCTTGGCCCTCAGCTCTCCTATCTGTCCCTCCTTGTCGTTGAGGGCATTCAAAGGCACGATGACCTTCTTCATTGCAATGGAAATAGGTACCACAGAAGCCTCCTCTTCCTTGTCCACGTCCTCTAACTCTTTCTCTCTTATTTCCAAAGTCTTGGTCACGGGAGCGGTTGAAACCCTCATTCCTCTGGTTCTTGCTAGTACCCTCATCTTCATTTTTCTTTTGGGTTTCATTGCAACCTCCAGATGACCTACCGCTTCCCCTTCCTCCTTGACCGCGTACTCTTTGTCTTCCTTCAAACCTTTTATTCAGCTTCTCTTCAACTCGTAGGGAAAACTGGTATGCCTCTTCAACGCTGGTCATTCTTACCAGACTTAATTCCTCCTGGATCCTAGGTCGCAACCCACTGATATAATGAGCAACCTTCTCCTTATTTGCTTCTGCATGTCTCACTCTAATCAAGAGTCAGTAAAATTCCTCTGTATATTCTTGGACTGATCTTCCTACTTGCTTTAACCCATGCATCTTCTTAAACAAATCAAGCTCATTGTCCACAGGAATGAACTAGTTCTTCAATTTGTCCACCATGCGATCCCATCTTGTGATCTTCTCCTTTCCTCTTCTGTTTCTTTCTAATTAGACCTCTTGCCACCAGATTTTGGCATGGTCTTTCAGTTTGGCCTTTGCAAACTTAACCCTATTTGGGTCCCTGATATCCTCATACTCAAAGTATTCTTCCAGTTCATTGATCCAATCGATCAACTCATCTGGTTTCAGATTTCTTGAAAATACACCCACTTCAATTGTTGGTCTTTTCCCAAACTTAGTAATGGCCCTAAAAAGCCTTTCCTCTACATGATTTAGAACTTCCCCGTCAAATTCCCCTTCTGGTCCCATAACTTCTTCTTCATTTTCATCCTCACTGTCGTCACCAGCGGCAACATTTGCTCCTCTACGGAGCTCCTTTTGCAATGCCTGCACCTGCCTTTGGAGGCCTCTAACCTCCTTAGGATTAATAGCTCTGGCCCTTCCACCATGCTCTCTTCATGGAGGCATCTTCTAACTCGATCCCACAACCACACAGTCTTGGTGCAAACTGCCTCATAGTCGGCGCTCTGTCTACACACTCAGGAAAACCAGCTCTGATACCACTTGATGGGGACACAACCCAAGAAAAAAATGGACACAACAAAAAAGGGAAAATTATATTAACTGAGAAAATAAGCTAGTACAACAGTACAGGAAAATAAACTTCAAAACAAGCCCTAAGGGCTTACAATAGCATAAATCTGGAGATAATTTCTCCTTACAGTACCTCCTCTCAAACTCCACTCTGAACTACCTTTTACAATGCTAGAAATCTCCTTAAATAGACCCCGAAGGGTTAAGGACTAGGAGTACATTCTAGAAAGTGCTAGTAGGCATCCATCGACCAAATAGAAGGTTCTGAAAGCTGCGGTAGAAGTTGGCACAAATCTAGAAGAATCTAGAAACGGTAACCGAACTTTCGGGAGGCATAACTTTTGAACCGTAGCTCCGATTGACGAACCGTTTACATTTTCGGAAAGCTCTCGAAGCGCTCTATAGCCCTATGGACAAGCTTCAGTTGTCCCCCATTTTTTGGCCCTTTTTGAGGTCATTTAATGCCCCTAACCTAACTTTGAAGCATTCTTAGGAGTTCTCCAAAACCCAAAAAATTGCAATAGCTTTCAAACCGTGGGGCCTTTTGACCTGATTCTTTTTTTGGAATGATCTAAATCACAATTACATTCATCTGGCCAATTCACAACTTCTAGGTCACCAAAATGATGGCCAAATTGCATGCTCCTATTTTTTCAAGATTTTCTAGCACACTGATAGTTGAACTGTGAGAGTTGGAACCTTTATTTGACCCAAATGGGTATCCAAAAATGTACAGACATGAAACAGAAACTAAGTCTAAGTACATTTTTTTGGGTGACACAAGATTGCCCTTATACCTCTGGATGCTCCTGCATCAAAAACTTGCTAACTTACTAATCTCTTGACATACCTTATCCACAGTCGTTGGAGGTAGTCTAGGTATAATCTAAAATTAACTTAGACCATTAGACTCTGTTCCTTCATCATCTTCCTCCTCCTCATGTGTCATGACCAAATTTCTCCTTATCCTCTTAGGTAGATTTTTCTTTGGTGTTCTAGCTAGCTTCCTCTTTGTTGGACTACTTTTCCCTTTATCAGTTGGGGTATGAGCTTCCTTTGACCTTGTAATTACTCTTCTTTTTGGCTCTAGCTTAGGTGGCGTAACAACCTTCTTTAGATCTTCTTTAGGTTTTGGTTTGACAATCACTATTTTCTTCTGCTTTGTTGCCTTAGGCTCAGCAACAAGTAACTCTTTTCCCTTAGATGACTTCACTTTAGCTTGACCTTCATATTTTTCACCCTCACCTTTTTCTTTAATGATCTACAGTTTATCTTCATCAAATTTTCCCTCAAGATCCTTCTTCATTTTCTTATTTGTCTTGGGCACTTTTTTTTTTGATGTCATTCTACTCTTGGTAGTGTCATTTATACTGAATGGCTTGAGATTTGCATCAATATCTTTAGACAGTAGTGCAATCACTATTGTTATAACTTCATCAACATTCACTTCATATTGTATCAGCCTTAGCCATGCAACCCTGGGTATTACTACCTGTGCATATATACAATTTATGTCTACCATTAAGCATATATCATCAAAATAGTTATCTACAATTGATTTAGGTATCCTCATTTAGTTCTTCATCTTGTTCTTGAATCCCTCAAAATAGTTGTCCATTATTCCCTCAAATTTTTCTCCTAATTAACTTATCAAGTCACTTATATGTTCTATAGTTGGTCTGCTTCTATCCCATGCTATGGTGCCAATGGTGGGAAATGAATTTTGTACATAGAAAAATATGTAGACAAGTAGGGAACCAAACTTACATGATGTATTCTTGGCTTTCAT
Organism: Cupressus sempervirens; assembly: GCA_028749045.1. Lineage (NCBI taxonomy): Eukaryota > Viridiplantae > Streptophyta > Pinopsida > Cupressales > Cupressaceae > Cupressus > Cupressus sempervirens. Next base: position 349,890,810 of record CM053785.1, read on the forward strand.
TATCACTCCAAGATTCTCTAATAATTATTGTAGTTGCAACTTGACAAGATCATAATTATGATATTTCTTCACAATTTTGTATCCCAAGTCTATTGCAATTCAAGGCATGTTATTTAGTTAGCTTGAATGATAAAACTTGTGTACAATCACACATACTACAAATCGATTGACATGCCACGACTATTCCATTTTTCCTTTGTTCGTCTCTCAACAACATCTCTCATGACACTTCTTATTGACTTAGGTCTATCCAAAGTAGGATAACTATTAACTCAACATATAATAACCTTGTTGATCTTAGTTGGTCCATCCTCTAACCATATTTTCATGTCATGTACATGAAACAATATGATATTTATCCATTTGATTTTGAAAACCTTTGGAAAGGCTAAGGCATGATTCCACCCTTTCTTGGAAACAATCTTGTGCTCGTTCTTCAACACTCCATTATTACACAATTTATCATATGTTGCATGAAGTCCATAGTCTCTAATTTCTCCCACTTTACACATATAACATGATCATACATCATGAACCCTCAATACCCTTGGTGAAATTGATGACATGGAGCCAAATTCATTACAATTCAATGCAATGTTCAAATATTCTTAAAATTTGGTGTTGGACACTGATGATTCCTTACAATTTGTGCATAACTCTCCTTCAACATTTCTTTCATAGATATAGATGTAGATGATGCCATCTCTAAACTAGGGTTCAAACAATTTAATTCAATAACTTTGAAAACAACTTATTCAACACTGAAAACTTAACTTACTATGATCCTTCAATTTGCCAATGCCACACTGTGATTCACTTGCTATATCACTTAAATTACTTGGTAAAATGAAAATGAATGTCAAAATTCAATATATACCTTCAATTTATCCATTTGGGTATGCAATAAATGCATTTTTACTCAGGTAGGTGCACAATAGTTGTCTCAGCCTTTCATGCCTCTTTCCATTCAAATACTCAGTCACTATCATCTTGCTCAGTCAATTCCAATTTGTTCAGCTAATACATTAGCTTAGTCAATGTAAGTGTTGAGTCTATATTGCAATGCTCAATAAATATAGACTTTATTATTGATGCTCGACACTTGATAGTGAAACAAATTCCTTTGTCCAATACTTCTCTCAGATTTGTCCTAATGCATCTTAATTCATGCTATATGGAAATTTTAACCATTTTTCTTGTTAGGAACTAATGTATACTATTACATTTAAGTATAAAATCCCTTACATACCTTCTTTTCTTAGTTGGATGTGGTGTGATCACTTGATCCATTGGATTAGGTGATCTCAACTTTGTTTTCTCCACTACTTCTAGCTTCTACTATTTCTTTCCATGTTTTGTTCATCTCAAATTTTCCTTTTCTTTTGTTTCTTTCATTTAAAGGGGCTAGTGCTTAGGTCCTCCAATTTTTACTAACTTTTCCAACCTTAAGACAACTAAAACACACTAGGTTTCCATTCAACCATTTCTTATAGTTACCTCTGAAATGTGTCTTAATGCAATTCTCTAGAATGTGCCCATAATCTCCACAATAATGACACTTATACCATGTGCTATGATCCCAATGTAAGAGTTACCTTGCTTAGGTGCATGTGTTTTCTTTTCAAATGTTGAGTTAGATTTTTCCTTGGATCTGCATTCATGAGCTCTATGCTCATATTTCTGACAATTATATTAATGTCCTTCAAATCTAGGTGTACTAGGTGCATCACTTTTCTTTGATCAAAATTCATGTGCTTGGTGTCCTTACTTCTTGTAATCAAAATAGTTTCTAGTAAACTTAGGTTTAGGGTTTTGCATACCATATCTGCTTCTACATATGTTAGCAGTGTGTCCAAGTTTACCACAATGATGACAAGTAGGTTTATCTTTGGATTTTGAATTTCTTTGCTCACCACTCTTTGATGATTCACATTCTTCAATAGATGAAGAATTCTTGTCATGTCCTAGACCAAAAGCATCATTAGATGACCTTGGTGATCTCATTAGTTCTTCAAAGTGTCTGATAGCTTCACTCGGTTTGTTCATTCTTTCTAGAAGTTCTTTCTCACATCTCAACTCATTCCTTAGTTGGTCACTTTGTAATCTCAGATTTGTTATTTCCATGTCCTTTTGGTTCAACTTCTGATTTGCAAGTAACAATTGGTTCATCATGTCCAACTGATTGTTTGTAAGCTTCTACACATCAAGTGATATTTCCTCAAGTCTGGTAGCAATTTTTCTTTTATCTTCTTTGGCCATGATTCTATGTTCTTCAACTTTCTTCTTTTGTTTAGTCACTTCACACAGTCTTATTGATTGAATTTCCTATTCTCTTTTGAGTTCTTTGACTTCTTTGTTTAGAATGTTGTTCTTCTCTAGTAGATCTACTATTGCTACATAACTATCATCAATATTTCCATTGTTAAGAAATCCTCTAACATCAACTTTCTTGTATAGTGTGACATTCTGTTGAATGGCCAAATCTTTCCTTTTCTTAAGGATTTCCTTAACTCTTCTTTTTCTCCTTCAAGTTGCTAAAGTATGATATACATTTCAATCATTTGGTTCTCAATGATTTTTCCCATTTTGTATTCCTCCATTTCAAGATCCTGTGCTCTCAAGTTGTTAGATTTCATTCAAGAGAACTAAGCTCTAATACCAATTGTTGGAAATCGTAATGAGAAACAAGATACTAAGGGGGGATCAAGATCTATAAGACTTTTTATTGATAAAATAGTTAACTATATTCACACTTAATCCATCTCATATCTCAAATCTCATACCATATAACATAAACTTGTAATGCTGAAATGAAATCTATCTAAGCATAACATCCATGACAATATAAGTTCGTAACACAATGATTTTGGTAACCCAAAAATACTTCAAGTTGAAGGTAAAACTAGGGTGGGGACAAAACTCATAAATATTTACTACTGCAATAAAAAAGTTCACCTATTAGGGCTACAATTTGATCATATCAATGATCTACCCTATGAGGGGTCTGCTCTATTAAAAGCATTTAATACTGTTAAGTCTTATTATGTTAAAGGATTTTACACTTACAATAGAGTAAGAAATCTATTGGGAGATTTAAAATAGATCTATTAGAACCACTTTGTTAAGAGATTTTCCTTGAATCAATCTATTAAAATAGATTCAATACCTAATCCTTCAGTTTGCTCAGATAGCTTATTATGGATCTCCTGTCTTCAAAATCTCAATCGTATCTCCTTAACTGAAATCTATGTTCTGTCCTTCACTATTGTGTTTGCTCTATCTAATCTCCTTTTAGACTTAGTCTTCCTTCACTCTGTACTTACTTTTTTCACTCCTTCATGCTTCACACTTCATTAGTCATCCACACTTCTCTCTTCTTTTTTATGATCCTAGGGTAGAAACCCTTCTTAAATAGATAATCATAGAAAGTTATAGATTAGGATCAACAATCCTCATTTCATCCTATTGTCATTTTACTCTTCTTATTTTCTAATTGGTTAATCTACTTTTCTCAAGATTAATGCCTTCTCACAAAATGTGTAATCTTCTCTACAATCTTTAAATGGCATATAGAATTCGGCTAGTATGATGTAAACATAAGTGTTTGTGCAATTACAAACTCATATGTCAAAACTAGTTTACTCAGCACTTGAATGATGTGTAATATTCTCTAAATATTTAAATTTCATATAGAATTCAGCTAGTATGATTTAAACATAAGTGTTTGTGCAATTACAAACTCATGTGTCAAAACTAGTTTACTTAGCACTTGAATGTTCTGATGCTCGATCATAACTAAAATTCATGATGTCACTTAACTTCTATAAACTTGACATATACTAACTCACTCGACATTAACTGACTTTCCAAATGCTCGATCTCTTTTGTGTTACTCAACATGTATGTTGACTTGGTCTCTACTGGTGTGCTTGACAACTTCTTACTTGCTTGACTTATGATAAATTGTAGACAAGTCCTCTTTAGCATGCTCTTCTTTGGATGGATCGATCACATTAATTACCTCCCAATGCTACCTTGGAAATGACTAAATGTTAGATACTAATAGACAACTTGGGCTTAGAGATCAACATTACTGTGCCAATACCACACCTAATACTTCTCAAATCTCAATACCTAATCTTCAACTTCTCATCACAATGGTGCCTTTGCTTTCTTAGTTTCATTTACCAATCTTCATAAATCCAATACAATTTTCTTATAACTTATACATTTCATTACAAGGAAAATAACTTTCCTTTATACCACATCCTCAAAATTATTCATTGAATCAACCTTGAGGCTTTTTGAGATAATGGGTGTTGCAAACATTGCATAATATTGTTATATTATATTATATTATATTATTTTATTATGTAATGTTGCACCTAGATGGATGTACAACATGTAAAGATTCCCATGGGATACACTTCATGAGTTGTATTATACATTGTGGTAATTAGATGTAATTATTTAATATTGGGGAAAAATAATTAATTTTTTAATATTAAATGTGGGGTCAATGGGTTTGGTAGCACATGATTTATGTAAAACCACTTTGAGGTTTTGTGGGACTTGCTACTATATAAGTAGCCACAAGGGTAGTTGTTGTATGACAAGATAGAAGGCAAAAAGGAAAAGAGTCGAGCGGGACAAGGCTTGACAGGTTAGTCAAGGGAGCATTTGTGAAGGTTGGAAGTATGACATGGGATGTGTGGATTCACACTTGTTCACATGGATTAATCGGTTATGGCTATGGCTTTGAAGGCTTCCATGGTGTTTTTGGTTGAATAATACATGGTGATGGATGCTTTTGGAGGCTATATTTTTTTTCCACAATGAGGGTTTCCTAGGGTATATCTTGTGTCACAATTTTTGTGGGTATGTTGTCTATTTTTTTGTATGTGGATGTTTATTTCATATTTATTTAAAATCTATTATGAGTTATGTCGAAATAGTTATATTATTTGTTGCAAGTTTCCTTACAAGTGGTATCAAAGCTATGGTTTTATTGTTCTAACCCTAGATTGAATCCATGGGAATGCATGAGAGGATTAAAGAAAGGGCAAGATATATGAGTTATTTATTGCAGATTTGAGAGTTTTGAGTTTGCCTTATGATGGGATGTTGGAAATTTTGGGCATGTGAAATTATTGGACAAAAGGATTTTTTGGATGTTTCATTTAAAAGAGGGTTTTAAGGGGAACTTGTATAAATGACCTCCTGGATAAAAACAAACCTCACCATTAGATCTGGGTCAACTTTTCCATATATTTTGATATATAAGTTGCCCTAGTTTGGCCATGTTGATAGAAAAGTACAAACATTTTTATTTTTAGCCCATGATGGCTATCAAATTTAATCCCGTTGCAATTTTCATCACAAAAAATGAAAAATCACAGTGAAAATAGAAAAAATATTATCTTAGTAAAAATGCCATAAATTTCTCTTAGGATATCAAATTTTAGACTTCTTATAGGCGTTGGAAAGCTAATTTAGAGCACTACAACTTGGTGTAGGTTTGGTTATGTGATTTTGATATTTTTTAAGTTTTTAAGAGCCCAAAAATTAGATGTTGTTTATTTTGAGCACAAATTAGGACATAACTTGGGCATACAAAGTTAGATTTTGGACTTCGAGTAGTCAACATAAAGCTCTTGGAAAGCTCTACATATTGGTTTAGATTTGTTGCAAGATTGGAATGATTTGTTTGGTGATATATTGATTTGAACAATTTATGGTATATATTGACTATGGTAGCATTGTGAGTTTATGACATTGTATGTTTTGGAGATTTAAGATTTGATGCCATTATATACTCAATTCATATTTCAGATTGGTCTCATGATGATATGGTTATCAATATTTGATTTGGATATGTATGATGACTTGTTGGGTCTACAAGTTGTGCAATGTTGTAAGTGGTCTATACTTATAGGTTACATTTATAGCTTGGTTATGGGTTGTCTTTGCCCATTGATATTTCATTATTGATGCATATTTAGATTGGTGGCTTGGATATATAGGTACATCCTTAATTTTCATTGGCTTGGATTTTTGATTTGGTTATGGTGGTATATCTTCTTGGTTGAGGATCATGGTTATTTGGTTTCTTTTGAGGAGCTCATGATGTGCACTTTGAGTTCTTTGATGTTTTGATGCCTTTGTTGATTCTCATGGTTAGAGGATGATTTTATTTTCATCATGATGTCATGGATAATTTGGATACATGGTTTAGTGGGAGCTTGTGACAGTGCTGGATTAGTTCTTAGTTTAGTTTGCATCTTGTTTTGGAGATATTGGTTTCACTTGGTATTGACACTTTGGTTGTGTGTGTATACTTGGAGTATCTTCATGTAGGAGATGGATGTTATGATGTGACGGGTGACTCAAAACCATGGTTGAGTGGGATTTTTTGGTATTGATATATTTATTGAGTGTTTGCAGATGTTGGACATTTGTCTTAGATCCTGTTGCTGTAGAAGCATCTTTGATATTTGCATGGTGCACTAGTTATCTTCATGGTATGTGAGGATGGTTAGATGTTGATGGCTCATGGGGTTCTTGGTTATCTTCATGGTGTGTGGAGATGGTTTCATATTGAGGACTTATGGATTCTTGGTAAAGGTGTGGTTTATGCTTTCATTTGACATGTTATCCTTAGAGTTAGGATGGTTTCATTATTATGTCATGGTATACTCTTAATACACATTTAGAGTTTTGACATGTTATAGTATGTTCATATGGAACATGTTATCTCTTTAGTTGAGATGGTTTAAATCATGTTGTCATGTTTATGTTTCAGAGACCATGGTTGGAACTTTGATAATTATGATTTAGTTTCTTTATATTGAGTATATTGATCATGAGCTGGATACTTCATGATATTGCTATGTTGCATTTGTAGTTGGCATGGATTGATTGGTTATAGGTGCTCATGGATACTTAGAGATGGTGGTGATGTTGATTTCTCTTGGATTAGAGAAGTATTTGTTGGGATGGTTGATGATTTCAGCAGGAAGTCTAAGGGGCATTCACTTGATATGGATTTGACAGAAAATTGTTCTTATTTGAGTCTTGGTTGGAGACTTGGATATATTGATGAGAATTCTCATTCCCCACTCTTGGTCTACTCGACAATTTACTAATTGAGAGGTATAGTCCATTGTTTCTCTTAGGTGCATTATATTTATGCTTATCTTTCATGGATATGGATCCTGAGCTATGGTACATGAGTTAGTTCTAGAGGTTTCATTTGAGAGATTATTTAGCATTGGTTATCTCCATTTTCATATGTTGTTATGTTGGTTGAGTTTGGGAGATGGTTTTATATTGGGCATATTCCTTGGTTTAGGAATGAATGGTTTATGAGCTTGATCTTCTTGTGAGAGGCTTACAACCATGATTAGTTATATGGTATGGTTTGGGTGTTGTTGTGGCTTCTTGTTGGGGTTTTATGGAGGAGATCATGCTTGCACAATTTACATCTAGAGGTGTGTGTAGAAGGACATGATATAGGTTATGATTTGCATGGTTTCTCTTTGGTCTTGGTTATCTTCCTAAATGTTCGGTTTCACTTAAATTTGATTTGAGATTGGCTAGAGATTGTGATAATTGGTTTGTGTTCATACATGTCATGTGAGACATGAAATGGTTATTCTTTTTATCTCTTTCATTTTTTGGTTGTGGAGAACTTGGGAGAGTGTTGAAGACTTGTTATGAGAGTTGTTCTTGCAGGTTATTGGTTTATGTATTACGAATGTCCTTGATACTACATGGATTCACTTCTTTGAGATGTTGTGAAAGGATTGGTTGTAGATTTGACACTATCTTTTGCAATGGGAGCTTCATGGTATATATGTGGTAGGTATTGCTCTTGAGGCTTGTGATTGCACGTTACAGATCAGATATGTTGATGATGTGAGATTTACTTAGTATACCTTTGGAGGTATGGATAGTTGGATGGGTTTGACACTTACTGTGGGTGCTATTTTAGCTATAGATATTTGAAAACTATAGATACATGTGATTAAATTTGGATTAGGTTTTTGTGCTTGGTATTTTAGTTGGTACAGGATTTTATGATCTTCTAATGGGACAGGTTGGGTGACTTTCTCTTTGGATGGCTTCTATGTATGTTTGGTGTTAGTGGCATAATAGAAGGTGGCTTTATTCATATTTGAGAAGTTGGATACTTTGATTTTGTTGTAGGTACTAGGGTAAAGCACATTGTGTACTTTGATCTGTGATGGTGGATGTGTTGGGAGGGATTGTTCCCTTGTTTATTTATGTGGCTACAGATTGACCCTATGCAATGCATACAAGTGAGAGATTGTTGAGATAATGGGTGTTGCAAAAATTGCATTATATTATATTATTTTATTATGTAATGTTGCACCTAGATGGACGTGCAACATGTAAAGATTCCTATAGGATATACTTGATGAGTTTTATTGTAACATTGTGGTAATATTTGATGTAATTATTTAATATTGAGGAAAAAGAATTAAATTTCTAATATTAAATGTGGGGTCAATGGGTTAGGTAGCACATGGTTTATGTAAAACCACTTGGTGGTTTTGTGAGACTTGCTACTATACAAGCAGCCACAAGGGTGGTTTTTGTATAAAAATGATCTAAATTGATGAAGTGGGCTATAAACACAATATCTAGTGAATCAATTACTTGCGATAACAATGTTCAAGTTCTAGAAAATCTTGCAAAACTCAAAAGATTTGTATGCAAACCAAAAGCCGTCTTATTCAATGAAATTGAAAGAACATATACAATGATGGAATATCAAAAACCACCATAACCATAAATTTGAAATGTTTATGTGGCTAAAATAAAAAATAAAAAATTAAACTAAACTATTCAAAACTAGGTGTCTAATTACCCCAACTTATCGGGGCCATAAAAATTGACCTAGAGATCAGAATTTGAAACCACTTACGCCATTGGAAAGAAGAAATAAAAATATAGTTTCAATCCCTAAAATTGTGAGCCTATGGCTGCCCAATTTTAGGGACCAGTTATAGTTTTGGCTTAAAATTTTGAGTAGAAGACCTCCAAAAAGGCCAAACAAAAAGCTATAGAAAAACTATAAAAAAAAATATGAAAAAAATACAATTCAAAAATTAGATCTTTTTTTGGATTAGACAAGATAGAAGGCAAAAAGGGAAAGAGTCAAGTAGGACAAGGCATAATAGGTAAGCCAAGGGAGCATTTGTGAAGATTTCAAGTATGACATGGGATGTGTGGATTCATGCTTGTTCACATGGATTGCTCGATTGTGGCTATGACTTTGAAGGATTCCATGGTTATATTGCTATGATGTTTTTTGTTGAATAATACATGGTGATGGATGCTTTCGGAGGCTAGGTTTTTCCCTCAAGAAGGGTTTCCCAGGGTATATCTTGTGTCACAATTTTTGTGGTATGTTGTCTAATCTCTTGCATGTGGATGTTTATTGTATATTTATTTCATATCTATTATGGGTTATGTGGAAACAATCCTATTCTTTGTTGCAAGTTTCCTTACAAGGCTTTCCCAATTAATTACAATAGGACCTCATTAAGATAACATGCTACAATACATCCTTTTCATAACTAAAAAATATTCTCAGCTCATAGTCTTCACAACTTCTCACATGTACGACCTCAAACTTAGTGTATTCAATGACATCATCATTAGGCTATCTAACTTTGCTTATCCAAATTATATCCCTGTTAGGAGATATAATTTGAACACTAGAAACCACTTCTTAGGTACTTTGTCTACACACTATCTTCTGTAAATAAAAAATAACTCTCACATGTCTTTAACTTTTTTCATTCACACTTATCCACATCATCATGTCACACTATAGAACATATCCTCAACTTTGGTTGACTTTATTGTCAATACTCGATTTGTATGACCTTGTTCTCTATCTGCTACTCTACCAATCTTCATAGTATGTTGACATCAATGAAAAACATTGTCATGAATTCAACACATAGTCATGTTAACTATACTTCTCAATAATGCTAGAATACTCTCCCATAGGAATATCATCACCATTCATGCTAGCATATTGTTCTATCTCACTTGACTTTTATTGACTTACTTGATCTTCACTATGCTTGGTCACTACTACATTTCCTTCTTCAACTTGCTTGACCATAATTATCACTCAACTAATGTTGTTATGCTTGGCTTACTCTTAAGTTCCTTAATCTTTTGCTTCATTGACTTCATTGACGAACCACAGTTCACTAGGTCATGCTTAGTGTTTTACTCTACTTCTTGTCTTCTCTTCTAAACATCAACTCATATGTCTTTTTCACTTCATATAATGATTAAAGAACACATTATCTTGTCAAAGACTAACTAATCAAGTGCCCATTGTAATTCCAACATACTTGCTTCTCTTTACTCAACAACTTCACTATTTTATCTAGTTATCTCTCTTTTCAAATCCTCTTCATCAATCAATAGATATGACACTCTACATTGTTAGTAAATATCTTTCTAGTAAGGTTTGATGTCAATGACAACATTAACTTTTTTTCAATTGTAGTTTCCAATAATTTCCCTCTTTGGCATTGATGGAAATACCTCTACTTAAAATGAAAATGCAAAATAATTTCTTATGATTTATCACTAACATCTCCCTTTGTAATCTATATCAGATCTTCATTTATTTCCTTGGTTTCATTCTCATTCTCATCCATTCACTCTCTTACACTTCTCCCTCTTAGATAACAATTGAAGATTCTTAAATTCTTACACTAATTGTAATACAAATTATATTGGCCCCCTCTTTCACATCTCTTCTTGAAATTCAACTTTTCCCTCTTTCACTAGATGGATGAAGACTGCCATACATATCTCCCTCTTTATATGTAGCTTGTGTGGTAATTGCATAATATCTCTCTCTTTGACAATAAGGCCAAAGACACCATCCATTCTCTTTCTTCATTTCATCAAACATATCATCTTTTATTGTCTACTTGAAATATCACTTCTTCTATCATTTATACCTTGACTACTTGTAGTCTCATCTACTCATTCCATCTTTTTACAATCTTTAGGTAGCTCCTAAAGTGTAACCTCATGCATCAATATGTAAGATATTCTGATCATAAAATTTCATGCAATGTTGCATTTCTTCTTAGTTTTCTTCAGGTAGGGGAATGACCCCTAATTTACCTCTTAGATAATCAAAAACATCCTTAGGTAATGCCTTAGTGAATCTATCAACTATCTTCTCCTTTGTATTTACATACTCCAATCTCACTTCTTTGTCTTGTCCCAAATCTCTCAAGTAATGATACTTGATAACAATGTGTTTGTTCTTTGTGTGCATCACATGATTTTTGGATATGTTTCTAGAACTTGTGTTATCACAATATATCACAATAGGTTTAGTAGTTTATTCCTTCATACCTTTCAACAATTGCTTGATCCACACAATGTTGGAAAAATTAACTACTGCAACAACATACTCAACATCTATTGTGGATTGAGAAATACAATTTTGTTTCTTGCTTGTCCATGAAATCAATCTCCTACCTAAAAAGAAAGTGCATCCTTTTTGTACTCTTTTTGTCATTAATATATCCTACCCAATCAACATCTGTGTAAACCTTTAGTTCAAACTTATCTCTCTTTTTATACCATAATCCATAGTCTTATGTTCCTTTTAGATATCTCAGTATCCTTTTCACAACCATCATGTGATTTTCTCTAGGATTAGAAAAAAAATCCTGGAATAATGCCAACTACTAATGTAATGTCAGGTTTTCTATGTACAACATATTACAATTTTCTAATAATTGAGCTAAACAATGTATGTTTTACTTCAACATAATCATCATTCTTTGAAAGCTTGTGACTAGTGACCATATGTGTTCCAAATGAACTTGAGTCTTTCATTCCAAAAGTCTTCAATATCTCCTTTATATACTTTTATTGTGTAATGTAAATACCCTTCTTCATCTGGTAAACTTGCAAACCAAGAAAGAACTCGATCTCTCCAAACATTGACATCTCAATTTCTTTCTTCATCTCATTAGAAAATAATTTTCACAACAAATCATGTTCTCCAAATATGATATCATCAACAAAAAAATTAGATAGCAATATCTTGCTCTCAAATTCACTTTTAAGTGCAGATTTATATTATCATTAGTTCTTACAAAGCCTATTTTTACCAAATAAGTTTGTAACCTTTCATACCATGCTCTACGGGATTGTTTCAAACCATATAATGCTTTGTGCAATTTGCATACCATACTCTTCTTGACAGGATCAAAAAATCCTTCAAATTGCTCAATGTAGATTTCTTCTTATAAGATTCCATTAAAAAATATAGGTTTGACAATTATTTGATAAAATTAAAAACCTTTATAAGTAACATATGCAAGAAAATTTCTCACTCCTTCCAACCTTGCAATTGGGGCAAATATTTGTCCATAGCCAATTCCTTCCTCTTGTGCATATCCCTTACAAACTAGTCTTTCTTTGTTCCATGTGACTTAACCTTTGTCATTCAACTTGTTTTTGAATACCAACTTGGTTCCAATCACATTATCATCCTTTGGTCTGGGTGCTAATGATGATGTTTTGTTCTTCTTTATTTGATCAATTTTCTTATTCATTGTCTTCATCCAATCTTCATTCCCTAAAGCATCTTTAATAGATTTAGATTCAACTTCACATAACAAACATGTATCATTCCCCACCAACTATTTTTTATGAATCCTACATATTTTCTTCTAATGATTTGGTCTAGTGTATGGTTCCTCCTTACATATTTTGCTAAGAAAAGTTTGGGTCTTCTTTCTTCTTCATGTATTTCACTTGGTTTTGCTTGCTCATCTCCTTCATGTATCTTTGGCTACAACATGTCATTGTCTTTCTAGTGTTATGTTTCCTCTCTATGATGTTTGACTTCTTCATTCTCTAACTTGCCTTCTATAGCCTAATGCTCAACATCTTGTTGATGCTTGGCAGAGATTTTCTATTGAACCATAGCAATGCCTTTCTGTTGATGCTCGACAACCTATTTCTCTAGGTAATGTTCTTGTTTCTCCTTCATAGATATAGACATAATTCATGCAATCTTTAGGTCTTTTTTGCATTCCTCTTCATTGTTTTTCTGCAAATTCATCAACTCTAACATTTTCTCTGTCCACAATTTTGTTAATGTTAGAATTAAAACACTTATATGCTTGCTTTTGGTAGAATATCCTAGGAATATACCTTCACCACTCTTTGCATCAAGTTTTGCTTTTCTGGCATCCTTCAATATGTAACATTTGCTTCCAATTTTTTGAAAATAATTCACATTAGGTGCTTATCCATACCAAAGTTCAAAAGGGGTTTTGTTTGTACCTTTCTTAACTTTAACTTGATTCAGAGTATAGGATGCAATACTTATATCCTCTCTCCAATACTTTTGTAAAATATTCTTTTCCATCATTAGTTTCCTTGCATAGTCCATGATTTATCTATTCCTTATTTCAACTATTCCATTATATGGTGGAGTTCTTGGTGTACTCATTTGTCTCTTTATTCATTTGTCATTGTAGAATATGTTGAACTCATCTTATATGAATTCACCTCTTCTATTTGATCTCGAGCACTTTAGACTCTTGCCTATTTCCTTTTCAACTCTAGCCAAATATGACTTAAACATTTGAAATGCATCTGATTTCTCTTTAAGAAACATCACAATCATCATTCTAGAGAAATCATCAACAAACATAATAAAGTATTTTCACCATAATAGCTTTACACTCCAATAGGACCACATAAGTCAATAGGAACTAACTCCAAAATATCATTAGATCAATAAGTCCTGCTCTTGAAACTAGACTTTGTCATTTTTCCCATTTGACATTGTTTTCATATCACCTTATTAGGTTTTCTCAATCTTGGCAATCCTCTTACTCTTTTCATCTTACTAATCCTTACCAAATTATCTAAGGGTTTGATCTAACAAATATAACTCACTTTGCAATTACAAATCTCATTTTGGCTCACATGATGATCCACTAACTGGCCTTCATTGTCCTCTCTATCTCTGATCTACTTGGAAACCCTTCAACCAATCACTCTTCACTTCTTCACAACTTTTCTCAACCTTCTGCTCAATTTTGCCAATCAATAGCATCAAAGAAATGCTCCAACCTTACTAGGTTATCCCTTGCACCTCCTTAAATAGGTAAAATTATGATTTTTTTTGCTTAAACATGATCATAGATCTTAGGTTTAGGTCAGACTCATGGAATCCTTCTAATATTTTTTGTCCCCTTTTCCCTTCTAGAAACTACTAGAAACTTCTCCTTGAATCCTTACATAGAAATGCATTAACACAATTTTTGTTGATTTAAATGTTCCAGTTCATCTATCCTTATCTTAAACACACTTTACATATTCCAAGAAATCAAATCTCTCGGTTGGAAGTCATGATTTTCTCATAAACTATTAAATGTTGTACCTCAACCAACATTGTGTTCTAAGGCTTAGTCATCACTGGGTTACTCGGTTGATACTATCATTCTTGTTCAACACATATATTGACACTTGGTCAACACTACATCTACTCAACACGTATTGGTGCTTGGTTGACACTAGCATCACTCGACATATAATTCAAGTTCCTTAATCTTTTGCTCTTTTTCTTGGTCGACCCTATGCATTTGGTTAATCTTTGATCACTTCTTCAAGGCTTTAGTACAACTGTCTTGTTCACTTGTATCATGATTTAAATATTCACTTTAACTTGTAAAAGTCTAACTAATCAAGTACCCATTGTAATTTCCTTTCCATAATGCATCCTTTCCTTGAAGTGCTATTATTATGACCAACTTCTCAAATCCTCTTCATCAATCATCTAAATATCCCACTTAAATCATATAGACTACCTTATCAATAAGGTTTGATATCAATGACAACATAACAATTGTTCCAATTGTAGTTTCCAACAATCTTCCTCTTTGGCATTAATAGCAACACCTCTAGTTACTATGCAACCCAAAACATGTACTGCATCAAGAAAACTCCCTCTGTGTTTAGTATCAAATCTTTATTAATATCCTTAGTTTTCATTCTGATTCTCATCTATGTGTCCAACACTTGCTTTTTTTTAAGTTTCATTTTGATTCTCATCTATGTAGCTCTGATATGCAACACATAAGTGCCCTCTATCATATCAGATCATGAAATCAATCAGATTTTTCTGTATTGCTGCCAATACTGTGCATACATTCTCTTTCTTTGCAACATCTTCATACTAAATATTATTACTCCATCTTCATATGGTGACTGAAATATACTCTCCCTCTTTCTTATTATTACTTTATGGTAACTGTCATTCTCTCCCTCTTTGACAATAATGCCAAAGATATTTCATTTTTTCCTTATATCTTGATCATGTAGATATATTCATGTTAGTATTGAATTCATCATTTTTCATGTGTGTATGATTGATATAACATTCTATTCTTCTTCCTTTACTACTTTAGGAAGCTCCTAAAGTATGACTATCTGCATCAACTTGTAATAAGTTTTGATCAACGCATTTGATGTAGAGCTCCATCTTAGCTTACATATCCTTTTCTAAGGGAATCACCCCTAATTTATCTCTTTGATATTCATGTGCATCCTTATGTAAAACTTTAGTAAAAATATCAACTATTTTCCACTAGTGTTCATAGACTCCAATTTGTAATGCCTCGCTCGGGAACTCAAAAGAAATAAACCTAATATGTTACAAAGTTTACTAAACTATTTAAAAAAAAGTTTAAACAACATCAAAGTAATAATAATGTTGAAGCAATATATACATACACACCAAAAACACATAATCAATTACAAATACAATTTCAATTCCTTGAGGGTTCCTTTACGTTGAGTCACATTTAAGAAAGTTTATAATAACTAGTTTAAGTCTCAAGTACAATGTCACGATCACAAGAAAATAGCATATACATTATCACATAAAAAAATGCATAAGTGCAACTAATAATATGAAAGCACATATAATGAATAGCATCCACTGCACATGTCACAGGGTATGTGAAAATAGATACAAGTACATCGATATATAATACAATATCTCAGAGGATCTCAAAACACATGATACATAGATACATCAAATGAATAGAAGTCTTCAAGATAAGAGGAAGAATAATAATGGTACCACTCTATCAAGAAGCATCCAACATTTGTCAATATGAGGGGGACCCAAATGGTAAGAATACACTACCTCCAAACTACATGGTCACCTAATTAGGCTCCCACTCCCACCGTGCAAAAGAGATAATATATGATGCACACACAAATAATCAAATCATAAAATAATCCTAGGCAAGGAATCCTGATAGCCAAAACTACCTCCAGGGTAACAAAAACTACTCAAGAAGAAGAGAATCAAAATTGAAAGGATACTCATTCCAATACTAACATCTCATACCAAGTCAACATACAAATGCCAAGACAAAAAATATGCAACCACCACAAAATCAATGTCAAGTGTCATAAGCACCATGACCGACAGATAACAACTATCATCAATAAAAATTAACTACTAATCACTAACTCCAATAATAAAAACACAACTAATGAATAACTGATCATTCATTAATAAAAGTCAATTGTCAATAATAAATGACATCCAATCAATGAGTAACAAATCACAATAAATACATCATCAAAATTAATATCCAACAAGTACACCACTAGAGGAAAATATAAAAAAACCATGAAGGAGACTCAGGCTACATACTATGGAGTGTCATCACATGAGCCAACTCTAAGGTTACCCTGGTAGTCTTTCAAGACCCCGACCCCTGAGTGACTCTATGCAGAACTAGAATACCCTCTTGTGATGACGAGAAAACTAGTCATACCTCTCAAGGTATCATCTCCATGTCATCCTTAGCCTATATAAGCACTCAAAGAATGGACGAGAAAAAATCTCTAACTTATCTTTTTAATGTATCTCAAGGAAAAGGGCTAGACAAGATATTTTAATTACTATGTTATCACTTATTACACAACTTACAATGAGTTACCTTGATATCAATTTTGGGCTTTGACCCCCATTGCAAGCCACTCCCATAGACATGCACCTAGACTACCTTCCCAAAAATCACAAACCACAATAGTGTAGCATACCACAAGAGTAATATTGATCGAATTTGGTTCCTTGATAGGCAACTCAAAAAATAACATTGGTTCTCAAAACTCAAGTTCTTGTAAATGCTCAATAGCATAAAACTCATAAAACATAAATCTCAATCCAAATCATAAAGTTCATCATGACATCCAATCAAATAATTATAAAATAAATCTCAAAAACGCCTCTAGTTCACATCCTAACTTGATCAACTAAACAACCCACAAAGAAAAACCATCATAAAAATAAACATCACAAGGCTATAAATAGAATATTAGAAAATACATAGTTTTCAGCCAAATGATTTAATTCCACCAATTTCTCTGGTTTAATTTAGATCATAAGAATGTGTTTAGAAATAAAGTAAGAATATACATGTTAATATAAATTGTTATGCTAATATACTTATTTAAAACAATAAGTATTTAAATATCCAATCTTTTTGTGCATATAAAATATTATGCAATATTATCATGTTATTAATTTAAATAATCTTAAATCATAAATGATTTAATAAATAACATAAATGTATATTATTAGATTAAATATTAATATCAATTTCATTTTTAGAATATTAATTTGACTTCTATTTAATTCCAATATTAACATTTATTTTTCCTTTAATTCATAATACAACTAGAGATAAAATTATAAATTTAATCTAATTATTTATAATTTCTTTCATAAAGTCAAATAGTTATTAACTAAATGATTACAAAGTGAACTCTACCAGAACTTCTTTTAAAGTATAATAAAATTATAAATAAATATTTATTAACTTTTCTCTCGCATTAATAATTGTAAAATCATTTATATGTAACTAAGAGTTTAATTAGACTTAAATAATCACTAATACTAACATTCACTTTAACTAAATGAATAATATTTATTTAATTTTATAAATTAATAAATTATTATTATTTATTTAAATAAATAAATTTGAAAATTAAATTATATTTTTATAAAATAAAAATAAACATGCAATTAGTATTTTAGCATGTCTTTGATCTCTCAAATCATGCAACCATACTATACTTGATTTTTTATTTTTAGCATATTTATTTTTACATGCATGTAACCATATTATATGTAGCTTTCTATTTTTAGCATATTTTTTTTTCACATGCATGTAACCATATTATACTTAACTTTCTATTTTTAGTATATTTGTTTTCACATGCACGTAACCATACTATACTTAGCTTCTATTTTTAGCATATTTTTTTTCACATGCATACATAAGTTTAGTTACAACATGTTTTCCTCTCAATTAATCTTTTTCTTTTTTTAATAAATATTGCAATTAAATTATTTTAGATGTAAGAAGAATATTTATCTATATTTAGAAAATTTATGATAATCACATAGTTTTAATAACAAATTTAAAGTTGAAATCCTAGCTATTCAATTTATTATTTTCTTCCAATTTTCAATAATCAATTTTTTTGTTATTTTAGAAAGGGGTTTATAAGAATACGGTCACAATATTTTTCTACAGCTTTTCTATAATTTTCCTCAATCAAATTTTCTTGATTAATAAGTTTTCTTTTTTCAAAATCTACAACATAATTCTTTATTCAACAATCAATATAGTAATTTAATAAGCAATATGCAAACACTCAAGAAGACATGAAGTAGATAAATATTTCAATAAAATTCTATAATGAGTTTTCAAAGCCTACTTCAAAATCACAACTAAAATTTGAAACAATCTGTGAATGCATGCAAATCCTAACCTTCTGAAACTTTCAACAATTCTTTTGATCCAATTTTGATTTTTTCTCCCCAAAACTTGTGTAATTGCAAAAATGAGCTCTAAATCTCTGATAAAGAGTTCTCCCCTAAATTGAGGCTCTAATTGTGCAATCATGAGAGGGAACTTTCTGATCAATTACTGTTTATTACTTTATTACCTTTTACCTTTTCATGCACAACTCTTTTAGATATTTAATTAAAAAATATCTTAATTTAAATAAATAACTTTCTCTCTTTAATTAAATTTTTGAAGCATTTTTAATAAAATATTTATTAATTTAATTAATAACATTATTTATAGTTTAGTTTTTTGATGAATAGTCTTGTTCTATTAAAAAAATATACTTAGAATACAATTCACAAAAAAGGGGTCGGGGGATACAAGATCACCCCGCGAGAGAGTCTCATTTTATTAAATTAAATATTTCACCAAAATCTCTCTTCAGTTCAAAAAAGGAAAATTTCCAGTTCACTATTGATAAAAAATGAGTTAAATCAGTTAGCTCCTTGTTCTACTCAAATTGAATCAGTTAACTCTTTATTTTACTCAAATTAAATCTGTTAACTCCCTTTAATTTGAGAATCTCCCTTTATGACTGAACTTCACCTTTAATCCTGACTGTTGATTGAAATCGATCTCAACCGTTGATGGATTCCAAGAAAGTCTATTTAAGAGACCATCATCTCTTCATTTTGAGAGGATGAATTTGGAAAATTTGCATCAAATTGCTGTTGGAATTCATACTCACATTTGCTCATATTTTTACATACGTCTTGCATTCTTAGTTTAAATTCATCTAGCTTAATAATGCATACATTTTTAGTTTAATGTTTTTTATTTTTTAGATTAATTGCTTGCACTTCATCTAGATTACTTGCACATTCATATAGCTTAAATTGCATTCAAATCTTTCGTTCTTACAAGGTCTGGTTGCTTAAACACCTCGAATCTGAGGATATCTGACAAGCAATTCCCTTTAGAAAGAAGGCAATAGGTCGCTTTGCAGACTGATTTTTGGATGAACAATCCAATGTTCATTCTAGGATGAATTTTCATACAATGACCGTGTTGAAGTGTGTGTGTTAGCATAGGCCACATATTCACGCATACATTTTTGACGCCCACCGTAGGGCCCGAAAATCAATTTTTTTGGCCTCTTTCTATATTTTTTAAATCATTTTTTGTTCTGTGTCCATACTATTCCGTACAGATTCAGAAATCTTCACGTGAGACTATTCATTTTAGCACGAGGATCCAGAATCTTCGCGTGAAGATTCTTTTTGCATCACGCGAGAGAGTTCTTGGGCACGCGAAACTTCGCGTGAACCCTGTTTCTTCACGCGAGCCGAATATAATTTCGCGTGGGCCGTAAAAATTCTTCGCGCAGATTGTTAGGAATTTCTCGCAAAACTTTGCTGATAGAGGCAATTTTTTGCATTGATTTTCCTATTTTCTGGTTTTTCTGCTGACTATTCACGGTTTCTAGTGTTTTCTGATTTTTTGGAACAGCATAATAGCGGTTTGCGGGACAATTGGAAAAGCGTGATAAAGTCGCTAAAAATAGGTAAAATCTACTAAGCACGTTGCAAGGATCACTAGGTAACCTTCCTTAGCTGATAACACTTCATTTGGATCTAAAAAAAACATCTCTCGTGTCGAGCTTTTGTGTGTTTCCTTTCGTATTTTCATTTTACAACACATGCACAATTTGATACTAGGGTGTGATCTCCGTTAGTATTCATTTAGTAGGCTTAGGTACTAGTGATAGATTTAGATAGCTATTTTGGGTTATTGGACTCGCTAATCCGCCGGCCCCTCGTTCTACCCTATGTTTGCAAGATTAGCACCACGTTAAAGGGGAGGGGTCTACAGGACATAAGCGTTAAAGGCTCCACTAGGCAACCTTTTTGTGCTTTCTAGAACTCACTAGTTTTTGAGTTGTGGATTTGTGTTAGCTTGTGTGAGGGGTTAAATGTTCCACATCTTTGGACTCACCTCACATTAGTTAAAGCATTAAGTGTACCACCTTGTGCTTTTTTGATTGCTTTTGGATAGATTTTCTTTTGGAAATTGACATCTATACACACATAATAATTAAGCCCCCATGAACACTATTCATGGATCTTGAGGGAGTGGGTGTGAAACTCCTCTCTAAGACGGATTCCTTGTAGGTGGGGAGGATACTTTGAGCATCTCGCAGATAGATGAATCTTAAACTTGTTGATTAAGACATCCTTTCTCCGGAGAGGTTGATAGATCACTGGGAGATGATATCATAGATCTTTAAGAGATAATCTTAGTTTAGCGTGTTAAATTAATTTGTCTGCTTTGATTGGGCTAAAGGTGAAAAGGTGTCAAAATATTGAATTTGGAAGCTAAGTTCCCTTTGGTACACTGTTGTGATTCGATCACCTTTAGAGAGGGTTAACCATAGTAGACAATCCCTCTATAGGGGAAACTGTGATGACGAAACCTCAAGCGATAATAGCCATTTTTGCCATGGTAGTGACAATCACTATATAAATGTCCTTGTGGAAAAAATTTCCACGGGTGTGGTTCATTGTGGGTTGTCAGATCTCCGTAGCAGCTCTTGAAGATTAAGTTCTCGGACTCTGTCAAAACCTCGGTGCGTCGGGATTGGAGGTCACCCCTATGAGTCATAAAAGTTGCAGAGTCAAACCATTACTAAAAACCTTAGAGAGGCCAACTTTTATTTTCTAGGGATGTATGCGTGATTGAAAAACTCCTTGGAAACGTACACAAGTAGCTCTTAGGGATTAGCACAAACTAAGTCAGTTGATAGTTCATGCGCAAGGTTGCTTTTGCTCTTTCTCATTATTTTCAGACATGCTTGAAATCACTTGCTTGCTGTTCTACGTGCTTGTTTATCTGCTTGGTTATTGGAACGATCAAATTTTTTTGTCAAAATCAACCGCTGTTGTGAAACTATTCTTCCCTTTTGCGCGAAATCATTTGGGTCTCGCGCGAAATCATCTGACACTCGTGCAAAGCCATTTGTCCTCGCGCGAAATTAAATTTCTTTTGTGCATCTTCGCGTGATTCTGTTAACATTTTTGCACGAAATTAAACCACTATTATTGACCTTTGCGTGAGACAGAAACATCTTCGCGCGACCTGTAAAAATTCTTTGCGCGACTCGTAAAGGTTTTTTGCATAAGACTTTATATCAGCATTACCAATTTGGGTCTGTTCTAGCTATTTGCGGCCTGTACGCTATCCTTTTCTACATCTGTTTATCTCTCTCTATTTGCAAACAGTCTGAAAACAATGACACTTCGCTTAGCTGAAGACTTGTGTCTTATACCTTGACTAGTCTTGTCTCATAAGTAATTTTGGTCCTCATCTTAATACTTGTCATACTTTGTGTCGCAGTGGTCATAATCTCTGGCTGTTCTAATCTTTAAATCAAACCATTTGTGCCTTAGTGAACAACATTCTTGCTATTATCTTGTCCTTTTTGAGACTCAGTCTTAGTGTAGTCCTTGTCCAGGTTCTAGCTTCTTGTCCTTGCCTATGACTATCACAACCAGAAGCGGCAATGTGTTTTATCCCGATAACCTTAGACGTGGTCGTGCTAGGGGTCGTAATCGCGGCAAAGGTAGCTTACCTTTTGCCATGCAATCTGTATCTAGTTTGGCTAGTGAGGCGTCTTACGGTCTTCCTCACCTACAAGGTCATCTCAAGTTCAACGAACATTTTCCAATTTGCAACAAATTAGGAATCCTTTTTACCAAGAGGATACTGAAACAGGTAGAGGTCCTACATTCCCAAATACAATGTATGATCCTTTCTCCACAGACCCTTTTGAAACACAACGTACAAAAATTGAACACGTTCCTATAATGACTAATCATGAACCTGAATAGGATAGTCATATTCAATATCAAGAACAACCTAGGGATGACAAGGAGAAAGAGAAAGAATGTGACACTCATGAGGAACAGAAAGAGGTGGAAATCCTTCCTGAACACATAGCAAGATGTGGAAGAGACAAACTTTCAGAAGGTCATGGGAATCCTACTCAACGAAGAGAAAGAAAAGTACTTTTTCAAACTTGCCCAAGAGGGAGCTAAACTGTCCACACATTTCAATGTGGAGACCATTATCACACGTGAAGAAGAAACTGAGACCGCTAAACTCCAAAAACAACTGAAAATTATGCAAGACCAATTGGCTCAGATGATGCATGAGAAAGAGAAACCCACAAAGACATACACATTGGCCGCTCTTTGTTCATTCCCATTTGACAAAAGTATAAACATGCCGCCTTTCCCACGAGGCATAGAACTACCCAGATATGACAAGTACTTTGGTACTACTGATCCCAAGATCACTTGTGGGAATTTGGTGCTTTGTCTATGGAGTTTATACACAATCAAACATACCTTATGTGTTTATTCCCTAGAAGCCTAGGTGGTCAGGCTTTGGAGTGGTTCTCACATTTACCTCTTGGTATCAAGACGTTTGACAAAATTGCTAATTCATTTGTTCAACAATATTCTCATAACATTCAACATCCTGTAAATATTTGAGATCTATGCAACCTTAAACAGAAGGTTGGTGAGCCTTTTCTCACTTTCCTCCAATGGTGGAGACAACTATACACTAAGTATTCTCGTAAAATCCCAGAAACAGAGAAGCTCGACATTTTCATTGATAACCTCTTACCTGATTTCAAGTATAGAGTCCAACTACAAGGTCCACGTACCTTTGAAGACATGATTACACAGGCTATCCATATCGAAGAATTTATGGTCAAGAAAGGTGAGCTCACTCTTTAGAGAGACACAAAACAAGGTTCCACTTCCAATAGGGATAAAACCAAACATGCCAACAAGAACCGAGAAATTGTACATGATGGGGTTGTTGATAATGTCACACCAAAACCTGCTAAAGCAGCATTTAATCTCACAGACTGCCTCAAAGTGTCCAAAAATGCTGAGAAGCCTCCCCCTGACAATAAGACATCTGGAAACAAATCGAGAAACTCATGGGAAACACGACCCAAGTGAGAGTATACACCTTTGGGAGAACCTTTGAATGTGGTTTACAAAACATTGCTACAACACAAGCTTATCTCACCAATGGATAACCCTCATCCCTATGATCCACAACCATGTCCACCATGGTGGAATGAGACCTCATTTTGTGAGTATCACCAAAATAAGGGACACAAAACCAGTAATTGTATAAATTTGTGTCATAAAGTCCAGGACATGATTGATGCTGGTGAACTTGTGGTAGATGGACATAACAAAAAATCGGACCACAAGGCATTCAAAGAGCCTTTCCCAGCTTATGAAAAAGGAGAGACTTCAAAACTAGAACCCTACAATAAGGTCAACTATACGTATTCCAATAATGACAATGTCATTCACATGGTTGAACCTGTAGATTTTGAATACTGCAACTTTATTACCATAAAGGGGAAGAAAGATAATGACAAATCCAAGACACTATTTGTCTTAAGAGCCCCTACTTCCAATAACATGGATAATGCATCTTCGCAACATTGTGCTAATGCTGTTACTCGTTCTCATGCGAAGTTGGTGCTCAAAGGCCCTACACCTCCTATTTCAAATCTTGAACAACACAAGGACATAACCCTTGTTGGTCCATCCGGTAAAAGTGCAAAACACACAACGAACTTGACTGCAATCATTTATAGTGTTCTAGATCAGTTGAAATGAATCAATGCTCACATTTCCATATTTGAGCTACTTAAAATCTTGCCTGCCCACAGACAAATTTTGGACAAAGCCCTCACTGAGGCAAACGTTCCTCAAGATCTTAATCTTGAGTGATTTCAATCCATGGTAGGTCACCTGACCTCACCTCATCTTATGACCTTCTCTGAGGAGGATGACAACTCACTGAATCACCCACACAATCAACCTCTACACATTGAGGTTATGATCCACCAGACACGTGTTCGTCAGGTACTCATTGACAATCACGCTGGCCTAA
Organism: Cupressus sempervirens; assembly: GCA_028749045.1. Taxonomy (NCBI): domain Eukaryota; kingdom Viridiplantae; phylum Streptophyta; class Pinopsida; order Cupressales; family Cupressaceae; genus Cupressus; species Cupressus sempervirens. The sequence goes on from CM053785.1 coordinate 349,915,721, forward strand.
ATATTGTTTCTACTGCTCTGCTTAGACAATTGGATTATTTTGAGGACTCTGTTGGTCCTCGTCAAAAGATCACTATTAAAGCATACGATGAAGTAGAACAAAAGTCACTAGGTCTTGTGACTTTACCAATTCGCGTCGGTCCTGTCAAAAGGGATGTCACCTGTTAGGTGCTTGACATTCCCTTAGCCTACAACATTCTATTGGGATGGCCATGGATACATGAGATGCGCGCTGTGCCATCCACATACCACCAATGCATTAAATTTCCATTTCATGGCTCCGAAGTTACTATTCCTGCCACTACTAGCTACACTTGCAATATGCTCAAAGCTGCTGATTCTTTTGTCCCTGCTAACCGTGAGTCTACTGATTGTCACAATAATAAGTTGAAACAAATTGAGCAGTCATTTAAATTGAAAGAAACTGGTATGGGAGAGTACCACATGGAGCCAGTGCTGTCATTAACATCTATTCCAGAGTCCCCTCGATATTTTGGGAGACCCTCAAAAGCAAAGAAGTTGTTCGTGCTAACACCTCAAACCAAGTTTAATGGCTCTTTTGTCAAAGCTACAGTGCCCTTAGAAGATGAAAGTGAAAACAGAGCCATTGTTGCATGGCTTTACAAAGAAGAGGCTCCAGTAGACCTAACAGAATAAGCTCGAGAAATCACTCCTAAGAAGTATGGACCTGGTCTTAAGCTTATGAAGCATTTTGGTTACAAGGGAACTGGCCCTGTTGGTGAAATAAAAATGGTTTAATAGATCCTATCAAAGCAACAGCTCAAAGCAATAGTGACACAACTGGCCTAGGGTTTAAGAAGGTCCCTTTCCATTTGGGATCCAATAAATTCATACCCGTACCTGGGAGTTCATCTGAAAATGAGTCACAATTTGAGTCAGGTACTCGAGAGGAAGAATTCGATGATGAGGATTCTTACCCTCATCCTATTCCTTATGATCTTGCTAAATTCTTTGCTGAGCCAGATGACTTTGTGCCAAGCGTTAGCACTATGGATGATACTAGTGATTCTTCTGAGGACAATACTGAGCAACTCAAATATCATTCAGAAAAGGAAGAATCTAGTTAGTCATGTCGTATTGAGTATTTGTGTAACAATCCAGAGGCTGAAGGAGATTATGTCCCTATTACTGTTGGGGAGTTCTATAGTCTCTCACATGTAGCATCGATTCTCATGAATATGAGTTTGATAATCTTTAAGAAAAAACTATTGATAAAGACATTGACCAAGTGCATGTCTATGAAAATCAAATTGAAGTGGGTGAAACGTCTAGGGTTAGGTCACGGGGGTCTGATCCAACTAGTGTCCTAGAGTTGTCAATTCTTGACGTTAGTATTTCGAGGCATTTGAATACACCTATGGGTGAGGTCGCCGTAGGTCTCAAATTGCTGGTCTGCACATTTAATGACTATACTATGAATGCAATTGAACTAGCCACTACTCTCTTACTCGCACATCCTGAGCTTATAGACTGGAACCCCAATGCATCTAACAAAGTCCCCCACATTCTAGAATGACTATGCTCTTGCCTGTTACCTAAACACTATCGAACCTATAACATCTTCCACCAATGAGAAGAGCATCAACATGATTGAGGCTGACATCAAATATCTCAGTCACATAATTAAAAAGAAAAAATGCAAGAGGTCCGATGGTGAAAACCACATTGTGGTAGTGTCAGATCCCAAAAAAGTAAAAACAAAAGATGTATCCAAGGGTGAAAACCTCTCTGAGGCACCCGTGGATGAGATATTTGATGTCCTTCCCAATCATTTTTAGGAGAGATCATCAGTGTTAATAGAGTTGACATAGCCAATTAACTTGGGCACAGAAGAACATCCTCATGTGATACATCTAGCACAATCATTGTCACCTGAAGAGAAGGAACAATTCATTGCCTTTTTCAAGGGAAAGAAAATAAATTTTGCCTGGACATATTCTGACATGCCAGGATTGGATCCTGATCTTATCATGCATCACTTGTCCATAGCACTAGGCATAAAACCAGTTAAACAGAAGCTTCAAAAAATGCATCCTCATGTTGCATTGCTCGTCAAAGCCGAATTGGAGAAACTTTTGAAGGCTGGTTTCATTTGTGCAATTGATTATGTTGAATGGATATCCAATATTGCCCCTGTGTCCAAGCACAATAAATCTATCAGAGTTTGTACAGACTTTCATGATCTTAACTTGGCATGTCCTAAAGATGACTTTTCGCTCCCTAATATTGATATGATCATGGACATGACGACTGGCTATGAGATGTACTCACTTATGGATGGTTTTTCTAGATACAATCAAATAAAAATTGCGCTAGAAGATCAAGAGAAAATGGCTTTCACATGTGCATGGGGAACCTTTTGTTGGAATGTGATGCCATTTGGTTTAAAGAATGCTGGAGCTACATATCAGCGGGCTATTACTACAATTTTCCATGACATGATGCATAGAACCATGGAGGACTATGTTGATGATACCTTGGTCAAAAGTGCTAAACTCTATACTCATTTGCACGATTTGGGACCCATCCTAGATCATATGGAAAAATTTAGTCTTCGACTCAATCCTAAGAAATGCGCATTTGGCGTCACATCGTGGAAATTATTGAGATATATTGTTTCTGCAAAGGGAATTGAAGTAGATCCAGAAAAAGTACAAGCAATAATGGACATGCCACCACCTTGAAACATCAGTCAGATGAGAGGACTACAGGGAAGGCTTCAATCTATTCATAGGTTTATTTCACAATTGGCAGATAAATCACAACCCTTGATAAAGACCTTACATAAGGGTGTGAAATTCAATTGGAGCTAGGATTGTGAGCAAAGCTTAACACAAATCAAACAATATCTTGTCAATCCACCAATCCTGATGCCTCCTATGCATGGGAAGCCTTTGCTTTTATACATTTCAGCCACTAAAACATCTTTGGGAATCCTGTTGGCTCAGGAAGACAATGACAACAAAGAAAGAGCTATTTATTACTTGAGCCGAACATTGGTCTCCTATGAGAAAAAATACAACATTATTGAGAAAGCTTGCTTGGCAATTGTCTTTGCTTCCCAAAAGTTGAGACACTACATGCTTGCCCACACTACACAGCTTGTGGCTAAAATAGATCCATTAAAGTACTTGCTCAGTAAGGCAGCTCTCACAGGAAGATTGGCTAAATGGGTCATGATACTAAGTGAGTTTGACATCCAATATGTTGAATGCAAAGCTATAAAGGGACACGAAATTGTAGACCAGCTGGCCGAGGCACCCATATAGAGTCTTCTACCAATAAACATTGATTTTCTAGATGAGTCAATTCTAACACTCACTCACCATATGTGGGTTATGTTCTTCGATGGGTCCTTCACACAACAAGGATCAGGTGCTGGATTACTTTTCATTACACCACAGAGATACTCATTTCCTAAAGCGTACAAGATTCTATTTCCTTGTACAAATAACATTGCTGAATATGAAGCTTTGATCAATGGTATGAAAATTGCAGCTAAATGGGGAGTAGATTAGTTGGATATCTTCGGTGACTCTCAGCTTGTTATCAACCAAGTAAATGATGTGTATCAAACAAAGGATGAGAAACTAATTCCTTAGAAACACATGGTTGATGACTTGACAAAGTATTTTGCACACATCACCTTCCAAAAAGTTCCATGCACCAATAATAAAGTGGCTGATGCCATGGCCACTCTGGCCTCCCTTCTACAAATGCCTGAAAATGATCTACGACATGAGTTCTTGGTGGAAGCGTTACACTACCCAACCTATGACACACCTGATTCCAAGATGATCTATTCTATTATAAGACAAGAATCATCCCGCTACAATCACATTTATTCCTACCTTCGTAATCAAACCATTCTGGAAGGTCTGACTCGAAATGAGAAATGTTACCTAATCCATAATGCTTCACATTATGTCATTATTTCTGACGATCTGTATAGGAGAGGCCTCGACGGAACACTCCTTAGGTGTTTAGAACCCGACGAGTCCAAACGCGCACTAATTGATGTTCATGAAGGCATTTGTGGATCTCATTCCAATGGCCTGACACTAGCTCGCAAACTCCTTCGTGCTGGTTACTACTGGCCTAAAATGGAGCAAGAAGCTGTTAAATATGCTAGGTCTTGCAAGTAGTGTCAGCTACATGGGAATCTCATTCACGCTCTAGCCAGAGAGCTGATTCCCTCTACTACAACATGGCCATTTCAATAATGGGCCTTTGACTTGGTGGGGCAAATTCACCCAACCTCTTCTAATGGACATAAGTTCATTATCACTACTATAGATTATTTCATGAAATGGTTAGAGGCAGTCCCTCTCACACACTAGTACATTTGAGACCATTTTTCGACCATTATTGGTCAAAAGTTTGACCCAATTTTTGACCAAACTTCGACCAAATTTGACCAACCCATTGGTCGGAATTTTTTTGATCGAAATTTCAACCAACCTTCTGGTTGGTCAAAAAACCTCCATAGCCATGGTGCAAGTTCTATCAGGAATTGGTCGAAATTTCGACCAATGAAGGTAGAAAATTTATTGGTCGAAATTTCGACCAATAAAGGTAGAAATTTTGACCAATGAAGAAAAAAATTTTGACCAATAAAGGTAGAAATTTTGACCAATGAAAGTCAAAAATTTTGACCAATAAAAGTAGAAATTTTGACCAATGAAGGTCAAAAATTTTGACCAATGAAGGTAGAAATTTTGACCAATGAAGGTCAAAAATTTTGACCAATGAAGGTAGAAATTTCGACCAATGAAGGTAGAAATTTCTACCAACAGGTAGGTGTAAATTTTTTTTCAAGCATTCTATAAAACAGTCACATGCCTTGCGTATGATATGACATTTTGAATGCATCTTGCACTCTCATCCGACTGATGATGGATTACGGAGAGTGATCTAAAACCATGATGCTAAAAAACACACAATCAAATCCAAAATGAACTTGCATTACAAATGGATTGTGGAAATCTGATATTGTTAATTTTGCATGCATGTCTACCAGGACAAATATATGTTTAAGTTGTGATTGTCCTGGTAGACATGCATGCAATTTTACCAATATCAGATTTCCACAATCCATTTGTAGTGCAAGTTCATTTTGGATTTGATTGTGTATTTTTTAGCATCATGGTTTCAGATCACTCTACGCAATCCATCATTAGCTAGATGAGAGAGAGTGCAGGATGCATGCAAAATGTCATATCATACGTAAGGCATGTGAACTATTTTATAGAATGCCTGAAAAACACTAACAGTAACTAATATGAAAAATATATAATTAGTTATATGATTGAGACAAATCATGTACCAGTGAGTTGGTCAAAATTTCGACCAAATTTTTTTTTGACCAATGGGTTGGTCAAATTTGGTCAAAAATTGGGTCAAAAATTTGATCAATGAAGGTCAAAAAATGAACCCAAATGCACTAGTGCAAGTATGCTCGCCAAGTTGACTCTTTGAGTTCGATCATCAAATCACCCCACCAAAGTGCCTCATCAAGGTCAATCTTTAGGTCTGCTCATCGAGCTTTCTCACCAAGTCAGCTTGCCATGTCACGTCTCTAAGTGGCCTTGCTAAGTCGGCTCACCAACTTGCCTCACCAAGTTGCCACTTTAAGCCCACTCACCATGTTAGATCACCAGGCCGACTCCCCAAGTTAGCTCGCCAAGCTGAAAATTGAAGTATGCTCACCAAATTGACTCTCTAAGTTCGCTCGCCAAGTCCACCCCCTAGGCCAACTCTCCAAGTTAGCCCACCAAGTCACTCCCACCCAGTCACCTCAACAAGTTGACTCATTAAGTCAACTCACGAAGTTGACTCACCTAGTGGTTTTACCACCTTGCCCAAACAAGTGGGCTCACTCAGTGTGCTTACGAAGTTGCCCCATAGAGTTGCTTCTCTAAGCTCGCTCACCATGTAAACTCACTTGGTCGACACGCCAAGTTGACACTTTAAGTTTTCTCATCAAGTCATCCAACCAAAGCGCCTCATCAAGGTCAGTCTTTAAGTACACTTAGTAGGTCAGCTCACCAAGTTGCTTCACGAAGTCACCTCACCAAATGGCCTTGATAAGTTAGCTCACCAAATTGCACCACCAAGTTGCCACTTTAAGTCGACTCACCATATCAGCTTGCCAGGCCGACTCCCATAGCCAGCTCGCCAAGCTGACAATTCAAGTATGCTCACCAAGTCAACTCTTTAAGTTCGCTCACCAAGTTTGTCCCCTAGGTCAACTGTCCAGGTCAGCCCACCAAGTCACCCCCACCGATTCACCTCAATGAGTTGACTCTTTAAGTTAGCTCACCAAGTCTACTATTCAAGTACACATGCCAGGTCGGCTCGCCAAGCCCACCAAGTCATGTCACCAAGTCAATTGTTCGAGTACACTCACAAAGTTGACTCTTTAAGGTCGGCTCGCCAAGCCAGTCCACCAATTCATGTCACCAAGTCGCCTCACCAAGTCGGCTCGCCCACATGTCCCACTAAGTCCTCAAGTCTGCTCGCCAAGCCGACAATTCAAGTGCGCTCACCAAGTCGACTCTAAGTTTTCTCACCAAGCCCATCCCCTAGGTCAACTCTCTAGGTCAGCTCGCCAAGTCACTCCCACCCAGTCACCTCAATGAGTTAACTCTTTTAGTTAGCTCACCAAGTCTACTATTCAAGTACGCATGCTAGGTCGGCTTGCCAAGCTAGCCCACCAAGTCATGTCACCAAGTTGATTGTTCGAGTATGCTCACAAAGTTGACTCTTTAAGTTTGCTCATCAAGTCACCCCACCAAAGCACCTCATCAAGGTCAGTCTTTAAGTTTTCTCACCAAGTCAGCTTGCCAAGTCACCACACCAAGTTGACTCACCTCTTGCCTCACCAAGTGGACTCACTAAGTCAGCTCGCCAACTTGCCCCACCAAGTCGACTGTTCAAGTATGCTCGCCAAGTTGACTCTTTGAGTTTGGTCATCAAGTCACCCCACCAAAGTGCCTCATCAAGGTCAGTCTTTAGGTCCGCTCATCGAGCTTGCTCACCAAGTTAGCTCGCTATGTCACGTCTCTAAGTGGCCTCACTAAGTCAGCTCACCAACTTGCCCCACCAAGTTGCCACTTTAAGCCCACTCACCATGTTAGATCGCCAGGCCGGCTCCCCAAGTTAGCTCGCCAAGCTGACAATTGAAGTATGCTCACCAAGTCAACTTTCTAAGTTCACTCACCAAGTCCGCCCCCTAGGCCAACTCTCTAGGTCAGCTCACCAAGTCACCCCCACTTGCCCCACCAACTCGCCACTTTAAGTCAACTCGCCATGTCAGCTCACTAGGTTGATCGCCAGGCCGACTCCCCTAGTCAGCTCGCCAAGCCGACAATTCAAGTATGCTCACCAACTGGACTCTTTATGTTCGCTCACCAAGTCCACCCCCTAGGTCAGCTCACCAAGTCACCCCCACCCAGTGCTTATTGTGAACAAACCAATCTGGATCATAAGAGAAGTGATTATAGATTATTATGAAAGGGTGCGACTGAAAAGAGAGATAACTCACGTCATTTACGACATGACTAATCATTTCTAATGAAAGCTGTAAAAAGGTAGTTCTATCATTCAACTCAGGATGATTGGAAGAACTTATTATATTTTGTATCTCATAATGATCGCTTTGTAAGAGAGCATATTGCCTTTGGCACCCATCCAGTGCAGGCATATAAAGTCTACCATCAGAAATGACATCATCTTTGAGTATATTTATATTGTCATATCAGACAACTTATCACATTATTTAGAGCATAAATATAAAGTTATATCAGAGATGGCCTGCATATTTACAAATTCTTACTTGTATATCAGACACAATGAACAGTACAAGGTACTGAGAATTTCCTCAGTCATTGCATGTAATTTCCTGTATATCAGAAATAGAAAATATATATCATCTTGATTGTTATGCAATCATAATTATTTTGATCTGAACCATATTGTATATGCATTTGGAATTAAGAATCAGTCAAATATTACTTTAATACAGAAACTATTTCTATATTCATTGAATTGTGAAGAATTCAAGTAGTATCTCATAATCAGAAACATAAGGAAATTACAATCACCAAATTATGTGACTGAGAAGTGAGTCTGCAGAGTCTGCAGTTGCTCATTTTACTATAGACAACATTTTCCTAAGAAGCTTTACCCCAGTCAAGAATTGACACTCCAATGACACATACTCACAACCACTAGTTTTCTGTCCACCAGGGTCCCTGCCAATATTTGAAGGTTGCATATGATGCATGACTACTACTAGGATTTTCTCCACAAAAAGAAATTCATGTTGTCATAAAAGCTATTGTCAAGTAACATCCTAGCAAATCTCGTGCCTCTAAATTTCTAATGATGTCTGTATATGTCGGATCCCAATTGTGACAGTCACAAATAACACATTACATATCTTCCTAGAATGTTCTTGACAGGAAGAGATCCCCTATTTTAAAATAAGACAAATCAGAGTTAGTCCATTTAAAAGTCAGATATACAAATATAGGTGGCACACAGTCTATTAGAAACTTAAGCTTCCACTCTACTTACCAAACATGAGAGTCACAGTTGTTGTTCTAGTTATCACCCATCACAAAAACATAGCCATGAGGCACATGCTGCAAATGGATATAACATGAAATGTAGAGATTTTAGTTAACTTTATTGATCGTGTAATCAATGAATAACAAAAGGATATGTGATGTGTGAAACCTCTATCTTTATGGATATTGTAAGTTTAATTCCCATATGAGTATTGTTTCCAGTGTATCAAATTATGTTAATTTATCAGGATTCAACTACGAGGAGGGTTTGAGTCAAAACTTATACATTTAGTATATTTTGCAGCGGGACCATTGTCTTCTACACCCAATATAAGATGTCAACAAGCTCTACACCATATGCAACAAGAACATAAAAATATAATTTCTTGGATTCAATCAATACTAAAGAAAAATTGCATATTTAATTGAAACTACTTTGAAGCCTCTATGATAAACTTGTAAATCTTTAAATGGCACTACAATTTATTACTGAGAGACTTGGTCCAGAAAGATAAGATGGATGACTGAATAGATTTTCCCCAACTAACAATTTGCTTTTCTGAGACTTCAGGAAATGCTATCAAGATCCTTTACAAATCAAATTGGGGCAATTATATTATTTGATGAGAACCTGACTTTGCCCTCAATAATTAGACATTTTTCCCTTCACAAACTCTTTACATTCTCAATTTTGACTCCTTAAACATAGACATAGCTCTGATTTTCATTGTTTCCCACATCAAGGTAACATCAATGGCCATAAGTAGTGATGTTCAAATTAAATTTAAAAAGGACCAATAATTATGGCAAGGTAGTTAACTAAGTCCAACCCCAAGCCTTCCTCCAACAAAACCTAATATGACATCCATAACTTGATTTTGGAGTAAAAATAATTACTATTACAACACTATATATTTCTTTCACAAAAAAAATACCAACAAGATAGGTATCAAATGATAGTGGTCATGAATCAATTTGTCAGGATGCCAAATGCATCTAGTCACCATATACTCTAAAAGCTTAATTGCCCTGAGACAAGATTTGTGGGCAGGAAAATAGCCAGTATACAAATTGAGAAGAACTGAAATATTAGGTAGAATCTGCAAAATAACATATCTGAGTACCCCATGAAAAGTAAACTAGATTTCAAAAAGTTTGCTATCAATATGTGTGGCATGTGCCATATAGCAAGCAACATAGCAGCATCCCCAACACAAGTGGTAATTCTGTGGGAAGGAACACTGATATCAAATATAAAATTTGATAAGAAAGAGACAAAACTCATTTTGATATTTCTTATGAAGCTTGAAAATGAAATCGTAATAGGGGAACCCATATCAATTGGACCATCAAATTGTAAGAATACTTGCTCAAATACCCAACAAATCACAAACTTTCCAACAAACTCAAACTCTTTGCAAAAATAAGGTTGGGGACTTATCTAGGCATGTGTGCAATTGTGTTAACTAATCAAATATTGTTATAACAGAATACATTGCAATTTTGGCTTGTAGAAGAATATTAAATGGGTTGGTGGTAAGAAACTCTTTCAAGTTACTCCTGATTACATGTATGCTTGACTACCCTTTGCGGATTGGTGCAATTAATTGAACCTCCTATGAGGTCTTCATGTTTCTAGGAATGTTTGGGCTAAGAGACAAGAATTTGGTCTAATTATCTACCTAAAAATTTCTGTCCAGATGGGGACTCCTATTCTTTATGCTAAGTGTCAGAGAAGTCTTTCAAAAGGTGCAAGTAAATGTTAGAGGTATTATCTTTGAGACAAACTCTATTCAAACAATTTGATGTACCTTAGGCATATAGCTTGTGCCAGCCCTTGCAAAGAAATGGTTATTTAATTTTTTTGAGCCAATGATACTATTGTAGGCTTAGAAAGTATATGTTGGTTTTCTTAGATCATATCTGTACAGAATATTCCTTTGCTTCAACTATTTTTAGTTGCAGAATGTAGCTAGGAGCAGAGAAAAATGACATCACTAACAAACAAAATAATCTCAATATATTTTTCTCTACATGGATGGTTCCTCAAATGTGATGATCCCTCTCAATATCTGCTATAATTTTTCTTATCGTTTTGGTTTTGAGTTGTTGTGATTGAATATTCATTAAAAACATATATTAAAATGCAAGTGCAATTCTGTTTGACAACAAAAATGAACATCATATATCTTCACAATAAAATACTATTATAAAGAACATTAAGTAGATATGAAGCTTCTAAATATAATGGAGGTTACAGATCTACTGTAACAATTCTCCCTTTATATGAAGCTGTATATAGATATAAACATTATAAGAAATTAAATATATTATTCAATTACTATGAAAACAAACATTTCACTTAACAAAAACTAATATATCAAGTACCTCCATTTGAAGAAAAATTATCACTTGTTGCTCGAACATCATGGATACTTAATTGATGAGTAAGTCTTGACAATAAAGATGCCTATTTTTTGAATCTCTCACGTTTCATTTTTGCATTTTGATATTCTCGGAGAAGTTCTTCAATATTTGCTATACTCTGAGAGCTGTTTGAAGTAGAATTGAAAAATAATATACGAGGAACATAGAAAACAAATATAACTAGTACCATGGCCATATTAGCCACATGTAATTAACCTTCACCTGACAGAGCTATAAAGTTGAGTCAGCATTTCCTCTTTGGCTTTCTCAACTTGGCATAGCACCACAACCTGTCAATCATTGAAGGACAAGTTAATACTCATGAGAACCATACAGAAGAACGCCTATTTCTGTAGTGCTTTAATGCAAGGATGTTCTAAGGTTCTTACTTTGGGTACATTTGCAGCAAGACTATTCAGAATAGCTTCCACATAGCCACATACTTCCTGAGACATCAACCTCAACTCCTCCTCTAGATCAACTAGTCACCTGGCCATTGTATCCTAATTACAAAGAACATGAATAAACTGAACATTAGCTTTGCCTTAGTATTTAATTTGTGTCTTGTTAGATAAATTAAGACGCATCATGATCAATCAACCTTACAGAAGGAAAAAACCATTCCTAGCATTTTCATTAAATAATTAATAGAAAACCAACACAAATGTTTTTTACCACATTACATAAGTTTGTTTTAAGAATGCAGACTGTAAAGCGTAGAGCTACTACAATTTTATTGTAAAGCAACTATGAGAAATAAATTGGCACATTGTTGAAAAGTCATCTGAGCTCCATATGAATGGATATTCCTAATAGTACATGAGTCTGTGTCTCATCTCACATTCAAACTCAGTGACCTTCATTACCTAAGTTGAATTCCTTCTAAAAGGTAGCAACTAAGAGATAAAAATATTTGTATGGTTGATAATTGACAATAGTTCCATAGGGCAGACTAAAGGGGAATCTGTTTGTCCATCTCACATTCAAACTAAGGTTTTGCATATCATCTCCACAGTTTCTGTTTATCACTTCGGCTAAGATATATTATAATATTAATGAAGTTGCAAAGACCATAGTCAAGGTACCTGGTCCATTAAGAAATTTATCAAATTAACTAAAACATTTACAAGGTAGTTATCTTGAACTAAGATACATGGCATGTACATAGGCAAAGATTTACAAGGTACATATCTTGAACTAAGTTATCCTTGAACTTGAGGAGGAGCATCTTGGCAGTCTCTTTGCCCCTCAAAAGGCAGGCTGCTTCATCCTTTGCAGTGTCAAAGGTGCCCAACAAACTCATCTTTTGAATGTTGTCTTCTATCTTTGCAACCCATCTCCTTGATGGCCTTTGTCTAATAGTAAGACCATTAGTTCTGATAGAAGAACCATTTCCTATAAGCAATATGTGTTGACACCAATAATATCATATCTGATTCTCATCACACTGAATATACATGGTTTAATCTTCAAAACATTTGCGGAGTTCAAGGATTGCTTCTTCTATTAGTTTAATGTTTCCTTGTTTAGCTTCTTCTTAATCAGAATACCAGCAATCTGTTGAAGTCAGTTTCTCAGTGAGATATTAGATGATACACATTTTATTATCCTTGTCTTTTTGGCCCACTACCAAGAAATCTCTCTTCCAATTGTGGTAAAACTTGAATTTATTCATCTTCTGAGTGCAACTAGTAATTTGCCATCTGTACCTGAATAATTTTTTAATAAAAAGTATCAATTTTTCTGACTAGAAAACTACAAGTTCTATGAAATAAGGAGTGTTTACAGAATAAACAAGAATGAGGCAATGATAGTAAAAGACCATTAAATAGGATTGTACAATTTAGGACCATGGATTTTATATTCATATCTTAAATTGTAATTAATATGAACAATAAACATATCCTGTCACTATGAGACAAAATAATACAACTACAATTTTACTGATCCTAGTCTTATGAATGAATTAAAAAGCTAAAAATTAAGTAGTTTCCATGCTATTTCTTCCTAGAGAAAGTATCCATTAAGCAGGTATTCAAATTAAATTTGATAAATACAAATAATTCAATCATACCAAATTTGAAGTTGTATCCATACATAAGTTGTTTATCAACCATTATGATCCCCACAGAGCTAATTACCTTCATTGCCCAAACCCCGACATTTGATAAGGATGCTTTTTTCTCTGAAGCCATACTAAAAACCAAAGAAACAATATTGAATCCTTGTTCTTCTACTCCCAGCTTAGATCTACACTCTTCTGACGTTGAATAATAGGACAAGAAAACACCTGCTTATGATAAATCTTTATTGATGCTGCTTCTCATGATTATTTGACTTGAAAGTGAAGATTACTAAAAAAGCCGATGCATATGGAGTTGTAGGAGGAGCCGACGTGACTTAGGCATGAAACACTCCTGCACGTCTTCATCTTTCCATTCGTCCTTTTCCAAAATAAAAGGATCATGTGAGCTTGCGATTGTATTTGACATTAAACAACAACCCTACCCTTTGCAAAAAACTTTATTGATGCTGCTTCTCATGATTATTTGACCTAAAAGTGAAGATTACTAAAAAAGCCGATGCATATGGAGTTGCAGGAGGAGCCGGCGTGACTTAGGCGTGAAACACTCCTGCACGTCTTCATCTTTCTATTCATCCTTTTCTACTTTTATAAAAGCACGCAGTATTTTTAGCCACTTGAAGCATGTCAACAAACACAGACCAAGTGAGTTCCAGTACCAAGAATTAACTAAAAATGGGAACAACAAACACTGCAAGATGCTTTTTAGGCAGTGAGACAATATCTTTGGAAAAGCCAGATAATTAGAACAGCCATAACAGGTATATAGATAAATAAAAATAGCCACAACTTGTACAAACTATCAAATGTAGAATCTGCATATGATCTTTGTGATGGAACTTTTCCAATTTCAAAAAAAAAACACATAAGACATTTTCCATATGCTACTCCTCTTTGCTAGACGTCAATGTAAATAGACAATAGATAATGTATTCAATAGTAAAAAGTGAGGTATGCAAATCTAAAGTAGAAATACTTATAAAATTAGACAATAAATAATATATTCAATAGGTACAAAACAAGGTATGAAAATTTAAAATAGAAATACTTATAAAATTTGAAAAACAACTCGTGAGTTCATGAAAAATGTATTTATATTGAAGTTTTTAAAATTCTATTGTGTCCTTATCTAATGACTCACATCGCCAGTGAGATTGAGAAGGGGGTGAATTTTATTTAGTTTTTAAAATTTAGTTTACGTTGAATTGTAGATACTTTTTTTTACAGATTTTTCATAAAGACCACATGTCAGTTGTCCAACCTGTCTGTATAATGCTAAAAGAATACATCATTGGTTGTAGTAGCATGTGTGGTTGCTTCTATATAGGTGTCTAAGAATAGATAGAAGTTGAGGTTCAATCCAGTCACTTCAAAACTATGGTAGAAATTGACATTTCTTCTATTTACAGAATAATAGCCCTTCCATTCACATAAAAATCCTTCCATTCATGACACTAAAAGTTCATTTTTTATGTAGCAGAATTCTTTTAAAAATGAAGCTCCTTAAATACACATCTCTTGCTAGGCACATTGTTTTTTGTTTATGGATTAATAGTTTTAATACCAACAACAAGGATTGAATAAAAAAATTAGTGGAAAATTAGTGTAAAATGAGGAATTTTGTGTCAATATTTTTTTATCCATTACAATTTTTTATTTAATGTAATCCTTAGATTATGCGGGCAAGAACTCGTACATGTCAAAAAAAAAATTCAGGTTAGATGCTTTCCTAAGCCATCTAAACCTTGGAGAATATGTTCTCAAAGGTGTCATTCCATGAATTGGCTCTTTATTTGTCTCAAATTATTATTCTTACCATTACTAGGGTATAATTCGTACCATTACTAGGCTATAATTTGTACCTAATTGTAATCTATTTGTATAATTGAAAGCTTATTTCTTGTAATCAATGGAGTATTGATACATATGTAGTTTGATAAAGTTGTCTCAAGTTTTAGTTGAAATTTTAAAGCAAAGGGTAGCTTGACATTTTCTCTTTTTAGCTACTAATTTATTGAGGTCATTATTTATTAACCTATTGAAATGCATCATCAAGCAATTAGGCACTATGCTTCTACAACTAAAGGCTTGTAAGTTTCAGTGATATTAATCAATGAGGGTTCCAATGTTGTTAATTTAAGTTCGTCATAAACTAATACTCCTTTGAAGTGAAATGCAATAGAATAATAGAGCACATTTCAATTTTAATTATGTATGTTTAGTGAGTTTGATTGTACAAAATGATGAGGTATTAGAGAGAAAAGTAAGTCTGTTGATTCTATCAATAGGAGGCTAACAAGGATAAGTAGTTCTAATTTTAGCTTTTGTCCTTTGTGAAGCTATTGTCAAGTAGACTACACATTTTTTTTTTCTTTTGTCACATTAATGTCTTATATGGTTATAGTGTTGATTTTATCAATAGGAGGCTAACAAGGGTAAGTAGTTCTAATTTTAGCTTTTGTCCTTTGTGATGCTATTGTCAAGTAGAGTGTTTTATGTATTATTTGAGTCAATCTTTGAATTGCTACAATCTTTTTTCTTTTGTCACGTTAATGCCTTACATGGTTATAGTCATGTGTCATATGATATTGTAACTTATAATAAGGATTGGGTATCTTGGATGAAGTGGTTTGTAGGCACTATTAAGGTTTTTCTTTAAAAGATATTGGCAAGTATTTGATTTCTGATTTTATTAAATCTTACTCCAAGGGGCAAGTATTGGTTTCAGAAATTATTATTAAATCTCACTCCAATTGGTGCATCTTTTCTTAATCAAATTCGATGTCATTGATTGTTGTTGCTTCCTCTACCATGGATGATGTATCCATCATAGATTGATATTGTCCTTAGAGCTACCAGTACCCATGGATTGGAGCACTTTAACCTGGGCCTTGAGAAACTTGAGATAGTTAGCTACTTCCTCTAACATGGATGCTGTATCCATTTTAGTAGCACCTAGAACAAGCTTCTGAAGTACTCTTATCTTGTCACTAATTCTTTCTCTTCTCTCACGAGCTGTAACTGTTTGTGGTATACTTGAAATATTGATATTTCTACGCTTCATGGGCTTCTCTAAGACTTCAGTTCCTATATTCACATGCCTCAAAGCTACGGCCTTGTAGATCATTTCTGGCTTCTACATCTGGTTCTACTTCTGCTGGAGCTTCTTGCCCAAAAATAAGACATGAAGATCATGTAGAGGAAGGATAGCTGTAGTGCATTCCAAGCTGAGGATTAACTTCATGTGCTTTTCCCTTGCTTTTGCCTTTGGTTTTGGGTTTAGATTTGGGTTTGCACTTCATGTCCTTGCATTTCATGGTGGAATGAGAATTGGACTGATACTTCTCAATACCATTACGGCTCTTTGTACTGAATAAGTCATAAGACTATCGGTACTCTTTTGTGGTGGGTTTTGAGAAGACAATACCATGGGCTTCATATTGTACTCTGTGGTACTAGTTGTTGAGATCCCATCATTATCAGAGGAAAGTACACAGTCCAATGATTCCATGGAGGACTGTAGGGTTATCACCTAGTTAAGGTTGGCATCATAAGTATAACACATCTGCATTAAGTCATTGCATGAAGAAGAACCAGCTTGATCAAAAGAGCCACACCAATTTTGGTTCATTTCATGCTTGGATATAATGAATATATTAGTAGTAGCAATGGATGAATCTGGGATTTCTGTGGGTGAAGCATAGCTCCAGTCTGTTATAGATCTAAAGCTTGTAAGCGATGAATCTGCTCCAGCTTTGTCCATGGAGCTTGGAATCACTAGTTGGCCTACCATTTGCTCTGGTTTCAATTTTATTCTATAAATAAGGATATTATGAACTACATATATTTAAATACAATTTCTCATATAATTAATAAATAAATTTCTATATTGTTTGTAATAGTTAGAAAGATTATTAATGTTTCAAGGATATTATTATTGTAATCTTATCATCATTTTTCTCAAAATTCATTCTATTATTTATCAACATAATAAAATCTAAAATTTAATCATTACCATTCAAAAAACTTTGAAATGAACTTGTCCATCTATAAATGATAAAATAAATTTCTACGAATATCAACAACTATTGTTATCTATGGAAGAAAACTACATTTCTTTTTGCTTTACCTAAACTTATTAAATATGGAAATTATTTTTTATTGCTTTACCCAAACTTATTAAATATAAAAATTAATTTTTAGAAACTATAAACATTATATATCACCTAAAACTACCTTGTAATTTGTAAAAAGTAATGAATAAAGATAAAATGAAGCCTATGTTACCTAAGGATGTGTCTGTGGGCATTAATTCCCTACCCCTATCATGGGGATGTAGGCCATCCGTAATTGGCCGTATTGCAGATGGAAACATCCCCATCTGAGTTTTCAAATACATTTTAGATTTTGATAGCATCCCTACAATTCTTGATCACCCACCTACCTTGATCATAATTACTTGATTCATATTTTTCACTGCTACTCTCTACTATTATCTTATTGTGATCCTTAGATGGCATACTAATGTAAAGGGATGAGCAAATAAATTGAAGTAAATATCCCACACAACAAGGTACCTAAAGTACCTTGATCATAATTACTTGATTAATATGTTTCACTCCTACTCTCTACTATTATCTTTTTGTGATCCTTAGATAGCACACTAATGCAAAGGGATGAGATAATAAATTGAAGTAAATATCCCACACAAAAAGGAACTCTAAAGCACCTTGATCATAATTACTTCATTAATATGTTTCATTACTACTCTGTACTATTATCTAATGCAAAGAGATGAGAAAATAAATTGAAGTAAATATCTCACACAACAAGGAACCTGAAGTGACACCACTCACTATTGGCATTCTTATGTTTCATTCTAATCTTTCTTTACCATTTGGAGCTCTTCCATTTAGGGGTTTTCATGGACCCATTGGTGTAGAAAAATTGAAATTCCAGTTATTCTTTTCTTAGTAATACCCCAATGGAAGTCTCGTAAAACTTTTGTAACTATTGAGGCCAAAAGATGTATTGTGTCACAAAATATTCCTTCATATGAGTTGGAAATATTCTAGAAAATAAGCATTATTAAATTGAAAATTGTATTTGTTTTTAAAAGATGAAAATGTATTATATAGTCCTCATATGAAGATATCATTCTCTAAAGTACTCGAGATATTGAAGTAGTTTCATTGAATAAAAGTAAGCAAGCAAGTGTATCTACACATAAAACAAATATAGACACAACTTATAAGGGCTTAGCTGAGTAACCTTGATGTAGAATAAGTTTAGAATAGTGAATGATGTGCTTTGTTGTCTCCGCTATAATGAAGTAGTTTCATTGAATGAAAATAGTCAAATCTATCTACATATAAAACAAATATAGACACAAGTTAACCTTGATGTAGGATAATTTTAGAATACTAAATGATGTACTTTCTTGTCTCCGCTATCCTCTTGAGGATCATGGCACTCTATATGAGTTTTCAAATGCATTGTAGATCACCTTTGGCAATACTATAAAGCATTTCTCATTGCCTTTGAATTACTTTTAGTGCATATTTGTGATCCTTAGATGATATTTATGAGTAGATAAGTTGAGGAAGTGATACCAAACAATAGGGAACCTGAAGTGGCAATGTTTTGTACTATTATTCTTATTTTTGGTTTGAAGCTGACAAAATTGCCATGGAGTTCAAGATACAATTATCGTGGCATATACACAACCACTAAGGTGTTATGTGAAATACAAAAATCTTCTAAATTAGGATAATGGTGGGTGTTATGTGAAATACAAAAATATTCTAAATTAGGATGATGGATATAGATTATCAAGTAGAGGGAATTTCAGTCAGAACATTTGTGATTGGCTATCATAGCTTGTATACCTGTATTTTGGCCTATGTCTATTATATGCTGAGGCTGACCCTCACTGGCTTTGTACTTGTAATTTGAAGATTTTTAAAATTTTAGTAGTCTTTGGGTCAATTTTTTTATTTGAATTGTTTCGAGCTTCTTCCATGAAACTTTATTCTATGCTGCTTAAAGTCTCTTAGTATTTTAATTGACCCACTCCAATTCCTTTACCAAGTGGTATATGAGCTGACTAAAATGCATGGGAGTTGAGGAATGTCCATAGAAAAAAAGAAATAGATGTACTTATTTGCTGTGGAAGAGGCCCTAATAGACATGTGGAATTATCAGAAGCCATTAAAGGCTTGTTGACTTGAATGTAAAACTAGTGGTAGAAGCGAGTGATCTAGAGGAAAATGAAGAGGGAGAAGAATGAGAGTAAAGGGGATAATTTGAAGAAAGGGTAATTTTTTCTTCACTAAATTGAATGACGATGCATTACTATGGGCCCATTTGGTTGATGGAATAGGAATAGAAAAATTGGAATATGATTTTTATTTTCTGTTTGCTTGATGGAATAGGAATAGAAAAATTTGGAATACGATTTTTGTATTCCCATTTTGCCTCTAAAATGAGCTTACACCCATTCTAAAAAATAGCTGTTATTGGAATAGCCATTCCTATTCCCAATATTACATGCCTATTCTCCATTCCTATGCCCATGGCCAAACGGGCCCTATAATTATAATATGGAAGTAAGATGAAACATAAATTATTGCCTTCTAACTATTCTCTAAGGATTGGTATGGCAACTCAAACCCTATTCAAATAAACCCTTAACAAAGCCCAAATTTGTGCCTATAATTTTAGTTTTACAGATTAATACTTGAGCATTGAAAAGAGTATTGAAGTTAACTAGATCAACATATTAGCTGAATAGCAGATGAGTTGCCCCGGTTCCCAAACACATTCGATCTGAACTGATATCTGAAACATATAAAATGGATCACTCATTTAAGAATGGGATTCCTAATTCATGTCTCAATAGCATATGAACAAGTCACATATGAAAATAATAATAAACCTATTTTGAAAAAAATGAACATAATCTGTTGCAGAAATTGGGTATTGCTTAGTTGACTATTCTTGAAAAAGCAATGCCAAAAAGAGAAAATATTGCATGATTTTTCGTCTCTTGAAGCTCACCCTTTTGCCTTGGTAAGAAATGTTTGAGAGCTAATCACATAAAATGGATTTTTATAATGAAGATTATATTAACCTTATTTCTATGGCTTGAACGTCGCATTTCTATGTCCTGAACAACGCAATTATGTTTCAATGAGAAAGGAGAAATTGACACGTTTTCTTTGAACTCCCTTTGTTGAGAAACTTGCATAGGAATAATTTACAAAGTCAGCTTTGGCCTCTTTCTGATTCCTACCTATTTCAAAAATAGCTCTTCTATTAGATGGTGAATTATTTGGAGGACAAGTTACCATGGGAGTTTGAAGACATGCTTCCTCTTCAAACGTTAAAATTGGGTGAAAATGGATGAGAATGGGATTTTCTCTTCCACGGCACGCGAAAGAAAATGGTTGGGTAGAGCATCGATAATGATTTCCTGCAGAAAGGTGAGAGACACTTTGGTTCCGCTCACCAAGTATTTTTCCAGCAGAAGCATGCACAACAATGACTCTCTCTGCATTTCCCTTGCATCATTCTACTCTAATCCCACATCCCACTATTTCAATGATGCTACAACGCTTTAATCTTGCCCAGTGCTAGCCTTCATTCCTCCTAAGTTGTTCACATCCCAACAAACCTTAGATGAGATAAGTTCTGACAGAGTCTGCGGAATGGCTGTCGTGAGCTGTGGCACTGCATGTTGAGATTCATGCATCACCAGTAACAAGGGACACGTTAAAAGAAGGCAGAGGATTTTGGAATAAAATCAAAGTTTGTAATCTAAGTGTGGTGATCACCCTGTTAAGACAATTCACTGCTGTGTGGCTGCAGATTTGGATGGCACCATGCTTGGATCGAGCAACTCTTTCCATTGCTTCATGCTTGTGGCTATGGAGGGCAGGAGCTTATTTTGCAGCTTGATTCGATTTGGTTTGTGTATGCTGAGGCAGATGGGAATCAAATGCTTGTATTCATTTACTTTGTCAGGCTCAAGATCCCAGACATTGAATTGGCGTCCAAGGCTTTTTTGCCTAAATTTTATGCAGAGGGTGTGCATCTGGAGACCTCGAGGGAGTTTAGCTTGTCTGGGAAAAGGTATATTGTGACTGTGAGTACAAGGATCATGGTGGAGCCCTTTTATGAGGAATGATTTGGGGGCAGACAAGGTTCTTGGGACGAAGCTTGAGGTTCCCAGGTTGGGGTGGGCTATTTTGTGTAGTTTTTGAAATTGGATGTTCAAGTGTACTTCAAGTTGTAGTGTAAATCCTGAAGTTTTGAGACTGACAGTACTGCAAAGGGTCAACCATTGTTATTTTGGTCTGGAACACATTTTTTTAATGAAGTCAGTGAATAGATATCTTCTATTAAAAACTTAGTAACACAGCAAAGCTCTTAGTTTTAATATGTTATCCATACTAATCTGGCTTCTTAATGACAATTCTTTCAAATTGAAACTATTCTTTTTTAACTAGCACGAAGATATGTAAACTTTTTTCTGCCACTAAAATTGCGCCAAATATTAAAGCCTAAATACTAAATAGTAAGTCTTTCTTCCTACATGTAAGTTCTGTTCTACAAGCTATACATCAAATTTTACTTTAATCACACCAAACTGTTACCGATTATTTTTTAAGGAACATCAAACTAATTTATACCATTGTTGGATTGTAACATGAACAAGCTACAATGTAGGTTCTGTATAAATGTTTCAGTGGCTACAAAGCTGTGAAACATAAGATGTGTGGATGAACTCTTGTACACAAAGAATTTAATGACAATAATATGTGGGCATTCATGGCTAATCTGTTTATGAAGGACAAATAGGCCCTTTGGAAGTCAATTACAATATTTTCAGTTTGAATAAATACTTGAAGATAATATAGATATTGGTTCTAATTGTTCTTCTCATGAATATTGAGGAAGGTATTGGATAATCAAGTTGGCTGTTTAGAATTAAAAAATTTCCTTACAATTTATGATAGAGGTTCCATCTTGCAAGTGGATTATTGCCCTATTCACAAGCTGAGTTGAGGTTGCAACAGTTTTATTCTATGCTACACCAACATTTTAGGGTGGGGAAGGCAGGGGATATACTTTTGGATCAGATTTTTTTTGGGGCCATTTTTCAAAAGGAGTAATGGATAGCTATCAGAAAAAGGGCAAATTTAAAGGCATTGAGAATTTAAAATATTCATATGATAATATTGATAAGGCTTTAAACATCATATAACAAAATTGAATTGCTTTCAAATGAGAGTTGACTAACAAATTAACAATTTTTTTTTTACTTATATTGTCAGTGTGCATATATATTATACACAAATTACAACAAAATGCTCTAAAGCTACAAGTTATAATTAAAGTGATAAAAATGTAGAAAATTTGTATGCCCTTAACAACATTGCATCAAAAGTTTGAATTTGAGGTCATTGCCATTATAGGTGGCTACCCCGTCTACTGGAACCTCAACCTAACCCTCTTTTGCCTCTACATCTACTTTTGGGATCAACATATCAAATTGTAATTGTAGTGTGATGATACTCAAGCCAATTAGGCCTTCATTGATCATTAAGTTGCAAATCACGATGCATGACCACCAATTTCTTGCTTGTTGAGAGGTAAACCTAATACATTTGATTGAATGGATTAAGCTAAATGTGAATTTATTTTTCTCTACAATGAAGGAACTAATAACTTATGAGAGTAAGAAGGTGACAAGCGTCTTCAACTTTGGTGCATTTTTTTTGTGCCACATTGATTAGCCAAATAGTTAGTTTGAGCTAATGTAGTTCCTTTTGCAAAATGTTGGATTGTGAAGATTGAAATAGTCTAGGCATGTTTTTAAATTAAATTAGAGTCCTATTTAGTAAATATCTTTTGGAGAGTCTTAATGAACTCCTTTTTCACATCTTAGGGCCCTAGAATAGTAGGGAGCGAACTCAAGCTTCAATCCATTCAGAGTTTGATAGATCTGAAATGTTGATGAAAAAAATTGCTACATAATCATATCCAGAAACTATTAGAATAGTTTGAAAACTTGCTGATATGAGCTAGTAGGGATTGGCAAGAGGTAGAAACTTGTTGATATGAGCTTGTGGGGATTGGCAAGAGGTAGAAACTGCCTTTGTGTTGCTAAAGAAACCAGGAAATTTATTACTGATTTGTATCATGAATAGCACTATTAGCTAATGACATTAATACACTCAGAGCAGCAGAAAGAAGGACCACTTTTCTTGGAAAGGGAGGAAGAAAATGAAGATTGTGTTAGGAAGGAGAGATCAAGTGCATGATAAGCTGAAGGAAAGTGTGTGAAGAAGAGGTTGAACTTCCAATGAATGGGTGAAGGATTAGAAATGCCTAAAAAGACAAAATAGCAGCATTTCCAATGGAAATTGGGATGGAAATTTGAAAATAGCAAGTCCCACCAGAGTGACCATTTTATCAATTAGCAAAAGGAAGAAAT
The DNA here is from genome assembly GCA_028749045.1 of Cupressus sempervirens. Lineage (NCBI taxonomy): Eukaryota > Viridiplantae > Streptophyta > Pinopsida > Cupressales > Cupressaceae > Cupressus > Cupressus sempervirens. The sequence goes on from CM053785.1 coordinate 349,939,325, forward strand.
GGTGCATGGCTCAAATGAAGCATTACCTAGAACAAAACAAGTGTAAATTGTAGCACTTCTCGGATATTTTTGGCTTCAAATATAGGGGAAAGATTTAGATTTTGGATGGATTAAACCCACATCAGAAATAGTGCAAACCTAGGTCAGTAGGCAATTTACTATGTTCTTCACTCTTTGACTATCTAAAATTTTGACATTGACAAGATTAATACACGATCTAAAACCCAATTTCAATACCCACCAAGAAAAAACTTGATAGATAGATTGCCGAATAATTCTCCAAATGATCCCAACAAAATCTGAGAATGGAGGGTTCAAATTACAATAACTGCCCAAAAACAAAGATGACTTCAACATTCTCCATCTAAAAATGGGTGAGACAAGGCTAAGAGAGGAGATGGGAAAAAATAATAGAATGAAAGGAAATAGTACTAAAATGCAAAGAATAGATGATGTGTTACCCTGTGAAGCCAACAAATACCAGATCCAAAAAATGAACATTTTATGTTTTGCATCTTGTTTCCTGATCTGAGCTTAATGAAATTTTTTTACATAACATTGACTCTTGAAATCTAACAGATAAAAGTCGTCTACACCCAAATAACCTAACAAAAAAAGATCAGAGCTAACCTGCTATGGTGCTGAATGGGTGCAACGTAAGATCAATATCCTGTCGAATTCAATAAACTTCTGAACCCTTCCAATTCCTGAAAATAAAGAATTCACATTAGAAAGGGGATCAACACAATAGATAAACTGACAAAATCACCATAACCATCAAATTCATGGTAACCACAATAGAAATGGGGCACAACAAACCTATTCCGATGCATCTCAATATTTGTCTGATCTCACCGCAACCACTCCAAGGAACCAATTTATACTACCACAACAACACTGATTGAAACAGTGATCACCCAACCCACATTAAGCCTGCTGTCTCCATGGTGAAAGCATGTATCGCATGGGTGAAAGCAGTAAAAATCCTAACACCACAGCAACAACAGTAATAATCCCAGCATCTCGGTGGCTTCTGGTGGCCAAAACAACAGGCGAAAAGGCAGGCGTTCAAATCTTGGGTTGAACCATTTGCCAGGCCGAATAGGGAACTTCTCGACAAAGGCCCCCAAAGAAGTAGCCTATTGGCTAAAAATGAAATTTTTTGTGCGAGCGAAAGAGAAAGTTCATTTGTTTTGATGTATAAGGCCCGTGTTGGTCAAAATTTCGACCAACATGGGCCTTACATGTAAAAAAAAAGAACTTTTTTGCTTAACATTTCGACTAACCTAAATTTATTTAGTTAATGGTCAAAATTTTTGGTCGAAAAATGAGGTTAAATGTAGTAGTGACAATTGCTGATGGCAAAACTGTAGCACTTTTTATCACAAACTACATCATCTGTAGATATGGTATACCATCCTCAATCATTACTGACAATGGAGGACAGTTCAAAAATAAAGACCTTAAGGAACTATGCAAGAAATTCAAGATTACACAACATTGGTCTTCCATTTATTACCCCCAGGGTAATGGCCAAGCTGAGGCATCCAATAAGGCGATCCTCAAAATTCTTCATCGCACAATCAGTAAGTCAGGGAGAGACTGGCATCTCCAGATCAATCCAACCCTGTGGGCATATAGGACAAGCATTAGGACTCCAACGAGCATGACTCCTTTTGCATTGGTATATGGGGCAGATGCTGTACTTCCAATAGAGGTTGAGATTCCTATCTTGAGAATCTCCATGAAAGGCCTTATCATTGATGATGACTACAAGATAGCTCAGCTTCAGGAGCTTGTGTTGCTGGATGAACGATGACAAGTGGCATGTGATCATCTACGAGCATATCAACAAAGAATGGCACGAAGCTACAATAGAAAGATTAAGTCATGTGACTTCTAGCTGGGTGATCTCATCCTGAGAGAGAACCCTAAGAATCAACAACAACGAATGCAAAACAAAAAGTTTGAACCAAACTGGTTAGGTCTGTACATCATTATTGCAGTATATGGATCTGGCACTTATCAGCTTTCCACAACCGAAGGAGAAGTGCTTAAAGAGCCTATCAACACTCTCCATCTGAAGCGGTTTTACAGTTGATTTAATCTCAGCAAGCTCTTTGTACATATCTGTATGTCTTGAAAAAAATCTAAAAATTAGAAAAAATCTTAAAAAAAAAAATAAAAAAAAAAAAAAAATATATATATATACAAAAAAATTGAAAAAATAAAAAAAGTGCCATTGGTGAAAACCTAGAAATAGGCATCATGGTAGCAAAGAAAGAGAAAACTTGCCAAGAAGGTGAAAACCTGGTAAACAGGCGCCTTTTGTTCCCAATGCTCCATCTTGTAGCACATCTTCTGGCTATTCTGTACAGTCACTTTCATGTTTTTGCTTTCCTGCTTCTTGCTTATGTATCCATGGATTGAGTCTTGTCATAGCTCGGGGGCATTCCCCCTTAGTGTCACTATTTTCAAGATTCTCATAGAATCTCCTTTACGACAGTCACCAGTGGTCCTCACTATGTCTGCCTACTGTCGCTAGTGTCACTCTTTTTGAGATTCTCCTCATAAAATCTCCTTCGTGACAGTCACCAATCATTCTGACTGCGTCTGCCTACTATCGCTAGTGTCACTCTTTTTGAGATTCTCCTCATAGAATCTCCTTCGCGAAAATCACCAATCATTTTGACTGCGTCTGCCTACTGTCGCTAGTGTCACTCTTTTCAAGATTCTCCTCATAGAATCTCCTACGCGACAGTCACCAGTTGTTCTGACTGCGTCTGCCTACTATTGCTAGTGTCACTCTTTTCAAGATTCTCCTCATAGAATCTCTTTTGCAATGGTCACCAGTCATTTTGACTACATCTGCCTACTATCGCTAGTGTCACTCTTTTCGAGATTCTCCTCATAGAATCTCTTTCACAATGGTCACCAGTTGTTTCAGCTGTGTCTACCTACAGTTGCTTGGGTCATGTCTCAAAATTCCTTTATGGAAGATCTCTTTTGCGTCAGTCACCAGTCATCCTGGTTGTGTCTATCTACTATCGCTTAGTCCTTCTTAGGTTCTTCATCGTGAAGATTCCTCTTTGACCTTAGTCACCAGTCGTTCTGACTGTGTCTGCCTACTGTTGTCACCCTACTGAAGAGATTTCTTTAGAATGTATTCTGGACATTAGCACTTGACATCAATCCCAAAACATTGAACTCAAAAATGATATACTTGTTAGGATATGCTGAGCATTTTCTTTGTTTGCTTTGTTTTTCTTTATCATATCCCTTCGAGCAACTCGATGATGTCATCTTTGACTAGAGAAGTAATGATTGGGGACATGATCTTTTTCTTTGCTTTCTATTTGTGGTTTAGTTCCAATAAGTTGATATATTCCTATAAGAGGGGTGTCCACTATAACAACCTCTATCTCGTATTAGATGGCCGTGTGTACCTTGACTCCTTTTATACGAATATGCCAATAAGGTTGGTTTTTCTCCTTGTTTGTTGGAGTAAACTCTTCATGCTACAGTAAATATTGATACTCGTCTTGCTAAGTGAATGTACAGGTCACTGCGAGTATATCTAGCACACTTCTATCTCAGGTTATGAACACAAGGGTCATTGTGGATAGAATGAATACTGAATTCTTAGCATAAGAGGGATCTCCCGTGTGTTTGGTGTGCCTGTCATGCAAGCAACATTCAGGTCATCCTAGCATTTATGCTCTGATGCTTATGTTAACTTGCTACATTAAAAGGGACAAATGTTCTGGTCATTCTGGCTTCTTGTGCCTCAAATGCTTACATTTAATCCTGACAACCCAATAACTTATGTTATATTCATATTTTCATGATTGCAATGTGAGTGGGAATTGTATAACATACGAGCTTTATTTTATATCTAGTGATGATTAAGTATCGAGGCTTGGTAACCAGACCTAGGGTTGCATTTAACATAGTCTTGCATTACATACTCCATTTGCATTAGCACGCAATTCGATGATAATTCTGTTCATACTCCACATGCATCAGATTCCTCCATGACTGCACAAGCATTTGGTTCGTCGATTCACGCTCCTCAATGGAATATTTATGATTGTCAAAAACACACAACACTATGTAAGATGTCAGTTCATACATATGCGTTCTATCTAAGTACAACATACATCTCATGTACATCAAAGAAAAACAAAATAGACAATGACATGTACACAGGAATACTCAGCTCAAAATCTCATATATATATATGTGTGTGTGTGTGTGTGTGTGTGTGTGTGTGTAAAGAATGGGTCAATACAAAAATGGGCGCTACTCGAGTGCAATCGATCAAAAATGATACATGTGATGCTGGTACACCAATCAATACATAGCCAGGGATCAAAATAAAAAATTAGGCACAGAGCGTCTAACTCTATCCTAAACCCTCACCTCCAGGAGGAGCAGGGGCAGCAGGTGGTGGAGGCGGTGGTGGCATAGCTGGCCTGATAGGAGATCGTGCGCCTCCAGACTCTCACGCATACTGAGAGAATCGCTGAACCTATAATGTCTCATTTGGCATGATGCTGTGTATGTAGCATAGTAATATGCAACCCGAGAAAACTAGAAGCAGATCTCATCCTTTGCCAGCTCTAGCCTTCACTCTACAATCTCTACGTGCTCCCTCTGACGATCTATCTCTCGCTGTCTCTCCACTAGCTGTGCATCTCGAACTGCTACTGCAATCTGCAACTCTCCCAACTGTCAGGAGGCCGCACGAACCTACTCCCGATACCTATGCACCATGTCCTGCACCCCACCTATCAGCTGATCTAGCATATCCTCATCCAACATCTCAGGTGCCTGCTGCTGTGGTGGTGCTTGAGGCTGTGGTGGCACCTACTGCTGTGGAGCCTCCTACTGAGGGGCCTCCTCCTCTGTTCTCTATCTGCAGCGTTAGCTCTATCCACTCCCACTACCCCTAGCACTTGGGTCTGATCCCATCTGACATGGGGAAATCTGCATCTACTGAACTCGGTGCCAGACTCGTGACTACTGCTGTGGCTGAACTGGAGGCTGTGGCTGTGCCTGCTACTGCTGGGGTGCATGTCTCTCTATCTGCACTGCTTGCCCTGCCATCCCCACTGGATCTGTAAAATGTGAGAATGGATGGCTAATCAAAAATGCCTGATATGCAGGCATCATCCCGACATCTGCTATCGCTGGTAGGTAATCCCACTGAACTGCAACTAGGCTGCGAATGTCTATCATGGATCATCCTGGATCCATCCGTGCTGGCCACCCTCGCTCAATGTCCTTCTACAACCTGGCATAGGTGAAAAACTCAGGAAAAATATCTATGGTTGGCCATACTGCCGCCACACTCGAGAGATCACAAATCTTTCCATAACAAATGTCATCCTGCCCACTAGTGGTCGAGAACTGAACATCCATAGTAACTCTCTGGGAGCATCATCCCAATCCTCTGTCTCTTGCCAAGGTCGCCATACAACAGACACCAGGTCATCAAGACGTATCCTCCATTGCTCTATCTTACCCAAGTGGGCTTGGCTAATATGCCCTCAATATCTACAAATATAGGGCTCCATGGGCTCCCAAGCATCCTCAAAAATTGGCTTACATACAGGGAGATGCTCCCAGGCCCAAATTTGTAGCACATATACTCCTGCTGCCATGGTCTTCTTCTTGTGGAAGACAACCTCATGCATCTCATGAAAAAGATGGGCCAATATGCACTGACCCCACCCAAAGATCTCGGGTGCCTCAACCATCCTACGGAGCATGACCCCCCACTTGCACTCCAAACCATGCTGTCCTCTGTCAAGACATAAGAAATAGCTTAGGAATATAGCTAGCACAGATGCTAGCCTATGTGTTGGTCCATAGGTATGCATGAGCTCATCCCAGGTAATGGCCCTCCCCCTCGGTAGCTCTCTCCTAAACACAATTGATAATGCCTCTGTCCCTGCTCGAGGCACTGTATCATAGATGACCCGAGTGCTGTGGAAAGGAATCCTCAAAATCCTCCAGATGTCCTCTGAAGTGATGGTCATCTCGCCCATTGGCAAGTGGAAGGTGTTTGTCTTTGAATGGAAATGCTCCACCAAAGCTGTGAGTAAGCCGTGATTCACCATCACGGCTGGAATCTGGCAAAGAGAAGACAAACCCAATTGGGCAATGTGTGCCCGATCTGCATCATCCAAACTCCACAATAACTCTCCATATGGTGGATAATGTGACCTAAATGAAACGTCTCCAAAGAGCTCCTACATGCACAACAAAAAATGACAAACAAATGATCAGTATCAAGTCGAAACGATGCATCAAAACAAAATAAAATGCAAATTTTTAAGTGCGAAAGTCAAAATTGTCATGGAATTTCACACGAAATTCATGAAATCTTGTGCAAAATTATACAGTTTCACGTGAAGACATTCTTTCTTCATGCGAAGAATCACACATTTGCATGAGAAAAAGAGTTACTCGCTCGAAGAAATCAATGTCCACGCGAGAAAAGAAGACTTCACGTGAAAATCGAATCGACTTGCATGAAGAATCTCTTTCTTCGTGCGAAACCAAATGCCTCTTGCGCAAAGATCCTCACCGCCGCGCGCGAAGAAATAGACAACCCTGAATCTTCGCATGAAGAAAGAAGATCTTCACGTGAGAAGAGATCGGTCTCATGCAAAGAAAGATTTGACCCCTAAAAAAACATGCTGAAACGTGCAATAAATGACCTCAAAATGCATGAAAACAAAAGTATGAAGATGGGAAATCGACGACTCATCGGTGGTCCGTAGTCTACTGGCCGGTTGTGTCATCTGGAGTGCTCAAAACGATGATATCTTAGTTCACTGCCATGTCTCTATCAGAGCTCAAAATCACTAAAGGACAAAAGCACAAATGAATTGAAAATGACCCTTTGTGCCCTTATATAGGTGTTGACCAAATTTTTCAAAGTACTCGAATTTGCGCAAAAATCACACCCTTGGCTAATTGGACCATTTTGGATCCATTTTCGGGATCAAATTCAAAATTTGACACACCTAAGAGCCTCAAAAATGCATTTTAAAATTTTAAGAATAGACGCGATCGAACGCTTATGCAGCCCAAATCTTTCTGATACTTTGTGATTCTTGGAATCCTTTCAACTTTACATTCGCCATATTTTCAAAATTCATTTTGAAAATAGTCAACTTAAGTCAATTATGGCTAAATTTGGTCAACTTTTGGTCAAACTTGGTCTTTGTGACTTCGCAATCATTTCAAATCAACCCTGAATCTTCTTTAGATCATTCTGATCTCTTCTACATTCTATTGAATCTCAGATTTCTTTTGTATCTATTGCTATATTTCTTTACATCTATTTCTAGTGTTTCATCTTTTGATTTCACTCTCGAGGGGGTAGGATGATTACATCATTAAATACTTATTGCTCGGGGCATCTAGTTCCCATCTTATGTTCTCATCACTTGGGGCATCTCATCGCTCGGGGAATCTTGTTCCCTTTTATCTGGCATCTTTGCCATCTATCTTATATTTTCATCAATTGATGAACCTTATAACAAATCTTCTCAGAGTTCGATAGATAGGTATTGGGACAGTCTAAATCTTGACTCCTGAAGATCAAGCCTCGTTCTGGGGATGATTCTATGACTCATGATTGGACCTTGTTATCTTTTATCGATCTTAGGTATCTAGGTGTTCTATCTGGATCCTTGAAGGTTAAGCTCCGTTCTGGAGATAATCTTCTAAATGCTATCAATCTCAGGTATCTAGGTGTTCTATCTGGATTCTTGAAGGTTAAGCTTCGTTCTAGAGATAATCTTCTAAATGCTATCAATCTCAAGTATCTAGGTGTTCTATCTGGATCCTTGAAGGTTAAGCTCCGTTCTGGAGATAATCTTCTAAATGCTATCAATCTCGGGTATCTAGGTGTTCTACCTGGATCCTTGAAGGTTAAGCTCTATTCTGGAGATAATCTTCTAAATGCTATCAATTTCAGGTATCTAGACGTTCTGTCTAGATCCTTAAAGATGACACTCCGTTCTAGAGACAATCTTTTAAATGCTATCAATCTTAGGTATCTAAGTGCTTTGCATGGATCCCTTAGGATTAAGTTTTGTTCTAGAGATAGTCCTTAAAAGCTTATCAATTGGTCTCTGTATCATCACCTTCAGAACCAATCTCATGTTCGTATCATGCTTTCTGATTATCTTTGAATTAAACGTGTTGCTCACACATTCATTCAAAGAGGGGCAAAATGTAATACCCCAAAATTGGCTCATTGCCATTATACCAATTCTTGTCTATTTCTGATAATTTCTAGGTCCTATTCTAATAGGCAATTCTCATTTTGCTATTCGCTACTTGACTTAATTGTCAGATGCAGAAAACCCTAATCTACATTCATCATATTTCTTATTTAATTCCTATAGTATGTACTCATATTAGTCGCATTAAACCTACTTGATTTAATTATAATTTAATTATTAAGTATTTATACTTTAATTACATTAAATTATATCCTAAGGCTAATGTACTATGGAATTAAATTTATTTAATTTAATAAATATGCCTATCTTGATTAATTAAATGGGAAAGGTATTTCTAATTAATTAAATGAAATTATTTAATTAAATGGAGTACTTACTTCTAATTAATTAAACAAAGTTATTTAATTAAATGGGAAGCCATTCCTAATTAATTAAATGAAGTTATTTAATTAAATAAGAAAAGTATCTCTAATTAATTAATAGATTATTTAATTAAATAGAAAAGGTAATTATGAGAGTATATCTCATTTTATTAAATTAAATATTTTACCAAAATCTTTCTTCAGTTCAAAAAAGGGAAATTTCCAGTTTACTATTGATAAAAAATGAGTTAAAATCAGTTAGCTCCTTTTTCTACTCAAATTGAATCAATTAACTCTTTATTTTACTCAAATTAAATATGTTAACTCCCTTTAATTTGGGAATCTCCCTTTATGACTAAACTTCACCTTTAATCCTGACCGTTGATTGAAATCGATCTCAACCATTGATGGATTCTAGGAAAGTCTATTTAAGAGACCCTCATCTCTTCATTTTGAGAGGATGAATTTGGAGAATTTGCATCAAATTGCTGCTGGAATTCATACTCACATTTGCTCATATTTTTACATACATCTTGCATTCTTAGTTTAAATTCATCTAGCTTAATAATACATACATTTTTAGTTTAATGTCTTTTATTTCTTAGATTAATTGCTTGCACTTCATCTAGATTACTTGCACATTCATATAGCTTAAACACCTTGAATCTGAGGATATATGACAAGCAATTCCCTTTAGATAGAAGGCAATAGGTCGCTTTGCAGGCTAATTTTTGGATGAACAATCCAATGTTCATTCCAGGATGAATCCGCATACAATGACTGTGTTGAAGTGTGTGTGTTAGCATAGGCCACATATTCATGCATACAGTAGTTGGCAAATGGAGTGTCAGGATACCACTTCCAGTCATGCCACCAAGGACGACTAGACTGAATTCCTACCTTGTGCACCAAACATATAGGGATGGAGGAAAGCAATAGGTCAAAAGTCTATCGATTTGCATGGACAAGGCGGTACTGAACCTGCATGTCTTCCCAAGTCCTAAAACTCATAATGACTCTGGAAAAGAGATCTTTGGCAGTTCTGATGCCATGTTTGAAAAAATGAAGAGCACTGGCACCTTGGGTCTTGGCAAGAGGATTACCCTGAATGGAAAATAGGGGAGACCACCAAATATTTTGTTGATTCAAGAAGAGGCCATTATGAAAGTCATCCCCAGCTAAATGAAGCCAAGGATTGATAACCTCCCAAGCTTTCCAGATGCTCTTGATAAAAAATGATCCCTGTATGACAACAGGTTCACACATGATGAGAAGGTTCTAAAAACCAATCCCCTTCCATGCAGGTCTGTTGACAGGGAAGCCAGAAGAAATGCAATGGTGAACCAAAATCTTCCAAGCTTCGTCTCTAGTAATAGCTCAAATGATCCACTTGACACAAAAAGCAAGGCCTTGTTTTTGAGTGGAAAGAAAACTGAGGCCACCAGATTCTTTTGGGAGGCAACAAAAATCCCAAGCAACTCTGTGGAATCCATGATGATTAGAACCAGAAGCCCAGAGGAAATCTCAGAGCAGGCATTCCAATTTAAGATAGGAAGCTTTGGAAGGAGCCCAATAGGAGGAATAATAAAAGGGTGGCTGCCAGAATATTAGAAAAAATCTAGAATTTACTAGCAAGAGAGTGGCTTGGTAATCCAGTAATCAAGCTTTTTTGCAATCTTAGCAAGGACAACATTCCAAAGCTCCAGAGGTGAAGCCTAAAAGGCAAAAGGGATGCCAAGAAAGCAAAAAATTTCACCATGAGTGACCCATTTCCACTCAAATTGGCTAAGCCAAGGTGGAGCTGGCGAAAAAGACTAGCGGTAGCAGAGCATTTTATGCCATTGAATGGAAGAGCCATAGGCTTGACAAAAAGTCTCCAGACAAGATAGTGCATTGTTGATGCTTTCCTCCTCTTCAAGAAGAGTAAGGAAGGAATCATCAACAAAATGCCCATCAACAAGCTGGGATGTAGAATCAGGTAAGGCAATACTACGAACTAGTCCTGAGGAAACATAATGAGCAAGTAGGTACCCAAACCCTTCAGCAACAAGAATGTAAAGTGTTGGAGCTAAAGGGCAACCTTTCCTGATGGAGTGAAAGAGCCCAAAAGCCTCAGACTGCAAATTATTAATGGTAATGCAAGCATTAGCATCACCAAAAAGCATCTCCATGAATTAAATAAAATTGGGAACAAATCCTAGAGCCTGGAGCATAGCTAGGATGAAGGGCCATTCAATGCAGTCATAGGCTTTGGTAAAATCTATCTTTAGAAAGATAGCCTTCTGATTGGACTTGCGAGCCCATTCCATCCCTTCCCAGACAACAATAATATTATCAAGAATGTATTTGGATTTGATGAAGCCAGTTTTCTCAGGCCGCACAACTAGAGGCAGCATGTGGCTGATTTTGAGAGAGAGTGCCTTGGCAATTATCTTATAAGCCACATTCAGAAGGGTGATGGGCCTCCAGTTGCATATATCTTCTAGATCACCAGCCTTAGGTATGAATTTAATATTTCCTTTATTTATAATAGCTCCTAAGATTTTAGAATGATACGCTTCAAGATAGACTTTGTACAGATTAGGGAAAATTTGCTCCTAGAGGTGTTTGTAAAACTCACAGGGAAAGCCATCACACCCAAGGGATTTGTCATTTTCCATAGAAAATATAGCCTCTTTAAGATCGCTGAGGGAAAGAAGTTGCTCACAAAAAGCACGCTGCTCCCCTGCAAGGTGGTTTGGAGTGATAGAGATGTATTTTCAGAGAGCCTCTTCCTAGGTAGCCAAATTTCCCTGCGAAGCAAAGAAATTCTCATAATGATGAATGAATTCTTGCACAATGTCGAGGAGATTGGACAGAACAGTTGTACCCTGTTTAAGTTTTTGAATCCCAACTTTGGTATGATGAGCATAGAGAGCATGAAAAAATTCCTTTGAGGCTTTGTCACCAACCTCCAACTAGTGGAGATGGGTCTTGTGTTGATCTCCACGGGCAACATAGTTGTTAGCAACTTGCTTGTCATGTTGAAGCTTAGCAAGCTGAACTTGCAGATCCGCATCAAAGGGGTTGAGAGTGAGAGCCTTAGAAGCTTTTCTGAGGGCACGGGTGTTAGCTACATAAGCCCTTTTTTGGAAAATGGTGACTTGACGCCCATAGATGCATAGGAATCACGTAGTTTTGGCAATGGCATCATTCCACCATTGAATCCATCCCCTTTGAGAATGTGGACGTGGCTCCAAATTCCAGACACGTAGGATATATGAGATGGTGGAAGCATGCATCAGCACTAATGTGTTGAGGAAAAATTGAGACTTAGCTACCTTGGGGACAGATGTTTGCCAAGTAATGCCAAAATAAATGGGATAGTGGTCAGATAAAGTGCCATCTGACAAGGGAATGACAGGCAAATCTTGATCCTTAGAAAAGGAGAAAAAAAATTATGTAGAGATCATGGCATGATCAAGACATTTAAATATATGATCTAAGCCAGCTCAAAAGTTGGACCAAGTGTGCCAGACCCCACTACTCTAGCGGTGTGTTGGGATCAAATAGGCCCAATTTATTATGCATGTAGTACCAGGCTGCTCTTTCCCCAACTGTCCAATGAAAAGGTAGAATGTCTTCTTTGTTAGAGGCCACTTCTACCATATTGAAGTCCCCACACATGACCCAAGTAGCTGGAGGCAAATTGTCAGCCAGCTAGGCCCACAACTGGGCTTTTTCAACAGCGTCATTGGAAGCATAAACATTAATGACTCCAAAAGAGTGATTGTTAATGGAAAGTAAAAGCCAAACAATTCTATGCGAAAGGTTAGTACCGTGTGAAATAATAGTAGAATGAAGGCGAGGTGATAGGAGAGTAACTACACCACCTTAGCCAGCATCATGTTGCAAGGAAAACATAACACCATCCTGCCAAATGATGCGACATGCAACAACAAGCATGAAACCAAAGATCTTAACTTCTTGTAGACACAAAAAATCCAAATTACCAAGTCTATGATGGGTATTTCAGACATAGTACTTTTTGGTGAGGTCTGTAAGACCTCAAACATCCGAATCTTGTGTTTCGCCGATTGGCACCTATAACAGGTGTTAGGAAGGTTCAGGTAAAGCACTTTCTAAGAGAAGGTCTGCACCCCAATCTGAATTTCCACGAAATAACAAAGATCCTTGGAAAGATCAACTTCGATGCAAATGCGATGCTGAGGGCGAGCATTAAAGAATTTCTCAAGCTCCTTGGTGATAACTTTGCCAAGGGCTTGGGCAATGGACTCAATGAAATGCCAACATGGGAAGGGTAAACCTGGGAACTCAACTCACATAGGAACCCTAAGCTTTTTATCATCCTAGACAATAAAGTCTCGGGACCATTTTTGGAAAACAAGCAGATAAGAATGGACAGACCAAGGGCCATTAGTGAAAATTGCCTTTGCTATGATGGGTTGGCGAAGCGAAATAAAAAAAAACCTTTGGTAAGGTTTTGCACAACATCAAGGTGAACCCCATAAGGGGTCCAACTCTTGTTAACCCATTCTCTGAGCATAGCTTCAGGAGGAGTCTGACCTACAAAATACCCTATCAAGGTGTGGTGCTCTAACCAGTCACATACAACATCAAATTCTTGCAAAGGAAGGATAATATCACGATTACCTCGTGAAAGACTTTTGGGAAAAACTTGCGCAGGCATTTGTTTGGAGGCGATGCCATGGCAGTCCGAAGCAGTAGTGTGCACACCAGAAACAACTAGGTCACCGCTGGCTAGAGCCATGATAAAAAAACCTAAAAACTCCTATAGTAAATGCAGTTTGACAAGTGTTGCCTGGAGAAGGCAAGTTCAGACAAAGAGACGTACTCAAGAGAACAAAAAGTTTGCATGAGACAAAAACCCTAACAGAGCCCAAAAATCGCCAATTCATTATTTAGAGTTCATTATTAAAATAAAACTCCTAAAAATTATCATTAAATTAAATAAATATAACTACACCACAATTAGAACTATAACTTTATCTTTAAAATTCATTCTTTTATATTTTATTTTCCTCCAATTTATTAATTAGTACAAACACTAATTAAAACATAGCTTATTATTTAAATTAATGATAATCAAAGCTCATTGTTTAATTGCAACTCTAATTTAAATATTATTAAATAAATAATTATAATAAAGCAATATTAAATCTTTAATAATTTAATATTTTAATTCTCTTTTTGTCCAACTTCTTAAATTAAATATTTTAAACTAAAGTACATATTTAATTAATTAAATATCATCATATTATAATTTCTTTTTAACCAATTTTTTAAATTTAGACTTTTAAATTAAAGCATATATTTAATTAGTTTTTTAATTAATTAAATATTCTCATGCTTTAATATTTTCTTTTTAATCAAATAATATTTAATTATATGATTAACCCAAATATTATAATTAAATCATTTACCAAATAAATCACATAATGAAATCCACATAAAAGCAACATTACCAAGATAGACAGAAATTCAAAATCAAACAACATTGACAAAGATAAACTCATGGGTTTAAAAAGGGTGGAAAATCAATTACGAGTCCTTGGAAGACAAATATTTAGGCAATGGCTGCGATTGGACCTGATCATTATCTCCCCATTCTTACCATTGAGTTATTGTAATAGGGTACACTCATCTTGACAATTTAGAAAAGTCGATGCCCAGTACCTACATTCTGCATAAAAGATGAGCATGCACATGTATATAAATATATCTAAACTAAACAAATAATGGTAGGAAGTGGTGCATCGTGTAGATCCTGACTAGTAGGTGACTACGACTCCCTCCCTTAACCACATCAAACATGACAAACAAAAAGATAAAATAGACACACACACACACCATACACATACACATATGAGGTAAGTACCATAATAATTATAAGTCAAACATCAAATGCTCAGATAAAATAATGCATCATTATGAATATGAAGTAATCATCATTAAAACATCATTTGAAATTGCTATGAAAGAAATGACAATTATTAACTACGAATTATTAAAGCATTATTAATGCACCAGCAACCATAATCATTAAACAACACATGAAATATAGTCAACCAAGTAATCATCGTTGATATATTTCTACTCCAAGTTATGAAATAATATCCTTGAAACTAACACATCTATGAAATAGGCATAAATGAGTTTGATAAATATAATGGAAAAACAAACTATGGGTGGGCACTACACAATCTCACTTCTTTGTCTTGAACTAGCTCTCTCAAGTAATGATACTTGATAGCAATATGATTTTTCGTTGATATATTTCTACTCCAAGTTATGAAATAATATCCTTGAAACTAACACATCTATGAAATAGGCATAAATGAGTTTGATAAATATAATGGAAAAACAAACTATGGGTGGGCACTACACAATCTCACTTCTTTGTCTTGAACTAGCTCTCTCAAGTAATGATACTTGATAGCAATATGATTTTTTTGTGTGCATCACAAGATTCTTTGATATGTTTATAGCACTAGCGTTATCACAATAGATAACAACTGGATCAGTAATCTCTTCCTTTATCCCTTTCAACAATTGCTTGATCCATATGATGTTTGAACAATTTATTACTGCTGCCACATATTCAACTTCAGCTGTTGGTTGAAAAATACAGTTCTACTTCTCCCTTATCCATGAAATTAGTCTCTTTCCTAGAAAGAAAGATCCTTTACTTGTACTCATTCTATCATCAACATTTCTTGTCCAATCGATTTCTATGTACACTTTTAGTTCAAACTTGTCATTCTACTTGTAATATAAGCCATAATCCTCTATTCTTTCAAATATCTTAATATCCTTTTCACTTCCATCATATGATTCTCCTTAGGAATTGTAAAAAATCTTGCAACAATCCCAACTAGTAAAGCAATATCAAGTCTGTTGTGAACAACATATTATAGTTTTCCAATCATTTATCTATACAATGTTTTCTTCACATTAGTTGAATCGTCATTCTTAGATAGTTTATGTCATATTTGTATGGGTGTACTAGTTGGTCTTGAATCTTCCATTCTAAAGGTCTTCAATATATCCTTGGTGTATTTTGAATGAGTAAGGTAGATACCTTGCTTCATTTGATATACTTATAAACCAACAAAGAATTTGATCTCACCAAACATAGACATTTTGAATTCCTTCTTCATTTCATCAACACATGATTTGCATAATGCATCTTTACCTCCAAATATGATATCATCAAGATAGATTTTAGATAACAATACCTCATTGTTACTGCTAGTTTTCAAGTATAGATTACTGTTATCATTAGTTCTAACAAATCTAATCTTCACTAAATAATTACGCAGTCTTTCATACCATGCTCTAGGGGCTTGTTTCAAACCATACAGAGCTTTGTGCATCTTACATAGCATATTATTCTTGATAGGATCTACAAATTCTTTTGGTTGTTCAATGCAAACCTCTTCTTCAAGTATTCCATTCAGAAATGCAGATTTGACATCCATTTGGTATACCTTAAATCCTTTATAAGTAGAATATGCAAGTAGTGTTCTAACTCCTTCTAATATTGCAAATGGGGCAAATGTTTCCCCATATTCAATTCCTTCTTCTTATGCATATCCTTTGCATACCAATCAAACCTTTTTCCTTGTGACTTCACCTTTTTCATTAAGCTTTTTCCTGAATACCCACTTTTTTCTAATAACATTCTTGTCTTTTGATCTAGGTACTAGTGTTCATATTTTGTTCTTCTCCATCTTCTCAATTTCTTCATTCATTGCTTGAATCCAATCCGCATCCTCCAAAGCATCTTTTATTGATTTAGGCTCAAATTCACAAAGTAAACATGTCTCACTTCTGAGTCTTTTTCTTGTCATAACTCTAAATTCCCTATTACCAATGATTTCTCAAGTGCATGATGTCTTCTCACATATTTTGCTATTACATGTTCTTTCTTTCTTTCTTCTTGTACATGTTCATCTTGAAAAAAAATTCAAGTTCATTTTGTTTCTCTGGTTTAGGTTCAGCTTGCTTGGCATTGTCTTTCTAATTTTCAACATCTTCTGCATGTTCCTTAGCATCATTCTAGTGTTTCTCAGAATCCACAGTCTGTTGCTCAGTATCCATATTTTTTTGTTGATTTTTAACTTTGTTCTCTTGTTTAAGAAGGGTGCAGGGAGCACTTTCATTCAAATATATGAATGCATTATAATCTTCAGGTTCCTTCTTGCATTCAACTTCATTCTATTCTACATATTCATCAACTTTCACATTTGCACTTTCCACAACTTTGTTAGTTTTAAAGTTCAAACACTTATAAGCTTTGTTCTTAGTGGAATATCTTAAGAATATGCCTTCATCACTTTTAGCATCAAATTTTTCATTTCTATTATCCTTTAGTATATAAAATTTGCTTCCAAAAACTTTAAAATACTTCACATTAGGTCCATATCCACACCACAACTCAAAGGGTGTAACATTTGTACCTTTCTTGACTTGCACTTTGTTCAAAATATAAATTGATGTACTTAAAACTTCTCTCTAGTTCTTTTCTGACACATTTTTCTCCATCATTAGTATTCTAGCATAGTCCATGATTCATTTATTTCTCCTTTCAACTATTCCATTTTGGGGAGGGGTCCTAGTTGCTGACATCTTCCTTTTGATTCCTCTAGCATTGCAAAATATATTGAATTCATTAGAGATGAATTGTCCACCTCTATAAGATCTCAAGCACTTCAGACTCTTACATAATTCCTTTTCAACTCTAGCCAAATACCACTTAAACAACTGAAAAGCATCATATTTTTCTTTAAGAAATATTACAGTCATCATCCTAGAATAGTCATCAATAAATAAATTGAAATTTATGTCTCGACAATAGCTTTGAACACCAATAGGTCCAAAAAGGTCTATATGAACCAATTTCAAAATTTCATTAGATGAACATGTCTTGCTCTTGAAACTAGACTTTGTCATTTTTCCCAGTTGACATTGTTTACACATAGCATTATTAGGTTTCTTTAGTTTTGGCAAATCTCTTACTCTTTTCATCTTACTAATGCTTACCAAATTATCAAAGTTTACATGATATTGATGTTACACAAAATGTCATACATTCACCAGTTAGTGTCTGTCGAGATCACTCAGGCGATGAAGATAGTTCTCTATGGCTGTCAAGTATTTTTGTGTATGCCAAGTTTAGAAGTTAGTGTCTACTGAGTTCACTTAGGAGATAAAGGAAATTTGGAAGTAATGAGTGTTAACCAAGCTCACTCGATTACCAAAGAGAATTCATAGATGATAGTGTCTAGGACCTCATTTCTAAAACTAGTCACCAAACAGAGGGTTTTGGTGCACATGAGGAAGAACTTTGAATAAATTGAGTTACTGAGCACTTCAAATCCTAAAATCAATTGCATTGATCAACTATAATATCCATGATTCTAGAACAATTGATCCTTCACATGTGCCAATCTGTTCCTATCAGTACACTATTAAATTATAGTGTTTTACAAGGAAAATAAGATCTTTATTTGATTTGAAAGGAAAAATTACATTATGTGTGACTTCCAACCACTTGAAAAGAGTAATTGAAGTCCTTCCCTAACCATCCCAACTAATAGTCAAAGGTTGTGACCATTAGGGAGTGCTTAAACAAAAGTTAACATCTTTTAGCAAAAGTTGTCAAGCAACTTTTTGTTGCATTTAGAAAATTTACAAATTGCACAATTTGACCTATCTAGGACCTTTTCATTATGTTTTAGGGGCCTATAATATGTTTATAAACTTAAACAAACTCCTCTCCTATGCTAGGTCTAAGAAATTCCTTTTGACCATAGTCAAAACCCATGGTTTATAAAGTACCAAATGGGGACTAGGTCTTACAGTTAGGCTCATATTATTGAATAACTATTACTACCTTATTACAAATGTCTCTTAGGAAGAAATGCCTTGAGTAGAAATCATGAAGAGTTAAAATGATAGATGCTATGGTGAATGGAGATCATGATTTTCTCATAAACTGTTAAATGTTGTCCCTCGACCAACACTGTATTACGACAATTGGTCATGATTGGGTTACGTGGTCGCTACTATCATTCTTTTTTGCACATATACTAACACCCAGTCAATATTGATGCTTTGTCAACACTATTTTTTCTCGGTACATATTAGTGCTCGGTTGACACTAACATCACTCTACATATACTTCAAGTTCCTTAATCTTCTTCTCTTTTGCTCCATCAAGCCTATACATTTGGTCAATATTTGATCACATCTTCAAGGCTTCAATACAACTATCTTCTTCACTTGTAGCATGATTTAAATAATCACTTTACCTTGTCAAAGTCTAACTAATCAAGTGCCCATTGTAGTTTCCTTTCTATAGCTCATCCTTTCCTCTAGGTACTATTGTTATGACCAACTTCTCAAATCCTCTTCATCAATCATCTAGATATGACACTTAAAATTAGATAGAAAAATATCTTACCAATAAGGTTTGACATCAATGACAACATAAAAATTGTTCCATTGTAGTTTTCAACAATGATAATTTTTTTTTACTATGCTTCATGCTCTTTATTATTGTAGCCATGATTTGAGAATACAAAGGAATCTACGCATTCTTCATTTTCTCTAAACATGCATTGAGAGCGTAGTTCTTTATAGGACTAGTTGTTAAAAACTTTGTTTGTCCTTTCTTCAAAGATCTTGACCCATAATTTTGCATTCATATATGATTTCTTTTGAGTCATCACAATACATCAATGTATTGTTTTAATAGTTTATTACATTTATGACATATTATGATTATTTATAGGCCAAACCCTTCATTTTATAATTTTTATTAATGTTATATGTATTCCTTATCAATGTATCTTTACATGTATGTTGTCTTATTACTTTGTGGTATTTTCATATTGCCTTTATGATATTATTTATCTAAGCCACCTACATTTTAGGACCCATGTCCATAAAATCTTACTGAACATTACAATTGTGTATGGAAATATTTGTAAAAAAATTACTTAGTTGTCAGTGTAGAAAAACAACCTGGTTGTTTCATATATATTGATTTCTCTATTCAAGCATGCATATTTGTTCCTTCTTTATTTCATACACCCATTAAAAAGTCTTGTAAATATTGTTTCAATAATAGATGTCTCTAGCATACCCCTTGTATATACAATAATATCTTCTTTTATATTTGTTATCATAACATTCAACCATAGAATTTGATCATCATGATCACATGTCATGTGATATGAGTATAATTTTGTATTTATTTCTTATCATAGAGATGACATCAATGCTCTATATGTGTAAATCTAAAGTAGTGAATAACTCTATTTCATATGTCCACCATACTTTTAGACATTATTTTTTGTAGATTATCATGATGTGTAGATTTATATGCTCATGTGTCTACATGTCTGTCCTTTAATTAGTGATTATAGCTCCACTCTTATAGGAGCCGCATTTTACCCCACATTGTATTTTCCATGATGATCATATATGTGTTTCGTACACACGAAAAAAAAGCATTAGAAAATAAAACAGTTAAGTTCAACTTTTTTCTTTCCTTTTATTTTGATTTGTATTTTCTCATATTCAACATGAAAGTAGGACATGAATGGGAGAATGATTTCATGAGAAAGTATTTGAGACCCTGTGCTCTAATAATTATTTTCCCTCTTCATGTAGGTTTCCTAAAGATTCAAAGCAATCAAAGCTTGAAGACAAGGTTGAAAACTTTGTATTTAAAAGGGACCCATTATTCCATGCAATGACATGTCCCATCTCCTTCTTTATGCTTCATTTTTATATACATCTACTTTTATAGTGTCTATTCAATTACCTCCCATTTCTTGTCTAGGATACATACTTTACTTTAATGAATAAACAACCATCTTTTAATGCAAACAATTGTACAATTCTCTACTATAGTATATTTTCATTTCAACAT
Source organism: Cupressus sempervirens (assembly GCA_028749045.1). Taxonomy (NCBI): domain Eukaryota; kingdom Viridiplantae; phylum Streptophyta; class Pinopsida; order Cupressales; family Cupressaceae; genus Cupressus; species Cupressus sempervirens. Next base: position 349,959,919 of record CM053785.1, read on the forward strand.
TTTATGATATTCTTTATCAATATTTATTGTCAACAATAGTACATAATTTGAAACCAAATAATGTACCTTTCTTCTGAGTAGCATATGATATCTCAACTCTAGTAGTTTGAGTTAGAAGAAAAAATAGGAAACATTTCTAATAACATCTCAAAGTTGTTTTCTTGCTAAAATTTTTAGACTAGTCTCCTTTTGCTAATCCATTGGGAATGTAGTCAATTTTTCTTTGGAACTCATAAAAACAAGAACCTTCTTCAAACTAAAATTGAAGATAAACTTTCTAAACATAAAACACACCAAATTGAATCTAAACTAATGAATAGAAGATGATAAAATTTACCAACATCATGTAAAATAAATAAATATTGTATGAAACAATGAGCCACCTACCTCTTTCTCTAGATAGGAATTCTCTTATGGTAATATGTCATTTTCACCAACTTAGCTTCAAATACACTACCACACAATTGAAAATAAAATAGAAATGTTGTTGTGATACATTAGAATAGAATGAAGGATTTATTTATGATGTAAGGAAGAGAATAATGATTCATTCCCTATATTATAGATGCACCATTGTGATGGGGTACACCAATGTTCTCCTTATTACTCCTAACACACTAAAAACAACTAGATACAAACTAACTAAACTGGAAGTATGTGCAATAAAGCTTATTTAAAATCTAAAACTAAACTAGTCTACTCTAAACTAATGAGATAATATTGTCACAAAAGAAACCACTGAGTGATTTATGAAAATAACATCCTTTTCTTCCCAACTTGAAACCCTTTACAAACTTGAAAATAATTGAGACAAAATGCAAATGTTAAAAATAATGAGACATCTATTACAATAATACTACAAGAAAAAAATATGTTGTATGACTCCTCATTTGTATTAGTAATATTGTTGTCTAGATGTGTATAAACAAATTGATAATATTTTTTTCTTCTATTAAGGCATCATGATCATGTAAAAGCTTGACCTCAATTGCCATGTTGGCATCTGTCCTAGATAGTTGTCTTGTAAGACATCCTTCTAAGATAACAAAACTTGAAAAATGACTAATCATATCGCCTATATGCTTTATTACTCTGTCATGCCCCACTTGAGAACCCAAGAAAAATCAACCTATTATGTTACCATGTTTACTGAAGTATTTGTTTCCCTTAAATTTTATCCAACATCACAATAACATTATGGAAGCAATACAAAATATATACATCAAATAATGATAAGAAATGCAAATACAACTTCCATTTCTCAAGGGTCCCTTCATGTTTAATAACATGAATGAAAATTTTATTGATTAGATATAATCTTAAGTATAATTCTCATAGGCATGAATAAATAACGATAACATAATCATCATAAGAAAATAGATAAGTACAATTGATATAATGAGATACATCTAGTGCACAATATACACTGCACATGTCACAAGGTATGTAATAATTAAACAAGTACAATAAAATACAATACATCATCATGTAGGATCTCAAGATACATGATACATGAAAACATAGATACAACATAGAATGGAGGTCTTAAAGATAATAATACTAATAGTACATCCACATCTCAAGAACATCCAACATTGATACCAATTTGTAGGAGAAAACCCAAATGGTAAGAAAACACTACCTCATGACCTCGTGGTAACCTAGTCAAGCACTACTCCCACCATGTAGGGGATATAATGTATAATCACCACATGGATATTCATATATAAAATCAATCCTAGATAAGAAATCATCATATCTCATTTGACCTCAAGTGTAACACAAAATACTCATAAATAAATGACAACTAAAGTTAAAAAAGATAATCAACCAATACCAACATCACATACCAAGATTAATAACCATATACCAAGTACAAATCAAGTGTCAAATGCAAAGAGATACAACCACTAGAAAACTATCAACTTCTAAATACAATGCCACTTGTCAAAACAATAACAATCAATGAATAAATGATAATCATCAATCAAAGTCAGTTACCAACAACAAATAACTCCCAACAATAAGTAATAACTCACAATAAAATAGCACCCACCATAGGAAAATACATAATATACAGAGGGGACTCGGGCTACATATTGGGGAATGTATAACATGGTCAAACTCCTTGAGTTACCCTAGAATGGTCTCTCACTAGACCTTGGACCATGTTGAGTTACCTTGGACTAGTCACTTTCCACCTCAGACCCTCAATATAACCCAAGCAGAACCAAAATTCTCTCTCATGAAGATGAAGAAAACTAGCTAGTCATACCTCTCACTACATATCATCTCATCCCCCATTCTTAGCCTATACAAGCACTCAATTCATGGGTGATGCAACATCTCTATTCATCTTTCTAATGTTTTCCCAAATATTAAATTACTATATTATCACTTATTATACAACTTATGCTAGGTTGCCCTAATACTAACCCCAAACCCCTATTGTAAGCAACTCGCATAGAAATGCACAAAGACAACCTCCTATAAGCTAATAACCATAATTGTGACCCATACCATAAAAGAAATAATAAAAAACCTCAGTTCCATGACAAACAACCCTAGAATGCATTGGTTCTCAAAATTCAAGTCATCATAAATGCTCATCAAAATAAATCCCATAATCATAAGTTTAAATTTGAAATATAAATATATCACCACATCCAACAAGATAAATCATCATAAAGTAAAACTCAAAAACCTCTTGTGCACATCCTAATTTGGCCAACTAAAGAACTCACATGAACCATCATAAAATGAAACATCAAAAAATTTCAAATAAAGCATAAAGAAAATATAGGTTTCTAGTCATTTGGAAAAATTCATTTGTTTTCAAAAGATTTGATTTGGTGATATCAACATGTTTGATCATAATAATAACACACATGTTTTCAATCAGAGTTATTAATTTTCATGATTAAATTAATAATGACAACATTAATTGATAAGTGTTAATAATAACATCACATTTATAATATGTTAATATTCATTATTAACAATTGTAACTTTAATAGATTCCAATAAACATATGATAATTCTAAACCCATTTAATTTTAAATCATATAATTAATGAATATTAAAATAAACAAAATTCAAATTAAATAAATTATAATTAATAAATAATATCACATAAATCTTAATTACTGTTATATTTGTTTTTTTAAAATATAATCTAACCCAAGATCAAGGTTGGCTAATGCAACAACCTTGGCATTACCTAAACAACCCTTGGTGTTGTTGCGGTAGCACTACTATTGCGTGCGATGATCGTTTGGCTACTACGTCAACCTTAGTGTTGCACATGACAACGAAGGTCACTAAGGGGTGGTCATGTAATTGTTATTTATGTCTCATTAATCCTAACACCCTCTATTTAAATTTAATTACTTTAGTTAACATTTATAATTATTTTTTAAGCAATAATTTAAAAAAATTTAAAATATATTTTTTGATTATCTATTTTTTACTAGCCTCTCTTTTGTGAATTATGGTGGAGGATTTTCTAGCAATCAACTGATTTGCCCTTTTGTGTGTGTGTGTGTTAAATGAATAGGCAAATTTAAAAAAAATAAAAATAAAAACAAATTATATATATATATATATATATATATATATATATATATAAAACATAAGAAAAAATACATATAACTTGTGGATTTTATCAAATTACTTTCTAGTCAAATACCTAGTTGATTATTGTCTTTTCTGAAATTTCTATTGTTGAAATTCTAATACTAATAAGGTTTTAATAATGATCATAACTTCCAAATTCATCAAATTTCAATGTGAATTTTCTACTAGTAGCACAAATATTCTCTAATTCAATTTTTAGTAGTAAGATCCTATTGTTTACATATTTTATAGAGTGTTCAAACATGCATGCGTTAAATTCTCTTTCCAAACAACTACCATATTAATCTACAATTTTCAACAATAAGATTCCAATAATGTTTTCTAGACTTTTTGGCTTGATTTAGTCAAGAAAATAGTAAGATAAAGCAATAAGTGCTATTTTGGAGGGTAAAGAAAATAGAAAAATGAAGATTGCTAGAGTGAAAATGGTGTTATAGCCATAGGTTTGTCAATTTTATTATTTTTGATAGGGTGATCGCACTATGTTTTATATTCCCCAAGCTTGTGGCTCAAGATATCCAACCCATGACATAATTTCCCTGTAGTGTGAGCATGTTATGGCTTGGATGGGATAGAAAAAAGAAAGTGACATTTTTTGGTCCCTCATCTTTGTTTACTTACCCTTTATTTGGTTTAGAATATTTAGTTTAAATATTTAGATTATTTGGTAAGCAAGCCCATTTCAAGAGCAAGCACAAACATATCACGGTGAGTCATTCATATTGCTTTAAAAAAAATCATAGTTGTTAGTTTTTTATATAGTTTTGTTATTTGCATTTATTTAAATATTTAGATTTACATAAGTTTGATTATGTGAAAAAAATGTAAATCAAGATCGGTCAATAATGATACCCTAAATGGTCAATAAACAATAAGAATCCATTGAATCCAATCAGAACTAGGTAAAAAAATCAGCAGGTTGCTGATTACTAGGAATAGTTTTGAAATCCCAACCTCCATAGAATAAGAAAAATAGAGACCAAAAAGTAGGAACAAAAATGAGACTTTTGAATCCTTAGTTCTTCATCATAAAGCTAAGGATAAGGAAAACCTCAAAGCTTAGAAGGAAAAAAGTAACATACAGGAAATAGATGAAAATGAATTGCAACACGTGAGAAGGAAAACCAAAAGCTCAACAAATCAATAAATGCAAGCTGAAACATCTTGACATCAAAAGAAAGAAGTTAGGAGGCTAGAAAATCTAAAGACATACTTTAGAAAACAAATTATGCAAAGTATTTGGGATCAAACAAATTAGTGCCCTTATCCTTACAGGAAAATATAGTTAGTAGGGCCACAATCTTTATTGATAAAGCTCGACCAAAAATGTATCAATTGCCAATAGAATTCCCATTGGCCCTAAAAATTGAGTATATCCTTAGAGCCTAAATAGAGTAGAGAAAATGGTAAACCTAATTCTCTTTCCAAATGTCCTAAAGCCTATATCCCTCCCCATAGAAAATAGACATAATTTCTCAAGAATTAAAAACATGGATATAAAACATACAAATCCTCAAAAACCAAAAATCTAATAGATAATCAGAGTAAAAAAGAAGATATCCTCATTATAAGAAACAAATTTAGTGAAAAATGATGGCAGGACTGTTCATATTTAGGAGTATATGTATGTTGGAATGGTCCTAAAGAATTCAATCCAAAACTGGTAAAAAGCTTAAAAAGATTTGCTAAAGCCAGTTAAGTATTATAAATTGTTCTAAGCAATTACTATATCTACATTGTGCAAATAACAATATTAGGAATGAATTGGTTTCTATTTCAAATTATTTTTACAAAGGGTATCCTATTAATTTTATAACATGGGAACCAAATTATAATGAACAAAATAGTAAGAAAATCAATGCCTCAAAATGGTATGAATGCAAAAATGTTCCTCTTGAATCAAACTATATCAAAATCCTGATCAAAATTGGGAATTCTTTAGGAGCATTGGGGGGTATTGAATCAAATTTCAAAACATCTAGCAACATTAAATTTTTAGTGAACACAGAGCTAGGGCAAAAGGAACTTAAATCAAAGAAGATAATTACAAATAGATCATTATACAAACTAAGTTTCACAAATTTTGAAGGAGAAATTAAAGGCATGGTTAGACATGATCTTACAATGGAAACCAAACTCTCAAATATAAAAGAGGTTCTAAGAAACATTAGCAAATAGAGGAAAATAATAGAGGTAATAACAAAACAGAAGGAGATATTCTAGAGCTAAACAAAAATAGAAGGGAGTATAAGGAAAAAACCATAGAAGAGAGGATAATGGGATAAAAAATACATACTAAACAAAGAAAATCAACGGTGGAAAGAATAGTACAAAATGAAATGAAGATGTTGGAAGCCACATAAAAGAGAGCAAAAGAAAGTCAGGACAATCAGATTAAACTATCAAAACTAAAATAATATGAGGCTTGCCAAAGAGAGAATAATTTCTTAGAATAGATTGAATTCAACATGCAAAATTTAAATAGATTATCCTATTATATCTTAATTTTACAAATGATATTGAAGATCAAATCATATTAGGAGAACAAATACATAATGATCATAGGAAAATAGTATTGCAAGACCAAAAAGAAGAGAAGATGAAAGAATCAATTAGTAAAGAAGTAGAGGGAAGTTTGCTAGGTGAAAGGAATAAAGATAGATCAAAAATGGAAATTAGATTACAGATGATCAAAACCAAAATAAATGTTGCAAAGAAAATCACATATTAAACAATTAGGATACACCAAAATAGGGTAAATGGATTAAAGCAAAAAAATGACAAAAATAGAACAAGGAAGGAAAAAGCCCAAAAATGATAAATGAAAGTAATAGTAGGGCACAAACATAATCTCCCAAGAGCATTAAAAAAAAAGGATTCAAGGAAATTCATAAATAGAAGAGAATAGAGAAAATCAACAAAAAGGAATCTTGATTCCAACAGCTACATCAACACAATGGAGTAATATTACAATCCAGAAAAAAAACCAAAGAAAAGGAGTTATCAATTATGGCAAACATCGACGAATGGGAGAGATCTCTTTGGAGATGGAGACAAAGAAGAACAACAAAAAAATAAGAACAATAAGAAACCCTTATTACCAATAGAAGTAGAAACTTACATCGAAGCAATACATCTAGAGGAACATTAATCTTAAAGGAATAGAGAACATAAAATATCAAAATGGAGACAACTAGATATGGGAGGAGTTTGGGGTTTTGAATGACATAAATCAAATAAGTGAGAAAGAGGAGGTCAAAGAGATAGAACAACAACTCGAAGATAATAAGCAACAAAACATAGATGAAAAGGAACTAGAAGATTAGATCTTTAAGGAGCTAATAGAAGAAGAAGAGAATATGAAAGAAGAAAGAAACTCAATCAACATAAATTATGAACAACAATCATTGGACAATCTAGGCATTTCTATTAATCAGGAAGGTTTTAGAACTCTGAAATGTGGCAAATAAAAAATGAAGCGAGGAAGGAAATCACTTAGGGAATTAAGAGAGGTTCATGGGCAAGCTAAGGAGAAAAAAAAAAGATATTCAAACTACTAAATGCAAGGAAGTGGAAGAACCTTCCCACAAATCAATGAGGATTACAACTTGGAACGACAAGGGTCTGAATACTCCTGGCAAGAAATACTTATTAAAACATAACCTTGCTTGATTTGAATCAGATGATAAATCAATTCAAGAAACCAAATTGAATAAATAAGAAGATAAATTAGAAAAAATATTGGAGAATAGTACTCAGGGAATCAAATGGGGTATCATGAGGAATAGTTGTCTAGAATTTGTGGAAAGTAGGCCTTAATATTATGGAAACAAATAACAATTGGATGGGATGTAGAGTTTTAAGCTACATACATAATCTTCAAATAATTCTAATCAATGTCTATGGACCCACATAGATAGAAGACAAGAAAATATTATGGGATGAAATCAATTTATTTATGGAAAATTACCCTAATGAAAACTTATAATTAGAGGAGACTTTAATGTAATATTAAACTTAGAAGAAAAGTATGGGGGATCTCAAATGATTTTACAAGAAACTACAAATTTTAGAGAATGGGTTGGGAAGAATAAATTATTGGAAATTCTAACTAACAATGGAATATTCACCTAGAATAATAGAAGAAGAGACTTTAGCTACATAATAGAAAAATTTGACAGATTCCTCTTTGAAGGAGATTTAAGAAACTTGAATCTAGTCCTTCAAGGAACCATTCAGCCAATAGCCCATTTAGATCACTACCCAGTTAGAATAGAATTAGTAGAACCAAATAAACCATCTAGAAATCCACTCAAATGTGGGAAAATGTGGTTCCTAGATAAAAACTTCATGAAAAACATAAAACAATGGTGGCAAGAAAGAAAATTCAAAGGCTTAAAAATGTATTGCTTTATCTCTAAATTGAAAATGATCAAAGAAAAAATCTTAAAATGGAATAAAATAAAATTCAATAATATATTTAAAGAAAAATAAAAAATCAAAGAAGACCTCAAGAATTTAAATGAAGTTATTTAAAAAGGTATTGATAATGAAGAATTCACCATAGAAAAAGAATTATTAGTGAAATAGGAAGATATATTGACAAAGGAGGAGATATTTTGGAGACAAAAATCTAGGGAGAAATGGTTAATAGAAGGAGAAAAAAATACAATTTTTTCCCATAATAGTATAATCTATAACAAATCAGTCAATAGAATAAGAAAAATTAAAATTAGAGATGGAAATGAGGAAGAAAACCTACTAAAAAAGCATAGGTTTTTGTAAATTACTATAAAAAACATCCTTAACAACTTTAAATTCTCAAATAGAATAGCTTTAGAAAAGATGGTAAAAGTAATCCCAAGACTAATCACAACAATAGATAATCCATCCCTCAATAAACCATTTTCTGTAGAGGAAATTAAAATGACCCTATGTAACCTCAACCCTGACAAATCACCAGGACATGACATGTTCCAAGCATTCTTTTTCCAGAAATATTTAGAAATCATAAGGGATGACCTATGGAAGGAAATAGAAGCATCAAGAAATGGAGGATCACTATTAACATAAATCAACCATACTTTCTTAGCCTTAATACCAAAAAAAATGCCATAGATGAACCTTGAGACTTTAGACCAATTGCATTATTAAACACAATATACAAAATATTATCTAAAGCCTTAGCAGACCGGTTAAAAGTAATCTTTCCTAAAATCATTTTGGAAGAACAAACTTGTTTTGTGCCTAGTAGATCCATTCTAGATGGGATATCGATAATTCAAGAAACTATTCATTTAGCCTCTAGCAACAAGGAAGCATGTATGCTCATGAGACTAGATATCCATAAAGCATATGATGTAGTGGATTGAATTTTTTTATGTAAAACTTTAGAAGCTTTTGGATTTTCATAGCAATGGATCAACATAATATTCAATTGTATATCAACGCCAAAAATCTCACTCCTCATAAATGGAACAACAAAATATTTTTTTAGTATATCTAGAGGGATATTTCGAGGAGACCCTATTTCACCCTTTTTATTCATTATTATGGATGAAGCACTTGGGACATCAATAAAGAAAGCTCAAGAAGAAGGTAAAATAAGAGGAATAACTGTAACAAAAAATATTCCTAATATTACTCACCTACAATTTTTCGATGACACAATTCTACCAAGAATCAACACCAAGGAAGAAGCCCAAAATTTTAAGCAAATTATACATGAATATACAGAAGCATCAGGACAAAATGCGAATGCTAAAAAATTTGATTTTTTTTCTTAATACACTATCATAAATGGAAGATTATATATGTAACAAGATGGGATATAAGAAAGGTTCTTTCCCATGCAAGTACCTTGGGATTCAATTACAAAAAGGAGCAAGGAAGAATAAAGGATGGGGCACTATTTTTTTGACAAAATTGACAAACATACATAAACTTGGAAAGGGAAATGGTTAACTAAAGCTGGTAGAGCCATGAAAATCAAAGCTATTCTTTTAGATATACCTACTTATCAAATGTCATGCCTTCCTTTACCTAAAAATATCAACAAAAAATTAGAAGGAAAACTCATAAACTTCTTTTCGTCCGTTGGGCGTTCATTTTGCATGAGGTCAATGATAGGAATCCATTGTATAATTCCTCTCTTGAAAAGAAAATCTTTTTAAGGATCCACTCCAAGGTTCAGTATTTGTCTTGCGACATACCAAAATCCACTCAGTAGAAGATAAATGTAAGTGTTCACAAGGAGGCCTTTACTAGTTCTAAAAACTCTTTTATCTCATGATTGAAGTAAATCTATTCATTGTCTCAAAATATCACACCAAAAGAGAACAATATTTTGTATTTTCTATTTTTTTATGAATGCAACTCTAATAATGCAGCTAATATGAGGTCCTATTTTAACAAGGGGTTAGAAAAGAAAATAACGAAATTGAAAGCAAATAACATGAAATCAAATGACTTGAAATTGAAATTCCTAAATAGACATAAGCTACATAACACAACATACTGTGAGTTAAACCTTCAAAGAAATCTATAGAAAACTAATGAAAACAGGAGCAACACTTCCTAGAATCCACTGATGCAATCATTGGTGAGAATCCTTAACAAATCGAATGATGTTTCACTCTTCATCAAATCGCAAGGCCATGAAAAGTGCGCTCATGTGAGACAAAAAGCTATGTAGACACAATCGGGTGATATCTACGTCAGTGGAATTCATATATATGTAGCAAACACTAGAACTAAAAGATCACACAACTAGAAACAACACAATAAACCTTTGGCTCAATCACAATCTCATGAATAAAATTCACAAAATAATGACACATTCAGGAAAGAATCACTACACTCCAAATGCTAGCACCAAAAGCATAATTTTATTGCATAATAACGATGGCCCTTTTTACATTTTACAATGGGGTATTTATAAGAAATCATCTCCTCAATTTGTGTTGAGAGTGAGAGATATCTTCATGCAATAAAATGCTTTTAAAACATTAAAACAAACTAAATATATACAAACTAACAATCTAATTGGTGCTTAGAGGGACTCCATCCATATTTTATTTATTAATTGGATGCATGAGCCCTTTACATGTCAAAAACAATGAAAGCATGAGAGAGAAAGTAGGAGGAAGCTATCAGTCAAAGTGTAAGTGCATGGAGGTGCCAAAAATAGAAGCTAGCCCTTTACTAGGTGTGTGTCGAAGTTAACTTGCCATCAAAATACACTCTCGATGCATGGAAAGTGCTATTTTTGGAGTTGTTAATCAACTGTTGGTGCACCTCTGAATTGTAGAGTTGTGGAGCTACATGAAAATGTGGAGCTATAGAGCTGTAGACCTTGACTGGGTCAAAATCTCAAAATCTTACAAAGTGTCAAAATTGAAATTCTGGCATCTGGGTTTTGTTCATCTTCATTGTAAAGCTATGTTTGGATGTTTTCCCTTGAATTTCTCAATCATCTTAGTAATTTTAGCAGCATCTGGAAGATCTAAAGCCTCATACTTATCCTTGACTATCTGTCTATAGTTATCCACCTTGATTCGAGTCTCTATAAAATCTCTGAGTTTTGTCCAACTCTAACAATGCTTCCTCTGTCCTGAAGGTTTCTCTATGTCTTCATCACTAGATGCCTCCTCTAAAGTCTTCTTGAAATTCTCCATTGCTACCTCAACTAACAATAGCTTCTCTCATTCTTCATCTTCAAAAATTTCCAAGCATGCATCACTGTACAACTTCTCTGCTTCCAAAATTTTCTCTCAGGCTTGGTCCTTGAGCCTATGTATCTCATCATACAATGTTTCTATCACTTTATTTCAATCTGCAATCTTCTCTATCCAATCGTCTATCATGTCTAACTCTTCTTCAGTATATACATCAATCAGAATGCGGTACCTCTGCCCTTTTATGGATTGTAGAGTTTGCAAATCTTTGCTCTATGCCTATACCTCATCCATGATACTGAAGTCCTACCTCAAAATTGCCATGATCTTATCAAAATTCTCTTATGTAGCATGCAACCACTTCAAACTTCCTGTGATTATAGTAACACCTTTATCCTCAAGGCTATCCTGCCATTCTTGACAAGCTTTCAAAAATGGATTGAGTCGTACACTTTCCCCTTCTCTAAGAATGATATTCAAAGTCTCCTTAGGGCATTTAGGATCAAGAGGACCAATAACTTTGGCTAGATATCTCTTTAGGATCTCAACTTGCCTACAAAGTGTTTTGATTTCAATCTCATCCTATTCCATGTGCCTGAGAACCTCTTTCACTCCCATAGTCATCATTTGTTGGGCTATGTCTCATGTAGGATTTCCCAACATAATATCTTTCACTTCATAGTCTTCCAAACTAACAACTTTTGCATCTATACCTTCAGAAGGGTGAGCCACTTGTGCAAATAAGTCCTGGTTCTATATAGTAGTGACGAACATAAATGGCATTGCATCATGTAATGGAGACTTAGGCTTGTTCAAGATCTTTGCAATATCACAAATGTCATCCTCTGAAGCATGAAACTGATGCTTGGCACTTCTCATTATTTCTTTCCAAAACCATCTTGGGATATGTCTCTCTACAACCTTGGCTCTAGATGATGAAGGGATGTGTTCAACTACCTTCTTCCCTTTATTACTCTTGCTCAAAGTATCCTGCTATGAGGACTCTTCTTCTGTAGTCTCAGTCTCTGTAGATCCTATAGTTTGATCCTCAACTTCCTAAGAAGGTTGTTGTACACATTCTACTATCTATGCCTCTTTTGATCGCTCATTAGTAACCCTTGGTTCTAGTTGCTCTTGTAATGATGGTTCCTTTTGAACATGTTCCTCCTCTAAACTCGAAAGTGGAGGAGTTACTGAACCCTTATCTACCACCATGACCTATGGTGGAGATGGAGGAGTGAGATGAGGACCCTGTGTCTCTAGTGGCATATGCGTCCAATCTTGCTATTGAAGTTCACATGTAGGGGTGTCTCTGATCTTATCACCAACTAACTTTGTACCCATAGGCATGAAATCAAAATTTGGGATGGAGAGAACATCTTCACTTTGCTCCCTTTGCTCATTCACCCATCGCTGCACTTCATCCTCTGAAGAAGAGAGTTCTATAGGTTCTACTTGGGTGGGTGGCGATGTATTCGTGGCATTTTTCCTTTTCTCCAATTCTGTGGCTTTTGCTAATCGAGTTCTCCTTTGTAGAGGCACTTTTTCCTCCTCCTCATCTAATTTTGTTTCTTCCTCATCAGTTTCTTCCTCCGAAATAGTTTCAAGAACTAATGGATTAAGCACTAATCTCTTACTGACTCTTTGCCTCGTGTTCATCCTAACCTTGATCTTCTTTTGTCTCTTCAAAACTGCAGGAGAAGCAAACTCTTCTTGCATAGGAGGAATAGAGCTCTCTAGAATTTCTCCCTCTTTAGGTTAGCTTGGAAAAATAGGAGGCAACTAAGGTTCATCCTAGATTTGAGAGGCTCCAATACCTTGGGATTCTTGTGATCTCTATTCATGCTACTGAGAAGACACATGTTCTATAACCTGTTCTATCTAAATCCTCTAAGGAGAGGTTCTCTTCCTCTTTCCCTTCCTTTCATGAGGTGGATAATATCCTACTAGGCGATCACATTGGTAGATTGTCTCTAGCCTAATAGAAGACTAGAGCGCAAAGATAAGAACTATGAATTTCCTTCCCTTACCCCTTTTTGGGTGAGCATGTGCATGGAAGATTACAATATCAGGAACTAGATCAAGAGGAAAGGGTTTCTTAATCCAACTCTTTGTCATTCGAATGACATGTCTTGCTCGATGATTAATATCATCTCTTCCTCTCTATCAACTTCTGCATTCAAAATGGGTCTCTCACCAACCTTATCTGCATTGAATAGGAGATCCAATAGTTCTTCTTAGTCTTGTAGCCTTATCTCATCAGGGATGGTCAAATGGAGAGTCCTTTCTACTAGATACAAAGTCATCCTACAATAGTCTCTGATGTGGACATCATAGTCATTTGTGGCGTTCATCCAATGATCTTCAATGACATCCTCATGATAGAACTCCTTTCTTGCCAAGTTTTCCACTTTACCAACATTGTCGAAGAATGGCTGAGGAGAGTTATACTCTTCAAGAGGGTAGTTCTCCCATTCCCAGTCGAAAGTCAGGATATCCTACTTTCTCTTCACCTGATATGATTCTACTACAAAAGGCCAATCCCAACAAGGTCTCCATTGTCTTTTGATCCTCTCATAAGCTGACTCAATCTACTAGGATATTTCTATTAGGACCAACTTGTCACTTGGGTACCTTGGGAGTTTCTTCAAATTGATAGATGCACCACCTACTTGAATGTATGTAAATGTCCTGAACTAGATAAAATATGCTTCGAGAGCTGTGATTTGTGCCTTGGCTTCCTCAGACAATCTCTTCTTGTAGACCCCTTTGACAAATCGAATGATTGCAAATATGAAAGCATCATTCACAATTCTATACTCCTTGCTCTGCAGTGAGAGATTCTTCTTTACTAACTGAGGGTAGACTATGTGTGGCCAAGCATTGGGGTCCTGCATACTACCTTTCTTGTATAACCCGAGATAGATCGTTGCCCTCATTGCAAGTAGGTACACCACATAAGAAGTCATATAGAAATTCTTTTTGTCCTTTACCATCCTTAACTACTCACACAAGTTTTCACTAAGTGTAGTGGCCCAATCAAGTGGTATCTTCACATGTCTGATGGTCTCAATGAAGTTGACCATGAATGGATCAAGATGACCTACTGCATGTAAGCCCATGACTTTGCTTAGGAGAATAATAGAATATCTGATGTCATCCTTCATGTATCCCCAAGTCATATCCACTTTGCTGATTGTCTTTCCCTGAGGTGGCTTCTCACTGAAGTACAAGGAATGTATGATGTTGATGGCTTCTTGGTGATGATCTTTATACCATCTTTCAGCTACTTCATAGGAAAGTCTGATGAACTGATCGGCTCTAGGCAGATGAAAAACTCTCTCGATGTTGTCACGTCGCAAATCCAAGACTACTTCTCTAGTGATGCTCTTAACTACCCTCTCATCAGGAACAAAATGTCAAGATAGGGTCATGATCAACTCAACTAATTGTACCGACACAGGATGTGATGCTACATTCACTAATTCATATCGAATTAATGAAAACACCACGGTTGACCTTTGTGTCAGATTGTTGCATACTCTTAGGAATTCTCCTAAGTCTGTGTGTCTAAGGTTAGTATCTTTGATCTCAGTGTACTCATCATGTAATCTTGATTTTGTGGTCATGCCTTGAAATTTGTAAACAATTGGTTTCACTGCTGATTCAGATGTGGATGCCATTTGATTGTGTTACCTGCACATCACAAGAAAAAAGAAAACACAATCAGTTATTAGATAGCGAAAAACAATGTAAGAAAAAAAAACCCGCCCCCATTAGGAACATTTTTTTTGTTTTGAAAATTTATTATTATTATTTTTTAAATATAGATATATATATATTTTTATTAATTTTTATTTATTTATTTATTTTTTAATTTATATTTTTTAATTTTTTTTTAGATTTTAAACTTATTAAAAAAATAAAAATGCAATAACAATGAATGTGCGGCTGATGTGGGTACATGGGCCGAGGCACGTGTGTGGGATGCAAATATTTGCACTCATGCAAGTGGCGAGTGGCGTTCGCGGCAGCACCCAATGCCAAGGCACAGATTGCAACACTCGCGTGCGCAGCGGAGCAACACCCTGTGCATGAAAGAAAGAAAAAGGGGGGGGGGGGGGGGGGGGAGGGGGGAGGGTGTAGTAGAAACTCACCTCTCCCTCCTTTGACCTCCCTTGAAATATGAAAATAAACAAGAGGGGGAGGGAGGGTTTTATAGCCCTCTCCGCCTTATGCACAAACATAAAGCGCGTCGTGCTTCGATGTGTGCGTGCGGGTGAGGTGAGGTTTTTTTTTTTTTGGGTGTTTCTATTTTCATTTTTTTTTGAATTTTTTGATGCAACTTATAAACTAAATTTTCTCTTTTTCAACTCCCGAACTGTGAGTTTGGGAGTCAAAAAAAGTTTGGGGGTCCCCATTCCTGGTGAGGAGTGGGGTGTGTGTTGTGAACACCACAATAGGAATGAAATAGAAGATAAAAAGAAATCAGCATCAATCAAATGGGAGAAGATATGCTGACCAAAAGACTTGGGTGGATTAGGCATCAAGAATTTTAGCTAGCAAAATGAAGCCTTGGGAGCAAAACTAGTATGGTGAATATATCAAGAAAGAGAAAGTAAATGGGCTAACATTTTATACAACAAATATTTGAATGTGAAAGTTCCAACATCATTATTTAGAAATAGGAATCCAACCAAAGGGTTAGAAGCTTGAAATTTCATGATAAAATGTCAATCAATGATTAGCAGATATGCCACTTGGGACATCGAAAGAGGAGATGAAGTATTATTTTGGGAGGACTCTTGGGATGGATTACCTCCTTTAGATAGCACTAATATTCCCTTAAATGTCAAAAAATGTGCTTGTTAATTTATGGGGGAAAAAGGTAGCTAATTACAAACATATCAAAAGAGAAAATGGGGAAGACATCTAGGCATGGAAATCCATCTGGAAACTGTAGAGTTAACATCTAAAGATAAATAGATCCTAGAAAGTATCCTCAAATAGAGACATGCCAAGCATAAAGAGAGGAAAGACAAGCTTGTTTGGGGAGCTTCCATAGATGGATCATATAGAGTTAAGATAGGATACAATCTAATAATTAACTCACATAGATGGGGAAAACATAAATATACCTCTTAAGTTATGTTGGAATCAACATGTTTACCAAAGGCATGAATCTTTTTATGGACAACTCAAAAAATAATTTTAACAGTTGATAGGTTTATGAATATGGGGTTCAAAGGCCCCTCAAGATGTAGTCTATGTAAGGAAAATACTGAGACAACATATCATTTACTTTATCAATGCTCCTATACTAAATAGAGTGGGAATTGGCTCTAACAAAAGTTAATTGGCACTTCCCCTCTCCTTGAGGATCTTAATAGTTATCTATTGGGATGGCATATAGAAGATAAATATATAATAAATGGTAAACTTTGGAGCATATCTCCTCCCATACTAATGTGGGAAATATGAAAAGAAGGGAATAGGCATATATCTTGCAACATAGAACTAAGTATTCCCTTTTTTCTTAACAATGTTAGAAGTAAGCATAACATAAGTGATGAATAATTACTTAAGAAAAATAGTCAAAATCGAAGGGTCCTTAATAGAATGGGATGAAGAAGTAAAAAGGAACTGAGCTTTACTAATCAATCCACCATTAGTCTATGATAGAAAAGATCAAAAAGCAAGAAAAGAGTGCAAATGGGAACCACCACCAAAAGGATAGATGAAACTAAAATTTGATGGAGCATCAAGAAGTAACCCGAGAAAAGTAGGAATATGATGTATAATTAGGTCTGACTCTAAAAAATGGATTATTAAAAGAGCTAAACCCTTGGGTATCACAACAAACAATATAGTGGAATTAGAAGTTCTTAGTGAAGGGATTGCACTAATCTTAAAATTGAGGATAAACAAAATTATCATCAAAGGGGACTCTCAAATCATTTAAAACACATTAGAAAACAAAAAACCCCGAATTTAGTGATGAATTCAAAAGTTGAAAGTGTTCTAAGTTTAATTGACAAGATTGAAGAAACTAGGATTAAACATATATATCAAGAAGGAAACATAGAAGCAGTTTCTCTAGCAAATAAAGGAGTAGAAGGAGAGGATATTATTATTCAAGCATAAGAATTTCCTTAGGAATTGCCTTAGGGATAGAAATTTCAAACCTTTTCATCTCCTTCATTTATTGTTTTTTCTCATTCTTTAATACTTTATTTCTATTTTAGTCTCAACCCATTAAAGTCTAAAACATAATATCTAAAAAGAAGTTAAGTAAACATATTAGAGGTTACCTAAGACCTGATTATTACACCTTTAATAGAAGGTTAAGATCCAAAGTAATTCAACAATCATGTTTCTTACTAACTATAAAACATGACTGATAATGATAGATATGATAGAAACATGATTCTAAGAAATATTCTACTTTATAGATCGTTCTAGGTCTTTCATGTAGATCTTTGGCATCTAGGTTCTATTTAATCTTGACCTTTGTTTGTACTCCTGTCATTATTGGGTGTATAAAACTAGGTATTTTCTTTTCGTATCCTTAGCATATTATGGAGTCTATAATTTCCTTGTATCATGTCTTAGAAGTCCATACCTTGGCTTTTCAGGGGACTGTCAAACCACAGAGATGGAATAAAATTCTGAATTTGGTAGACAAAATGACAAGGGTTGTTGTTAGCTGGGTTCTAGGTGAGAAGGCCTTCAATTATGATTTCACCTAGCCTACCAATAGCTCTATCATAGGCTCCTTCATAGGTTTTTTAGCTAGGGCCAATGTTGGGCCATGGGAAATTATTTGTCTATGTCAAAACATCTTCAACCCCACCTAGTTAGAGGGTCTTGAGAATGCAGTTCTCAACATTGATTAGAAATTAAAAATTCCTCTGCCCAAAGTGTATATGTCTCATCCCCCTAGTAGTCTAGGGTTAGCTAAAGTGTTAAGGTGACCAACTCTATATATTCATGACAACATAAAATTCTACAAGGTATGGCTAAAAAAGGAAGCCAATACCAATTTTTTGCTTCATTAGAGGTGAATTATTGAAGACCAAAACAAGAATTGGTTACTTTAATATTCATATATTTTTGACACCTGAACCATGGGTGGACTTTGATGATATCAACAAATTGGAGTTCTCATTGCCAATTTTTTTTGAAGTCAAGCAAAGAGAAATTGGCTTTTGTATTCCCACCAGTATCTAGGGTAGAGAATTTGGAGAAACCAACTGATATTATTATGGTTTGCTAGAAGGGGAGGATGCATAACCTTCCAATATTTTGGGTAGGTTTTGGGTACCCTGGCCCTAAATTTTGAGATGGTTTTTTGGTTCTCTTCATTTTCTTGCCGTTGGCTTTGAGCTTGGTTTCTCTTCGCTCAAAGTTAGGTTGGCTGGTGGTGTCTTTGTATCCCTCACTTGGGTTTTTCTTTCTATATTTAGTGTCCTTGGGTTGTCCTGATAAATTCAATTTTATGTCTATATCTAAGGTTGTTTTTGTTTGGTTTTGAATTTTCCTATTTGGTTAGTTTCATTCGATGGGTTTAGCAATGTTCTCTAAATTTTTTTGACTCTGATCTTAGTATAATATGAATTACATGTACATATTTAGAATATTAATATAAGGTTACTATTTAAGATATTATGTGTAGTGCCATTATGTATCTTTCTCCTTTCATTTATTTTCTGACTGTTGATTGTTGCCAATAGTTGGTAGTCAGTATTAGTTTCTAGAACTAATGGTAATCTAATCAAACAATTTTTTCAATATCTCTTTTCATAGTTTAGGCTCAAACCAAACTGATGTTTCAATTAAATAATTTAATCATCACCATAATCAATTTTTTTTTTAATGGAATCAACCTAGCTATTCAAACCAGAAGGTCAAATTTCCATTGTATGTAGTTTAAACATTAAACACTAACAACCAAAATTTTCAAGTATAGTCAAGAAATATGAGTTCTAGTCAAGTAATTTTTTTAGATTTATCATTATTAATATCTTTCTTTAACTGAACAATTTGATCATTTTAAACTTCTTTTGGTAGATTCTCACATTAAAGTGAATGTAAAATCAGAAAGTTTGTATTAACTAATCTAATATCCAACTAGCAGTCATGGTTTCTAGGTCATCCTCTATTTTTTAAGGACTAACATTTAAAGATGAATTTGTAAGTGTTTCAAATTATAGAGAATTGATTTGGAATAATAAATATAGACAATCAAGTTTATTATCAAATGGGAAAGAAATTGCAATCCTAACCTATGAATGTTCTTACATTTTATCACTAATTTTAGTAATGATATCATTATAACCATAAGAAGGGGAAGACATTTTTTCGAAGATTCCACCCAAGTTATAGAAACATGTATAAATTGAAGGAATAAAAGTTAGAAGAGATACGTTTTCAATAAGATATAAAACTAGAATTTTCTATTGGATAATAAATAAAGGGAAAAAATCAAAGATAGGAACTTAAAAACAACTACGATGCATTGGTTGAACTATGGAGAGAATGATTTTCAAGTAGGAATAAGGGTGGTTACAATAAGGAAGGCATGCATTTTCAACATCTCGAAAGGTTTGAACTGTTCAAAAGGCATGATGGTCTAAACTACTGGGGTAACAGAAATGGGAGATGACAGGGGAAAGGAATAAATTTTCAAAAGAGGGCTCAATGGAAAAAAGTGAAATAACAAAAGGAGGGGAGCTGGCAAAATGAAGGAGAAAGGAATCGTTTCTATGGACACAAGAGCCATCCAATGCAGAGATTCACATCCTTTAATCTAGGGGAAAAATGGATTTTGGAGAGATTTCAAAACAAATGATATCACAAGCAATGGAGAACCAAGAGAAATAGTTGATTCAGGACTAGAAAATGGTAAGATGCACAGTGGAAAGGGTAGTTTTAGAACAAAGCCCTATGAAGGAGAAGAGGAATTTATTGGAAAGTAATGCTTTCTTTTTAAAATGGGGAGGACCATAGCCTGCAATAGGGAATCTAAAAACCTAGTGTGATGAAAAGTGGGGAAGGGTGAAAGACTTCAAAACTTTGGAGAATGGGTTCTATATGGTAATGGTGGAGGTGGCACAAGATAGGGACTAGATTTTAAATGGGGGACCATATTTACTTGAAGGGTTTCATTTTTATATGAAAGCATGGGTACCAAATTTTGAGCCCACAAAGGAAATAAAAAAGTAATTCCCTATATGGGTGGGGTTGAGAACCCTTCCTCGAGAATACTAGAATGAACACTGTTATAGGAAGATAGGCAATAAATTGGGGACATTTGTGAAGGTTTTCTAAATGGTTGATAAGGAAACTTTTAAAATGTTCCCAATAATATGTATAATGTGGAATGATTGTCATCCTATACCAAAAATGATTGAGTTTTTTTTTGAAGGGGAAGTCTAGAGGCAACCTCTGTAAATAGAAGAAGGTTTGATGGTGTATGAGCATTGACTATGTGAAGAACATGAATTAGAAAAGTGAAAGCAAGAGGAAAAATAAAAAGGGAAGGAGGATGAAAGGTTACTAAATAGGGTGGTAGTGATTGCTTAAGAAAAAGTAGGGATGTAGGAAAGGAGAGAGGAAAGCTCAAGAGTGAATGCCACTGAAACATAAAGCATTATGATTTGGAAAACTAGAGAAAACAATTTTAGAGAAAGAAAAAAGGAAAGGGGAGAAAAAATGGTTAATGAGTAGGATGTGAGTTTCAAAGAGAAAATAGTTAGGAAGGTGCTGTAGGAAAGTCAGGAAGAGAAGGGAGATGAAGTTGTACTTCAAAATAAAGATTTGGAAGGAAAAGTGAGTAGTTTGGATGTGCATTGGATGGGGGAGAAAGAGAGCATGGGGAAGACTTAAGGTTGAGAGAAGATCCTCTAGATTTAGTTAGTAGAGAGGAACCCCAAAATATTATAAGAGAGGTCTGTATTGAAGATGGTGGAGATGGAAATGTTGTGGAGGTGCGTAGGGACAATGGGGAAGGGGTGCTTTAGAGCCTCTAGCTCTAATGAGAGCTTGAATGAGGAAGTAATGGATAGGGAGGATATGTTGGAGGAGGATTAGCTAGGTTTGGAGGAGATGATGGATTTGAAAGAAAAAAAGATCCTAGCAAAATCAGAAAGAAAGAGTCACAAGGTTCAGGTAAGGGAAAGTCAGAAGAGAGGAAGGAGAACACTCAATGCTTTAATTCAAATAGTAGGAAGTGCAAGAGGCTAAAGAAAGATAAAGACAGGTAGGGGGAAATACCTTTTCCAAAAGAGATGAAGATCCTTTCATGGTATGTTAGGGGCTGTAATGCCCTTGACAAGTTTTGCTTGATCAAGAGGGGCCTAGAACAAGCAAGACCGGATGTGGTTCTTTGTCAAGAAACAAAGATAGAAGTGGATGATGTAGAAGGTGCTAAAAGGAAATTTGGGAAGTTGGAAAAGTGATTGGGTAGCAATAGAGGGAGCTTTAGGTGGAATGTGTATTTTATGGAAGGAAGAATCGACGAGTGTTGTGGTGATGCAGAAGGAAAGGAATTGGTAATGGCTCAAGGTAAGCTTAAAAAAATTATGGACATAATTTAATGTGATCAATGTGTATGGGCCGATTTAGTGTAAAGAGAAAACAGTCTTATGGAAATCTTTAATGGAGGTAATGGACGTTCCAAGATGAGATCATACTCTTGGGTGGTGATTACAATACTATTCTCTATCTTGGGGAGAAAAAAGTGGGGAGAGGTTGGAGATCAGCTAAACAAGAAGACTTCTCAGCCTCTGTGACTAATAATGGGTTAGTAAATATTCCTTTTAAGCAAGGTGAATTCACATGGAATAATAGGAGAGTAGGGTTTGTAAATATTGGAGAAGAGTTGGATAGATTTTTCTTGGGGGGGAACTAGACATAGGTTGAATGGTTGGTGGAAGCTGAAATTTTACCTATCCATGGATCAGATCATTTTCTAATTAGTTTGAGAATTCAGGAAGATTGTTCCCCAGATAAATGCCCTTTCAAATTTGAAGCGATATGGCTAAGAGTGGATGAATTTAAGGAGTTGATAGAAAAATGGTGAAAAATGCCCCATCTTATGAAGGGAACAAAGCTTTCAAAATGTTTTAAAAGTTAAAATATATCAAAGGGAATTTGAAGGGCTGGAATAAGGAATCCTTCCAAAATATTTTTAAAAGGAAAGAAGAGCTGGAACAATCTCCAAAAGATTTAAATGAAAAAGTACTCCTGTAGGGAATGTGAGAGGAGGACTTCCTAGAAGAAATGAAGTTAAATAAGGAATATTAGGAAATCTTATCTAGAGAGAAAGTGTATTAGAGATAGAAATCAAGGGAGACATGGCTAAAGGAAGGAGATAGAAACACCAAGTTTTCCCATGATTTAGTCAAAGTGAGAAGAGCACATAATAAGATTTTCTCAATAGTAAATTCTAAAGGGATGATGGTAAATGACCTGGAGGTGATAAAGAGGGAGGCTATAGCCTTTTTTAAAGACAGGGGAAGGTTAGAGGAAGAAGCTGGGGAGATAGAAGGTGAAGTATTGGAGTGTATTCCTAATTGTGTTTCAGAGATGCAAAAAAAAATGTTATGTGAGGAAGTAACTAAAAAAGAGGTTAAAAATGCTCTGTGGGGTTTAGGCAAGGATGAAATCCTAGGACTAGATGTGTTTATGGGAAGTTTTTCAGATTCTTCTGGGATTTCTTGGGGGATGAAGTGTGGGACGTGCTTGAGGAATCTAGACAAGGGTTTTTTTTTTAAAAGACAAAAATAATACCTTCATAGCTTTAGTGCCAAAGAAGGAAGCATGTAGGAATTTTGAATATTTTAGGCCTATTTCATTATGTAATAATTTGTATAAAATCATCTCCAAAGTAATTACAAATTGATTAAAGCTAGTTTTAAGTGAGGTAATCTCAAAGGAACAGGGTGGGTTTGCATTAGGGAGATTTACCTTTGAAGGTGTTATAATAGCCCATGAAATGATGCATTTTATTAGAATAAAGAAAATATGTAAAATGATGGTGAAATTAGATATTAGGAGAGCCTATGATGAAGTGAATAGGGGTTTTCTATTCAAAGTTTTGAATAAGTTTGGTTTTAATGAAGTTTGAATAAGGTGGGTCAAAGGTTGTTTGAGTTTTGTTAGGTTCTTGATATTGGTCAATGGTAGCCCACAAGGTATCTTTGAGATAGAAAAAGGAATAAGTCAAGAGGACCCTTTGTCCCCCTTTCTCTTTATCATCTTAGTTGAAGTATTGGGGAGATTGATTAGTGTAAAGAGAAGTAGAGGCCTTTGGAAAGGTGTGAAAGTGGCTAGGGGTGTGGAAGCTATTTCCCACCTCCAGTTTGTGGATGACAATTTTTTAACAAGGGAAGCCTCAGAGCAAGAAGCTAAAAAGATGAAGAGGACTTTGGGGACGTATGGGAAAGTTTTAGGACAAAAGATTAACTGGGAAAAATTGGAGATTTTTTTCCTTTAATACCCGTGTAAGTAAAAAGGTGGCAATCTGTAGACTTCTTAATATAAAGAAAGGGTTACTTCCAAATAGATATTTGAGGATCCTATTGTTCCAAGGTAGAAATAAAAGTGATGTGTGGAAGTGTTTAGTAGAAAAGTGTTCAAAAAAAATGGAAGGATGGAAGGGTAAGTGGCCGTCATCAGTGGGGAGAATTTTAATGTTAAAATCTGAAGTGTCTGCAGTACCAATTTTCTCAATGACATGTCTTAAATTCCAAAAAAGGTAATTAATAGTGTGGAAAAATAGATGCATAGGTTATTTTGGAGTGGTGTAGGGGAATGTATAAAAATGCCTTTGTTAAAATGGGATAAAATATGCAGACCAAAAAAGAATGGGGGTGCTAGGATAAGAGATTGGAATCTCATTAATATAGCTTTTGGAGATCAATTAGTGTGGCAAATGGTCATTGATGCTGATTAGATATGGGCATAGATTCTAAGGGAAAAATATTTGGATTCAAATGAAGGAACATGAATTTTAACAGTCCAGAATCTCTTAAAAGGTTTGACTATTTGGAACTTTATTATTTCATGTCGACATGTCATAACATACCACATCTCATGGGTGATTGGTGATGGTAACTAAGAAATTTTTTGGGAGGATTCTTGGAATGGCTATAAAGCTTTGGATGAAGAATGTTAGGATGGAGATATGAAAAAAGTTTATGTGGTCTGTGGGGGGGGAGTTAGAGACTGCTTAATTGAGAAGGAAGGAGTCCTAGGTAAGTTTTGGGAATGGAAGGATTGGAGGATAAAGGGCCTCTCTTAGGGGCAACAAAAATCCCTTAAAAATATTTTTACTCAAAGTAAAGTCTGTATAATTGCAAGAAGGGATAAGACTAGTTGGTGTGTTGTAGCCTTAGGACATTTTTCTATAAAAATAGGCTATGAGTTAATTGAAAATAGAGAGGATGTTAGTTTTGAAGCACATGATTTATGTTGGCATAAAGAGATTTTGTCTAAGGAAAGAAAATTTTCATGGTTAGCCATTCAAGGCAGAATTCTAACTATAGAAAGGAGGAATAAATTAGGATTTCAAGGCCCAACTAAATGTGTGATGTGTGGTAAAGAGGAAGAAACTGTGGATCATCTATTGTTAAATTGTAAGGTAGCAATGAAATGATAGAGTTATATCTAAGGCAAGTTGGAATGGATAGGACCATGGAGTCATTCTCTAATGGAGTTCTTCATTTCATGTCCAAGAATGAGTAAAAGAGATATGCTAGAAAGTGTGTGGAGGATAAGTCCTTCAATTGTAATATGGGAGGTGTGGAAGGAGCGGAATAGGAGAATCTTTTAGGAGGTGATTGAATAGGTGGAACAACTCTTGAGAAGGATTAATCACTCCATTGAAGAAGTGGTAAGTGTAGTGGTTTTTAAGAAGGATTTGTTAAAGAGTGTTTTTATGAGAAAAGATAGAGATATTCGGAAGGAATGGCCAGGGATCAAAATTAGATAGGCTAGAGCTACAAGGAGGGGTAGTTTAAACTTAGAACATAGAGAAAAGGCAAGGTGGAAAGCTTAGGAGGAAGGATGGTTAAAATTAAATTTTGATGGGGCTACAAAGAGTATTCTATGCAAACTAGGGGCTAGTTGCATAGTGAGAGATCATAAAGGAGAGACATTGACAATAGGGGCAAATAGATTGCCAAATGGCACTAATAATGAAGCTAAATTCCAAGCAACACTCTTGGTAATTCTATGTGCTAAGAAGGTGGGAGGGAGGGTAAATGTTATTGTGGAAGAAGATTCCATGATGGTGGTGCAAGTGATAAGAAGTAATAATATTTTAGCTTGGCACTTAGAAAAAAATTAATAGCTATTAGTGAGGACCTAAAATCATTGGATGATTTTAAAGCGTGTCATGTTTTTCGATAGGCTAATAGGGAAACAAATAGGCTTTCAAAGTGGGTGGAAAATTTTTTGGTGGCAAGATTAGAGTGTTTTGAATGGTGTAGCCATTGGGAGGGCATTTTGGGTGATGATTGAAGGAAAATAAATCAAAGTTTAAAATGTTGTGTTAAATGATCAAGTGGAGGATGGCAATTAAAAGGATTGTCAGAATAAAGTAAGGAAGGAAGATTTGGGTGATTCATAATAACTACTTGCATAATGAAAAGATGGGCTAAAAGAAAAAAAAAGTTAGCTAATTGATATGCTATAAATAAAGTAGTTGAAAAGGTGATTTTTAACAACCTTGAATAGTAAAGTATAGATTTGGTGAAAGTGATAGAAAGAAAATTTAGAGGAAGGAGATGTAAGCTACCTTCACCTTTAGGATGACTAGATAATAGAAGGAACTTTATGGCTCGGTTCAAAATCAAAGACTGCAGCTGCTGCTTCAATGCCCATGACAAGGTGTCTTGGAGGCGGTTAAGGGAACAATGGGGGAATTGTTCTAAAATTCAACCCACCACTAGAAAATTAATGTGGATATTGTAGCAATGGTGATGGTGTGGGGACTAGAATTGGTGTTTTAAGAAGAAGAAGTGTAATGGGTGATGAAGTTGTTATTCCCCAAATATTTGATTATTGGGATTGAATCTTTGTTGGAATGGGCATGGCTAGCGAAGGGCTTCACTTAAAGTGAGTGATTTGAAGATGAAGAGGAGGGGGAAGCACAAGGAAAATTTGGCTTCATTTGGTGGCCAAATGGGGTGGACAAGGAATCTTACAAGGAAATAATAAGAGTGGAATGGCTTAGCTTGGTGGATGAGATCCACATTTTCAAAGAAAGGGAGGGATAAAAGGTTACTAGGTTTTTGGTCTCCCATCCAAGATGCCAAAGAACTACAAGAAATAAGAAGAAAAGAAGGGTGGTGAGGGTTCTATTCCTAGTAAAGGAGGAAGAATGAATTGAAAGGGTGACCAAATTTTTCCTTAGCTTTTTTCTTATTTTTTCACTAATAAAAGCTAGAGAAATGGGCTTTAAACTTTGGGTTTTCAAAATGGTTTTAAGGGACAAGCCTCTAGTAAAGAATGACGAAGGATTTTGAAGGATATAGTGGAAGGCGAGTAGCCTGCAAATTATAGTAAAAAAGCTATGAGGTTTGGTTTTGATGGCAAATAGCAGAATGTGCAGCAAGAAAAGACTCTCAAAGGAAGGATTTGCCAATGACAAAGTGGTCAAGTGAGTGGAGAAAGTGAAGGCTGGTGTAGTTTTTGGACAGAGCCAAAGAAGGTAAGATAGCAATAATTTTTAAAAGTTTCATATATAATCTTCTCAATGTCGATAATATAATGTGTAATATGTATAGCCCAATTAAAGGGGCAATATTTGATTAGAATTGAAGGATAGGTGTGTAGATGAAGGTGACAAAAGATGTAAAGAGATGTGGAAAGACTATTTTCTCTTGCCTATATATGTATCTATGTAAGTTTTTTAATCAATAAATAAATAAATAATACTACCAACAAAAAAAGAGATATAAAACTGGGGTATGCCCCTTTCATTTATGTAATTTTAAAGGACTTAGGTCTTGAGCAAGACTAGTGGTTTTCTTCTTTGTTATTTCCTACCAGTGCCCATTTCAACGGAGAATCATGTATATTTTACTATTAATTAATATAATTCCAAAGGTTCAAGTCATTTACTGATAATAAAAAATACTTAGAATTTGATTTATAGTTTTAAATATAAGATTTACTATATATGTGTGTGTGATTTTTTATTTTATTGATAAGAGGTTGAAACACACATGCGCATTAGTATTTATTTTATTTTTATTTTATTAGTAAGAGGCTGAAGTCAAGATTAATTATTATTGTGTGTTGTAATTTATTATTATTATTTATTAAGCTTAGCTAGACTTGAACCCAAGACCTCCAAGATAAGAGGCTCACAATTTAGCATTGAGTTGTAGGCTCATGCCTTTATATATATTAGTATTTTATTTGGTTCAAAATATAGTTTTAAATTAGTTAAATTTAGTTTGTCTTTTAATGATTAGATTTAAATATTATATTTATTGTTAAAATAGTTATTTTTAATTTTTAATTTTAAGTCTTTTAAGTTTAATATAATGCATGTAGTTATGTTTAAAATAAAATAAATTTTGGAGGGCTATGTCACCATATTAATTAATTATTTAGTTTATTAATTTTGATAATTATTTTAGTAATATATTTATATGTCGCCATATTAGATTTTTTTTTTTTTTTCACGTGTTATTTTTAAATATTTAGTTTTTTTGATATGATGTGATGCATGTCAAAATATTTGAACAAAATTTTAAAATACACCTTTCCAAGAGAAAAGTAGAAGAAATAAGACTTTGATGTCTTAAAAATTAGTGATATACTCTAGTGGTGTATTTTTAACTTGCTATTAAAAACTATACTATTTATAATTGTTCTCCTATATTATTTGAAAATTGTCTCGATTATTCTAAAGTAATAAATTAGTAGATTATATTTGAATATTATGTTCACTTTTGGTTCAATGTATATTAATAATTAAAATCATGTATTATATAAGGTACCCATATATTTATTAAATTAAATAATAATAAGTTGCGCACATTCATATGTACTATTCTACACTAAGTAACAAGTAAAGCTCCAAATAATTGAAATGCAACATGATTGCTTCATTATTTGTTATTTATTATGGTTGTTAAAATGATTTTATGACATTTATTAATAATTAGTCAACTCATATCTTATTTTACGTGACTTCACTAGTTGCGTTCTATTATGTGTTTTATTATTTTCTGATATTGGTTATGTTTGCATGTAATTGTTATTTATGTCTTGTTAATCCTAACACTCTCTATTTAAATTTAAAAATTTTAGTTAAAATTTATTATTAATTTTTAAACAATAATTTAAAAAAATTTAAAATATATATTTTTGATTATCTATTTTTTACTAGCCTCTCTTTTGTGAATTCTGGTGGAGGATTTTCCAGCAATCAATTTCCCCCTCTTTTTGTGTGTTTAATGAATATATATATATATATATATATAACATCAGGAAAAATACATATAACTTGTGGATTTAATCACATTACTTTCTAGTCAAACACCTAGTTGATTATTGTCTTTTTTGAAATTTTTATTGTTGAAATTCTCATATTGACAAGATTTTAATAATGATCATAAATTCCAAATTCATCAAATTACGATGTGAATTTTCTACTAGTGGCACAAATATGGGTTCTCTAATTCTATTTTTAGCAGTAAGATCCTATTGTTTACATATTTTACATAGTGTTCAAACATGCATGCATTAAATTCTATTTCCAAATAACTACCATATTATTCTACAACTTTCAACAATCAAATTCCAACAATGTTATATAGACTTTTCGGCTCAATTTGGTGAACCAAATAGTAATATAAGGTAATAAGTGAGATTTTGGAGGGTAAAGAAAATAAAAAAATGGAGATTACTACAATGAAAAAAGGGCAAACAACAAAGAAAACAAAAAAACAAAAGAAAGACAACAAAAGAATAGCTAGAAAGTCTTCAACAGGTCCAAAACCTGATCAACCAAAATGTTCATTTTAACTGTAGAAACCCTTAGCTCATCAAGCTCTTTATCTTCCATAACCTCAAGTTTCTTTTAACTTTCCCTAGTATTTTTACTAGGTCCTTGATCATCCCTCAACTCCTTATTGTCATGGTCCTTTCTCCCTAGTTCTAGCTTCTTGAAAAAAATCTTAATATTTTCAATAGTGGCCTTTAAAATTGAGCATCTCTGTTCAACAATTTTTTTCATTGTGTGCTCAATACCTATGATCATCTATCTAACTTATCAACCCTATTATGTAGATCTTTCACCATTTTGTCTGTATTTTTATTTGTCTCCTCCAGGGGTGGAACTCTTTTCATCATATTTGTAACATCTTCAACAGAACCAATAAGATCAGTAAGTCTATGTAGGTGTTGGCCCAAAGTTTTCCCGCCTATTGGTTTTACTGAGATGCTCAAACTCCCTCTAGATATCCTGCAATTGATCTTTAATAAAATCAATATCCTTCCTTATTAGACCTGGGTTGCCAAACACACTAGTCACATTCCCATGATCTTTAGTATCAAAGCTCTATCTCAGATTTTCCTGGCCAGGGTTCATGTTAACATTCTCAGTGTTACATATTAGATTTATTATTAGAATACATTTTTTACATGTTATTTTTCAATTTTTCAATTAAAAATATTAATGTAATGCATGTCAAAATGTTTGAACAAAATTTTAAAATACACCTTTTCAAGAGAAAAGCAGAAGAAATCAGACTCAGATATCTTGAAAATCAGTGATTTACTTCGATGATGTATTTTTAACTTGCAATTAAGAAATATTCTATTTATATTTGTTCTCCTATATTATGTGAAAATTTTCTTGATTATTTTAAAGCAATAAATTAGTAGATTGTATTTGGAAATTATTTCCACTTTTGGTTCAATGTATATCAATAATTAAAATCATGTATTATATTAAGGTACCCATATTTTTATTAATTTAAATAAGAATAAGTTGCACACATTCCTGCATACTATTGTACACAAAGTAACAAGTAAAGCTCCAAATAATTGAAATGCAACATGATTACTTCATTATTTATTATTTCTTATGGTTGTTAATATGATTTTTTGACATTTAATAATAATAAGTCAACTTGAAGTTTGTCAAATCTCAAATCAGAAACTGGAATCAACATGTCTTCAAGAATGTCTTTACTCAAAAAGCTATTGCCAAACAACAATTAGAAGAAGTTTATAGTCTGATCATTAAAAATGGTATGAATGAAGATACTTATACAAAGCAGAAATACCTTCACTAGGAATGGGAGGAGTTGTGTAATAGAGAGGAAGTTACTAGAGACAAAAGTCAAGAGAACTGTGGTTGCAGGATGGAGATAGGAATACCAAATATTTTCATCAACAACAAAAAACATAGTATATAAATCAAATTTTCAAATTTATGATGTCGCTTTTGGTAACTTAATTAATAATGAAACTCATTTGGGAAGAGGGAGTAATTTTTTTAAAGAATTTTTGTGCTCCTGAGATTTTTCCATCACCTACTGAAGCACAAGTAGAGGCCGTTTTAAAATCCATACTAGTTATGGTCTCACCCTAGGATAATGCTATGTTGATGGCTCCCTTCACTATATAAGAAATTCACAAGGTGGTGTTCTCATTTCCTCCAGATAAATCCCCTGAATTGGATGGGTTTTCCACTCTTTTCTATCAAAGTTGTTGGGAATTTATTGGCTAGGAGCTATTAGAGGCCGTGGAGGAGTCCAGAAAGAATAAGAGTATGCTCAAGTATTTCAACACCAAAAATATCTCAATAATTCCAAAGGTTAAGGATCCAAAAAAAATTGCTGACTTTAGGCCAATCTTGTTATGCAATTTAACATATAAGATCATAACTAAGGCTATTTACCTAAGATTGCAACATCTTTTCCCATCCATCATTTCTCCTTAACAAGGTGGTTTTGTTCTGGTTAGAGAAACTATGGAAGGTGTGCTTGTGGCTCATGAGGTTCTTCATTCAATAAATTCAAACCAATCTTCAAATTTTGTTGTCAAACTTAACATGATGAAAGCATATGATAGAGTTTGCTAGAAGTTCTTGCTTCAAGTTTTAGGTAAAATGGGATTCTCTAAAGGATGGTGTAAATGGATTAAAGCATGTATCTCATGAGCTTGGTTTTTAATTTTAATTAATGGAAACCCTGTGGGTTTTTTTTCTTCAACTCAAGGAGTTAGGTAGGGAGATCCATTATCTCTAGTACTTTTTATCATCATGGCTAAAGCATTCAATAGAACTATCAAACACCAAAATGATATTGGCAAGTGACAAGGTACAAATATTCCTGTAATAAATATATCTATCACTCATTTTTTATTTGTGGATGATACATTGTTATTCAGCTTGTCTAGTATTCAAGAGGCTCATCAAATCAAACATGTTTTGCAGCTTTATTCAGGTGTATCAAGGCAGGCAATCAATGTGCAGAAGTCCAAAATATATATCTTTAACACCAACAAAGTGATTTATGATAAAATAGTCTAGGTTCTTGGCTTCACAGTTGATTTTCTTCCTTCCAAATATTTGGAATCCCATTCTTCATTGGCTTAAACAAAAATAATTATTGGTCTTTAGTCATTCAACGCATTCAAAGTAGAATTGCTGCTTGGAAAGTCAGATGGCTATCATTGGCAAGCAGAATATTGCTTATCGAATCAGTATTGGCAGAAATTCCTAATTATTTCCTTGTAGTCCTAAAAGCCCCTCCTAAAATTATACAACAAATTCAAAAAATGATTAGGAGTTTCCTTTGGATAGGTAATATGAATGAAACAAGAAAAATTCCTCTCATATCGCTTCAAGATATGGCTTAGGTGTCAGCAATTGGAGGGGTAGGAGTTCATGATTTAGCTAATAGAAATGTTGCTTTTGGTGGTAAGTTAGTCTAGAAAATGTACAATAAACCCTCTTCTACATGGTGTTAGATTATGTAGCAAAAATATCTTGATAATAGTGATCATACAAGAATCTTTACCATGTCTAATCCTCCAAAAGGTTCTGTCATCTAGGATTTTATGATGTCTTTACATGATATTGTTGTAAAGTATGTCTCTTGGCAAGTGAATAATGGTAGCATGGTAAATTTTTGGTTGGGTTCTTGGAACTAAAAACCTCCTCTATCAACAACTATAGCTTTCAAAAATATCATTATGGTGTCAGAATATCATTGGGGTACAAAATTGAATCAGTTTGTAGCTAATGTTTGACATTTTTTGGCAAAGTCAATTGGAAAAATCTAGATGAGCTACCATTGATAGAGCAAGAAAAAGTGCATTTTAAAGATATCCTAGCCTCTCTTCAAGTATTCATGTCTAGGTCCATAGACAAGATTCTTTGGACTCCAGCTAAAGATGGTAGATACATAGTTAAAGAGGGTTATAAAATTTTGCAGCAAAATGGAACAAACAAAATTCCATGTAGAGCATTTTCTTTTTGTTGGAATCAGGTGGTACTTCCAAAAGTTGGTGTTTTGCATGGTTAGCACTTAAGTGTAAAATTTTAAATAGTGATAGATTGAGTAGATTACATGCTGGCCCATCTTTTAACTGCTTATTTTGTAATGAGTGTGAAGAATCGGTGGATCATCTTCTTGTTTCTTGTCCATTTTCTAGTCAATGTTGGAGCTTCACTCTGAATAAATTAAATTATAGCACCCCCTTGCAAAACACATTATGGGAGATTTTTCAATCTTGTCCAGTTCTTTATCCAAAATCATTATTTTAAAATCTTTGGAAGTGTATTTTGGCATTAGTTGTGTGGGCTATATGGTGGGAGAGAAATAAGCGCATTTTTAGAAAAGAGGTAAACTCTCTTGATAAGGTTTTGGAAGGCATGGAGAGATCAATATCAGAAGTGATGAATATGAGTATAAGAAATTGAAAATTAATCTAGTTGTAACATCTTGGGACTTGACAGTGATTCAAGAATAGAGACAACTAATTATTCCTTATGGTTGGAAATTATGCAAACCATCTCCTTCAATAATATCTCAACAGGAGGTGCATTGGTGTTCTCCATTTGAGGGCTTTTGGAAGCTAAATTTTGACAGGGCTTCCAGAGGAAATATAGGATTGTCAGGTTTGGGAGTCTGCATTCAAGATTCTCAAGGACTAGTAGTTGCTATTACTACATCCCCTTTACCCACTAGTACTAATAACGTGGTAGAAGCACAAGCTCTATTGGTGGGACTTATTTTAGCCAAGCAAGGTAATATTTGTATGTTGCATATTGAGGGAGATTTTTCAATTATTATAAATGCTTGCATTTATAGAAAGTCATATTCCTGGAAATTAAATTATATTCTTACTCGATTCTGGAGACTTTTATATAAATTTCAAGAAATAAGTATTTCTCATACATTTTGGGAAGGTAATTGAGTTGCTGATTTTCTATCAAATATGGGCTGTGATGGATTAATTTTTTCATCCTTGCATCCATTGCCTTTGATTGATAAATACGATGAACTTAAAAAAATTATTGATATTGATAAAACCACTTGCCATCAAGTACAATAATATCATTATGCATCAAGGTTCCCAGTTGAAGGCTGATATCAATTTGTGTGAAATGTTCTGGCAGTATTACACAACTATGTTAGTAGAATTTGTTGGCACTTGGATTGACATTTGTTTTGTAGTGATCACATGGCTTATCAGGTGTGATAATAATTCTATATCATCAATTTGTTGCAAGCTCATACGGATGGGGATTCACCATTTTCAATCATAATTAAGGTATCCAAAAAGTTCTCAGCAAGGCTATTTATTCATAGTTGAGTTTGTAATTCAGTCTTCCTGTTCAAAATGTCGAAACAAATTGATGTTGCTGGCCCCTATAATACTTTTCAAAAGCAACATAGGCTTATGTTGCCAAAGAATTACCGGATTTGGATACCACCAAAGGCTGAGAAAGTTCCATTACCAGGTGATGTGAGCAATGCTAAGCTTGATAAGATGTTTATTATTCATTCTCCCACAATTCACAGGGCTATCAAACATGTTATTGGTGAAGAGCTTTTGTAGTGCATTTCTTGTACTTGTCAACTCTTGTATCCATCTTTCTCTCCAATGCCATGGATATTATGCATTCTCCTTTGCTACTGTAGTCACTGGCTCATAAGGTGCTGTGGCCATTTTTTTTGAGGGTAACAAGTTGAAGAATGCCATGTAAAATTATGACCTTTGGAGTGGTATGGCCTTATTCAAGGGTTTGTTTTCTCATGAATAACTGCTTCATAGACATGAATGTCTGGTGATATTTGAAGCACTTAAAAAAGCTATTGAGAATCAAAATCCTTCATGTATGAAGTCATAATTATAGCCTTCTACTATTGTAGATCATGTTGGGTCTAGATGGTCTCCTAAAATACATGTGGAGGAGAGTAAATGTGCTAGTTGGGAGTGTGACAATCCTCACTGTGCTTGTGGTTGGAGTAGTGACATTGCTGTTGGCAAAGATTCTAAGTTGTCAAGCATATCAAAATTCAGGATGCATGTTTCTCCCAAGGCATGTAGTGATTTCATGGGTGTGATGTTATGGAAGAGTGATATAAGTCATCAAGTCTTTTTGGTTTTTGGTTGACATAGTTATTCAGTATCTTGTGTGATATGTTTCATATCTTATCTATATTGTAACTGGTTGGCATAATTATGGGTGGTTGATATTCCCCCATTTTATAGTCATATTACACTTCTTAGGTAGCTTTATTTTATAACTCTATATATCTTCTTGGTTATAGATATATGGAATGATGCTAGGTTTTCTTACTGGTTCTTTCCTAGCTAACCTTTTTGAATAGTTTTTTATTAATAATATAGTGGTTTACCACATTTGCCTAAAAAAATAAAATAAAAATAAGTCAACTCATATCTTATTTTAAGTGTCTTCACTACTTGTGTCCTATTGTGTATTAATAAACATGATTGATTTAAAAAAAAATCTACTAATCATCTATACTTTTCTTTTGATAATTTATATATGCTGATAGAGAGTTACAAGTCATTATTACAAGCTCAACCACTTATGTGGCCTCAAATTCTTTTTATGAAACTTACATGGAAAAATGTGCACAAATAATTGTGGAATCATGCACAAATATGATCAAAGCTGTTGAGAACATAACATTATTCATTGACTACATTGAAGAATCAGAAATATGATCAAAGTTGTTGAGAACATAACATTATTTGTTATTTCATCATTTGTGAAAGAAATCTACAATGATCATTGTTAAAATAAAAGTCACAATACCTTCTTCATTATTGAGGATTATGGGATATAACCTCACATTATTACAAAGAATTGTATATATATAGTTACTTACCTTGGATTTGATACTTCTTAATTCATGTAAATAGTTGTAATGGGACTTATATTTCCCCTTTCATCTATGTAATTTTGATGAACAACAAGAAAAAATAAAATGTTTTGTATTATATCAATTGAAGTGATGTCTAGTACTATACTTGCAAGGTTTTGCAACATATTTTATTTAACTCTCAATTTGTAATATATGAATGAATTTAAAAAATGTCTTCCATAAAAATGCTTTTAATTATAATGGATATGTCACAGATATGTGAGGTATTTAATTTTCTTCTCGATTCCATATGCTAATTCTAACCATTGTAATAATCCTAATGATAATATTCATTAGAAGTGTAATCATTGTTTTGATAATATTAACACAAATCCTAATATTTAATTAGACCTACCATAATATTAATATTAACTAACTCTAGATTATATTCTTCACGATAACAATAATAAGCATTATCTAAAACTCTAATTCTAACCCTAACTGTGTCACTAACTATGATCCTAATTCTACCTCTACTACCTACATTGTATCATTAACTCTCATCCTAATAGCAGCATTAAATATGTTACTACTCTTAACTCAAAACCTTGCATGTCATCTCTCATCACATCTCTAATAAAATAATTCTCACCCAAATCCTACCCCTAACTTTTAAACTTACATTTCATTGCTAACTATGACCACAAATTTGCTCTCAAACTCACTTTATAATTAATGTAATACTAACACTACATAGGATTTAATTATTACTATTAATCATACATCCTAATACTTCTCACAACCTTAAACTCATCCTAACCATTACCCTACATGTAACACCACCCTATTAGGAAAAGTCCAATATGAACCCAAATTGTAACCATACATGTACCACTACCTATGATATTGATCCTAAGTCTAAAACCTACATAATATCCCTAACTACAGCATACACCTTAATGTAACATTCTCTCTAACCCTATCCCTAACCCTTTCATTCACCATTTGTCTACCCTTGAAGATGTTGACATACTACTATTTATAATTCTAAACATTACACCCTAAAACCAAACATAATTTGACCATTTACTCTATTCATCATACTTACATTAAAACCCATATTCTAAAACCAAATACTAATATAAAATAAACACTCTATAGCCCATGAATAATCTTACTATACCCTTAACCATATTACTAACCTTAACTATAACCCTAACCCCTTAGCCTAATACTTACCTTTAATATTACACTAAATATACTACTAATCACAATTACGAATAAAATATATTATCCCTAACCAAGATCTTAATCTCATCCTACTTGTAACTCAGAGCCCTCACCTTAACCCTAAGCCTAACCCTACTCCAACTGTTGTTGTTAATAATATAATAATTGTAACTTTAAACCATTCAAATTAACTCTATCCATATCCTTATCATTGATCGTAAGTTAAATTCTAAGGTAAAATGTGATACCAACCCTACTTCTATATGTAACCCTAACAATACATTTAATCCTACTTGTAACTCTAAGCCTGACTCTAAATCTAACAATAGCCCTTTTTCTACCATTAGCCATTAATTTAATAATATTCATAACTCTAAAAAATACTACACCCTAACACCAAATTTAATTTGGTCATTCACCCTATCTATCATACTAATCTTATCCCATATTTTAAACCTTATACTAATCAAAACTCTAGTTGTAACCCTGACCATATCACTAAGCCAAGTTCTAATTGCAATCGTTAACATAATACTACTCCAAAGTTCAAAAATTTTAATCATTACCATAACCCTATCATTGAACCTGGGCTAAATTCTAAAGTTAATTATTATACTAATAATTATATTTGTAATTGTAATAATAACCTTAACACTAACCTTGATTACAACATTTAATCTAGCTACTATTGTAACATTAACTATTAGAATAGTAATAACCTTAATTGTAATAGGAGCACTATCCCTAACAATAACTTTAACCACAATAATATCACTAAATTTAATTGTAATAGTAGTAGTAACTCTAACAATAATCTTAAATGTAAACTAGTCCCAAAGACTAACCTTAATACTAAATATAACTATAATTGTAACTGCTCACATATTAATAATCCTAAGGATAAACACTAACCCTAATACTAACCATAACTGAACCACTGGCCCTACTTAAAATGCTAAACATAACTCTTATTCTAGCCCTAATTTTAACCATAACTATAACACTAACCTTAATAACAGCCCTAATTACAAGATTAAACATAATTAATACCCTAACTCTATCCTTGATCATAAACCTACCACTACTCCTAAGTTTAAGCAAATCAATCTAATCATAACCATAACTGTGCCATTGACCCTAGGTTTAATATTAAATTTTATTGTTATAATAACCACAAATTTTGCCATAACTATAACACTAATTGTTAGCAATAAATCTATTTACATTGATAAACCTAATTATTACTATAACACTAACCTTTACCATAACCTTTCCACTAATCTTAATTATAATAGTAGAGGTAACTATAATAATAACACTAACTATTACAATAATTATTATGTCATCTATTACAAAAAAAATCATAAATTGTCTTCCATGTTGTGCTACGACTACTGCTAACTTATATGTACCTATATATATAATACATTGAGAGTAATCCTTCGTGAGGTGCCTATTTTCATCAACCCTAACCCATACACAAACCTTATAATTTAATAAAAATAGGTACACTTATGAAGGATTACTCTAAGTGTATTATATATACATATATATATTAGAAATAGGGAAAACTAGTGGGGGAGGGGGTGAATCAGTTTTCCACAAACTTTTGTCCAACTATGGATATTATTAACAATCTTCAAACTTTCATGTATGATCAAACTGAATAGTAAACATAACCATAACACAATACAACTCATAAAACCATTCTTTTTAAACTAGGGACATCCTGGCCAAGGGAAAACCTTGGTGGGTAAAATATGATACTAACCCTATTTCTATTTGTAACCCTAACAATATGTTTAATCTTACTTGTAACTATTGTAGTTTCACAATGTACGCCCCATTTCTCCTAGAAATGCAAACCCCCTAGTATATATATTTTTATCTCCCAGACCCCTAGTTCGGGGCTTGGGCCATTTTTTGGACTCTACCTAGAGTCTGGGTCCTGCCTAGTCCTCTATTTAAGAAACCTAGGTGCCATAATTGATAAATTTGAAAGAAAAGGGTGAATTTTGTGCTAAAAGGCTCACTAGCACACCTAGTACACATGCACACCTATCCAAGGTGTGCAAGTGTGCACTCTCTCCCTTTCAAGATGCATATCTCTAAAGGGTGTGCACTATCTCGGGTCTATAAATACCTAGGAACCCCCTCTCCTTCTATCATTATTCTCCTCGTTGCTCCTAGGACCACACATCTGCACCTCCAAAGATGCAACACTCTTCTAACCTGCACACACACATAAATAACAAGAGTCATCAAAAGGTGCACACATTCACACCTTAATTCATGCTTAAAAAACCTAAAAACACACTTAAAACAAACCTAAACTCACCAAACAAAGGTGCGCA
Source organism: Cupressus sempervirens (assembly GCA_028749045.1). Lineage (NCBI taxonomy): Eukaryota > Viridiplantae > Streptophyta > Pinopsida > Cupressales > Cupressaceae > Cupressus > Cupressus sempervirens. Next base: position 349,999,192 of record CM053785.1, read on the forward strand.
CCCTAAGGTGCGCACCTGCACACCTTTGTCAAGGTGCACATCTGTGCACCATTTTTAGACTTGGAGAAAACTAAGTGCATATAGGGTGCACACAAGTGTACCCAACTAAGGTGTGCATGCACACACCCTTGGCACTTTTAAAACATATGAAAAATCCCCTTCATGCACATTGCAATGAATGTGTGCACGCCATCGGGGTGCGCACCTGCCGAGGTGCACAACTATGCACAAAATGAGTAAGAGTCATTAAGTGTACCTAGGGAACCTATCAAGGTGTGCTTATTTGCATTCCAAAACTTTTAGGAGGGATTTTAAGTGCTATTAAGTTGTTTTGGTGTTCTGGGTTTTGTTTTTGGTAATTAGGGTTTGTTTAGGGTTCAATTTTTAGCTTTTTCGACTAATATCTTTCTCTCATGTGCAGATAAAATGGCATCCTCATCATCCTCACTTATAGAAATAAATCCCATTATATTCAAATTCCAAGGTGCACCAAAGAGATCACATTTCCAAGATGGACATTCAGAGATCAGAGATACTAAGTTGGGATAGATAGACTAGAATGCATTCCTCATACTCTACAATAAGCCTAAAAGAGGTTTGCAATGGTCTCTCCACTTATCCATTTTGGGGTTTGTCAATGTAGCATCTCATCCTACATTAGTGAAGTCCTTAGAACTTATCATGGCCTTGGTAGAAAACTATGTTTCAGAAGAAAGAGTTGTTAAAAGTGTCATAGGGAAAATAGTTCTAGACCTTAGCTAGGAATATAGAGAAAGTATTCCATCTCCCTAGAGCTGATTAGTATGTCAAGATAACTTATGATTGAGTAGAAAGATGGTATAGGGATAATGAAAAGAAGGCCACATAAATCATACAATCATCATATCTGATTGATAGAATACCAATGGGACATAGAGATGGAAAGGTAAACATGAAGAGGGGATATATGAAGGATGAGATCAGGTATGCCATTGTACTATTGAGCAGAGTCATGGGTCTACCAGTAGCTGGGCATCTCTATACTTGGATGGTATGTTTCATATAAACCATTAGAACAACCAAAATGCCAATTGACTAGGCCACAATGCTGAGCGAGAAACTAGATGAACAACTGGTGGGAGTTAAAGCTGACCCCAAGTTTTATATGACATCATATTTGGTATACTTATTGGAGGCAAGGACAACTAACTATCCTTGACTGTACAAGAAAGGAAGCATGCAAGATACCAACACCTAGCCATATGCAGTATATCCTTAGTTGGTAATGAAGAAGCTCTTAGATTAGAGTAAAGAGTATTGAATAGTGAATGATGCTTTCATATTTTCAATCATCCAATTTATCAAATGTGATTATGCTAAACGAATGTTAGTAGAGGCAGCATCAAGTATCACAAAGATCGATGCTTGCACATCTAGTTCAAAACATTCACATACCTAAGGGTAGGTAGTACTATGGTGAATCTAAAGAAACTCCTGAGATATCCATCAAATAGGCTCATCTTATTGGAGATTTCTAGGTAACTCACATCAGCATATGACAAAGTGAGAAAACAACATAAGAAGACATGGGTATGGCCTATTACAATAGGTGAATTTGAGGTCAAGTAGAAATGGGATATCATGACCTTTAACTCAGAGTGTGATCAATATCCCTTAGAAGATTATAACTCCCCTCGCCCTTATTTTGATAATATTGGTAGAGTTCAACATTTGGCAAGAAAGCAATTTGTGTACGAAGAGGTAATAGAAGACCATTAGATGAACGTAATAGATGACTATGATATTCAAATAAGGGATTATTGTAGGATGACTCAATATTTGGAAAAAAAGGGCCTTGAAAATAAAGATTCCACTCAAGGTTTTTTAGAAAGACACTCAAGATGCCTTAGATCCATTATACAACTGTGACAAGATATATGATAGGTCAATCATGAATGTGGAGATAGATAGAGATGAGAATGTAGATATAAATCATAGGGCAAGGTACATAGTTCAGATGGCAAGGGAATGGATGAAGAAGCCTTTTAGCCTTGACCTAGTTCCATAGGCTGTTACCTTTCAAGCCATAGCACACCCAATTAAGGGTAAAGGTGCATAAGTTATAGTACCAAATTTCCATGCTCAATCCCCAATCAAGTTAGAAAAAATGCATCAACATGAGAGAAATGTTAAGTACTTTAGGGAAAATAAAGGAAATAATAAGAGGAAAAGAGACTCTTCGAAGAAAGTTGAGCCCAAGTCTGAAGAGCCTCAAAATGAAGAGGCGACACAAGCCCAAGAAACTGAATAAGTGCCCCCACCTGGACAAGAACAAGAATAAGAGCATGAAGAAGAAGTGTAGGAAGCACCACCAAATGGTCCAGAGGAAGAAGCCTCCCCTTTAGTTGCCAAGAAGGCTAAGGTTGGGCCTACAGTGAGAAATCCAAGAAGAGGGAAGTTACAAAAGAAAGTTATTCCCATCCCTCAGGTGCTTGTAACCATCCTTGAGGTAGAAGAAGAAGAAGAAGATAATATCCCTTTGAGTCAAAGGACTTGTATAGCTAGGGCCATGAAAGAAGACCAAAGAAAGAGCTCCACTATGATGTCACCATCTATTCCCACAGAACCTATTTAGGTTACAACTTTAGAGGATGAGCTACAACAGTGGATTGAAGAGCAAGAGGGGTAGCAAATAGATGACATTTCTAATTTTGATTTCATGCCTGTAGGTACTGCAATGGTGGGTGATAAAATATGAGATACACCTACAAACCAACCTTTTGGAGAGGATTGGAACCAAATTCTACCTCTACCACAAGGAGCTCTAGGTATACCACCACCATTTTAGGACTTGTCTTTCTTGGACAAAGGATTAGTCATCCCACTTCCTTTTGATATATAGTTGAACAAACAAGCAATGGAAGAGGAAGGGCCTAAACATATGCCAACCTATGAAGTACTAGAGGAGGGAAAGATAACTTAAGAACCTCAATAGATTTCCCAAGATACAAAGGCAAGTAATTTGGCTACAATAGATTCAAAGACTCCCAATATAGATCTCTCTCAGAAGGAGAAGACTCTAGAAAGGAGTGATAAGGAAAAGGAGCTAACAGTGCAAACCTCCTCTTTAACCAAATATATGTCTCCCATGGGCACTACACCTTCTTGGCTGAAGAGAGAGATTATGGTTAGATGAAAGAGGCAATTAAATGTAACTATAGATGAGGGGATGGAGGAGTTAGTCAAAGCTATCAAGAAGCTTGAGCCACCTACGGGTATTAAGCGACCATTGGCCTTCATAATGAAGAACCCTAATCGAGACTTGCTTTCCCATATTGCCATACCCCCTCCACATGTGGACATTGAGGACTTAACCCCTATTGATTATCAAATCAAGAAGGTCTTATTAGGGAAACCCACAATAGATACAAGCAAAGTATTAATCACTACAGGTATCAAGGAAGTGTTCAGGCACTTGGATGAAGATGAAATTGAGTTGATAGTGTTGAGGAAGAATTATGAGAGGCTATTTGCATGAAGTAGTGGGTTTCATTGACCTAGATAATCCATAGATCACTCTTGTAGCAACATTAGATATGAGAGATAAGGGGAGTGTACAGATAGATTCATTTTTGGGTGCATGTTAGAAATGGCATCACAATTTTGAAGATAAAGGTGTACAGATTATACAAGGTAATTTGAACCTGTTACACCATATTTAGTCTAGTGTGGATAAATTGGTATCTATATTGAACTACGGTTTTGGGATTATGGATGAGGTACATACCTAGTGAAAAGACCTCCAAGTGCTTCAATCAATAAAAGGTCGAAGGTATTGTACACTCATGGAAGTGTACTTGGCAGAAGAACTTGATAAATTAGAGGATTGGATAGAGAAAATCACAACTAGTAATAAAGTAATGGAAACATTACATGAAGTTATACAAAATCTCAAGGATCAAACACAAGAGAAGATTTTGGAAGCTAAGAAGTATTACAATGATGCTTGCCTTGAAATTTTTGAAGATGAGTCAAAGACTAAACTCATTTTAGTGCAATCAGTTATCCAACAGTAGTAGAAAATCTTTAAGATGCTTCGTCGGAAGAATATATCACACAAGCATTCAAAAATGAAGAGGTACTGTTGGAGTTGGACACTAAAATTGAGGATTTTGCATCTATGCATACAAAAGTTAGCAATTACTAGCTTGTAGTAAAGAAGAAGTATGAAGCTTTGGATTTTCTGGATGCTACCCAAGTGACAGAGGTTATAGAGAAATTCAAGAGCAAACATCAAAACATCACTTTGGTATAAAGGGGAAGAAAACCCAGAAGCTAGAAATTTAGTTTTGACACTTGGAAATTTTTTGGATTTTTTGAACCTGCCACCAAGGTGCACAAGGTGTGTTTTTCATAGAGGTGCCTCAACAATTTTGAAGAAGTAACAGTGCAGTGATAGTGAATTGCTAGTTCCAAATTTAGAGCTTTCCATGCACTAGAAACACATTCTGACAACAATTTAACTCCTATAAATATTCAAAGAAGGTCAAGCTTCCATTTTTAGAGCTTCTAGTGACTCCTACATCCTCTTGCAGCTTCCTTCTTTTCATTTGCTTATTTTTTCATTGTTTTAAGTCATGTAAAGGCTCATATACCCATTAATTGATATAAACAAGGGTGGAGTCCTACTTAGCACCATTTAGAGAGTCAGTTTGTATCTAATTAGATTTTTTTTATTAGTTTAGAAGCTTATGTTTGCATTAAGAGACCTCTCACTCTCAACACAAATTGAGGAGATGATTTCTTATAAATACAAGGATGTAATATATACTCCAGGCCAATTTTGATGCAATAATATATACTATTGGTGCTCTCATTCTGAGTACAACTATTCTTGTAGAAGTGTGTTATTTTTTTGAATTCTTGTTCATGAATAATAATAGAGCCAATGGTTTTGTTGTGTTGATTTTATTGCGCAATCTTTTAGTTTTGGTGTTTGCCTCATGTCAACGAATTCCACTGATGTACTGAGTTGGATAAGAGATCACCTATTGTTCCTACATAGCTTCTTGTCTCACATGCGCACACTTTTTGTGGCCTTGTGATTTGATGAGAAGTGAAATATCTTTTGGTTACTACTAAGTTGCCATCGATGATTGCATCAATGGAATTGAAGAAGCACTATTCCTATTTTCATTGGTTCCTACCTAATATTTTCAACAGTTTAACGCACATACATGTTGTTATTGTGGTTTATGTCAGTTAGGAATTTAACTTTTCAAAGTCCTTTTCTTTAATCTCTTGTTAGCTTATCTTTTTTATTTTCTTTATTAACACTTGGTTAAATTAGGAATTCATATAGTTGCATTGTTAAATTGCATACATCATAAATAGAAAAATATCAAAAAATATATTTCTTTTGTGGTTACTTTTTTGGGATAGAAAGAAGATCAAACATCTGATCCAAAATTGGTCAGAACCAACAAAGGCCTCCTCTTGAACAATCACATTTATCTTTTACTAAGCGAATTCCAGTAGGTCGCAAGATTGCCCAAAACCTTGGAGTTGATCCTAGATTAGCTTTTCAAGAGAGGAATTTGAAAGGATTCCTACTATTAAAGCATCATGCCAAATGATAGCTCAATAGTAACTCTAATCCCTACTCTAAATCTAACAATAGTCATTTTTTGACAATTAACCATTAATATAATAATATTCATAACTCTAAAAAATACTACACCCTAACATGAAACATAATTTGATCATTCACCCTATGTGTCATACTAACCTTATCTTGTATTCTAAACCTTATACTAATCAAAACTCTAATTGTAACCCTAACCATATTACTAAACCAAGTTCTAATTGCAATCGTTAACATAATAGTACTCCAAAGTTCAAACAATTTAATCAATACCATAACCCTATCATTGACCCTAGATGAAATCCTAAAGTTAATTATTATACTAATAATCATATTTGTAGTTGTAATAATAACCTTAACACTAACCCTGATTACAACAATTAATCTACCTATTATCATAACATTAATATTAACTATTAGAATAGCAATAACCTTGATTGTAATAGGAGCACTAACACTAACAATAAATTTAACGAAAATAATATCACTAACTTTAATTGTAATAGTAGCAATAACCCTAACAATAATCTTAAATGTAACCCAGTGCCAAAGACTAACCTTAATACTAACTAAAACTATAATTGTAATTGTTCACATAATGATACTCTTAAGGATAAATCCTTACCTTAATCATACCCATAACTGAATCATTGACCCTACTTAAAATGTTAAACATAACTCTTATACTAACCCTAAATGTAACCATAACTATAACACTGACCCTAATACCAACCCTAATTACAAGAAAAAACATAATTAATATCCTAACTCTATCCTTGATCGTAAACCTACCACTACTGCTAAGTTTAAACCAATCCATCTGATCATAACCATAATTGTACCATTGACCCTAGGTTTAATGAAATTTTATTTTTATAATTACCCCAATTTTAGCCATAAATATAACACTAATTATTAGCAATAACCCTATTTACATTGATGAACCTAATTATTACTATAACAGTAACCTTTACCATAACCTTTTCACTAACCTTAATCATAATAGTAGAGGTAACCATAAAAATAACACTAATTATTACAATAATTATTATATCATCTATTACCCAAAAAAATATAAAATGTCTTCCATGTTGTGTTGCAATTGCTACTAACTTATATGTACCTATAGATAGATAGATAGATAGATAAATAGTGAGTGAGAGAGAGAGAGAGAGAGAGAGAGAGAGAGAGAGAGAGAGAGAGAGAGAGAGAGAGAGAGAATATTGGGGGGGAGGAAGGGTGAATCAATGTTCCACAAACTTTTGTTCAACTATGGGTATTATTAAAAATCTTTAAACTTGCATATATGATCAAAATGAAAAGTAGATATAACCATAACACAATGCAACTCATAACACCATTCTTTGTTAACTAGGGAAACCTTGGCCAAGGGAAAACCTCGGTAGGGACAATACCCACAAAATGATCCACTAATCAAAAGTTCCTTGTGAAAGATATTGACCCTATTAGAAGTCTATTATATCTATATAGTATATTTTTCCTTGTTAGAAGCATCAAATCTGTTAGGAGTTGGTATTAGAATATAAAAGTATGCAAGAACAACCCACCACTCAAATATACAAATACAATTTTACAATGCACTACCAATAGAGATAGATACAAAGTCCCTTATACAATGTTTACATCCTCAATATCCGATGTGTCCTTTTGGTTCCTTCTTTTAAACTGGTCATACAACTATACTACTCTATACTAGCATCAAATTCACGTTTACATGGATCATAAAAAGTGAGCATTCAAACATTATATCATTACAATACAATGTCACACTTCACTAAACCAAAATATTTGTCCTTTATATCAAATTCTTTGTCTTGTCAGCCTTGATGCTTGATACTTTGCTAAATCTTTTGAAAATTTTTTTTCCACATATGGTTTAACATCTAGGATTTCATCCCAACATTGTCAAATAATACACCAAAATGCCTTTACATGTAGCCTTTATCTTTTCTATTGATATGTACCTAGAAAAACCTCTATAACTATGTCCATACTTATCAAAATCTTTGGCACTTTTACCCAAATGTCATATACACTACATTTTTCCTTCCTCTAAGTGCACACAATCCCAAGTGCCTCCAGTGAACTGAGCTAAACAAAATAAGCTAGCGGTACACTGTTCTATTGATATTTACTTAGACAATTTTTAAAATTATTATGCCTTCAGACTTATCCTTTCATTTTTCCTTCTCAAAGTAAGTTATACGTTTCCATAAATGACAACTCTAATATATCACATTAGCCAAATTTTCAACTCTGTGTGTGTGTGTGTGCGCGCGCGCGCGTGCATGCGTGTGTACGTGTGTGTGTGTGTGTGTGTGTGTGTGTGTGTGTGTGTGTGTGTGTGTGTGTGTGTGTGTGTGTGTGTGTGTGTGTGTGTGTGTGTGTGTGTGTGTGTGTGTGTGTGTGTGTGTGTGTGTGTGTGTGTGTGTGTGTGTGTGTGTGTGCATGCGCACGTGCGCACACGTGTGCATGCACAAACACACACAAATTATATATATACACACATATTCATATTCATACATATGCATACACACATACACAAGCTAGTTTATTATTTATTTTGAAAGGAAAAATCTATATGATAATATATTTTGAAGATTAAGTGTCCTAAGTATGACTATATATATCAAATACGAGAGTAAAAGTTAAACATAGATAATGAAAAATTTAACACCAAACCATCCTAATTCTAGCCAATTAAGTGGTTTTCTAAAATTCAAATTATAATAGATATAATGGTTACATTTTAATAGGATTTGGAAGTTAAGTAATATATAAAGTAAAAGACAAGTTAAGCCAATCATGATATCAAACAAAATATTATATTTCTTATAAGTGAAATGACGATGCCACAAACTATTTAATTGACACAATTTGTGTGATGATGAGACCAATAATACAAATACTACTGAAGCACTAATCAACTTCTAAGAATTAGGAAATATAATAGTTTGTGCATGACTTCGGAAAAAATAAATAAAATTGAATATGAATAATTAAATTAAAGGAGAAAAAAATGGAAAATGGTTGAGAAAAATCTCAAAAAGTTTTTTTTGTACAACCCTTCTTTTATTAGTAATATTGTAGACCCAGCATGGAGTATTTTAAAAATCCTAGTTTTTTTGATAATACTCATATTATGAACAATTAATATAATAGGGAAAAACTATATTATAAAAAAATTATATGTGGATAACTAGCATTCTAACCAAGAAAAAACTAATTCCATATTGAACTAATGCATACAATCATAAGAGTCATTTATGTTTATGAACATTGATTTAAGTGTTAATAAACATCTTATTCACATGTGAAGCACTCATGAAGAAACCACATTAGACAAGCATACAACTTTAGAGAACATCATAGTTACAAATTAATGGAGGCCCACTAGAAACCAAGAAAATGAAAAATGAAGACTAGCGTACCTTAGTGAGAATTGAATGGTCACCTAGGTCAAAGACAACTTGACAAATCACTCTTTTTGCATGGCCAAAGCTACCATATAGGCTATGGGTTCATAACTATAAAACAATTACAAATGGTGGAAGTAAATGCAAACCCAATGATAATTCAAAATGAAAACCAAAATCTTTCTATAAATGCAAACTAGAGGACAATCATACTAAATGATACAAGTAGGATTTACCTTCAGAGAAGGAAATGTAGTGGTGTTGTTTCAAAGGACCATGACAGCCATCATTGAAGTGGAAGTAATATTGATGTCTAAAGTCAACATATTTTGGAGATGGATAGATAGATAATTTTTAATGTCCATGAGGCTAAACATAGCCTATGTGACAACCTTCCAACTAAATCAACTTTAACTATTATGTTTTTTTTTTGTGCAAATTGATGATGGACCCACCTAACTTCTTAATGTTCTCCTCCCTGAATAAGTTTTTCTAAGAGCTGCTAGATATAATATCCACATATTTGAACTTGATATCCTTTTACGCCTCACATTCTAACAAAAAGTGTTGCTTGGTTTCCACCTTTCTAGAGTTACAAAGTGTGCAAAATCTTTCTTCCCAAGATTCTTTTGACCTCTTCCATCGCCCGATTTTACATTGTCATTGATGAGAATTGGTTATGAGTTGAGCAATAATACTTTCCCCATATTAGAACGTCATTACAAAGCCTAGAAGTAATCACCTTCTAGAGCCTAATGTATCAAAAGTCAAGGTGTAGAAATGTCAAAGTTATAGATTTTGGCGAGGGAAAAGTATTGAATGGAGGAATGCTTGAGATGCATGTACAATATTGTGGGTTTAGGAGGAAAGGACACAAAGATAATGCCAGTAAAAGGAAGTGTAAGGTGATGGCACATGATAAATGACTAAAAGTTGGAATGAAGGGCCGTAGAGTTGCGACATGACACGTGGACACAAGAACTGTTTAAATGATGCACCATAGGTTATGGTGGTGGGCTACACACATATTGGTCACTGCATTGAAATAATTTTTTTTTGACACCTTGGATAAATCATTAATTTATATGCGGCTTATACCAATAAACACAAATTTTAAATATATATTTTATTTTACAACTTGGTCATCTAGGTGGCAAACAAAATAATATTGAAGGTCCATGTGACACTCCATCTAGACCTCCCAAATTATGATACACACATATTGATCCTCTTCCCATAAATTTAGTCAAAACATTGACATGGTCCTTATCAATATGATTTTTAAAAGTATTGTAAGAAAACAACAAATAGACTTTGCAACACGTTAACAAACAATAAAACCAATTTGATCATCAACATTTCGAATTGATTTTTTTTATGAGTATTCTATTCCTATTAGCTCTTAAAATGTTAACGTTTATAATAGCTATATTTTTTGTGTAGTTAATATAGATCTTTTATTATATATCTAAGATTTAAAAAATATAAAAACAAAAAAATATGTTTTTTTAACATAAAAATCTATAACTTTATTTATTGCAATTAATAACTAAAATACTTATTAAAATATATAGTTATCAAATCTTAATTCTGATAAGACTTATGTAGATCTTATTCAAATATACTTATTATTTAGACAAGGGACTATAATACAATGATAATTTGTGACCCACTCACATGAGAGGTTTTGAATTCAAGTCTATTCAAATTTCATATAATAGTAATTAATCCAAACTTTAGCTCACTTCCAAATGAAAAAATATATAATTATAATTTATTTTATCCAAATTTATAAAACATTAAAAGAAACTTAAAAATTGTTAACAACCATAATTTTAATACCCTCCTAAACAACCATTAAAGCTCCTTTATCATAAACGACTCATTCCAATTCACCTGACAAGCCTAAAAAGTTTTGGGAGTTTGGCAATATGGACTAACATTATGTATGAGACATTGTGGTTGCCAACATATAAACTAGCAGTTGCTCATTTTTGTGTGCAACGATATAGGAGTGACATGTTTGTTAGAAGGAAAGTGGACATAATTAATAAAGATGTTTTAATGAAACAAACAAACATTCAATCTTAACATAAAATCAACAAATTTATTTCATAATCAAAAGAAAATTCTATGAATTTTTAGCCCCATCTTATCCTTACATATAAATATTGTAATATAGTTGGATATTATTGATAAAATTACAAAAATATTCATGCATCTAACCTTGGTATAGTTAATATCCACATTTTATAAAATTTGATGCTATATAGTAGTATTTATAACATTTATTTCACTTTTATATCCAAATATCTCATTTGGAAAATTTGATGTCAAATAAAATCATAAATTCAACGTAAATTTTAAAATATTTGATTAATTAAAAATCACATTTATAATACATAAATAATTACAATTTTAGATTCCAACAAAAATAAGTATTTTTTTTAAATCATAAAACTCAATACTTCTATTTGTACATTTATTTAATTTCATAATTTAGCATTTCATTTTATAATATTTTAATATAAAATTATGATTTTTAAACTAAATTAATTAATATTTATTAAATTAGCTAATTAATCTTTGTATGTTGAGATGCAAATGATAGAATAAGATGTCATTATATTAAAACTTAGAAAATTAATTTAGAAAGTTATATCCTATGGAAAATCATTTTTCTAACAAATCAAAATCATTTGAATTCAAAAAAATATAAAGAAAACTATTTTCATTCTAATTTTCTTAAAAATGACTTTTTCTTTGTTATGATGCTTTTTTCACATATACATCTTCTTTGGAGACTTTCTCATTTTATCTGTAGTCAAAGCTTTCTTCTACTTTTTCATGATAAGTAATTTAAATATTTTCAACCTCAAAATATAATCTATTTATGCTATTATCATCAATCTAGGATAAAATTACTAGATATATAATATCATAAATATTTATTAAGAAAATATCTTTGCAAATCTCACATAATTTTATTCTAATTCATGTAAAGTAAATGTGTAAAGATTAAATTAATAGAAGTTTGACATTCCCCTTTTCAACATAACCTTTTGATTTGATTGAGACTTTTGAAGAAATTGTAGTTGTTTTGGAAAACTTCAAATTCTCAGAAATGTACTGCCTCCATTTAAAATGAAAAGGCCTCACGTTTTAGCCTTTTCATAAATAAAAGGAAATATAAACCTGATAAAGTAAGAATTCAATATTTTAGGTTTAAAACTTTTAATAATTTTTTTTTAATAAACCTTTAGGAATTTTTTTTTAAAACATTACATAAATAAAGTTTTCAAAATCTATATTTTAGACAAATTTATTTCTTGTAGTCATAGTTAAAGGTAATGCCATAGTTTCCTTTTAGACCTTCTATACTAATTGTAATATATAAGTCTTTGCATGCATAAAAATGTTTGTAGATATTTTATTTAAATTTGTAGTCACCATCTTTATTAAAAGAAGCAACATATTAGATTAAAATAGAGGTAAATGATTCTTGTGTCACACACACACACACACACACACACACACACACACACACACACACACACACACACACACACACACACACACACACACACACACACACACACCTCTGTCGAGTGGAACTCATTCTCTAACGAACAAAATAAGTGACACGAACATCTCATTCCACTTGTTTTAGAACATCCATTTCCATTCACAGCTTGTCTCCAAAACGCACGCACGCACGCACGCACACACACACACACACACACACACACACACACACACACACACACACACACACACACACACCTCTGTCAAGTGTAACTCATTCTCTAACGAACAAAATAAGTGAAACGAACATCTCATCCCACTTGTTTTAGAACATCCACTTCCATTCACAGCTTCTCTCCAAAAAAATAAGACATGCAACTTTTGTTTTTTTAGGTATACGAGTAATATGGATTAAATTGGACAAAATTAATTAAATGTTAAACCAACCTCTAAATCCAAGGAAAAACACTACTATATTACGAATGAGTAAGTTATATCTACAATACCATGATATCAATCAAAGAAACCTATTCCCTCCATGAAAGAGGGAAAACACCACAAAAAAATGCATGAGCTCCCTTATATAAAAGCCAAATTTGACAAAGTTTGCCAAATGTCCCCATTATAGAGCATTGCATCAGAAAGTCACAGATGATATAGATGAATACAATAAATTAAAACTAGTCATTGCATGCTTTTGTGCTTGCAATGATAAGCCGATAGGTGCTCGATAATTAAATTATTTTTAAAAATATTATCTTATGTGAAAAATTAGAATATTAATAATTTTCAATTTAAATAACATAATATTTACTAAAATATTTTAAATAGATTAATAAATATAATTTATCAAATATGAAAAAAATAATAATCATTTAAAAAATCTCATCAAAAATCTATTAAGAAAAATTAATAAGAGAAATACAAAATAATAATATGAAAAAATAATCTAACAAATATTCTATTGACTAAATAAATTATAGAAACTAAAAAACATTATTTACAAAAAATCTAAACTAATATAAAAAATAAATTTAAATAATTTAAAAACTAAAACCTAAATCAATTTTAAAAATCAAAAGTTAAATAAATAGATCTATCACAACATAAGCTAATGTGGAGATGACAAGTAAATATTTTTTAAATAAATGGGAAAAGAAAAATAATAGTTGAAAGTGGAAATTTAAAATATAATCTTATGTGAACAAATTAGTTTATTAATCATTTTAAATAATATAAAATTTACTAAAATGTTTTAAATAAGTTAATAAATATTATTTTTTAAAATTCAATTTATCAAATATGAAAAAAAGGTTATTAAAAAAACTCATCAAAAAATCAATTATGAAAAATTAATAAAGAAAAAAATTAATATAAAAAAAGTCTCTAACAAATATTCTATTGACTAAATAAACTATAGAAACTAAAAACAATATTAAAAAACATTAAACTAATATAAAAAATAAATTAAAATAATTTCAAAACTAAAATCTAAATCAATTTTAAAATCAAAAGTTAAATAAATAGAGATCACAAGTAATTTTTTTAAAAAATAAATAGAAAGAAAAACAATAGTTAAAAGTGGAGATAAAAACTAATAAATATCAAAATAAGAGTTAAATGTGGAGTGAGAAATTGACTGTAAATAATTAATTGAAAAAATTTACAATTTTTAGTCAAACTGACAACTTTTCTGACGAACTCACAACTTTTCCTTCAAAAATTCAATTTCCGGGAACAAAGTTCTCACAAATAGCCTATTGACTAAACACGAGTTAAATGTGGAGTGAGAAATTGACTAGTAAATAATTAACAAGTATGATTTACAATTTTCCACAACTTTTTTGGCCAACTCACAACTTTTCTGTCAAAAATTCAATTTGTGGGAACATAGTAACCTATCAACTAAAAATAAGAGTTGGTAAAATCTTTCCATTTCTTAGACATAGAGATAAAAAGTCATTATTATAACTACTCAAGAGACAAATTCTTTCAACTAGCACACATGCGTAGATAATACAACAAAATGTTGCAAAAAGAGTACGAATACAAAGATAACACACCAGAAATGTTTGACAAATGACACATAAGAAATTCAGTCTCATGGTTAAATCGATGCAGTCAAAGTCAAAATTTGAGCTACTGGACATAATTTGTGTCGATGTTTTTGAAAATCTTCTGCAGTCAATTTTGGATTGGGGTTTTATTGTTTGCATGGCAGGGCTTGGGATTTCTTCTTCGTTGGTGAGAACAGATGGTTCTTCTCCAACTATGCATGCAGTGCGATCTGAATCATTTTATTCAGGGGAGAGCTCCAAGCTGAAAAAAGTTAATGGTTGCTTTCCGTGTAGCCATGATCGCCCTGTTCTGGTTATTCCTCCAATGACTGTAATGGAGGACATTGATTACCGGACCAAGCATGCTTTGATATGCAAATTTCTTGGAATTCGGATTTCCCTATCCGCTCTTGAGGCATGGATCCGTCGCTCATGGCAGGTGGAAGGCGATATGGAGGTTATGTTGGCAGGAAATAGTTATTTTTGTTGTATTCTCTTGCATGTCTGATTGGGATCGTGTTTTTGAAGGAGGCCCTTATTTCTATAACCATGTGGGGTTATTTGTCAAAACTTGGCATTCAGGTTTTAATTCTGCTGAGGATCTCCCTTCAACAGTGCCAGTTTGGGTTCGCTTGCCTCGTCTTCCCTTGGAATTTTGGCGTGAAGACATCCTTCGACAAATTGCTGCTTTGTTGGGGAAGCCGGCTGCGATCGCACATCAATCCCTCGATAAAAAGGTTATTTCTTATGCTAGAATTTGTGTTGAAATTAATTTGAATAATCCATTACCAGATTCTTTGGAAATTTGTATGGGGGATTTTTCTTGGGTGCAGCAGTTAGATTATGAATCCCTCCCTTTTCGTTGCCGGATTTGTCATGAGTATGGTCATTTACAGCGTCAGTGCCCCCGTAACTCAAGTTTCAAAGGAGTGGATGGTTCTACAGTTGGCAATACTGGTGGTTTGGAAGATACTACAGGGAAAGGACAATCTCAAATGGCTAATACTACCAAGGGGATGAATCCGCAAGATGCTACAGGTAAGGGTAAGGCTCAAATGCAGGATAAGGATGGATTTACCCCTGTTCGCCCTCGAGCTAAGGGACGTGGTCAAAAGAGGCCTTTGAAAGAAAGATTATCTGATTTAGGTTTTAACTGCTTTGAGGTGCTGGATAGTATGGTCCTAGAGGAGGGTATTCCTCCTCCTATCTCTTCTGATCCAGTTTGCCCAGATGAGAGATCTGTTCCTAATGATGCTTGTGGGGCATCCCAAGTTGCAGTATATCAGAACTGTGAGGTCCCTGTAGCTCCTGTGATAGAGGCTCTGGTGACTCCTGCAGTGTTGGAGGATAATGATGTTGTTTTAGTTGACTTGGTTAAGGATGTGCTACCATCAGGTAAGGGCAAGGGTTCTCCTCTCCCCTTGGGGTTGATGCCTCAACCCTTTAAGTGGGCTTCTTCTACTCCCCCTCTAAGGAGTGGGTGCAAAACAGACCAAGAGAAGATTAAACTCACAGGAGATATATTGATTGAGTCTGGTTCAGTGAAACCTTTGAATTCTCATTTTCCCAATTCTACCCAATGATGATTATTCTCTCATGGAATGTAAGGGGGTTGAATAGCATCCCTAGACAAAAGGCTATTCATAACTTGGTGGTTGATCATAGCCTTGATGTTTTTTGTATCCAAGAGACTAAGCTCTCTGTGGAGTCTATGGTTCAACATGCCTCTTGTATTTGGTCTCGTGGCCAATGCCAGTGTGTTGGGGCAACAGGCAGTGCGGGTGGTTTAGCTATATTTTGGGATCCTCAAAAAATTTCTCCTCTTGGTTGGATATCTTCTCGCTCAGCTCTCTCTATGGTAGCTTCTGCTCTAGACTCAGGAGAGGTAATCATGGTTACTAATGTGTATGCACCTGTTGATCTTGTGGGAAAGGAGGAACTTTGGGAACATATTCAATATGTTAGAAATTGTCATCCTTGTCATCCTTAGTAGGGGACTTCAATTTAGTTTTAAGTCTGGAGGAGAAGCGTGGTGGTTTGGCTAGATTGGGGCCTTCTTATGCTCTTCTTCGGCAACATATATCTCTTTTGCATCTCTCTGATGTTAAGCCTTCTAATGGTCTCTATACCTGGAATAATCGCAGGACTGGTGTTGCTGCTATCTGAGAACGTCTGGATAGATTTCTTGTTTCTTGTTTCTGGGTTAGTGGCACCCTTACTATCTCTTTAGAAATCCTTGATTGGAGGGGTTCAGATCATTGGCCAATCAAATTTTCTGCTATAGGGGCTTATGTTTCGAAGCATCCTCCTTTTAAGTTCCAGTTGATGTGGCTTCGAGACTCCTCTCTTCATGATTTTGTTTTTTGTTGGTGGAAAGATGGTGCTCCTGCATATGGTACTGCAATGTTCTCATTTTCTAAAAGGCTTCAATATGTTAAAAGGTAGCTCAAGATATGGAATAGGGAATGCTTTGGGAACCTTCACTTTATGAAGAGGCTTGCTCAAGAAGATCTTGATGTCATCACAAGGGAGATTAGAGATCGAGGTTTCTCAGAGGATCTTGGCAAGGCTGAATCCCTTGCTTCTAGAGCTCTAGAAGAATGGGAACTTCGAGAGGAAATTTTTTGGAAGCAAAAGGCTAGAGTTGATTGGCTCCAGGAAGGTGATCGTACCACTGCCTTTTTCCATAAAATAGTGCAATCTCGCTGGAATCAGAGCACTATCTCTTCTTTGGTTAATTCTCAAGGTATCCAACTGAATTCCTTGCCAGCTTTGTTCCAGGAGGCTATTTGGTACTTCTCTACCCCCTTCTCTGAGGACTCTCCTCCTGTTGATAATGAAGAAAATCTTATTTTGTCCTGTATTCCTTCCCTTATCACTCAGGAAATGAATGATTATCTCATGCGTCCTATTTCTTTGGAAGAGCTGGAGGAGGTGGTCTTTGGCATGCCTAAGGGGAAGGCTCCTAGTCTTGATGGCTTTCCAGTTGAATTCTTTCAAGAATTTTGGGACATCATTAATCATGATTTGTTGGAGGTGGTTAAAGAATCCTATGCTAGCAAGCAGATGCTTCGAGCTTTGAACTCTACATTCTTGACTCTTATTCCTAAGAGAGAGGGTGCTAATCAATTGGAATTTTTTAGACCAATTGCCTTATGTAATGTGGTTTACAAAGTTATTACTAAGTTGATTGTTGAAAGACTGAAAAGGTGGCTTCCCATTATTATCTCAGAAGAACAAGGTGGTTTTGTTGCTGGCAGACAAATTTTGGATGGGGTGGTTATTGCTACTGAGGCTATTCACTCTATGGCTACTTCAAGGGAGAGAGCCATGTTTGTTAAGCTGGATATGGCTAAGGCCTACGATAGAGTTAAATGGAGCTTCCTAAGAAGTATTCTTCTTTCTTTTGGATTTAGCTCTGACTAGGTGAGTTGGATTATGAGTTGTGTTACTTCTACCTCTTTTTCTGTTCTTATTAATGGTCAACCTTCTCAACTATTTGGTGCTTCTAGAGGCCTCCGCCAGGGTGACCCTCTCTCCCCATATCTATTCATCATCATGGCTGAAGGCTTGGGCAGATTTATTAAGCATCAGGTGTCCCAGAATTCTATTCAAGGCTGGCAGTGGGGTAATGGCTTACCTTCTCTTTCCCATCTTCAATTTGTTGGTGATTCTGCTCTTGCTGGTCTTGCTAGGATCAAGGAAGCTGAAGCCTTTCGACATGCTTTGGACGTTTATTTGGCAGCTTCAGGCCAGAAAGTTAATGAGTACAAATCTTCCATTTACTTTTTTAACACTCCTGATTCTATTCAGCACAGGATTGTTGGTATCCTACGGTTTCAGATAGGATCACTTCCTTTGACTTATCTTGGCATTCCTATTGCTGTTTTCAGGCAGCCACATCTCTTCTAGCAAAATTTGATTACCAAGCTTCAGGATAAGGTAAATCATTGGACTCATAGATGGCTTTCTACTGCTGCCCGGGTTACTCTTCTTCAAGCTGTTATCCAAGCTCTTCCTACTTATCGAAGCATGGTTCACGCTGCACCTATTTACTTTCTCAAGGAGTTTGATGCTCTTTCTCGACAATTCCTTTGGAGTGGTAATTTGCGTAGTACTAAATGGAGCTTGGCTAATTGGGCAATTGTTTGTAGGCCTAAAAAGGAGGGTGGTCTTGGTCTTCAATCTGCTCTATTGAGTAGTCAAGCTTTGGCTGCTAAACTTTATTGGCGATGGTGCTCTGGACAACATCAACTTTGGGCTCATATTATCACTCATAAATATTTTCATGGTGTTGATCCTTGCTTTGTTTTTGCACTTCCTCTTGAAGGTCGTGGCTCAATGGTTTGGCATACTTTGAAGACAGGTGCGATGTTGGTAAAGAGGGGTCTGTTTTGGATATGTAAAGGAGGTTCTCAGGCTTTGTTTTGGTCTGATGCTTGGGATGGATTCCCTTCCATTTTATCCATATACCCTCATCTTCAGCCTCTTTGTGACTCTTTTCTTGCCGCTAGATGGGATAAAGTGGCTCATTACAAGACTCCTTATCAATTGGGACCTGTTGTTGGTTACAGATGGAAGCATTCTTCTGATTGGCCTCCTGGAGGTACAGACATGGATCGTCAGGAGCTTTCTCAAATTCTAGCTTCTAGAGAGTGTTCTTCTTTGCTTGGTCCAGATGTTTTGGCTTGGGGCGGTACCTTGTCTGGTAAATATCATGTCTCTGCTGGGTATCAGGAGATAACTAGACAATTATTTGGGGATGCTGAGGTCCCTTGGTGGAAGCAAGTTTGGAATCAAGTTTCTTGGTCCAAGTGCAATTTTTTCATCTGGCTAGTGGCTCACAACTGTTGTCTTACCTGGGATAATCTTTGTAAACATGGATTTCAGGGCCCCTCTTATTATGTTTTGTGTGGTAATGGAGAGGAGTCTGTCTCCCATCTATTCTTCCATTGCTCCTATTCTACTCAGATATGGCACCTTTGGTGGAGCGCTTGGGGTTGCTCTTGTCGGTATGCTTCCTCTTTGCCTGAGTTCTGGGCTCACTTGGGTACTGCTCCCTCCAAGTCTTCTTTTCTCCATGCTGCTTGGATTGCTGGCCCATCTTTCATGCTTTGGCATATCTGGTTGGAGAGGAATCGTCGCATATTCCAAGATGTTCGATTTGGTGTTTTGCATCTTTGGTGGAAAATATCACATTCTCTTCAGGAAATTATTCTTGTGAAGTGTGAGCTTGATGGGGGTATGGATCCGGTTGATCTTGCTATCTGTAATCGCCTCAATTTTCATCTGCAGGATGGGGCTGCAGCTCATAGGTTTCCTTCTATGTCCAGGCAGCTTCACCATCAGAGGAAGGGTCGGGTTAACCAGGATGGGCATTGGACTCCTCCTCCCTGTGGAGTTCTGAAAATTAACACTGATGGTTCTTCCCGTGGGAATCCTAGTCTGGCTGGTATTGGCAGAGTGGCTCGTTGTAGTTCTGGGGATGTTAAATTTTTCTTCTTAGTTCATAAGGGTGATTATACTAACAATCTCATGGAAGCTCAGGCTATTTTATATGTTGTGGAACAGTGTTGCTTGCGGGGATGGAATAAGATTATCTGTGAGTCTGATTCCCAAGTGGTGGTGAACATGCTTTCTTCGCAAGAGCTTGAGGATGTTAGTTGGCAGCTGGCCATTGTTGTTAAGCAGATTCTTTTCTTCTCTTCCTCTTTTCAGTTCATTAGGTTCACGTATATTCCTCGTGAATGGAATAGAACTGCTGATTGTTTAGCCAAATGGGCATCTAGTCATGATCCGGGTTGGAATATTAGGGATAGGAGGCAACTGTCCTTTGAGATGGTGCAAGAATTTGATGATCTTGTTGCTCAGGATCGAGCTCCTTGTTGAGCTCTCCTTGTTGTATTCCTTTCTGTCTTAATAATTTTTTACCCCTCTTTTTGCAAAAAAAGAGAATTTGAATAGATTTCAAACATCCATTCAAAGATGATAAATTTTGTTACATGTCTTATGTGCATCTACCTTATGAGACTTATATGCAAGCTATCGAACAAAGGAGCAAGCATGATGGGAAGGGAAAAATTAGTTGAAAGGAAGTGTATTTAAAAAAAACCTACAATAACTGAAAAATAGTTATTTAGAAATATTTTTTCAACCCTGTGGGTAACAATTTTTCGACCAAAATTTGTAAAATTGGAAAGCAAAGCTCGCACATAAGCCATATGTAGGCCTATCTAACTAACAACCGGTTTTTTCCTGTAGAGCAATGAGATTGAAGAGAGCACTCACAGTTCAACTATTTATTCGAGGAAGATCAAGTGAAGAGAACATCGGCTCTGATTATCAAACTTCAAAGAAGGAGAGACAAGTTAACCAAAACTTTGCAACTAGATGAGTTCCGCTCCTGCCTTGAGGGGGTTGATCGTGTGGGTCCCATAAGCTACTTTAGTCTCATGGTTGTCATTAAAATCTATCATATCCTACTAGGTGATGCTCAAATAGTGAAAAATAGTTATTTAGAAATAATTTTTGAAGCCAGTGGTAACAATTTTTCGAACAAAATTTGTAAAATTGGAAAGCAAAGCTCCCGCGCAAGCTATATGTAGGCCTATCTAACTAACAATCGGCTTTTTCTGTAGAGCGACGAGATTGAATATTTGAATAGCCTTGAAGATCAATGCAGGGCACATTTTCTTCGTTTCAACTCGGCAGTGCCTTGTTCTCATATCAATGAACTGCTCTACAGTGATCGCAATTTGCTCGAGGAGCTCTCCCTGATCCCTGAAACACATACAACGAATCTCCGCTCAGAAAGATTTTATCAAATTATTTAATTTCATCTAAATACTAGCGCCCGTTTAGTAATAAAGAGTGACAGATAAAAGTGTTCCTGTTTCAGGTCACCACTACATTATGAAGGAAATCATTCTAAACTTTAAAGCGCCAATGAAAATCGACCGCGTGACCTCTTTTTTTATGTTTTAGGCTATTTTGAATGACACGGCTGGAAAAATTTACAGACACAGCTGAATCAATGACTTATTATCCTAATTTGATTTACAGAAAGAACCTGTTAATCAACGGTAACTATTGAAACATCGCCTCATAGTATTAAATTAGAAAACATGAAAGCAGGGCAAGAAAGAAGAAGTTTTTTTGTTACCCTTCAAAAATAAAGCCCTTAACGAATGAAACCAGAGAGAGAGCCTTCTTCCATTCCTCAAGTACATGCCTCTCAAACCTTCCAGTATGCTTATGAAATGTTCGAGCAAATACACCCTGATCGTTCTTCATTCGGAGCTCGCAAGGCTGAATTCCACAGAACACGGGAATGACATCGGCCCCTGTTTTGAGAATGAGCTGAAGCTCCCTCAAGCACCAAACTGACTGTACATAGTTGGGCGAAAATAGGGCAATATGAACAGATGCTGAGTGAATGGCTTCTTCGATCGATCGAGGCACGTTTTCTCCGGCTCGGATCGAGTTCTTGTCGAAAAAAACTTTGAATCCTTTGTTTCGAAGATTATGAAAGATGAGGCTGCCTATGCTTTCCTTGACATCTGGTCCTCTGTGGTTAAGAAATACATCGTATCCGCTTTTGGTGGAAAGACATGAGGAATGCGCGGAGGATTGATTTGTTCCCATTGTAAATTCTGCTCCTCCATGGTTAAGAATTGCGCCAGTCTTGGTGAGGAGCCCTGAAGAACGGTTCAAGGATGGAACAACTCCCACGCCACTTGCTTCTCGGTGATTAAGCAATGCCTTGGTGGAAAGCCGTGAATAGTGCAGAGAGACTTGATTGTTTATCAGAATATATGCTCCTCGGTGGTTAAAAATTCCAGTTTTGGTTCCCATCGGCAGAAACCCAGAGAAACTGACAAGATCCATTGATAGAAAGTAAAACTCTGTAAGGTTGCTTCAGATCTTGATTGTTTGGAAAGTTGGGAAGATTTTGAGAGGCTTGCATCACTCCCACCCCTTTTTAAAGGGCAAATTTGACAAATTCAATCCCACCCCTCCTTTTTACTTTTCTGCTTACGCGTTTCCTGCGCCTCTCCCAGAACTTCTGGAAGTCGCATTCCGTTTTCCGCTGAGTGAAGAACTTGGAAGTAACTCGCTCTTCCCTGCTTTCCCCTTGCTTTCCCCTGCTCGGAGTCGACATTTAGAAACAATAAGAAATTGAGAGATGATGAACATTTTGATTTCTGCTTCTTCGTGTGTTGCTGTCTCTAATGTTATAAAATGAAAGATGCGTATCATTAATACAAAATTTATTAAAATATTATTATTAGCACTTGCCTTGTTGAAGGGCGTAAAGATATGATGCCCCAAAAAATAACATGCCCGTACATAAAAAACCATTGATGGTATGTATGACCCCATACAAAATAGGTGTGTGACAGCTGGTAGCATACACGCGGAGCGGAAACACACGTTAACCCATTAATATCATTGCCGCCAATGGACCCACTTAATTTGATTTGTTAACGCCAGCCAATTCACAAAGTTCTACGCATTTTAATTTTTTTATTTGGAATAAATTTTGTATATATTTTTATTGGTGTTCTTCAATTAGGAATATGTATAATTTATTTTTTATTTTTATATATTGTATTTATAAAATATTAAAATATGTAGATAATAATATTATATAAAATAAATATTATTATATTATATTATAGTTAAAAGTGATTAAAATAATTTCAATTATATCATTCAAAAATAAAATAAAAAGTTTATAATTCTTATTGCTATTGTTTTGATTGTTATCTTTTTATCAATGTATGGCATCATACTTTGTAATTTGGATGAGAGAATAATAAAGAAAAGTTTCTAATTAAATTTATAACAATAAAATAAAAATAGGATTTGACTTGGAAATGTATAAAACAATTGTTAATATTAACTTCAAATTAAAAAATAAAAGTGAATTATGTCAATTAAATTAAATATTTAAATAATATTAAATTGAAATGAAATAAGATAAATTAATTATAAATAATGAAAAAAAGTTTTCTAGTTAAAAGATATTATGCAAATACACACACGCCCATGTGCGTGCACACACACACACACACATAGATATGTATATGTGTCTGTGTGTGTGTGTGTGTACATAGACATATGTATATATACATAGACATATGTATATATATAATCATATAATTATTACAATAATGATAAATAAATATCAATAATTAAAAATATATTATTATATAATTGTTATATCAATATGATTACTATAACTATTATAATAATGATATATAAATACAATCAAAATCTAATATTGATATTTAGATTAAATTATTGTTTATAAATTATATAATTTTTCAAATAAAAATAAAATAAAATAAATAATATACATAAATAATAACAAGATTCATTAAATATTTTATTGATAAAATATAATTTAGGTTTTAGGATGAAGTGAGAAAGGGAGAAAAGATTTAGAGTTTAGGGTTTAGAGCCAATGCTTATATGGTTTAAGTTTTAGGGCATAGAGTTTAGTGTTTAGGGATTAGGGTTTATGGTTATAGGTTTTAGGGCATAATGTTTAGGGTTTAGAGAGAGAAACATTAGAACTTATGGTTATATCATTTAGGGTTTTGGGCTTGGGATTTATGGTTAAATAATTTTGCAATAGAGGTACAAGGGAGAGGGAGGAAGAGAGGAGAAATGGAGAGGGGGAAATGATAACGAGAATAAGAGAAGGGAAAGTGATAGGGAGATGGGGGAAAGAGGAAAAGAGTGAGAGGAGAGAAATAGGGATAGGGGATGGGATGAAAGGAAACATGGGGAGGGAGGAAAGAGGGGGAAAGGGTGTGGGGGGTAAAGGGATAAAGAAAATAGAAGGGTGAAGGGGAGGGAGGGAGAGAGAGTGGGAAGGAGATGGGAGAGAGAGGGGGATAGAGGGGAGGAATAGAGAGGAGGAGAGGCCTCTCTCTTTCCTTTCCCTCACTCTCTCCCTATTTTCCTTATCTCTCTCATCCCAACCTCTCTTCTCCTCTCTCCCTCTCTCCATCTCCCACATATCTTTACATCTACCTCTCTTTCTAAACCCTAGACTTTAAATCTATTCTCTCTTTGCCCCACCCCCTCCCTGTCTCTCTTCCATCACCCTACTACACAATTTCTCATTGCTCCAATCTTCCTTTCCCCTCTCTCCCTCTCTCCCTCTTTTTTTCATCTCCTTACCACTCCCTCTCCCTCATCTCCCTACCAATTTATCCTCTATCTATCTAATTTTTGCATATGTGTATGCGTGTGTGTGTGTGTGTGTGTGTGTGTGTGTGTGCGTGCGTGCGTGTGTGTGTGTGTGTGTGTGTGTGTGTGTGTGTGTGTGTGTGTGTGTGTGTGTGTGTGTGACACACACACACACACACATATGGGGTAGGATGGGGTGACATAGGAAGGGTGTGGTAGTTAGAGACTGAGAGAGGAATAGGGGAGGAAGATACCTAGAGATGTAAGGGAGAAAGAAGATGAGAGACAAAAAAGACAAAGAGAGATAGAGAAGTAAGAAGATATGGAAGAGATGTAAACATGAAGTGAGGAATGTCAATATGGAGGTATTGAATTAGAGAGTGGGAAGCTAGTGAGGCAAGAAACCTAGACTGAGAGAGATATATAAGAGATCGAGATGGAGAAAGAGAGGAGTAAATATATGGAGGGGATAGCAAAAGGTGGATAATGAGACATGGTTAGAGATGTAGATATGCCATCCCAAAATATAGTAATATAATTCTTCTAGGTGAATCAAATATTTTAA
Organism: Cupressus sempervirens; assembly: GCA_028749045.1. Taxonomy (NCBI): domain Eukaryota; kingdom Viridiplantae; phylum Streptophyta; class Pinopsida; order Cupressales; family Cupressaceae; genus Cupressus; species Cupressus sempervirens. Next base: position 350,024,602 of record CM053785.1, read on the forward strand.
CCTTGCATAGTATATTATTTTATTTATCACCTTGGATTTGGAGTAATCTCAAGCCTGAACCAAATTTTTTTTTTTCCCATTTTTTCCAACTTTCCAATTTATTTCAAATTTTTGATCGATTTATCAATCTGTGATCTATTGAAGTTAGCATTTGTGATAGTTGGAGTATGATATGGGCCTAGTCTTGTTCATAGTACTTAACACCTAGAACATTCAAATGTCTACGGTTACTAATATAAGTTTTTAAAAAAAGTTTCATAAAAAGGGCAATAACCATCCTATGACTGTCAAACACAAAGGATAGGTGGTTTTTAATTACCATCAATACTTTCTTATTATTATGTTTCTTTCAAAGTTACATAAAAGAAAATATTCTAAACAAATGATCTTATTTTCTTGCAAATGATAGTTGTGCATAGTAATGATTTGTACCTACATCTTATACCTAAGGAGGAAGGTTGTGAAATTGAACATTTGATTTTAGATATCATCAAATGAGAAGAAAACTACTTCTTTCTAATCATGAACTAAAACATGATGTGTAGTTGATAAAATTATTATACAGTGTAGAAACCTATAATTTAATTTTGGAGCTCTGTAGTTTAGATACTATCATGATGCATGATCAAATACACGACATGTTATATCATTTGGAAAAATATCATAATTCAAGTAACTCTAAAATAATAGAGACCTAGACATGTGTGTGTGTGTGTGTGTGTGTGTGTGTGTGTGTGTGTGTGTGTGGGAGAGAGAGAGACAACTAAGGTTATGGTTATGGATAGAAGAGCCATATCACACTCTCTTTCTCTCTACCCCATCTCCTTATCACTCTCTCCTCCATTTCCTTACTACTTTATTTTCTATCTCTACCAATTGTACCATCAATCTTTCCATATAGAATAGAGAAAGAGAGGTAAGGAGGCTGGGGCAGATAGATACGGGTAGAGGAATAAGGTAGGAGGAATCTTATTTCTCACTATTTAATATTTTCCCTTTCCTTTTATCTCTCTTTACAATTTTATCTTCTTGAAAGGGGTCAGACTACTCTCACATATCTAAGCCATAACTTCCTTCAAGTCGAGAGATTCCAATCCATGACCAACTACAACCATTTGTTGGTGTTGGAAACTTACAATTGGAAAGGTTGAAGTTATGAAATGAAGTTACAATGATCATAACCAACTCCAAGAAAAGTTCCCTAACTATCCTTTCTATTGAAGTAGACAAAATTGTTGAATATTGTCATTTGATACAAGAGAAAGAGGTCTTTAAAATAGATCAAGACATTATAAATAGATCAATTTTTTTTTGTTTAATAACAAAGAAACCAATATGAACTCATCTCTTCCTCTATCTTTCCCTATACTTGGCTCTCTTTATCTCTTCCTCTATATATTAACCCTCTCTATTACCATGAACACCCATAGTTTGTGATCTTTTATAAGGCACATTGCTTATTGTGACACCTATCTGTCATGATGAGTTCATATTGGTTTCTTTTTCATTAATAATAAAAGTTTGATCTCTTTTATATGCTAATCAACAAGGATCTTAGTACTTCAATATTAAAACATAAAAGTTTTAAAGTTTAGTAATATAAGTTTTGAAGTCAATTTTCTTAATAAAGGAAACTATCTTATGCCTTTCAAATACACAGGCTTGATGGCTTTGTGTTACCATTGAGAATTATTTATAGAGCTATCTTGAATTGGTGAATTATTTATATGCTATCTTGAATTAGTGAATTATTTATATTCCCTAGAAACATTGTACCATCAATATTGAACTGTAAATCCTTTCATCAAGGAAAGATACAACTTTCATAGGGAGAGAGAAAGAGAGAGGAAATAATATAGGGTGATAGGGAGAAATGATTTAAATTTTAGGGCTTGGGGTGTAGAGAAAGAGAGAAAGAGGGGAAGATAAAGAGAGAGAGGAATGGATATGAGGGATAGAGTGAGAAATGGAGAGAGGTTGGGAAGAGGGAGAAATGACTTAGATTTTAGAGATTATGGTAAATAGGATTTTAGGTTTTGGACTTCAGTACTTTTAGGGTTTAGAGAGAGAGAGAGGTGGACCTTTGTGGGTAAAGATATTATTTTATTGAAAGATGGATATCACAACCTTTCTCTTTAGTTAAAAGAGGTATGTGCACCTCAATAGGGTTTGATTGTAAGTATAGAGAGGGAAGGGTAGGTATAGAGAGGGAATGGGATAGAGAAGATGAGGATAGGTGTCAGGCTTTTTGAGAGGTACCTCTAGATGGAAGGAGAGAAATAGAGAGAAGTTAGATAGATAGGTAAATCTACATGAGTCTATCCATCTCTTCCCCTTATCCCACTCTTTCCATATTTTCATTATCTCCCTCATTATCATCTCTCTCTCTCTCTCTCTCTCTCTCACACACACACACACACACACACACACACACACACACACACACACACACATTTCCTCCACAACATTCTATTTTTCTCTATATATACCTTTGTCCCTTTCCTTTCTAATATATCTATCTTTGTAAGGGACTACTCATATAGGAAATGAAATAAGAGACAATGATAAGAAGTCTATAAGATATCACTTATAGCAGGTGGAATTACATGTCCCCCAATAGTCAATCCTCTATTTTTAAATTTGAGATAATAGAAATAAGAATAAAAAGAAAATCTCACCAACCATAATACTATTTCGTGTATGTTGTACAATACAATGTGTAGTTCAACATAGTACTTTATATTTATAGTGAAATATCATTAAGGTTTGGATACTTACTTAACGAAAAATTATTTGACATCTAACCTTCAATATGAGGTGAAACTAGATGAGAAAGGAGTACATCTTACCAACCATCGTGTTTCAATATATACTATTTTTCAAAACACATCTGTGTGTGTGGAGAGAGAGAGAATAAAATAGTAGGGAAATGGGGAGATAGTGAGGGAAGGAGGAAGAAAAAGAGTGGAAATCATATAGGGAAGAGAGGGAAAGAGTGAGAGAGGGGTAAAAGATTTATGGTTTGAAGAATTATGGATTAAGGTTTAGTATTTAGAGAGAGAGAGAGAGAGAGAGAGAGAGAGAGAGAGAGAGAGAGAGAGAGAGAGAGAGAGAGAGAGAGAGAGAGATGTATTGATTTGAGACATCCTTTAGCAGATGTATATATTTACTTGTATTGTCTTCATAATTCATTTATTTATTATTGTTACTTGTGCAACATGTTCAATGAAAGTTGCATTATTGTGTATACCATGATGTATCACTATATCTTATTTTTTGTATCTCTATTTACATTGATGATGAATTCTAAGGTTAAGATTAGGGCTAGGGATGAGATTATGATTAGGGTTTATTATTATGGTTGAAATTTTGGTTAGGGTTAATCTAATATAACAAATGATCTAATCTACATTTATACTCAAAGGATCTCTTTCTATAGGATGTATCCACAAATACAATAGATCTACCATTGCCAAATCATAGACCCATGGATATAATTATACTCTTGAAAGCTCAAAGGATTGAATACTTGAATGCTCATGCATGGTTGCATGGTTGATGAAGATCTAATTCCTTAATAAATCATTCCACTAATGAATAAATAAGATAGATCTTGAGAATAAAATGCATGAATGATTAGGACTCCTAGGAACACATGATATCATGTGGTTGGTCAAAAGGGGTCATAGGGTTTAGGGCTCATGACCAAGTATATAGTTAATAGATTATGTATAGAGAGTTTAGGGTTCTAAGAATAGGCAGGGTTTAGAGTTTAAGGGAGGGAGAGGGGAGAGATAAGGAAAAGAGGGATCTCTGTAGCTAAGATGCTAGCTTCCTAGAAGTTAGTATTGTTTATAAAAATCTATCATTCTTGCACCCTAAACCCTTCAATTAGAGAGAGAGAGAGAGAGAGAGAGAGAGAGAGAGAGAGAGAGTACACACAACTTCCTCCTCCCCATCTCTCCCTCACTCCCCCATAACTCTACAATACACATAATAGTCAATGGCTAGCTTCTTTAACCATATACCTCAAATTGTTAAGAAGATTCCATAAGTTTTATATTATAATATATGTTTTTCTACATAATACACTAGTGTGGATACTTTTATAGCAACAGACCTAGGGAGAGATGAGATATAAGGGAAGAGAAGTGACATACCTAGAAGGGGAGAGAGAGTTGAGATGGGATTTCAAGGAAGAGGGGGAAGAAATAGATGGATTAAAAAATTCCAAAAGTTGTGTATATTCTTAAGTTTAAATACTAATTAATAAAATTCTATATATAGGGCATACTTTCTCTTTTTCTCTACCCCATCCCCCCTCCCTCCCTCTCTCTCTCTCAAACACACACACACACACCCTTATATTAACGTTATATAACCATTGTGTTCTTATATTTTATTTTTAAATTTTGATTCATTATATTATATTTTTTCATATTTTTCATATTATGTTTTAATATTCTCTTACTCTCCCTTACCCTCTCCCTCTTCCGCTCCCTCTCCCCTTGTATCACTCTCTCCCTTTTCATCCCCCCCCCCCCCCTCTCTCTCTCTCTCTCTCTCTCACATTATGTTTAATAACTAGAGAGAGTGATGGGGGTGAGGGTTAAGGGCCTAGGGATTAAATTATCTAGTACTAAGAGACTATTATAGGGTTTATAGTTTAAGGTTGAGGGATTAGGGATTTTATCTTGGATAATGATTGAGTGAGAGGAAGAGAAATAATAAAGGGAAATGGAAAGGGAGGAAGGGTGGGTACTTAGGATTAAGGGATTAAACCTACCTCTTCTATAGGGCACATTGCTTGTTGTGGCACCTACCTCTCTTGATGAGTTCTTACTGATTTATTTGTTATTAAACAAGAAAATTTTGATCTCTTTCAAATTCCAAACAACAAGGATCTTAGCACTTCAAAATTACAACATAAAAGTCTTAAGGGTTACTAATATAAGTTTTAAAGAAAATTTTCATAATAAAGGCAATAACCATCCTATGGCTTTCAAATAGGAAGGGTTGATGGCTTTGTGTAACCATTGAGAATTATTTATATGCAATATTAAATTAGATAAATTTTAATATGTTATAAACCTTGTGAAATCAAATTTGAACCCTAAACCTTATCAAGAAAGAGAGAGGGAGATATAAAGAGGTGATGTGAGAAAGAAGAGGATGATAGAGCTAAGGGTATATCACCCTTTACCACTCTCTCCCTATTTTTTTTTATCTCTCTCTCTCTCTCTCTCTCTCTCTCTCTCTCTCTCTCTCTCTCTCTCTCTCTCTCTCTCTCTCTCTCTCTCTCTCTCTTCTCTTTATCCCTCTCCCCCTCTTCTCTACCACTCTCTCCATCTCTTCCTCTCCCAAACCACTTTACTTTATCCCTCAACGAATTGTACCATTGATTTGATAGAGAGAATGGAGAGGGGGGGGGGGTGTGGTGGTGGGGGGTAACTTGTGTGAGGGAACCTAGAAATGGAAGGGTTATATTTGCAAAGTGTATTACAAGATACTCCACATAATCCTAACACATACTCCCCCTTTCCTCCAAGATCTCATTACAAATGATAACAAAGTGTATACTCCTCATAATCCTAACACATACTCCCCCTTTACTCCAAGATCCCTTTACAAATATTAACAAAGTGTACCACTTCTCCCTCCCATTAGATTTCTCCCATCTCTAGGTTTCTATATTTATAAAGATGAAAATATGATATGGACTTGTGTTAATTGGGTTAATATTAGAAAATAATTTTTATACCCAAAATCCTATAACTAATGAAGAATCAAAAAATTCTAAAGTGTTTAAAGGGGTTCTCAAACCCCTTAACACACATATAAAGGATCTAATAAGTAAAAGAGGTTATAGGGTACCCTATGACCCATTTTGACCCACTTGATAGTATAATGTGTGTCTTAAAGTGTTTAAGAACATACTAGCATGCATATGATGGTTTGAATGGGTCAAAAGGAATCATAGGGTACCCTATAACCCCTTTTAACCCATTCAAAAGCATAGTGTGTGTCTTAAGGTATCCAAAGGCCCTTTAACACATATATAATCATTTGAATGGGTTAAAAGAGGTCATAAGGTACCTTATGACCCATTTTGATGCATTAGATCATATAATGTGTCTCTTAAGTGATCTTAGGATACCTTAGTACATATAATATGATTGAATGGGTCAAAAGGATCATAGTTATCTCCCCCATAAATTCTCTCTCTCTCTCTCTCTCTATGCCAATAGAAGGTACACTTAGTTGATAGAGAAAGTAAAGTGGTAGGGAGATTAGGGGTACATTGAGAAAGGGGGAAGAGAGTGAGAGGGGGAGAGAGGGAGAAAGAAAGAGGGAAAATGGATCTTGGATAAAAGAGAGAGTATGATCTAGGATGATGGATCAGAGAGAAAGGGAGGTTCGGGAGAAGGAGTGAGGGAGAAAGAGATGAGGAATAGAAAGAGAAGGAAATTAGGTCCCTATCCATTTATTTATCTCTTTATATATTCCTCACATTTTTCTCTCTATCTTTCCCTATACTTGGTTCTCTTTATCTCTTCCTCTATCTATTAACCCTCTCTATTACCATGAACACCCGTAGTTTTTGATCTTTTGATCTCTCTCTCTCTCACACACACACACACACAAACACACACACACACACACACACACACACACACGCACGCACGCACGCACGCACGCACGCACACACACACACACACACACACACACATTTAAGTCACAAATTCCTTCAAGTTGACAATCTCCAATCCATGACCAAATGTATCCCATGGAGATGGGTCATAAGAAACATGAGGAAGGATGGGTATGTCATTCCCTCCCTACTACTCTCCCCCTATTTATTTAGATAATGGAAATAATTAAAATGTACATAATAAGCCCACTCATACAGGAAGGGGGGGGGGGGGTGTGAGAGAGGGAGGGAATATGAGAGAGGGTAGGAGAGGATAGAATAGTCAAGGGAACCCATTCCATACCCACTTAGAGTCATCTCTTGGCACCATTAAAAAAATTCTTCTTATTGAGTGGTGAGGATAGTCAAGGTACTTTTCTTGGAGGTGGTTATAAGACCACCAAGCCATTTCTCTAATGCCCATCTCTCTCTCTCTCTCCCCCATCACTTTGTATCTCTTGATATATCTATATCTATATCACTCTATCCCTTCTTCTCTTTATTTTTGTGAACCCTAATCCAAATAAATAAATAAATATCTACCTTCTTTCTCTCACTCTCACTTCTATCTATTAATATCCACATCTCCTTAACTCTCTTACTCATATGTATACTTCTATCTCTTTCCAATCCCATGATGAGTTCCTATTCGTTTCTTTGTTATTAAACAAGAAAAATTTGAGTTCCTATTGGTTTATATCCATATCCAGTGTTGGAAAGCTTCTTTGGTTTTAGTAGTGGGAAGGAACTCCATATAGTAGCATGTTTGTTATGTTTGCTGATGTTTTTAGCTGCCCACATGCATGGAAGGAGAAATCAACTTGTGAGGAAAGGCATCTACTTCAACAAGCTAGTTAATAGCTTTGTTGATTTTTTGCATTGTAAATACTTGTACATATTAGAGTAGGTCTTTCTAGCTATCCAAGAAGTGTGTGTGCACATTTTCTCCCTTTTTTGGAGGTATCCTAAGCTTTTCAGAGCTCTCTAGAGTTTTTTTTTCTAGTTACAAAATTTTGTGAAGTTGTAGGTGGAAAACATGTCATTTCTTCCTAGTGACTCCATGCCTAATGAATTTCTTAAGGTCACTAATCTATGCTTAGCACGAAAGCATCAAATTAAGTCGCCAAGAATATTGGCCATTTTCGTCCCCCATTTAGCCCATCTCTAATAGTTGATCATAGAGATCTTCAATGGGATGGATTCTTTGTTTTGGGTTAACACGCTTAATTTGCAGCTAACATTTCGTGTTATTTGGTTCCTTCTTTTACCAAGTTGGCTTGGGTTCTTCATTGACTGAGTTAGCTTTGTTTACTCTTCACCTAAGCGACTCAATTTTGGCTTGATTTGTTCTTTAACCAAGTGAACTTGGTTTCCCTTGTTGCCAAGTTGGCTCATTTTATTCTTTGACCGAGTTACAGGTTAACACACATATTTTTTGGGGTCAACTTTTGTGTTAAATATTTTTGCTATTTTTGAGAGGCACTTTCATGCTCTTTCTGAAATAGGGAATTTTGTTATTTCGGAAGGCTTATCTTCTTATCTTTTCAAAATAGAAATTTTTTCTATTTCATAAATCTTCATTCCTTGCTCCTGTGAAATTACGAAAACATTGTTATCTCTTCCACTATGCATTGAGAAATGTGCCAACCAACAAGTTTTTTCTAGGTGACATTGTGTAAACATTTCATGTTATCCCATTTTTGCTCCTAAAGAAATGGAAAAACTAGGTAGGCTCTTGCATGTGGCAGGGTTAACATTGCATGTTGTCCTATATGAAAATTTCTTTTGTTGATTGTGTAACTACCTCTAAGAAATAAAGTCTTAATAGATCATCATGTGGTGGTGAACAAGAAGATAGAGAGATTAAACATCAACTAGGTGTAGGAGTCATATGTGGGTTAATACGAACATTGTCAAGGGTTAATATTTTTTCTTAACTATTGAAGATAGAGAGATTAAACAATTTTTAGGTGTAGGAGCCATAGGTGGGTTAACATGTGCTTTGGAAGGGGTTAACATTTTGTGTTAACCATTGAAGATAGAAAGATTAAACATCAACTAGTTGTAGGAGTCATAGGTGGGTTAACATGCACTTTGGCAGGGCTTAACATTTCATGTTAACAGTTTTCACTATTTCAGAAAGTGATTTTCACACCTTTTTGAAATAGCAAAATTTTCTATTTCAGAAGGCTTTCTTTCTTGCCTTTTCGAAATACTGACATTGAGTTAAGAAAAATGGGCTTGTGCAACATGGTAGTGGGAAAACTTGCATGTTATCCCCATTTTTGCCATTTTGCAAGGGTCATTTTTGACAACCCATGAAATCACAAAATTGATGTTGCCTCTTCTACCATGCATTGGGAAATGTGCTCAGTTTCTTCATTGATTGAGCTAGCTTGGTTTACTCTTAGCCCGAGTGACTCAGTTTTGGCTCGGTTTGTTCTTTAACTGAGTGAACTTGATTTCCTCTATTGCTAGGTTGGCTCATTTTCTTCGTTGACTAAGCTGCAGGTTAACACACATTTTTTTTACGGTTAACTTTCATGTTAATCATTTTCATTGTTTTAGATAGGCACTTTCATGCCCTTTTCGAAATAGCGAAATTCGCTATTTTGGAAGGCTTCCTTTCTTGCCTTTCTGAAATAGAGAATTTCCCTATTTTGGAGAGCTTCTTTTTGAAAGATATTGATTTTTCTCTAAATCATATCTATTACAAGTTTAGATTATTATGATTTCCAAATTTATTAAAATATACATATTTTTAAAATGTTGAATATTATATAAGTAACTAAAAAAATTAATAGTTATAATTTAATGATAATTTTTAGTAAGTATATATTAAAAAATATTATTATTATTCATTGCCAAATGTATTATTATTCTTTTATAATTATTTTTTGATAATTTTATTTAGAGTCATTCAACTTGATCAATTATCCACATTATTTTCAATTATCGACAAATTTTATCTATAAATGTTTGACAATATTATGTTTTCAAATTTAATAATTTAAATTTATGTTTTGTTAAAACTATTTAACTTTTACTATTTGATATAAAATATAAATTTTGTGGTAAAAATGTTTATACAACTCTTAAATATTTATACCTATCAAAATTCACTATTGTAAATTTAGTCTTTTCTAAAAATTTCATCTTGGAAATTATTATAAAACACATACATCTTTAAAAAAAAGTATTGATGAAGTCATTTTAAATTTGATTACTTATATACTATATATTTCTAAAACTAAAATTGTTACAAATGAAAAATGGGGAAAAATATAAAAATATAAAAATATATCTATATATGTCCAAGAGATTTATCTTAGTTGGTTGAAGCAATGAGTTCTCATTGTGGTGACCTTGGTTCAAATCCCAAGAGGGACATATTTGTGGAATTCTAAGTTGCGACTCTTGATCTTCTATTGGTTGTATTTGTCTCATTGTAAAAGGTGAATTCTAAGTTGTAACTCTTGGTTTCCAAATGTTCTTTCTACTATGGTGCTCGAAAGAAGCTTGAATAAGTTTGTAATTCTCATGTTGTTGCTTGAATGAGCACAAAATTTTGTAGATGATTTCAATCTAATAATATATCTATATATGGAAAAAAATGATATAATAACCAAATATATTTAAAATATAGTAATCTATCAATGTAACATAAAAAAATTAAGAATTTTGGAGGTTTTGATGTATATATTAAACCCTTACTATCTCTTCACCTCTCTCTTTTCACCTCCCTCACTCTCTGTCCTTTTCATTATATCCTTCCTTCCCACCTCTCTCCATGCCTCACTCTCTTCCTCTCCTCCTATATATCCATGTCCACATCTCCTTAACTATCTTACTCATATCAATCACCTTCTTTCTCTCACTTTCACTCTATCTATCCATATCCACATCTCCTTAATTCTCTTACTCATATGTATAATTCTATCCCTTTCCCTTCCTATATATCTTTATCCTCCCTCTCTTGTTCTTCATATTTCTGTACCTCCCTTTTTATCTCCCTCTCTCTATTTATAATGTCTATGTCTACTTATTTATGTTTTCCTATTTGTCTATATCTCTCATGATGAGTTCCTATTGGTTTATTTTTTATTAAACAAGAAAAGTTTGATCTATTTCTAATGTCTTGATCTATTTTCAAGACCTTTTTCTATTGTATTAAATGACAATATTCAACAATTTTGTCTACTTCTTCAAAAGAAAGAATATCTAGGGAACCTTTCTTAGAGTTGGTTATGAGATATGGTTAGAAAGATGGGTATGTCATTTCCTCCCTACTACTCTCCCCATATTCATATTCTCTACCTATTTCCCTTCCCTCTCTCCCTTTTCCCCATCCCTCTCTCCCTCTCTTCCTTTCCCCAACCTCTCACCCTATCTACCCCATCATCCTACCATACACTCTTTTCTCCATGATCCCTTTCCCCACTTTATTTATCCATCTCTCACTCTCTCCCCCTCTTCCCCATTATCTAACTATTATAGAGAAGATATAAGGAGAGAGGGAGATAAATAGACAGAGGAAATAATTAACATTGGAAATACCCTTAACCTTATTTACCCCAAACCATGTACAATAAATATTACATTCTAAACCCTATGTAAAGAATATTTTCCTTCTCCCCCCTCTCACACTATCTCCATATTTTCCATCTCTCCCTCTTCCTTATCTCTCTATCCCCCTCGCTCCCTCTCTCACACTCTCACTACGGGATATAAAAGAGTAATAAGAGATTAAGGAGAGGTATTATTTGAGGGATTTAGAGACCTAGGAAAAAAATTGGTAATTATTTGGTAATTTTGAGGTATCATTTCTTTGGTGTATATATTTATAATAGGAGATTTTGTTCGATTAATTTTTTTATCTCTTTTGTTTCACCTTAATGGGTATAATGAATGCATGAGGAAAAGAGTAGGAAAGAGTGAAAATGGAGAAAGGTGAAAGGATTTAAGGTTTAGAGATTATGGTAATACAGTTTAGGGTTATATGTACTAATATATAGTTTAGACTTGTAAGAATTTTCCTAAGGAAAAAATTCACCCAAGAACTAAGAACTCAAACACAAGCACACAGTAGACCAAAGAGAGAGAGAGTATGATCAAAATAACAATGTATTCAATAACCAGTTCATCACAGTACACTAGGAGTGCCTGAATATAAAGGCCTCAAGAGAGCTTCTAGAATGCATAGAATTTAGCATCATGATGTGTCATACAACCAAGCACATGTCCACCAGATATGGGTTATCCTTCATTAAGCACGGAAGTAAGTGCGGTAATGAAAGGATAAGCCTACAAGGGTGGGACATGCAAAATAGTGTTGTAGACACCATGTGCTCAAATAGAATTGCATACTCCTGTGTTGTCTACATGATAACTCAAAAGGTGTGAAAACTCCCAAGTGTCTCACAAATAAAAATAATAAAATAATGCAAAATAATTAAATAATGCATTAACCTAAGTAAACTTAAGTGTAATGAGTAAATACTTATTTACACCAACACCCCCCCTTAAGTGTAATTGAGGGGAATGCCCTTAAGCTTATGAACTAGGATGACGATGCATAATGGGTCCTAGCTACTAGGCCATAGGAGGTACCCATGTACATAATGAAGATGCAATCTCCCATAAAGTGGGGAAAGAGAGAAAACCTCATGGGAAAAACCCTCCACCAAAAAGAGAGATAAATATGGATGCATCGATGGATGGAGTAATCAAGACCCCCCCCAATACAACATACATCCAATATATACATACGAGAATGAGAGAAGGAAGAGAGACAGAATAGGCTGCCCCCCAAAAGAAGAATGCCAAAAAGTGAAAGCTGCTCCGATGAAGAAGCTGGTCCATGAATGCAGAATGGTGTTCCTCCCCTTAGGAAGAAACAAAGGCAAAGGTACACCCCTAAAGATGTATGCTAGCCCTAAAGCCAGCTCAAGGATCCCTGTACTGATGCTGAAGTTCACCCCTTCCAAATGTGCTAAAAAAAATGAATGCAGATCGGTCAAGGATGTCTGTTGAACCTGTTCCACTGAACCATTTGTCTCCTCAACTGACAAAGAGACCTCCACTAATTGCTGTTCATAAGGATCCACAATCACACCAACCTATGCAGATTGATCATGTAGAGAATGGACATGAGGGTTAGAGTGAGCCCTCACAACAACTGTATAAGAATCATCATCAATGAGAAGATGTAAGTTCTCAAGTTTGTCTCCCAAGTCAACTAAAGCTGGAGCTAGAAGATGAGATGTACCATGTTGTGTTGGACCTTTCACTGTGGCAATATAAGCATGTGGACTGGATTGATGTGACTTCTCAGTACTATCTACAGAACCCCACTTGTCTGAACTTGTTGAAGCACTATCATTGGTGTCATTATCAGTTTCCACTATGTATGAAGTGCGAAGAGGAGTAGAGGACAAGCTGGGAGAACTTTCCTCAAAGTGAACATCCTTCTCCACAAAAATCTCCTATGTCTCTGGATCCATAAGTCTGTAAGCCTTCATATTGTCTTCATAATCGATAAAGGTACAAGGTCTAGATGTCGGTGCCTTGCAACTCCTGGAAGAACGGTTTTCCCATGCTAGACAATCGAAGACTCTAAGGTGACTCACACCTAGTTTTCTGCTGCACCATGCCTCAAAAGGAGTCTTGCCATGTAAGGCTAGATGAAGAGACCTATTAAGTATGTGAGTAGCGCTGTTAATGGCTTCAACTTCAAGTGTAGGATCAAGAGACTTGGCCTTAATCATGCAACTTGCCATGGTCTTGAGAGTCCTAATCCTCATAGTTGCAACATTTTTCTTGTGCAGACTGAATGCTGGTGAGTTTTGAAGATCAATCCCCTCAATTCTGCAAAAGTTCTTAAGTCTTCTGTCAACATATCTGTTCTCATTGTCCACCCTTAGTACTTTGGCTTTCCTTGACTTTTGTTCAACATGAGCCTTGAAGTCTTGAAGCTTATGAACCACTTGATTCTTATGATGAAGGAAAAAGAACCAAGTGAATCTCGAAAATTCATCAAAAAATGTGAGTATGTAGCGGCCTTGGTTGACTGAAATCACTGAAAAGGGTCCTGCTAATACCATGTGAACTAGCTGAAGAACAACTGGAGCTCAAGAAGACTTCCCTTTATCATACTTCTCCTTGAGATTCATATCCACTGAGCAAGATGAACATTCTCCCTTAGAAAAGCTGATATTAGGTAGACCTTTGACCATATGTTTTGAGCAAAGTTGCTAAAGAGAGTGGAAGTCAAGGTGACCAAACCGCTCATGCCATAGGTTGATTTGTGTAGTAGAGTGAGTTAACAAGGATTGGGAAGGACTCTTTGGCACAAAGTGGGAGAAGGAATAAAGCCTCTTGTCATCATTGACTTTCCCCATTGCTACCAATGAATCATCTTTGAGACTTTGCACCATCACTAAATCGGGAAGGAACTCAACCTTATGACCATCTCCAAGGTGAGTGATTTGGTAAAATGATAGGAGATTGGAGATTAGATTTGGAACATAGAGAACATCTTTGAACTCCCCATCTTCCATTTCCACACGTCCTTTCCCTTCAACTTCCACCTTAGCATCATCTCCCACAAAGATGTGTGGTACCTTTGACTGCTTCAATGAAAAAAAGTCTTCCCTTGAAGAACCCATGTGGTAAGAGGCACCTGAGTCAAGTATCCATTCTGAAGAAGAATTTGAGTTTTCCATAAGTGCTTGACCTTTACCTTGTGAAGAGGTAGGAGTAGAATCCTTGAAAGTACCTGGCACTTGAATCTTGTTCTTCTTGAGTAGATTTTCTAACTCATCGATTCTTTTTGTCTTGCAATGATGCTCGTCATGATTTGGCTTTTTGCAATATGCACAAAAGAGTTTGTACTTCTTTTCATTACTTCTCTTCTTGTTTAAAGAAGAACAGCCTTGTTGAGAGGAGTCATGTTGTGTCTCAGATTGTGTTTTTTGCTTCCATTGCTTCTTGTTGTTGTTGCTTTTTCCCCCTTGACTTGATTTTTGATCATCACTAGCCACCAAGGCTTTTGACTTTGATGACTTGAGAAGTCCAAAATCCACCAAGTGAGATTGTTCAACAATCATCATATCTACAAATCCATCAAAGGAAGGCTTCTGGTAAGAAGATCCCAAAGTTAACCTGTGAGTATTAAAACTCAAAACAAAGTTGGTGTACTCAGAAGGTAGCTTCTTCAAGATGTGATGAATCAACCTATCATCCTTTATGGGATTTCCACAATCTTTTAGAAGTGCCCTAAACTCATTGACTTTGATGATATAATCCTGAATTGTGTCATAATTTTTAGGATCCAAGAGAAGTAGATCATCCTCAATCTAAAATCCCTTTTCTTCATCCACTTTACCATACAACTGTTCAAGTTTATCCCAAGCTTCTTTAGATTCTGAACAATTTTAATGTGAAAGAGAAGATCCCCATGTACACAACTCCTAATTCCACCTAAAGCCCATTGGTCTTGTTTTTTCCATTCAATGAGTTCTTTAGCATCAGTAGGTTTGGTAATTGTACCATCTACATAAAGACTATATCCTTTTTCCATTAATCTACTTCATGCAATATCTTTCCATGTAGAATAGTTGCGTGAAGTTAAAGGAGGACATTAAAAATCCATGATGCAGAAATGAAAGAGCACAAAAGAGAGACACAAAACATAGTACACACCCCCCCTTTTCACCAAATCAAAAGACCCCCCCAAAAGAGATGCTTTGGCACTTTATAAGTAGTGCATTTACAATGGGCCACTTGTCAAAATGAACTAAGTGGAATTTCTGATTGTGCTTTTACAACTGCTTTATTAGGCTGAAATCTGTCACTTAAGCACTGTAACTCAAATTTACAACAATTCTGAAAAAGAATGAAAGCTTTACAATGCCAAAGAAGGCCTAATTCTAAAAGTGAGAAATTGGTCCACACAACCCAAAATTTGAATTTAGATCTAGAAATTAGATGAAAAATTATGCACTTTCAAAAAAAACAGAACCTAAAAAAGTGACTAGATGTGCCCGTACGGAGCTTCTGAAGTTGTAAAACTCAAGATTATGCAGGTACAATCACCAAAAAAATGCAATTTTTGCAAAATTTGTGCACCAATATTAGAAACCAACACCACCACTAAAAAATTCAAGAAATTCTACCTAATTTCAAAAAAAATTACACCTGAATCAGAGTCCGGATGTCCAAGATATGGGCTCGCAAAGTTAGGCTGCCAAATTGAAAAGCATTATGGAGAGGGGTTTGGAGGAGAAATTGTGAGTCTAAATTTGATGGTCAAATAGCCATCACAATAGTTATAAATTTCTTGGAAATGATGTCTAGACGAGCGTCAAATTTAACACAGGCAAAAGATGATGTCAACAAAAAGATTCGCACCCTTGGGTGATGTGGCAGTTGACTGGTCATCTGTATTGTACAAACTCACACGTGTCAATCCATAGAACTTGCGTGGAAAAAACACTTGGTTCCACTGGTTTACGTGGCAATCCCAGTTGAGCTAGTAAAACTCTGTGTCAACTAGGACACATGACAAAAGAGTACTGGATTCTGCAGGTATGACAGCGACATGGGCGAGAGTTTGAAATTCACAGGTTGCCAAAAATTTGAATAGCCAAAAAAGAAGATCATGGTGCCGAAAAATGGCCAACAATCTTGCGCATGCAAAAAAATAACAGTCTCAGCTAGAATGTCTCCAAACGCTGCAGGGTGCCAATCGAAATATACTGCTCAGGTTGGCAGAATATGCTTGTGATTAGGCAGGAAGATGAAGCCCTGCTACTCGACAGAACATAATACACGTCACTGGAATCTACTGCAACATAGGCTAGTCGGGTAGAGCTTTTCGTAAGTGGAAAGCAAAAATGTGCTGAAAAAGGTTTTGTGTTGCCAGAGTACTATTCAAAGACACCGAGAAAGCTACGAATAGCCGATGGGTGATGCGGACTGCCAGAGTTCTATTCGCTGAAACCATAGTTGTAGCCAGATGATTGCTGAAATTACGTGTCCATGCCGGAGTCCTCTCTATGGGCTGGAGGTTAAGGGTTGGCCGGATCTGTGGGTTTAGTCCCACATTGGTGGGATGAGGGTATTATCCACTGTTTAAAAAGAAAAGCACCCACGGTTTAAACCAAAGTGAAAGAGCCGGTGGTGTTTGTGGGGCTCAGCTAGCTGCGGGCCTTGGGCTACTGGATTTAGCATGCCAAAATGTATAGGGTCATGTCGCAGGATGTGATAGTCTAGATTTAGTCCGCTGTACGGCTCACCTAATAAATGCTTTGCGACACATAATAAACTCTCTACAAATGGTAGATCTGGGGTGTCACTGCTCGGGTTTGCTAAAAAGATTTTCTTCAAATTTTCGCTAATATTCAAATGGAAAATAAATAACAGAGAAATAGAAAATTACAGATCTAAAAATTAAATCAAATATTTGAAAGAGACTATACCCATACTGCAAATCGGGCATCCGGGTTTCGATTTGCAAAAAAAATTTGCCTCACAGTCGACTATGGGCCAAAGTAGCTGAGTTTATAGTCAATTTTCATTGGTTCAGTGTTTTGAACGTAATGGCGAGGTCAGATCTAGCTCTAGACGCTCCCAATTTCTGCAATACTGAGCTGAGGTGATGAAGCAAGCAAGAGGTCTCGAACGACTTGTGATGAGAAAATCTCCAAGTTGCTCTGATACCATGTAAGAATTTTTCTAAGGGAAAAATTCACCCAAGAACTAAAAACTCAAACACAAGCACATAGTAGACCAAAGAGAGAGAGAGTATGGTCAAAATAATAATGTATTCAATAACTAGTTCATCACAGTACACTAGGAGTTTCTGAATATAAAGGCATCAGGAGAGCTTCTAAAATGCATAGAAGTTAGCATCATGATGTGTCCTACAACCAAGCACATGTCCACCAGATATGGGTTATCCTTCATTAAGCATAGAAGTAAGTGCGGTGATGAGAGGATAAGCCTACAAGGGTGGGACATGCAAAACAATGTTGTAGACACCATGTGCTCAAATAGAGTTGCGTACTCCTATGTTGTCTACATGACAACTCAAAAGGTGTGCAAACTCCTAAGTGTCTCACAAATAAAAATAATAAAATAATGCATTAACCTAAGTAAACTTAAGTAACTGTAATAAGTAAATACTTATTTACAATAACAAGACCTTTGGGTTGGATGGTTTAGGAAGTTAGGCTTAGGTAGACTTTTGGGTTTAGGGGACCAAGAGATGGGTATGTAGCCCAAGATTGGGTAAAACCACTTTTAATTTGTGTATTCTATTCAATTTAAGTATGCTTTATTCCTTTGTAGTATTGGTTATGGCTATATATGAATGAGATGAGATTTACTCCAAGAATAAGATAGATTTAGAAGTAAATATATTACATCATCATAGAACTAAATGTGTGAATCTTGAAATACATGAGATGTAGTTGACCTTTGTACTTCATACTTGCAATTGAACCCTATTGAGGTGAACAAAGGTCTCTTTTAACTAAAGAGAAAGGTTGTGATATCCAACTTTCAATCAAATAATAACTTTACCCACAAAGGTCCACCTCTCTATCTCTCTCTCTCAACTCTAAAAGTATTTAAGCCTAAAACCTAAAACCCTATAAGCACAATCTCTAAAATCTAAGTCATTTCTCCCTCTTCCCCACCTCTCTCCATGTATCACTCCATCCCTCATCTCTCTCTCTCTCTCTCTCTCTCTCTCTCTCTCTCTCTCTCTCTCTCCCTCCCTCTCTCTCTCTCTCTCTCCTCCCCTCTTTCTCTCTTTCTCTACACCACAAGCCCTAAAATTTAAATCATTTCTCCCTTTCACCCTATAATATTTTCTCTCTCTTTCTCTCTCCCTATGCAAGTCATATCTTCCCTTCATGATAGGGTTTAGGGTTCAATATTGATGGTACAAGGTCTAGGGAACATAAATAATTCACTAATTCAAGATAGCATATAAATAATTCACCAATTCAAGATAGCATATACATAATTATTATTGTTAACACAAATCCATCAAGCCTTTGTATTTGAATTCCATAGGATGGCTATTGCCTTTGTTTTGAGAATTATCTCCAAAATTTATTGTTGGCCATTTTTCCCCCCATTCAACCCATCCCTAATAATTGATCTTAGAAATATTCAATGGGTTGGATTCTTTGTTGTGGGTTAACACACAATTTGTTAGGGGTTAACATTTCATGTTAACTATTTTTACTATTTGAGAAAGTGATTGTCATTCCCTTTCTGAAATAGTGAAATTCACTATTTCGAAAGGCTTCCTTTCTTGCCCTTCTAAAATAGTGAATTTCACTATTTCGGAGAGCTTCTTTCCTTGCCTCCACGAAATAGTGACATTGGGTTATGACAAATGGGCTTGTGCCACGTGGCAGTGGGAAAAATTTCTTGTTATCCCATTTTTTCCATTTTGCAAGGGTCATTTTTGGTGACCCATAAAATTGTGAAATTTATGCTGCCTCTTCCACTATGCATTGGGAAATGTGCCAACCAATACATTTGTGGCATGTGGCCATTTTTGCTCCTAGCGAAATGGTTGAACTAGTTAGGCTTTTCCTTCCTTATATGTCATAGGTGGGTTAACATGCACAATTGGTGGTTAACATGTTGTGTTGTCCATTTTTGTTTGCATTGTTCGCAATGCCACTTTCATGCCTTTTGCAAAAAATAGTGAATTTTTGCTATTTCACAAAGCTTCCTTCCTTGCCTTTGTGAAATAGTTTCACTATTTTGTGAAGATTCCTTCCTTATATGTCATAGGTGTGTTAACACACACAATTAGAGGTCAACATGTCGTATTGTCCATTTTCTCTATTTCACAGTGTCACTTTCATGCCCTTTGCGAAATAACAAATTTTTTTTTCCTGAAGCTTCCTTCCTTGCCTTTAGCCAAGCTTCCTTCTGTATATGTCATAGGTGGGTTAGCACACACAATTAATAGTTAACATGTCATGTTGTCTGCTTTCACTATTTTACATTGCCACTTTCATGCCCTTTTCAAAATAGCAATTTTTTTAAAATTTTGCGAAGCTTGCTTCCTTGCCTTTGTGAAATTAACAAGTTTCACTATTTCACAAAGCTTCCTTCCTTATATGTCATAGGTGGGTTAACATCCACAATTGATGGTTAACATGTCATCTTGTCCACTTTCTCTATTTCATAGTGCCACTTTCATGCCCTTTGTGAAATAGAAAAATCTTGCTATTTTGAGAATCTTCCTTCCTTGCCTTTGCAAAATAGAAAATTTGTTTCACTATTTCGCAAAGCTTCCTTCCTTGCCTTTACGAAATAGAGAAATTGGATAACACAAAGGTTATGGAAGATAACTTAACATGTTAACCCAATTCGCAAAATAAATTATGGGATAGGATAACATGGATTGTTAATCCTACTATGTGGAGAAGCCTAACTTGTTTCACCTCCAATCACTAGAAGAAATTTCAGGATGAGATAACAAGCAATGCTAATCCTAACATGTGGAGAGGCCTAAATTGTTTCACCATTTTGATCTAAAGAATTTCTACTGAAATAGAACCTAACAAGGTAGAGAAGACTATAATTTGCATGAGTTCTCTTAAAAGATAGTGTTTAAGTGAGAAAGGTGAAGACATACATAGGCAAGGGAGTACTAGTGTTCTCTTAGTAAATGATTAGCAATAAAGTATCCAATAAAAGCTTAAGAAATTTGTGAATAAGAAATAAAGATAATGAAAAATAGGATAGAGAAGCATAAAGATGTAAAGAGGAGGAAGGAAGAGATGGTGGAGTGCAAAAAAAATTGGAAGAAGTATATATAAATAAAGACAAATATATGAAGAGAAAGAGAGGATGAAAGAAATATGTGGGAGGAAAGAGAATGTGTAGGGTAAGATGATAGGGGAGAGAGGGAGAGAATGAGAGATGGGTAAAGAAAAAGTATGTATTATGTATTTCAACAAATATATATTATAATACTGATATATAAACAATTAATATTAGT
This sequence comes from Cupressus sempervirens, assembly GCA_028749045.1. NCBI lineage: Eukaryota > Viridiplantae > Streptophyta > Pinopsida > Cupressales > Cupressaceae > Cupressus > Cupressus sempervirens. The sequence goes on from CM053785.1 coordinate 350,045,331, forward strand.
ATTACAATTAATGGTATCCAAAGTGAAGATGACATGCAATGTTATCCAAAATTTATTTCTAATAAGTCATGTTATCCCCCTAAGCTTTGTGCCTCACTTCCTTGTGTAGTTTTGCCTAATGCTTTGTATCTTAGCTTGTGGGTGTGCGAGGTAAAGGTGGTGAAAAGATTTTTTTAAGACACATTTAAGGATTATTAATGAATTATAGTGTGTTTCTCAATATATTTTAAGAAATATTTTCAAATTTACATTAAAAATAATATTTAAGAGGTTTCTTAAAAATAAGAACAAACTTTACCACTTGTGGGGCCACTCGCTTCACAAATTGTTCCACAAAAACTTTAGCAATTGTTGCTAAAAAAAAGCTAATCAATAGCATGAGGACCTTCCCTCAGAAAGAATATAGAACATAAGTCTCAATAATCTAAGGCTATAATAGAAGAATGTACATATTGATTTATTTTTATATAAGGGTACATGTGGTTTAGGAAGGTGATTTCATGGATACATATTTGGGAGGCAACTTGCTTGGAAGATCACTAGTGAAAAATGTACTCTTTTTTGGGGGAAACTAATGGCTAGGTAAGAAAAATATTACTCATCCAATACTAAGGAAAAACACTCTAATAAACATGATTTTAAAGAAATAATTTTACTACATAGATTATGCTCAGACATTGGAGTAAAATTCATGGTAATAAAGATCAATTGTGTACTAGAGTGCTACAATATTAACAAAGATCCCTATGATATTTCATGCTTGCATGAAGGGTGTGATGTTTAGTTTACTTCACATTTTACATATAATGAAGAATAGAAAGGTACAAATTTAGAAGTTTAACACCTTAAAAAGTGTTGTTGATTTGTTGATTTCAAAATTTGAATTCAAAATCATCCTCTAACATATCAAATATGCACTTACATGGCTAAACTACATATTGAAAATCATCCTCTTTAGAATCCAATTCAATATTTTTTAAATTTTTACATAAATTATACTAATTTATTAATCCTAACTCATCATCCCTATCTGTCATTGTGATTAAATAGTTTACCTAACATACATTAATTCATGTAAGTAGTTTATTTTCTCTTACACTTTTAAATGAAATAAATATTGAATTTTAAGAGTTATGAATGTAGTAAATCATTAAACTATCATTTATTTTTCTCCATAAATCTATCAATTGTATTGGTATTGTTATAATAGTATATTTAGTTTAAACAAACAAATCAATATAATAAATCATTTAAATGGATGTTGGTTCAATCCATGGTGAAGAAAGCTTAATGAATGACTAATCTTGAAGGCAATTCTATAGCTACAATGAGCATTAAGTATTTCATTCATTATCATGAAAGATAAATTCTTCAAAACAATTGTTAATAAAATATAAATCAATAAATTTGATTAAAAATTACTCAATTAAATATAATTACCAATATTACAATGTAACTTATTTTCCAATAATTATATAAACAAATTCGACAAGGTCTGCTAAGCCAAACTTGCATTAAATGAAACTTTCAAATAAATAAATTACGCATTTGTCATTGTTCAAGGCTATTTGAAAAATCATCAACATAGTATCTTGTTCCTCTTACAATATGCAAATATTTACGAAACTGATGTCAAATGGAAAATAACTTCATCTTAGAAAGATATTCAACTAAGAGATGTATACGTTGATAACACTTCTCTATATAAATAATTCTTACATATCATGGATTTGAAGGATAAAAAATCTTACAATCAAAATAATATTTTGAAGTTTCTAAATCAAATGTATCATGGAGAAGCCTCTACTATAATTTCCTTGTCATCTTCATTGAGATTATGGCTACCTATAATCTGACTCTTCAAATGTAATAGAATCTTCTGAACATTGCTTCATTTATTTAATGAGAAAGACTTGACAATATTGACATTTAATGTAATGGGCTTCGCTCCTTTGTGTTCTTTGTCACAATGACCTGAATAAACCCAAAATCCTGACCTGAATAAACCCAAAATCCAAAATCAATGCCAATTCACAAAATATCAAACACATCCCAATTCACACAATCCTCCAAATGGATATCTATCTCACCTTTTTGGTAGTGCAACTAACATGCCATATTCTCTAGCATAGATTCTCAAGTCTCTTGTTCTGCTCCTTTGTGTTTTCTTGTTTACATGATTTGAAAAACCTTACCATCTTACCAAATCCATGAAATAAAAAACAAAATATCCTAGCATTAAAAAATAATTACATTGACCTTGAAATGATGAAGATAAATCTCATTAAGACCATCAACAACATCATTGTGAGATTCAAATTCAATCCTTGCAAGACAAAACTAGACTCAAGATCTTCTTCAACGAACCACACGATTTCTCTGCACATTATAGATTTAGACAAAACTCAGCAAAAAATCCATTTTTCCAAAATGTGATAGTGAAATCAAAATGAAGAATAATACAAATATTTCCATAAGAACTCACTCTAATGTGTATTCTTCACAAGCAATGCACTAGACATTTTAGTTCTGAATTCCATGGAAAGCTGGTGGAGAATTGCATAGAGCTACTCCATTTGGCATTGCTATTCTGCAAAATCATAAACCAATAGGTATAGAAATTTGAAGTTATGTTTTGTGGGATTCAAATTTAATTTTATGTTGAGCAAGATATATTTAAAATTCAAAATATGCTTTCCGTTTCTATCTCTGTTTACAACACCTGTCTAGTTAGTGTGTCATGTCAATGATGGATGTCATTAGAAGTCCATGCCATATGATGCTTAAGACATAAGAAGCCATGTCATTTTTTCTGTGTGGATAGCTAGCACAAGGACTAAGTTGATAGTCTTATATCTTTGATAATGTTCTTAAGTAGTTATTAATTTCTTTCTAATTTTAATTAATTTGTATATCTTGAGTAAAATATTCATATAACATTTCCATCTATATTGTTATTTGTGCACAAAATAGTTACATTTTGTTTTAAGAGTAACATGATTTAAGTGATCTTTCTCCATTTCCATATAACTATATATGGATTATGTTTTATTTTGGAGTTTTTGTCTAAGGTGAAAGCCGGTCGAAGGTGGAGCTTGTCTATTGATTTGACTCTAGATATAGTTGTAAACATAAGGCCTTGTCTTTCAATTTCACCAATATCCAATGTTGCTTTTTGTAGTGTTCGCCCTTAAGATTTTGTGTATAGTAGTAGCCCATGCCATTGTGATTGGTAGCTATCTCAGACTACCTAGAGTGATAGACACTATTGGCATTCATTTAGGATCATCATGGTTCCACGGTGGTCTATTATAATTTTCAAAATGGGTGAAAACTTACGTGGGAACATCTAGTAGCCTACTACCTAGTCTATGGGTAAGTGCACCAAGTTGCGGTGCCAAAAGGGGGGTATAAGTCAACACCTTTTTCTTCAAATCTGCAAATTTTGAACTTCAACAAGAATTTGAAGATAGTTACGTTCAAAATTTTAAGATATGACAAAAACAAAAGTTGTAGTCCTTTGAATCTAGTTTCTAAACTACTAATTTTTTTCCAAAATGGTTTAGTTTTAGGTCCTCAAAAAAGGGGACCACAAAAAGTGGTACTATTTATTCCAAAAAAACATAACATAGTAAAAAGTGTGGCCCCCCTAAAATTTTAACTTTTTTTTTGAAATTCTTTAATCGCTCTAGTCAAAAGTTACTTTACACTATGTAATTTATCCCAAATTTTTTGAGTAATTTTATAATGTGTATTTTTTTTTTTTTTAATGATTTTTTTAACTAGACACATCCCAAAAATGTGAAATATCTGTGTGCTCCCCCTAGAAATAATTGAAAACTAATCTAAAATCAAAACTTCTTTTTTTCAAAGTGTGTAGAATGGAGTCTAGTTTCTAAAAAACTAAGTTGTTGCAAATTCGATGAACGAGCTAAAATCTATAGCCCAATTAGTACATGGTGGTTTTTGACAAAAAATGAACATACATTCAAAAGAAATTATAGATGAAAGGCTTGAAATAATTTAAATTAAAAATAAATTATATGGTTAGATAGCTAACATAGAGACCTATAATACTATGTAACTTGATCTTATCGATATCCAACCACGAGGAATCTTGAAGGGGAACATACAAGAAAAATCAATCATTTTTGGTATGTTTGCTGGAAAACACATCTCAAACCTGTTTATAAACTCCAAACCTTTGGGTTGGATCTCCAAGCAAAACCAATCCTTAGGCTTGGGTTTAATGCAAAGCTTTCAATAGTGCGTGTTCCCTATAGCTCTCACGTGCTATTGGAAGCATTGAATTCTCAGTAGCGCGTGTGTGCTATAGGGTGCACACACTATCAAACCAAGACCAAAAGAGAGCTGGGTGGGGGGGCAGGGGAATGGCTATGTGTCTGAGAGAGAGAGACAAAGAGATAGAGAGAGTAGGCAGTGGGAGAGGAAGAGTGAGAGAGAGTAGGATGGGAGTGCATGTGTGTGAAAGAGAGAGAGTATGGAATGTGAGAGGGGGAAGACAAAGTAGCTCAAGAGAGAGTAGGGGATGGAAGAGGGAGAGAGAGTGGGGATAGAAATGTGTGTAAGAGAGAAAGAGAGAGAGTAGGGGATAGGAGAGAGTGTGAAAATGTAAGAGAGAGTAAGGGGTAGCAGAGACAAAGAGAGTAGAGAGAGAGAGAGAGAGAGAGAGAGAGAGAGAGAGAGAGAGAAAGAGAGAGTAGGTGATGGGAGAGGGAGTGGGAGAGGGAGAGTGAGTGACAGAAAAACTAGGGGATGGGAGAGTAGAAAGGGGGGATGGGTGTGTATGTGTGTGAAAGAGAGAGTAGGGAATGAGAGAGGGGAGAGAGCGATAGAGAGAGTAGGCAATGGCAAAGGGATGGGAGAGAGAAGGAGAGAGAGAGAGAGTGTGTGTGTGTGTGAGTGAGTGATAGAGAGAGAGAGAGAGAGAGAGAGAGAGAGAGAGAGAGAGAGTAGGCAGTGGGAGAGGGAGTGGGAGGGAGAGAGAGGTGTAATGGAAGTGTGTAAGAGAGATAGAGTAGGCGATGGGAGAGAGTAGGCAGTGGGAGAGGGACTGCGAGAGAGAGAGGGGGGGGGGAATGTGAATGTGTATTTATTTATAAGAGAGATAAAGTAGGGGATGGGAGAGAGTGTGAGAGTTTGAGAGAGAGTAGGAGGTGGTAGAGAGAGCTCGTATAGGATGTAGGTGAGAGAGAGAGAGAGAGTAGGGGATAGGAGAGAGTGTGTGAGAGAGTAGGGGATGGAAGAGAGAGAGTGAGAGTAAGGGATGGGAGAGAGAAAGTAGAGAGGGAGAGAGAGTACTTGAGAGAGAGAGAGATAGTAGGTAGTGCAAGAGGGAGTGGGAGAGGGAGAGAGAGGAGGGATGGGAGTGTGTGTGACAAATCTAGAGAGTAGGGGATGGGAGAGGAGAGAGAGAGAGGGGGTATGGGAGCGTGTGTGTGTAAGAGAGACAAAGTACGGGATGGGAGAGAGTGTGAGAGTGTGAGAGAGAGTAGGTGGTGGCGAAGAGAGCTTGTACGGGATGGGAGAGAGAGAGAGAGTGAGATTAGGAGATGGGAGAGTGTGAGAGAGAGTAGGTGATGGGAGAGAGAGAGTGAGAGTAAGGTATGGGAGAGAGAGAGAGTAGAGAGGAAGAGAGAGAACTTGAGAGAGAGAAAGATAGTAGGCGATAGGAGAGGGAGTGGGAGAGGTAGAGGGAGAGAGATAGGGGGATGGGAGTGTGTGTGATAGATGTAGAGAGTAGGGGATGGGAGATAAGAAGAGTGGGGGGATAAGAGTGTGTGTGTCTATGAAAGAGAGAGAGAGAGAGAGTAGGCGATGGGAGAGAGTGTGAGAGTGTGAGAGGGAGTAGGGGATGGGAGAGAGTGTGAGAGAGAGTATAGTGATGGGGGAGAGAAATTAGGTGGTGGGAGAGGGAGAGAGAGAGGGGGAATGGGAATGTGTGTAAGAGAGACAAAGTAGGTGATGGGAGAGTGTGAGAGTAGGAGATGGCAGAGGAGAGAGAGAGTAGGGGATGGGGGAGAGAAAGTAGGCAGTGGGAGAGGGAGTGGGAGAGGGAGAGAGAGGGGGATGGGAGTGTGTGTGTAAGAGAGATAGAGTAGGGGATGGGAGAGAGAGAGAGTGTGAGAGTGAGTAGGCGGTGAAAGAGAGAGCTCATACGAGATGGGAGAGAGAGAGTGAGATTAGGGGATGGGAGAGTGTGAGAGAGAGTAGGGAATGGGAGAGAGAGAGTGAGTGTAAGGGATGGGAGAGAGAGAGAGAGAGTAGAGAGAGAGAGAACTCAAGAGAGAGAGACATAGTAGGTAGTAGGAGAGTGAGTGGGAGAGGGAGAGGGAAAGAGATAGGGGGGATGGGAGTGTGTGTGATAGATGTAGAGAGTAGGGGATGGGAGAGAAGAGAGTGGGGGGATAAGAGTGTGTGTGAGAGATCTAAAGAGTAGGGGATGGGAGATGAGTGAGGGTGAGAGAGGTAGAGAGAGTAGGTGGTGGGAGAGGGAGAGCGAGAGAGAGAGAGAGTAAAGGATGGGAGAGGGGAGAGAGAGTGTGTAAGGGATGGGAGAGGGGAGAGAGAGTAGGAAGAGAGAGAGGGTAGGGGATGGGAGAGAGATTAGGGAGGATACAGAGTAGGGAAGATGGAGAGTGATGTGTTTCCACTTAGTGTGTACGCACTATGTAAAATCACCTAAAAATGGACAAAAAGCAACTTTGGGGCCCATTCCATCCATTCTCTACTTTTGGTCTATTATGCACTCTGTTATTCAGACAGAAATCACGGGTTTCAATATAGCAAACACTATTTCAACACTTTTGGAAGCTAGTAAACACCAAATTCAATCATTGGATACGTGATTTGAAGACTTTTTGAATATTCCTTGTATAGAAAAGGTTAGTGCAATCTATTTTAAATATTGTATGTTGATATATAGATACAAATTTGATTATAATTTGACATGTTGTTTAATATATAGTGAATTTATTGAAATTTGTATGTTTGAATAAAATGTTATTTTGAAATGGTTAGAAATTTGACAACTCATTTGATATATATTGTGTATTCATTCAAATAATTATAATTTTTATATGTATTTGAATAATTTGTAATTTACACATTTTAAGTAATTCAGATGTTTGAATAATTTGACATGTAGAAATCATCATCATGCCAAGGAAGAAACTAAAAACTCAAACAAATGAAGATAGAGAGAGGGATTTGGCAATTAAAAGAGATAAAATAAAATTACTATGTGAGCAAAGAAAACTGCAAAGCAATAATGAAGAATTGACTTTCAAAGAGGATCAAGAACCACTAGTACAAAGAAACAAAGAGGAAGAATTGGAAAGACAAAGAGAACGAATGAGACTGTTACGCTCAAGAAGACAATTGAATTGTGAATCTACACCATCTTCTAATGTTGGAGTCATATCGTCCACTACACCATCTTCCAATGTTGGAGTCGTATTTTTGGCTACACCATCTTCCAATGTTAGAGTCATATCGTCTACACACCATCTTCCAATGTTGGAGTCATATTGTTTGCTACACCATCTTCCAATGTTGAAGTCATATTGTCCTCTCATGTTGAAGAGACACTGATTTGTAGATCCGATGATATATGCACTCCATCATGTATTGTTGAAGGCACAACATCAACACATCAAGTAGGTGATATTCCATCTTTTGCATCTTATTGTCAAGGCACATCATCTTCGGTTCAAGTTATGCAATACACTTGACCTTATGTTGATGTTCAAAATATTGAGGGAATGGAAGAGATTATAAAACCTATAATTCATTTTAGAAGACCAAAATATTTGATTGATATTGATACTAAAATTTTGAAATCAATGCCTGACAAGATTAGCAAGCATACTTGTCAAAGAAAAGTTAATCGTATGTCCCTAAGGGTCACTAAATGCCATAGGGCTATGATATTTGACATGGCATATCTTGGAGCTCGTGCGAGGTATGGATATGTTTCTAGTTCCTACAAGACCATGTTGCAGAGACTTACAATAATCTCTCTCACTTTTTGGAGATCACACTCTATTTTCATTTTACGATGCCATCTCGGGTGATGCTGAAACTTGCAGTGTTGGCCAATACAAAGTTGCCAACTGCCAAATCTCTCTCACCTTTCATCATGGAATTGAACTATCTACTCCGTTAGCTCCAGGTGGCTGGGTAAACCCTATCTCCAACCTCATCTTGTCCCTTTTAGTGTTTGAATGTTCTTGGGCACGCCGAACTAGAATGTCCCTAAGGGTCACTAAATGCCATAGGGCTGCGATCTTTGACAGGGCATATCTCAGAGTTCATGTGATGTATGGATGTGATTCTAGTTTTTATAGGACCATGTTGTAGAGACTTACAATAACCTCTCTCACTTTTTGGAGATCACACTCTTTTCATTTTATGATGCCATCTCGGGTGATGCTAAAACTTGTAGTGATGGCTAGTACAAAGTTGCCAACTACCAAATCTCTCTCACCTTTCATCGTGAGATCAAACTGTCTACTCCGTTAGCTCTGGGTGGTTGGGTAAACACTATACCCAACCTCATCCTATCCTCTTTGAAGCTTGAACGTTCTTGGGCACACCGAACCGGAATGTCCCTAAAGGTCACTAAATGCCATAGGGTTGTGATCTTTGACGAGGCATATCTCGGAGATTGTGTGAAGTATGGATGCAATTCTAGTTCCTACAAAACCATGTTGTGGAGACCTACAATAATCTCTCACTTTTTGGAGATCACACTCCATTTTTTTACAACGCCATCTCGGGTGATACTGAAACTTGCCTACAAAGTTGTCAACTGCCAAATCTCTCTCACCTTTCATTGTGGGATCAAACTGTCTGCTCTGTTAGCTTCAGGTGGCTAGGTAAACCCTATTCCCAACCTCGTCCTATCCCCTTCAGTGCTTGAACATTCTCAAGCATGCCAAACTAAAATGTCCCTAAGGGTCACTAAATGCCATAGGGTTGTGATCTTTGACAGGGCATATCTCGGAGCTCGTGCGAGGTATGAATGCAATTCCAATTCTTACACGACCATGTTATGGAGACCTACAATAACCTCTCTCTATTATTGGAGATCACACTCCATTTTTATTTTACGATGTCATCTCGGGTGATGCTGAAACTTGCAGTGTTGGCCAGTACAAAGTTGCCAACTGTCAAATCTTTCTCACCTTTTGTCATGGGATCAAATTGTCTACTCTGTTAGCTTCGAGTGGCTGAGTAAATGCTATCCCCAACCTTTTCCTATCCACTTTTGATGTATATGAAAGTATGATGAGCCCTTTATACAAAACAAAATGAGCAAAAGTGTAGAAGTGTTCCAAGAGACCCTTCTAGGTCTTGATGGGCAAAATCTACAAATAGTCAACTCTAGGAGGTTTCAAGGCATCAATAGGTTTATTTTGGCATATCTAACTTGTTCCAATCAATTCCTTTTAGTTTCAATACCTTCTAAGCCAAAATGCTCAATGTACCAAAATGTTGTCAATGCAAGTTTTTCCAATTTTGTGACAGCAACAAGACAAATTGATCAACAGCTTTTGTTTTTCCCAAAATAATCTTTGAAGAAATGGATGTTTTGGATACCCTTTATCCTTGCACAAAACATATATAAAACTTAGATACCCTTCCTTTGAAAAATATCAGAGATCCTTCACGCTACCCTTGTTTCCAACAATGTAAGAATGATGCAATTACAAAGCAACTGATAGAAAGACTTAAGATCTAGTATGTTGATATCAAAGGTAGATTTGGAGCCATTCTCCTATCTAGAGTTAACTAAAGGAATATGTTGATTGTATCACTTCATATGTACTTACAAAAAATATCATATGTATGAATTGATGTAGTGGTATAATCCATTGAGGGAGAAGTCTTAGCATGATTTAGAGAGAATTCTTAGCATGACTATGGGAGAATTCTTAGTGTGACGTTGTAATGCAAAGATAAATAAAGAGAAAGAAAACTATAATCAAGAATAATAAAAAGTAAAGGGGCATATATTATGAATGATTTGTTACCTTTGGAATTTTTGTCAAAGTGGGGGAGATTGGTTATAGGGAGATTATTTATATGTAGATGAAGATAAAATATTGAATGGACTTATATCAAAGGTAGTGATGTAAAAATGGAAGATATGAGTCAAAGGGGGAGAAATGAACTATTGGTGAATGCTACTTAGGGAGAGAAGTGTTATAGTTAAGATATGAGTCAAGAAGAGACATGAAGTAGAGAAGTGTTGCAATCTAGTTCTATGAGTATTTTCATAAGGGGGAATATATAATAGAAAAAAGTGGAAACATTATTGTGTTACATCATAATTTGAAGATGATAAATATTGGTGAGTATTGAAGAATATGAGTGTACTTATCCATGAATAAGTCAAGAGGATATGTGAGAATTGTCATGTTGTAGTGTTATGATATGTAATTGTTGCCATTAATGTATGTTTTAAGATGAGTGTTGCCATTAATGTGAAAGGGGGAGATTGTAGGCATAAATTATGGAACACTACTACTTGATTTATTAATGAATATTGGTATAGATTTGATAATATGTGAATCCATTTTTTGGTTGTCATTAACATTCAATATTTTACTTAGTGTTTTTAGCATGTTACTAGTTATTGATTGAATAAAGTATGCATTGTAGAATGTTGTAGGAGTTTCAATCCTATACTTTGATTATGCTATGTATAATGATTCTATGTTTATGATAGTACCTCTTAATATGAATAATTGAGTAAGTTACGATCAAACTAGGTAATTGCTAAAATAGTCATTGACAAGCAATAAATTTATTTCACTGTTATAAATATCAATAACACATTAAATAGGTTTTTTTTGGCATATCTAATATGTTCCAATAAATACCTTTCAGTTTCAATACCTTCTAAGCCAAAATGCTCAATGTACCCAAATGTTGTCAATGCAAGTTTTTCCAATTCGATGATAGCAACAAGACAAATTGATCAATAACTTTTATTTTTCTCAAAAGAATCCTTGAAGAAATGGATTTTTTGGATACCCTTTATCCTTGCACAAAACATATATAAAACTTAGATACCCTTCCTTTGGAAAATATCAGAGATCCTTCATGCTGCCCCTGTTTCTAATAATGTAAGAATGATGCAATTACAAAGCAATTGATAGGAAGACTTAAGATCTGGTTTCCAAATTTTGCACAATCTCTTAAAATATCTTTAATTAGGAGATTCCACACTCAATTTCAATCTAAGAGTTCCCTAACCCTAGAAGCCCCAATTCACCCTTTTAGAACCCTTGTTCCTAGGGCTTGGTCAATCCCACATGTGCCAACACTTTTCTGACCAATTACAGTTGCAAACATCAATTTTTTTTCATCACAAGAATGTTCCCAAACTCAATCACCATCCTTATTAAGAAAAATATCCTGCTATAGGTCTGTCCCCTAAACTTTAACCCTTGTTTTCACAACTTTCTTGCTTGGTGGCCACCAATTCTTCATATTAAATGCTCATTACAAGGTTAGTAAGCATGGTACATGTTAGAGAAGTGTCTTAGGGAGTATGGTTTCAGTTGTGTGATCATATTTGTGGCGATTCTTACAAACTAAGTTAATTTTTTGAAGATCTTAAGTTGTGTTATTGTGATATCTCTACTATCTCTGACATTTTTTAATTGATGATAAAAAATGGTGGTTATGTATTGAAGCTTAAAAAATGGAGAGCTTCTCAAGCTACTGATTTCTTTCATGGAGTTCCTAATAAATCTCAAGGTTCTCATTTAGGTGACCAATTGCCAGGAGGTCCATGAATATTGTCTGATAAATTTTATTGCCAGGAGGTCCTAATCGATCTTGACTGATAAAGTTTATTGCTAATCAATATTGTATCAAAAATTCAAACTAATTAGGTATCTAATTAAACTTGATAAGCAAATGATAGAGAAGGAAAACTTTAAACATGAGCAAGATCATAAATCATATGACGATGACATATTGCAAATGATTAACTTATGCTTAAACAATGATAAATTTTATTGTTAATCAATACTCTATGAAAGTTTTGAATAGATTAGGTACTGAATTTCATGTCATACATAAACATATCTACTTTAATGTCATACATGCACATATCTAATTTAATGTCATACACGAACATATCTAATTTAATGTCATACATGAACAAACATATAATATAAAATGATAACCAATAATGTCTTGTACATTAACAAACATATAATATTTTATGATAACCGATAATGTCGTATATGAACAAACATATCATATATTAACCAATAATGTCATAAGTCAAATAATGTCATACATCAAATATAAAATTTCATATACATCAAATGTGTATCGAATATGTCCACTGATGCCTATATATATACATGTCTATATCAACTATATCTTTTCCTTCCCGCGAGGGGAAGGAAACAAATCTCTCGATGTCTTCTATCATCATGTGGAGGGAGATGGTGGAGATGACATGGTCCTCTTGACATGCTCACTCATCCTCTTGTTGAAGCTCTTCTCCAACTTGAGCTGATACAAACAAATTAGATATGAATCAATATTTATTATACATTGAAATCAAATATATGTACACACAAAATCAATTATTTTCTTACTGCCATCAAATAGTCACTCTGTAAGTCCACCTCGAAGGCTCGTGGACGATCAAGTGTGATGAGACCCTACAAAAATTCAATAAATATAATCACTTATAAATAACATTAGAAATTTTGAGACTAACTATTATAAACAACTAAAACGAAGAAAATCCTTTCATACCTCAGTCAATGGCTGTGAGCTAGCCATAGCTGCGGCCACTCTATGATCAATAGACTGTTGAAGATGAGGAGGTGTGTCCGACATCATGAGCTGCATGTCATACAATACATGTTGCATGTAACATGAAACATGTAATAAATATAATCAAATGAATTAAATTAACATAAAACAACTGTACCTATATGAAGCTCATATGATGTTTATGCTTTGAGTCCGTAGTAAAGGTTGAGGGTCCTATGGAGAACTGATGAGAACTGATGCACATGCATAATTTTTTTTGTCAATCCTTAATATGATTACTTAATAAATATACGTATTAATTAAAATGATTAAATCGATACATACCTCTAGACTCGTGGAGGGGACAAAAAATGGGCCTGGAGGATCGCTACTAGGCCTAACAACACTCTTACCCTGAATTTTGAACAATGTCAATAGATGCTAATTAATTAATCATTCACTATACATATGAAATGTGATCAGATTAGTAGATTATAATTGTAATTTACCTAGGTGTCAATGCCAAATGTGTCATTCAGGAATTGATCAGTGATGAGCCCATCATCTGCACCATCTCTAGCATGAGTGCCAAATGTGCATAGGGATCCACATGAAGTGCACATGTGACCACGACACACAGAAGGCTCCCCCTCAACTAATGGGCTTGTGGAATGGATTAGGGTCTACGTCAAAGCATTAATGGTCCCTAGAGTGTTGGCCTCTACATGTTCCTTCACAATTGAAGGAATAGTCACATGCTCGTGTTGTGGCTTGACCATAGGTGCCCTAACTACATTAGGGTCATGACATGCTCCCAAATTCTCAAATGATGACCCCCCACCTCTACCCTGGGAGTCTAATATATCAAAATAATTGGGGATCTCCCCAAGGACAAACTCACAATATAATTTCTTCAAAAAATACACGGGGACCTCATGATTGTTGCAAGGAGGGGCATCAAAAACCATCCACCCTCTATCCCAAAAATTATTTTTAATAACATCATGTATGCACCAATGGATGGGAAACCATTTAGTACCCTCTCTAACAATATTTTGCTCACTGGGTTTTCTAAATAATGTACATATTCTACCTTTTGGTATTTCTTTTTTTCTAACATCTTCATATGACAATTTGTTTGCATAAAATATTTTTTGTTCATCCTTCTTAACCCACCAAATATCTAACTGACCACTAACTGAGGCTATCTGGGTCTTAATGGATTCGAGGGATGATGCCAATTTAGCCCTCATTGGATTGGTTTGTCCAGATTCTTTCAACCGAGCAATGAGTCCTTCTAATTTAGTTTTGCCTCTCTCTATTTCATTTATTATATTTTCTTGTGTGCCTAGCAGAGGTCTTGCAATTGGTTCAGGTTGTGGAATTTTTTGTTCTTCTTAAGGAGGGTTTTGGTTTTGAGGTTCTTGAGGGTTTTGTGGATTTTTCGGTTGATTATGGACATTTCCTGATAAAAAAAAAATTGAAATCCAAATAAATAAACAAATCTAAATAAAAATTGTAAAAACCCTACAAAACAATATGAAAAACATATCAAACAATGCAAAGTTAAGTTTAGATCACATATGGCATTGGTGTGGGTGTGCTTGTGAACTCAAATTTTTTTGGCAAGGAGGCATATTGGCAAGGGATGGTGAAAATGTTGGATTTTTCAACCCACGTGCACACTGCTCTGCAGGAATAGTAAAAACCTCTGATGAAAATGATGGGTTGCGGGTGTGTAGCCCATCATATATAAAAATTTGATTTTTATAAAAGCGCGTATGCACTATAGCATGTACGCACTATAGCATGTACGCACTATAGCACATACGTGCTATGGCTCGGGTTACCCAAGCCATAGCGCATACACGCTATTGAAAATATGGAAAAAAAAAAACTTGTCACCTTTTTGGCACCATAACTCGGTGCATATGCCCCTATAAATAATATTAATAATCTCACCAAGAGCTCCATTAATAAGGTATGCTTCTATCCAAATGTTTTTTGTAAGCATAATGTGGTGTCCTCAATATAGTAGTACATGTTTCACTAGTTGTTCATTGTGCATTAGGATGTTATCTTTGCTTGCAAAATTTATAGTTGTACTCATTGTGTCACATGACATAGGCTCTTATTCCATAACCAAATATGTTGAAATTGTGCAAATAGACAAGTATCTTAAGATAGGTCTAGATAAAACAAGTTACCTCTTGTTTGATCACCACTTCCAATTAGTTCACTAGTAGTATCATAAATATTTGCCTTCCTATTTTGAAATTCAACTTGGTAGCCTAAACTATTCATCTGTGCCACACTCAACAAGTTATATTTCAAACATCAACCCAACATAAACTGCCACATCCAATCTTATAATTTAGTATAATTGACCCTTTACCTTGTACATAACATGGTGCAACATTTCCAAACTTAACAATACTACCATTATAATATTATAAGTTTTCAAATTTTTTTGTATCACCAGTCATGTGATGTAAACAACCACTCTCAGTTATCCATCTATCATTCTTATTCACACGTGAAATCAATGTAGTTTTATCATCTTCATCAGATTCATCTTTCATTGCAACATAAAAAAAAACTTTCATCTGTTTCATCAGAATCACTATCAAAACCATCTTCTCTAGTAATATAACAAGATTTCTTACCTTTTCCTTTGTAGTCTTTGTTACCTTGATTGTCTCTTCCTGCTTGATATTTTTTGTCTTTCCTTTCTTCCTTCTTGATAGGCCAACATTGGGGCAAATAATTAAGAAATAATTAACAATTTATGATAAAATTCAGCTTGGTCTATTTGTGTCAATCCGAGAGAGTAAGCTTGCGAAAGGTGTTCGAGCAATATGCTATCAAGGGATGTTGCTTATGATATGAGGGATTATGAATGCATCTATAACACACAAGAATAAATCTGTAGCAAACTAAAGTAATTTTGGTGACAGAAATTGTCACTTCCTGGCGATAGGAACTATAATTTTCTAGCAATAACAGTTTTAATAAATCTAATAATCTAAAAACAAAACTCTCAAATACAAACCAAACTAATCTACAAACCATAAACATGCATAAGATATGGATGGTTAATCTAATAACATAATTTCTTAATGCACAATTATTTCCCTTCTAATTCTGTGATTAAAATTCTATAGAAACTACAATACAGGAATGTGATAGGAACTACAGTACAGAAATTAAAACAAATTATAATAGAAATCAAATCTAAAAGCCATATCAACTAGATCTGCAACATTGAAATAAAAATAGATTATTAACACTCATTGAATATAGACATATAATATTAACTAACAAAAAATATTAAACTATCAAACATAAAAATATAAAACATAATAAAAAAATGCCAAACACACTAGAATAAATTATTTACAGTCTATCAGCTGCTGGAGAGTGGGCGCCCTTCCTCCCAACAAACCGATTGAAAAAAATGCTCAAAGAATTCTTAAATCAGCTTAGCACAATAATATATTTCTGATATTATGATTCATACATTCTTCTCCTCCTCTCTTGAATATGTGATGGTTTATATAGCCTTTTACATATAAAACAAACAATTCCATTTTTATCATCGAAGTTTAGTCTTTATGGCTGAAACTTATTGTTTTATTTTTAATAAAGAGTGTTAAATATATGACCACTCTTTCTATAACATGATAAACTAATTTCTTAATAATATACTAATTATTTGCAAACTAATTTTCTAATAATATAACAAATAAACAATATGAAAATCTGGCCAAAATGGTAAATCTAAAATTTTGGCCTTTAGAAAACCACTCATAACTCTTTTCTCATTCACTTTATGAAGATTTTGCTATGAGTGAACTGAATTGGCTCTATTCTAGACAAAACTCATATCTTAGATTTTTTAGATTTGTCTTCAGTTTCTCAGAAACTGTCACACAATATTGACTATAGAAAATTTTTGAATTGTGATTTCTTGCAAAATTCTAATAAAAATAATAATATCATTATATTTTCTTCAACATATTGCTTAGTCAATATTGTTGGAATATAAAATACTCCAAATAAATACCAATAAGAGTCATGCATAGAAGGTGAAGAAGGCGACAAGAAGTTGTAGTCCCAACTAACAGGAGGTTGTTAAATAATAGGAAGATCTACAACAACGAATCAACATGCTAAAGTAGTAAAGATTAGTAAAACATAATCAATAATGAATTTTCCATATTTTAATCCCAAAACAATATTAAATACTACTTAATTATATTAAACTATATGCAGCATTATAATGGTAAAATGGAATGAAATGGGATACAAATGGAATAGAGAAGTATGTAGGAAAGTGCGTAAGATAGATTAAAATGGAGCATTAAATAGGTTATAATTGGATTTCATCACTTCTCATCAATGTTAGGACATCATGCAACAATATGACCAATTTTGTTACATGTAAAATAGATAATAGGGAGTTTACCTTTTCATTTTCCTTTTCCTCTTGGTATCCTTCTTTCCAATAATTCTTTTAACTCGTCAAGGTCATCATCTGATTCATTTTCATTGTCCACCTGCTTACTCTTCTTTATTTTAGATCCATCAATGGTTACTTGAGACTTGAAAGTACATTCAACACTACATGGTGTATTGTTATCAAAATTTGACAATTCAAATGCAAAGTGTCTACCAATTAGACTATCCAAGGTCAAATAGTTACTAGGTGCACATCTTAGTTCTTGAATTATAGATAATCTCATTGCATGGATAGGAAGTAAAGTCCTCAATACCTTACTTATGATAGTCTCATCAGATATGATTCCTCTAACACCTCTAATAGAATTCACAACCTCCTTGATTCAACCACAATATTGTGTAATAGTTTCACCTTCTTTCATTCTCATGTCATCAAAATTGCCTCTCAAAATCTCTACTTTATCTCTTAACACATTTTTGTCTCCTCTATGGATTTGTGTCAACTTGTCCCACATTTGATTTGCAGTAATGCACTCTTTCACATAATCAAATTTAGTATAACTCAAGGAAGATGTTCGATCTATCATCATTTAATTATGCTCTTGCTTCTCCTTTATTTTTTCAACTGTCATGTCTCTAGGAACTTCAATGTATTCATGTTCCAAGTAGCACAATGTAGAATATCCAACTCTAGATAGATGCAGTTCCATCAGTCGTTGCCATGCTAGGAAGTTATTCTTGTTTAACTTAGGTACCTTTCTCTTGTACATTTTGATCTTTAGCTTAAGTCCTTCAAACTTTCCTTACAAGTACTAACACTCTGATACCAATTATTATAAAATTTACAATAACTGAGAGTAGGGGGTGAATCAGTTATCCTCAGGTCCAAATGTACCAATTCAACTTTTACTAACTTCTAACAACTTATAAAAATTCATTGAAGCACTTGGTCCATATAGCATCTCATCAAAAAGTTAACTCATTCATCCATAACTTAGTTCTTTGTTTAGTATATGTCAACTAACAAAAAATAAAACAAGAGTAAATAACATGCATCACACATATAATATTCACGCATATGACACTAGGATTTAAAGTGGAAATCCAATTTGGAAAAACCACCAATTAACATGGTACCACTTTTCATTGTTATGAAGTGAGCTCAGTTAAGAGCTAACCCCATTAAAGGTTACAAAACACACTGTTAGATATAACCTAGTTAAAGGATTTAATCACTCTATTAGGAGTGGTTTGGTTAGAGGACTTTGGATCACTCATTTAGAATGCCACCATGATTAAAGGATTTTGACTACCAGAACGGTTGAAAATTAACAATAATTTTTATCTATTTAGATACAACTAACTTTGCAAGTTCATATTTCTATTCGACTCATTTATTGGTTTATTGATTGGACTTCATTATGATCTTCATCTCTAATTTTCTTGGCAACCCTTCAACCAATCACATTTCACCAATCTTCTCACTTTGCCTCTACTACTCTATTCTTCATAGGTTCTACACAAAATTTCCAATCAACAATGAACCAACCTTAGAAAACATCCTTTATGCCTCCTTAAATAGATACAACTAACTTTGCAAATTCATATTTCTATTTGACTCATTTGTTGGTTCATTGATTGGACTTCATTATGATCGTCATCTTTGATTTTCCTAGCAACCCTTCAACCAATCACATTTCATCAATCTTCTCACTTTATCTCTACTACTCTATTCTTCATAGGTTCTACACAAAATTTCCAATCAACAATGAACCAACGTTAGAAAACATCCTTTATGCCTCCTTAAATAGGTAGCTTTGATCTTTTTCTGCTTAAACATTACTATAGATCTAGGGTTTGATTAGATTTAATGAATCTATTCGTCATTTTGCCCTTTTCCTTTCTTGAGACTTCTAGAAATTTTTTTTTGAATTCTTGCCTTTGATCACATAACAAACTTGTTAATGTTTGGTAGCTTCAGTCGGTTAAACCTATGAGACTAGTATAAATACACACACTCATATATTACATATACAAGTGTGATATTATATATATATATGTGTGTGTGTGTGTGTGTGTGTGTGTGTGTGATATATATATATATATATATATATATATATATATATATATATATATATATATATATATATATATATATATATATATATATATATATATATATATATATATATATATATATATATATATATATATATATCAATTTATGAATTATAATGGATAGACATGTCTCATGAGGAGACATGTCTCTCCATGTGTCATTTTTAATACATATAAGAGGAGATTGATGAATTTGAAAAACATATACCAAGATGGCAATGCAACTACATCTGCAATCAATCCTAAGAAAATAACATGGTATCAAAGCTAGGTTGCACATGTAGGAAGCATTGATAATTATAACAAAGTCACATTGAAAGAACTAAGAATTATAATACCACATTGATTATAGTAGATGTGAGCAAGTCAACGTAGACTTGGAAAATTGCTTTGATTCTGCAAATATCAAATTGCCCATGTTATCAGATCTTAAGGTGGTTGGGCCCTATTAGAGGAAGTTGGGTTCAATTTGGATGGGCTCATGTGGAGATATAAGCGTTACATTCCAAAGGATTCTCACCAGTGGTTTGTGGATGACAGTTGCACGAGGCCATGATGAGAAGATGAAATGATAGCTTTAATCTTTCTGTCAATAAATCTAATGAATAGTACAATTTGTAATACAAACAAATAAAGCTATCCAATAGATATATGTATATATATTGCATAGTACCATTGCAAATTAGAAATGTCTTGGATGTAGTCAGTCATCTCATTTTATTTCCTATAGAAAGTTTACAGGTCTGCATTTCATTATTAAGGGCTTAAGTTTCAATGTTTAAGAGCCCAAATAAAAGCTCAATGGGTCATACTACATATTGGAGGGTTGTGTATAGTTTGGGAAGGTAGTGAGTGTCTGGTATGGCCATGTGGATGTTTGGAGGAAGCCATGGCTAACTGTTTTGGGACTACAAATTGTTTGAAGCTGGATAACATTTGCTCACGAATTGTATAATCAACAAGTTAATATTATTATAGCTATGCATGGTACTTATAAAGGACAAAGAGACAAGGAGAAAGGTAAAGTAAATTTGCTTTACATTGTTATCATTATGGTATAAGGTAATCTATATTTCTTTCTACATTAGCATCATCATTTTTATTAAATATGATATTTTTGATCGATATTAAATTTATAATAATCTGCCAAGGTATTGATAAGATATAAAAATATTCTTTCATAGATATTCTTATTGAATAGTACAATAGTGATCATCATATAAAGAGGGATATATATATATATGTATCGATGTATGTATATATATGATCTATTATTGAATAATTATGACAATTTTAATACTATAAGAGCTATGTGCCTTGGTATTTTTTTTGGGATGTCTTGCAGGAAGTGAAGACTTAACACTTCATCAAGGAAACCTTGAAAGAGAGGGAGAAATGTTTTAGTTAACCTTTAGTGATCTCAAACATATCGACTCAGAGGGAGTAAATCATGTTGAGAAGGATTCTCCAATGATAATGAAATTGTAATAAATTAAGAGGACTACGACTTATGAATATTGGTCATAACTATATGGGCCTATCCCCTATGTACATCATGAGGAAGTGACAAATTCCAAATGATCATCACTTGTATTTGCAGAAATTATTGAAAAGTGATGATCTTTCAATAACTTAATCTATTATTATAGATATCTTACGATGTTTATGCAAATCATGATAGATTATACTTTGCATGGTGGATGTTTATATGGTACACATTATGAGAATGTGAGTGCACATACCTTATAAAAAATTTGAGTACATGGAAAATGGTAATCAAATTGATGTTTAGGAGGCCATTACTCATAGTACTTGGTGAATATCTTGCAACTTGACATTCAAGAGGCCATTACTCAAAAGCACCCAATTAATGTCAAATGAGTTGAGATTCATGAATTTCAAAAGAGTTGACATTCATGAATTTCAAAAGAGTTGGCATTCTAATATCAAATGAGTTGATATTCAAAGTCAAATGAGTTTACTTTCAAATATGAAATGAGTTGGCATTCAATAAAATAGGAAGTCAATTGAGTTGACATTCCAGAAACCTTTTTTTTTACATTAAGGTAATATGTTGTTCAAATTCTTGTTTATTGTCCCTAGCTAAGAGAGAGTGTTAATGTTTGGGAGCTTCAGTCGATTAAATCTATGAGACTAGTATAAATATAAACACACACACACACACACACACACACACACACATATATATATTACATATACAAGTGTGATATATATATATATATATATATATATATATATGAGATATTATATATTTTTATCATTTTATTAATTATAATGGATAGACATGTCTCATGAGGAGACATGTCTCTCCATGTGTCATTTGCAGTACAAATAAGAAGAGATTGATGCATTTGAAAAACATATACCAAGATGGCAATGCAACTACATATGCAATTGATCCTAAGAAAATAGAAAGACTCAATTCATGCATTTAATACACCATCTAATCAATCCTTATCATCCACACATTTGGAATATTCCAAAAATTTAACTACATCAACATCAAACTTAGTTCTTTCACAAACTATTATTTTGATGACCCTCGATTATCATTGTGTTCTTCTGCTTGGTCAACATTGTATAGCTTAGTTACTACTAGTCTCTCTTTCTCAACTTTCACTAACTTTCTTGGCCATAACTATCACCCAGCTAATGCTTTTATGCTTGACTAACTTTTAAGTTCCTTAATCTTTTGCTTTATTGACTTCATTGACCAGCCATAGTTCACTAGGTCATGCTTAGTGTTTTACTCCACTTATTGTCTTCTCTTTTAAACATCAACTCAATTATCTTCTTCACTTCATATAATGATTAAACAACAAATTACCTTTTCAAAGACTAACTAATCAAGTACCCATTTTAATTCCAACATACTTGCCTCTCTTTATTCAACAACTTCACTACTTCATCTAGTTAGTTCTCTTTTCAAATACTCTTCATCAATCAACATATATGGCATTCTACACTATCAGTAAATATCTTTCCAGTGAGGTTTGACATTAATGAAAACATAGTTTCCAATAGATGTATCTCCAAAGCTTAAGAGCAAGATTGTGTGCATACTTGAATATATGTATTGTTATTAATGGTATAAAGTAAGTGAATGTAAAATTAGGTCATAGGGGAAAATAAAAGAGTTTTTGGGGTTGTAGCCAAGATCGATAAAGGATTATTTGAATTGCCTGCTACATGATCATATGATTGGTGTGAACAAGCCTAGGCCTAGTTATTATTTATGATCATAGTATAGTCTACCTCTATATAATATAGTTTGGTATAGTTAGTACTTTTACTACTACTATCACTACTCAATGTAAATTTTATTACTAAATATACATAACACATGTATGCATATATAAACATAAATATTACTATTTTTTTAAACATAATTTTGTATATACCTGAAATATATAAGGACCAATAGTGAGGCATAAAATGTATAGAAAAATGAGTGCCAAAAGAGCCCAGATGTGTTTTGGTAGATCTACAATAACTAAATGATTGGTCAAAAATGAGTTTTGGAGGGGAAATGCATCTATTGTTTGCAACTTGGAGCAACATTTCAAAGGAAAAATTAACTTATGCTTTCACTTGATAACCACCTAGTTTTGATCGTAAGCCATGATGAGGCTCTCTTTGTGTCCTACTTATGCTTCCTCATTATTATCCAACCTTAATTGATGAGCCCTATCATGTTAATACAAATATAATCATTACAAAGTGAAAAAAAATCTAATACTATTGGAATTCCAAAAATAGTAAATTACTTAGAATGAATGATACCAATCAAAAGATTCTATCATATCTAGTATAATCAATAATGATCACAACACCATTGTAATGATGTCAATTGGAGCTGGAGAATTTTCAATAGTGACATCACACACAAATGCACACACCCAATCTCCTTTGTAATCTTTGTGTGCCTACAATAATTAGTGGGAAGTGTTTAGGTACATTTGACACCCTAGATAAGGAACAACCTTAATGAGCTTCACTTTTTTTTTAATAACAATTTAGTATTATCTACTAAAAAGGGCTATCCATGTGAAGCTAGAATTTGTAGTGCCTGCCCTTGGTTTGCATTTTGTTATCATTGCTGAACTCTTTTAGAGCTAGTTTCATGTTGATGGTTAGTAACATTATTATGAGATTATCAGATATTGTGCTATGGATTTAGTTGATATGTGATGAGATTACTTAGACTCTACATTTCATGTATGTATGATGATTATTTTCAGTGTTTGCAGTTATTAATGATGATTAGTAAGATGATTTATTATCATATGTGTTTTCTTATGGATACTTACCCCATACTTGCATGTGTATGGTGTGCGTGTTTGCTTTGTGTGTTTGCTTTTGTATGGTGTGTCTGATGTGGTTAAGCAAGGGAGTCATAGTCACCTGCTAGTCGGGATCTACGCGATGCACCACTTCTTGTCATTGCCTATTTAGTTTAGTATATATTGTGCTCATACATGCATGGATTTTATGCAAGTTGCAGGTACCGGGTATCGACTTTTCTGAATTGCCAAGATGAGCATACCCTATCACATTATCTCAATGATAAGAGAGGGGAGATAAATTCTCAAGTCCAAATCCCAACCCTTTAAGCCATTTGTTCTAATTGAAAAATTAGGACAAGTATCTGAGTTGAGTACCTTCCGAATGCGTCAGATGATGTAATTCGTGATATAAACCCCTTGGTTTGATTTGCATGTATATTGGCTATGATGAGTTTTTCGTATTTTTACCTTTGTGAGTCTTTGGAGTATTTTCTATTAATTAAGCCTAATTGAAAGATTTAGTTAATGGTTTAATTTAATAGAAAATTAATATGGTATTTTGATATTTATTTTATTTAATTAATTGAAAAATTAATTAAATAAAATAATTAAATTGGAAGATAACAGTTATAATATTAAATTTAGAATGTGACAATATTTATTTTAATAATAATATATTTGGAGCTCATTTTTAAATAGATGACTAAATAATATTATTATTAAAGCTAATAAATATTTTAGCAATAAAGTTTTGGAAAATGAAATTTAAAAGTGAAAAATATATTTTAAATTATTAAAAGATTCTAAATCTCATATGATTAAAATATAAATATATTAAGATTGAAAAGTGAAGATATTAAAGTTAGTGCATGAGACTTAATAAATAAAATTGGAAAGAGTAAAGTAAATTGGAGTTATAAGCTTGCATAAAAATTAACATGTGTCAACAACATGGGGGTTAGTGCATCAATTAAGTACAAGGTGTCTACAATTCTATGACTCATCAAAAAGAGTTGAAAAAGGCCCATGCTTAGTTGGTGACACCTTTCAGCGGTTTCAAGAAGCATTCCAAAGGTTTCTTGAGAGCTCTTGATATTCAAGCATTCATAGAAGCTTAAAAGAAAAGCTTAATGGAAGCTACAAGTTTAATGGAAGCTACAAGCTTAAGGGAATCCATGAGTTACAAGCAAAAATAGAAGCTTCAAAGCTTACATACATGGGAGAAGATTCATATGCTTATATATTTTCTACTTGCTTCTATGCTCCTTCTAGCACTTCTAATCACTTGGAGGATTCGATCGGCTTGGATTCTTGGAAGAATTGCGAATGATGGAGAAGGAAGGGATTTTCTATGGACTTATGAGGCATGACAAATTAGCATCAGTGTCCAGGTGCACTCGTGATATTCTCATATTTCCTTTGCACTCTTTCTCTTCCTATCTTCATCATATCTGTTTTATGTGTCTGAATACTCTCTATGATTGAATCTACTATTTGAAATTGGAATCAAGATATTTTATTTGTTTGAGAAGAAAACAATAGAAAAATCTTAGATCCAATTAAGGAGAAATAATTAGATCTTAATCGGGTTTGGGTTCGAATTTATATTGTGAAATTAGATAGACAAGATTTGGAATTAAAATAGAAATTTTATGGTGAAAATTCGAATGATTAGATGTAATCTTTCTATCAATTATATTTTTAGATGCATATGAACAAACCCTTTTATGGTTAAATTTAGAGAACAATTATTTTAAGAGGAAATTCTTAATTCATCACAAATTGTCATGTCTCTGCCTCTTGGATAGACCCGAATTCAGTCATTCATAACTTTTTATTGGAATCAAATTTATTCGATCGCTCTAGTCAGAATCGACGCAACTTGGCCCTCTCCAACATATTTAAATTTCAGCCCGATCCAACGATTCATTAGGGAGATATGGACGTCGTACTGAGACTGTTTTATTCAAGAACAAATGTCTCTTCATTTCCCATAACCAAGAGTTCTTTATGCTTAAACTTCACAAAAATATATATATATATCAAAGTAATATAATTAAAATTTAATAATTATTTAATTAGTCTAAAGACTAATAAGAATGTTCTAAATGAATTAATGGAGATTTTTAATGAAAATTTTGTGAATAGAGCTGATGGATAGAGATATTGAATTCAATAGAGAATGGATGACTTTTAATATTAATTATTTAATGTATATTAAATACTATTTAATATATAGTTAAGGGGTGGTAAAAGTGTTTAATGATAATTATTAAGAGACTCAAATTTTAATGATATTGGATTTAGATTTAAATAAGAATTATTATATTGACAAGGAGTCATAGTTACATTATAACATTGTTATAACATAGCTACGATTTGAATTATTGATATGCCTTAAAGGTTAGTTAAATAATAACTAATGGGGCTTATGGAAATATAGTTTGATGAGTTTATTATTTATTAATGTTTGTTAGGTCTACCAACTATTAATAAATAATGATTTAAATAGTTATCAAAAAATTTGATTAGAGATAATCTATTGGAGATTATTTAATGAATTAAAAATATTATTGCAATCTTCCCTTATTAGAATCTTATTAATATGCATTAGTTTTATATGGTCTATTATCTAATCTAATTAAATCAAATTTAATTAAGATTAGTTAATAGTAGAAGAAGTGTAGTTAATTATTAGTCAATCTAAGTAAATGGATTAAAAGAAAAGAGATTTTAATATAGTTATATAGTGGACTTTTTATAATGTATATTGAATACTATTAAACAATTTTAGAGTTGTTTAATGAAGATGATAATGCTAAGAATTTGAAAATTATTCATGTTAAAATCTACAATGAGTCTTATTGGTTTGTGATAGGGATCTTTTTCAAACAACTTTTGTATAGACAAAATATTATTAGAACAATTAGAAAATGGAGTCTAATGGTTGATTTTAATATTGATTAAATAATTGTAAGATGATAAGTTATATTATGTTGATTTAAATTTAGAAATTCTAAATGATATTGGATTAAGATTGAATTATTATGTTATTGGTTAATACGTTTGAATACCTTAATGGTATTAAAAGTTAGCTAATGAAGTTCTATGTAAAAGTTCTCTAGATTGATTATTTATAGTTGTGATAAGTTTATTATTTATTAATGTTTGTTGGGTCTAACAAACTATTAATAAATAATAGTATAAATAGTTTAAATAGTTATCAACTAATACGAATAGAGTTACTCTAAAGGAGATTAGTTAATGATCGAAGTACTGTAAAAGATATTAATCAAATTAAATTGGTTAATAATTTGGAAGATTATCAGTTAACTGAATCAACGTACATAAGGAAAACTTATTTGAGATAATAATACCTGGTATTGAGGATTTATTATAACTTGTTATTATTAAAATATAAATGAGAACATTGTTGCAGAGTGATGTATGTGATCATTAAAGATTTAATAATAAGATTCTCAATATAGCTTGTCATTAAATATTAACAAGTTATTATTATTGAATTATTAATATGATCATTTGAGTATTGAATTATAGTTGATTTTTAACTTACAAAATTCTAGTTAGTTATTAGTCAACTGATGTTAATTAGAACATTCTTATGGTGATACAATTATTAATTAAATCAATTAATGAGAGTTAATTAGATTTAATTAATAATTAAGTTATGTAATAGAGATATAATTCTTTTAACAAGATTGTAGATTATCTATATTGAAGTTGATAGGTCTTATTCTTATGACTTGAATTATGACTTTAGATATTGTATGTTTGTCAACAATGGTGACGATTAAATTCAAAAACTAAAACTTTAGTAATACTTAATTAAGTTTCTAATTGAAAACTAAAAAGATGTTAAGAGGTCATGGATGGTGTACCTATGTTAATGGATTGAGATAAATAAAGTTATAATCTCTTATTCGAAGAATGATAATTGGTCCTCTTATAATATAACGAATAATGATCTTAGAAAAGTTGAAAGGTTAATCAATTAGAATATGGATCATGGTTAAATAAGAGAACAATTTAATTAAAGGTCAATGATGATTAGTTTAGTGAATATTTATCCTTAAGTTATTCTTTAAATGTAATTCTTATTAATGGAAGGATAATGTTATCGGGGAACAAACGGGTTGACTTGTAGGTCAAATGATGAAACTTGAGACACTTGAAAATATACTTGCAAATAGAAAACTAAAAATCTCTACACTTGATTCAACTATGTAAGATAGCAAAACAAAAACATGTTTTTGCATCGTGTATTCTTTATGCTTCTTGTTTTTGGTTTTTGGGTTGACTAGTGTTGACCAGTCTTAGGTTGTTACCAGAGGCTCGGGGGTTATGAGATGTGTTGGCATGTTGATCTTATTTGGTCTCGATCTTTATAAGCCCAACCGTGGTAATGTGATCATATGCTCTATGAAATGTTTGTATTTACTGATTGTTATTGTTCATCAGTCTTCATGTGTGAAGCTGAGATGTATGCGTATGAGACACTTGAGCTAATCATTTTTGAGTCATCGATCAGTTATCCTTGGATTACTTTCTAGTCACCATGATGGGACTAAAATGTGGATTTATTCTTGATGATGTCATATTGTGACATGTTTGACTCAACCATTTTGGAGTCTTCGATCAGTATGATTTTGAGATATTCTTGGTTGCTTGTTGAGAACCAATGATTATGGTGATTTATTTTGAGATATATTTTGGTTATTGAGAACCAATGGATACTTATGATTATCAGTGATGCCTTTAGTTGCCAATAGAGAACTGTTATGGTCATGATTTTCTATGGATGCTTTTTGGATGCTCATAGAGATTTGATGATTCTTATCTTGGAGATTTGATGATTCTTATTATGGATATTTGATGCTTATTTGATGATTCTTTTTATGGATTATCTTTTGGATTTTCTTTACACTCACTTGTACAGGACTGTGGTGATTTATGATTTCATGAGCCTAGGGTAGGTAATCTACCTGTAGTGTCAGGAAGTGGCTTGCAATGGGGGCCAGGGCCCTAAGAGGCTACCAGGGTAACTCATTGTAAGTTGGATTAATATGTGATACCATTCACACCTAATACTAACTGAATGAACCTAAAAAGATAAGAGTTTTGGTTCTCGCCCATGCCTTGAGTGCTTGTATAGGCTAGGATGGAAGTAGTGAGAATGCATGGTTGCGACCTTGCATTCCATAGTATGCCTTGTCAATATGAGAGGATACTAGTGGCCGCATGAGATCTGTATGGACCCGTGGAGTTTAGCTAACTGCCAGGGTAACTTGTACGAGATAAATGCGATGACATTTTTTTGCTTGCAGAGTAGGTTTCCTACATGTCATTGTGTGCCTCTGAGAATTAGATGTCAATTTTGTGTGTGTGTTGAAACCTTTGAGTTAGTATACTTTTAGGATTCCTAGACTATAGAGATTTGTGCTATATGGATAGCCTGTTTGGGACTTGAGATTATCTCTTCAGCATGGTGGAAGTGGACCACTTAGGTACCACGTGGTCGGGTGGTAGTGTATTTTCCACTCTTATTATTTGAGATTCATTGAGACATCGTGGCTGATGCGTCCTTCGTGATGGTGGATATGTATCCTTTCATTGATGATTAGCATATGTTAGATGATGTTATCTTATGCTTTACTTTGCATATTAGTAGGATATTTTTAAGAGTGACATTCCTACTATGTTAATAGCCGATGATCTCTTTGGTGCTTTGGAATGTTACACACGGAGGGATGGCTAGGATCCACGATGGTCTAATGATGCTATTTATGGTTGGAAGGAACCATGCACTTAGTTTATTTTGTTTGATATTTATGATGGATGTATATTTCTTCTATGATGATGTATCATGTGATTATCTTTACTTTGATGTATCATGGATTAGAATAGGATGATGTACCTTATTCTACATATGTATATTCTTTGAGCTTGTCATACCCTGTGACATGTACAGAGGATGAATGAGCATTTGAAATGTAATATTTAAACATTGGACTTATCATTATTATTTCATGTGGATGTTGTACTAGATGGATTCATGTATGTAATTCAACGTTAAGGGATCTTTAAAGAATGTAATTGGTTATGTATGTTATGTTTACTTTCAGATGGACATTGCTATTGCTTTCATTATTAAGTACAAGTTATATGTGGTATTTACTTTCATGTTATTTTTTTAAAAAAAAATGTTACCAAATTTAGTGAAATTCTAGGTTAATTCTTTGGATCCCTTGGCGGGGCATTACAGAATCCCATTTTCACCCACCCCCACCCAACATCAATCTAAATTTCCCTTTAATATCTAATGTCATTCATTCATTTTTTCATCCATTAATAAAATGTAACATTCATTAATTATGACATTACAACATCCATTAACATACAAGATTCATTATCATTCTTTAACATGCAACAATCATCAATATTCATTAACACATTATATAATTCATGAACTTTCATTAGCACATAATTAAATTCATTGAGACATAAAAATTTAATCATTATCAATTAAGTTGCATAAATAACAATCATTTTTTTTGAACAATTGAATTCTCAAAGAGGAACATCCATATCATAAAATTTATTTCTCCCTTCAATAGTTCTTTATGGCTTTGCTTGTGATCTCAGTTGTGCGTGCCTAATGGTCCTCTACAATAACAAATAAAAGGGTTAAATTAAGAACATTTTATTATAATTATTACAAGAATTTTAGTACTTTAAAGAACATAATCATGATTCTCTTCACCTGATCCAACCACATCATCTTGCATGGTGGCCTCAACCTCAATGCACTCATCATGAAACACATCTTCTACAACTATAATACAAAATGGTACATTAATCCAAACACCCAAAATAATTAAACTTGTATTAGTACACCAATTTCAATTTAAGATGTTTACTTGTATTCATAATTATATAAAAAATCAAATAACAAACGTATACTTTAACCATTGTGATGCACATTTGAACCAATAACTTCACCATGTTCAGGTGGTGTACCAAGATTGGCAACCTACATTCCAATGTCATGCAGATTGCTATCATTGTTTGTTTACTTAAAAAAAAATATACCCACTTCATGTTGAAACTTTACATTAAATACAATAATTATTAAAGTATTCATTTTCAAATAAAAATCATTGGGCTTATTTACCATGATGGATCCATCAGTAGAACCTTGCTCACTTGTTTCAGCTCATAACCTTTTAGCCATAGCTTGGTAGCCATGTTTGCAGAATAATTTCTTGTCATCTTCAAAGAGTTTTCTTTTGAACTCTACACCTTGTATTTTTTTTTTTTTTATGTATTGTGAATTTTTTTTACATTATTTCATCAAAATTGAATTGATTACAATTTATAAATTTTTTTATAGTAATACTTACAACTCATTCAACAAGTTTTGAGTAACCACCAAAGGCAAGCTTGTGTTGCCTGTGCTTTTTGTAGGAAAATATATGAAAATTTTGAAATATATTAGATCATATAAATACAAAGAGTAATTAGTACATATATAATTACATTCTTAAAAATATCACATACCTTCTTTCAACAGTAGGTGGTTCATGTCCTTTATGTATTTCTCTTGTCTCCGCCCCATCCAAGTTAAGATTCTGCCACTGTAAATCATGAATGTAGGGGGTGCGCCAATAGTTAGGGTTTTTTTCTAATTTAGCAGTGTAGTGGTCTCTAATATACCTTAAACTTAGCCATGATTTCTCAAGGAGCCTAAGCTTATGAAATGCATGAGGTCCAAAATAGTTTTTCATACTCTCAATGAGAGCTTGCTTTAACTTTGGACTTTGGGATTTCCACCTTTTAAGAAGAAAGAAATAGTTAGAAAGATAAATGGATTAAAGAAAAACTATTCTAGAAATGATATGAAATCAAAAAAGTGGATTGGGGTTTTAGATTGGATATAATGTTGTACCCTGTATGTATGGTGGGCCCAAATACACACAAGCACCCATCATTAAATTTTTCATTAAAAAACATTATTCCCTACAAAATAATCACAATATCAATAGTTATTGCAAGGGACTACATAGGGGGTTTTTGCTTTAGATTATGAGTATAAGATTGTATAGTAAAATAAAGGATCAATATTTAAAGTACCTAGAAGTTGGAAAACTCTCAAGGGAAGTCCATCTTCATCTCTCATAAGAAAGACATAATTCTCCACTGTTCTCATATATCTAATGTGGGTACATCTAAGAAATTCCTCCTTATCATGTGTGGCATCTTGTGTTGCATAAAATGAATCCAATATTACAAAATGCCTCCAAGAAAGAATAGTTCAAGTGAAATATACAAATGAAAAATGAGAGAGAAAAAGAGGGATCTATGTACTAATAGGTGGTGCGGTAGCATCTGTGGCCATGCCACTTGTTGTTGACATTACATCTTGGGTTGTATTCCTCATTGTAGGAAGCATCACCATGGGATCATTAATAAGTGCTAAAGAATAAGATTGTTAGAGCATAACAAAACATGGACTAGCATGGACAAGATTATTAGAGCACAAAAAATATATTATTCAAGGAAAACACAATTGGAGGATAGAACATGTGATTTACTTGAACAACTTGAAGCACCCTCATCAGGGCCATGAGGTACATAAAAAGTCAGGAAATCCTATAAAAACATGTCTATATTTTATTTAATGACATAAAAAAAGAGTATACTATAAAAACCATTATTGATCTTTTGTTATAATTAAAAATTACATTGATACTTACTATATAATTATTAGCTATGTGCATCAATTCAATCCCTCTCCCATGTGACTTAGGAGTCAAAGGGCATAGAGATGCCAATTGATTTATTTCTATTGAAATGTTACAAAGGCGATTTTGAACTACATCCATAAGATTAGGGGCTGATGTGAAATCAATAATGAATGAGTCCTACTCTCTAGACTCCTCCCAAGGGCATGTTCCTTCCCCTTTCTCTAATCAACACTCATTTGTGACAACGATATTAATAGCACTATATTTAAATTTACTCCAAAATAGTAGTGAAGAAAAAAACATAATAATAAATACTATTTATCATTTTTCTTTTATCTAATTTGTACAATAACAATTATTTTTACTTAGGCATGATCCTATAACACAATGGTAAATTGTAAGCCTCTTATCTAGGAGGTCTTGGGTTCAAGTCTACTCAAAATCAACTGATAAAAATAATAATTAATGACAATAAACAATAATAATTAACCTTGGCTTTGACCTATTATCAAATCTATTTACCTTTTTGTAACATTAGAATCTCCATTATGGTGAGCTTCTTCAACCAATGAACACACACCTTTCCATGTTAATGTGTGACCATAATGTTGACATCACTCAATCCATACTGTCATCCAATCTTTGATTTTTTGCAATATACAAATGTAGTGCATCCCACTCTTGAGAATCTATACAAAAAAAAAAGTACATGGATTACAATTGATTTATTTAGAAGATTAAGAAATAATTAACTAAAATAACATCTTATAATTTATTACCTCTCACTTTCCTCAATCTACTTTTCTCCACTAAGTACTCCCCTTAGAATTTTTTTACTGGGGCCAAGATCCCAAATGTAATCTATATGTGTCTTTGCTACAAGATTAGGAAGATATTGAGTAACGTACACCATAGTCTAGTATACGATATATCTCTTCACCGTAGAACCCTCCAGACATTCTCTTTGCCAAACCAAATCTTTCAAAAATTTCAAGTGCCTCTCAAGCATTCACATTGACCTAGTCTATACATGTCTACACAATTCAATCTCCTCAACTTGGTGTATGAGATAGTATTCTTGTACATTGACAAAAGTTATGGGTAGACACTTTTTCATTTTAGACATTAGTTAATGAATTATTCTCTTCCAATATTTTAGATCTTTTTTAAGGATTTCCTTAGATGACTACCACTTATGAGAGATTCAACACACACACACACACACACACACACACACACACACACACACACACACACACACACACACACACACACACACACACACAAATACAAGACAATGAGATGTATTATAGAAAAATAAAAAATCAATTGTAAATACAATAAATAGATACAAAAAATTGAATAGATTTTATTGCTCACCTCATGTATTTTCCAAGATCATATATTAGTTGTTTGATGTTATTGTTGAAGTTCTCAAGGAGAGATAGGGGTAGCACGCACTGCAATAATTAGAAGTTGATGGTTTCATTCTTTTATAATATAACACAATGAAAAGTACATGCAATTTTACAAATATGTTGTAAATAGAGAAGAACATGACTTACCTCGACGAAGGCATGTCAATCATGCATTTTCAACCCTAACCCAAATTCACCTTTCTTTGATATGAGACTATTTATTTTTGCAGCAAATCCTATGGGAAATTAAGTTTTTCTCATGACTTCTTTTATGGCATCACTTTTTTGCTCCATTAATAACCAAGAGAGGGCACTCATAATAATCTGGTCTTCATTTTTGTTTGATTCAATGAAAATTTTTAGTGCATGATTGGATTCATGAATGTCACTACACATTTTGACTATTTTTTATTTTTCACACCTTTCATTCAATATTTTGTAGAATGTCTCTATTATATTCTTTTCAATATGCATAATATCAAACAAATGCATGATTTGTAGGTTCTCATAGTAGGGAAACCCACTAAATTGTTTGGGATAACATTTTAGTTCCTTTGGGAAGGTGCCTAGTAATGCCTTGACAACCTTCATGAACACCTTTTACATAGTTAGAAAATAAAACACAATAGAAATATATAAATTCCAAACATAAGCTATTACATGGAATGACATTACCTCAATGAATAATTCTATTATTATCCAACTTCCATAGGTGAGGTGTCATTATTTGTAGCTTTGATGTAGTCTCTTCTTTCCCATTGAAAATATGTTTTTGAGTAGTTCAATACTTATGAATTTTGTGGAGGAAGTGCCTATACTCATCAACACTTGTTTTCTAAAATTTTTGAATGATGAGATTTCATCTTTGAACCACAAATTGGACATTCAAATTTTCCCTTTGTTTGAAGACTTACAAGATAATGATGAAACTAGATTAAATATGTTAATTTTAATAATTAGAACTATCATGTGCAACTTGAATTCACCATAACATACCAAAAACATGTGTCATCCCTAGGGCATCATGTGTTGTCCATACAAGAATTGCATG
Source organism: Cupressus sempervirens (assembly GCA_028749045.1). Classification (NCBI taxonomy): domain Eukaryota; kingdom Viridiplantae; phylum Streptophyta; class Pinopsida; order Cupressales; family Cupressaceae; genus Cupressus; species Cupressus sempervirens. The sequence continues at coordinate 350,080,264 of CM053785.1, forward strand.
GAATTGAAATTGTCTTTTTCCCATTGGTCTAGAGATGTCATATAGTGACACCATTCTATAACTCCACCAACTTGTTGATAAGAGGCTCAATATATACATTCATATATTTAACTTGATACTTAGCTAGTTGAATGAACAACAATAATATTATATAATTATTGTAACCATTTTTCTACAAGACTTATAATTACATGTAGATAAATATTAAATGATAAAATATTTGGAACAATCATTGCCAACATAATATGATCCCTCTTTATGGGCATCCATGGAGGAAGGTTATTGTTGATAACAAAAATATGCCACACTGAGTATCAGATCTCAGCTCTCCAAATGGATTGACACCATTAGCTACTAATGAAAATATGAGATTTCAAGGTTCTTCTTTAAAGTGCAACCAATTTTCCTCTATGTCCATAAATGTTGAACCGACTTCATGCATTCGAATAATTATGTCATCTTGGTTTCTATTGTGTGCATGGTAATCCATAAATTATGCCAAGCTATTGCACCTAAAAAATCATTGTAAATGAGGAATAATGAGGATGTAACGAAGAACCTTGTGAAACACAATTTTTGTTATTTGATTTGGTCAATATCTAATCATATCATATCACATCTAGGGAATTTTGTTGAAAATTCATGTTCTTTGTGGTAAATAATATGACCATTGGGACAATAATCTATTTCTTGATACTTCATTCCAATATCTTTCATAGGGGAACATAATTTTTAGTATGAGCGAAGGAGAATATTTGATGGTGGTAACAAAAACTCGTCTACCAATCAACAACAAAAAGTATAAGTTGTTAATATAAACAATATTAATGGTACATGTTTTACTCTTTATTGAAAATAATGACATATATGAAAAACCTTATCATACATGACATTGTTATGTTGGATAAACCATTCATAACCTTCAAAATCACCAACAACAATACAACAGAGAGAAGAGTTGATTGAGAGCCTTTGTAAAGGGTCATGTTTTCCATCTCAAGTAGAGATATGTTATGGATGATATAAACATCATCATGATTATCATCATAATCAGTTTAGTCAGTACCTAATGTGTCATGGATCAATGTATTTTTACCATAAGCTTCAAATTTATTCTGTGATGCATGATCGTCAACTTCCATGGAATCATGTTCTTTAGCTTCAATATTTGCACCTCCATGTTCCTCCACTTCCAAAACAACATTTTCCAGGATGTGGTGGTCCATATCATATATTATCATGGGGAGATCAACCTATATAAAAATGATGAACATAAACAAACCATGATCATGATCTCATCATCAAATAATTTCATATGTATATTAATTATAAAAACAATATAATGAACAACTTACCAATGGATGATATTCGAACCCCCCTTCAATGTGACCATTGTACCTACAATGCATCTTAGCCATTTTTATTAGGAGTCTTTTAGTGTTTAAGCCCTTACACATTTTACTCGGACAATAACATTTCCATTGCCTTTTATTTGAAAGTTAGACACCTATCTAGTTATTGTCTCCCTATTTTGATCTCTAATTCAATTTTATTGTTTGACATGATCCTTCTTCACAAGAATATATTATGCTTGTACCCTTATTGAGATGGTTGTATTTTCTAGATCTATAATTGTAACCATTTCACCATACACAATAAAATTAGAGAAAGAATCTTAAAAATGAACAACAAATTTTATAATACACCAAATTTAAGTTTGACATCTACTAAGATGAAAAGCCTTTAACTGGAATTAGCCCCTTTTTAATCTCAAAACATATAAATGTCCAACTTGAACTAACTTAGTATATTTTCATACAATATTAAGTTTATGGTGGTCCATAGTTATATGTAGACATTTGTGTGATTGATTAATTGATAATCCAATACAAATTAAGAGATATTTGGCTAGCCAGAACCATTTGTATGTAAGGTTCATGGTCAATAAAAACCACTCACAGTTGAGCATTTGAGACATGTGGCCTAATCCTAACATGAACAAGGCGATAATGATTTTAAAAAGTGACTAATATGAAAAATATGAAATGTAATTAGTAATAGAGTGGTGGGAACCAAGATGAACTGATATGTATTTGCATCATGTTTCTTCATTCTCTTTACAAAGTATATAAATATTTCCCTCATTAGAGCAGGGGAATACAATAGGGAAGATAGTAATTGATAGCTTAGGAAGGAATGCTAGATGGTGGGAGGAATATAGGATGAGGAAAAGAAAGAGTAACCATAATTGCAATTAAAAAAAATAAAATAACAGTGATCTATTGAACAAGAGACTACATCAATAAATTATATTAGTGATCAAAGAATACGATGCATAATTATAATATTTGGTGGAGACCAACAAAGGGATTTGAAACCATTGTAGATACTCATAGGGTGTATTGTTAATTGAATCATATTGATGGAATGCAACATTCTCAGCCTACTTACCATCCAATAAAGGAATCACATAAAGGAAGGGATAGAAATTAGAATACAGTTTCATCCATAGCCTTCCATTTGTAGCAAAAGGAAAAATAGAACAATCAACTCATAATCACATGACAGTCATAAGACAAGGAGCACATAGCTATGATAGTGAATAAAAAACACAACTATTTTAGAGAAAATAAATAATATTGGATCCCAACACCTAGCAACATGAAAAATTAGTCTACCCCTCTTAGCCATGGAATACACATCAACATGTACCATTGTCAAAATATTTGACCTACATAAGAACCATTAGTAGTATGTGATTGTAGATCATAGCAAAAGTATAAAGAGACCATTTGAGAGCAACAAAAGGAAGAAAAGACTGATAAGAAAGGAAAGAGTGAAATAGGATATTATCAAAATAGAATATATGTTACAAATGACAATGATGGTGATCTAATGATTTTTCTTACTGCTCACGTGAGGAAAGAATACAATTTGCTAAGGAGTTAATGCTAACTCAATATTGAAGGATTTAGATTATAATCATATTAAGGTCAAAGAGTGATCCCTTAAATCAATATATCAATCAAGTGCTAAGACAAATGGTAATGGTCAAGGATGCCCATTAATAATTGAGTATGGATGGAACCAATGAGTTAACATACCCCAAGAAGAGTATGAAAACTCCTTCTAAAAGTCCTTTATAAATGCCTATGGGGCTGACCTACATAAAAAAAATAAAAAAATTTGTCATTCAGATAAAAATATTAAAACATTCAATATTAAATCAATTCAAATGACAATGTTAATTGCTATACATGATTTTCAACATTTTTCTAATACATATTAGAGGGTTAGTAATCAGGACATATAATATGTTACAAACCTTAGAAGATATCAATGGAGGAAATATGTGTACTAGGTAGTGAGACCCTTCCTTCTCCACTAAAAAAGTTCACTGTAGAGACATAGATCACAAGGACACATCAAGATACAAAATATATATTAACTCCTAAATCCAAAATGAATGATTGAATTGATGTATCGAGATCTTAGATTGACACAATTTTGAGATGATCATATGTGTTGTAAATCTAAGGTAGGCAAGGTTACTGAGAGTGGAGGGGTGAATTAGGAGCTAATAAAACTTTATCTTATTTCACCAATTAATCCTTCATATAATATTCTAATCTAATTGCATGCATAAAAGAATGAAAATAGTAAAATATTCATAACACTTTGACATAAGACATGGTGACCCAGAAACCTTCCAAATAAAAAGTAAAACTGGGGTGGGAATGATACCCACAAGCTTTAGTACTGCACTATAAAGTTGGCATATTAAGGTTTACAATTGATCACTTCTGGTGATCTATCTTGTCAGGAGCAATAAGGATTGTGAGGTCCACCTTGTGAAAGGATTTACAAAACATACAATAAGGTATGCACTCGGTAAAGAGATTTAGAAAAAGATAGTTAAGTCTACCCTATTAAAGGATTTAACTAATACACCTATTAGGATGAACCAATGGTTAATCTCTAATCTATAACTTTGATTTGCTGGTTGAGCTTCCTTGTAATGTGATGATCACCTTGCTATGATAGATAAGTCTTTGTTGTACCATATACTTCTTGTAGCCCTTAATTCACACTTCTGCTCATTATATATTCTTTACATTCACACTTTTGGATATGATACAATGCATTGCATATATACCAATCCAAACCATAACTTACTAAAGTTGGCTACAATACCAGTTTCATCATAATCCACAAAGTCATCCCAACTACTATAAATTGGGTTTAAGAACAAACTTGGTGAAGTTCTAACACTCGACAACCATTGTCAACACTCAACATCTTCTGGCACTTGGTTAAAGTAGAGGCTTGGTCCATATTAATCACTTCCAAGTAGTAAGAACTTAGTTTTCTTTGGTGACTCAGTAAACATTGAGAAAGTTGACATATATTGAATCACTCGGTTGACACTCCATGGCTCGATCAACACTAGATTCACATGGTTAACTCTGTGATCTTGGTAGATGTTGTAGAACATGGTTAACACTAGAGACTTGGTTAACACTACATAACTCGATTAACACTAGAGTTTCCATCACTTCCATTGAATAGCTCGGTAGATACTGTTATGCTTGACGTGAACAATACATAGACTCTAAAACTTGGTAGCAACTTTGAAACTCGGTAGCAATTGCATTTTGACTGCTTGGCTTGGTAGCAACTGGAGCACTTAGTTAATATTGTTGAATGAATGATAAACTTGGTAGCAATGTAACCAATTTGTGAAGTGTAAGTCACTAATATACAAATTGACCTTAATGTCAATAATCTCCCCCTTTGGCATTAGTGAAAAAACACTTATCAACCAAAAATTGAATAAGTGAAAACATTCCTTTATCATCATTCTATGTCTTTAACTCGGTAACATACTCTATCTTTCTAATTTTTTAAAATTGCTTTTGTAAAGATGTTTTTTGCTTATCTGTACATGAATATGTAATATACTATACTACTCCCCCATACATATATCTCTCCTATATACATACATCTGGAGTATAGTATCCTTCTCCCTCTTTTTTCAATAATCTTCTTTAAACATATATACATTCATTTCATACTACACTTCTCCCCCTTTTTAACATACATGCCAAAGGTGTATACTATCTATATGTTAGTAACAAAATGTGACAAGAATTCAGAAAATACCTTCAGAATTAGTACTATTTTCTTGTCCCAATTCTCTTGTAACACCTTACTTGAATGCAATGTAATCTTAACTTCTGCTGATAATTCCATCATGTGATCAACTATGGATAAGTTGTTATCATGGATGAGTGTTTTAGAATGTGCAATGTGTTTCTACAATGCATCCATGTTTGGAAGAATCATGCCCTGGATTTTTGCAAGTGTGGCCCTAATCTTGGCGTCTTCCCTTAATAATTCTACCTGCAATTTTTTCAGATATCTGATCTTTGAATAATGTGCAGAACTATGACTTGGGTCAAGTGACAATTGGTGTGCACTTGCCTTCACATCTCCATCTATCTTAGACAATTTGTCCTTGATTCCTTGATTGAAGATAGATGTTTCATTCAACTTACTAATCAAGAATAGGTTGAGTACTATCACCCTCAATATTTAGAGCATCAAAAAATATGCTCTTTATGTCTTCAAAAAATTGGTTTTCTTTCTTCTTCTCTTCTCTAAGCTTTTACTGCTTAGCTCTCTTCTTCAGTAGTTCACCCATGATATTCATTTGATTAGGGGTGAAGGTAGATATATCCCAATTTGGAATAAATATATACTCATCTAGATCAATTTCCTCTTCTTTACCCTTTTCTTTCAGAATAGTGGAAACAATTTGTTTTCCCTTATCTAAGATTTTAGTACTCAGTTGATACTTGTTCTCAACTATCATTGTACTAGCTATAGATACATTTGGAATGTAAACAATTGTAGAAACTAATGGGCTAGCAAAAAATGTAGAAATGGTACTACTAATAGGAATACCTTGTTGCTACATGGTCAAGCCTAATCATGGAGGAATTTTTAGCTCGGTAAATGAAGTGTTGGTCACTTCTATCAATGTAGCACTTAGCTGAACATGTCCAGAGCTTGGTTGGGTGCTTGGTGTAGCAGTGGTATCCACAACCAACTTAGTAGAAGCTTTCTTAGAGCTAGATTGCACTAAGGCTTTTTTCAAAGAATGAGGAAATGAAGTCATTACTACTACTACAATTTTTTGTGCATCAGTTTTCTCAATGCTTTGAATCTTTGAAAGGCTTCCTTTGCTAGCTTCTTGTTCTTCCTCTTCATCATCCAAATTGATATCATCAATCTCATCATCTTTTATTTCTACATCGTCTTCCCCATCTTCACCTTCCTTGTCATCAACATGAACAACAAAATTAGTGGGTTGATGCAACTAGTAGATGTTCTTCCATGTAGTAGTGGCTGACTTTACCATAGATTCAATGTCTTTCATTAGCACAAGACATGTATTGAACTTGGGTGTAAGCTTCTTTTCATTCTTCTTCAATGCTTCTTTCACCTCTGAATTGCTGAGACTTAGCTGTCTTAGGGTCTATTCACTGATATCCCTGGAAATTTTCATTGCACTATCCCATTGTAGCTTAATTTCCTTCAGTAGGGCATCCAAAACTTGCTGAGTGATCTCATCTGGTGAATACTTCCATTTGGCCAACTTTGATAGAAGAATATCTTCAATTTTATTCTTCTCCTCAAGGTTCCTAGTTTTATATGTTAGTGACTTGAAACTGTTCATACTAGAACCTTCTTCTAATCTTTTTAGCTTGTCCTAAAGAGTGGGAGTTGACTTCTAAAAGATAATTTTCTCATCTTTTTCTTCTTCTCCCATCTTCAATTTTCTTTTGGTCTTGGCTGACCTTCTTGTGAATACAACATGGGAGGATTTGGTAGGTTTGGTTATGCTAATCTTTCCCTTCTTCTTGGGAAGCTCTTCCTTCTCAGACTTAGATTCATTTGCCTCATCCTCTTCATCAATCATCTCCTATGTCATCTCCCTTTTCTTCTATTAGAATGAGAGTAGAACTTGTTTTCTTTGTTCCTTTCAGTAGCTTTGCTACTCTTTTCCTTCCTTTGTTTATTTCTTGAGGAAGCTTAATCTCAATCTCAATTCTTTCCTTTGCCTCATCATATGTTCCAAAGTATGTGGCTTTAGGATCCACAGGCTCATTCAGAAGAGCCTCTATGATATCCTTGGTGTCATCAATGTTAACCTCATACTCTAGAGGCTTAATCCATGCCACTCTAGGTCTAACTGCCTAAATGCATACTTTGTCACAATTTACCATGAAACATATATCATCCTTGTAATCTTCTACAAGCTTCTTAGTGATCCTAAATCTATTATTCATCTTCTCTTTGAATGTTTCAAAGTAGTTATCCATGTTGCTATCAAAATTTTCACCTATCTCTTCTATATACTCATTTATTTAATATAGTACAAGAATATCTTTCCTCCATACTACTATACCTTTGGAAGGAAAAACTTTTTGAATAAAGAAGAATAAACATGTCAAAAGAGATCCAAAATTACATGGATTATTCTTTGATCCTCTAATTCTCTCCATGTTTTTTTTGAATTGATTCAATAACAACTCAGCAAGGTCGAAGGCCATGTTGTTCTTCACCACCTTGAGAGCTAGGTCAACTACCTCACATGGCACACTGTTAAGTCTACTAGAGCTATAGATCTTGTGTATAATCACATGAATACTGAACCTTAGCTCCATGTTAGTGATTCCACTTATCTTTATTCCTCTTTCATCCCACTCAAAAAAGAGTCCTCTTGACCAGTTCAACCCGACCTAGGGTTTTGGTTGTTTTATCTTTTTTCAATATTGGCAATCTTGTGATTCTCTAAATCATTTTCTTTGTGATCTAAATGCATTTATCTAACCATAATTTCCCATTGTGAACATGACTTAAGATAAGTCTAATCCATTTTTTTTGAAAGTCTCTTGACATATGTGAGATATATGTTAATCCTTTGGCTTCCAAATGTTGGTGCTTAGGTTTCAACACACCATCCACACATAATTCATTCAATGCTTCATTCATTTCAAGGGTTCTGAGTTCTTGAATGGAACAGTGGAAAAATGAACAGATATCATGCACAAGCAATACCTTAGGTGGAATTTGCAATTTTGCACCAGCTGGGTCGAGCACTTCTAAAATTAGAGGACTCAACTTGAATATAGGAAACTCGTAATCCTCTCCATGGACTAACATTTATGATCCTTTCTTGGTTTTTCTACTTGAAGATTTGATGCTTGGTAGGGTTTTTGAAAACTTGAAAATTCTTTAATAGAAAATAATTAATTCCTTTGGAGGCTCTAAATTCACTCTTCACAAATAGCTCTTGAAATTCATGGTGAAATAATGCATTTGATTTCTTCCTTTTTATGAATTTCATCTTTAAAATCACCATTAATGCTTGGTATGTATACTCACTCGATGACAAGTTGTCCTCCACTCACTTTTACCTTTAATGCATGGGAGACATTCATATCTCGGTAGACCTTCCATCACTTGGTTGAGTCACAACAACTTGGTGTCTTCATTCAATGTTCTAGTGTATCCTGACCTTGCTTGGTAGGGTCTTCTGACCTGACCTAGATCGGTAAGTTCTTGAACTTCTACAGTCACACAGTGGTCCTTATGCATCTTGAAGGCTGATATGGATTTTTTCTTCTTGTTACCTAGAACTGATGAGGGATGTCTACTTCTAAATCTCAATTCTAGTTATTCCCATAGGGAATTAAGTTGAAATTCTTGAGTCATCCAATTCACTGACTTGGGTGTTATTCACTTCATGACTTGGACTTACATTCTCAAGAGATTTTGGTATCCATTTCTACCTCATTTTATTACTGATATTGTCAGCTTTGTCTTTCTTGTCATCTTCAATTCTTCCTATGTTCATATAGTTCTTGGCAAGATGACCAAGTTCTATACAAATAAAACATCTTCTAGTGGTATCTCTTTTCCTCATATGATGTTTCACACAGTTTTCTCCAATGTGCCCAAATTCTCCATAGTAGTGTCATCTACACCATGCATTGTAGTCCCATCAAAATATTGCTTTCATAATCTATTCTATTGGATTCAATTTCTTGGTCTTGCATTTAGAAGATTTGTTTCCTTGTTTATTGCAACTATAGTACTTTCCTTCAAACTTAGATTTCTCCTTGCATTCCCTTGCTCTATGCCTATGCTTATTATGATTGTAACACTTTTCATTGAATTTTGGTTTGCCATTGCTCTAATATCTGTTTGATGTATGAACTATCTTACCACAATGATTGCAAGTAGATCTTTTGTTCTTTTGAGCTCCTTGCTTGGATGATTCACCTTCTTCTATATAGCCTAATCTTGCTTTGCCTTTGTGTCTATACTAATTTTTCTCATTTAACTAATTCATGCTTTCTTGAGATTTCATCAACCTCTCATTGATTTGTTTTTCAGTGTTGAGATCATTTTGCAGTCTTTCATTCTCTGATTTTAGATTCATGAGTTCTTCATTTGCACTAGTGAGTTGATCAATACAATCTACTTGTTGAAGGCATAATAGATTGATTTCATTGTTTTGTTCTTCTATCTCTTCTTTGGCTTTGTCCTTTTGTTCCATGACTTCACATAATCTGATTGATTAAATTTCTTGCTCTCTTTTCAACTTTCTAACTTCTTATTGAAGAGTAAGATTCTTCTCAAGGAGATCTTTGATTGTTGCACCAACTTTATCTAAATTTCTTTCTGGACATAGGTCTTCAATTCCTTCTTTGATATAGAGATTTTCATTCAATTGTGATGCCAGTTCCTTTCTTCTTTATAGAGATTGAGAGAGACGCTCCTTTGTTTTTTTGAGATTTCCAATAGCCAATTCCAAATACAACTTATCATTCTAAGTAGCCTTTTCTAGCTTGTGTACCTCAACCATTGCCTCTAATATATTCTCAAGCTATTAAACTTCATCTGTGACAACCAAAATGCTCTGATACCAATTGTTAGAAATATAAGGTAGGCAAGGTTATTGAGAGGGGAGGGGTGTATTAGGAACCAATAAAATCTTTATTTTATTTAACTAATTAATCCTTTATATAATATTCTGATCTAATTGCATGCATGAAAGAATGAAAGTAATAAAACATTCATTACACTTTGACACAAGATATGGTGACCCAGAAACCTTCCAAATAGAAAGTAAAACTAGGGTGTGGATGATACCTATAAGCTTTAGTACTGCAATATATAGTTGGCCTGTTAAGGCTTGCAATTGATCACTTCTGTTGATCTATCTTATTAGGAGCAATAAGGAATGCTAGGTCCATCTTATGAAAGGATTTATAAAAGATACAATGAAGTATGCACACGGTAAAGAGATTTAGCAAAAGATTGTTAAGTCTACCCTGTTAAAGGATTTAACTGATACACTTGTTAGGATGAACTAGTAGCTAATTTATGATCTTCAACTCTGCTTTGCATGTTGAGATTCCTTGTAATGTGATGATCACCTTGTTGTGATAGATAAGTCTCTGCTATACCATATACTACTTATAGCCCTTAAATCACACTTCTTCTCATTATATATTCTTTACATTCACACTTTTGGAAACAATACAATACATTACATATATACCAATCCAAACCATAACTTATTGGAGTTAGCCTCTTAATCTTGATCATCCAATATTCTTTATAAGGTAGAGCCCTCTCCTCATTTTACATACACACACTCTATGCTATTGTTATGTTGCAGGTTTGGAGAGCAATTTTTGAAGGAGTTTGAATACTAAAGTTTTTTGTGGAGAACTTATATCTTCTTGTCTCCTTCTCTCATGCATCCATGGCTTCCATCATCATGATCCATCTTTGCATTTTCATATTAGCTTAGATCTTGCTTTCAAAGATTAGATCTTGCATTGATAGATTAGATTTTGGATTGTTAGCTTAGATCTTGCATTTTTTTGCATTATTATCATATAGATTAGTTTTCATCTCCATTTGCATGCATATTGGATCTTTGAATCTCTCATTTTATGGTGTACTTGCATGGGCACAAACTCGGTCAAAACTGAGGGCCTCCATTACAAACCCTTGCACTCCATGAATAGAGAGCCATGAGCCACCATTCAAGACCTCATTCTTGAACAATATTGGATATAATGACTCATAGAAGTGTGCAAGCATACATTTTTGGCACCCACCATGGGGCAACCCACAATTACTTTATGGTTTTGGAGATTTTTAGATCTAACCCCTTGTACGGATTTGTTTGGAGATGAAAATCCTTAGATCTTAAAGATTTGATCATATCTCCCAAACGGCTAGGTATTTTGATCTAATTTTTTTTTCAAAGTGGCGACATATCAAACAAGCTTCAGTCCAATTTTTAGATTTTCCTGAGGTATTTTTTATTTTTTTATAATTTTTTCTTGATTTTTCCTTAAAAGCTATTTTAGGGCACAAATTATCACATTTTTTATAAACATTTGACTTTTTGGAAATTTCTTTAAATTATAAATAGGGTTGGTTCTTTGTGTTTTGATTTTAGAGATCATATTGAGGCTCAATAATTCAATTTGCAAAAACTGGTCTATTTTGACAAAATGGCTCTATAGGGCACAAATGAAAATATATTTTCAAAATTCTACCACTTTTGGAAAGCTCTCTGATTTTTGATAGGGGTCTCTATTCTAAATTTAGAGTTTTGGATCCAAATTCATAGCATATAGGTCCAATCTTGTTGACTAGGTTAAAAATCATGATTAAATTGCACTTTATTTATACAAATTCCAATGCATGATATGAGTTGTCATTTTTCATGGAATCAAATACTTCAATATATTTTCATGTGAATTTTCCTATTTATTCATGATTTCATACACTTGATTGAAGTTTGTGAAGGTAACTTGGAGGTCTAAAGAGCAAAAACTGGAAAAATTTGGAAAGCATGAAATCAAGGTGCACACATTCCAAACCTTCTCATTTGAATTATAAGAAGTGATCATTGTGTTCTTTTTCATTGTGCAATAATTTTATTTCTTTTGTCAAATTTTTTGATGTGTCTTCCCAACATTGAAAAAAGGGCTTAAAATGAATCATTCACATTTGGATTTGAGCTTAAAATAAGAAACCCCTTTTGTCTTTTAATCCCCAAGATTTTCTTATTGATGTTTTCTTCTTGCATCCTTATTGAAGAGTTTGAGGGGAACCTAAATAATGAATCTTGGTTTTTTGTTTTTAGGGGGCCTTCTTTGAGAAGTGATCACTCTAGGGGATGACCTCAACTCCCATGTTTAGGCAGATTATAAATAGCGTGACTTGAATCTAAAGACAAGTCTCTTGAAAGTATCAATATTGTCAATCTTGGCTAAGCCCCAAAGAGCTTTATATCTTTGGGAAGTGAAAGTGGAGATTGGGTTACCATTTCCTCCTGGCTATTTGGTAGTATTCTATTTCATTTACAGATTTGTCCCTCACGTACCTTGCATATATCGAGGACATCCCCTAGTTGAGCTTATACATCTTTATAGAAACCTAAACAGGTTGTTGGTGTGTTTGATGTGCTTAAATGTTTAAAACCTTCCTCACTTTGAACAAAAGGGGACACATCCATCAAATTAAGCCTTAAGGATTATTTCCTTTTATATGCTTTCAAAACCACTATGGGCTTCAAACCTTGTGCTACCAAACCTCAATCAAGTCTAGATGATTATGAGTTCTTCTCTGCCATTAAAAAATATCTAGACTTACTTGCTAGTTTCTCTTTTTCAAGGTCTACATCTTCTACTCCAAGACATCAATTGTCTTCATCTTATAGATCCAAAGACCTCTTGAGAGAGAAAGTGAGTAATAAATCCTTTGAGAATATGTTAATATTTCATGATGGGCCTATCTTTGATCAAGGCGAGAATGACAAAAATGGTCATAGATATACTTTTGAGAGAACTTTTACTCCTTTGGGATTTTCATATGACATGGTGCTTGAGACCTTAGTTTCAAAAAAGATCATTACTTTACCAGACAAATTTTCTACACCTTATGAACTTGACGTAAAACCTTATTGGTGGAGAGATGATCATTATTGTGGCTACCATACATGCAAAGGTCATAAAACTGAAGATTGTATTGCATTTAAACGTATAATTCAAGATCTTATTGATGATAGAATCACTGATGTTGAAATTCCTAAAGACCTATGTAACGAAGATGCTTCTCTTGAGCAAGATCATGTTGATGAACCTATGTCTAGTGATGGTTCCCTTGATACCTCCATTTCTTCCAATACTTATACATCTCCCAAAGCTTCAAAGCTATCCAACATTATTCCATCAACCAAAGGTCCTAATACTTTTCATGCAGTTCCCTATAGTTATCCTTAAGGGCTACCTCTTAAAGAAACTCAAGCTAATCTACACTTGGCTGAAAACCCTTTTCATGCTTCTAAGACTAAACATCCTCAACCTTCACATGACACTATGTCTACTATGCCCACTTTAGCTAGTCCTTCATTACCCCTTCAAAATCCTATCATGCAAACCTCATAAACTCCCTTGTCCTTAGAAGTGGATCCATGTCAAGAGGACTCTCAAAAAGATAAAAATAAAAATGTCAAGAAAGATCAAGATGTCACCCCTCCATATCTTATGTCTTATCCACCTCCTAAGTATGATGAAGACACTACTTCCACTATTTCCCTTGAGCTTACTTAAAATTGTGAACAAAGTTCTATTCCTATTTTATCCAAAGTAACTTGTCAAGACCAAAGAATCCCTTTTTGTTCTACTTCTCCATATTCACTTCAAAACTATGCTCAAGCTTCAAATACTCCTATTAGAGGTGTTTCTCCTATTAAATATACTCATGAGTCTAGTGATGGCCTTGGTCACATTGCTCACTCTAAAGATGCTGATATCCCTATTCACTATCCCTTCACATCTCCAAAATCTATCCTTGGTCCTTATCCGTCAAAGATAAAGCCTTCAAACCTTCCATATATATTGGGACCTTATGTTCCTCCATATCCTACTTTCACTCCTATGTCATCTCGTAGCTCTCCTATCATACGTTGAGATCAACAAAGACACTCATCCTTGATGAATTGTCATTCCTCTATCCATATGAACTAGTCATATAATCATCATTCATCCACAAATCCCAAGTCTTTTGGAAGCAATTTGGATGATCAATTTAAAAACAAACATAAGAATCCATTGAAAAATGAATATCACTATGTCCCATCTAATTGACATGTGAATGAAAGGAAAGAACATTTATTTAAGAGACCACAAAGGTCTACTACCCAAAGAGCTAAATCAAAGAAAATATGGGTTCCTAAATCTATCATTGAAGAAATGTGTTCTAAAGCATCCAAAGGAAAAGAAAAATCTAAAGCTATATGGATTCCCAAGTCTCTTTTGAAAGACTTGAATATTGAAAATACTTCAAAGTTGGCATTCAAGCTTCCAAAGGCTTCTACTCCATCTTCTTCCAAAAATATTCATAAGAAGCTTCCAAAGACTTCCACTCCATCTCCTTCCAAAATTCTCTTACTTCCTCATACATCTAAACCTGAAACTATTTCCTCCATGATTACTCCATCATTTCACAACCCTTCAAGTTGTGTGTTGATGTTGATCTTGCCTACCTTCTCACCCACCCTTATGCAATATTTTCAAGCCTACACTTACTTGCTATCCATATTTCGTCTATCTTTCCAAAGCATAAAACCTTGTCCTCCATATACATTATCTACCATCTCCTTTCCATCACCCTATTAACATCTTTGAGTATACTTATGTATGGTGTTGGCTTATCATGACTCATCTTTCCTATAGGAGCACTATTTAAATTTAAAAAAGCTTGATTTCTTCCCCAAAAAAGAAAGAAAGAAAGAAAAATAAAAATTTACCTTGGTGAAAACCTGGTAATTAGGCACTTTAGTAGAAAAAGTAAAAAGAAATAAGTTTTTCCTATGGTGAAAACCACTCCCTTGTGGCACCTTAGATAAGTACAATGATGAAAAACTAGCAAATAGGCATCATGTGTAGGAATTCCCTAATCCATCTATCTCATATTTCCTCTTTGATCTTGACAATGTTGAGCTATCCTTGTGTATTGGCTATATTATTTGTGAGCTTGCTTATTATGTTTTTTCATTCACTCATAGCCTACATATTTACCTTTATTCTTATTTCTTTAGCCTACCTCTATCCTATCCATTTGACCCCTTGGTCTTGATCACACAATGAGAAACATGGTGCTTAGGCCTCTTAACATGCCTAATTTTATTGGACTACATGCTTTCATGCTATCTTAGTTATTAGTTTCCACTGGTTATCCCACATGTTATCTCCTTTCATGACTTTCTTTTGTTGTCCAACACATGCTTTATATGGTTATCTTTCCCTAGCTTGGGTACTCTTGAGTTAGTCATTGAAGATCATTTTCACTTGCTTCATACACTCCTTGCTTATACGTCATATCCACTAGCTTGTTGCTCCATCATGTCCTCTACCTTGCTAGACATTGGGACTAAATGATGCGCTCTTGCTTGGGAGTGATGCTCATTCTATCTGGGGGCATCTGTGCACATATTTATTAATTCTGAAAAAATCCAAAAGAATGATATATTTCAAAAATCCAAAAAAATAATATACTATCCAAATTCTAAAAATTGGAAAATGTCCTAAAAAAAAGATCATCTTAGTGAAAACCTAGCAATAGATGCTTTGATTTATCTACAAAAAAAAATTGTATAATCCAAAAATAAAATAAAAATCAAAAAATTCAAAAATTAAAAAACAAATAGAAAAAGTGCCTTGGTGGAAACCTTGAAACAGGTGCCCTGGTAGCAAAAATACAAATTTTTTAATAAAAAGTCCTGATTTAAAAAAATAAAAATCCAAGTGGTGAAAACTTGGAAACAAACACTACTTGAGGCCTTTGCAGCCCTATTTCTTAGCATGCATCCTCAACACTTAGCCTTTCTCCATCAAGCCTTTTCCTTGTTGCCTTGGTTTGGAATTGGGCTTTGTGTAGGGGGCATAACTGTGTTAGCTTCGGTCTCTTGGATGCTTTAGTCATTAGGACACCTCACAAATGGTGTTTTTCAACACCACCCTAATTGTATTTTTCAATACAACCCCTGACATCGAGTTTTTTTCAACACTTATTGATTTGGTCTTACCCAATTTTGTCATATAATCTTACCCGCTTGCAAGCATTTGATCCTTATCCTCAGAACTTGATATCAGTTAACACACTTACATTTTTAAACACAAATACTTAATGCTTGACTTATGTCATGATCTTTTCTTTGTGTGCTAACTGTTATTGATTTTTGTTGAGTGTCCTTGTCTAATAAGTCTCTCCAAGATGCATAGCTAGAGGACTTGGGGCATGAGACATGTTTTATTTATTTTCTGCTTGTGGGTGTGGTCTTGAAACTTTAGAGTGTCTCTTGTTGTCCCCTTGAAACACTTAGGAGATTTGAGGCATCATCCTTGACTATTTTTGCACAATCATTCTTTTGGTCATCTTGGCATCTATGCCTTGATGTGAGCATGATTTTGCTACATTAAATTGGGTGAGCTAACATCACAGTCATCTTGACATTTATGTCTTTGATGCTTATGTTAGAATCTTTCCACATTTCAATCTAATATAAATCACATTCATATCTTCATAGTTGCACTTATGACTAGTGATGATTGTGTGATTTTTTGATGTATGTTAATAATAGACCAATGAGGAAAATAAGTTCTTTTACATTCTCTAATAAATGATGAACACAAAATCCTATGTTACAATTGTTCTATTGTAAGTACACCTTTGCATTTTCATGTAGCTTGCATTATTAGACTTCATGTTAGTTTGCATTTTTATGTTGCATTATGAGTTTGAGAGGGTTTTCTCTTCATCTTTCTTGTGGACTTTTGATCAACTGTGGTCACATTTTGATCTTCATTTCCTTATCTTCTTTCATGATCTCAATCAAAATTCCTATCTTAAACTGTTGATTGATTTTGGGGCATTGTCTTTTCTTCTTTCTATTTCTTTCCATATCTTCCAAATTTCTACCTTCCATTCACTTTTACCCCACTTCTTTTCTTCTAATTCACCTTTCGGGCATAATATTTCATGCTTGATGATCTACCTTGGTTCTGTGATTCTTATCTCCTTCATCTTACATCAAGAACCTTATCTTTAGTTTGATTTGATCAATTTGATCAATTTACTATTTCTCTGCTATCTCATTTTGATTTCAATCATGAGGGGGTAGTACTTAACAAACTTCAATCCTTGATTCAATTTTATAAATTTTATCCTCGACTTTTTCAAGTCAAAATTTATTTGTATTCTTTGTCCTAATGTGTTCCTGAATTGATCACACATTAGTCAAAGAGGGGAAAATGTATGCACCCTAAAATGGTCACCCAAACTATGGGCCCCCATTTATTCAATTTATCAATTTCATGAATCAAATGGCTTGCAATATGTTATTAAATCAACTCAAATCAATTTTCTTGCTCAAATTTGATTATTTCAATATTTTCTAAGGTTGATCATTTTATCCTAAGTCTTATTTAATTAAAAAAAAATCTCCCTTTTAATTAAATAAAATAAGTCCCCATTTAATTAAAAGAAAACCTCTCTTTTAATTAAATAATTCATCCATATTTAATTAATTAAGAGAAAAACCCCTTTTTTAATTAAATTAAATATTTCATATTTAATTAAAATAACTTGCTCCCTTTTAATTAAATAAATCCCCACTTAAAGAGGAAATAAAATAATTAAAAATTGAAAATTCCTCTACCCTTAGATGCACATATTTCTAAGTGGGATTATGTTTAATTATTTTTCTATATTCTCATTGGTGGATCTTTATTTCACATGGATCATTCTTTCTTCACCCTTGATTAAATCTTTTTGCCTCTTAATCTTGATCATCCAATCTTCTTTATAAGGGAGAGCCCTCTCCTCATTTTACATACACACACTCTATGCTATTGTTATGTTGCAGGTTTGGAGAGTGATTTTTGAAGGAGTTTGAATACTAAAGCTTTTTGTGGAGAACTTCTATCTTCTTATCTCATGCATCCGTGGCTTCCATCATCATGATCCATCTTTGCATTTTCATATTAGCTTAGATCTTGCTTTCATAGATTAGATCTTGCATTGATAGATTAGATCTTGCATTGTTAGATTAGATCTTGCATTTTTTTGCATTGTATCATATATATTAGTTTTCATCTCCATTTGCATGCATATTTAATCTTTGAATCTCTCACTTTATGATGTACTTGCAGGGGCACCAACTAGGTCAAAACTGAGGGCCTCCATTACAAATCCTTGAACTCCATGAATAGAGAGCTATAAGCCACCATTCTAGACCTCATTCTTGAGCAATCTTGGATATAATGACTCATTGAAGTGTGCTCGCATTTTAAGCATACAAGTAGCAATTGTATATTGATTTCTTGGCTTGGTAGCAAATGAGCACTTGGTTAACACTTCTGAATGATGGATAAGCTTGGTAGCCACTATAGAGCTCGGTAACAACATAACCAATTGACTAAGTGTAATTCATTAATAGAAAAATTGAACTTAATGTCAACACATATGAAATGAAATGAGCATTTCATGAGTAGAAATAAACTAAAATTACCTTATTCACATGAAGATAAACTTGTAGGCAAGGTCTCGATGAAGACAACATGTGTGATAGGTAGTAAATATATAGAATTACCTTATGACACTAAATGGTAATCACAAACACATAATCTAAGTGTTATAATTAAATGCATTTGGATATAATTTAACTAAAATTGAAAACATGGATTGAGATCAAACCTCAAGAAGAGTACAACATCTACTAATAGAATTCCTTTATGAATCACAAAAATACTTCACCTAATTATATCAATGTTTGAAATGGTCAATAATTCACGATCAAACAAAAAAAAAAAAGCTTGACCATCAGAGGAATGTTTTTTTTTTTTTTTTTTATGGTTATCAAATTTTAATTGCATATGGATATAGAAATCATAAAAACAAGACTTCATATCTTCTTAAGCTAGAAAACACATCTATTAAAGCATACATAATTGATCAACTATAAGAGTGCTACTAGACATGAAGTATTATAGAAAAAACATCAACATGTTATGAGGCATGTGACTAAGTGATCTAGTAAGGCATACCGTGAGTTTGAGAATAATAGAGCATAAAATCCAAACATCAAAAGACATGCATCAAATTCTAAAAGTATTAACCATTCACGTGGAGAAAATTGGGAATTACATTTACCATCAATACTTACATTATATTTTCTTATATTTGAGATGGTTTCTAGTGAATTCTAACATAAATTATTGGATCTCTTCATAGAGACCATGGTTTCACTTGAAACTTGGTTTATTTGAAAGCTAATTCTTGATAATAACTTCTTCAATCAAGTTCATGGTGAGATAATGAGTTAGATAGGTCAAAATAGATTGAAGAAAAATTTGAAAAGTGAAAAGTTTCTTAGATCAAATATTATGGGTTTATAAGGATTCATAGTCCACTTGGTATCAAAGTATCAAAGTTGATAAAGTCTTGCAATTTTTATACCTTCACTTTACTACTTAGGTCTCTAATGTAGGAGTACCAGGACATGGCAAAGAGACCATGGTAAACTAGGAACAATGGATGAAGCACCATGAATAAATTATGTAGATAAAGATGGAAATGGCCTTATCAGAACTTAAACATTGTAAAATGGGTCATTAGTACCCTTGGATGTAGTAAGATGCATTACTAATGCAAAGTTTTAGTAAGTTGTCTTATATGCAAAATTTGGCATAAGAGAGTAATAGTATGTGATTAAGGGTTTGGAGTTGAATAGTGTCACAAGATCATCATAAGGATTTTGTAAATAATATATTTATCAATAAAATTGATAAATTTTGTAATGTTGCCATACTTGATAACTTATTATCAGCTTGGCAACTTAAATTTGTTTCAAATCTAGCAAATACTTGTTAGCACGAAGATCTAGGTTTGGTTATGGGTAGCTTATCAAGTATAGAACATATTAGGAAATTTATAAAGGGAATATAATCATGATAAAAGAGAGAGGTGGCATGTATTTAGAGCTCTAATTGAAATAAAGTGAATGGAAAGAGTTCTTACTGCATTCTAATGATTTCTGCTTAGTGACAATTAACTTATTTGTACATCAGCAACATTCAAACATATATGTTTTGAAAGATGCTCGATTAAATTATATTTAGTATTATATTAGGAACATTGTGGTAATTGGATCATACTACTTGGCTTCTCTTATCCAGAGTTCTTTTGATTTTGTTTATAACAACTAAAATCCTCAACTAGGTTATCCAGTGACATTAGAAATGTAGTCCCTATCCTTTGCAACATGGAATAAGTCCCATCATAAATGAGGATAATGGAGGAAGAGAATTATTTTTTTGGGTATGTGATCCAATGAAGAAAGGGTAACTATGATAGTCACAAAAGAATATGAAACTATGCAAGAATTAAGTAAAGGAAGGTTATAGTCATGGGTAATTATGTCATAGTTATAGAGTGAAGGATTTTTCCATTGGTAGGAATCAGAGACTAAGAATAAAACCTTAGTTCAATCTTAAGAGTCCATGGTTGAGGAGTGTTTGAAGAAGCTAGATTGTGGACAAGTATTTTTCTCTTTAAGAATTAGAGGTGTCTACTAATAGTATTTTCCTTTTGTATCTGTTCTTAATCTCTACATTAAGTTTATTATGCTACTTCTCTTTATCTTAAATTTTTACATTCTTGTAGTTTTAGTCCTTCACCTATAAATAAATATTTGAGTCCTATTAAGTCTACAAACACTGTGATCATTTAAGCCATTCACAAATCAAAAAATTATATCCTCAAGTATTGAGTGACAGTTACGAAAGAGGTTGAAAAAATTAATAGCAAGCATGGTAGGCCATTAGTGTGTTTATTGTAAAATGCTTATTAAAGATAAAGTTTATGCTAGTCTATTGATGAAATTTTTTACATCTACATGTAAGGTCAAATGAGAGACATTGGTTGGTGAAAGTTTTACTAGAGGCAAGTAGAAAGATCAATGCTTATTAGCAAAGATGGGACTTTCAACACTTTGAGTGAATTGGATGGATGTTTGAGAATAATGGAGCAGTCACCTTCAGTTTGGTTACAACTAGCTCTTGTCCTTGTTGTGACTTCCTTAACACATCACAAACTAATAAGGCATTCAGATTAGTAGATTAGGTTGATGATTACTTTGTGATTAAGTGAGATTATGAGGATGCTATCACTTAAGTTCCTTATGATGAGGATACATTGAAGGGGGTAGTTTATCTAACTGTGGGTAGTTTTCAAGGTCTTGATAACTTACAAAATATTCTATATTCACATGATCTGATAGTTTTGGGATTACATGATCTAATCTATATATGTTTTATCATTTCTTGGTCACAACCAATAGAAGAAATCATAAAGAAATCATTGCAGCTATGAAGACCATTATTGTCTTGTGTGTAAGTGAGAGTGATTTTATATATTAACCCCTATTACAATGCTAGTGGTTGTTCAAAAAAATGAGTGGCTTGTCTCTTTCATTGCAAATGAATTAGTCAACAATGTGTTTAGCTCTTGCAAGAGAAAACCAAAGTAGATTGTGAAAACAAAGAGCACAAAATAGAAGAGGAGAGATTCAATTAAAATAAAAAAGTGGATACCTTATCTAATTATGGATCTATGACAATTGTCTAAGATTTTCTTTATGGCGTTCACACATCAATACAAGCTAAAAATAAATACAATGGAATGGTCAAATCAGGATCTTTGATTGCATACAAAGTTGATAGAAATTGAGAAATAGTGAATAAACTTAATGAGGATACAAATGTAGATGTTGGTGATTCATTCTTTGATTTCAAAGACACATGTGGCTTTTAGTTTAATTCCCAAACCAAGACTATGAAAGAAAATGTTCATGAGACTCTGAGTTTGATTTAATTAAGTTGTGCCTTCATTTATGATTATCAATCTATTTTTTATTTTGATGTTTTAATCCTAGTTCTAATTATGTATTTTGTGTTGAAGGCATGACTCTTTAACAACTACATAACATATTGTGTTACTCTAAATACATTTCATAATAGTCTTTTTTGAGGTTTCATTTCTTAAATCAAAGTTAAACTTTTCTTATTTTGTGACTCATGTGATTGTGTTAACTTATATTTATCTATTAAACCCTAGTTAGGGTATCATCTTCATTATTTATACAATTTTTGAAAATTTTAATTCAAATTTCAAACTCAATTAAACTAATAAAACTAAACCTCTTTAAAAAATACAACAAAATCTTACTAACAATTAGTTCTGTGAGCTCATATGCTCATTATTATCACTTACACTACTATCAATGAGCACCATTTTCTAATGTGATTTTAGTATAGATTAAAAAACATTTATTCAATGATTTCTTTCTTCCTAGTTAACACATTATTAGGTATTGCATTATGCTATGCACACTCATTGTCTCTAAGTATTGATTTGTGTGTAAAAACTAGTGGCAACACCATATCACGGTAGATTCATAAGGGATGCAACAAAATCACCCACAATAGTGAATTATGACTACATAATTGTGGGAGGAGAGATAACATGCTGTCCACTAGAAGCAACACTTTTACAGAACTTCACAATATTGCTATTGGAAAGATGAGGGAGGCCATATGGGAATAACACCTTTATGAGGCTAGATAACTTTTCAACAAATTTGGGGGACAACTCCCAAAAATTTCCCTCCCAATAATTTGTCTCAAAAGATGGTGTATATAATCATAGAGCCAATGTATTGGGAGGTGGAAGCTACCTCAATATAGGGTTTTACACTAGAGTGACCACTAGTTATGTTAAAGGTACAGGGTGGGATGAGAAACTAGTGAATAAATCATATCTGTGGGTGGAGAGAATAGTTGCCAATATGCCCATTGTTAGGCATTATTTAAAGCTTAGATTGACACAATTTTAAGATTATCACATTAAATTAAATGTGCATGTGAGTAGAAAGAAACTAGAAAGACATTGTGTAAAGATTAGGCTATAAAATGGATGATTTTGGAGTACTCCATATAGACTATCAACATTTAGTATGCAAATATCATCAATTGAGATCAAATAACCAATACTAAAAACCCTTCCTTTTACACTATAAAAGATCACTCCAAAGACATATATCACAAGGACACAATAGGAGACAAAATATATATTCTATCCTAAAACACTGAGACATAGATCACAAGGGCACAACAAGAGACAAAATATATATTCACTCTAAAGTCCTAAACAAATGAATAAATCAAGTGGACCACAAAGACACAACAAGAGAAAAAATATATATTCACTCCAAAATCCTAAATGAATGAATAAATCTAAATATAATATATTTTGTAGAGATAAAATGGGAAAAAATGAAATCACTTGACCTTTCAAAAGAATTGCTTTGCTAAATTGCCCTGGAATCCAATTCTTCCTAGTTTTTGCATGCCATGATTTGGGAATGAAATATTTGCATTATGTTTTAATGATTTATGCCATTTTAAAAAAACTTATAAACCTGACATCATCAGAATATTGATGACATTGTTTTAATTGCAATGACATCATGTATACTTTAAGAAAAAGGAAAATTCACATTGAAATGCCTTTTCCATCGTAAATTGGCATCACAAAATGCCCCCTAATGTTGTAGTGTCTTCCCACAAAATCCACATTTGATTTTCTATTTATTATGAGGATTACAATTAATGCTAAAATACAAGGGAATGAACATGACTTTCATGATCACATCAACCAACTCAATAACACACAAATTGTTATGTGATTAGAGAGCCCCCCAAATTTGACACTTCATAACTTAGTGCATTTTATGATGTGAAAAGTCAAAATAAACAAAAATGTCAAAACATTATCTTTTTCAAACATTGATACTTAATTTTTAGCTATTGAACAAAGGTTATTAAGAAAACAACTCTTGGTAAACTATTTTCTTTTCATTGCAATTACACTAAAAGTTTTTTAAAATGTACTAAAAAGAGATCATTAATAGTCTTCTAGCTATTTGTTATAATATTCTTAAAATGAATTTTCAAATGGTTAGTCACTTGTAAAACAATAATACTTTGTTTGAAAGTAATGGACGAAGAGACCCCTTCCTTCCCCTATAATCATAAATTTTGCAAGAAAATACCCACTTCCCCTTTTTGAATCTCTTGAGATTTTATTTAAATCACCAATAGATACAATAAAAAATTAATGATTAGCAATAAAGCTCCTAACTTGTTAACTATCCACTAGGGGAGAGGAAACATAACATGTGCACCTTATCTTCAATAGTTTGTGTGGGCCCCCACATAGAACGTGTTGGTTCCAAAAAGGCTTTTGTGCTTTCTAAATTATTAATACACCATATTAAATTTCTATGAAATAAAAGGGTATTATGATTTCTAAGCTACCAATACACCCCATTAAATTTCTATAAAGATAAAAAGGTTTTATTCTTTCTAAGCTATATTGATGAATGATCATCCCATATCTCCTAAGAGTCACTACATGCAAACACATATCACAAAAAGAGAGGACAAAAACTATGGAGGATGGAATTAATAGATCCATAAGAGAGGAGACACTCTTGATGTGCAAAAAAAAATTATTATTCAATCTAAAAGTGTTAATTACAAAGAGAAATCCATCCTTATAAATGAGATCAAAACCCTAATAGGAAAATGTTGCCAAATTTAAGTCCTTCCCTTTTAAGCTTCTAGCTTGGTCAGTTTTCATTACATATATGTTTGAGTCTTTGTGTAGGTATCCCCTAAGTGGTTCCCTTCTCATCAAGCATCCTTAAGGCTTGCCTTTTGGGACTTTCCAAGTTTTCCATGCTCTGCTTCCCCCGACACCTCTATGTAGGATTCTTGCTTTTTCTTTGCATCAAGGTTTTAGGTGATCTAGGTTTGGGTGGGTTTCTATTTGAGAATATTTATGATAAGAAGGAATCCTATTCTTATTTATGTAATTAGATCATAATTCTTGCATGGTGTTTCTTTTAGATTCTAGTCTATGCTGTCAAATTCCTATTGCTGAAACACTTCGTCAGCTAGCATAAAAAAGAGAAGAGTATATTGACATCTCCAGGTATATTTAAAGGTTAATTCATGATGAGAGGATTAGAAGAACAAAGATCTATAGTCATAAAACTCTTAGAGTTCTGTCTGAAGTCAAAATCTATTCTTATGTAGAGGAACAAAGTTCCATCAATCTAAGTGCTTTCCCCTTGGAAGCAAATGTCTTTGAGTTCAAATATGAAGCAATGCTGGGAAAAGAAGAGAAATACTTCTAGTTGTTCAAATATTTGAAAACCATATGCCTTTGTGATTCTTTCTATCAAAAATAAAATATGGAGCTTCTATTTTGGAAGATATAAAAATGTGGAAATATGAATGCGAAGACATTCTTTGGAAATACCACAAAGTGTTTCTGATGTGTTGTGGTTTCACAATGCATGCCCCATTTCTCCAAATAAATGGGGATCCACTAGAAAAAAATTTCTTTTCCAAACCCCTAGTCTAGGGTTTGAGTCTTTTTAGGGCTCTATCTGGTGTCTGAGTTAACCTTGGCCCTCTGCTTGAGAAACCCAGTTGTCACAAACTGGAGATTTTGAGTAAAAATGTGATTTTTTGTGGAAAAGGTGTGCACTAGTGCACCTAGTGCACATTTGCACCTTCCAAGGTGTGCTAGTGTGCTTAGTGACTTAGTGTGGGAACACACGCTCTTAGATATGTGCACCTACACACCTATACAAGTGTGCACCTCTAAGAGGTTCGCTCCATCCTGGGCCTATAAAAGCTTGAGACTGCCCCTTCTTCTTCACACTTCACGCTGACAAGATCTCCAGTAGTGCACCTCCGCACCTATAGAGGTGCACTATATTCTTTAGTCCCTACAAATACACATGAAAACCTAAGGTTAAAAGGTGCGCACCTTGAGCATCTATCCAAGGTACGCACCTTTATTCACTAAAATAAACCCAAGTAAAGGTGTACACCTTGCACACCTGTTCAAGGTGCACAAGGTGTGCACCTTTATTTGATTTAATAAAACTCTAAATCCATAAGTACATGGTTCATAGTTATGCACCTTTAAAGGTGTACAACTGTACAACATTTGTATACACTTAAGACTCTAAACTAAGGGTGAATGGTGCATAGGTGCACACTTGCACACCATTTTGTTGAAAAATTCTCACCTTACTAATGTTAGGGTGCACACATTGAATACCCTACAATGTGTGCACATTGTGCACACCAAAAGGTGTGCAAGGTGCATACCCTATTATTCATCCTCATTCCTTTAGCGCCATGCTTTTTACAATGTAAGGGTGCACACATTGTGCACCCCACAAGGTGCACAAGGTGCACACCCTTTAGTGTTAAAGCTTTTTAAGTATTAAGGATGCACTTAATGCACCTTCAAGGTGCATAAGGTGCATCAAAAAATTGTGCAACAAGGTCTTAAGTGGGTTTTTAGGTGTTTTAACAGTTTTTAGGGTTCTGGGTCAGTTTTCTTAGCAATTAGGGTTTGTTTAAATTTGATTTTTTCACCTCCCAAACTAATAGGCTTTTATTTTTGAGAATATATAATGGTTTCTTCTTCATCCTCCCTCATAGTTAAGATTTCTCCCAAGCCATTAGTTTTCAAGTTCCAAGGTATACCGTCCAAATCTCATTTTTAGGAACACATTCTTGGTCCTATGAAAAAATATGAGTGAGAGGTACCCAATGGTGTTGGAACTCATAAGATTGGGGTTGGTAAATGTAGGTTCACACCCAATTTCAGTACAATCCTCTAAGTTGATCATGGCTTTGGCCAAAAATTATGTTTTAGAAGAGAAGGTCGTTAAAAGCATAATTGGAGAGATAATTCTCGATCTAAGACCCACAAATATAGAAAAGGTATTCCATCTTCTGAGGGTGGACCAATACATAAGAATGACATATCATCAAATAGAAAGGTGGTATTGAGATAATGAATATAAATTGACTGAGATTATTTAATCATCATACTTGATTGATAGGACACCTATTGGGCAAAGAGCTAGGAAGGTAGATATGACTAGAGGTTACATTAAGGATGATATTAAACATTTTGTAGTGCTCCTAAGAATAATCATGGGATTACTAGTAGTAGGAAATTTGAACATATGGATGGTACACTTCATAGAAACCATCAGGACAACAAAGATGCTAATTGATTAGGCTACAATGCTAAGAAAGAACCTAGATGAGCAATTAGTGGTAGTTAAGACTGATCCCAAATTCTACATGACTTCATATTTAGTGTATCTATTGGTAGTAAGGACTAAAAATTATCCTGGGCTATTCAAGAAGGGTAGTATACAAGATGCCAATACTTGGCCATATGTGATATACCACCAGTTGGTAAAGAAGAAATTATCAGATCAAAGTAAAAAGTATCACATAGTGAATGATGCATTCATATTTTCCATAATCAGACTCATTGAAGGAGATTATGCAAAAAGGATGTTAGAAGAGGCAACAAGAATTGTAGAAATAGGTGCCTAATACATCTAGTTCAAGACATTCACTTACATAAGGATAGCAGGTATGCCGGTTAATCCTAAGAAGCTTCCTAGGTATCCGAATGATGGACTCATTTTGCTAGAGACAACAAGAAAACTCATGTCTACATATGACAAAGTGAGAAAACAACATAAGAAGACTTGGGTATGGCCCATCACCATAGGTCCTTTCAAGGTGAAGAAAAAGTAGGACATAATGACATTTGGTTCAGAATGGGATCAGTATCCTTTGGAGGATTATAACTCCACTTGCCCATGCTTTGACAATATTGGCAGAGTCTAACATTTGGCAGGAAAAAGGTTTGAACATGAGGATGCCATAGAAGATCACTGGATGAATGTGGTAGACAACTATGATATCCAAATCAAGGATTATTGTAGGATGACTCTTTATCTAGAAAAAAAGGTCTTGAAGGTTAAGATCCCTTTGAAATTAGTTCAACAAGACACATACGAGGTCTCAGATCCCCTATATAATCAAGATAAGATATTTTATCAATCGATCATGAATGCAGAGATTGATAGGGAGGAGAATGTGGATATCAACTATAGGGTGAGACATATTATCCAGTTAACCAAAGATTGGATCAAGAAACCCTTCAAGCTAGACCTAGTACTATAAGCAATAGTTTTCCAAGCTACGACCTGCCTAGTGAAAGGTAGTGGGGCAAAGGTTACAGTACCAACATTTATAACCCAATCTTCAATTAGGCCAGAGATAGTATACTGCCATGATAGGGAAGTTGGGTAATTCAAAGTGGACAAAATAAAGAAAAAGAGGAAAAGGAATTCTCCTCAACAAGCTAAGCCCCAAGCTAAAGGGACTCAAGCCTAGGAGGTAACTCAAGCTCCTAAGGGTCAAGAGATGACAAATGTTGAAGTTACTCAAGTCCAGGATAATGTGCAAGGGCCACTACCATAAAAGGGGCAAGGATCAGAAGAAAGAACACTAGAAGGGTCTCCAGTTGATCAAGATCAAGCACAAGAGGTGTCTCTACCTAGTCAAGAGGCCTCCCCATCAACAACTAAGAAGGCTAAGAAGAGAAAGACTCCAATAAGGAGAACTAGGAGACAAAATATGATAAGAAGGGTTATCCCTATTCCCTCAGTTCCAAAAACCATCCCAAAAGAGGATGAAAAAGATAAAGAGAATGACCTTCCCTTGAGTCAAAGGACTCATCTTGCGAGGGCTATAAAGGAAGAGTAGAGAAGGAGTTCTATTGTAATGCCACCATCCATTCCAACATAGCCTATTTAGGTCACTACTTTGGAGGATGAGCTAAAACAATAAATAGAAGAGAAAGAGAATAAAGGAAACAATGAATTCAATATGTCATATTTTGACTTCATGCCTGTGGGCACTAAAATTTTTGGTGATAAGATAAGGGATACAACAACAAATGAACCTTTGGAAGGGGATTGGAGTCAATTGCCACCTCAACCACAAGGAATTAAAGGTGCCCCTCCATCACCAAGTCAATATTTATCTTTCTTGGACAAAGGTTTAGCTACTCTTCTCCCTCTGTTTAATGAAGAACATGTGAAGCTAGTGCAAGAAGAAGAGCCACAGTAGAAATATGTTGATGAAGTATTAGAAGAATGGTAGATATATGAAGAACCTTAGCAAACTTCCCAAGATACAAAGGCAAGAATTGTGGATTCTATGGATACAATGATGCTTGATGCAGATCTCTAATAGAAGGAGAAGACTCTAGAGAGGAGTGATAAGAGAAAGGGGTTAGTAGTATAGACCACCTCTTTAGCTTATTACATGTCTCTAATGGGAAATTTTCTAACTTGGTTGAGGAGGGAGGTGATGATTAGAAAGAAGAGGCTATTGCATTGTATTAAAGATGAGGCGATAAAAGAATTGGTTGAAGCCCTCAAGAGACCTGAGCCACCTACGAGTGATGTGCAAACATTTTCCTTCATTATGAAGAACTAAAATTAGAACTTATTGGCTCATATTTCCATCCCTCAATTACATGCAGATGTTGAAGATCTAACTCCAAAGGATTATTAGATCAAGGAGGTCTTGCTTGGAAAGCTGATGGTGGAAACTGCCAAAGTCTTGATTACTACAGGAATAAAAGAAGTGTTTAAGCACTTGGATAATGATAAGGCTGAGTTGGTCAAGCTAAGGAAGAAAAATGAACTAATGAGGGGATTTCTACATGACTTGGTGGGTCCTATTGACCCAGATAATCTAGAGGCCACCCTTGAAGTAGCTCTAGAGGAGAAAGATAAAGGGAAGGTAGTGATACAAGTGGATCCATTTTTGAAGGCTTATTAGTTATGGTAGGAAATTTTTGAGGAAAGGGGGTGTAGATAATATAAGAAAACCTTAAATTATTGCACCATATGCAGAATAATGTGGAGAAGATGGTTGCTATATTGAACTAGCATTTTGGATTAATGGACAAAGTACATACATGGGGAAAAGACCTTCAAACATTGCATTCAATACAAGCTCAGAGGTACTGGATGCTGATGGATGTATATACAGGGGACGAGATAGATAAAATAGATGATTGTATTGAGAAGATTGTGGAAGGTACTAAAGTAATGGGGTCATTACATGAGGATATTCATAAGCTCAAGGATCAAAGCCAAGAGAAAATTTTGGAAGTAGAGAAACATTATAGTGATGTGTGTCTCGACATTTTTCAAGATGAGTCAAGAGATAGACTCCTACCAGTGCAAATAGTCATTGAAATTTTTTGAAAGATCTTTGATGAAGCTTGGATTGATGAAGATATAAGAGAATCATTTAAAGTAGAGGAGGCATTATTGGAATTAGATGTAAAACTAGAAGATTTTGTGAAGACTTGCATGGAAGGGGATAACTACTAGAAGATAGTGAAGGATAATTATAGTGCTTTGGATTTTTTGGATGCAACCCAAGTGATGGAGATAATAGAGAAATTCAAGAGAAAACATCCAGACATAGCTTTGGTATAAAGGAGAACAAAACCCAAAAGCTAGAATTTCAGTTTTGACACTTAGGAAAATTTTGATTTTTGGTCCTATCACTAAGGTGCACCTCTCCAAAGGTGCACAAGGTACACCTCTCCCAAGGTTCACTTCTCCAAAGGTGTGTTGGAAGTTTTGAAGAAGTTAGAGGTGCACCAATAGTTAAGTGCTACTTCCAAATCTAGAGCTTTTCATGTACCAGAAACACATTGTGACGATAATTTAACTCTTATAGACACCTAAAGAAGGTTGAGCTTCTATTTTTGGCATCTCTAGAGACTCCTACATCATTTTATAGCTTCCTTCTTCTTAGCTAATTATTCTTTCTTTGTTTTAACACATGTAAAGGCTCATGCACATGTTAATTGATAAAAACAAGGGTGGAGTCCTGCTTAGCACCTCTTAGAGAGTCAATTTTTATATATTTAGATTTGTTTTATTATTTTTTTTGCATATATTTGCATAAAGGAATCTCTCACTCTCAACACAAATTGAGGAATGTAATATGTATTCAAGGCCTTATTTTGATGCAATAATATATACTATTGGTGCTCTCATTCAGAGTGTAGTTATTCTTGCCTGAGTATATATTTTGTGAATGTATGTTCACAAAGTATGATGGAGCCAATAGTTTTATTATGTTATTTTGATTAAGTGATCTTTTAATTTTGGGGTTTACCACGTGTTTACAAATTATGCTAATGTATCGAGTTGGAGAAGAGATCACCTATTGTTCCTACATAGATTTTTGTCTCACATGAGTAAACTTTCCATGGTCTTGTGAATTGATGAGAAATGAAACATCTCACAGTTACTGAATTCCCATTGATTATTGCATTAGTGGAATTAAGGAAGTGTTTCCCCTATTTTCATTGGTTACCTACTAATCTTTTCAAAGGCTTAACTCGTAGACGTGTTATTTCTATGGCTTATGTTTTTCAGGAATTTACTTTTCAAGTCATTTGATTAAGCTTCTTGTTACCCCATCTTCATTACTTTCTTTTACAAACACTTGGTTAGTTTAGGAATTCATATAGTTGCATAGTTAAAACTGCATTCACTATAAATGAAAAAATACAAAAATATATTTCTTTTTGTGTGGCTACTCTTTTGAGATAGCAAGTAGATTCAAAATCATATCCAAAATTGGTCAAACCAACAAAGGCCTCCTTGTGAACACTCACATTTATTTTCTACTGAGAAGATTCCAATAGGTCATAAGATCACCTAGAACCTTGGATTTGATCCTAGATTGACTTTACAAGAGAGGAATTCGAAAGGATTCCTACCATTAAAGCATCATACAAAATGACAGCTGATCAACATGATGGAGTAGTTCATGAAGTGAAAACCTAATGTAAAGAAAAAAATAGTCCAAACCCTCAAGGTGGAAAGTTTAGTTCATGACTTATCCAAGCAATGAGATAAATAACAAAGGAAAGCTTTGTGCAAAAAACAAATGGATAAGGTATCTAAGGCACCAAAAGAGTATTTCTTATGATGTAATCTCAAATCAAAGGAAAAGGAAAGATTGCAAAAATATAGGTTTATGCTTCCTTCCCCACACATAATTTTTTTTAGTGCATATCCTTATTCCATATTTTGAAGTTAAAAGGGTAGCTTCCACTAATTCTTGAAAAAATTGGTTTGGTAAGTGAATAATCTCACTACTACATTAGATTTAAGTGAATTTTATGTTTACCAGATTTATGAATCATCATATGGGTAGAAGTAAAATGATTTAAAGAGCCATTGATTTGCCTAATTTATTACAAATCTGATTGTTACAACTATTAGTTATGAGTTATTTCATTTGTGTGGCACTAATGTTAAATTTCTAAATCTATATGATCACATTTCTTCCAAACAAAGTTTTCCATCTCATAATGACTATTTTGTCAAAGTAATCTATTTTCTCTATTAAAATGATAAGCTAATGGAAATCAAAGTAGTAGAGTATGATCACCTAATTATAGTAGAGAGTGAGTTGAAGAAATTTTCTGACACTTCCTTCAAATTTTCTAACATGGGTGATCTACACAGAAGATTTAATACCCAACCCATCCATCCAATTACTAAAAAATTGAAAGAGTGGATTGGTTGAGGGTATTGGATTCCCCATGGCTATGCAAGTGACATAATTGGTGAAGGAATGTATCAAAGATACAATCCAGAGACAAAGATGATATTTTTTCCTAGCCAATCTATTCTACTTTCTATGAAAAAAGAATTAATACAATCTGCTTTTGGGATCCTAGAGAAGGAAGAGTATTATGACATCTATTTTTCTTCCTCTGTATCGATGTTCAATGAGAAGAAGAATCTAAGAGAAGACATGTAGAGGCCATGGTTTCAGACTCATCATGGAAAAAATAGTAAGATGCCAACGACTATTTTTGGAACTAACCTAAAGAGGGAAATTGTGGTTATATTGGCACTATTGCTAACATTAAAAGGAAAAGAGGAGATTCTTGATTTCATTGAACATCACTTCTTCTTGGTCTAGGCCATATTTCCTAAAGGACTACAAATTACTATGCTCAGATTATATGAGAAGATATTTTCTCCTAGAAAAAATTGGCAAAGGCATTCATGAAGTTCTTTATGTCTTCATATTTGATATATGCCTTAGCTACGCATCACCTCTAGCCTAGTCTTCCCATTGAAGATTTTGATGAGAGCACCAAGGTGTATTAATTCTACCCTCACCTAAAATTGTAGAGAATTTTTGAGGAGTATGTAAAGGTATATGATGCCTTCATAATAAGGTTGTACCAAGAACTAAAAGGGTGTCCTGAGTAGAGATTTTCAACATAAGCCATATTAGTGGTCAGCCAATTTGGGTGTTGTTTCATCCAATTTCAATATTTCTCCTACCTAAGGATTGGTGCATTCAATGGCTTCCCGAAGAGGTTCCCTAGATATCATAAAGATAAGGTAGTTCTTGTTGAGTTGTGTAGAAAAATATTAGAGGTGAACACCTTATGTTCCAATGTGAAGAAGATAACTAGAATTCCTTTTCCAATAGTGGTAGGACATTACTCTTGCGCCTCCATATCTAATGCCCAAAATTTAGTTAAAATCTTTGAGAGTAGAATTAAATCAATTGATTATGAGATGATAAGACCCTAGTATGACCCTGTTGACTTTGTAAAAGATCATATGAAGCTAGGGTATGCTCATAGGCATGTTCCAAATATTGAAGACTATTGGGCCAAGTATTATGATGAATACCAAACCAGAGAAAAGTACTAGTCTAGATTGATAATAGATGAAATTAAGTTGTATAATGACATTGTTGATATTAGTGATCTTGTAGATGATGTCTCTTACATGCATCCCTCAACTTATGAGCAAATCAAGAACACTCCTATAGTGTCAACTCCACCTGAAGGCCCTATTATTGACACAATGGAAATCTTGATGCATGGTATCATCAAGAGGACAAACAAATGGGTGGAATGGACTAGAGAAAGGAATAAAAGAACATGAACTACAAGTTCTTCTAGTGGAGTAGCTTCCAGAACAACCCAATCAATCTGTTGCTACATCTGCTACTACTTGCAATCAACATTAGCCAAACCAACACAATCTATTGGTGCAGGAGGAGACCAACCTCTAGAGAAGAATGTTCAAATCACCCCAACCTTTGATGGTGGATCTCTACTAGATATGGGAAAGGTTGGAGATGAAGAGAAAGACAAGGAAAAGGAAAAGGAGAAGGAGAAATCCGTAGGCAAGCCTCCCTCTACTATGGTAGTCATTGACCTCGATGGTGACAATAACCCTTTCGATGGCCAAGAGAAGGACACATCTCAACAAGGTGATACTCTAGCCCTCTTTATTACTAAAGTAACTTCTTTTCCTTTTGCCAGCTAAAGCAAGATGACACCTCCAATAGCAAGAAAGTTGTTTGGTCCTAAAACTCTATAGTTAGCACTCAATGTCCTTTCAACTAAATCTTGGTTGGAAGAGAATACTGATCATAAAAAAAGATGTGTGGAAAGTGATCCATCTAAGGACTTTTTTGTACATGCAACTTCATCTCAGTCAACATCAAAGAAGGAAAAGAAGCAAACACTATAGCTAAATTGGCCATAGATTCTTTTACTGGTCACATGCTAGTGGAGATTGTAAAACCTCAAAAGGAGGAAAAATTTCATGAACTAACTCCTAATGATTTTTAGATTAGATTAATTGGCATAGGCATTATAGTGCATGATTCTATGGTAAACATCTGGAAAATCAACAAATGTGAAGATGAAGGATAGACTGGACGAGTTAAGGTTAGAAAGAGAGGTACTTAAAGCCTTAAATAAGGAGTTGATGGATTACATCATAGCTGCACTTGGAAGTACCTCTACAAGCACATTCAACCCAAGTGCAAAGGAGAACAAGAATTGGCCAAATTGGAAGTATCTCTAGTTAAGCGACAATAAGAGAGGCAATTTGGTCAAATTGATCATGCTTGGATTGATGAAATAAAGGCCCAAGGTCCTCTTCTCATTGAGAACCTTGGGAATCTACTATTAGACACTAAAAATTTGAGCGAAATAGTGTCAAGCCACTACACTTTGATGTACAAGGCATCAGAGAGCCTAATAGAGCAATTGGCCTCATTGCAAGAGGTCATTGACATGAAGACTAATGTTCCTATGACCCATGAGATACTCAAGACAAGCCAAGAACCATTGCTTCATTGGAAGAAATCATTAGAATTCAAAATTTAGAGCTCAATAAAGTTTGAGCATGAGTTAAAGTATGTGTATGATTTAGTGAAGAAAGTAATGGACAAGATATTCAAACATTTAAAGGTTCTACACACTAAATCATATGTCACCAATAATGATCAATTGGTAGATATCGAATGAATGAAGACTAAGTTTCTGGAATTCATTGAAGAGGTTATTGATCCATCAAATTTCTAGGTGACAAAGATTTCAAAAATCTTAGCAATGGATTGCATTTTGAAATGTGCAACAGAGAAGCTCCAATCAAAGATCTCTAGAGTTGAAGAATTTAAGGAATGTGCATTCTTCAAGTGTCCAACTCTAGAGATCTAACAATTCCAAGAATTGAAGAGCTAACAACATTCTCATTCCAAGTGTCCATGAGCTGAAGAGTGTAATTAACACAATGAAAGCATATAGAGCCAAGGCCATAACTCCAAAACAAAATTGATGTTCTGACAGAGGATTACACTCTTCATACAAACATATGACAAGTGGCACCTCCTCTCTCTCTCTCTCTCTCTCTCTCTCTCTCTCTCTCTCTCTCTCTCTCTCTCTCTCTCTCTCTCTCTCTCTAATATTGTAGCCATATCTAATATTCTCCTTGTAGGCTAAAGTTTTGTAATGGATGACATATCTAGTCAATCCTATTTTTAGAATGTTCAAAGATGCTCTGTTGAGTAACCATGAAATGTAACTAGCCAATTCCAAAAGGGCCTATAAATGTAATTTTTTGAGAACTAAATAAGATTGGAAAATTTTTGATGTGGGAAAAAAACTATAGTTGGGACTACTATGTGAGACTTTGTGTCCATGTTTTGATTCTTTCATTCATGTTAGTCTAGTTTTGGTTCTTGTATGGTTGTTGGAATGAAATGTGATGTTGATGAGAACTATGGGATTACAAATGAACTAGGTTTTGTTTCTTTCTTTTCAATAATTATAAGCTTTATTTCCCTTATTTGTAGTATTATCTCATTTCCTTTGTTCTATACAAGTTAGTTCATGTGCATATTCATGGCTGTGT
Organism: Cupressus sempervirens; assembly: GCA_028749045.1. Lineage (NCBI taxonomy): Eukaryota > Viridiplantae > Streptophyta > Pinopsida > Cupressales > Cupressaceae > Cupressus > Cupressus sempervirens. The sequence continues at coordinate 350,116,679 of CM053785.1, forward strand.
GGGAAGTTCAGGATTTGGTTATGTTGGAAATATAAGAAGAGTAATTGAGAGGGGAGGGTTAAATTAGTTACCACAAAAATAAATCTCACATCCCTTAGATGTCAATATAAATCAAAACATAAACTTTCCTTAAACTTAATTATTGCTGACACTTGGTTAATGCAGAGGCACTCAGTTAACACTAACAATTTATGATCACTCAACAAGCACTGTAATATCAACTATAACTTGGTAAATATTGAACATTCAGATCTTAAGCTATTAAGTATGATTAACCTTGATTAACTTAGTTGCATACACATTAAATAAATAACATGAACACAAGTGACATCAAGATTTAACATGGAAACCTAATTTGGAAAAACCACCAATTGCAACTAGTTGCTATTTTTCACTCTTCTGAAGTGAGCCCTATTAGGAGCCAACCCTATTAAAGGTTACAAAACACACTGTTAGGTTTGATCCTATTAAAGGATTTAATCACCCTGTTAGGAGTGGCCTTGTTAGAGGTCTTTAGACACTTCAATCTAGAAATGCCACCTTGTTAGAGGATTTACAAATAGCTGTTAGACTAACTCTATTGAGATTGGATTCACTACTACAATGCTTAGAGAGTAACAATGACTTGAGCTAATTGTTGATGCAAGTGTCTTTGCTGATTTAGATCTCAATTCTAGCTTTAATACTCAATCCTTCCATATTAGATTAAACTTTGTAGCCCAACAAGGATATTTTTATTATCCTTCCAATTCACTTCCTCTAAACATATTCTTATCTTCCACACATTCTCACATATTCAATCATTAACTTGACCTTATAATTATATCATATACATTGTCAAGTCATCTTGAATACGACTTAAAAAAATTAATATTCATCTCTTCAGTTAGCTAGAACCAACAAATAAATTCATTAAACTCAATATGCCAAAACAAGAAAATCCTTTGTTAGTTGACCGAACTCGATAGACACTAACTCTAAAGATGATTTTTCTATGTTAACCAAGTGAACTCGGTTAACACTACAACTTTGTAAACTTCCTTTAGTAATCGAGTGAGCTCAGTTAACACTAGTTCCATGCCAAATTTCCTTTGTTAACCAAGTAAGCTTGGTTGACACTGAACTTCTGGAAACTTCTCTTTGGTGCCTGAGTGAAATTGGTAGACATTGTCTTCTGAACTTAGAAAACACTAGAATTCTTGGAAGACATAGGAAACTATCTTCATCACCTGAGTGAGCTCAATAGACATTAACTGGTAAAGATATGACATTTTGTGTAACATCAAAGACAATATACAATGAACAATTATTTTCAACAATCTCCCTCCTTAGCATTGATGACAATGCAACATGTCATAATACAATGAAATTTTAGAGAAAAATAAAAGTAAGGATAGTATCCTTAGTTTGATTCTAATTATTATTCATGAGAACTCCCTCTATTAGTATGGGATCCCTCTTACATCAATCTCACCCTTTGGAATGATTCTCTGATTTCATTTTTTCCCTCTGTCAACAAACTCTCCAAGTTCACTCTTCATCAAACTATTCCTTCACAAGTTCTCCCTCTTTGTCATCTTCAAAGAAAACTCTCCCTTTACAATTTTTTTGTGATATGACAAAAAAATCTCCCTTTTTGTAATATGAAATCAAACTCTCCCTCATTACAAAATTTTCTTTGATATATATGACATGATCAAACTCTCACTCTTTGACATCTTATGCTAAAGACAATTTTTAGTGAATTTTAGTGTACCTGATGTATGGATTCATATGTAATCTTCCCTTTCATTACTGCATCAACTTGACTAATTTTCAGGAATACTCAGTTGATGTATCACTAAATTTTGTTTAGTGAGCTTCAGATAGGGGAATAACCCATAACTTACCTCTTAGATATAAAAATGTATCCTTAGGTAATGACTTGGTAAATATGTCTTCAATTTGTTCTTTTGTATTCACATATTTTATTGCAATGTGCTTGGTCTTGGTATACATCACAAGATTCTTTGATATATTAGTTTCATTGGTTTTATCATAGAATATAACCACTGGATCCTTGATTTCTACCTTCATACTTGCTAATAGTTGCTTGAATCTCAATAATATTGTAACAATTGACTGCTAAAATAACATATTCTACCTTTATTATAGACTGGGAGATGAAAATTCTACTTCTTACGTGTCCAAGACACTAATCTCTTACCAAGAAATAATGCTCCACCACTGGTGCTCTTCCTATCATCAATACTTCCTACCCAATCTGCATCAATGAAGGCTTTTAGATCAAAGTTGCCTCCTTTCTTATACCATAATCCATAATTTTTAGTACATTTTAGATACCTCATGATTCTTTTTATTGCCATCATATGATTTTCTTTAGGATTAGCTAAAAATCATTCCACCATACCAACTACAAGAGCAATATCAAGCCTAGTATGCACTACATAATGAAGTTTTGTGATCATGAAACTATATGTGGTCTAATCTACCTACTTGGAATCATCATTTTTGGAAAGCTTATGTCTAGTAGACATAGGTGTTCCAACTATTCTTGAATCCTCCATTCTAAACTTCTTTAGTATCTCCTTGATACACTTCTTGGAAATATAAGGTAGGCAATGTTACTGAGAGGGGAGAGGTGAATCAAGAACTGATAAAATATTTATCTTATTTCACCAATTAATTCTTCCTATAATATTCTGATCTAATTGCATGCATGAAAGAATGAAAGCAATAAAACATTCATAACACTTTGACACAAGATATGGTGACCTAGAAACCTTCCAAATAGAAAGTAAAACTGGGGTGGGGATGATACCCACAAGTTTTAGTACTATAGTATAAAGTTGGCCTATTGAGGCTTACAATTGATCACTTCTGGTAATCTTCTCTATTAGGAGCAATAAGGACTGTTAGGTCCACCTTGTGAAAGGATTTACAAAACATACAATGAAGTATGCACTTTGTAAAGAGATTTATCAAAAGATTGTTAAGTCTACCCCATTAAAGGATTTAACTAATACACCTTTTAGGATGAACCAATGGCTGATCTATGATCTATAACTTTTATTTGCTGGTTGAGATTCCTTGTAATGTAATAATCACATTGTTGTGATAGATAAGTCTTTGTTGCACCATATACTGCTTGTAGCCTTTAATTCACACTTTTTCTCATCATATATTCTTCACACTCATACATTTGGACATGATATAATGCATTACATATATACTAATCCAAATCATAAGTTACTGGAGTCAGCTACAATACTAGTTTCATCATAATTCACAAAGTTGACCCAACTACTATAACTTGGGTTCTAAAGATAAAATCGATGATGTTCTGATACTCGACAACCACTATCAACACTCAACATCTTCTGGCACTCAATTGAAAAAGAAGCTTAGTTCATACTAGTCACTTCCAACTAGTAAGAACTCTTTCATCTCTAGTGACTCAGTGAACACTAAGAAACTCAACATATACTAAAACACTCAGTTGACACTCCATTGCTTGATCAATGCTAGATTCACATCACTAACACTATGAGCTTGGTAGACACTGTAGAACATGGTTAACACTGAATAACTTAGTTAACACTACAGAGCTCGGTTAACACTAGAGTTCCTATCACTTCCAATCAATAACCCGATAGATACTACTATGCTTGGCATGAACTGTATTAGGAATCTGAAGCTTGGTAGCAACTATATATTGACTTCTTCGCTCAGGAGCAATTGGAGCACTTGGTTAACACTGCTAAATGGAGGATAAGCTTGGTAGCAACTATAGAGCTCGAAAGCAATTTAACCAATTTACTAAGTGTACGTCACTAATAGAAAAATTGACTTTAATGTCAAAAATCTTGCCCTTTGGCATTAGTGAAAAAAACACTTATCAACCAAAAACTAAATAAGTCAAAACATTCTTTATCATCATTATGTGTCTTCAACTCAATAACATACTCTATTTTTTTTATTTTTCAAGATTACTTTTGTAAGGATAATTTATGCTTATCTGTACATATATTTGTATAATACTAGACTGCTCCCCCATACATATATCTCTTCTATACATATATATCTAGAATATAGTATTCTTCTCCCCTTTTATTAGTAATAGTCTATATAGATAATCTTCTTTATACATGTATTTCGTACTATAATTCTCCCCCTTTTTGACATAAATGCCAAAGGTATATTGTCTATATGTTAATACCAAAATGTGTCAAGAATTCATAATGTACCTTCAAAATGAGTACCATTTTCTTGTCCTAATTATCTTGTAGCACCTTGCTTGCATTCAATGCAATTTGAACTTCTACTAATAATTCCATTATGTGATTAGCTATGGAGAAGTTGTTATCATGGATGAGTGTTTTAGCATGTGCAATGTGTTTCTACAATGCATCCATGTTTGGAAGCATGCCCTACATTTCTCCAAGTGTGGCCCTAATCCTAGCTTCTTCCCTTAATAACTCTACCTACAAATTTTTTAGATATCTGATCTTGGAATAATGGTTATAACTATAACTTGGGTCCAGTGATAGCTTGTGTGCACTTTCCTTCATGTCTTCATTTATATTTGATAGTTTTTCCTTGATGACTTGAGTGAAGATAGATGTATCATTCAACTTAACAAATAATGAAATGACATTATTAATAGAGGTTTCGAATGATCCAAGAATAGTAGCTAACTCTACTTGATCTATTGCAATCTTCTATGCAACTTGTTCAAACACTCTATTTACAACTTTCTTTTAGCTCTTTGAAGTAGCTTTTCCTATCCATTCAAGTCTTCATTTAATTTGTTGACAATTTCTACTAACTGATCAAGAATAGGTTGAGTACTATCAATATCAATACTCAAAGCATTCAAAAATATGTCTTTGATATCCTTAAGAACTCATGTTCTCTTCCTCTACTCTTCTCTAAGCTTATGTTTCTTAGCTCTATTTTGCAATAATTCTCCTAGGGTATTCATTTGATCAAGGTTGAGGGTAGAGATATCCCAATTTGGAATAACTATATCCTTATCTAAATAAATTTCTTCTTCTTTACCCTTTTCTTTCAACATAGTAGAAATAAGTTGCTTTCCCTTATCTAAAACTTTGATACTCGGTTGTGACTTGTTCTCAACTGTCATTGTACTAGCTAGATACATTCAAAATAAAAATAATTGTTGAAACTTTTTGGCTAGAAAAAAATGTAGAGATGACACTAATTGTATAAATAACTTATTGTTGTATGGACATGCCTGATGATGGAGGAACTTGTAGCTCAATAGATGAAGTGTTGGTCACTTTTGTCAATGTAGCACTCTACTGAATAGGTGTAGAGCTTGGTTGGGTGCTTGGTGTAGTAGTGGTGATCACAACCAACTTAGTAGAAGCTTTTATAGAGCTAGATGACACTAAGGCTTTTCTTAGAGAATGAGGAAATGAAGCCATTACTACTATTGTAATATTCTTTGCATCGGTTTCCTCAATGCTTTGAATCTCTAGAAGGATTCCTCTAGTAGCTTCCTATTCTTCCTCCTCATCATCCAGATTTGTATCATAAAATTCATCATCTTTAGTTTCTATATTTTCTTCCTCATCTTCATCTACCTTTTCATCAACATGAATAGAAAAATCACTAGGTTGATGCAACTAGCAGATATTTTGCCATGTGGTAGTGATAGATTTTACCATAGATTCAATGTCTTTTATCATCACAAGACATGTATTAAACTTAAGTGTAAGTTTCTTTTCATTTTTATTCAATGCTTCCTTCATCTCTCTATTGCTAAAGCTCACCATAAGCTATCTTATAGTATGCTCATTAATATCCATTGTAGTCTTCTTTGCATTATCCCATTGTGACTTAATTGGTTGTAGGAGTGCATCTGGAACTTGCTAAGAGATCTCATCTAGTGAATACTTCCACTTTCCCAACTTGGATAAGAGAATATCTTCAATTTTCTTCTTCTCCTCAAGGTTCCTTATTTCATATTTTAGTGATTTGAAGTTGTTCATACCAAAACCTTCTTCCTTCTTCTTCAATCTTTCTTGAAGTGTAGAAGCTATCTTCAATAAGACAATTTTTTCATCATCTTCTTCTTCTCCTAACTTCAATTTTCTTTAGGTCTTGATTGATATTCTTGTGAACACAATTGTAGAGGATTTGGTAGGTATGGTTATGATGACCTTTCCCTTCTTCTTGGGAGGCTCTTCCTTCTTAGATTCAGACTCCTCTACTTCATCCTCTTCATCATTTTCTTCTACATCATCTCATTTTCCTTCTGTTAGTAGGAGAGTAGGACTTTCTTGTTTTAGCTTTGCTATCCTCTTCCTTCCTTTATTTACTACTTGAGGAAGCTTAATCTTAAGCTCTATTCTTGCCTTTTCTTATTCATAAGTCCAAAAATATGTAGCTTTAGGGTCCATAGGCTCATTCAATAGAGCCTCTATGATATCCTTGGTTTCATCGATGTTAACCTCATATTCTAGAGGCTTCACTCAAGCCACTCTGGGTTTGACTTCCTCAATATATACTTTATCATAGTTCACCATGAAAAAAATATCATCCTCGTAATCTTCTACAAGTTTCTTAGGGATCCTAAATCTATTATTCATCTTCTCTTTGAATGTTTCAAAGTAGTTGTCCATGATACTATCAAATCTTCACCCCCTCACTGCTATATACTCATTTATCTGATATAAAAAAGGGACATCCTTCCTCCATACTACTGTGCCATAGGAAGGGAAAAAATTTTGAACAAAGAAGAATAAACAAGTCAAAAGTGATCTGAACTTACATGGATTATTCTTTGATCATCTTATGCTCTCCATGTTCTTCTTAAATTGATTCAATAGTAACTCAACAAGGTTGAAGGACATGTTGCTCTTCACCACCTTGAGAGCCAGATCAACTACCTGACATGACACACTATTGAGTCAACTAGATCTATAGATCTTGTCGGTAATCACATGAATTCTAAACTTTAGCTCCATGTCAGTGATTCCACTAATCTTCATTCCTCTTCCATCCCACTTAGCAAGAATTTTTTTGGCTAATTCAACCTAACCTAGGGTTTTGGTAGCTTTGGCCTTGTTTAGCATTGGTAGTCCCATGATTCTATGAATCATCTTCATTGTGATATGAATGGGTTTTTCTAACCATAATTTCCCATTGTGAACTCAACTTAAGATAAGTCTTATCCATTTTGACTGAAAGTCCCTTGGCAAAGGCAAAATATGTGTTAAGCCCTTGGCTTCCAAATATTGATGCTCATGTTTCAACATGCCATCCACACATAATTTACTCAAAGCTTCATTCATTTTGAGGGTACTAAGTTGTTGAATGGAATAGTGTTAAAAGGAATGGATATCATGTATGAGCAATACCTTAGGTGGAATATGTAATTGTGCACTAGCTAGGTCAAGTGCTTTCACAATTGTTGGACTCAAATTGAATGAATGAAGCTCATAATCCTCTCCATGGACTAACATTTTTTATCCTTTCTTGATTTTTTTGCTTGAAGATGCCATGCTCGATAGGGTTTCTAAAATTTCAAAGATTCTTCAATAGTAACCACTCAAATCACTTGGAAGCTCTGAATTCATTCTTCACAAATAACTCTTGAAATTTGTGGTGAAACAATGTGATCAATTTCTTCCTTATAATGAATTTTCTCTTTTCAATCATCATTCATGCTTGGTATGTATACTCACTCAGTGATAGGTTGTGCTCTACTGGGTTTAGCATTTAATGCTCAAGAGACCTTCACAGCTTGGTAGACTTACCATTACTTTATAGAGTCATCAAAAACTTGGTGTCCACATATGATGCTCTATTGTATCTTGACCTTGCTTGGTAGGGTCTTGTAACGTGACCTAGCTCAGTAAGGTCTTAAACTTTCTGCAATCACTTGGTGATCCTTGTGCATCTTGAATGTTGATATTGATAGTTTCTTGCTGGTTGGAACTGATGAGGGATGTCTACTTCTAGATCTCAATTCTAGTTATTCCTAAGTGGAATTAAGTCAAAATTGTTGAGTCACCCAACTCTTGAGTGAAATTTACTTCATGACTCTGACTTGCATTCTTGGGAGATTTTGGTATCCATGGTTGCCTCATATACTTTTTGATATTGTCAGCTTTGACTTTCTTTTCATCTACAATTCTTAATGTGTTCATAGAGTTCTTGACAAGATGTCCAAGTTTTGTTAAAATAAAACATTTTTTTGTGGTATCTCTTTTCCACATGTGATATTTCACACAGTTTTCTCCAATGTGCCCAAATTTTCCATAGTAGTGGCATCTACACCATGTGTTGTAGTCCCATCCAAATATTGCTTTCGTAATCTATTCTGCTGGATTTAATTTCTTGGCTTTACATTCAGAAGATTTGCATCTTTGCTTATTGTAACTATAGAACTTTCTTCAAACTTAGATTTCTCCTTGCATTCACTTGCTCTATGACCATGCTTATTGCAATTGTAGCACTTTACATTGAATTTAGGTTTACCATTGCTCCAAAATTTGTTTGATGTGTGATCTATCTTACAAAAATGATTGTAAGTAGGCCTTTTGTTCTTTTGAGCTCCTTGCTTGGATTATTCTCCTTCTTTTGTATAACCTAATCCTATTTTTCCTTTGTGTCTATATTAATTTTGTTCATTCAATTGATACATTCTTTCTTGAGATTTCAACATCCTCTTATTGGTTTTCTTTTTTAGCATTGAGATAATTTTGTAGTATTTCATTCTCTGATTTTAGATTCATGAGTTCTTCATTTTCACTAGTGAGTTGATCAATAAAATCTGCTTGTTAAAGGGATAGTTGATTGATTTCATTGTTCTTTTCTTCTATCTCTTCTATTGTTGTGTTTTTGTTCCATGAATTCATGTAGTTTGATTGATTGAATTTCTTGCTCACTTTTCAGCTTTCTTACCTCTTCTTGGAGAGTAAGATTCTTCTCAAATAGATATTTGATTGCTTCATCAACTTCATCTGAATTTCTTTCTAGACATATGTCTTCAATTCTTTCTTCAATGTAAAGATTGTCATTTGATTGTACTACTAGTTACTTCCTTCTTTGCAGAGATTGAGAGAGATGCTCTTTTTATTTTCTAAGATTTCCAATAGCCAATCCAAATCCAACTTATCATTCTCAATAGCCTTTTCTAGCTTGTATACCTCCATTGCTTCTTATCTTTTCTCAAGCTATTAAACTTCTTCTGTGAGAACCAAAAAGAGCTCCAATACCAATTGTTGGAAATACAAGGTAGGCAAGGTTACTGAGAGGGGAGGGGTAAATTAGGAACCAATAAAATCTTTATCTTATTTCATTAATTAATCCTTCATATAATATTCTAATCTAATTGCATGCATGAAAGAATGAAAGCAATAAAGCATTCATAACACTTTGACACAAGATATGGTGACCCAGAAACCTTCCAAATAGAAGGTAAAATTGGGGTGGGGATGATACCCATAAGCTTTAGTACTACAATATAAAGTTGGCCTATTAAGGCTTACAACTAACCACTTTTGGTGATCTACCCTCTTAGGAGCAATAAGGAATGCTAGGCCCACCTTGTGAAAGGATTTACAAAACATACAATGAAGTATGCACTTGATAAAGAGATTTATCAAAAGTCTATTAAGTCTAACCTATTAAAGGATTTAACTGATACACCCGTTAGGATGAACCAGCGACTAATCTCTGATCTGCAACTCTGATTTGCTGGTTGAGATTCCTTGTAATTTAATAATTACCTTGCTATGAAAGATAAGTCTCTACTACACCATATATTGCTTGTAGCCTTTAATTTACACTTCTGCTCATCATATATTCTTCACACTCATACATATGGATATGATACAATGTAATGCATATATACCAATCCAAATCATAACTTACTAGAGTTAGCTACAATACTAGTTTCATCATAATTCACAAAGTTAGCCCAACTTCTATAACTTGGGTTCTGAAGACAAACTTAGTGATATTTTGATACTTGACAACCACTGTCAACACTCGACATCTACTGGCACTTAGTTGATGAAGATTATCAATTTTTACTATTCACTTTGAAGTAGTAAGAACTCGGTTAGCTTTGGTGACTTGATGAATACTGAGAAACTCGACATATACTGAATCACCTAGTTGACACTCCATGGCTTAGTCAACACTAGATCCACATCACTAACACTATGAGCTTAGTAGACATTGTAGAACATGGTTAACACTAAATAACTTAGTTAACAATACAAAGCTCATTTAACACTAGAGTTCCCATCACTTCCACTGAATAACTTGATAGATACTACTATGCTCGATATGAACTGTATATAGACTTTGAAGCTTGGTAGCAACTGTTGAACTCGGTAGTAACTGTATATTGACTTCTTGGCTCAAGAGTAATTGGAGCACTTTGTTAACATTATTGAATGGAAGATAGGCATGGTATATACTATAGAGCTTAGTAGCAATGTAACCAATTGAATAAGTATAAGTCACTAATAGAAAAATTGACTTTAATGTCAGTAATACTTTGATTGAGTAATGTAGATATGATGTAGGAAAAATGATGAATAACTAGGGCCAAAGGCACACCCAGCTATCCAAACCACCCTGCAAGAGTTAACACAACAGAAAACACAACACAAACACAACACCAAGGAGAGAGAACAAGATATCTTTTATTAACTCATCAAATATTCACCATACATGCCCAGTTGTAAGGCCTTCTGGGTTACAACTAATTACAATACATTCAGTTACAAAGATCCAACAACAAATTTGCACTTTCAATTCTGCTCTCTAATATGCTCTCTTTGAAACTTCTTCCCTTTTTCCTAATTCCAACTTACTTAACTCTAAGCCTAAATGCTCTATTTATACTTTCCAAAATGGCTTACAAAACATTCTATAACATTACATAAGAGGAAGGCCGACACAAGATCCTATCATTAAATTCATGATTGAAATTAAGTACGCAAGTCAGCTCCCACTAAGAACCAAAAATATACAACTCGACACCCGCTGGATAACTTGGCACCCACTAGGAAACTGGCACTCAGCATCAACTAGAAACTAGCACTCGGTATCCACTGGAAACTGGCAACTCGACACATGAAGGAATTCTCAGCACATGAAGAAATGCTTGGCACATGAAGGAATGCTCAGCACATGAAGAAACACTTGGCACATGAAGAAACACTCGACACATGAATATAGTAACTCGGCACCAACTAAGTAACTCACCAACTGTAGGATGAACAAAAATGAGCAGGATAACAAGGCAACCCAGGATGCTCCTACATCAGACAACTGGAGTTGAAAGAAATGATTCTCTTGAATCATTGAGATGTCCCAACTTGAGTTGAATCCAAATCAAACTGAGAAAGTCATGAAATATCTTCAATAGGTCTATTCTTCCACTTCACCTAATATTCATAGTAATCTTTTCCTCTTATACTCTTGCCAACTCTCTAATCCAATATCTATTCAACTTCCTCAATATGTTTCTTAGGATAATCATCAGGTACAACAACTTCATCCTCTAACTCAGGATACTTATACAAATCAGCAATATTGAATATAGGAGATATATCCATGTCATCAGGTAACTCAACTTCATAAGCATTACCACTGTCAAACTTCTTCAAGATCTTACAAGTTCCAAATTTCTTCATCTTCAGCTTGCTATATGTTCTAACTGGGAATCTTCCTTTCTTTAGATGAACCATCACCTCATCACCAACTTGAAAATCATGGTATCTTCTAGACTTATCAGCATTCTCCTTATACTTCTGATTGCTTTGTTCCAACCTCAACTTCACTTCCTTATGCAAAGACTCCATAAAATTAGAAAATTCTTCTCCTGCAGCACTTTTCTTTTCTTCACTAGCAACATCTCTCAAATCTGATATACCTCTAGGATGCATTCTAGTAACAATCTCAAAAGGTGTCTTCGCTGTACTCCTATTCATAGAATTTTTATATGCAAATTTAACTTGTGCCAATACCATCTCCCAATTACTTAGCTTATTCCCAACTAAACATCTCAGAAAATTACCCAAGCTTCTATTCACAACCTCTATTTGTCTATCTATTTGTGGATGGAATGTAGAACTAAACTTCAATTTAGTACCCATCTTCTTCCACAAAGTCTTCCAAAAATAACCAACAAACTTACTGTCTCTATCTGAAATAATGTTTCTTGGTAACTCATGCAATCTCACAATCTCTTTAAAGAAAAGTTCAGCAACATGCTCAGCATCTAATGTCTTCTTACATGGTATAAAATGAGCCATCTTAGAAAAATTTTCCACTAAAACAAATATAGAATCATACCCCTTCACTGTTTTAGGCAATCCAAGAACAAAGTCCATATTGATGTCAGTCCAAGGTTTCTTAAGAATAGTAATAGTTGTATACAAACTAGTATTTTGACTCACTCCTTTTGCAACTTGACAAACTCCACAACTCTTTACAAATTTCTGAACATCCTTATACATTTTTGGCCAATAATAATTCTCTTTCAGCAAACTCAATGTCTTATCAATTCCAAAATGTCCAGCTAATCCACCACTATGCTTTTCCTTAATCAAATTCAACCTCATAGGACTTCTAGGAATTAACAACTAAATACCTTTGAACAACATACCTTCTCGAATGAAATACTCATCATACTTACTTATGTGATCTGTCAGATTTGGTGCTTTGCACTCTCTCCACGCCTTAGAAAAATCAAGATCAGCATCATATAACTCTTTCATCTCATCAAAACCAAGAACTTCAACCTTCATTTCAATAAAAAAAAGAGCACCTTCTACTCAATGCATCCGCAACTTTGTTAGTAACTCCACTCTTATGCTTAATCACAAATGTTAAACTCTACAAGTACTCAACCCACTTCATATGTCTTTGATTCAATTTATGTTAACTTCCCAAGTATTGTAAAGCTTTATGATCAGTATACAACACAAACTCCTTAGGCATCAAATAATGTCTCTGCTTCTTCAATGCTTGAACAATAACATAAAATTCTTGATCATACACAAAATATTTTCTTTTCACATTATTCAACTTTTCACTAAAGAAAACAACAGACTTACCTTCTTGACTTAATACAGATCCTATTGCATTACCATTTGCATCACATTTAACTTGAAATACTTTGTTGAAATCAGGTAAAGCCAATACAGGTAATTCAACAACCTTTTCTTTCAAAGTCTCAAAACTCTTATCAGCTCCATGTGTCCACTTGAATTCCTTTTTATCTCCCCTCATTGTTTCAGTCATAGCATTACAAACAACACTAAAATTCTTTATAAACTTTCTATAAAAACTAGCCAAACCATGAAATGATCTTACCTCGCCCACATTTTCAGGTGTAGGCCATTCCAAAATTTCTTTAACCTTCTCAGGATCCATCTTCAAACCATTAGTTGAAATCACAAATCCCAAATACACAATCTCCTCTTGCATAAAAGAACACTTTTTTAGATTAATCAACAACTTTTCCTCTTTCAACCTCTGCAATATTGTCTAATATGCTCAAGATGTTCTTCTTTAGTCTTACTGAATATCAGAATATCATCCAAATAAACAATCACAAACTTACCCAAGAATCTTTTCAGAACTTCATTCATCAACCTCATGAAAGTACTAGGTGCAACAGTTAAACTAAAAGGCATAACCAACCATTCATACAAATCATTTTTTGTCTTGAAAGCAGTCTTCCATTCATCACCTTCTTTGATTCTAATCTGATGATAGCCATTCTTCAAATCAATCTTAGTAAAATACATTGCTCCACTCAAAAAATCCATTATGTCATCCATCCTTGGCATAGGAAACCTATATTTCATTGTTATCTTGTTAATGGCTCTGGAATCAGTACACATTCTCCATTCTCCATTCTTTTTAGGTGCTAATACATTAGGTACAACACATAGACTCAAGCTTTCCTTGATCAAACCTTTCTGCAACAACTCATGCACTTGTTTGTTAAGTTCTTCATTCTCTGTAGGTGTCAATCTATATGGTGCTTTGTTTGGAAAACTAGCTCCAAGAATTAGATCCATACAATGACTTATACTTCTTATAGGAGGTAAACCATCAGGAATATCTTCAGCAATGATACCTTTATACTCATTCAGAAACTCTATAATTTCTCCTGGTACTCGATCAATACTACCATCTGTCACTCGGTCCCCACAAACTAGGATTCGGTTAACACTATTTTCTTGCACTCGGTCTCCATTGACAAAACTTGATTTTCTTGGAATTATAGAAAAACAAACCTGATTCTCCTTCACTTCCTTTTCAAATTGTTTCCCATTAACCATGCAGTTTTTTATAGCATTACAATTAACCTCATCTGGACTTTTGATCAAAGGCAACAATGTTTGTTTCTTCCCATTTACCGAAAGAGTATATTGATTCAATCTTCCATCATGTACAACATGTCTATTATATTGCTAAGGTCTACCCAACAAAATATGGCAACAATCCATGGGCATAATATCACACAAAACTTCATCAAAGTAATGTCCAATTTTGAACTTCACAAGGCATTGCTCACTTACCAATATCTTATGCTCATCTTTGATCCATGAAACATGATAAGGTTTGGGATGTTTCAGCCTCTACAACTGCAACTTGGTAACCAAATCTTTTGATGCTAGATTTGTAGAACTTCCACTGTCAATGATCACTTTACAGGATTTTCTAGCCATCTTACATCTTGTCTTGAAAAGACTTCTCCTTAAAATAGGTTCCTCATCACCTCCCTTATTACATAAGATTCTTCTCACCATCAAATTTTCTCTAGCCTTAGGTCTAGTTAGTGAACTCTCAATGTCTTCTTGAATCATAGCATTTCTATTATTCTGCCCATGTTCAGAAGATCTACATTCAAAGGATCTATGCCCTTCTTTGCCACATCTAAAACAATTACCATGAAATCCACCTCTAGAATAATAATTACCTCTTCCTCAATAAGAATTAGTGCCTCCTCAATAAGAATTACCACTTTTCTATTCAGTCTTGCCTTTGTCATCATTCTTCCATTTAGATTTTCCTTTATCTTGCATAAGACTGTCATATCTGCCACTTTCTCCATAAGATCTACCTCTACCTCTCTGGAATCTGCCACCTCTACCTCTTTGTCTTTGTTCATGCTTCTTTGTCAAGATCTCCTCAGCTTTCAAGGCATATTGATATGCTTCTTCTACACTTTTCAGCTTCACAAAACTTATTTTATCTTGTATTCTAGATCTCAATCCATTAATGTACCTTGCAATTTTCTCAACATCATCATCCACATGTCTAGATATGATGTCTAATCTATAGAATTCCTCAGTATACTCTTTCATAGTCATGTCTTTTTGCTTCAAATTTTGCATCTTTCTCAACAAGCTAACTTGGTAATCAATAGGAAGGAGTTTATTCTTTACCTTGTTAACCATCTTTGGCCAAGTTCTGATCTTCTCCTTTCCTCTCCTTTGTCTATCAGTTTTCAAGTGCTCCCATCATAGTGATGCATGACCTTTCAGCCTAGTGACTGCAATCTTCACCTTTCTATTATCAGGAGTGTTTTCATACTCAAAGAACTTCTCCATATCAGAGATCCAATCCAAAACAAGATCCAATCCAACACAACATTGGTGTCCAATTTTCCATCATAAGAAACAACTTCTACAATAGGCTTTGAATTCACTCTAGCCAATACTCTCAACAATCTTTCTTCATCTTGATCTTCTTCAGGTTCTGGATTATGGTTTGGTGTTGCTACTTCATCATCACTTACATCATCAAGATGTGTTCCTCTCCTCTAGGCTATCTCCACAACATCTAATCTAGATGCAATTTTTCTCAACTAATTCAATATAGCATTATCAACATTATTTCCTCTACCATGAACCATCTTTACAAATCAGGTTCCTACAAGATCGTAACCCTCTGCAAGTTATAGGTCAAATCTACAGATCTACCACCCTACAACCAAATCCAAGTCAGGGTTCTACATGATCTAATCTCCACAAGGATGAACTTCAAGCTATAATACCAACTGACATAGGAAAAGGGATGAATAACTAGGGCCAAAGGCACACCCAACTATCCAAACCACCCTGCAAGAGTTAACATAGAAAAAAACACAACACAAACACAACACCAAGGAGAGAGAACAAGATATGTTTTATTAACTCATCAAATATTCACCATACAGGCCCAACTATAATGCCTTTTGGGTTATGTCCAATTACAAGACATTTAGTTACAAAGATCCAACAACAAATTTGCACTTTCAGTTCTACTCTCTAATCTACTCTCTCTGAAACTTCTTCCCTTTTTCCTAATTCCAACTTACTTAACTCTAAGCCTAAACACTCTATTTATACTTGCCAAAACAGCTTACAGAACATTCTAGAACATTACATAAGAGGAAGTCTGACACAATATCATATCATTAAATTCATGATCAAAATTAAATACGTAAGTCAACTCCCACTAAGAACCAAAATAGACAACTTGGCACCCACTGGATAACTCGGCACCCACTAGGAAACTAGTCAACTAGAAATTGGCACTCGGCATCACTCGACATCCCCTAAAAATTGGCAACTTGTCACATGAAGGAGTGCTTGGCACATGAAGAAACACTTGGCACATGAAGAAACACTCGGCACATGAAGAAAGTAACTCGGCACCAACTAAGTAACTTGGCACCAACTCTAGGATGAACAAAAATGAGTAGGATAATAAGGCAACCCAAGATGCTTCTGCATCAAGATACCATCTTTCTTCTATTGAATCTACAAGCCAACAAAGAATTTCATCTTTCCAAACATTGACATCTCAAATTCCTTACTCATTTCTATAGAAAAATATTTACATAATTCATCATAACCTGGAAAAAAATATGTCATCTATAGATATTTTTGCCAACATTAATATCTCCTTCTCAGGTCCTTCTTTGATGTATAAATTGTTATTGTCATTTTTCCTTTGAAAACCAATCTTCATCAAATAACTATGAAGTCTTTCATACCAAGCTCTAGGAGCTTTTTTGAGACCATATAATGCTTTGTGCAATTTACAGACCATATCTTTTTTCTAGGATCTAAAAAATTTCTAGGTTGCTCAATGTATATTTCTTCCAGAATTCAGATTTCACATCCATCTAATACACTTTGAATCCTTTATGTGCAACATAAGCAAGTAGATTCCTAACATCTTCTAATCTTGCAACAGGAGATAAAGTTTCACCATAATCAATACCTTCCTCTTGAGGATAACCTTTGCACACTAACCTTGCTTTGTTTCTTGAAACTTCTCCATCTTCATTCAACTTATTTCTGAATACCCATTTTGTGCCAATTACATTCTTATCCTTGGGTCTAGGAACAAGAGTCCAAATCTTATTCTTCTCTATTTGTTCAATCTCATCATTAATTTTTTTAATCCAACTTTCATTATCCAAAGCATCTTTAATAGTTCTAGGTTCAAATATAGTAAGAAAACATGTACCTTTCAATTTGTTTCTTGTCATTGTACCTTCTGACTTGTCTCCAATGATTTTCTCACGTGCATGGTGCCTTATTGCTTGCAAGTACAGGTAATTTGGATTTAGATCTTGTTCCACTTGCCTCATCATAATCTTTTTCATCATGCTTGAGTCCTACTATCTATAACTCAGGTCCTTCAGACCATGACTCAAGTTACACTAGCTGCAACTTGATTGCTTTTGACTATGACTCGGGTCCTTTAGATCATGACTCGGGTTGCACTAGCTGAAACTTAGGTGCTTTTGGAGATTTTGGGGACTTAGGAGGTGAAGTATGTTGAATTCCAATTAGATTAGGCAATGTATCAGGTTCAAAGTAAATAAAATTTCTCTAGTCTTCAGGTTCTTTGTTGCTCTCTTATTCACTCTTTTTAGAAAACTCATCAATCTTCACATGTGAACTTTCTATGATCTTATGAGTAGTTAGATTCAAATATGTGTATGTTTCACTTCTGTTGGAGTATCCTTGGAATATTCCTTCATCACTCTTGACATCAAATTTACATTTCCTAGACTCCTTCAAGATATAACATTTGCTACCAAATACTTTCAAGTGACATACATTGGGTTTATAGCCATAACATAGTTCATAAGGAGTATGATTTGAGTCTTTCTTTAGTTTTACTCTATTTAAGGTATGAACTATTGTAATGATTGCTTCCTTCCATTATTTGATTGTAGTGTTCTTTTCTATCATTAGGATTCTTGCACAATCCATGATAGATTTGTTCCTTCTTTTTTCTATACCATTTTGCTGAGGTGTACCAAGGGATGATAATTGTCTTTTGATTCCTTTCTTAGTGTAGAATTCATTAAATTCATTTGAGATGAATTCACCTCCTCTCTTAACTTAAACACTTTAGTTTCTTTCCTATTTCTTTCTCAACTCTAGCCATATACCAATTAAACTTGTGAAAAGATTTAGACTTATCTTTCAAAGACATTATTGTCATCATTCTATAATAATCATCAATAAACAAAATGAAATAGTTATATCCATTATAGCTCTCTATACTAATATGTCCACAAAGGTCTATGTGAACCAAATCCAAGACTTATTCAAAATGATTGTTCTTTCTTTTGAAACTTGTCTTTCCCATCTTTCCAATTTGACAATTTTTGCACATGCTCATATTAGGTTTCCTCAGACTAGGAATACCTCTCATTCTTTTGTTTTCTCTTATCTTGATCAGGTTATAAAAGTTCACATGACACAATCTTTTATGCCATAACCATATTTCTTCTACTTGAGCAATGAAACATGAACTTTCACTTATATCTAGGTAGAACAAGAAACCTTTTGTTTGATTACCAAACCCAACTAGATTTCCTTTTCCATCTAGTAGCTTGGCCTTCCCATTCATGAACTCTACCTTGAATTGAATGTTATTCAACTATGCCACACTCAGTAGATTATGCTTCAATACTTCAACCCAATAGGCATTGTCACATCTGAGTTCATTGGTTAGTAAAGTACAACAATATAAACCATTTCATCATCATCACTACTATCATAATCTTTAACCATAAAACATGACTTCTTACCTTTATCCTTGTAGTCCTTGTAGTTTTTGAAATTTTTCTTGCCTTTTTACTTACTACTTTTCTTTTGTTCATTTCCTTCTCTGTTTGGACACCTTGCAACAATGTGACCAACTTCTTCACAAGAAAAATAGATTAGAGGAATTTTACCTTTGTACTTTCCTTTGCCTTTGGGATATCTTCTTGTAAGCAGGGCTTTAATGACTTCAAGATCACTGTCAGAACTTTCTTCTTCTTCACTTTCAAAATGTTTTCCTTTTGATTTTTGACCTTTCTTTTTGAGTGAAAGCCTACCTTCAAATGTAGACTCAATGCTCCTAGAGTTAGGAGCATAGTTTTCATAGTTATCCAACTCAAAAGTTGTCAACCTTCCCACTAGTGCATCCAAAGTTATGTCATTCTTGGGATCACATCTCATTTCCTAAATAGTTGATATTCTAATTGCATAGATAGGAAGAAGAGTTTTGAGTACCTTGCTTACCACTATGACATCATCAAATTTCCCTCCAAAGTTTCTTATTGCATTGACACTAGCTTTGATTCTTTCACTATATTTTGCATTGTTTTCATCCTCTCTCATCTTCATCTGATCAAATTGACATCTTAAGCTTTCTACCTTGGCTCTCCTTACATTTTCATCACCTCCATAGATAGATTTCATCTAGACCCAAATTTCATGAGAAATCTCACAATCTTTGACCTCATCGATTTCAACATAATTAAAAGTAGGTGCAATGTCAATCATCATAATGTTATGATTCTTCTTTTCAACAATCTCTTCCATAGTCAAAGTTCTAGTAGGAGCTTTATACTTGTATTCAAATATTTTAGACCTAAGTCATTGATGGTTGCCAGATGTAGCTTCATAAGTTATTGTCATGCCTCAAATTTATCTTTGTTCAACTTGGGAATCTCTCTTCTATAAGACATCTTGATCTTTAGCTTTGAAACCTTCTCTGCAAGTACCAAAATCTCTGATACCAATTGTTGGAAATATAAGAGGAGTAACTAAGAGGGGAAGGAGTCAATAAATTACCACAAAAACAAATCCCATATCCCTTAGATGTCAATACAAATCAAAACATAAACTCTGCTGAAACTAAATTACTGCTGACACTCGATTAACATAGAGGCACTTGGTTAACATTAACATTATTGTCACTCAACAAGAATTGTAATATCAATTGTGACTTGGTAAATACTAAAAATTTAGATCTTAACATATTAAGTGTGATTAACCTTAATTAACTTAGTTGCATACACATAAAAGAAATAGCATGAACACAAGTGACACCAATATTTAACGTGGAAACCCAATTTGGGAAAAACCACCAATTGCAACTAGTTATTTTTTTCACTCTTTGGAAGTGAGCCCTGTTAGGAGCCAAACCTATTAAAGGTTACAAAACACACTATTAGGTGTGACCCTGTTAAAGGATTTAATCACCTTGTTAGGAGTGGCCTTGTTAGAGGTCTTTAGACACTTCAATCTAGAAATGCCACCTTGTTAAAGGATTTACAAATAGCTGTTAGGCTAACTCTATTAAGAGATTTGATTCACCACTACAATGGTTAGAGTAACAATGACTTGAATTTATTGCTAATGCAACTATCTTTGCTAATTTAGGTCTTAATTCTAGCTTTAATACTTGATCCTTCTTGATTAAATTAATCTTTGCAACCCAACAAGGATATTCTTCTTATCCTTCCAATTCATTTCCTCTAAGAATCTTCTTATCTTCCACACATTCTCACATATTCAATCCTTAACTTAACCTCATACTTATATCATATGCATTTTCAAGTTGACTTGAATACAACTTTAAAAAATTAATATTCATCTCTTTAGTCAACTAGACCCAACCAAAAAATCCATTAAACTCAATATGCCAAAATAAAAAAATCCTTTGTTAGCGACCTAGCTCAATAGACACTAACTCTAAAGATGATTTTCCTATGTTAACCAAGTGAAGTCGATTAACACTACAACTTTAATAATTGAGTGAGCTCGGTTAAAATTGGTTCCATGCCAACTTTCCTTTGTCAATCAAGTGAGGTTGGTTAATACTAAACTTCTACGAATTTCTCTTTGGTGCCTGAGTGAACTCGGTAGACACTATTTTATGAACTTGGAAAATTAGAATGCTCAACAAACACAAAAAATTGTCTTCATCGCTCGAGTGAGCTTGGATGAACTAACTGGTAAAGATATGAGATTTTGTGTAACATCAAAGATAATATACAATTGAACAATTTTTTTCAGCAGGCTAATGTAAGCTACTTAGTGAGAAGAAAATAGTTGATGTGCAACATCATTAACTTGTGCAATTTGGGCATTGCTTAGTTAATCATTCTTTTTTTTCTTATGCAACATGCATTGTTAGTTAGTATTCCATTGTTTCATCTTGCATTTAGGAGTTGGAAAACTGAAAATGACTCATGTGCATTCATAGTTGTGAAGCTTTGTGAGTCAACATCTGAAAACCTCCTAGGTTGTTAAAAGTCTTTAGGCAATCTAGTCATACCTCTTCTATTCTCTAGTCAAGATCATATCCCTAAATTTTGTTGATCTACTAAAAAAAATATTCATTGTAAATCTTTTCATACAAGGGAGTTGTACCTTTTCAATTCAAGGGTCCTTGATAGAATACCTACATTGATCCATTCAATTGTTAACTACTTTGTCTTTCACCAAATTAGGCACATTAAGAGTCAGGGCATAAACCAAACCAAGGAAGACAAACTATTAACCCACTAAAAATAACTTAGGTTTCATGATAATAATTAATAAAAGAATTATTTAATATATGCCTAAAGTTTAGCTCAAGTAAAATAGAGTTAATAAGAAAATGGCTTATTACTATAACACCCCTCTTAATATAATTATTATATGCCTAAATTTTAGCTTAAGTAAAGTAGAGTTAATGATAAAATACCTTATTAATCTAATACCCCTTGAGATAACTTAGGGAGTAGCTAAAAGCTCTAGAAACTATGACTAAAAGTAAATTTGAGTCACAAAAAAATCTATATAAAGAGGAGAAATGGAGAAAACTGCATGGGAAAAACCTCGCTCCAAGAAGAGATGGAAAGAATTATGAAAGAACTAGTAAAGGACTACATAATCCTCAAAACTAGAGAATGTCCCATAAGATAAGAAAAAAAGGATGATCATAAAGAACACCACTGAAGCATGTAGAATCTGCAAAGCTCTGTTAGAAAGTAACTACTAATATGAAGAACTTCCACTAAAATAGAATCTAACCAAGTAGAGAAGACTATAATGTGCATGAGTGCCCTCAAAAGACACTACTCGAGTCAAGAGGCACATAAAGGCCAACAATCAAACTCAAAGATATAGATGACATGAAATACCAAATCCTTAAGAGCTTATCAATTAAACATAGAAGGCTACAACCAAAGTAGGAAAGAAAAGAAGAATGTCAATATGGTAAATGATCCATCTCACCAAAATGCATATGTACCTAGCTAGTTCATCCATCTAGTACTAGGAACAAATATTGAATACATAGCTCACTTGATCAAACCAAGGAAGCATAAGAACCAATAGGACAACCCCCCTAATGTATAAAAGGATGAGGTTATAGGAAACTAAACAAGTGGACAAAAAGTATTTTATGTCAAGGAACCATGATCGAGATGAAAAAATAATACATAATAGTGTACTAAGGTGATCAATCTCAAACACATCATGAGGCTAATGTTATAGAAGAAAAAATTATTGACAAAGGTAAATGGAAAACAAAGGCAAAACATCACTCCCCATGACACTTAATCAAAGAAATGCATGTATAATAAGGCACATGATATGGTAAATCCTGAGAATATAGTAATTTGTATGTATCTTTAGATGATACTACTCAAATAGAAGGAAAAGCAAGGTAAAATAACTGAAATAAAAATATAGATGGAATATCTTAGTGTATTTGCAAAAATGCATGCAATAGATGTCTATAAAAATTGGAAGAGATATAAGGCTAATACAATAGATTTTATAACTCATGACGAGTCATCTAAATTAATGATAAATGATCCCAAACCTAAAATAACCAAGATATCCACTAGAATGCAGAAATGCAAAATACTAAATAGAATAAGACTGGAGTAGAATCTAGAAAAACAACCAACATCACAAGAAAGAGTACATAAATACCTTTCCAACAATATAAAGAATTTCCAATTTTGAGATTGGATGCTCAAGATATGTCTCCTACAGTGAAAAATAGAACTCCCAACTTTGATAGTAGAAAAATTTATTAAGAAAGCATCAAAATTGAAAAATATCTATACCACTGAGATAGACACAAAACCAACTTTCAGGTGATATCTTGTTTACAATTAATGGAGATCATATGCTCAAGATATGAGAAAAATATTAAAGTTAGGTCCAAATAGAGCTAGAAGGGAAAATAGGCATGCTAATGTAGTGTTGATGTTAGCAAGTGATGACCTCAAATTTGATGGTCAATTCATCATGAAGGCAAGAACATGCCATAAAAAGTGGAGTTTATCAAAAAAGTCACCCTATCAGAAAAAGACCAAGATGCTCAGGATGTCAAAGTTGGTAACCAGTGGCCATATGGCATGTGGTAAAAATAAATGGCAAAACACCATAGATCCAAAAAAAACCAACCAAATGAGAAATTGTCAAAGAACAAACATTGTGGATGGAAATAGTCTAAAAACTACCCAAGGCACTGCAAAACCACAAAAGTTCCTTCAAACTACCAATAGAGGAGAATATGAAAACCACTTGAAAAAATATCAAACCATCACTAATGTGTAGAGGGCCTAAAAAATATAGGTGCAAGTAATAATAAAGACCTCCTTTTTGTCATAAATATTGTCGTTGATGTAGGGACATGGGTCCAAGTGGAGGATGGGGGAGAATGCATCTAAGAAGGTGGAGGTACTAGCACGTATAGGCAAAAATTGATGCCCTGATTTGATTTGACATACACCTACCAAGGACCATGTTCTTAAAAATGGGACTCCAAGAAGGGCATAGAGTACGGAGGTGACATTGTTCATGGGCCTTTTGCAGAGGAGGTGGGCCTGCAGAAGTCAAAGTGTATGGGCAACCCAAGGAAGATAACTAAACAACATAGTTGCCAATGTGGTGGGAGGGGTCCAAGGTGCATCTAACATGATCTGTGTCAGACATGTCATAGGCCTCTACCCAAAAACATTTCCAAGCACCCTTTTTAATAAAAAATCCTTTTTTCATTCACCCTTATTTTGTAAATTTTCTTATTTGATTTGTTTGATTAAATCAAAAAATTAGAAAAGGTCATCCCTTGCAACAATATTTTTGATTAAAAAAAATTACTACCTCACTTTGCGTGCCTAGGTCGTATGATCTACATGATAATGTTTTTGCCTCAAAAGTTAATGAAGTCCAAATTGGACATATTTAATATGGAAATTGGGGGGTTTTGGGCACTCTAAGCTCAATAGTGATGTTTGTTTGGGCTCAAGTGACCCAAAATGAAGTTCCCCCTAGATCCAATATAATAAACCTCTGTAGAAACCAAATATGAAAACCATGACCAAATATCTAATGAAGAGAATAGGTTCATGAAAGTTTGGAGCTCTAATACTATGTTGAAGTTGATAAAAGATCAACCCACAACTCCCAAGAATCATTGCATGCAAACACCTGTCACAAAAAGAGAGGAGAAAAGATTTGGAGGTTGGAATTCACATATCCATAAGAGATGAGACATTCTTTATGTGCAAAATAGAAATTTCTATTCAAAAAAAAAATGTCAATTACAAAGAGAGATCCATTCTTTAAAAGGAGATTGAAACCTTAATAGGAAACTAATGTAGGTTGCATAATAAAATTAATAAAAGAATTAATTATAATATGCCTCAAGTTTAGCTTAAGTAAAATAGAGTTAATAAGAAAATACCTTATTACTCTACCAAAATAGCTATGAAGAGGTCAACTCCAACTTTGGAAACTAGCAAGAGGATTGGACCAACTACAAGGGTAAATAACCCTTCTACACTTTAGGCTTTACAAAACCTAGACAAGTATAATTAGGTTTAATCAAATAATATATGTAGCACACTTTTTCCTGAATCATTTTAGAAATCAAATGTCACCTAAGGCTCAACAACATTAAGAGAATATTGAAAAATGGTTATCAGTTCATTCATCTCCAATTAAAATGGAGCATGAGGTAATTATTCCATGCTACAAACATAAAAATAAAATTTAATTAGTGAATTTATACCAAAATGTAACAAGACCAGATACAAATGAAATATATCAAATATACCATATTCCCTCACAAAATCCCCAAATTACACTTCTAATATAAATATTGGCTTAGGTTTTCTCCTAATATGATCAATGATAAAAGTAGATTGAATGACCCATCCTCGAAATAGAATCATTCTAGTTCCTTTGACTAATGTTCTGGCCTACTCAACAACAATGTCATCTGTGTTAGGGTCATATTGCCGCTTCATCTCCAAGATTAATATTTTTCATGATCTCATTTTTTCTTGGTTTCAACAAAAATACTTTTAAACTCATATGACTTAATGAAAGAATCATATTTTGTTAAGGTCCATGGAAGCATAATTTTGTCATTATTTGGAATTGCAAGAGGCAAATCAATATCCCCTACTCCCTCATGTTGCTCCACTTTGATATTTTCCCAAAGAGTCAACTATTTTAGGGAAATCTTTATAAAACTTTTGGGATCACAAAACTTATGCATAGAAGTGACTATCCTATATTGCTTCAAAAAAGAATTTTTATAGCCTTGTTACCAATTGTAAAATTTGAGACAACCCACAACTTAGGCATAAATTTATCTTTCTTGTGTGGGGCTAGGGCTAAATTTTCCTTATCAACCAAAGTCAATTACCAATGAATTATACTTATGCTAACCTAAATGGTATACATTTGAGGAAAATGTGTAGGGGCTATGGATAATTGTAAAATCTGATTATAATAAAATTATCAGAGAAATACAAATCCCCCCAACTATGTGTAATGGTCCATTTAGGAATAAAATGGCAAGGCCTTATAATTTCCCTAACCCTTGCAATTAATCTTTCTCTTTTTACACCTAACATTTATGTAATAGGTAAGACAATACAATTTTCAAAATACAAAAAGAAAGAGAGATAATTATTGGTATCACAAACCTTTGTCCATTTCTATAATAGAAGTGGCATATCAAGTTCATCCTTCTACAGAAACAACTCTTTTTCTATTTAGTCAATATTGAAGTAAAGAATCAGTGCATCAGGATAGAGTAATGTTTGAAGTTGATCATAGATATGTTCTTCTAAATATATACCATGATATCATGAATATGTTGAATCAAATACCCAACATTATGATACTCAATATTCACTTCTAAGTGTTAGATATTCATGGCCATCATCAACAAGTTTGTATACACAGTGTTATCTCTATCAAAAGAAATCACCTTGCATAACCCATACAGAGTAAATTTCATATAGAAGTTGAAGGTGTTCAAATCATAGGGCTAATCAACACTATTTGATTTTTTACCAAATATCTCCCCATCCTACCCATATATCTTGAAATCACATGTTTCTTCAACACATTTATGTGAATCATGTAATTCCTTGTATTTCTCTCCAAATCAATATTCATGCATGTATCCCTAGATATATGGAAATCCTCCACATATCTTGTTTTATTGATAGCCACTAAGGTTGAGTTATATTTTCTTTTAATATCCCTAGTTTTAGGGAAATAGGCCTTAGCCAATTCCAACATAAATTTGTGTCCACAAAAATATCATGAACCACCAATTTTTCCATGTTCAACTCCTATGAATTGGATGTAGGGACACCTTTCACTCTATTATTCTAGAAATATAAAAATAGACATTATAGATGCATTTAGAGTCTTATGGTTATGACACTAGTTGCAAGCATCCTTCTAGGAATGCTCATTCATTGAAAATTCATTAGGATTCCTATAAAATAAATCTATGAGTTCCTTTAAGTTCTTATTTCCTCCCTCCTTTTTCTTCCCTAGCACCTTGGAGCCACCATTGGATATTAACTCATATTTACAGAGGAGAAAAATGACAATCACAAGACAACTAGGAAATTTTACACCTTCAAGAACTAGTACCAACTACCAATTCATAGTTGCAAAGAAAATCAACCCACAACCGTTGCTAGCTCTCAAAATAATTCTTTAATTCTAGACTACAAAAATGAGAGAATTATTTGCATAATCATGCCATTATAATTATTCAAGCCACACATAATTGGTTGTCATATTAACCATTAACTCTAGAAACTAATCATGGAAAACATCACGTTATCATGAGATACCCATCGAATTCAAAACTAACGTTCATGGAATAAAATATTCAATTCATTAGAAAAATGTGCAATGAATTCCATATGTCATCCTTTTATTCATATAGACCCCTTGTTTCTTTAAATTTTATTAGTCACCACAAAGTCATCTGGATATGTGTCACTTTGTCACTATCTCTCAACCAAATAAATGTTCTTGATAACCACTCTAATCGTGCAACAAGATGTCAATAACTAAATCTTTAAATCTATAGTTAAAATTGTTGAAGTCACAAACCATTGTGATCTAGTAACCAAGGAAAATAGATCATCCATTGCTAAGTTTTTGGATTTAAATGTCAAAATATTTAACCACAATGACCTAGCAAGAACTTAACATAAAACTGCTTATTTCTATATCACCAATATGTATATTAAAAGTCACTAACCATTGTGGGTTAGAGAAATTTTTTTACCTTTATACTATATGCAACATGACATTCACTCACTCACTCACTCACTCTCCACCTTAAACACAATCTTCTTTTTTATGTGGAGAGCATGTCACCACATAAAACAAAAAATTAAATCAAATTAAATTTGGATCCTTTATGTACCAATCATCCACTAATACTCAAGTTCAAAAAATAATATGCCAAACTATCTCATGAGTTGGCAATAATGAAAAACAAAATGATTGGTTATTCATAAAAAATTAAACATGTGGTAATAATTCTCTAACTTGTAGAATAATAAACTCAAGAAATTTGAACCTTGCAAGATAGTGACCCAAGAAAATACTTTAGTGCTAACCATTTACTTTCCAACTCACATCTTAAAAACACTGACATCAAGCTGACTCACAACCTGGAAAAAATTACCTAAAGACACCACTTACTAATTCTCCCAGAGAAGTGCATAACATCATTTGAGAGTAGGGACTTTGCAACTAAGAAGTTTGAAAGCACTCTCCAAATTTCTAGATAAAATAATTGACCTTTTAAAAGCTAGAGACCATGCAACTAAACTAAAAGAAACATTAACCAACTCTCTAGTTTTAAAGGTATATATTAAATAGAAACTTGTCTTACAAACCTTTTTCCTCTATGGTGATGACATGGACCAATTAAACATTGATAATTGATATTTTGATGAAAAACCAAACTAAGGCAGAAATGAAAAATGAAAAATTCTAATTTTCATAAACCAAACTTAGAATATGCAAAGAACCGTCATTTAAAACAATAAGAAAAAATTGTGACATGAAATAAGGATGTCTGTCACAACTTAGCCAAAAAATTTATAGTTCTATTAGTGGATCTAATTGGGGACAATCATTTAGTCAGGATGAGATGAGAATCTATGAATTTTCTAGTGAATTAAAGTCCCATATATAGAGTAAAACCCTAAGCCACATACAAAACATACTATGATACTTATGTATAAAACCCAATCTATTATTCATGGACTAAGAGTTACCTTAAGAGAAGTAATATTTAAAAAATTATCCATAAATTGGTGATTCAAGAATTTCATCGACGATCTCTTTTAGGAAATATGTGTAATCTCACTATTTGTTATCAATAATATATGGACCCAAACATACAGGATCAAAATTTTCTTACTTACCATTTTCCCTATATCTTGGCACACCACAATAAAGCTAGGTCATTCACCTAAATACTCCTTACAATAGTTTGTGTCATTCAAATTCTTAACCTATAATTACAACTTAGTATTTCTAGCATAATAATATCTTCTAGTTTCATCCAACTACATCAACTCTTCTATTATTAGTATCATCTCATCAACAATGTCCTCATCATAAACTTGCACAAATTTGTACATCTTCATCAAGTTATTTTGGGATAACCTTTCCTGAATACCATATACCAGGTCAAATGGTGTACAACCAATTGTCTTCTTGAATATTTCCCTATTAGACCAAACAAAAAGCTTAAGCTTGGAATCCCAAGCCCTCTTATTGTTTTCAAGCATCCATTTGATAATTTTAATCAATCTCTTATTGCTTGATTCAACCTTACTTATACCCTATGGATATTATGGACATGAAAAATATGTATGGATTCTATACTCCTTGTAAAAGCTATTATATTCTTCTAATCTAAAACACATTGCATTATTTGCAATAATCCCTTTTTAACATCAAAACTTGATTGTTAAATTCTTTATTAGAAAATAAACCACAACCTTAATTTTTTCCTTCTTTGTTGTGATTTCCTATACACATTTGGTAACTTGTAGTCTATAGCTACTAGTATCCATGAGTGGCCTCCACTATATTCCCCCACAAATTACCCTATAAAAGTAATACCGCATTTTTGGAAAGGTGTCTAAACATCTATTGGTTTTAGGTGCAAGTTCCCTAATAAATTGAACTTTCCTAAGAACATTTGACATGCATCACACTTCTTAGAAAGCTAGTGTATGTCTTTAGAAATTATAGGGAAACAAAGCCCTTCTCTTAGTATTTTATGGGTAATGGTCTTGGCCATATAATAACCTCCACATACCCTAGTATGCATCTTATTCAAAAATTTCTTAACTTTTCCTCCGCTATTTCTATTTCACTATGGCATATTTAATTGCATGTAACTTCAAAGTTATTTTCTTATTTTCATCCATGTTCTTGGGACAAATAATTCTTTGAAGGTAGACTATTATATTTTCTCACAATTCACAAAAATATTGAGGTCATAAATGTATGGCTTTCATTCTCTTCTACAATAGTCATGTGGGTAGTATACAAATTTTCCTTTGCCATCAGCTTTACTAACCCTTGGCCCCTTACCAACTTAGGGCTTTGAATATCAATATGAAAATCTTGGATCCTCTTGATCTATCTACAAATTTTCCCAAAGACCTCTAGTTTTTGGGTAAAGATATCTTTGACAACTATAATAGGAACATATTAAACAAAAATTGCTCCAACCAAATAACATCTAAAAGTTTTGATAGCTTTCACTAGTGCATAAGCTTATTTTTCATTGATTTCATACTTGATTTACATAGCTTGTAATGACTTGCTTAAAAATAAAATGGGTTATTCAAAGCCCTTTGGTTTATTTTATAATAATACTACAACATTTATGTGGAAGGATGCTAATGAGAATATTTGCACATGCTTTGAATAATGAGGAGTCCTTATGAACATATAATTCTTGATTGCTTGCTTTATTTTCTATAAAGCTACAGTTGGTTATCCCTCCTATTTAATCTTATCTCCCTTCTTTAACATTTTAGAAACAACCCTATTAACTTTAGCAAAAATTATGACAATCCTTCTTAAGAAATGTAGTTAGCCAAAGAAGGATTGAATACCTTTTATATTCTTGGGCCTAGTCACCTTATTAATGAAAACAATTCTCTTTGGATCCATCTCAACTCGGTCTTTTGATACAATGTGACCAAATAGTTTACCATCTATCAAACCAAATGAACACTTCTTAAGATTTAGAGAAACACAAAACTCTAGACATTTGACAAAGATATTTTTTGAATATCCATAATGTTGTCCCTCCTCCTTTGAGAATGCAGTGAGATCATCCTAGCTCACCTTAATAAATTTATCAATAAAATATGAAACAATAATGTCCACTTCTCTTTGTAATGTAGTTTTTGCATTAGTGAATCCAGATGGCATCCTAACATAAACATAGGTTCCCAATGGTATGAAAAATATTATTTTGTATTATTTAGATCCCTTTACCACAACTTGGTTATGCCCAAAGACATTAGTTCACATCCTATCACATTTTGAAACATAGCTTCCATATTGGGAAAACCATAGCTATCCTTTAATGAAGATATGATAATTTTCCTAAAATCCACACATTACCTTATATCTACATTATTTTTCCTTATAGGCACAATGTTTGAAACCCATGATGAATTCTTGATTGGCTTGATTATTCCAATAACCCTTATCTTCATCCATTCCCCCTATATTTTTGGAACAAGAACAAGGCTAATTGGTCTTTTATTCTGCCTAAAAATTTTTGCATCTTCTCTATAGGTCTAAAGATCATTATTTGACCATGCATAGACATGCCTATATGTAAGAATTTTCCCAAGGAAAATAATGAAAAATCCAAGATCTAGAAGCTTAATTGATTGCACAAGAGAGATAGGCAAAATGATATGATCAATTGAGTTAGTCAATAATGATCAACAATACAATGAATAAGATTCCTAATCAAATAAATACAATGTAGATGTGCCTAAATATATAGGTAATGTATGATAACAAAGAGTGATGCAAGAGATAACCTATCAACTAGACAAAGTGTAATCACATGTCTAACATAGGTGGATCATCCTCCATTGTAAAACAAAGTATATACAGCAATGAGAGGATGATGATGTAATAGAAGACATAGTTGGATCTCATAGAAAGAGGTATGATATAAAATGTAACTCCACCTTTAAGTGGATTTCTCCAACACCATGTGGTAAAATATAATGTGAAGTCTTATGTGTCTACATGACAACTACTATGAAAATGTATTATCTTTTGTCAACTTAAGTAAAGTGTAATTAGTGAATACTTAATTACACCAATAACCCCCTTAAGTGAGACTTGAGATAATGCACTTAAGCTCACAAAAGCTAGATGACAATGCATAATGGGTCCTAACTACTAGACCATGTTAAGTATCCATTTAAAATATGCAAAAATAATGCAGTCTCTCCTAAAGTGGAGGAGGAAGAAAAACATCATGTAAGAAACCCTCCCTCAAAAAGAGAGAAGAAAAATAAGAAAGATGTATGGATGGCTCTAGTGATCAAGACCCCCCATTATGAAATACATCATGCATATACAATAAAAAATCCACTTATAGGAGAGATGAAGTGGAAGAGAGACCAAGTATCCCCCTCAATGTATAATGTACACTTGTGGTAGATGCTCTAGTCTCAATGTATAAACTACCTAATAAGCAGAATAAACTAGTGGAAAATAAACCATTTTTAGCAAATATTATTTGAGAAAAAGTTGGTGAATAAACTAGCCATTAGAGAAATATTGCATGAAAATGAGGTGATCCAACCAGCCCTTAGAATAATTACACTCACCAATTTTTTGATGTGGTTGACATCAAAAAATTGCCAATTGGAAAAAAATTCTAGTAAAAAACAATGTCCCCATTCTTAATAAATTCAACACCCTCAAACTTCAACAACTCAATAGATAGGAAACCAACATCCCAAAAAAGAGAAGTCGCCTCATAAACAAGCACCATTGCTCTTAGAAGGAACCTCTAGTATACAAGTGGCCTTGAGAAGAAGGAAATCAAAAGGATAGAAGAAAATGAAGCCCCACTATAAAGATACTTTACACTAACTAAAATCCACTCTTCAACTACCGTAACACCAACTTCCCATAATCACAAGATGCTTCTCCAATAAAAAGGAAAGGGGGATCCCCTTTAGAGGGGAAGGATGAAAATGGAAACATAGAAAATTTGACAACCTAAGATCATCAAAGCACTCAAAATTAAGAAAATTAGAGCCATCCAACTACTCCATCTCAACCAAAAGGGCCCCAAAAATCCAAAAAGAGGTAATATCCTACAAACTACACCAAACACCACCACCATGAGAAAGAACCACCTATAGAGGAAGATCATTGAAGAGAAGAAGGAAGGAAGATGAGACAAGATAATAAAAAATCCCTCTTAAAAAATTCAGCAACATCCAACTTCCATTCTACAAGTCTAGAAGATCAACCCCACACATAAATGTCTTCCCAAATAAACAATAAGAAAGAGAATCAAGACACAAAAAAAAAAATAGAATAGGGAAAAAAAGGGAAAGGAATCATTAAAGTTCCCCCTAGAAATAAAGATAACCCTATCAAACCTAATCATGTCTAAATATAAGAAATCTCTATCGAGAAATTCAACCCCATCCTAGTATCATGAGAACAACCACCAACTCCAAGAGTTCACAACCTGCAAAATAGAACCCCTGGAGGAAAAAGAGAATCTAAAGACATAAATATCACCAAAGTAACATTTCTTAAGAAAACAACCCCCTCCAACTTCTCCACCTCACAAACCATGGATCCAACAATCAACAAAGAGATGCCTTCCAAATGACATACCTAAAAAAAGTAAGAAAAATATTCTACAAAAAGAAGGAACCTTAAGAAAAGGGCAAAGCTAGTAGCCCCAAAGATTATGAAACCCCCTCATTGAAAATTTGGTGCTAACTAACTTCACCACACCTTCTAGAATAAGAAAATCTAACTTTACATAAAGATCTCGCAAATGCCACTAGGAACAAACAATAGTAAAAAAATGCCAAGCAAGAGAAAGAGGTCTTCTAAATACAAAAAAAATCTAGACCAAAGTAAGGAAATAAATAAGGTCAAGATAATAAAATCGCCCTCTTAAAAAAACCTCATCCTATAAAAATTGAACAAATCTAGTCCCAAAAGATCAAAACCAAGAAATCCCTCTCTCTACCTAACCCCACAATAGATCTCCCAACCAAAGACACATCAAGTCTTCCTCAAAGACGATAACACTAGGGGTCTCAAACATAAGACCCAAAGCTTATTCTTAGGATAAAAAACTGAAAAACACCAACACAAATCAATGGAGGAAAACATGGGCATTACGAGATGGTCCATCTCCCTTCACCAAAGATTTCATCAACCTATCAATGATCAATTAAGACCTCATCAATATGGTTAGTCACAATAAACTACACAACCTTATGATCATGTTCAAAACAAAAAAACCAAACATTGATTATTCTAGTCTTCCTCCTATTGGTGTAAATAAGTATTTACTTATTACACTTACTTAAGTTTACTTAGGTTAATGCATTATTTAATTATTTTGCATTATTTTATTATTATTTTAGATGAGACACTTAGGAGTTTTTGTACTCTCATTGAGTTACACAAGAGTATGCATCATTCACTGAGTTTTCATATTGACAACAGTTATCCGTACTCCTCATTTAGCACATGTTGTCTACACCACTGATTTTCGAGCTACACCATTGTAGGCTTATTCTCACATAATTGCACTTAATCCTGTGCTCAATGGAGGATAACCCATATCTGGTGGACATGAGCCTGGTTGTATGACATATCATGATGCTGACTTCTATGCATTCTAGAAGCTCTCCTGAGGCCTTTATATTCAGGCACTCCTAGTGTACTCTCATCTCATTATTGAATGAATATCGTCATTCTGATCATACTCTGTCTATTTTGGTCTGTTGTGTGCTTGTGTTGAGTTCTTTAGTTCTTGGGTGAATTTTGGCCTAAGCCACATTCTTACAGCTCCAATAAGAAAATATTGGAAGGTTCACAAGGAAGATCTAGAAGAAAATCTAGACTAAGGCTCTTGAATACCCTATACAAGAAGACATTTCACCTTCTAGACAAAGGAAATCCATCCACCAGAAAAATATGCCATGAATCAAATAGATAATTTTCAAGAATAACTATATAGCACAAAATAGTATCCAAAAATGGAAGAAAACCCCACCTCTAGACAATATCTACTAGTCAAGAAATAGTAACCAAACCCAAGGTTGCTCTCAAAAAAGCTAGTACACCAACCAAGAAAAAACACCCAAAATTTTGCACCACAACTAAGACAAATCATCACACTTGGGAGAACCCATGTCATAACCCATTACTAATAACTACTACCAAGACCTCCTATGTGAAGTAATAAACTATTAAAAAAAGAAAAGCAATTGCCAAGACCAAGGTTGACATACATGAGAACACCCTCTAACTTGCAACCCACAATAACACTAAAAACATACAAAGAAAAATGATCCAAGTCCCCAAAATAAATTGCCCCTAGATGGAAATCAAGAATTAAATTAGTCACGTACCCATCATTATCACTAGATTTATCCTTCTTTATTATTGTTACCCAATGCTCCATATATTATTATTGAATGCTATGTTATGTTAGAGTTCATACCATCATAAAATGGAAGTACTTAATTTTGAGATCTTTTAGCCCTAATTAGTCTGGCTTTGGTGCCTTATTCTTATTTTTCCCAAATATTTAGGTCTCTCTTATTTTATGCATGACCCTCATTGGTTCTATTTTATCACCTTTGTGGCCATATCTTCTGGCACTTCATTATTTCTCAATTCCTTTCACATTTTCACTAAGACCTCATGGTCACCTTTCCTTGGGATATCTTCAAGTATAGGTCAACCTAGTTGACCTATTCTATTATAGGTTTTCTAGGTTAACCTATACCTAAAGGTATTTTGGTCCTAGGGCCTGAAATGTCTCACATGTTTAAATTATTTTATTTTACTCCCTCGTTCATGTTGGAGTTGAGAAAAGCCAACTTTGAAGACGCCCAAAATCACCTGCATGCGAGAACCTGTCAAAGAGAAGCCAAGAAGGGGAAGAGCATGGAGTAAGGGCAAAACCCTAAATCGACATGAGAGAAAATTATGCAAACACAATAAGAAATGTATTTGCAATATGTAATATGATATATGTTATTGTGAAAATACAATGAGAGAGAGCTCGAATATAAAGATCTCACGGAAGCTTGTAGAACAAGCTGGAAGGTGGTAGAAGATAAGCTTGACAACAAGAAGAGAATAAACTCCCGTGTTGTCAACAACTAACCACAACATGCATTAAATACAAAAGTATTAAATAAATGCATGACCTAAGTAAGCTTAAGAAAATAGAATAAATAATTAATTATTAATTATTTACTCTAACACCCCCCCTTAAGTGCAACTTAGGGAAATGCCTTAAGCTCACAAAACTAAGATGAATGCAAAATGGGTCTCGGCAACGAGGCCATTTTAGGTACCCAAGTACAATGCAAGAAGATGCAACCTTTGTAAAACAGAGAAAGAGAGAAAACCACGTGGGAAAAACCCTCCCCCAAAAAGAGGTAAGAACCTAGTGAAGAGTTGAAGAAGTCTCCAATTAGGGAAATTGTCCCCTAAAACAAGAATGAGAAGTGATCATGAAGAAGCAGCATCACTGAAGCATAAAGAAGCTGCAAATCTGTCAAAATACTGATCAGAAGAACCTCCATGGAAGAAAAAGGCACGAACCGAGCATGTCTATATGGTAGATGATCCATCTCACCGAAATGCATAGGTAGCTAGCCACTGCAATCAGCTTGTATATAGGATCAACCACTGAATACATAGTTCACACTATCGAACCACCAAACCACGGATGCATTAGAACAACAACATAACCCCCCCTTAATATAGATGGGGTGTGATGACAGGCAACTGAGAAAGTGGGCCAAAGTCTCTTGCAGACGAACCAAGAACGAGGAGAGAGGAAAAGAGGTACAGACACCGATAAAGACACGGTCTAACTAACTCTGCATGGGGCTAATGTTGTGGAAGGGACACTCACTTGACAAAGGGAGAATGCCTAAAAATGCAAACAAATAATCCCCCCCATGGTGCTTTATGAAAATAGTGCATGTACAATTGACTCAAAACAACGTTCATGATCCCCGGAATGCAAAAGTGACACTTTATCTCAGTGTGAAACAAAAAAGTGCTTCAAAATAATATCTACAATGATCAGAATGGAAAAAGAGCTATAAAAAAAGAAAGTACAGCCAAAAACAAAGCAAACCATGCCAGGAAAACGATCTTCGGGCCTAAAACACTCAAAATATCCACCATATAACAAAAATGCCAAAACTATGATAGAAAGAGTAGAGGCCAAAAACAAAAAAAAAGGACTAGATTTTTGAAAAGGTGACAAAATCAGCTTTCCAAAAATATAAATTTTTCAAAAAACAGACATGGTACGCAAAAGATATGCTTGCCGGAGTCAAAAATAGGACTTTGGACTTTAATTGAAAAAATGAGCAATAAAAATGCATTAAAACCAAAAAATACCTACACCAAAATCTTTGTCTCGGAACCAGCTTTTCGGCGCTTCTTTCGGATTGGAAAAATACCTCCGTATGCAAAAGTTATGGCCAAAAAACCACAAGTAGGTCCAAAAGCAAATTAGGAGAGGTGCAAGCAAGGCTGATGACATTGCGCTGATGTCAGCAAGTCATGCGATTAAATTTGACGGGCCGTCAGTCGTCGCAGCAAAAAAGGGCATATACGGCTGATGATGTGGCAGGGCCACGTGGCGCCCGTGCCACGTGTCACGGACGGAATGCGGGCTGACTCAGCAGAAAAGCTGACAAAGCAGCTGACTGTGCCGAAACCTGTCCACGCGGGCTGATGTGACAGTACTCACAGGACCAGGTGGAGCAATGGGTGGCGCTGACTGGAGGACCAGGCGGAGGTGGCTGCAGGGGCGGCGAAACAAAGATGCGCTGCTGGAAGGGTGGAGTAGGGGTGTCCGGTCGGCGGCGGCCAGGCCGGGGCTGCCTGACGGCGGCTCAGCCGGCTGCGGTGGCCGGTGAGCGGTGTGCGAGTGGCCGCCCGGCGGTGCACTGGCAGTGGCCGATTTTTATTTTTTATTTTTTATTTTTTCAACCCTGCGTCCATACAGTCCATACGGCAGACCCTGGAGGCTTCAAAAAATTTCCAAAAATGCTCAGTGTCCAAAATCGAAAAGCTTTATATGAATCCTGACTGCAAATGGCCTTCCGAATCCAATGGTGATGTCCGTTTGGTCCCAAAGTGCTCTGAAAAATGTTGATCCCCTAATTCGAAGAAAAAATGCACAAATAAACTAGGGTTTGTGACTTCAAATCATGGCTTCAAAATTTCTTCAACAAAACTACAGCAGGAAGGCTCTAATACCATGTTGGAGTTGAGAAAATCCAACTCCAAAGATGCCCAAAATCACCTGCATGCGAGAACCTGTCAAAGAGAAGCCAAGAAGGGGAAGAGCATGGAGTAAGGGCAAAACCCTAAACGGACATGAGAGCAAATTATGAAAACACAATAAGAAATGTATTTACAATATGCAATATGATATATGTTATTGTGAAAATACAATGAGAGAGAGCTCGAATATAAAGAGCTCATGGAAGCTTGTAGAACAAGCTGGAAGGTGGTAGAAGATAAGCTTGACAACAAGAAGGGAACAAACTCCCGTGTTGTCAACAACTAACCACAACATGCATTAAATACAAAAGTATTAAATAAATGCATGACCTAAGTAAGCTTAAGCAAATAGAATAAATAATTAATTATTAATTATTTACTCTAACAGTTGACTTACTTTTTTATATCCCAAAAACTAGTATACAAGGGAGCTTGGACATTTAATTTTCACAAAAAAAATGAAGATCAAGCCTATAAGACACAAAGAAAGATTTTTGAGCATATTTTCCAAGGCATACATCAAGAATTCATCAAGATGTAGCGTTTCCTTCTTGCATCAAGCAACTTCCTTCAAGGTGGTAGTGGAGTTTAGCTTCTAAGGAGAAGATATTTCATTCATCCATTTAAGTTCTTTAGATCTTGATCAAGGAATATTACAAAAAATCCCATTCATGAAGTGGCTTACTTAGTTTCCTTTTGCTTATTTGTGTTGAAGTCAAGGCTATTACATTTACATACTTGGATACATACTAAATTTAATTGCATCTACAAAAGTAATCATATTCCTCATTGATATATTAAGTTTTACTACTTTCTATAATTTTCTTTATCATTGCTATGATTTAAAATTCAAGGTTGCTTCCTTAATTAGGGCTTGACCAAGGAAATCCCCCCACTCCCCACCAAAAAACAAAAACTTGTTTTCTTGTGAGCAAGAATAGGTTATTAAAATTGTGAATTCAGATTTGAAAGCTTACACTTGAGATCTATCAATAGGAACAATGACAGCCTCATTTTTCCTGTTTGAGAGCATGTCTATCATTCCATAAACCTGCCCATATAGGTCAACCAAATTTAGAGTTTTTTGAGTTTTCTATTCTAATTCCAAACCCATAGTTAGGTATTTTGTTGTAATTTTTTATCAACATTTTTTTAAGGTAGAAATATGTCTTTTCTTTTCTCTCTTCAAGGTGATTCATCTTCCCTCTATTTCTTTGGTATCTCAGATTTGATTTCTCATTCCATTAGGATTGTACATGTGTTTAGATCTAATAACCCTAGGTCAATTAATCAATTTAGTTCAATTGGATCACATTCCAAATCTTAAGGTTGATGAACATTGCATGAAAGAGGCCTTACTTTCATACTTCCTTGGTGTAATTTAGGTTTAGTATTGGTATCTCTTTATCTCATTTGGGTCTTTCCAATCTAACTTGAGTTATATTATTTGGAAACCCCTCTTTCTCTTGTATTCAATGACTTAGAGAAAAGATGTTTAACTAATGAATTCATTTCATCTAGTTTACATTATTAAATTTATTGATGTCATTTCCTCCCTAAGTACTATCAAATAGCTCTTTTTCTTTAGATATAGTGACTATTTAGAGGTCAAA
Source organism: Cupressus sempervirens (assembly GCA_028749045.1). NCBI lineage: Eukaryota > Viridiplantae > Streptophyta > Pinopsida > Cupressales > Cupressaceae > Cupressus > Cupressus sempervirens. Next base: position 350,156,529 of record CM053785.1, read on the forward strand.
CTAGATAGGAGTAGCTAAAGTTTTGGACCAACTATAATTGTGTAGGAACCAAGCATCATGCTCTTATGGATCTATTGAACATATGGTATAGTGGAAGGGGAGGGGTAGATAGTATACCCTTGTAAAATAAAGTAATTTCCCACATTACATGCTTTAATCTTATCATTAAAAGGAGAGCTAAAAGTAAATCATAAAATTATTTTTTTATCATGGAAACCCAAGATTGGAAAAACCATATAGAGGGTTAACTTTAAGTATTAAGTAGTCAATATATGCAATACAATGGTGGATCACTTCCTCAAGTACAAAAGAAAAAATAATAACTAATAATATGAATTGCAAAATAGCACTTTTATAAATGCATCAATGTATGCATAAAATGTAGTTCTTTCTCAAATACATATCTTCTTCTGTCTGACTGAATTAGATACAATAGTATACTACATAAAATAAAAATTTGCATGTAGAAATCATAATAAATCTAGAATATCATTATAAAAATGATCTTTCTCATATGTTGAGGTCACTTCCATTATATACCATCAATGGTATATCGTCCTTTCATGTTGGTTGTATCTTTTGATGTCGACTAAGACCAAAAGATAAAAATCATGAGAAACCAGAATGTTTAAGAGAAATTGTCCTTAATAAAAAATTCCTTATGTTGAGCACTTATCAGTCTTGACCAAAATAGCCATATGCATTGGTAGAGTTAAATAATTTTTGTTAATGTCATTGTTAGCAATATCGTTAACCAAACCTAAAGATATAATCGTCAAAGAGCTCTATTGGAAACTATAGGAATATAAAATCAATGATAACCATAAAATGGGGTAACCTAACAACCTCCTCCTTTTTCATTAATGAAAAACAATAAAATTTGGAATGCCTAAAAATTTTAAAATTGTAAAACTTCAAAACTCTGAAAAACTTCCCCTAAGAGGGATAACCCTTTTCTATCTTCTTCAAAAATATTTTCTCAAACTATTCTTATTTTCTAAATTATTTTGCAGTAATTCCTCTCCCAACATCAATTTAAAAAGGGCCCAACACCAAAAATTGTGAAAATTTTCAAACATAAACTTTCAGTTTCTCAATTGCTTGTACCATGAGATAGATATGAACATGAACAAAAGAAATTAAATTTTCTCCAGTTTCAAAGGAGGAGGATTTTTTGGAATGACCTTGTTTTTGTGACCATTGGGTGAATGAGTGAAGTGATACATGTGTTACTCAAATCTAGAATATTTCCCTATGGAATTATGATGTTTTCTCTTTATTTTTGCCAAGTAAAGAAATTTTGGTACAACTTCTCAAGGGAGGATCTACTAGTACCTATTAAATCTTTTGAATGTTTATCAAATCAATTTTCTCAGTAGATAGGAATATCAATAGCTTTAATTTATTGCCTAATTATTTCATGGGCCTCATGTCTCTTAAACAAATATGTTCCTTCATATATTTGAGAGATGTGTTGTTATAAATGTCAACATATATCTTTGTTTAAACAATATTGTGGAGTTAGTACAAGAATAGTCATAAAATAATATTGGATTAAGGAAGGTACTATACACAAGATCAAGTGGTGTTAGGATACGAATGGTTATAGAGGTACCTATATATGATGTGTTTGAAATGGCTAAGGTTTTTTTCACAAATCATAGAATTCATAGAGGATTTACCAAAGACTAGGAAAATGGAAATCAAACTGTATTCAAGAGAGAGACGATGACAATCCTAGCATTGGAAAGTATTAGTGGGAATGAGTTATGAGTAGTGACAATTGTGGTGTATCAAGGAATCTATTATGCATTCTTAACATGATTGGTTTGTGATAATGAGAAAATACAGTAAGGTTCTTGATGTAATGTAAGCCTAGGTGTACCCCCCTTGGAGGTGAATAGGCCCTAGACAATTAACCACATGAGAAAAATGAAAAATAAAACAAAGATTTAGATCTAATGCAATAATTTTTCTCATAATAGAATCATAAGATTTACATCCAACATGTCAAGCTATAAGGTTTTCCTAGTTATGACCATTACAAAGAAGAGTACAACTCAATTCTTATATGAAAAATTGTTGGAATACAAACACCACTGAGAGGGGGGTGAATCAGTAGTTTAAAATATTTTTAACAATTTGAAACAATTACAAGTTATAAAAATTTAACACATGAGAAAGATAGTTAATGAATAAAAAAGTGACACAATATTTTAACATGGAAAACCCCTTAGGTTAAAAAACCACTTTGAATCTAAAACTTTATTGGCCTCTTGGGAAAATCTTTTAGAGATACAACTCTAGGAAGCACCAACATCCTATTTTAGAAACACCAATCTCAAGGAACACCAATCCTTACACCTGAAGCACCAACTTCAAAAATGAACAAGTGAGATATAAAATCAGAGGATCATCTCTGTTGCAACACAAATCGTGAATCACTAGTTTCAACTTCTTGTTGAAAACACAATGTAGGATATACTTCTATTCTCCTCAAAACATTCAATATGCAAATATATTTTCTTTTTCCATTAAAAGATCTGATCAAATACTGATATGAATGAATGAAGAAGCAATATATAACCCCTCTTCAACCTCTAATAAACTTTTTCAATGAAAATAAAATCACAAATATGAAATAAGAAACATACAACATTACCCTCTTCTTTATTGTTAAAAAATCTGCCTGAAAACTGTTTGGTCTACAAGGAATTTCACACCAATTTTGCAACTTCTATCAAAACCACTTGTTGGAAGTTTTAAAGGAATGTTACTTATAAACTAAGAAAATCAAAATTTTGGAGGCAGTTACATACCCCAAACTTCCATTGGACCAAAACCACTCAAAATTGCTAAAACTGTCATAACAATTCAATAACTATTTCTAATAAATAGGCATTTTCTTTTTCCATACACGTGTTATGCAAAAACTAACAAAGACCCATTTTAGCTAACTCTGAGACCTTTTCAAAAGAGTATGATAGTTAGCATTTATCTGATAAGAAAGATTGTCAACTTTCTAATAGACCAAAACTATTTTTTTAATCTATTTTCAAAACCATTGTGAACATTAAATGTTAATTGTATAACACTTAAGTATTTGTCTTGAATATGTTTTGAACAATATTTAAAGACATAAAATAAGATAATTATATGATGTTAGCCATACCATATGCTCATTATTGACATCAATAACAATAATCAAAGACCAAATACCAAATACCAAGGGTTCAACAAAAAATTCATCTCCAGGCTATCATCCTTCAAAATGCTCCTAGTTGCTACTCCACCATAACAACTAATGACTCTAGACATCTCAAGATTTTGTACTTATACCTAGACAGGCACAATTCAACTTGGAAGATTATGTTAAATAAACACTAAAGCCGCAAGTCATCGTGGTAGATTAAATTAAATAACACTTAGGATAGGCACCAAATTTACAAACATAACTAACTCATATGATAAAATAAAACCATGTGGCCTTAGAAATAGGCACACATTTCATCCAAATATCAATATCTAAGATCATATAAGCTAACTCCCACAGATTGAAGATCACAGAAATAATCTCTAATGTCTATCCAACAAAGAAAGAACACTCTACAAACATCCACCAAAAGATCTCTAACTCGAACATGATCAATCCAAATGTTATGTGGACATAGAGAATAATCTATAGATAGGCACTAAAAATAAAACCAAGATCATAGAAGATAGGGTCCTAAAAAATCAAGCTTGATGCTCCTGCATTAGTTCTTGAGGTGATAGGGTTGATGGTTTCCGGATAGACAATGTTTAAGGGTCACCTATGATGAAGCGCATTGAGGAAGTATTGTAACATTCTCAATGATTTATTGTAATGTTTGAGGATATTTTCTTGGATCATTATTATTTCTTAACTGACATTCAATGGACCAATTGGATAACCCAATCTTTGCATTAATGGTATGATTTTGTGGAAACAATTATTATTTTATTCAATGATATTTTGATATTTCATTCTTAATCTATATTTTTTAAGAATGATTTTGTTACAAGTTGAATTATTATTATTGGGTCAATGTTTATTATTATTTTACTTTGGGGTCAATTTCCATCCCTAATCACTATTCATTAAAGCTTTTATTATTTTATAGAGAATGGAGACATATTTTTGTATAATTTTTGCAAACTACTTGCGATTTTTCCCTAGCATACCTTTGTAGGGCCCTAAATCTCAACATATATTTGTACCCCTATGATCTTCACCATCCAATATCTCAAATTGAGTCATACAACCCAATCTGCCCATTAATAGTATGATTTTGGGGAAAATTTTGTTATTTTATTTTGTGATATTTTGATATTTCATTCATAATCTATATTTTTAAGAAGGTTCTTTTTTTTGAGTTTAAATTATTATTTTGGGGTCAAAATTTATTATTATTTTATTTTGGAGTTAATCTCCACACCTATTCACTATTCAGCGAAGTGTTTATTATTATGCAAAGAAAGATGATGTGGATTTGCAAAAAAATTACAAACTACCCACAGTTTTCCCTAGAAATGCCCTTGCAGGGCCCTAAATATAAGTAGATGTTTCTACCCCCTATAATCTTCACCATCCAATGTCTCAGATCAATTCATACAACCCAATCTACCCATTAATGGTATGATTTTGAGGATTTTTTTAAATTTTATAATGTGATATTTTGATACTTCATTCATAATCTATATTTTGTAGGAATGATTTTGTTGAGTTAAATTATTATTTTGGGGTTAGTCTCCACCCCTAATCACTATTCAATAAAGAATTTATTATTATTATATTTTGGGGATAGTCTCGACCCCGAATCACTATTTACTGAAGCTTTTATTATATTGTAGAGAAGGACAACACAGATTTGTCAATTTTTACAAACTACCTATGATTTTTCCTAACAAGATACTAGTAGGTCCCTAAGTCCCAGGAGACTTGTACCTCGTGTAATCTTCACCATCTAATATCTCAAATCGAGTCATACAACACATGGTATGATTTTGAGGAAAAAAATATTATTTTACACTATGGTATTTGATAGTTCATTTATAATCTATATTTTTAAAGAAGGATTTTATTCCGAGTTAAATTATTATTTTGGGGTCAGTATTTATTATTATTATTTTATTTTTAGGCCAATCTCTATAAATGAATTAAGCTTCTATCATATTGTATATTTCTTTTAATTCTAATCATAGGTTACTAACAAGTTTGTACTTTTACTTGCAGGTATAAGAGCATATGTACCTTTTATATGCAGAGTAATATATTCAATCTTTAATACATTTAGTATATGTGATTCGTTTTGTATGTAAGAACCCAATCTATAGTGATGTAGATCTTTGGTTCTCAATCTACAATATGTTAATCTCTAAATCTCGATTTGTAATAATCTTGAAGACTGAGAATGCAATATAGACAAGATATAAGATAGATGATATAGAATGATTATGAGCAATATGATAATGTCGATACATTGTTGAAGGTATTGAGCATTTATTAATTTCTATGTCAATACAACAATCATTGGTGCACATAAATATTGATTCCAATGGACACCTTCCAAGATAGGTCATGATCCTTCAATATCAATAGTCATGTGTTTCCAATTTGATTAGTTAGTATTAACTAATTAATCTGATCTTCTACAGGATTAGGTTAGTTAGTTAGTACTAACTAATTTTTGACTAATGTGTTATTCATAAAGAGCGATACTGGGTCAATCAAGACCATCATATTTTTGATATCAAATGTAAAAATATATGTACGGGTTTCATCTTAGTTTGATATGAAGTGCTTGATCAGATTTAAGATATATAATCATATTGAGATTAGTGAGTGTATGTAAAACATACACACATATACATGTATAATCTATAGTCTCTGACTGATGCTATTCAATAATAGTCTCCACCCCTAATCACTTTTTAATGAAGCATTTATTATTTTGCAAAGAAGGATGAGACCATATTTGTATTATTTTTACAAACTACCCACGATTTTTCCTAGTAATGCCCTTGTAGGGCCCTAAATCTCCACAAACATTTTACCCCCTTTAATCTTCACCATCACATATCTCAGATAAAGTCATATGACTCAATCTTCCCATTAATCATATGATTTTGAAGAAAAAATTGTTATTTATTTTGTGATATTTTGATATTTCATTCATAATTTATATATTTTTAAGAATGATTTTATTTTAAGTTAAATTATTATTTTTGGATCAATATTTATTATTATTATTTTGTTTAGGGGTAATTCTCCACCCCTAATTACTAAAAAGATGATACAAATTTGCACATTTTATTACAAACTAGCAATTTTTCCTAGCAATGCCCTTGTAGGGATCTAGATCTCAACAAACATTTGTATCCTATTGAGTAATCATTTTGCATGATGACAACAACACAAATCCTTAAAAATTTATCTCTTGAAAAGTCGATCAATTTTGTCAACATCAAGGTTGTGGATGGTTGTTTTTCAACCTACTAGATACCTTAATTGAAGATAAATGTGAATACTCACAAGAAGGGCTTTGTTGGTACTTTAACTACACAATTCTTGGAGAAATAAAATCCATAGAAGAATGTATTTTGTATTTTCTAAAATTTTAAGGATGAATGCAAGTTCTAACAATGAAACTACTATGAATTCCTATTTTAACTAAGTGTCCAAAAGCACATAGTAGAGTTAGGGTGACAAGAAAATTAAATGAAATTACTAAAAATGAAATTCATAATGGACATAAGTCATAAAAGCAATGCTTTTGAAAATTAAACCTTTGAAAGGATTGAGTAGACACCAATTGAATCATGAAAAACATTTCCTCAAATCCACTGATGAAATCATCAAAGGGAATCAATAAAAACCATAAGATGTTTTATGATTCATTCAATCATGCAACCACAGAAAGTGCATGCACATGAGACAAATCACTATGCAAGAACTCAAAGGTGATCCTTTCTCCAATTTTTCACACTAGAGGGAATTTTTTGGCAAATGAAAAACACTAGAATTAATAGATCACACAAGCATTAACATACAATAAAACCATTGGCTCCATCACTATTCACGAACATAAAATTCACAAGATAAACACACATTCTAGCAAGAAATACTACAAATAGAATGACAACAGTAATAATATACTTTATTGCATCAAAGTACTAGACCTAAATACATATTAAATCTTTGTATTTATAGGAAACCCCATCCTTAACACAATTTTTGGATCTAGGGCCTTTTTCCTTTCAAAAAGCATGCTAAAATCAATAATTTTAAGTAAATTATATACAAACAGACTCTTAACTAGGTGCCAAGTAGGCATGCACTCTTTATTTTATTAATTACATATTGCATATACCTTTACATGACTCAAAAACTCATAAGGAAGAAGAAGATAAGATGAGAGAAGTTTGTAGATGATATGAGAGTCTATGACACTTCTTTCAATCCAAACTCAAGCTCCACTGTGTGTCTCTATCAGTTAAATTGTAGTAAAAATGCATTTTTAGTGCATGAAACACTGATAAAAATGGAACTAGTAGTTAACTATCGATATCACCAAAACTGATCAAAACTGTTGGTGCACCTCTTGCATGATCTCTAAAAAATCCTCAAGTTTGGAGTCTAACTCTGTAAGTGTTGCCTCAATTCTAAAAGTTTGTCTAACATCATCTTTTGAGGATGTAGTCTCAAATAAAGCTCCAAAATGTTGCACCACTACTTCACTCAAACATAATTGAGTCCTAGAGTCATCTTTAAAAATCTCCAAATAGGTTGCCCTATAATTCTTATCATCTTCCAAAATTTGATCTAGAGCCCTATTATTTGCATCTTGAATATCCTCACACAACCTAATCATCTCCCTATTTCCTATTGATATTTTCTCAATCCAATCATCTACTTTATCTAATTCTTCTATGAATTAAATTTCAAATAACATATGGTGTCTCTAGCCCTTAATTGTTTTCAATGCCTCTAGGTCTCTAGTCCACGTAACCACTTCATCCATTAATCCAAAATCTGGTCTACTATGGTAAACAATCTATCTGCATTCTTTTGTATACCTAATAGTGCATCCACATTGAAGTGAATAATCTATACTCCTATATCCTCAAAATCGTGACACCACCTTTTTCATGCATCAAAAAATGAGTCACCTTGTCCTGTGGTTGGAGATTGTTTATAAGGGATAGCCACTAAAGTGATCTCAAGATGGTCAAGGTCCAATGGACCAACTATCCCCTTTACATACTCCCAAACTAGATCATTCTACATTCTTAGTTCCAAAATCTCAGCCTCATCTTCATCCAAGTTTTGAAACACTTGTTTAAGGTATGTTATCGTCAAAAATTTGGTCATGTCTTGGGTGGCCTTCCCTAGTACTACCTCATACATCTGGTAGTCCTTAAGGAAATGTATTCGATATGTAAATGGGGTGGAGGAATAGATATATGTTCTATCAATTCATTTCTCTTATTACTCTTGAAAAAGGTGAGCTACTTTGGATCACCCTGAATAGGTGTTGGTGTCTGCAGTGCCTTTGTCAATGCCTCTTACTCCTTAGCCTTTGTATATTCCATTTATCATAATTGGTGAGTCAACACTTCTTGCTTCATACATATTGGAGTAGTAGCCATGGGAGACATGTAATGGCTTGAAGATGAGGCTATTTCAAAGACTAGCCTCTTGCCCCTGTCACTCTTTTCTATCCTAGATTGCTCAACTAATGGAGTGGTTGTCATTGTCCTCAAATGAGAGGTTTCTGACCCTTCCATGGGTGGTTTTTTTTATCTTCTCCAAAAAATTTCCCCTCCTTTGAAACCTAATTTGTGTGTAATTATTAAAAAACATCCCCTCCAAGGGTTTTACTATTTAATCTAGTGATTGGCAGTGGCACAGGGGTAATTTCTTACTCTAGTGGAGGAGGAGGAGGTGAAAGTGGCTTTCCTAGTGGTGGAGGTAGTATACCAATTTTTCCTTGCAACAATAGAGGTAATTGATTCTAGTCCTCACCTAGATATTCTTTATGAGGTATCTCCCTTATCACTCCACCCTCCAATTGTGTGCCAATCAACATAAAATTGAACTCTGAGAAGTCAAAAACATCATAGCCATCTCCTTCTATGGAATCTATCCATCCCTCCTGGTAAGTAGAATCCCCAAGTTGGATTGGTTTTTCTGCAATAGAAGGAGGCATCTAGGTTTCACTCCTCCATTTTCCCTCTTATGTGGCCCTAGGTGACCAAGTTCTCCTAGTGAGTGGGATATATTTGATCTCATCACCTTACTATTCCTCTTCCACCTCAAGTATGGTCTCCAAGATTTAAGGAGATGAGGCTCTCTTCTTTTTCTTTAGCTTTCTCCTTTTCTCCCCTATTACCATTGTCTCAGTCCTAGCACTCTTGGGTATTGATGGAGATGATTTTTTTTGGGTCAAGGTTTCTAAAGCTATAGCATTAGATTCTTCTCCTTGAACTGGTTCTTCTTTTCTCTAAGCCTCCTCTAGTTAGGCTTCTTCTTCTTGTACTGCCTTCTTTCTTTTCTTCCCATTGACATTTTCATTATGGAAGTAGGCCACTTTCCACTCATGTTTGTAAATCATTTATGGTCGTACCAAGGACTTTTCTTTGTAATTCAAGATAGTGACTTTGGTCCCTTTCCCTTTCTTGGGCCTAGTCATAGCTTGTAGTGTCAATGTGTTAAGAACTAGCCCAAAGATCCTATCCTTGTTATACAATGGATCTAACACATCTAGAGTATCTTTATTCCACATGTTCAAAGGAATGTGCAAATTAAGAGCTCTTTCTACAAGTTGTAGATTTATCCTAGAATAGTTCCTAATTCAAACATCAAAGTCATCTACACAATTTATCCAATGATTTTTTATCGAGGCATCATGCATAAATTGCTTGCCTACGAGATGATGGATCATCCTAATATTGTCAAAGTAGGGTCAAGCTACTCGATAATCATCCAAGGGATACTAATCTCATTCCAGCTCATATGTGTCAATATCTTGTTTTTTTTTTACCTTGAAAGCTCTAATAGTAATGGGCCATACCCATGTCTTCTAGTTCTTATGTTTCTTTCTAACCCTATCCTATGTTGAAGCCATTTGCCTAGTTATGTCCAGCAATATCAATCTATCTAATGGCTAGCAGGGAAGCTTCTTTGGATAGAGGAGGGTTTATGTTACCCTGATATATGTGAATGTGTTGAACTAAATGAAGCAAGTACCTACTTGTTTTATTTAGGCAGTTGCCTTAACAAACAATCTCTTTGCATAGTCCCCTTTCATGAACCAAAATATAGAAAAGATGAAGCCATCATTCACTAGTTTGTACTCTAGGCTCTTGAACAAGAGCTTCTTTTGTACCAACTACCGGTATACTATATACAACTAGGTGTTGGCTTCCTACATGATTCCTTACTTTACCAACCATGGATAGCATGTTGGTTTGGCTTACAAAAGATAGGCCACATAGAAAGCCATGTAGAAAAGGGCCACTCTTTACCAAAATGAGTTATTCATCTAGGTTATTGCTGATGATGGTGGCCTAGTCAATTGGTATCCCCTTCCTCTTGATAGTTTCAATGAAATGAACCATCCAAGTTTCAAGATGACTAGCTACAGGGAGTCCCATAACTATGCTTAGGAGCACTATATTGTAGCCAGTATCATCTATCATTTACCCTAGGATCATGTAGACCGTTCCAAATATTAATTTAGTGGGAGGTTGGGGAAAAATTTACCTCTCTTACACTATGCCTTTTGCCTCTTTTTAGTGCTCCATATACCACCTATGCTATGTCATATATTATCTTCTAGAATTGGTTTGCAGGTCATTGGTGAAAAACCTTCTTTATATTATCAAAGTGTATATCCAAAACCATCTCCCCTATAATGCACCTTATAACCTTCTCCTTTGGCACATAATGATGAGTCAACGCCATGATCAACTTTGGAGATTGGATGGACAAGGGATGGGAATTTGAGTTCACTAACCTGCTAAGGATCAGTGATGAGATCATATCTGACCTCTCTCTTAGTTTGTTGCACAAAACCATAAGTGTGTTCCAATCAACATGTCCCATATTTGTATCTTAGACTTCTGAGTGCTTGTCCATAAATCATGATTTCTTTGCCATGCCTTGGAGCTTGAAGGTGACTAGTTTAGGTGTTATCTTCACTGCAATAGATGATGAGGTTGATGCCATTTTAACCTTCACAAATTCAATATACCCATGCTAGAAGATTACAAAAAACACTAATCAAAATGACCCAACTGGAAAAAAAAATGACAAAAACTTGCAAAAGAATAGGGAAAACTTTAAAAAATTGACCAAAAGGGCCAAAAAAGTGCACATACACAAGGTGTGCATCATGACCTTGTAATGCTCTTAAAAGTGCATATTGCATACATTAGCAGGTGCACATGGATGATGTTTTTGATGGAAAGTTACTTATGCACATGTTGGGCACATAACACATAATGCACACCATTATGGGGTGTGAATGTGTGCACCCAAATTCACCTTAGGTAGTTGGTGGAAGTTAAGGATGATCTGTGACTATGTGGATGTCTAAAGGTATAAAGGTTCATCTTTCGGGGGCTCTATAATTGAAAATTATTCAATAAAAGGGAGGGTCCCAACTTTGTTCAGTGCTGACCGAATGGACATCCTGGACTGACCTAGAATCAGAGGGAGACCCTATATATCAAAGTGCTTGAGTAGGTGCCCTATCCTAGAGAATGGAATCCCTTGACCTAAAATCAAAGAGGGGCCCCCCTTTGACTTCAAAATGTGGTGTTTCTTGTGAAGCCACAACATATCCCATGTAATCTTTGTTGGAAACTACAATTGGAACAATTGTTATGTTGTCATTGATGTCAAACCTTATTAGTGAGACATTAGCTAATAGTGTAGATTGCCATATCAGTTGATTGATGAAGATGATTTGAAAAGGGAGATAATTAGAAGAACTAGTGAAGTTGTTGAGTGAAGAGGAGCAAGTATGTTGGAATTATAATGGGCACTTGATTGAATAGTCTTTGACAAGATAATATGTTGTTTAATTATTAAATAAAGTGAAGAAGACAATTGAGTTGATATATAGCAAAGAAGACAAGAAGTTGAGTAAAATACTAACCTTGATTGAGTGACAGTTTTACTAGGTCAATGAAGTGGAAGATTAAGGTTTTTAAGAGATAGCCAAGAAAATGTTATCATTTGAGTGATAGTTATGGCTAAGAAAGGTGACAAATAAAATATAGTAGTGATTGAGCATAGTGAAAATTGAGCTAGCCAGTAGAAGATGAGTGAGACAAAATAGTAGAGAATGAACTACACGGTGATGAGCAAGTGTTAGCAATATAATAGTTTGTGAAAGAATTGAGTTTGAGACTCACATAGTTGAATTTTTGGATTGGTCAAAATGTTTGAATGATAAGGATTGATGAGCTGGTATATTTAATGCAAGAATTGATTTTGTTATGCATTCAAAGGCAAGGATTTAAAGAGAAGTTTCTAGAAGTGTCAAGAAAGGAGTAGAACGACAAAATGATGGATAGATTCAATGAATTTGATCAAACCTTAAGATCTATGGTGATGTTCAAGTGACAAAAGATCAAATCTACCTATTTATGGAGGTACACAAGATGTTTTGAAGAGGTTGGTTTGTTGTTGATTGGTGATTTTGTGGAGAACCTGTGAACAACATAGTAGCAGAAGAAAATTTTGAAGATTGCTAAAGTGTGATTGCTTGAAGGGTTGCCAAGTAGATCAAAGATGAAGAACATAATGAATTCCAGTCAAAGTACCAAAAAAGGAGTTAAATGGAGATCTGAATTTGCAATGTGAGTTGTATCTTAATAGATCAAACCTAGTTGTTACTTTCTAACAATTGTAGAAGTCAAAATCCTTTAATCAATAGTTATTTGTAAATCTTTTAATTAAGGTGAAATTCTAATGAAATGATCGAAAGACCTCTAATCAGGACATTCCTAATAGGGTGATTAAATCCTTTAATAGGGTCACACCTAATATTGTGTTTTGTAAACTTTAATAGGGTTGGTTCTTAACCAAGCTCACTTCAAAAGAGTGAAAAGTGGTAGCATGTTACTTGGTGGTTTTTCTTGGATTGGGTTTCTATGGCAAATCTAGGTGTCATGTATGTGTGAATGTTATATGTGTGGTGCATGTTATTTGTTGTTTTATTTCTCTTAGTCAACATATGCTAAACAAAGAGCTAAGTGATGAATTAATACGTTAATTTGTTGATGAGTTGCTATATTGGCTGAGTGGTTTTTTGAGTTTGAATAAGTTTTTTAAAGATATTAAAATTTGAATTGGCACATCAATACCTGAGGATAATTGATTCACCCCCGCCCCCCTCTTAGTTATTCTAATCATTCTAACAATTGGTATCAAAGCTTTGGTGTTTGAAAGGAAATTTTGATGGGACTTAAGTTAAAGATCAATATGTACAAGAGAGAGGTACCCAAGCTCAACAAAGATAACTTCCCAACATCACAAAGACTAATGAGATTGCATCTATCTAGAGTTGGAGATTTTGCACTATAATACTTGGAAAATGAATACATTGAAGTTTGTGGACCCTTGACTATTGAGAAAATAAAGGAGAAGTAGGAGCTAATCAAATGATGATAGATTCAGCATCTTCCCCAAGGTATGCTTAATTTGATGATGTAAATGAGTGCAATAATGTAGAGAAAATGTGGGATAAGTTGGTTCAAAATGATGGAGAAGACAAAAATGTATTAAGGGCTAAAGAAGAAAGTTTGAGACACAAGTTTGATGACTTGAGAATGAAATAAGGAGAGACTCTTGCATGGTATTGTGGCTAAATCAAGGAGGTTGTGAATTCTATTAGAGGAGATTGATCACACATATCTAATGAGACTGTGATAAGAAAGGTATTGAGAACTTTACTTCCTATCTATGCAATTCAAGCACTGAGATGTATACCCGATAATGATCTGACCTTGAATAGTCTAATTAGTAGACTTACTACATTCGAATACTCAAATTTTGATAACTACACACCTTGTAGTGTTGGATTTTCACTCAAGTCTCAACTAACTCTTGAGGGATCCAAAATAAAGAAGATGGGTAAGAAAGTGGATAGTGACACTAAATTAGATGATGATCTTGATGAGTTAGAAGCATTATTGGAAAGAAGGCTACCAAGAGGAAAAGACAAATACAAAGGTAAACTCCCTATAATCTATTTTATATGTAAAAAATGTGATATCCCCCATTTCTAACTTGAATTTAATAAATACAATTAAATTAAAATAATAAATAAATAAATATTATAACACAATATAATACTACATAATTGATATAGTCATAATGTGAATATAATATAATATGATTATAATATAATATGATTATAATATATATATATATATATGATAAAATAACAATAAATACATACATAATACATACCAATAAATTGATAGTAATATTACAAGAATAGATGAACATTAATATATAATCAAAGATCATTATAAGCATCATAGTGGCGAGGTAAATGACTTTTATGTACTAGAAAATATATGTTACAATCAACAACTAAGCCATGGAACAATATTCTCAATATAAACTTAGCGGCGTGTCTATCCAGTGACAAGAGGTGTGACCTTAAGAGTCACGTCCATCAAGAGCCCACTCCTATAATGTAATGCTTATAAGTCCATCTAGGAGGAGGACACAGAAGGGGGGAGGAATTTATGGAAAAAATTAGGAAGTAGATGGAATTAAATTATTTGATTCAGATTGGAACCTCAAAGAACAATGATTACAAGACAATAATCTTAGATATATGCCTCAACTAAACAATAAGCGTCCATCATTTAGGTGGTTATAAATTACCTTTCTGACCACAAAACCACATTAGAGAGTAGGAAGCAACTAGAGAAGAACATAGACAACTCCAAATATCTGACACAACATTGTAATATCCCACTCAAAATGACAGGCATAAGAACACAAGTTATTTGGAGTGATAGCAAACAATATTAAAAATGTCCCTTATGATAGAGAACATCTATGAAGGGTATATATATTCAGAGTGTAGAAATCCATTGACTTGGAGGGGTATCGAATATATATAGGAAAATAGCCACCACGAAAAATTAATAAATTATAGTCTTTTTCAGATTTGGGAGAAAGGAAAATATTGTTGGTTAGAGAGAAATATAAGTAGATATATATAGCTTACTAAGGCCAGGAAAACCATTATCATAGTTGTAATAATAATCTACATATAAGAAATAAAAACCAATCGTTGTGAAATATAACATATCTCAGTTCTAGAAATATAATTCCTTTTCTTCTAAAGGGCATTATTTTCTCATGAACATCAGTTTCACAAAGTGATATCCAATCTTTCAATAAAAGAGATAATATTCAATAAAGTGTCATTATTTTCCATAATAGAGGGAGAAGGAACATTACAATGGTATTAGAGCATAACCTTGACATCCTATGAGTGAGGAATATGGAAACTTATGAGAGAAGGACAAATAAAACTACAATGAATGACTTAGCTAATGAAGTGAGAACATATATGGAGTAAACCCACCAAACCAACCAAACTATATTGAATCAAATGGAGAAGTCAAATCAGATCCTCCTGCAAGCATTACAGAACATGGGAAATTTGATCAATAATTTGAGAAGCCAACCTAACATAGTGAGAGAAACTAATTCAGTCCATTCTAAAAATAACAATGTAACTTCAAGCTCCAGCCTTCCCCAACCTACATTCCTACCTAGAAGAGTAAATCTAAGAGAGGAGGGAGGGGTCAAACAAACCCTAACTAGTATGAAAGATATTGCGAAGACATATGCTACTCTAGAACCCAACATTAGAGAAGTGATATCATTTAGAGAATTTTGTGAGGATAAATGAAGGGAGATGTCTAGAAGGACGGTAAATGAAGAACTCAAACATAAAAATAACAAAATTAAGCTTCCGCATTTCGATGGTTCAGAAAAAATTACACCACACCAATGGTTAGAAAAATTAAACACATTTTTTATTCTAAACCCCATGATGAAAGAAGATGTACTGCAATTTGCTATAGTGCATCTAGAGGGAGCAACACATGATTGGTGGACCCATGGGTGTATCTCATTGGGACATAAAGATATAAAATCATATGAAGAATTCTCCCAAAATCTCATGAAAAAATTTGATGATAAGGACATCGAATGGTAATTTCAAGAACTAACTCAACTCAAACAAACTAGAATAGTGGAAGACTATGCTCACAAATTCTAGGAATTATCAATTATTGTTCCATACCTTTCCCAAAAGAGACTCACTCATATATTTATAGAAGGATGGAAAGACTCCACCAGGCACTTTGTTAAACCACATGAACCACAAAACTTGGAAGAAGCCATTAGAAAAGAAAAAATGGTAGAATCAAATCCTTCAAAGGAAAGATCTAAGAATTCTTCAACAAAGACAAAACATAGAGACAATAACTCAAGAAGTGATCATAAAGAGAAAAAAAATGTTATTTTTGTAGAGGACTGTGGACTGTTGGGTACCAATGCCAAGGGAAGGATGCTCTCAAGAAAAAAAGAGGACGTAATGAAGAAAGGCTTATGCTTTAGGTGTAGAGAACCATGGGAATCAGGTTACAGGTGTAGAAAAAGGAATCAAATTAATAGAATAGAAGCAACATTCAAGAGAGAAATAGAAGAATCACATAAGAAAGCAATACATGATCCAAGAGATCTAAATAGTATCCAAGCACAAAATGAAGGAGAGAAGCGATGGTATTTTGAAGAAATTCCACTTGATGCATGAATTTGAGAAGGGAAATTAGTAATCAACAATAGAGAAGAATGGAAGATAAAGTGGGACAAGAGATTATTCAACTTCAGTAGTAGCTATCCCTAGTAATTAATTATGAGAATTTACAATAATTATATTAATACAAATCTTCAATTGTATTTATACTCAAATCTTTCTTGTATAAAAATACAAAGATCATACATTTCTAAAGGTTTGGGAAGGGATAAAGTCTCTCCCAAGATTTATAGAAATGGGTAACCTTAAAGGGGATACCTTGAGAAGCCTTAGGTTGAGATAAAGTCTCTCCTAGGATTAAATAGAGAGGGATACTCCTAAAAGGATATCCTTAGTGACTTAGGATGAGATAAAGTCTCTTCAATGTCCACAAAGGTGGGTACATCCTAAAGGGATACTCATAGAGGCCTTAAAATGAGATAAAGTCTATTTTAAGGATTAAATAGAGAGGGTAATCCTAAAGGGATATCCCTAAAGGCTTTATGATGAGATAAAGTCCATCCTAAGGATTATAGAGATGGATAATCCAAAAAGGATATTTGTAAGAGACCTTAGGAAGAGATAAAGTATCTCTTAAGGATTAAATAGAGCAAGATAATCTTAAAGAGATATTTCTAGAGACTTGGGAAGAGATAATGTCTCTCTCAAGGTTCATATAGATTATTCATCGGGAGCCATCATGAAGCAAGCAACAAGATATGATATTGTAAATCAAGATAAGTTTTATCCTTTAAATTAGTATTAAGACTTGTTATTAATAATGATTAAATACTTTCATGTTGATATATTTATATATATTGCAGTTTTAACTAAAACTTAAAATTGTGGTGGCAGGACTATAATGGTGTACATCAATCAAAACACAAGAAGAAAATCTTGAATTTCTTGAGGAAAAGCAAATTGGAGAAGGGAGGACTGTGATATCCCCCATTTCTAACTTGATTTTAATAAATACAATTAAATTAAAATAATAAATAAATAAATATTATAACACAATATAATACTATATAATTGATATAGTCATAATGTGACTATAATATAATATAATTGACTATATCAATTATACAATATAGATGAATTATGTATCATCATAAATTATATATATTATTACATTATGATAGAATAATAATAATAATAAATACATACATAATACATACCAATAAATTGATAGTAATGTTACAAGAATAGATGAACGTTAATATATGATCAAAGATCATTATAAGCATCATAGTGGCGAGGTAAATGACTTTTATGTACTAGAAAATAATGTTACAATCAACAACTAAGTCAAAGAACAATATTCTCAATATAAACTTAGCGTTGTGTCTATCCAGCAACAAGAGGTGTGACCTTAAGAGTCATGTCCATCAAGAGCCCACTCCTATAATGTAATGCCTATAAGTCCATCTAGGAGGAGGATACAGAAGGGGGGAGGAATTTATGGAAAAAAGCAGGAAGTAGATGGAATTAAATTATTTGATTCAGATTGGAACCTCAAACAACAACCATTACAAGATGATAATCTCGTATATATGCCTCAACTAAACAATAAACGTCCATAATTTAGGTGGTTATAAATTTCCTTTCTGACCAGAAAACCACATTAGAGAGAAAGCAGCAACTGGCAAAGAACATAGATGACTCCAAATATCTGACGCAACATTGTGATATCCCACTCAAAATGACAGGCATAAGAACACAAGTTATTTGGTGTGATAGCAAAAAATATTTAAAATGCCCCCCTATGATAGAGAACATCTGTGAAGGATATATATATTCAAAGTGTAGAAAGTCATTGACTTGGAGGGGTGTCGAATATATATAGGAAAATAGCCATCATGACAAATTAATAAATTATAGTCTTTTTTAGATTTGGGAGAAAGGAACATATTGTTGGTTAGAGAGAAATATAAGCAGATATCTATAGCTTACTAAGGCCAGGACAACCATTATCATAGTTGTAATATTGATCTACATATAAGAAATAACAACCAATCGTTGTGAAATATAACATATCTCAGTTCTAGAAATATAATTCCTTTTCTTCTAAAGGGCATTGTTTTCTCATGAACATCAATTTCACAAAGTGACATCCAATCTTTCAATAAAAGAGATAATATTTAGTAAAGTGTCATTATTTTCCATAATAGATGGTGAAGGGACATTACAAAAAAATTGATCATATTTCTACAAGATGTCCTAACAGAGATGAGAAGGATGAAAGGAAAGGCAGTAAATATCAAGGAAGGAGAGACAACTAAGATAATTGAGGTAACAAAGACTACAAAGGAAAAGATAAGAATTCTTGTTACATAGCCGAAGAAGATGGGTTTGATGGTGATTCTGATGAAATTGATGAAGAACTTGTTTATGTTGCAATGAAAGATGAATCTAATGAAGATGAGAAAACTTCTTTAATTTCACATGTGAATAAGAATGATAGATGGATAATTGATAGTGGTTTCTTGCATCATATAACTAGTGATACAAGTAAGTTTGAAATGATAGAACATTATAATGGAAATAATGTTAACTTATGTGAAAGGTAAAGGATAAATTATACTAAATGATAAGATCAGATGTGATAAATCATATTGGGTTGATGGTTTTAAATATAACTTGTTGAGTGTGACATAGTTGAATAGTTTAAGCTACCGAGTTGAATTCAAAATAGGAAGGCAAAGATTTATGATGATACTGGTGAACTAATTGGAAGTGGAGATCGAACAAGAGGTAATTTTTTCTATCTAGACCTATTTAAAGATACATGTCTATTTGCATAATTTGAAGATATTTAGTTATGACATATGAGGTAATGTCATGTGAACTTTGATAATTTGGTAAGAATTAGTAAGAGGAAAAGAGTAATAGGATTACCAAGATTGAGAAAACTTGATAGAGTGATGTGCAAACAATGACAAATGGGAAAAATGAAAAAGTCTAGTTTCAAGAGAAAGACCTATTATTATGATGATATTTGAAGTTGGTTCATACTAATTTATGTGGTCCTATTGGAGTGAAAAGCTATTATTGTGACAAATATTGTATTCTGTTTGTTGATGATTTCTTTAAAATGACGACTATGATGTTTCTAAGAGAAAAATTTGATGCTTTTCAAAAATTTAAGTGATATTTAGCTAGAGTTAAAAAGTAAAAAGGTAAGAGTCTGAAGTGCTTGAGATCAGATAAAGGATGTGAATTCATACCAGATGAGTTCAATACATTTTGCAATGACAAAGGAATCAAGAGACAAATGAGTGCACCAAGGACTCCAACACATAATGGGGATGAAAGAAGGAATAAATTAATCATGGACTATGCAGGAACACTAATAATAAAAAAGAATGTTTCAAAAAAATATTAGAGAGAAGTAGTAAGTACTATTGTTTATACACTGAACCAAGTTCAAGTTAAGAAAGGTATAAGTAAAACCCCTTTTGAACTTTGGTATGGCTATGCACCTAATGTTGATCATGTCAAAGTTTTTGGAAGAAAATGTTACATATTGAAAGATGTAAGGAAAGGAAATCTCGATGAAAAGAGTGATGAAGGTATATTCTTAGGATATTCTACTAAAAGAAAGGTGTACAAGTGTTTGATTTCTAACACTAACAAAATTGTGGAAAGTGCAAATGTTAGAATTGATAAAATTGAAGAAAAGAATGAAGAAGAATGCAAGAAAGAACCTAAATATTAAAGAAAATTTGTCTACATCTATGAAGGATAACCATGTACATTACCTAAACTAGAGAAAGAGGTTTCTGAATATCATTAGTATATTGTCGAGCATTAGGTTACATGAGCTGAGTCATAGAGAGAAGAATTTGAATTCTAGAGAGAGGAAACTGAACATCAGACAAATAATGTTGAGTTATAGCCAGACACACTTGAAGAAGATGAAAAAGTTGGACAAAGTGAATTTCCACAAGAAGAGAGAGGACCCAAATCTATCATAGAAAAGTGTGTAAGAAGGAGTCATACATGTGATCTGGTCATTGGAGACAAAGATTTAGGAGTCATGACAAGAATAAAGTTGAAAAAATGCACATGTTTATTGTGTGAGGTTGAACCTAAATTAATTAAATATGCACTTGATAATGAAGATCAGATTAAAGAAATGAATAAGTAAATTGATCAAATAGAGAAGAACAAGACATGGACATTGGTTCTTAGACCAAAGGATAAGAATGTAACTGGAAAAAAGTGGGTATTTAGAAACAAGCAGAATGAGAAAGGTGGAATCATAAGGAACAAGGCAAGATTAGTTTGTGATGGATATGCACAAGAAGAAAGAATTGATTATAGAAAGATATTTGCCCTAGTTGCAAGGTTCAAAGGAGTAAGAACTTTTCTTGCATTTGCTTCTTACAAAGGTCTCAAGGTATACCAAGTGGATGTTAAATATGCATTTCTAAATGGAAACTTAGAAGAAGAAGTCTATGTTGAACAACCTAAAGGGTTTGTTGATCCTAGCAAGAAGATCATGGTAGGTAAATTACACAAAAAATTGTTCCCCTAGAGCATGCTATGAAAGGTTACATATTTATTTAGAAAAAATTAGTTTTGCAAGAACTAATGACAATAGAAATCTATACTTGAAAAGAGAATCTAAGAACAAGATATTGTTAGCTGAATTTTTTGTTGACAATATCATATTTAGAGGACATGATATATTGTGCAAATGATTTCCTAATGAAATGAAGAAAAAATTTGAGATGTCAATGTTTGCAGAGATCAAATTCTTTGTTGGTTTGCAAGTTTATCAGATGAAAGGCATTTACATTACACAATCAAAATATATCAAGGAGATATTGAAGACCTTTGGAATGGAAGATTCAAGACCAGTTGGAACACCTATGATCACTAGTCACAAACTTTCAAAGAATGATTAATCTGCTGAAGTAAATCAAATATTGTACAAGTTAATGATTGGAAAATTGTAGTATGTTGCAAATAGAAGGCTTGACATTACATTAGCAGTTGGTATTGTTGCAATATTTTATGATAATACTAGAGAAAATCACATGATGGATATGAAAAGGATAGTGAGATATCTGAAAGGAACAAAAGACTATGGATTATGGTACAAGAAGAGTGGCAAGTTTGTGTAATACCCCAAAATTGGCACATTGTCATATTAACCAACTTTGGTTTATTCAATTATTCCTAAGTCTTATTTTACTAGGCAATTCTAATTTTGATAATTGCTACTTGACCTAGGTATCAAATGCAAAAAATCCTAATCTGCATTAATCATATTATTTATTTAATTCCTAAATATCAACTCAAACTAGATACATAAACCTATTGATTTAATTTAATTTAATTATAAGTGTTCTATGTTAATTAAATTAAAATTACCTCTTTAGCTAATATACAAAAGAATTAAATACATTTAATTTAATAAGATAACTCCTCTTTTTAATTATTGAATCTAATTATCTAATTAGTTAAAGATATCCATTAATGAGGTCATATTCTATTTTATTAAATTAAATATTCACTCGAAAAGAAACTAATTAACTCCTTTTATCACTCAAATGCAACCAGTTAACTCCCTTTTCATGAAGAAGTTTCCTTTATGACTAGCTCTCATCTTCAATCTTGATCGTTCATTCTGACTAATTGTTTTAACTCCAGATTGTGCTACGCTTTGTCAAGAGTCTGAAATTTGACTGGGGTTTTAGAGGGTTTGATTTGAGAATTGTAAGAATGTCGTCTCCAAATGGGGGGAGTTTGAGGAAGGCAGTGTTCGTTAAGATAGATCAGTTGAGGCCGGGGACGACGGGACATAATTTGGTGTTGAAGGTGATAAATGTTAAGGTTGTACTGCAGAAGGGCCGCCCTGATGCTCAAGTGCGTCAAATGCGAATCGCCGAGTGTCTCGTCGGCGACGATACTGGTATCATCGTCTTTACTGCCAGAAATGAGCAAGGTACTTACCTAGCTTATCTCATTAAAAGGCAGGGCACTTTCAAGTGTTTTTAATGTTAATTTATTGATTTTTTCATCTGAAATTTTCAAAATGCGGAACTTAGAGGTAGTCGAGTACTAGTACCTAGCATCTCGTTGTTTTGCGGTTTTGGTGTTTTACCAACTGCCCCTCTAGTTCTTTGTTGGTTCCGAACATTATACTAAACTTTACAAAGATTAGGCGGTCATTTAACATTTGCTGATTGAAAATTTCTCTCTGGGGTTTTTAGCTTAGATGGCAACTCGCTTAGGACTCTCACCTGGCCTAGTTCTTTGAAATTCAGCTTAGATATCCAAATCATCCTGGACTTGTACCTAGCACCATCCACTGTGATAATTAGTTTGGAAAAGCTACAGCCGGAATCGGATGCGGTGGGTTAACTTCGTCCTTTCCCATATTTAAAATAGAATGCGAAAAATGGACATGTATGTGCTCTATAAAAAATATTTTTAAAGAGTATATTTAGGAATTTGTTGCTATGAAATAGCTAAAGACTTTTAGATATAATATATAAATTAATTTTGTTAAGCAGGTTTCTTAAAGTAATGTGCATTAACTACTCATTATGATGACCTATTTTCATGAGTAATTGTAGGAATTTTTGGAAGATTCAAGGTTAGAAAACTTATCACAATTGCCCATCAGAGAAACTTTATTATGAACATAGACGTGCTTTATAAAAATTATTTTTAAAGAGTATATTTAGGTATTTGTTGCTATAAAAAATCAAAAGACTTTTCTTAAAGTAATGTGCATTAACTACTCATTATGATGACCTCCTGCGAAGTCCCAATGATTCACCATTGTGAGCATCACCTAGGTCCAACTAATGCTAAGTGTTATATTCATTATCTGAGAGATGGGTTTATGTGTACCACTACTCATGAAACATGAGTCAGTGAGTTTGATTCAAAAATTACACAGTTGAATGCTGATAGCAATATCACAATTTTACTTGCTATGGAAAAATCTCCTACTTATCGACTTTATGTCTACCAGGTTTGAAAGATCTATGATAGCCCACAAGACCCTAGAAGAGTGCTCAAGCCCAACAAAATCTCCCTTCTTTTTTACTTATTTGATCTTGACCATCGATCACCTCTTGGATTCTATAAAAGAAGCTCTCCATTCCTCATTACAAAGGATGAGTTTTGGAATTTGCATCGAACTTATGCTGAAATTCTTACTCACTTTGCTCACATTTGCATAGTTTTATTTCTTTCATTGTAATATCATTTAGATTTTAAATATGCTTCCATTTAGCATACTATGCTTCTTCATTTCTTAGATTAACAATTGCATCTCTCATCTAGGTTAATTGCACTTTCATTTAGCTGCATAAATCCTTCATTCTAGAGGTTTCGTTGCATGTTTCTTATTTTGAGAGCAAAGGGATAATCCTTCTAGTTAGAAGGCAACAGGTCGCTTTATTAGACTTTTTGAATAAACAATACAATGTTTATTTCAGGATGATCTCACAAGTAATGACCATGTTGAAGTGTACGTGAGGATTAGAGGCCCCCAATTTCACATATACATTTATGGCGCCCACCGTGGGGCTCGAAAAATTAATTTTTCTGGCCTCATTTTCTATATTTTTCGCATTTTTTATTATTCTGTCTGTACAGGTTTCTAGATTTTCATGCGATAAATCTAATTTTCACACTAAAAAGTGCATAATCCCATAGATTCTCACATGGTGCACATCATTTCTTTGTGCGGGTCTGTGCATGATTTTGCGTAAAATTTTGCAACAGCAATGCGAAATACAGTTTTTCAAATTCCAGTTTATTAAGATGTTTGTTTGACTAACAGTTTTCTCTAAAGGATTTTATTTCGGATTTCTATTTTTCCATTTTTATTTTGGATTTCTATTTTCTTTTTGTAGCGTAACAGTATAAAACGGAAAAAAAAGAGAGTATAAAATGAATTTTGACTTTTGAGGTTTTCATAGGTTTTAACTTTTTCTAAGTTGTTTTATGGGTATTAAAAAGAACAAAAAAAGTTAAATTTTATTTTCCCATAATTAAGCTTCCATTTGACTAATGGTGTTTTCTGAAGCATTTGTTGATTTATGGTTTTCAACAGCTTAATAGTAGTTTGCAGGACGCTTGACGAAGACACCTTTTATCCAAACACTTCAAACATATACTGACTGTGTGAATGCAAGACGCTTGTGAAAGATACGTGTGACAAAGACTTGTTTCAAACCCACATAAACATTGTGTCTTCTTTTATTGCTTTTCACACATAGTATAAATAGGGCTTGTGAACTTCGTAGGGTGCAAAACAGGGGAATAGGGGAGTATCCTCTTTAGCACTTGGAGGTCATGACCAAGGGTAAATTAGAAACCTAGAAGCCTCTAAAAGATGACATTTGAGGGAGGCAAGCAAGTTAGTAGTTCTCCCAAACAAAGCCTTTAATGAAGAGACGATAATTTCCTTTTAGGGGATCAAAGTCTTGGAATAGGCCAAGGTGGGATCGATTGAGCTAACTTGATGATTAACGTGTTTTGTGTGTTTGGGTGAGGTAATGAGGTAGAGGAGTATGCCCTTTCCCCTTGAGGGAAATTAGAAACTTTGACACTTAGATGTGAACCACCAATCTGAGTCAATCCTTTAGAGGGCCTACCAGAGTGATCCAACCTCTGGGAATGACCCAAGTGAGCACACTCCTTTCACCAGAGATTCCAACTAACTATAATAAAGAAGCTTTGTTGAGTGAAAGACTCCAAAGCCATATTAATTTCCTCTTCTTCATTCTGATATCACATATCAAGAAGAGGCTCTATAAACTACACTGGTCAGTGTCGGCCCTAGTCTTGCTAGTCAAGTGTGTGCACTTATAGATGCTGGTGTGGGCTGTTGGCCTCAACTTCGCTTGTAAAGCCACCAAGGATTAGTATGAACAAAATCCAAGTAAAAACCTCTAAGTTAGTTGCTACCTGGTTCACCTTCGAAAGGAGGCATAATCTTTGAGCAAAGAGGGGGAAGAATCTCTCCCGTAGAACTCACCATAGGCATGCTACTGGGCATTAGAAAATGGTTTATGTGCTTGACCCCTGCCACAAGGGTGTTTATTCAGTGGATATGTTACTGATCCCTTTAAATACACCAAAAACATGGGCACCCTCTAGGGGGTGACACGAATGTTTGAGGTGCGTGCATGCACATAAGTTGTGTGACAGAAGTTTTGCCTTCTCTACCAATTTTATGTTTTAGGGATAAAAGCATGTTTGTTATTGAGTCTTTAAACATTTCCCAAACCTATCAAAAAAACTAAATGTCAAGACTCCCCCACCCCTCTGAGTTGCTTTCTCCTCAGTTGGGTTGTTTGAAACTACTGCTTGCTTCTTCTGTTTATCTGAAAACCAATTGTCTTGTTCAAAACAACCAAAATGTTGTCCAAAACTTGAAAATAGTCTTACTACCTATCTAAAATCTGTCAAAACAACCAATAATCTATTTAGAATAGTCTGAAACTTGCAAAAATCACTTCAAAATTCAACAAATTGTCTGTCAGAGCTACTTGCACTCTAAATTTGGTTTTTTATTTGCAACATTTTACCTCTTTTCTATTTGCAAACAATGTCAAATAGTAGCTTCTTGCTTATCTAATGACTTGTGACCTACACATAAACTAGTCTTGTCTCTTGTTCACTTTGTCTTTGGTCTTTGGTCCTTGTCATACTCTGTATCACAATAGTCACAATCTTTGGCTATTCTAGCCATTACTCAGATGACTTGTACCTTAGTATACAGTACCCTTATGTTGCTTTGTTTTTGAGACTATGTTCTAGTGTGGTCCTTGTTTAAGCTTTCTCTTTTTGTCCTTGTCTATGACTTTGGCAACAAGAACAGGAAACGTTTTTTATCCCCAAAGACCTATACAAGGTAGAGCTAGGGGCACCAATCATGGCAGAGGTCACTCTTCAGTCCATACACAGTCTATCTCTAGTTCATCTAGCGAGGAATCTTCACGATCCCCCTCACCTATCAGATCACCTCGAGTCCACAGATTGTTCTCTATAAACTTACAACAAACTAGGAATCCCTTGTAACTAGCAAAGGTCTCACATCTCTAAACAATACATTTGAATTCTTTTTCAAGGGACCTTTCCAATCAAAACATACTGAAACTAAACATGTTCCTACAATGGCTAATTACAAACTTGAACATGGTGACCAAAGCATAAACCAAGACCAACCTAGGAATGACAAAGAAAAAGACCATTACACTGATGAGGAGGAGGAAGAGGTGGAAATACTTCCTAGACACATAGCAAAGTGTCATAAAGACAAAAACTTTCAAAAGGTCATGGAAATCCTACTCAATGAAGAGAAAGAAAAATACTTTCTCAAACTTTTCCAAGAGGGAGCTAAGCTACCCCATCATTTCAATGTGGAAACTATCATCACACCTAAAGAGGAAACAGAGACTTCAAAACTCCAAAAACAATTAAAAATCATGCAAGACCAACTAGCTCAGACGATGAGTGATAAAGACAAACCCATGACAACATACACCTTAGACACTCTTTATCCATTTCCATTTGACAAGAGCATAGACATGCCTCCTTTTCCAAGAGGAGTAGAGTTACCTAAGTATGATAAATACTTTGGAACTACTATTCCCCAAGATCATTTGCAAGAATTTGGTGCCTTGTCTATGGAATTTATGCATAATCAGACATATCTCATGCATTTATTCCCAAGAAGGCTAGGTGGTCAGGCTATGGAGTGGTTTTCACACTTGCCTCCTGGTATCAAAATGTTTGATGAAATTGCCAACTTGTTTGTCTAGCAGTACTCTCATAACATTCAACACCCTGTTAACATCTGAAATTTGTGTAATCTTAAGCAAAAGGTTGGGGAACCTTTCCTCATATTCCTTTAGAGGTGGAGACAACTTTATACTAAATATTCATGCAAGATCCCTAAAATGGAAAAGCTTGACATCTTCACTGATAATCTCCTACCCAATTTTGGGTATAGAGTCCAACTTCAAGGTCCATGCACCTTTAAGGACATGGTCACACAAGCTATCCACATAGAGGAATTCATGGTCAAGAAAGGCAAACTTACCCTTCAGAGAGACACAAACCAAGGATTCACCTCTAACAAGGACAAACCCAAGTACGTCAACAAGAACTAAGAAATTGTACATGATGGGGTTGTTGACAACATCACTCCTAAACCTGCTAAGGCAACCTTTAATCTCACAGATAGTCTCAATGCGGCCAAGAATGTTGAGAAACCTACTCCTAAAAATAAGAAATCTGAAAATAGATCGAGAAACTCATGGGCTACATGCCCTAAATGAGAATATACACCTCTGGGTGAACCTTTGGATGTGGTTTACAAGACCTTGCTACAAAACAAGCTCATTTCACCATTGGACAACTCTCGCCCTTATGACCCACAACCATGCCCACCATGGTGGAACGAAACTGCATTCTGTGAGTACCACCAAAATGAGGGACACAAAACTAGCAACTGCATAAATTTGTGTCACAAAGTCCAACACATGATCGATGATGGTGACATTGTGCTAGATAGACATAACAAGAACTTGGATCATAAGGCTTTCAAGGATCCCTTCTTGTCTTATAAAAAATGAGAGAGCTCAAAACCAAAATCTAACAATAAGGTCAACTATACATACTCTAATGACAACAATGTGGTCAACATGGTTGAACCTATGGATTTTGAGTACTATGATGTTATTACCATCAAGGGCAAGCAAGATAAAAATAAACCCAAGACACTATTTTTCTTGAGGGGCCCTACTTCCCACACAACTGACAATATATGTATGCAATACTATGCCAACATTGTTACACATTCTCGCGCCAAGTTGGTACTAAAAGGCCCTGCACCTTCTACTCTTGATCTTGAACAACACAAAGATAAAACCCTTGCTGGTCCATCTGGAAGAGATGTAAAACTTGCAAGAAATCTAGCAACCACTAACTACAATGTTCTCAATCAATTAAAATGGACTAATACTCAAATCACAATCTTCAAGCTGCTTAAAATCTCACCTACCCATAGGCTGATTCTTGACAAAGCCCTCACTGAGGAAAATGTTCCTCAAGATTTTGATCTTGAGAAATTTCAATCTATGGTAGGTCATTTGACCTCACCTTACTATATGTCCTTCTCTGAGGAGGATGATAATTCATTGAGTCACCCACACAATCAACCTCCACACATTGAGGTCATGATATGTTAGACATGTGTTCATTGAGTACTCATTGATAATGGAGCTGGGCTAAACATTGTCTCCGCTACTCTGTTTGATAATTAGATTATTCTGAGCACTCTATTGATCCTTGTCACAAGATCACTATCAAAGCGTATGACAAAGCCAAGCAAAAGTCTCTAGGTCTTGTGGTGTTGCCCCTCTGTGTTAGTCTTGTAGAAAGGGATGTCATTTGTCAAGTCCTTGACATTCCCTTGGCTTACAATATTTTTCTAGGAAGGCCATGGACACATGAGATATGCGTTGTGCCATCCACATACCATCAATGCGTAAAATTTCCATTTCATGGCTCTGAAGTCACTATCCCTGCAAGTACTAGCTATACCTATAATACACTAAAAGTTGCTGAGAATTTTTTACCTGCTAACAAGGAATCTACTGATGATCGTGATAACAAGCTAAAGCAAATTGAGCAGTCATTGAAACTAAAAGAAACTAGCACAGGTGAATACCACATCAAACTAGTGCTGTCATTAACATCTCTTCTTGAGTCTCCTCGTCATTATAGGAGACCATATGAGGCAAAGAAGCCATTTGTGTTGACACCTCAAACCAAGTATAATGGTACTTTTGTCAAGGCTATAGTCCCCTTAGAGGATGAAAGTGAAAACAAAGCCATTGCTATGTGACTTTAAAAAGAGGAGAATCCAGTTGACCTCATAGAATAAGCTCATGAAATCACTCCTGAGAAATATGGCCCTAGTCTTAGACTCATGAAGTGCTTTGGCTATAAGGAAACTAGTCCTATTGGATGCAATAACAATGGTCTAGTTGATCCTGTCAAAGCAATAGCTCAAAGAAATAGAGATACATTTGGTTTAGGCTTTAAGAAGGTTCCCTTCCATTTAGGGATTAACAAATTCATACCAGAGCCTAAGAGTTCATCTAGAAATGAGTCACAAGCTGAGTTTGATACTCAAGAAGATAATACTAACAATGAGGATCCTTATCCTTATCCTATTCCTCATGATCTTGCTAAATTATTTGCTGATACAGATGACTTTGTGCCACATGTCAACACTATGGTTGGTACTAGTGATTCTTCTAAGGACAATACTGATCCACACCATGCCCATTCAGAATAGGGAGAGCCTAGTTAGGCATTACGTGTTGAGTACCTGTGTAAAAATTTAGATGATAAAGGAGAGTATGTCCCTATCACTATTGGGGAATTCTACAACTTGTTGCCATGTAGCACTGATTCTAAAGAATATGAATTTGACTCCCTTCCAGAAGCAACTACAGATAAAGACATTAACCAAGTTCATGTCTATGAAAACTAGCTCAAAGTAGGTGAAGCATCTAGGGTTAGGTCAGATGGGTCCAATCCAACTAGTGTCCTCAAGTATTTGATTGATGACATTAGTGCTCAAAGGCATTCGAACACACTTGTGGATGAAGCCACTCTAGTTCTCAAATTGCTGGTCCAAGCATTTAATAATTATATTATAAACACAATCGAACCCACCACTACTCTTTCACTCACATATCTCGAGCTTATAGACTAGAATTCTAATACATCTAGTGAAGTCCCCACATTCTAAAATGAATATGCTCTTTCCTACTACTTAAACATTGTCGAACTAGTAATGTCTTCCACCAATGAACAAAGCATCAACATGACTAAAGCTAACATCAAATATCTCAGTCATACAATCAAAAAGAAAAAAATAGAAGGTTTGATGGTGAAAACCACATTGTGGCAGTGTCAGAACCTAAAAAGTAAAAATAAAAGATGTATCCAAGGGTGAAAACCTCTCTGAGACGCCTGTGGATGAGATATTTGATGCACTTCCTAGTCATTTTTAGGAGAGATCATTAGTGTTAATAAAGCCAACATAGCTGATCAACTTGGGCACAGAAGAGCATCCTCATATGATACATCTGGCACAGTCACTATCTCCAGAAGAAAAAGAGGAATTCATTGCCTTCTTCCAAGAGAAGAAGATAAACTTTGCATGGACATATTTTGACATGCTAGGACTAGATCATAATATCATTATGTATCATTTGTCCATCACACTAGGCATTAAACCAGTTAAACAAAAACTTCAAAAAATGCATCCTCATGTTGCATTTCTTGTCAAAGCTGAACTAGAGAAGCTTTTGAAAGTTGGTGTCATTCGTGCTATTAATTACGCTGAATGGATATCCAATATTGTTCTTGTCTCCAAACATGACAAATCTATCAGAGTTTGTACTAAATTTTGTGATCTCAACTTAGAATGTCCTAAGGATGATTTTCCACTTCCCAACATTGATACGATAGTGGACATGATAGTAGGATATTAGATGTACTCACTCATAGATGGATTTTCTAGTTATAATCAAATCAAAATTGCACCAAAGGATCAAGAAAAGACTACTTTTACATATGCATGGGGAACCTTCTATTGGAACTTAATGCCATTTGGCTTGAAAAATGTCGGTGCTACATATCAGAGAGCAGTCACTACAATTTTCCATGATATGATGCATAGGAACATGGAGGACTATGTGGATGATACCTTGGTCAAGAGTGCAAAATGCAATACTCATCTGCAAGATTTGGGACCTATCCTAGATCGCATGGAAAAATTTAGTCTTGGGCTTAATCCTAAGAAATGCACATTTGGTGTCACATCAAAGAAACTACTAGGTTACATTGTGTCTACAAAAGGAATTGAGGTGGATCCAGTGAAAGTTCAAGAAATCATGGATATACCTCCACCCCGTAATATCAGTCAGATGAGAGGTTTACAAGGAAGACTCCAATCTATTCACTGGTTCATCTCACAACTGGCGGATAGATCACAACCTTTTACAAAGACTTTACATTAAGGTGTGAAATATAACCGGAGTTAGGATTGCGAGCAAAGCTTGACATAGATAAAGCAATATCTTCCTAATCTTCCAATCTTGATGCCTCCTATCTATGGGAAGCCTCTTATCTTATATATTTCATCAATAGAATCATCTTTGGGTATCTTGCTAGCATAAGAAGATAATGATAACAAAGAAAGAGCTATCTACTATCTGAGTCGCATGCTAATTTCTTATGAAATGAATTATAGTATCATTGAGAAAGCTTGCTTGGTAGTTGTCTTCACTTCTCAAAAGTTGAGACACTACATGCTTTCTCATACTACATGACTTATTGCTAAAATTTCTCCACTAAAGTACTTACTCGGTAAAGCAGCTCTAACAGGAAAATTGGCTAAGTGGGTTATGATACTAAGCAAGTTTGACATTTAGTATGTTGAACGAAAGGCTATCAAAGGACAAGCAATTGTTGATCAATTAGCAGAAACACCAATGGAGAGTACTCTTCCACTCAACTTTGACTTTCCTAATGAATCAATTCTAACAATTACACATCAAACTTGGATGATGTTCTTTGATGGTTCATTCACACAACAAGGATCAGGTGTTGGACTCTTGTTCATCACACCACAGAGGTACTCACTACCTAAGGCATACAAGATTTCGTTTCCTTGTACAAATCATAGTACAGAGTATGAAACTCTCATTAATGGCATGAAGATTGTAGTTGAATGGAGAGTGGATTAATTAAACATCTTTTGTGATTCACAGCTTATAATCAACCAATTCAATGATGTATATTAGACAAAAGATGAGAAATTGATTCCTTATAAATGCATGGTGGATGACTTGAAGAAATAATTTGCTCACATCACTTTTCAACAGATTCCTTAGGCAGATAACAAAGTGGTTGATGCCATGGCTACTCTTGCTTCCTTGTTACAGATGCCAAAAAATGATCTTTGACACGAGTTCCTAGTGGAAACATTACTCTACCCTACCTACAATACCCCTAATTCTAGGATGATCTATTCTATTGTAGGACAAGACTCATCACTACCACCACATCTACTCCTATCTACATGACCAAACCATTCTGGACGGTCTAACCTAGAATGAAAAGCATCACCTTATCTGTAATGCATCATGGTATGTCATTATTGTTGATGACTTGTTTAGGAGAGGTCTCAACAGAACACTCCTTAGGTGTCTAGAACCCAAAGAGTCCAAATGTGCATTAATTGACATTCACGAGGGCATTTGTAGATCTCACTCAAATGTCTTGACACTAGCTCATAAACTTTATTAGAGCTTGTTACTACTGGCCGAATATGGAGCAAGAGGCAATCAAGTACACCAAGTTCTATAAACAGTGCCAACTCCATGGGAATCTAATTCACATTCCAGCTAGGGAGCTAATTCTATCTATCACATTATGGCCATTCCAACAATGGGTTTTCGATCTTGTGGGTTAGATTCACCTGTCTTCTTCTAATGGACATAAATTCATTATTATAGCTACAAACTACTTCACGAAGTGGGTAGAGGTAGTACCTCTCTCCATAAAAAATGTAAAAAGTGTAGCTTTGTTCATTATGAATTGCATCATATGCATGTATGGTGTACCTTCCTCCATTATTACTAACAATGGAGGATAGTTTAAAAACAAGGATCTTAAGGAGTTATGTAAAAGGTTTAAAATCATGCAACATTGGTCTTCTATTTATTAACCCCAAGGTAATGGTCAAGTGAAAGCATCCAACAAGGCAATCTTTAAGATTTTGCATCGCACATTTAGTAAATCTAGAAGGGACTAGCACCTTTAGATTAATCTGGCTTTATGGGCTTATAGAACAAGTATCAGAACTCCAATGGGTACAACACCCTTTGCTTTAGTATATGGAGTGGATGTTGTGCTTCCTATTGAGGTTGAGATTCCTAATCTGAGAATCTCCATGAAAGGCTTCATCACTGATGAAGACTATAGAATATCTTAGCTTCAAGAGTTTGAACTGTTAGATGAACGTTGGCAAGTGGCATGCAATCATCTCCAAGCTTATCAATAGCATATGTCTAAAAGTTACAATAAGAAATTTAAGCCATGTGACTTCCAACTAGGTGATCTTGTTCTAAGAGAAAACCCTAAGAATCAACAAAAATAAGTAAAAAAGGGGAAGTTCAAACCTAATTGGCTTGGTTCGTACATAGTCACTGCAGTGTTTAGATCTGGTGCTTACCAACTTTCTACAGCTGAGGGAGAGGTGCTCAGAGAGCTCATCAACAATCTCCACCTGAAGTGGTTCTATAACTGATCTGATCACAGAAGCAATCTGTATATATTTAAATGTCCTAAAAAAAGAAATCATTATCTTGGTGAAAACCTAGCAATAGGCGCCTTGGTAATACCAAAAACATTTGAAAAATTCAAAAATACAAAAAAAATCAAAAAGAGAAAAATACAAAAAAATTGAAAAAAAAAAAAAAGTGTCATTGATGGAAACTTGGAAATAGGCATCATGGTAGCAAAAATAGAATTTCTACCAAGAAGGTGAAAACCTGGTAAGCAAGCACCTCTTGTTCCCAGTGCTATATCTTACAACGCATCTTCTGGCTCATGTCAAGTTGCTTTCCTACTTTAGTTTGTTGCTTTCACTCATGTATCCATGGATCGAATCTTGTCATAACTCGGGAGGCAACACCCTACAATGTCATAGGAATCTCTTGCGATAGTCACCAGTTGTTCTAACTATGTCTGCCTACTATCACTTGTGTTACTATTGAGATTCCTCTCATGGAATCTCTCTTGCGACCATTACTAATTGTTTTAACTATGTCTTCCTACTATCACTAATGTCACTTAGAGATTCTTCTCATGAAACATCTCTCTAGCATCAGTCACCAGCTTTTGTAACTGTGTCTGCCTACTATTGCTTGTGTCACTTTTGAGATTCCTCTCATGGAAGATCTCTCTCACATCAGTCACCAATTTTTCTAACTATGTCTATCTATTGTCACTCAGTTCCTACCAAGGTTCTTCTTACTAGAGACTCCTCTTTGACTTCAGTCACCAGTTGTTCTGACTATGTCTGTCTACTATTTTCACCCTACTGAAGAGATTTCTTTCATACATGTTCTACACATTGACACTTGACATCAATCCTACAACATAGAAAATGAACTCAAAATGTTGAATCTATTTGAGAAATGCTGGGCTTTTCTTTGTTTTTTTTTGTTTTTTTTTTATCATGTCTCTTCGATTAATTTGATGATGTCATTTTCAACTAGAGAAGCAAGGACTGGGGGCATGATCTTTTCTTTTCTTTTTGTTTGTGGTTTAGTTCCAATGATCTGAAGCATACATATAAATGGGGTGTCCACTATAAGAGTCTCCATCTTGTATTGGATGGCCATGTGTACCTTGACTCCTTTTATATGGATAAAGAAATGAGGTTGGTTATTCTCCTTGCTTGTTGGAGTGAACTCTTTATGCTACAGTAAATACTAATACTCGTCCTGCTAAGTGAACGATGGGTCACTGCAAGTATATATAGAAATTTTTGTCTTAGGTTACAGACACAAGGGTCGTTGGGGATAGAATACTTACTGATTACTTAGAATAAGAGGGCTCTCCCATGTGTCTGGTGTGTCTACATGCAAGAAACATTCTAGTCATCCTAGCATTTATGCCCTGATGCTTATGTTCACTTGCTTTATTAAAAGGGAAAATTGTCCTGGTCATTCTGGCTTCTTGTGCCTTGAACGCTTACATTTAATCCCGACAAAACTAGAACATATGTCCTATTCATATTCCCATGATTGCAATATCAGTGGGAATTGTATGACGTATGGAGTTTTTCTATATGCTCAGTGATGAATTATTTTGAAGCTTGGTAACCAAACCTAGGGTTGCATCTAGTTTAAGGTTTCATCTAGCATAGGGTTGCATTGCATATTCTGATTGCATAAGTTCAATCATTGATTTATTTGCATCCTTTGTGATGTGGGATTGTCAGCTTCTTCAAAGTATCATGTTTCTTCATGACTGCACAAATGATTGATTAATCACCCTCTTGGCTACTTTGACTACTCTAAATCAATTTTTAGGATTGAATTCAAAATTTGACAAACTTGAACAGCTCAAAATTGCATTTTAAAATTTTGGGACCGACACAATCATACACTTGTGCAATCCATTTTTTATGATACTTTGTGTATCTTGAAATCTTTTCAAATCACACTTTCTTCAAATTTTCCAAAATTTCTAGAAAAAGTCAAATGTGGTCAAACTTTGGTCAAAATTGATCTTTTAGACCTTGAAATCACTTCAAATTGGCTTCTATATTTCTTCTAATCATTCTGATCTCTTCTATGTTTCTTTAGATTGTTCTAATCTCTTCTATATTTCTTCTGATCATTCTGATCTCCTCTTATTTTCTTTACATCATTTTGATCTCTTCTATATTCTTTTGACCATTCTGATCTCTTCTATATTTCTTCAAATTGCTTTGATCTCTTCTACATTTCTTCTAATTGTTTTAATCTCTTTTATGTTCTTCTACACCTTGGATTTCTTTAGTATCTGTTAACATAATATGCTACATCACGTTTCTGGTGTGTCATCTTTCGATTTCGCTCCCAAGGGGGTAGGATGATTACATCATTGAATCTAAATTTCAACTAAATATGAATCTTATGTCCTCATCAATCGAGGCATCTTATCAATTGGGGCATCTCACTCCCTTCTATCTATTGTCTATGTTATCTATCTCATCTTTTGATCAGTTGATCACATCTTATAATATTTCTGGTCAAAGTTTGATAGACAGGTATCAGGATAGTCTAAACCCTGACTCTTGAGGATCAAGCCTCATTCTAAAGATGATTCTATGACTCATGATTAGATCTTACTATCTTTTATGGATTAGCATTCAGGTGTTCTATCTAGACTCTGGGGCATTAAGATTTGTTCTGGAGATAATTCCAAATTCTTGCTAAGGATCAAGCTTCGATCTAGAGATAATCCTAAATTTTGCTAAGGATTAAGCCTTGTTCTAGGGATAATTCTATGAATCATCTTTAATCTTGTAATCTTTTAATGGATAGGTATCGGGACAATCTAAACCCTGACTCCTAAGAGTTGAGTCTCGTTATGGGGACAATTATATAAAATTTGACAATCTTTATGCAATTAATTTTGGTATCTAGGTGTTCTATTTAGATCCCTTAAGGTTAATTTTTTCTCTCAAGATAACTTTTAAAAGCTAATCAATTGGTCTTTGTATCATAAATTTCAAAACCAATCTCATTTTTTGATCTATACTTCTGATTTCTTTAAATCAAATGTGATGCTCGCACATTCATTCAAAGAGTGGCAAATGTAATACCCCAAAATTGGCACATTCATTTCTGGTCAGAGTTTGATAGACAAGTATTGGGACAGTCTAAACCCTGACTCTTGAGGATCAAGCCTCATTCTGAAGATGATTCTATGACTCACAATTGGATCTTACTATCTTTTATGGACCATTATTCAGGTGTTCTATCTGGACTCTCGGGGATTAAGCTTTGTTTTGGAGATAATTCCAAATTCTTGCTAAGGATTAAGCTTCGATCTAGAGATAATCCTAACTTTTACTAAGGATTAAGCCTCATTCTAGGGATAATTCTATGAATCATCTATAATCTTGTCATCTTTTAATGGACAGGTATCGGGATAGTCTAAAGCCTGACTCTTGAGAGTTGAGTCTCATTCTGGGAACAATTCTATAAAATTTGACAATCTTTATGCAATCAACTTTGGTATCTAGGTGTTCTATCTGGATCCCTTAAGGTTAAGTTTTTCTCTGGCGATAACCTTTAAAAGCTAATCAATTGGTCTCTGTATCATAAATTTTAAAACCAATCTCATTTCTTGATCTATGCTTTTGATTTCTTTGAATCAAACGTGTTGTTCACACATTCATTCAAAGAGGGGTAAATGTAATACCCCAAAATTGGCTCATTGCCATATTAACCAACTTTGGTTTATTCAATTATTCCTAAGTCCTATTTTACTAGGCAATTCTAATTCTGATAATCGCTACTTGACCTAGGTGTCAAATGCAGAAAATCCTAATCTGCATTAATCATATTATTTATTTCATTCCTAAATATCAACTCAAATTAGCTACATAAACCTATTGATTTAATTTAATTGAATTATAAGTGTTCTACTTTAACTAAATTAAAATTACCTATTTAGCCAATATACAAAGGAATTAAATACATTTAATTTAATAATATATCTCTTCTTTTTAATTATTGAATTTAATTATTCAATTAGTTAAAGTTATCCATTTATGAGGTCATATTCTATTTTATTAAATTAAATATTCACTAAAAAAGGAACTAGTTAACTCCTTTTATCACTCAAAAAGGAACCAATTAACTCCTTTTATCATTCAAATGCAACTAGTTAACTCCCTTTTCATGAGGAAATTTCCTTTATGACTAGCTCTCCTCTTCAATCTTGACCATCCATTCTGATTAATCTTGACCGTCGATCACCTCTTGGATTCTATAAAAGAAGTTCTTTATTCCTCACTATAGAGGATGAATTTTGGAATTTGTGTCAAACTTATGCTAAAATTCTTACTCACTTTGCTCACATTTGCATAGCTTTATTTCTTTCATTGTAATATCATTTAGATTTTAAATATGCATCCATTTAGCATACTATGCTTCTTTGTTTCTTAGATTAACAATTGTATCTCTCATCTAGGTTAATTGCACTTTCATTTAGCTGCATAAATCCTTCGTTCTAGAGGTCTAGTCATCTATTTCTCATTCTGAAAACAAAGGCATAATCCTTCTAGTTAGAAAGTAACAGGTCACTCTGTTAGACTTTTCAAATAAACAATACAATGTTTATTTCAGGATGATCTCGCAAGTAATGACCATGTTGAAGTGTATGTGAGGATTAGAGGCCCCCAATTTTGCATATACAGTTTGTACTAAAAGTTTTCATAGATTTCGATTGGCCTAGAAATATTGATGATAGAAAGAGTACAAGTGGAGGCAGTTTATTTTTAAGTAGGAGATTGATTTCATGGACAAGAAAGAAGCAAAATCGTGTTTCTCAATCAACAACAAAGGATGAGTATGTTTTTGTAGCGGTTAATTGTTCTAACATTGTGTGGATCAAGCAATTGTTAAAAGGTATGAAAGAAGATATTACTCAACCTATTGTGATATATTGTGATAACACAAGTGCTATAAACATATCTAAGAATCAT
The DNA here is from genome assembly GCA_028749045.1 of Cupressus sempervirens. Taxonomy (NCBI): domain Eukaryota; kingdom Viridiplantae; phylum Streptophyta; class Pinopsida; order Cupressales; family Cupressaceae; genus Cupressus; species Cupressus sempervirens. Next base: position 350,195,730 of record CM053785.1, read on the forward strand.
GTGATACACACAAAGACAAAACACATTACTACCAAGTATCATTACTTGAGAGATTTAGTAAAAGACACAAAAGTGAGATAGGATTATGTGAACACAAAGGAGAAGATAGGTGATATATTCACTACAACATTACCTATGGATGCATATGTGTATCTAAGAGGTAAGTTAGGGGTCATTCCATATCCGAAGAAAAATAGAAAGAGATACAACATTGCATCAATTTTTATTATCATAATACCTTCCACCTTGATGCTATAGGTCATACTTTAGGACCTACACAAAGCTATGAAAAGATGGACAAAAGCATAAGAAGATGAAGTTGCAAGTCAAAGATGACAAATGCAGTGATATTGCAAGATTAGTTAGAATAATGACAAGAAGATGATGTGTATGAAATGGATGATGTCTTTTGCATTGTTTTCAAAGAGGGAGAATATGTATGTAGTTACCATACACCATTCAATATTAAGAGGGAGAATATGTTCAAGTTACCATCTAGTGAAAGAGGGAGAAGTAGGATCACAAGAAGAGATGTTAAAGAAGGAGCCAATATAGTTGATAATACAATTGGTGTCAGAAATCCATGCACCTAAACCTGAGAATGAAAATGAATCTAAGGATATTAATGAAGATGTGAGGGAGCTGATAAAGATAAATCATGTGAAGGTCATTTGCATTTGCATGGTAACTAGATGTGTTGTCATCAATGCCAAAGAGGGAGATTGTTGGAAACTATAATAGGAATAATTGTTATATTGTCATCGATGTCAAACCTTATTGGTAAGAGACTTTCTAACTATGTAGACTATCATATCAATTGATTGATGAAGAGGATTTGAAAAGAGAGATAACTAGAAGAATTAGTGAAGTTGTTGAGTGAAGAGGAGCAAGTATATTGGAATTATAATGGGCACTTGATAAGTTAGTCTTTGACAAGATAATATGTTGCTTAATAATTATATGAAGTGAAGAAAATAGTTGAGTTGATATATAGAAGATAAGACAAGAAGTTGAGTAAAACACTAAGCTTTGCTGAGTGACAGTTTTACTAGGTCAATGAAGCAGAAGATTAAGGAACTTGAGAGATAGTCAAGCAAATAGTATTAGCTGAGTGAAAGTTATGGATGAGCAAGGTGAAGAAAAAAATGTGGTAGTGACTAAACCAAGTGAGCTAGTGGAAGATGAGCAAGAAAGAATAGTAGAGACCAAGCTACATAGTAATGATCGAGTCTCAACAATATAACTATTTGTGAAAGAATCGAGTTTGAGGCTAACATAATTGAATTTTTGGATTGGTCAAAACATGTAAATGCTAAGGATTGATGAGCTGGCTTATTTAATACAATAATTGATTTTGTTATGTGATCAAAGGAAAATATTTAAATAGAAGTTCATAGAAGTGTAAAGAAAGGGTTAGAAAGACAAAATGATGGATAGATTCAATGAATCTGATCAAACCTTAATATCTATGGTGATGTTCAAGAGGAAAAAGATCAAAGCTACCTATTTAAGGAGGCAAAAAGGTTTTTTTTAAATGTTGGTTCATTGTTGATTGCTGATTTTGTGGAGAGCCTATGAACAATAGAGTAGATGAGGAAACATGTGAAGATTGGTGAAGTGTGATTACTTGAAGGGTTGCCAAGTAGATTAGAGATATAGAAAATAATGAAGTCCAGTCAATGAACTAATAGATGAGCTAAATAAAGGTCCAAATTTGCAAAGTGAGTTGTATCTTAATAGAATAAACCTAACTATTACTTTATAACCATTGTGGCTATCAAAAACCTTTGATCAAGTTTGACCTAAAAATTATTTGCAAATCCTTTAATCAAGGTGACATTCTAATAAAATGATGTAAAGACCTCTAACTAGGCCACTTCAAACAGGGTAATTAAATCCTTTAATAGGGTCACACCTAACAATGTGTTTTGTAACCTTTAATTGTGTTGGCTCTTAACTGAGCTCACTTCAGAAGAATGAAAATTGGTAACATGTTACTTGGTGTTTCTTCCCAAATTGGATTTCCAGGTTAAATTCTAATATCATATATGTGTGAATGTTATATGTGTGATGCATGCTATTTACTATTGTTTTTTTTTCTAGTCAACATATACTAAACAAATAGCTAAGTGATGATTGAATAAGTTAAGATATTGATGAGTTGATATATTGGTCGAGTGGTCTTATGAGTTTAAATAAGTTGTTTGAAGCTATTAAAAGTTGAATTGGTACATCTATACCTAAAGATAACTGATACAACCCCTCCCACACACACCCCCCCCCTCAATTATTCTAATCATTCTAAAAATATTTACCATCGAATATCTATTGGATCTCTTGACATTCATACTATTTTTTTGTCTTTGATCAACAGTTCCTTTACTCCCATTGATTGATGATCAATTTTCAGCATCAATTTCACATCCCTCATCATTAGAGAGCATTGTATATTTATGACACTGCAACCATTGATGACTCTTTTTTGTTCACATTATGTGTGAGTTTAAATATAAACACAATGATTTCTTTGATTTAGTGAATGTGGGATAGATCCCACATTCAACTATCAACAAAATAATATCCATTGAGACATCTTACGAGCATGCAAAGTCCACACATTCAACACAAAAACCCTAGAAATAATTTATCTTGGACCAAATAACACAACCATCACCATTAGTACATATATCACCAAAATCACCTTCATCAACAATAGTTTCTTCTTTGATCTATAACTATGACATTTCATATAAAAAGATAAAATATCTACAATTTTGACTAAATATTGGACTAATGTCCACACATGGAAAGAAAACCAATGGCATTTCTTGAGGGAGGTCCACCTCAACACTCCTCCACAAGCAATGCACTCAAGTGCCACCACTACCTATCCCACCAACCATTGTCAGACGTATCATTCACAAGTTATCACATCAACAACTACAGAGTGATTATAGTCTAGATACATGGCACAAGAACCCATTCATCAACTCAAATCTATAAGTTTTGGACACATGTTAGTCACTGTCAAAATTAACATTTAGGTAATAGTCATAGATAATAAGTTTTATTTTTCTTTCATGGTTGTTTCACCATAAATTTTAAACTAGTAGTTGTACGATGACATTCATTTGGATGTTAATTTTAAGGAAGATGTTTATTTGTTATAGGTATGATGTTGAAGTTGATGAAAGATCAATCCCACAACTCTCAAGAATCACTTGCATGCAAACACCTACCATTGTTGAAGTTGTTGAAAGCTCAACCCCACATCTCCCAAGAATTACCTGTATGCAAACACCTGTCACAAAAAGAGAGGAAGAAAAGCTATAGAGGTCGAAATTACCCAATCCATAGATGAGACATTATTGATGAGAAAAAATATAGATTTATATTAATAAGAAATGAATGAATCAATAAATTACAATAAGGGATCAATCCTTATAAAAGGAGATCGAAAACCCTAAAAGGTAAAACCTAGGTTGCATGATAATAATTAATAAAAAATAATTATTATTAGATGCCTAAATTTTAGCTTAAGTAAAATAGAGTTAATTAGAAAATATATAATTACTCTTAACATCCCCCTTAAGATAAACTTAGGCAGTAGTTGAAAACCTAGAAACCACAATTGAAAGTAGATTTGGGTTATGGCAACAAAGCCTAATGAGGTACCCAAGTACAACCCAATCTATGTAAAGAGGATAAATAAATAAAACCACATGGGAAAAACCCTACTCCAAAAAGAGATGAAAAAAGAATGTTGAAACAAAAATATAGAGGCAATATGGCACTTTATCTCAGTGTATTTGCAAAAATGCATACAATAAATGTCTAAATATACTAGAAGAGACATAATACTAATACAAAATATAGTAGAACCCATGACGAATCATCTGAAGCAATGAAATCGACCCTTGGACTTAAAACAACCAAGATATCCACCATAATACAAAAATACAAAAAAAAAAAAAAAGAATGTTTTAGGAGGTGAATTAGGAAAAATAACCAACATCAAAGGGAAGATCTCTGAAAGATCTTCCAATGATATAAAAAACTCCCAAATCGGATATTGGATGCTGAAATATGACTCCTAGAGTGCAAAATAGAACCCCTAGATTTGACTACATAAACAAGAAACCAAAAGATATAAAAGTACAAATAACGTGCACCATCATGACAAGCTCAAAAAGAGCTTTCTGATGGTATCTTGTTTGTGAAAAATGGAGTATGTATGAGCAAGATATGAGCAAAAACATGGAGGTAGGTCAAAAAAAATCCATAAGGACTAACATGTGTTACTAATGTGGTCCTAACATCAGTAGGTGAAGAGCCCAAATTTAATGGTCAAATGGTCATCAAGGCAAAATAAATGGCTCATAAATGACCACTTTTTTGAGAAAAAAAAAATATCTAATGGTTCAAAAAGAGTACACATGCCAGAAAAAGCTTCATGGTTGGTGCTGAAAAAAAAAAAACCAATGGCCTAGAAAAACATGTGAGAAAAATTTTTCAATAATTGAAATTGATGAAAGATCAACCACATGACTCCCATGAATTACCTAGATGTAAACACCTATCATAGAAGAGAGGAGAAAAAATGTTAGGATCAACCATAGATAGAAATAACAGTTACATGCAAATATATCCAATATCAGAAAATAATAGATTGCATAGAAGAGAACACAAGACACCAAGATTTAACGTGGTTCACCCAATTCCTGGGCTATGTCCACCAAACAACAAGTCTAATATTATTATGATCTAATGATTACAACTTGATTTAATTTGTAATCCCTTATAGCTCAATACCACTGCAAGAACCAATTTTTACATCACACATTATGAAAATCCCTAACCCTAAGCCTTTTTATACAAGCTTTTTGCCACTTAAAAAATTAGGGCTAGGATAATAGAAAAATAATAGTCGACACCTTTTACAATATAAGGTCATTTTTTGCTTCAAAGGTGCTACCCTTGAAAACCCCTGTGGGGCATTACCACTCAACCCCTACCTGTACTATGATAGGGAGCACAATTGGGGCACTGCCCCTTGACCCTGTCCTGGGGGCGCTACCCCCAAACCCCCATAGATATAATCTGGAGGAAAACTATGCCAAATAAATATTTGAGTCTGATTATGCTCCACATCACAAAAATCTCCCACTTGGAGACTAATCAGACTCCATAATAATAACCTCCCACTTGGAGACTAATCATAGCACCGCTAAACCTATAACTCCCACTAGAATATCAAAGCACCCTAGATTCTGATGTTCATTTATTTTGTTTAGTCTAGACATTTATTTTGTTTAGTCTAGAAGACCATCCAAAGCTAAAGAGAAATTCAGATTCTTGCTTGTCACTACCTTTGTAAACATATTTGTTAGATTGTCATCTATATGTATCTTGTCGAGCTTTAACTATCCATCATCCAAAACTGACCGAATGAAATGGTATCACAATTGTATGTGTTTTGTCTTTAAATGTAGAGAAGAATTCTTCACAAGATGAATGACACACTAACTATCTGTAAACAAATGATTATTTTGATATGGATATCCTAATTCTTCCAAGAAGAACTGAAGCCATATCATCTCCTTGGCTACCTTTGTAGTAGCAACATACTCTACCTCTATAGTGGATAAAGCATTAACCTTATGTAACCTAGAAACCTAGCTCACTACTGCTTAACCAATAGCAAATACATAACCTGTAGTACTCTACTTGGTATCAATATCCCCTAACAAATATAAGTCAACATAGCCCTATAAATCAGTAGTAGAGCCCCCAAAATGCAAACACTTACTGGATGTTCCTCTCAAATATCTAAGAATCCATTTGACTGCATTCTAATGCTCAATTCTTGGATGACTCATATACTTGCTAACGACTCCGACTGCATGTGCAATATCTAGCCTAGTACATACCATAGCATATATCAAGCTTCCTATAGATGAAACATAACGTACCTTGGACATTGTATCCTCCTCTTCTTGTGTCTTTGGACACATCTTATTCAACTTCAAATGACCAGGTAATGGTGTGTTGATAGCTTTAGCATTCTCCATAGAAAAACATTGCAAGAACTTCTCAATATAATTAGCCTGAGATAATGTCAATTTTTGGTTCTTTCTATCTCTACAAATCTTAATACCAAAGATTGTTTTTGCTTCCCCCAAATCCTTCATAGAAAATACATGTGCTAACTAGCATTTCAACCCTTTAATGTGATCCATGTTAGACCCAGCTACAAGCATATCGTCAACATAAAATAGTGTATTTGTCATCATCCAACCTCTTAAAATAAATACAATGATCTAAATGAAACCTACTATATCCATTCTCATACATAAAATTATCAAATTTCAAATACCATTGCCGAGGTGCTTGCTTCAAGACATATAAACTTTTCTACAATCTACACACAAAGTTCTCCTTACCTTTGACCTCAAATCCCTATGGTTGTGCCATATATATCTCTTCATCCAAATCACCATGAAGAAAGGTTGTTTTAACATCAAGCTGCTCCAAATGCAAATCTTCAGTAGCCACAACACTTAAAACAATACAGATAGAAGTCATTTTAACAACAGTAGAGAATATCTCATCAAAATCAATGCCCTTTTTCTATCCAAATCATTTTACAACTAACCTAGCTTTAAATATTTTCTTAGTTCCATCCTCTTCTTTCAACCTACAAACCCATTTATTCTATAAAGCCATTTTACCTGTAGGCAATTTGCATAAATCTCATGTCTGATTTTTCAGTAAAGAGTCCATTTCCTCTTTCATTGCAAACTCCCACTAAATCTTTGTATCCACATGCATAGCTTCATCATAACATTTAGGTTCACCAGCATCAATAAGAAAAATAGAATACAAAGAGGGAGAATATCTTTCTGGAGTTCTGCTTAGCCTTGTTGACCATAATAACATTTACTGGGTTGTGCGGTATTTGTTGTTGCGGTTGGTATACATCATGAGGAATTGTTGGAACATCATCTTTTGGAATATCATCCAGCACTACATAATCATTTTCTTTCTTCTCATAAAGCTATAACAAATCTTTATACAACACTTTCTCATTGAATATGACATCTCTACTTCTTACAAATTTATGATTTTCAAAATTCATCAATGCCATATCCAACAAATAAACCTTTCTTTGACTTAGCTTCTAGCTTGGATCTATTTTTAGAATCAACATGTGCAAATGCTTCACAACTGAAGGTTTTGAGAAAAGAATAACTCACCTTCTTACCAGTCCATTCTTCCTCTAAAATACCACAACCCAAAGCAATAGAGGGACCTCTATTAATCAAATATACAGTAATATTGACAGCCTCCACCCACATGTTTAAGGGCAACTCAACATGTAACCTCATGCTCCTTGCATGCTCCATTATTGTCTTGTTCATGTGCTCAGCCAATCCATTTTCCTGTGGAGTCCTTGGAATAGTTTTCTATCTACAAATATCATTAGTGGAGCAATAATCTTCAAATTCTTTCCTACAAGACTCACCACCATTATCAGATATGAGACATTTTAATCGTTTACCAGTCTCATTTTCAACCAAGCATTTCTATTTCTTAAAAGTTTAAAATACATCAGATTTATGTTTAAGGTAATAAACCCATACTTTTCTATTTTTGTCACAAGCTCTAATTTCTTATTTTTCTTTTCCTTTTCGCTCTTCACAAAACTCACTCTCTTTTATTTTCCATACACACAACTTTCACAGAAATCCATATTGACACATTTTAGACCTAGTAAAACTTTTTTTGAATGAAGTAATTTCATACATTTCTCACTCATGTGCCCAAGTCTGTTGTGCCACAACACTATATCAAAATCTACAATAGTTATTTGTTCTCCCTGCTCAACTACAACATCTATTCCTGAACATTCACTTTTCTCTAAAACAATCAAAGTAGAAGGAACAATATAACATGTATAAAGATATAAGGTGCCTACTTTCACACCTTTTGTTACTACAAGGGAACCTTTTGAAACCTTTCAATTTTTATCATTAAAAGTAACTACACAACCCTCATCACCGAGTTGTCTTGCTGAAATTAAATTGTTGCTTAGCCTTGGAACATGTCTTACCTCATGTAGTAGCCAATGATTCACATTCTAAAACTTAATCTTAACTTTTCCCTTTCCAAAAATCTCCTTGGACATAATCATTAAAATAACCTCTATGAGGTGTAGCATGAAATGAAGCACCAGAATCTAAAACCCATGAATCGTCAACACTTTCTAAAGATAGAAGCGAGCATCCTCTTCAGATTTGTTACTTACCACATTTGCTTCATTTTTCCCTTTTAGTTTATCTCCTTCCTTGTTCTTTTAAGTCCAACAATCTTTCTTCTTAAGCCCTGGTTTCCCACAGTATTAGAAATCTCTCGATGCTCTAGATTGAGACCTATTCCCATTTGACTTTCCTCTTGATTTTCCATAATTTTTTAAATTACTTCCTCTCTCAGTCATTATGTCTTTTCTTTGTGTATTCAAAGCACTTCTTGATGTAGAGCCACCTGAGGATTTCCTATGAGTTTCGTCACTCAAAATAACACCGATCACATCATCGTATTTTATGGTATTAGATCCAAAAACAAAATTACTCAGCCATTTTATAGCTTTCAGGCAAAGAACACAAAATCAAGAGAGCCCTAATTTCTTCATCTAAATTAATACCCGTAATAGATAACTAACTAATAATAGTATTAAACTCATTTAAATGATCTACAAAAGATCCACCTTCTTCCATCTTCATATTAAATATGCACTTCATGAGAAATACCTTATTTGAAGCGGAGGGCTTCTCATACAATGTTGTTAGGGTTTGCATCAACTCTTTTATAGTCTTCTCTTTTGTAATGTTAAATGTCACGATGGTGCCAAGCATAATCAAATACTTCCAAGTTCCTTTCTGTCTAAAATATTTCATTCATCATTTTTCATAGTTCCTTGATTCTTGTTTTTGTCCAAAGGCTTCCATAAATCTTCTGATAGAGATAGTCCTCCATTTGCATTTTCCATAACTAAAAATTCTATCCATTAAACTTGTCAACCTTTAGCTTACCCTCGTCTACCATTACTCCCACTGAACTGTGAGACTCCCACTCAACCGTGAGACTTTCCTGTAGAGGATCGCTAAAAAAAAATGGCGATGATCTGGCTAAAAAGAATGACAAAAGTCTAGCTCTGATACCAGTTGTTAGGATTAACCACAGATAGAAATAAAAATTACATACAAATATATCCAATATCAAAAAATAATAGATTGCATAGAAGAGAACACGAGACACCAATATTTAACATGGTCCATTCGATCCCTCGGCTACATCCACCAAATAGCAAGTCTAATATTATTATGATCTAGTGATTACAACCTAATTACAATCTGTAATCCCTTGCAGCTCAATATTGTCGTAAGAACCAATTTTCACATCACAAATTATGAAAACCCCTAATCCGAAGCCTTTTTGTACAAGTCTTTTTTGGCTTACAAAATTAGGGCTAGAATAATAGAAAAATAATAGCCGACACCTTTTACAATATAAGGTCATTTTTCACTTCGAGGGGCACTACCCAAGAAAACTCTCGCGGGGGCATTGCCCCTCGACCCCACCCTACACTACGATAGGGAGTGCACCTAGGGCACTGCCCCTTGACCCTATCTTGGGGGTGTTGCCCCCAAACCCCCATAGATATAATCTGGAGGGAAACTATGCTGAATGAACCTCTGAGTCTAATTAGGCTCCACATCACAACAAAAAAGCTATGGAGGCTAGAATTCCCAGATCCATAGAGGAGACATTGCAATTGAATCAAACAAAAATATATTGAATGAATGAGTAATTACAAAGAGATCAATCCTTATAAAGGAAATCAAAGCCCCAAAAGGTAAAACTTGGGTTGTTTGATAATAATTAATAAAAGAATTAATTATTATATTCCTAAAGTTTAGCTTAAGTAGAATAGAGTTAATTATAAAATATATAATTACTCTAACACCTTGTAAAGATAAACTTAGGGAGCAACTAAAAATCTAGAAACTACTATTGAAAGTAGATTTGGGTCCCGACAACAAAGCCTGATGAGGTACCCAAGCACAACCAAAATCTCTGTAAATAGGAGAAATAGAGAAAACTACATGCGAAAACCCCTACTCCAAAAAGAGATAGAAAAAATTTTGAAAAACCAGTGAAGGACTAAAGAAACCTCCAAACTAGGGAATCTCCTAGAAGATATGAACAAAATAATGATTATGTAGAGCACGACTAAAGAATGTAGAAGATGCAAAGCCTTTTCAAAAAGTATTTTTTGATCTCAAGAACCTCCACTAAAATAGAACCTAACCAAATAGAGAAGACTATAATCTACATGAGTGGTCTCAGAAGATGCTACTTGAATTAGGAGGCATAGAAAGGAAAACAAATAAACTCAAAGATACAAATAATTTGAAACACCAAAGCCTGAAGAGATGATCAATCAAACATGGAAGACTGTAACCAAAGTTAGAATGAAAATAAAACTATCTATATAGTAAATGATCCATCTCATCAAAATGCATAGGTACATAACAACTACATCTGCCTAGTACATAGGAACAAATACTAAACACATGGCTCACTCCAATAAACCAAGGAAGTGTTAGAGTAAATAATTATTTACTAATTATTTATTCTATTTACTTAAGCTTACTTAGGTGAATGCATTTCATTTATTAATTGTAGTCTAGGAGTTAGTTATAAGTTGTTGACAATACGGGAGTTTGTTCTCTCCTAAGTCATACTTATCCTCTCACCTTGTTCAAAGACTTTCCACCTTATGTGGATGTATGCTTAGTTGTTACACTTATCTCCTAGCATCTTCTAGCTTGTTCTAGGAGATTCTTGGAGCTCTTTATATTCGAGCTCCCTCTTTGTATTTTCATAACAACAATCACTTCTTGCATATTATAAATACATATTTTCTTGTGTTTCAATATCTTGTGGTCTCTCATGTCTATTTAGGGTTTTCCCTTGCTCCACGCTCTTCTCTCTTTGGCTTCTCTTTGACAGGTTTTCACATGTAGGTGATCTTGGGCATCTTCAGAGTTGGATTTCATCAACTCGAACATGGTATCAGAGCCTCCCTACTGCTGCTTAGTTGAAGAATTTTTGAAGCCGTGATTTCGAGTCACAAACACTGGTTTGTTTGTGCATTTTTTTTTCAAATCAGGAGATCAAAAAAATTCAGAGCACATTGGGCCCAAATAGACACTGCCATTGGATTCAGAAGGTGCTTTTCAGCTAGGATCCATATAAAATTTGTCAATTTTGGAGACAGGGCTCCAGGAGGCAAAAAAAATTCATTTTAGGGCCTTCCGTACGGATCATACAGACGCAGAGTATTTAAAAAATAAAAAAATAAAAAATAAATTTGGCCACTCCACTGAGCAGCCACCTGCACATTGCTCATCCACCACAATAGCTGACTGAGCCGTCGACGAGCAACTCGGCCCGACTGCCGCCAGTGGGCCACCTTGCCTCCACCGGTCCAAACTCTGCTCCCGGCGCTCCGCCCAATTTCTCCACCTCCGTCGTCCTGCAGAACCTATTCTCACTGCTCCACCTAGGGTTCCTCCTCTCCTACGTTGCTCCTCTCCACAACTCTGTTCCGGCCCAATCACTTGCTACATCAACAGTACATGGAGTAATTCGCAGCACAGAGTCAGCTTTTGACTGCCAGCAGCCATTGTGGGGGTGACACGTGGCACTTTACCATGTCACCTGCCATGTCATCTACGCTTGCCACATGGCATCCACGTGGCACTGCTACGTGGCCTTCCTTTTTTGTTGTGACAAGCCGCAGGCCATCAAATTTTTTGCCATGAAATGCTGACATCAGTACTGCATCAACACCTTCCTGCCTCTCCTTCAGGGTCATTTTGGACCTACCTTCAATGTTTTGGCCATAACTTGAGCATACAGAGGTATTTTTCCAATTTAAAAGAAGCGTCAAAAAGCTGGTTCCAAGAAAAAGACATTGGTGTAGGTATTTCTAGGTTTTGATGCATTTTTATTGCTCTTTTTTTTAGTTGAAGTCTGAAGTTCTATTTTTGACTCTAGCTTACATATCTTTTGCATCCCATGTCAATTTTTTGAAAACTTTATATTTTTGAAAAGTTGGTTTTCTCACCTTTTCAAAAATGTGGTCCTTTTTCTTAGATTTTGGCCCATGCTCTTTCTATCATATTTTTGGTATTTTTTCTATATGGTGCATATCTTGAGTAATTTAGGCCCGAGGATCCTTTTTTTGGCATGGTTTCCTTTGTTTTAGACTGTACTTTATTTTGCTACAGCTTGTTTTTAGTTTTGATCATTTTAGCTATCATTTTGAAGCGCTTTTATGTATCACACTAAGATAAAGTGCCACTCTTGCATTTCGAGGGTCATGAATGTTTGTTTTTGAGTCAATTGTACATGCACTATTTTCATAAAGCACCATGGGGGGATAGTTGTTTTCTATTTTAGGTATTCTTCCTTTGTCAAGTGAGTGTCCCTTCCACAACATTAGCCCCATGTAGAGTCAGTGTGACCATGTCTTTATAGGTTTTTGTACATCTTCCTCTCTCGTTGTTCTTGGTTCGTCTAGAGGAGACTTTGGCCCACCTTCTTAGTTTCCTATCATCTCACCCTGTCTGCATTAAGGGGGGGTTATGTTGTTGTTCTAATGCATCTGTGGTTCGATGGTTCGATAGTGTGAGCTATGTATTCAGTGGTTGATCCTATATACAAGGCAATTGTAGCGGCTGGCTACCTATGTATTTCAGTGAGATGGATCATCTACCATATAGACACGCTCAGTTAGTGCCATCTTCTTCCTTGGTGGTACTTCAGATCAGCAATTGCAGTTTTCTTTTTGATGGCAGAGTTTTTGCAGCTTCTTTATGCTTCAGTGATGCTCTTCATGATCACTTCTTGTTCCTATTTTAGGGGACATCCCCCTAGTTGGAGGCTTCTTCAATTCTTCACTAGGTTTTTACTTCTTTTTATGGGAGGGTTTTTCCCATAGGGTTTTCTCTCTTTCCCCATTTTTAGAGGTTGCATTTCTTTTGCATTGTTCATGGGTACCTAACATGGCCTTGTTGTCGGGACCTATTCTGCATTTCATCTTAGTTTTGTGAGCTTAAGACATTTCCCTAAGTTGCACTTAAGGGGGGGTGTTAGAGTAAATAATTATTTATTAATTATTTATTTTATTTACTTAAGCTTACTTAGGTAAATGCATTTCATTTATTAATTGTAGTCTAGGAGTTAGTTATAAGTTGTTGACAATACAGGAGTTTGTTCTCTCCTAAGTCATACTTATCCTCTCACCTTGCTCGAGGATTTTCCATTTTATGTGGATGTGTGCTTAGTTGTCACACTTATCTCCTAGCATCTTCTAGCTTGTTCTAGGAGATTCTTGGAGCTCTTTATATTCGGGCTCCCTATTTGTATTTTCATAACAACAATCACTTCTTGCATATTGTAAATACATATTTTCTTGTGTTTCAATATCTTGTGGTCTCTCATGTCTGTTTAGGGTTTTTTCGTTGCTCCACGCTCTTCTCTCCTTAGCTTCTCTTTGATAGGTTTTCACATGCAAGTGATCTTGGGCGTCTTCAAAGTTGGATTTCATCAACTCCAATAGGAAGCATAAGAAATAATAAAATAACCCCCTAATGCAGACAAGGGTGAGGTGATAGGCAACTGGAAAAGTGGGCCAGAAGAACTACATGTTAAGGAAGAATGATCAAGTTGTGCATAAGAATCCATATGTGTGTACTGAGATGATCAATCTCAAACATTGGATGAGACTAATGTCATAGAAGGGAAACTCACTGGACAAAGGAAGATGGAAAACAAAAGGAAAACACCAATCCCCCATGGTTCATTAATTAGAGTAGTGCATGTACAATAAGGCACAAGATATGGCAAATCTCAAAAATACAATAATGTACATGAATGTCCTTGGATGACACTGTTCAAACTAGAAGACAAAATAAGAGAAAACAACTAAAACAAAAATATATATGTAATATGACACTTTATCTCAGTGTATTTGTAAGAATTCATGCAAATGATGTCTACAAAGACTAGAAGAGAAATAAGGTTGTTATAATAGATAGTCCAACCCATGAAAAGTCATCAAAAGCAAAAAAATTGATCCCTAGCACTAAAATAACCAAGATATCCAACAGAGTGCAAAAATGCAAAAATGTGAATAGAATGTGTCTAGAGTAGAATCTGGTAAAACAACTAGTGTCATTGAAAATATCTCAAAAAGAGCTTTCCAAGGATATAAAGAATTCCCAAATCAAAGATTGAATGCTCAAGATATGTCTCCTAGAGTGCAAAATAGAACTCTTGACTTTGACAATAGAAAAGGTCATAAAAAAGCATCAAAACTGAAAATAATATGTAACATTATAATGGGCTTAGAATGAACTTTCCAACAATATTTTGATTGCATAAAATGAAGTTTGTAAGTGTTAGAAATGCTTTAGAATAACTGAGAGGGGGGGATGGATCAGTTATTCAAGGTCCAAATGTCTTATTCAAACTTTTCACTAAGTATAGTGAGCCTATTCAACCATTCATTCATCTAAGCTTTAACTTTTCCAACCAACAAGTTACTATAAATCAACATGCAAGCATAACACATAAAAGATCAACACATAACACAGTGATTTATGTGGAAATTCAATCTGAGAAAAACCACCAGTAACATGCTACTCGATTCTCACTCTTCTGAAGTGATGCCCTATTAAAGGCTTACAACACACTGTTAAATGTGACCTTGTTAGAGGATTTAACCACCCTATTAGAAGTAGGGCTAGTTAAAGGACTTTAGAAAATTCACTTGAAATGCCACCCTGTTAAAGGATTTACAAATGGCTATTAAACCAACCTAAGTCCATAGGATTTTCAGATCTAATACAATTTCTAGAGAGTATTAGAAAATCTTGACTTGACTACAACATACAACTTATCTTGCAGATCTCATATCACTTGTCAGCTCATACCGTTACCTGGCTTTCAATCTCTATAACTCTTAATAGCTTGCCCTCCTTTCAAGCTTAGTCTCCTTGAGTCTCCATACTCAATGTACCAGTACAATCAACTTTTCATGACTACTTATAGAAGTAGAACCTCTTTGCTCTTCCTTCTCCTAGATGTCTTCTTCTTGACACCCTTCCAACTACTTCATAGATTTAGCTCTTCAACAGCAACAGTATCAGCAACTTTTTGCTTCTTGGTCTATGACTCCTTAAATAGAAGTTTTGGAGTTCCTTTTACTACTTGATTCTTCCATTCTTTAATTTCAATTCGTATGGATTAGGTAGGATTCATTACATCTAACCCATATTTTGTTTCCTCTAGAAACTTCTTGAATAATCCTTTAGAATTTGCCATAAAATGGTTTACATAGAATTATGTGCCACCAGCTCATCATCTTTATCTTCCAACTTGTTCACAAAATTTAAGGTAACCACTTTGTTGGCTCAGATTTAGCAAATCTTCGTCATTTAAAATAATGCAGTGGCTCGGCACTATTGAAATACTGGTGCTCAGCACATACTGTGTTACTTGGCATCAACTGTGTTTTTCTTGATGCTCGGCACCTAAAGATTACTTGGCTCCAACTAAAAAAATTTTGATGCTTGGCACTTGAAGATCACTCGGCACCAACTAAGAATTTTTTGATGCTCGGCACTTGAAGATCACTAGGCACCAACTGAGAATTTGCTCGGCTTCAACTAACTTGCTCGGCACCTACTAATGATCTTAGTTTAAGCTTTCCATTTAGTTTTGTTACAACTTCTTCCTCCAATATTTCTAAGTGTGATCAACTTTTGTATCTTTGACTATGCTATTAATACATTATTTAACCATTTTCTTAACTGATCCTTGCACTTCATTACAACATCATAACCCAACATTTCCTTTAGGTGCTCTTATTACATCTTGTTGATCAAATCCTCCTCATCAATCAACTAAGCAATAGTACTTGGATCATATAAGCAAGTGTCATCCCTACAACTAGTAAGTTTGACATTAATGACAAAACAATGATTAAAAACATTCTTTTAACAACAATCTTCTTTCTTTGCAACAATCTCCCTCTTTGATCTTCAATAATCAGCTTTTCAATCAAATTTCCAACAATCTCCCTATTTGATATTCAACAATGAGCTTTTCAATCAAATTTCCAACAATATCCCTCTTTGATCTTCAACAATCAGCTTTTCAATCAAATTTTCAACAATCTCCCTCTTTGGCATTGATGGCAAACCAAACTGATCAACCATCAAACTAAACTATTCAACCACAAACTTATTAGGTTAGAATAATAAGTCAAATGCCAAAAAATAATTGCATTACCAACAATTTTCACATCTCCTTTTACTATTTTGATTGCTTCATTTTTGCTTCTCCCTCTTTGTTGTTGTATCCTTACTCTTTGTCTTTACCCCTCTATATTGCTCATCTTCTGCTGTTCTAATCAACTTCTAATTACTTCAATCAACTTCTCCCTCTATCTTCTGATTTTTTATCTTCAACAATTGTTGATCAATTTTTTGCTATTTCTCCCTCTTTGACAACAATGCCAAAGACATATTAACATCTTAATATGTAGGTGCAGCTCTTACAGGTTCATTTAATTTCTCCCTCTGTCACCTTGCTTGTGACTAATTTGGGACTTTAGCACTTCTACTACTTTAAGCATAAATCCCAAAGTAAACATCCTCTGCATTAATGTGTAAGATCTTCAACAATCAGCTCATTTGATGCAGGGAATTCTTTCTTTTACTTCAAGTAGCCTTAGCTAGGGGTATCACCCCTAACTTACCTCTAAGATACTCAAAAGCATCTTTAGGTAGTGCCTTTGTGAAGATGTCAGCAATCTGTTCCTTTGAGCTAACATATTCCATCTTCACTTGTTTGTCTTCCACCAACTCTCTTACATATTGATACTCGATTGCAATGTCCTTGGTTTTAGCATGCATTTTAGGGTTCTTTGATATGTTGATAGCACTTGTGTTATCATAATAAAGTATCACAGGCTCAGTTACTTCTTCCTTCATACCTTGCAGTAAATGTTTGATCCATACAATATTTGTGCAATTTATAGTAGCTGCCACATATTCAGCTTCAGCAATAGACTGTGAGGTGCAGCTTTGCTTTTTGTTGGTCCATGTAATCAAACTTTTTCCCAAGAAAGTGCTCCTCCATTGGTGCTTTTTCTATCATCAATGTTACCTCCCCAATCTGCATCAGTGTAGGCTCTTAGTTCAAATTTTTCACTCCTCTTGTAGTACAAACCAAAGTCATCGATTCCTTTCAGGTACCTTAGTATTCTCTTCAGTATCATTAAATGATTTTCTCTTGGATTTGCAAAAAATATTGCCACTATTCCAACAGCTAATGCAATGTTTGGTCTACTATGTACAACATATTGCAGTTTTCCAATTATTGACCTATACAATGTCTGATTTACTTTGGCAGACTCATCATTCTTGGATAGCTTATGTTTTGTTGCCATTGGTGTGCTAACTAGTTTTGACTCCTCTAACCCAACTATTTTGAGTATCTCCTTAATGTATTTGGATTGAGTCACAAATATGCCATGTTTCAATTGATGTACTTGTAATCCAACAAAGAATTTGATTTCTCAAAACATTGACATCTCAAATTCATGCTTCATTTGATCAGCAAAATCTTTGCATAGAACATCTTTTCCTCCAAATATTATATCATCAACAAAGATTTCTGATATCAAAGTGTCTTTACCTTTTTCAGCTTTGATGTATAGGTTGTTGTTGTCATCTATTCTCTAAAATCCTATTTTCACAAGATATTTGTGAGTCTCTCATACCATGCTCTAGGTGCTTGCTTCAATCCATAAAGTGCTTTGTACAATTTGTAGACCATGTCCTTATTCTTCTCATCAAAAAATCCCTCTAGTTGTTCTATGTAGACATCCTCTTCTAGTATACCATTCAGAATAATAGACTTTACATCCATTTGGTAGACTTTGAAACCTTTGTATACAGCATATGCAAATGGTGTTCTTACCCCTTCCATTTTTGCAACAAGAGCAAATTTTTTCCCATAATCCAATCCTTCTTCTTGTGCATAGCCTTTGCAGACTAGCCTAGCTTTGTTTCTTGTTATTTCACCATTCTCATCAAGCTTTTTTCTAAACACCCATTTGGTACCAATTACATTCTTATCAATTGGTCTAGGAACTAGATACCATGTTTTGTTCTTCTCAATCTGATCTATCTCTTATTCCATAGCTTTATACCAGTCATCATCTTGTAGTGCATCTTTCACTATTTTAGGTTCAACCTTGCTTAGTAGACATGATTCATTCATTAGTCTATTCCTTGTCATAGGTCTAGCATTCTTGTCACCAATGATTTGATCTGTAGGGTGATGTCTTCTCACATACTTGGCTAACCTTGGTTCTATCCTTCTTTCCATGTTTGATCCTTCAGTTTCAGAGTCATTTTGTTCTTCTTCATCTGGCATTTCGTCATTCCTCTCATGTGTACTATTTTCAAAGTCAAAATGTGCATTTTCTACATTCTACAACTCAACTTCTAAATGCAGCTCGGCATTCACAAGCTAAGACTCGGCAGATACTAAAATTTGTTGTTGATTCCCAACTTGATTTGCAGCACTATCTTCAACAGTCATTCCTTCATAGAAGTATACAAAGGATCTATAATCCTCATTTTTCTTGGACTCATCAACCTAAATTTTTGCATGTTCATCAAAATTTATATTTGCACTCTCCACAATCTTGTTAGTGTTAGTGTTCAAACACTTATATGCCTTACTTCTAGTGGATTATCTAAGGAATATCTCCTCATCACTTTTTGCATCAAACTTTTCATTTCTAGTATCTTTAAGAATATAATATTTACAACCAAATACTTTGAAATGTTTTACATTAGGTGAGTGACCATACCACAGTTCAAAAGGTGTTACATTTGTACCTTTCTTCACTTGGACTCTATTCAGTGTGTAGACTGCAGTACTTACAGCTTCTCTCCAGTACTTTAGTGCAACATTTTTCTCCATGATCAAGGTTCTAGCACAGTCAATCACTAACCTATTCCTCCTTTCAGCAATACCATTCTATGGTGGAGTTCTCGGTGTTGATGTTTGCCTTTCGATACCTTTGTCATTAAAAAATATTTCAAACTCTTTTGATGTGAACTCACCTCCTCTGTCTGACCTTAGGCATTTCAGATTAATTCCTATTCCCTTTTCAACTCTGGCCAAATACCACATGAACATTTAGAATGCATCAAATTTTTTCTTTAAAAACATAGCAGTCATCATCCTGGAATAATCATCTACAAATAGCATTATGTATCTGTCTCCTAAGTAGCTTTGCACTTCTATTGGACCACATAAGTCTGTATGGACTAACTCTAGTACTTCATTGGAAGTGTAGGTTTTGCTTTTGAAACTAGACTTAGTCATCTTCCCTAGTTGACATTGTTTGCACATTGTGTTTTTAGGTTTCTTCAACTTGGGAAACCCTCTAACCTTCTTCTTTTTGCAAATGTTAATCAGATTATCAAAGTTAACATGACAAAACCTTTTGTGCCACAACCACACATCATCAAGTCTAACAACAAGACATGTTGCATCTTTCATATTTATGTAAAACAGATTACTCCTAGTTTTTTCACCTTTTCCTATCAACTTTCCATCACTGTCATAGATCTTGGCAGTTTTGTTTCCAAATTCAACTTTGCAACCTACATTGCCTAACTGTGATACACTCAACACATTATAATTCAATCCTTCAACATAATATGCATTATCACATGAAATTTTCTCTGTAAGCTTAATAGAGCCTTTTCCTTTAATTTGACATGGAGCATCATTACCAAATCTAACACTATTTCCATCATATTGAGTAAAGGTAATGAACTTACTTTTGTCTCCTATCATGTGATGTGAGCATCCACTGTCTATGATCCACTTGTCATTCTTGTTCACAGAGGTAACCAATGTTGTTGCTTTATCTTCATCTTTATCTGATTCATCCTTCATGGCTACATAGACTACTTCTTCATCATTCTCATCAGAATCTTCTTTAACAATGTAACATTTTTTACCTTTCTCCTTGTAGTCTTTGTTGTCATCTTCCCTCTTGTTCCTGTACTTGTTTCCTTCTTTGTAGTTCTTCTTCTGTGTACATCTTGCAGCAATATCACCTACTTCAATGCAATTGAAACATATGATAGGGAGCTTATCTTTGAATTTACGGTTGCCTCTATGAAATCTTCTAGCCAATAGTGCTTCTAATTGTTCCACATCTTCTTCATCTGCGTTGCTATCACTGGATGCATTTTTTCCTTTTCTTCTCTTCTTGCTTGATGTCTCCTCCTCAACGTCTTTTATTGTCATCTTGGCCTTGAAAGCAGATTCAAGGTTCTCAAGTCTGTAGTTATCAAAATTGGATAGCTCAAATGCAGTAAGTCTTCCCACCATTCCTTCAAAGGTTAGGGTGTTTCCTTGTACACACCTTAGCTCTTGGATGGTTGAAACTCTAATAGCATAGATAGGGAGTAGAGTTCCTAAGTATTTTTTGATGGCAGTCTCTTTTTCCAATTGAGCACTTAGACTTCTTATTGCACTTACCACTTCTTTCATTCTTGCAGCATACTAAGTAGCATTTTCTCCTTCCTCTTAAGCTTTATCTCTTTGCTCTTTGAACATTCTAATCTCCTCCATAGATATCTCATAAGGCTTTCCACATATTGAATGCAATGTCACAATCTTTGATGTCATCATATTCTGCATAATTGAGTGCAGAGGCAATCTCCAGCATTGCTTGATTGTGTTCCTTCTTTTTGTTCAAATCATCTACAGTAAGAGGTCCTACTAGATTTACATGTTCTATTCCAATTGAAGTTTGTGCATAGTCACCTATTGATCCAAGGTGCAATTTCATCAGACTCTACCATGCAACAAAGTTGTCTTTGCTGAGCTTGGGAACTTCTCTCTTGGACATCTTGATCTTCTTGCTTCTAGTCCCTTGAAACTAAATCAACAAATGGCTCTGATACCAATTGTTAGAAATTTTTTAGAATAAGGGCGGGGGGGTGAATCAGTTATTCAAGGTCCAAATGTCATATTCAAACTTTTCACTAAGTATAGTGAGCCCATTCAACCATTCATTCATCCAAGCTTTAACTCTTCTAACTAGCAAGTTACTGTAAATCAACATGCAAGCATAACACATAAAAGATCAGCACATAACATAGTGATTTACGTGGAAACCCAATTTGGGAAAAACCACTAGTAACATGCTAGTCAATTCTCACTCTTTTGAAGTGATGCCCTATGAAAAGCCTACCATATTAAAGGCTTACAACACACTATTAAATGTGACCTTGTTAGAGGATTTAACCACCCTGTTAGAAGTGGGCCTAGTTAAAGGACTTTAGAACATTCACTTGGAATGCCACCTTGTTAAAGGATTTACAAATGGCTATTAAACCAACCTAAGTCCATAGAATTTTCAAATCTAATACAATTTCTAGAGAGTATTAGAAAATCTTGACCTAACTACAACATACAACTTATCTTGCAGATCTCAGATCACTTGTCAGCTCATACCCTTGCCTAACCTTCAATCTTTGCAACTCTTAACAGCTTGCCCTACTTTCAAGCTTAGTCTCCTTGAGTCTCCATACTCAATGTACCAGTGCAATCATCTCTTCATGACCACTTATAGAAGTAGAGCCTCTGTGCTCTTCCTTCTCCTAGATGTCTTCTCCTTGACAACCTTCCAACTACTTCATAGATTTGGCTCTTCAAAAGCAATAATATCAGCAGCTCTTTACTTCTTGGTCTATGACTCCTTAAATAGAAGTCTTGGAGTTCCTTTTACAACTCAATTCTTCCATTCTTTAATTTCAATTCGTATGGATTAGGTAAGATTCATTGCATCTAACCCATATTTTTTTCCCTCTAGAAACTTCTTGCATAATCCGTTAGAATTTGCCTAAAAATAGTTTACATAGAATTATGTGCCACCAACTCATCATCTTTATCTTCCAACTTGTTCACAAAAATTAAGGTAACCACTCTATCGGCTCAGATTTGAAAAATCTTCATCATTTAAAATAATGTAGAAGTTCAACACTATTGAAACACTAGTGCTCGACACATATTGTGTTACTCGGCATCAAATCTATTTTTCTTAATGCTCGGCACCTAAAGATTAGTCGGCACCAACTAAGAATTTTTTGATGCTCGGCACCTGAAGATCACTTGGCACAACTGAGAATTTTTTGATGCTTGGCACTTGAAGATCACTTGACACCAACTGAGAATTTGTTCAACTTCAACTAACTTGCTCGGTACCCACTAATGATCTTAGTTTAAGCTTTTCATTTAGCCTTGTTACAACTTCTTCCTCCAATATTTCTAAGTGTGACCAACCTCTGTATCTTTGAGTATGCTATTAATACATCATTTAACCATTGTCTTAACTGATTCTTGCACTTCATTACAACAGCATAACTCAAACTTTCCTTTAGGTGCTCTTGTTACATCTTGTTGATCAAATCCTCTTCATCAATCAACTAATTGATAGTATTTGCATCGTATAAGCAAGTGTCATCCCTACAACTAGCAGGTTTGACATCAATGACAAAAAAATGATTGAAAACATTCTTTTAACAACAATCTTCTTTCTTTGCAACAATCTCCCTCTTTGATCTTCAACAATGAGCTTTTCAATCAGATTTCCAACAGTAAGCCTAAGATATAAATAAAAATGCAAAGCTAGGTCCAAATAGAGCTATGACGGTTGACACAAGTAAT
The DNA here is from genome assembly GCA_028749045.1 of Cupressus sempervirens. Taxonomy (NCBI): domain Eukaryota; kingdom Viridiplantae; phylum Streptophyta; class Pinopsida; order Cupressales; family Cupressaceae; genus Cupressus; species Cupressus sempervirens. The sequence continues at coordinate 350,218,638 of CM053785.1, forward strand.
TATGCAAGCACTGACAAGAGTAATGATGCAAGCACTGACATGACATTGATGTCACTAGGTGACTAGCCCAAATTTGATGGTCAAATGACCGTCGAGGTTAAAAAATGCCTGAAAAATGACCCCTAATATTGAAAAAAATATCTAGGTCACCAAAAAATACCATCTCTTTAAAAAAAAACACTAGAAAGATTGGAGTCAGAGCTGGAGCAGGGAAAAAAATACGATAGCCATAAAAAATATGAGGAAAAAATGTTTATTAATTTTTATTTTAAAAATTAAATCATAAAACCCCTGTAGGCAGAAAAAGATAACCGCATGTGAGAGCGAGGCTTGTGAATTCCAAGGTGGCAGTAGGTGCAATAGAAAAGAATATCACCCACAAAAAAACTACCAAAATTCTCCAAATATCCCACAATTTTTTTTGCAAGAGTTTTGCCAAAAATCTGATGTGCATCACTTAAAAGGAAGCCAAAAACCAATCTGCCAATTGGCATTGTGGGGGGATCAGGGTAGGAGGTATGCAGGTGCATCTCGACCCACTTGTCTTGAGAGGAGCATAGGATTTTTTCATGCACAATAATAGGGATAGATGGTCCCAATAAATGTGCACCAAACCTTTTGTTTTTATAAATTGTATGTGCCTATTTCCCCAAAAAATGCATTGATCCCCCAAAGCATGGAAAATCAGTGCATTGAAGTGATGGTGCTTGTGTTGGTATTTTTGGGAGTCGAGAATGGGCTAGCTGAGAAGGTGGGGGGATCCAAGATGGAGGTGGCGTCACCTTCAAAATAAACTCACACGCTCCACCGAATTTCACTTCACCAAGTGTGGGTGTGAGAACAAATCTTGAGCAGAGTATAGGGCCTATAGATGCTCCACATGGTGGAAAGTCATGGGGTGCCTTGGTCGCCCAAATACCATGACGTTGCATGGGTATAGAAGAAGACCTCTGGACCCACAAAGTGCATGTATAGAGGAGTGCAGAGTATGGTGCATGTACTTTGTGCATGCAATTTTTAAAAAAAACACTCCTACAATAAAAGTACAATTGTACCAAATAAAGCAAAAATAATTAATTTAAAAACTCTCGCTTCTCAATTTCTGAGTCCAAGGTCATATGACCTTGGGCTAAATTGGTTTTGCCTCAAATTTTAGCAACGTCCAAAGTGGACAATTTTTTTATGGAAATGAGGGTTTTCAAGTGCTCTAAGCTCAACAATTATGTATGTTTGGGCTCAAAGTGCTCTAAAAATAGGTCCCCCAATATCCAATACAAAAAATCTCTAGAAGATCATATCTGAAAACCAACACTAAAACTCTCAAGAATAGAACAAGGGCATGAAGATCTAAAACTCTGATATCAAGTTGAAGTTGATGAAAGATCAACCCCATAGCTCCCATGAATCACCCGCATACAAACATCTATCACAGAAGAGAGAAGAAAAATATATGGAGGTTGGAATTCTCAGATCCACAGATGAGACATTCTTGATGAGCAAAAAGAGAAATTGCTATCAATCAAAAGTGAATGAATGTAAAAAGATAGATCAATCCTTATAAAAGGAGATCCAAAAGCCTAAAGGGTAAAACTTAGGTTTATTATAATTATTAATTATTAGATGCCTAAATTTTAGCTTAAGTAAAATAGAGTTAATTAGAGAATATCTAATTACTCTAACATATGAGATCGTGAAGTTTAAGTTAGTTAAACACATGTCGGTCTAATGAAAGTCAAATTTACGTCACTATGTTGATGACATTAATGCAATTTGAAAAAAATGAGCCCCTCACCATATGCAATTTTTAGTTTGGAGACAAATTTTAAAATTCTATAACTTGGTCATTTTGATGTGTTCTTTATACAATTTTTATTGATTTGGGGTAGGATTTCACACTCTTCATTGCAGTATAGGAAAAAATAAAATTTGACAGATAAATTTTCTAGTACTTGCAATTTTTGGCAATTATCTTTCCATTAGAAACATCTATTTTTCTCGACTCTTCTTCTTCTTAGATTCTTCCTTATTCCCATATTCTTTCTCTTCATCAATATCAGATTCATAATCAACAAACTTCTCTAGTTTCTTTCCAAAAATCTTCATCAAATCTCATATTCACATTTCCCACAACCTTTTTTAGCCTTTTTTTGTACCACTGATACAATTGATTTGTTGTCAAACTTTCCCAAATTGTCTTCATCTCTTTAGATATAGAATTTACTTCCAAATATATTGAAATATTAATTTCACGATTAGTGTTGTTCCATGTCAAAGCTCATAAAATATTTTACCATATACTTTTTGGTACAAAACTCTATTCAAGATGTACACGATAGTGTGCACAACTTCCTTCCAATAAATCTTTGAAGATTAGCCTATTTCATCATGTTTCTTGATGTTTCCTAAATTTTTCTTCTCATTCTCTCTATAACACCATTATGTTGTGGTGTTCTAAATACATATAACTTTTTTTTTATTCCATACTTCTAACAATAAATCTCAAATTTGTTAGATGTAAATTGTCCTCTATTAGATCTCAAACATTTAATTTCCATATTCATTCTTGACTCTAGCGTTGAAATCTTGAACTTATCAAATGCTTCAATTTTTTCTCTTAGAAAATTAACCTATGTAAATCTAGAGTAATCATCAATGAATATCACAAACTATCTTTCACCAAGAAAGCATCGTGCTCTTGTAGGATTGTAGATGTCATTGTGCACAAGATCAAGCAAAGCAATAGATAAGTGATCTTTTTCCTTAAAAATTTCTCTCATTTTATTTACTTCTTGAAATCCTTTGCAAATGGTATTGGCTAGCTTGTGTAGTCTCGGTAAGTCTCTAATAGCATGTAAAGAACTTATCCTTACCATGGTGTCAAAGATAATATGACACATCCTTTTATGCCAAATATAGTTGTCATCAATCTAAGATATCAAGGATCCTTTAGTAGCTCCTTATAACCAATACATGTTCTTTCCTTTTCTATTACCAGTCATAATTATTGTTTACAATCTCTTCATTATTACACAACTTTCATTCTTGAAAATGACATCATAACCACTTTCACACATCTATCTACTACTCAAAAGACTTTGATATGAGCCCTTCACATAGTAAACACTTTCAATGTAATTTTTTCCATTAAAAAAATTGAACCTTTTCCAACAATATAAGTTGCTTTATCATCATTGAATCTAACAAAACCTCTATCATATTTTTCAAGTGTAAAAAAAATTCTTCTAACTCTTGTCATATGATGAGAACAACCAATATCAATCAACCTTTCATTCTCATTCCTTCTATCATATAAAGAAATTTCAACATCATCAACTTTAGCACACATGTCAGAAATATCAATTTTAGATTTAGCTTCTTCCTCATCCTTTTTAGCATAAAACAAACAATCTTCACCATCTGATTTATCATTTAAAATACTAGCATCTTCATTCACAAAAGCCTTTTTATTGAATGTCCTAAGATTTTGTATATAAGGACCTCTTTCAATACATCTAGTAGCCCAATTACCAACTTTAACACACCTAGAGCATTTCAGGGGTAATGTACTTTTATACTTTCTAGTACCTTTCCTCAATCTTTGATGCATCAACTTTTAGGATTCATAACTTTTGACTCAGACCTGGGTTTTCTCTCAAATATTTACAGTGGTTTTGTAAGGGGGAGTTTGATGGCCCGACAATTAAATCTTCTCCATTGTGTCCAATATAATATATTTTTTAGGTCCCAAGTAATCTATTTACACCCTCAAAACTTAGCTGACATAACCTTTGTCTATTTTTTAGAGTTCTTTTTTGTAATAACTTTGAATGGACATTTCCGAATTTGAAGTTTACTTGGCAGGTCAAGTTGTCATAGTTTAAGGAAAGTCCGGTTTTATTTTCATCTTTTCAGGAGTTAATTTTGAAGGTTACCTAAAATAGCAAAATTGAAGATTTGTTAAAATATGCCAAAAAGTGCAAATTTTCTATTTTTTTGAATTTAGATAGTTTTTAGTTTAAGCAGCTACAAAACAATGTAGAAGGAGGTTGTTAATGGAAGATATGCAAGTTTCAAAATATGTTTATTGCATTCATATTTTTCTATATGTTTTCCTTTTGTATAATGTATTACTGTGAATAGGTACTTGGGTACTACATCAACCTTCTTGTTAGATTAGCTTCAATTAGCTTCAATATCTCCTTCACCAAATTCTTTTTCAACCTTCATTTCTTTGAAAGTTCTTCCCACATAAACTCAAAAACATTTCCAACTATCAATTAACACTTAATATACACCCACTACTACTTTAAGATGTTTCAATTGAAGCACAATAATCTATCATTAGAAAGATGAACATGAAAGAAACAATACTCTGACACACAATGAACACCAGATTTTACATGAAAACCTCAACAAGGATAAATCATAAAGAAGCTAATTCTTGTGATATATTAACAACACCAGGTAAGGTGACATTGATTAGGTGATTTTTTACAACAAGGCTAGCTATTTGAACAAGGGGTATCATCGGTAGGATAATGGTTTGAGTATGTCATGCCCAAAATCGGGGCAAAAAAATAAACACAACATTTTTTAATAGTTAATAACAACTGTGTTAAACATTTACTAACATTGAACATGTTGCAAAAGGATGAAAACATGATAAGGTTAGTTTCAATTCACAAGGTCTAGGAAACAATTGAGTTTTGATTAGATTTCATGAAGATGCAAAGTTGGTATCCAACAAACTACATGGGTCCAAAAGCATAAATCATAGTGCTACATGAGCTCTTAGTTCGGGTTGAATTAACCAATTGATGAAACCACAGTTTTATGTTTTCTAATGTATGACATTATGTTCGAGAAACATTTGATCAATCACATAGGTTACATTAGGTTCAATCTGACACCTAACACTCATTGCACTATACTAGTCGAATCCATTAGAAGAACTAATCTGCACTTACATGTTATCCTATCATTACCTTAACACTTGATCCTGGTTATTAACATAGCCTATCAGAACTAATTAAAACATTAAATCTCTGTCATTAACTCATTTACAACATACAATTTATCCTTGAACATAATCCTAAACAACTATCAAGTTGTCTAGTCAATTCTAACCTATAACACCTTCAAACATTACAAGAGCACTCACTAACCCAATGACACCCTCTAACCAAACTTTAATATACATTAAAATTATAATCAAATAAATCTTTAATAAGAAAAATATAATGTTAAAATAATTCCCTACACACACACACACACACACACACACACACACACACACACACACACATAGTAAACATAAGTTATTCTACACCCCCTATCACTATTCAACTCTAACACTTCACCCAAAGACTAATAAACAATATCTCTTTATTAAATTTCCTTAAATTTAAAAATTCTAATTACATCATGAAATCCAATTCCTAATATTACCATCTAGTCATTAAATTATTTAAACCACACAATAATAATCAATCCCTTAAGCTATCTTTTCCTACCTACTAATATCTAACTAACTATCCTATTTGCTAAATTTAAAACTACTATACAACCTACTTAGTACATACCACTAAAAATCCACTAACATAATAATATCTAAACTACTTACTAACTACACTTTATTTGCAACACTAAACTTAATTAACAACTCCCAAACTAACCTTATTCCTATACCTACCAAGATACCTCTAAACTCTACCTAACCCAACCTTCATCCTACATGCCCCTGCCAAGTGGCCCACTTGCCACACTCTTCCTATGGCAAGGTGGGTGCTCCCCCATGTCTACACGCACTTCCCTAGGTTGGAATTCATTTCCCCAAGTCTTCCTATTTCAAAAAGTGCATGGTGTGCTTAGGAAAAGTGGGGGGGAGGTAAATCTCAAACCACTATAAAACCTACTTAATACATACCACTGAAATTCCACTTACTTAATATTATCTAAACTACTTAAAAACTAAACCTTATTTGAAACACTAAACTTAATTAACAACTTCAAAACTAACCGTATTCCTAAACCTACCAAAATACCTCTAAAATCTACCTAACCCCACCTTCATCCTACATGCCCCTACCAAGTGGCCCACTTGCCACACTCTTTCTATGGCAAGGTGGACACTCTTCTATGTCTAAATATGCTTCCCTAGGCTGGAATGTGTTTCCCCAAGTCTACCTACTTCAAAATGTGCATGGTATGCCTAGGCAAGGTGTCAAGGGTAGTTTAAAATTGAAAAGTTTGATGATGAATGTCTTGCTTTGTATTTATAATGTGTAATTATCTTGACATGTGCCCAGATTGGGTGATGTGAGGTGGAGGTGGGGACCACATGGTGTCACATACCCCTTCCCCAAGTTGCTTGTTATATATATATATATATATATATATATATATATATATATATATATATATATATATATATAGAGTCTTCCCCTCCACTTTTGAAAGTGATGATGGGGTGATTAAATATTTATTTAAAAAAAAACCCCTTTGGTATATTAATCTTATTTGAAGATTCAAAAAATAGATTTCAACATTCTAAATATATTGGAGAGCATAGAATCAAGAATATATTTTGCACCTTTTGTGGAATGATTTAATATTTTCTCCATATATTTTCCAGCATCCTGTAGGTACATTTTTTGGGTTTTTGTCAACAAATATTTTTATTCCTCACTTTTTTTGTTTTCTCATGGGGGTTTAATTACATGGGTATTTATATTTTTCCTTAATAGGCTAAGGTTTGGTTTAAATTAGTTTGCATACATTCCAATTGGGATTTAATATATAGTTTAACCATTATATCTACTAGGTGAAGTTCAGATGTACTAAAGGGTAAATGTAAAATTTGACATTGAATCTTAACATGAAATTTAGGAGGGACTATTCGAACCTAAATTTAAAAACCTCATTCAAAACCAAGATCTCATTAATATCAACCTCTTTCTAACATTATTGAATTCCAATATTTCAGTGAGTAAATTATGGAGTAAACAACTCTAAATTTTATTAAAAATGAATTGAAATCAATTAAAGCATTGTCACAAAACATACACCTTTCTATACAATAACTTTATTCTTATTATAAATTATGATATTTACAAAATGTGATCCATTTCGTAGATCTTCATCAAGTTACAACTCTATTTTCATTACATAAATGCAAGATACAATAAGAAGGTATCACAATGGAGAAGTCTCCAACACAAGTGACTCAAGAACACCATCATGTCTCCAAATCCAAGTTTTCTCCATCATAAGAACCCATCCAAATCTTTAAATACGCATAAAACCAACCATGGAGAGCTCACCTCCCAACCTAGGTCTCAAGGAGACCACCCATCAAGCTTGGAGTAACCATAGCCAATCGGATGACAATCAAGTCCAGTCCACAATAACACAAACACAACAATAACACCCATCCAAGGTATACACAATGTGATTCACCTTGAACCCATGAAAAATGGGTGAAGGTGGACTACCATGTAGGAGATGTCAAATCTAGAACATACAACAAATATACCTTCTCTAGGGCTAGAATTCACCTACAATTTTCATACTTTCTTCTCCTTATCTCCTCCAAAACAAGATCAATAACATTTCTATGCAAGGCCCATACACATTGTATTTCTTCCCTCTTCTCTTCATGAGAAGAGACTCTACACTTCCATGGATTCCGACTAACCCCTTCCCCCATACTTGGCCACTTCTTCCCTATCCAAGGGTGAGTAACACCATTACACTCTTCACAATTCCCTCACACAAAAATCAAAAGATGAGCAAAACAAGAATGAAATCAAAGCCAAAATCTCATCCCTTATATTACAATATCACAAAATACATAATGTACATATGCAAGGGAATACAATCACATACTAATCTATTTGCAAAAGAAAAAATAACATTTCCATGGCAATGGAGATGACCAACCTTCACAAGTGTTATGGAAAAATGATGTTTGAGAAGAGCCCAATCTCTTTTTCTTGCTTCAAATGCAAAATCCTAATGTCTCTAAAAGAAGAGAGTGGGCGAACACCTAGTAACTTCTCCAAGGACCTCTAAAAGGGCCTCCAAAATCCACCCACCAACTAGCAATAAATTCATAATTGACCCTAAGTCCCTTGGGCATCATCATGTTCCCTATCATAAATGCAAGATTGGAAAGAAGTGTGGGTTTGTGGAAAGGTCAAGAAGTCACCCAATTTTTCCAACAATAGAAAAGTGAAACATTTAGAGGGTCACTAGGGGATTCTAGTAGTGTTAAAAATGTTCCTAACCCATACCCCTAACACTTAGGCACTTAGATTTCACTAAAATTGGTCCCTAGGACCACTTTTTGGCCTCTAGAAGTGACTAGAAAAATTTGAATCCAATTAGCCTAATTGGTGGGGCTTTACAAGTATCTCTAATCAAGGGTGGGTTTAATTAGGTTTCTAATAACTCAGTTAGGTTAAGGATTACATTGCCAACCTCAGTAGACATGTCATTTACACATACACATGACAAGTGTCAAGTGACACTATAAAATCACACTACACAACATCTGGCATGCCACTAATTACATAATGAAATCACCTAATACATATCTATAGATCATGATCATGAATTGAATCACTTAACAATGAGGTTTGAATCTCTTTATTAGATTCAAACTTGGTTTTGTAGTTTGCACATTCGGTTGGTTATTTTTTCTCTGATAAAATTGCATGGTAACTTTCTTGCACACTCAATTTGAATATCCGTAGTTTGATAAAATCACATGTATATATAAACCAAATTGCATAATCAAATGACTCAACATTCTGAATCTCTTTTTAATAAACTTTTCCATTTATACACCTGATAAAACATAACTATTTGCACAATTGAAATACCATAACATATTCATCAATTCGAATTAAATTACAGAAATAATCATCATAATGCATGCATATACCTTAAAAATCATAAACATCATCAATAAAGCATACTGAAGTATTCATCACATGGCATAAATAATATTGATAAATGTCTAGTCCATCGAATATAATGTCTCAAAATATCGAATCATAATGTATCAAAATAAGTGTATCGGTTGATCTATGATGGGTCAGGGTGAGGCATGATAGAGTAACTATGCCCCAAAATACAAAAAAGCTCACCACCTATACAATAAGGCTCATTGCCAATGGTATGAAAATGGAACTAAAACATAATATAGTGTCAAGCCTCTGCAATTCCAATTTAGAACTATATGTACCTCCGTGATCAACTATATGAGTAAGTTCACATTTTCATAACTCACATAATGTTACACATTCACACCTACACATACATCTTGAAATAATATTACATAATTACCAAACTCCAGCTAGAAACCTATTGGACAAAATTTATTTAAGATGGGACACATCACCTCGAGCATACCAACAAGCTACAATAATCATCAGTGCCAATCAATATGATGAACACACTAGGAAAAACTATTGGGACTGAAAACATCAACATGCTTCACAAAGGAGTAACCCAAAACATAAGCTCAACACAAATGCCAAGATGATCCAAGAAACCATTGAGGTACAAAATGATAATAAAATTAATGTTTTTCCAACTATCATGATCCATATATGAAGCACATGCTATTAGTAAGCAAGATAATCATTGCATAATCAATCAATACATCACAACTATTGGAAACTTGCCTTTTTAAATCCACCAATACACTAGAGGTTGAGACAAGGATGTTGACATCAATGACAATCATCAACTTCATATCCTCACACAAATATGGTATTAGATTGTAGTCATTATGAGTGCACATATCGATTTCATCATTTTGTCTTTTTGACATATTTTAGCATTTATAATTCCATGAATCGTCAAATGATTTTCTTTGTTTGAGTATATTATGGTTTTATTTTGATAATTGTAACTATTTAAATTAGAAGTACCTCTTGTTTTTCAAGTGGCAAATTGTATATGCATAATGTTTAAAGTGCCAAAATTATCATTTGAAGGACCGAGGGTTCCTTGATTGTGTTCACTGTATAGGGGTGTCATGAATTCTTTTTATCATATCTTGTAATTTGAGAACTATGTCATTTATTTAATCATGGGATATACAAGACATCTTGTTATAACAATTTTTGTTGGGGGTAATTATGCATTGTGAACAAAACAAATCATCACACATTGAAAATGGCTTAATCTTTTACCTCGTCTTTACAAATTCACCTAAGTTCAAGTCCAAGTGGAAAAAAATAGTTTAGGGAGAAAAGAATAGTCATATCAAAAGATTGATTGGTAGTACCATCTATTTGGCTCTCTTTTATAATATTTAATTTAAGGTTGAAGGTACACATGCATGTTAGATCATTATTTTGGAGCATTTTGAAGATCCTCGTGTTCCTCCTTCCCTAGATTATCTCATTCCACTTGATAATGTAGACAATATTCCCTTTGATGATGATATGTTAGAGGAGAGTGATTTTTTTGCAACACTCAGGAGTCTTGATGATCGAGTTTCTCCACCTAAAGCTCCCTCTTCTCTACTTGAGATCACACATTTAGATCGTGTTGATGATTCTAGGGATTATTTGTAAGAGATATCTAATTGTGTTTTTTTATCAGGATTCATATTTGTAAGACATTGGTGCAGAGCCTTTGGAGTCTCATATTTTAGATTTGGGGCATATATTTGAAGGGATATCTCTTCTCTTTGTTTAAGATGATCCTTCTTCAATTGTTATGAGGGGACACTCTGGTCGTCTTCTTCACATTCTATATGATCATCCTTGCCAGTTTGACATGATTATAAATCATTTGATGTAACATTTGGAGGTCTCTTCATCTTTAGATGAGACATTTGAGTCTTTCGAGCTTGTTCACAATCAATTACCATTGGTTCTTTATTTGTCACCTTCTACTATGATTGGACATTTTCCTTATTGTTTTGTGACATCTTCATCATCAAAGAACATGGTGACACAAGAGAAAAATTTGGACATATTATACTACGTTTGGATTTTACTTCCTAATTACACTATTTAGAATAAGAAATATCCTTGCATTTATACTTGGTTTGTCTTTTCCCAAGGGGAGAAATGTTATGATCCTGGTAGGCAGCCTTCACTAGCACCTCGAGGTTTTGGTGCAATGGTTCATACCATGTGGTATCAGAGCCTCCACCCAAGTTCGAGTCTCAGAGTGGGTGGCAACACCGGCATTGTAGTGTTCGTCTAGGGCTCATACGACCAAGGGAGGGCCCACCATATGGGTGCACATCCAGCCCAGAGTTTGGACTACGGAGAGTGGTGGGATCTTATGATCCGTAGTGGGCGGCCTTCACTAGCACCTCGGGGTTTTGGTGCAACGGTTCGTACCAAGAATGTTGTTTGTAGGCATTGGATTATATTTTGTCTTCAAGCACTCACCATTCTTGTAGTATATTGATCATTACGGAAGGGCCTAGTTGTCACCTTTCCTTCCTATAAAGAGATACTTGACTTTATATACAAAACATATGTGGTTATGTAGTTTTGTCCCTTTCTCTACTCTATTTTAAAAATGCATTGTATTGTGTTGTGTTTAAATATTGTCCATGGGTACCTAACATGGCCAAGTAATCAAGACCCACCTGGCATTGTAAATTTAACGGCATTCCCTTATGTTATTTAAATATTCCTACTTACACTTTACTTAAAATTTTATGCACCTGAGCTAAGTATATATTATAAATTGCACTTAAAATTACTGAAGATAATACAAACACATTAGCTTGCCTATTACACAACCTAGAGTTTGCATCTTATTCTTGCACATGACATAGGGGAAATTTTACTTTAGGTGGTGATCTACTTGTTATCAGATTCCAACTTATGTGTGAGATTCACCTTTGGTGCACTTATCACATTATCAACCTTCCATTGTTGTACATGTTTGCCCATACTTCACTACACAATGGAGGACGATCCACCTTTGGTGAACATGTGAGTCCACCTAGTGTGAGTGATAGGTTAATTTTTTCTTATCTCCTAGTGATCATGTCTTGCCTTGATAATCAGACATATCTAGGTTGTACATCTAATGAATTCGATTAATTCATTCAATATTTCTCTATCTAATATAATATTATTTTCTCTCCCTTGTGCACCTATTCATTAGGCTTCTAGATCTTAGCAAACTCATTCATTCATCAAAACAATTTTTCTGGTAATGAACCCTATGTAAATTAGTTTTTATGATATTCTTCTAGCAGATTGATATAGAAAAAAAAAATATTTAGTAGTTTAACTTTGTTTTGAGTTTTTTTACCAAGAGATTATAAGCACGCAATTAAAACAACTTCAAAACATCTAATAATTGTTTCCACTCTACAAAGAATTTAATAATATATATCACTATATTAGGAGCTACATACCTCAAGGTTAAGCTTTCTTAATGATATAAAGTATGTATTAACTTTTCTACATACACAATTAAGTATGCAAGTTGATGTTATAGCTAACTATGTACACCTACAAAGAGTACATTGAGTTTGAATAATTTTTTGGTTGTCTTTAAATGCAACTCAATTGCTTAAAAAGTGGTAGGACATATTACGTACACAAAGTCAAAAAGTGGTCATTTAAAATTGTTGCTTAATACCTAATTAAAAATGTAATGATAATTATGCAATAAAACCATTTCATTTTTTTCTCAATACTTGTGCACAAATATCGTAGAGAGCTTTAGAAAAAACTAACTTCTGAAAGCATAAGTAGACCACTAATGGTACATTGTATATTAGTTAATGAGCTTTTAATTTGATATTTTTTTGGTTTATTTAAAAGTTAGTAATTTGGAGTTTGGGTAAGCAAAGAATAAACACTAATTGCAATATTGAATTATGGATGTTAACTAGTACTATTTCCTAAACTAATTTTGATAAACACACAGAACTCCCAATTTTTTGAAATTGTTCATTAGTAATAAATGCAACTTTTGCATTACAAAGTATAATTATAGTATAAAATAAATGAAACCAACATGAATGGCTCATGCTCACTTATGAAACAAAAGCCCATATGTTTAAATTAGTCACAAAGAAGAAAATTTTGAAGTCCACAAGGCCAAACAATGCCTATAAAAAAAAAGAAAGACAAAAAAGGACAATTCTACTAAGTGAAATCATAGAAGTGAAACTACATACCTAAATGTTTTGTGCATTGTGTTGTTTGCATTCTGTCACCACAAAATGTAGGTAACAATAGAAAACTCTTTCAACTTAGTTTCACATTTATCTGAGATAATTTATTATTTAATTGGCTAAAATTGATCAATCAATTGACCCCAATTGATATAATGAATGCTTTTACTATATAATAAATCCTCTTACTAAAAGCTTTCATCAAGTCTTTTTTGTTTTTTTCATTTTATTAAACCTATGCTTGATATTTGAAGCCTTCCACATCCTTTTCACATTTTGGAGTGTGTGTTTGTTTGCTTTTGATCTTTTGGTTTTGTTCAAACCCTTGCTTTCAATTTTCCCTTTGATTCAATATATCTTAGGGCTTAATCGAACTTGACAATCAAAAGATATGATCATTTAAGTGCCCAAACAGTGGACTCTCCATATGCAACTACATATTTAATATATCATGTTATATTTTAATGTTGACATTCACTTTTTAAAAAATATAACATAAAGTCACTTTATGTTATGTTTTTAAGCTACTTTATCACTTAAGTGACTATAGAGCACTTTATGTTATATTTTCATGTTGAATTATTTTTTAATTTTTCACTTAAATGACTTTATTAACTATATAGATTAATTTATTTTTGAGTATTACTTTTTTTTTTTTTAAACATCTAAGTTATAAAAAAAAATTGAATAATATTCGCACATGATATATAAATTGTATTGTGTAAATATTATTTTTGACCCAATAAAGTAATATTGAATCAAATATCAATTAAATGTGTGCTTAATTGGTCTTTTAAGTCATGCAAACTCAACTTACATGTCTTTTACATGTTTTCATGCAAATGCATACCTAGAGTGTGATTTGCACTAGAATTGCATGTAATAGACTTTCTAGAGTCCACTTTAAATGAAAACTCCCCTTTACATGTAGATCACTTTACATGTAATTGCATCTTGAAAGTGTGATTTGCACTAGAAATGCAATTTATGAAATAAAAAGTTAGCTTTTAAAACATGTAAATGCATTCCTAAAGTCCAATTTACATGTAAAAGGCATTTCCAACCAAGGCATCACATGCACATGCCCTTCTAGAGTATGATTTGCACTAAAACATGTAAACATGCAAATGCATATACAGGTTCTAATTTTAAACATGTAATTACATATTTGAAATATGTAATGGAACTTAAAGAGTCCATTTACATGTAAATGCACTACCAACCAATGAATTTTATGTGTAATGTGTCTTGGAAAATTTGATTTTGTATTCAAAACTCGTGTAATGACTCTCCAAGACCTCGTTCTTGCACTCTGAAGCTAAAAATGTCCAAATGCAAATATGGAATGATTCCTTGAGAGCGTGATTCACACTTCTAGCCATCATCTGCATACATTTTAAACCTATAAATGCATCTATAGGGTTCGATTTCACCATTCCAACTAAGTTATAAAAAAACACTTCAAATACCTTCATTTTTTCCCACAATTTTTCTAAAAATGCCTAGAAATTTGGATTTTTAACCACGTTTTCCATTAGAGAGCCATATTTATGCATTTGGATCCATGTTTTAGCATTTGGGGAAGCCTTTTTTGTATTCCCAAGTTAAAAAGAACCAATATATGTGCATATTAGAGCCACGATTTTAACAAAAAGGCCCAAAAATCTTCAATGCTAAGCCACAAAATCCATCATCAAAGGCACATTTTTGACATTGGTAACATGCAAATGCATTTAGAATCTACATTTTTGCCCTTTTTCTCCAAAAATGACTCATTTGCATCCATTTGGAGCACACTTTTTTGCCCAAAACCATCCCATTAGACACATTTCATCAAAAGCATTTTGCATTTTGGGGTTTGAAGATTACAATTTTGGTATAAGCATACAAAACTGCCTCATGCATTGACCAAGTGAGATCACATTTGCAAGCATTGAAATAGTCAAGGAGTTGTTTGGAAATTCAAATTTGGAGGGAAATCATTTATTCAAATCACTCAATCTTTCCACGTTTGGCTCTTTGAGATCCAAGTCAGTTAAGTTTTCAAACCTTGGCTATTATGTTGCTTATTTTGGCTCATCATTGTACACTTGTTCAAAGATATACCATGTATTTTGTAAATTTCCTTTAAATAAGATGAAAGCTTTTATTTTCAAATGCTTGGGATTTTCCCAAATTCCAAACTCAAAATTGAGAGCAACTTGATATTTTGTCATGTTTGAGTCGAAAACCAAGTCCTTTTTTTGCTTTATGCATATTTTTGTTGCTTGTTTGCTTCTTGTTTTCACTTCCTTTTTTAGAAAGGCTAAAGATTCTTTCCCAAGAAAGCAAGAGCATATCACACCTTTTCATTTTCCACCTTTCCATGCAAATGCGTCACATTTTATTGTATTTAACCAACACAAGTTAAAGCATATTACGTCCATTTCCCAATATATGCAATTACAATCCAAGAGCATTTACATGTAATTCCATCCTCCGTCCACATTTACATGTAATCTCATCCTTACTACACATTTACATACAAATCTATCCTCCATACCCACTTACATGTAATTACATCCTCCAAACCTAATTACACGTTTACGTCAAGTAATAATTACATGTAAATCACTTTACATGTAATTACATCTAGAGAACCCAATTTTGGTAATAGGTCACACTTTTAAACATCAAAGTTGCCATTTGCACACTTTCATATGCATCCCAACTTGCATTCTTGTCCATACCCACAAAAGCTCATCTTTGCCTACATGCAATCTACCATTGAGAGGTTGATTTTGGCCCTTTTCACCCAAATACATATGCTTTCCAATTCATTTCCAGCCATCATATATGTTCCATATGTATCTAATCCATATTTTAAATACTCATCCCTCATGGATTCATCATTGTAACTCAAATCTCAATGTTTTCATGAATCTAATTTCATTAGAAGATGTTTTCATCTTCATGTTGTGGCACACTCTTCAAGACATGTCAAAACTTCTTCAAAGAATAGAGACATATTATCGAGAAGATATGTTTTGATCCTCAAGAAGCAATAATTCATTTGGTCTCCATTTTTCAAATAGTTGTCTCAGAACCTAAGTTCGTGTGGGAATGCACCAAGCACTTTGCTTCAAAAATTAAAAATAACAAAAAAGTCAAAGGTGTTGATGGAAAGCTATCTCAAGTTTACCTCCGAACACCATCAAGGTGGTTTTTAAAGTGTCAGAAACTCTAAAATGTGTCAATCTACAAAGAAAAATTCATGACAACTCAAACAAGAAAAAGCTTGACCACATCAAGTTTTCAAATGACAATGGGCAATTCATCAAGAAGAGTCAAAGGCTATCAAAAGATGCAACACCATAGTTATCAATACAAGAACTCCTAATCCTATGATCATCTAGGATTGCATCATCAAGTACAAGGCCTTTGCTGACAATCTCCAGGATTGATTAATTCAAATTAATTCAAAATCAACGACCTCAACATTTACTTCAAATGTTTTTCATGTTTGTAGTTAAGAGATAATGAATTGCATGAGATTATGTCATTACATGTAATTCAATTGCATATCCTTATGACATGTAATCCAGTAACTTCTCACCTCGTTTGAGCAGGTCAAAGTTGGTTGAGCTCCCACTTTTTCCTCCTTTTTTCTCATATATTTTTCTATATAAGAAGTGCCCCCCTCATTGTAAAAATAAACTCTACCAAACTTGTACAAACAGAACTTTGATCATGTAATACCAATTTGGGAGAAAAGTGAATAAAAAAGCAATTGACTAGAAGCAATTGTGATGGAGCAAATTAGAAGGTTTGATTGTAATTTGTGCCTACTATCTTTGTTTCATGTTATTATTGTGTGTTCAATAATAAAGCATAGTGAATTAATAAGCAATCGAAATCAAAGCTTTGATTGGAAGCGATTGTGGTAATACATACACTAAAAGCTTTGATTGTAGCTTGTGTTACCATCTCAAATTCATAAAAAATAGTTAGAATTCCCCTACTCTAGAAGTCTTTGCACCCCAATGCTAAAGGTCTTTCTTATAGAATAGATTAAAGCTAAAATAAGTTATCGAATAGAAATTGTCTAACTTCTAGAAGTCTTTGTGCTTGAATGGTAGTGATTCTTCTTATAAATTAGGCAGACGGGACCTAAAGCCAAACTTGTATACTTTCAATCAACCTTTGAGTTGGTATTGGTTAATTGATATCACCATTTCTAGCTACTAGATAAAAGCATAGTTAGAGATTTCATCTCACCCTACAGGCAAGTGTATTCTTTCCTAAAAGTTGAACAGGAAAGAATATTGGTAACACCCCTTATGAAACTCTCAACTTCTTGCTTATCTTGAGTTGATCCAAGGAATGATGAGAAAGGGGGCCTTCCCTTTAAGGTAGGAGAGATTGTCTCATACATTGTGGCTGGTCTACCTATTTTGCGATAGGATTTTCACAAAACTATGGATTGCAAATCCTATTGCAAAATTGTGAGTTGCAAAATATCCACCCAACACATTAGAATATAAAAAGTAGACCACAAAATTGAAAAAGACATAATATAGCTACTTTGTCTAATTTGGGAACTAGGATGATTATAGATGCACATGGTAGAAAAATTTGGGAGGGTATCTAGTCTACCTTGATCATCTTCTTGTAATAGATCGATATCAACATAACATGTATTTTCTTTTTAAGAACCCCTAGCCATATAATTGGCGTATGTTCGGAAATCAGTTTTTTCTCCGTATGGGATCCAAATGTGCATTGTAGTAGCCTCTTGGTAGAAGGTTAACAATGTGAGGAGCCACTAGTCCAAATGATTCCAGGCCTTCAACCAATAGAGGGTAACCCATGTGCCTTTTTCCCTCGCTAGAGCACTAGAGGATTTCACTAAATAGAAAGGAATACAGTCCCCACTCACTATAGCACTCGAGAATTCCATATTTATCCCAGCTAGCTAAGAAACAAATACTTATACTAAGCCAACCTAACATAGAGCTCACCGTAAAGAACCATTGCATGCTTAGTTGCAATTGTGTAAGTGTTCTGAGACTTGCCAACACATTACCCATCTAATTGGAATCTGAGTTGAGACAGGAACATATGCATTCAAATGCAAGCAAAATAACTCCTAAAAAACAACAAATCAATCTTAAAAACTTTATCTATATCACACTTTAAATCAAAATGCGTTTCGAACCATTTCAATCATATTCTTGCTAAATGACCACTAAACATATCAAAACTACATCTGGAAGAAAAATCCTCAACTAAGCCTTACTAGCAACCTCCTATGTTCATCACAGTGAATACAACTGATCGAACCAAAAAGGCAGACAATAAATATGGAGCAACAAGCATTATACAACTATTATGAATTCCAATGATATGTAGAATTCTCAAATAAGTCCCAATGCAGCAACAACCAAATCAAACAGAATAAACCTAAAAATAGACACTAAAAACTACCATTCTCGTAATTTCAGATTCCGGGGAAGGAAAAATTCAGCATTGAAAAATTCACTGAAGAAATGCTAAAAACAAGTGCATTTGCCATGTGTTTATCGTAACAGTTTTCAGGAGTCATAAATATCCAAATTCATGCTTTAAAAGCATTGATATATCTATCACTGATCATCAAAAAATTAATACTGGAAGATATCTTCCAGTTTAAGTTAGGACTGCATGCCCAAATAATGATATACCTTATAGCTATATAGTTCTTCCATATCAATCTACACAATAAACTTTAAGGATTGCTCTATGACCATGATGGAATTATGAATTTATAATTATATGAACAGGGTGAAATTACCCAATTAAAAATTGCACTTGCATTACAAGGTCCTTGAAATGAAACCCTGCGAATAAGGCTCGATTAAATTTTAAATCTATAAAACAAATTTTACAGGGCCTTCCTGAATTTTACATAGCACAATATTTAAAATTCAACAAGACTACAAGAACCGTAATAGCTACCTCAATATATAAATCTCTTAGGAAACAATTGGTAAACTCAATTTATTTTTTCTGTTCTACAATGTTGAGTATTCACTCAAAAAATTGAAATATTATATAGAATTAACCGTAAATAGCTAAAAATTACTACCATATTCTAAGGATGGATCATATAGTGCGAGCTTTGTACATGCAAATATATGCCATATGCCAGTCGCCTGGAAAAGAAACAAGCATTTAAGTCAATAAATATATGTTAGTCCTGTGAAAATGCACTATCTTCAGAACTATAGGAGAATGATTGAAACCCTAGAAACATACCTCCACCAGAAAGCTTTGAAATATCTTCCTCTCTTTGTGGAATAGGATTGTCATCGTCGAATTCCACCCACTTTCCTGAATCAAAGAAATTCAGTTTCAGTCATGACACCATATTTTTCACAGAATTGCATGATTAATTGCAAAGGAATGAAATGACCCACCATTCTCTTGTTTGACCCAAGCAACATAATGCCCAGAATCTGCACTACGCCCCTTATGAGTTAGCACAGCAACTAGATCATATATTCCAGTCAAATGTGGTATTTTATCAGTTTCCATAGCTGTTATCAAAAGCAGAACCGGTTAGGAAATTGTAGAATAATATTCTTATGCATGCAGAATGATCTGCCTGTATTCTAACATGGAATTTCAAAAGTAACTTATTCGATAAAGATTTAGCTAATCTCATTGGTTCAAACCTCTCCTCTAAGAAAAAAAAATTAAGAATTTCCAGTCCTGTTATCAAAAGCAGTCCTGGTCTTTTGTTGGACATAATAATTTTATCTTATCTTATGCCTGCAGAACGATCTGTCTAGATTCTAACATGGAATTTCAATGCAACCTATCTGATAAAGGTTTTAGCTAATCTCATCGATTAAGATCTCTTGTAAGAAAAGAAATTAAGAATTCCCACTCCTGCCTGTATCATTAGTAAAAGAAATTACAATTTTATAATGTATCATTAGCAATAAACAAACAAATACAAATATACTTACAATAAATTTAATATGGCTTAAAACTGTGTTACATTTGGAGGCTTTCTGGACGAGTCTGATTGCTTTGCAATTCAGTTGTTCATTATTTGGGTTCTCTTCTAGATTTCCCCATAAGTTTGAATTGATGTGGCTGTGGCATATGGATTGGCATTTACTGATGTCCTTATGGTAGTCTGGCTGCTCATCTAATGACTCTAATGTTTTAGTCAAGGCCCCTCTATGAAGGAGATATCTGTATTAATAAATACTATAATAGCAAACATTATTAATAAACAGCGTCTGGAGATGAACGGTAATTAGAATATATTAGGGCACACCAAGTATTTAGTTAAGCACAACAATCAGTGAGAAGTGCCATTACAAGAAACAATGGTGATAATGACAATTAATGCCCTTAACAACAGGTAGTAAGACGGCCTCTAACTACAGCAATTTCAAGTGAAGGGCAGCAATCAATCAAAATATACAATTAAATTAGACACACATGTTACTTAGCAGCGATCAATTGAGAAGAGTCGCGTCATTTCAAAAGGGTGGCACTCTTGGTAAAAAGGGTGACTCTTCATCCGGTTGAGGATATATAAGTCAGACTGCCAATTCAAAGAAAGGCATCGAGCATAAGGCATTCAATCAAGGAAGAAACCTTGAGTTTCATAATTTATTAAAACTAGACTGCCAACTAATAACTGTTCGAGTCATTGGTATGATACATAGTGCATTCTGATCTGGCTGATTTATTATCTTGTATTCCATTTGATAGAAAGTAGGAATGTTACATATATCTTGCTTGCTATTCTTGCCACTATGATGCCTGTTTCTAATAGAATAGATATGTAAGATTCTTTAATGTTTTAATCTACGAACTATCTCATTATGAAGGATAGGATGGAATACATAGTAAGGCATGCAAGTAGCACATAAGTTCGATTTAAGTAAGGCAACCCAGGGTGAGGCCAGGAGGCTGAATAGCGGGTATTATTCCGTGCTCTTGTGGTTGATGGAAAAGAGTAAACTCGAGGGGCCTTCTATGTATTTTGAACGGACTTATAACGAGGATAGTTTGATATCGAAAGTATTATCAAATCCCAAATGCATAACATGTAAATTATAATGATGATTGGAACTCTCTTTATAGCATTTCTTTCATAATGATAACTAAACTGTCTGTATGCTGCTTCTGGATTGTGAAAATTTACTCACTTCAATAACCGAACGGGTTATAGGCCTTAAATGAAGATATTAAGTTGGAAATTTAAATTCCTCAATATACTCCATACTTTATTTGGGAGTTCTGGGGCAAAGTAAAGTTCAGTACCAATAGTGGGCATTACAGTTTTATTTCTCCCAAAAGTCAAACTATATATCAAAAATATACATTCCCGGCTGGAATAAAGAGCCGTGGTAATATTTTTGTGTTGAATGCCAAGATTTTGTAGCATTTGGCAAATGTGTGTTCAATGATTCAAAACTGTGGGCTTACTGATCGTCTCTTGATCACAAGAATAATTTTCCCAACTTGAATAAAGAAGTGGCAATGTTTACAAGTCAAAGGCATGAATGTAAAATCTGATTAATGTTTGTTTATCGACTCAGGAATTTGGGCTTTTTGATGTCATGGAATTTAAAAGAAGTCCCTGTTCTTATTGTTTATACTTAATTTGTTATCTTTCCATCTCGATGTAGGATTTTCTAGAACTGGTGTGCCATGAGTCTTCTCAAGACTGGTGCTCTGGAAATTTTGGACCATATTTTGTGTTAAGGGAGGTTGAGAATGGGATTATTTTAAAGCCTTTTCTGGAGGAGGAAATTCATGGTGTGGTGTGTGCTCCTAAGAGCGACATGACTCCTAATCCCAATGCTTTTCAAGCTGCATTCTTTTAATCAATCTTGGATTGCTACATCTCAGCTCCAGTTCAGCTGATTGAAAAGGACAAATCATAAATTGTTGAAATGCTCAATCGGTATTGAAAAATACTGATTCTGAATTCACAGGTCTGAATTAGAACTAGAGGTATTTGATCCCCAAGAGGTAGAACATTTATTGATTTCAATGGTCATATCTCTTGTTTGGATCCCTATCTTATATTTTCTCCAAGGGAAGCAATAATAGACGGTCAAGTCTATTCACCATATGTCTCTTCATGAAGAGACACAATTAGCTATTAAAGAGCATTTATTAAGGGACCCGATCCTAATCGGGTGTGATTAGGTTAAACAAATCATCTGCAAATTTCGATCTGGAATAAAAACTCATAACCAGGATTTGTTTGATTGATCAAACTTGATCCAAGATAATGAATGCTTCAGAATTTATACTTAGCTTGATGATGATAATTTGGTCAATTTCAAGAGCTATTTCACTGATGGCAATAACAGTTCTGATTATGTATGCATGTATACCAATTCATATGATGAACTGATATACGTACATGCACATATGTATACAGATTTATCAGATCAATCCTTGAATTGTGACCGATGCTACCATAGCTTTAACACTCCCTCTTAGCTAGGGAAGCTTACTAAGTATGAATTGATTTGGACATCACCTAACATGTGATATCAAGGAGTATACAAAATATCAAGTCACAAGATATTTGTATATCCTAGTTATGACATATGCACTGACGTAACCTCACATGATGTCTACCATAACTTATCATGATATGGCCGCGGATATTACCTCACATAATACCTACCATGATTATCTCATAAAGAGCATATTGATACACAATTGATATCAAGTCAGCATGATATCTATCAATAAGCCCAAGAGATGTTAACTATCAAGACATTTCCATGAATATCAAGTCAGCATGATATTTGTCATGATAGTGAACATTGTAAAGTCGTCACCTTACAACGTTGTATACAAGTGTATATTATCAGAAAGATCGTCAACTTTCAGTAATGTATTCATGGGCCCATAAAGTCATACAGTCACACATATGACAAAGGAGTTTACACAGTCACCACGGATTCTCTCACGTGGCATTGTCATGGTGTCACACACATGACATTCACCATGAACCATATTAGAGGGTGGATCCATCACAACTACTCCTAGAGAGTGGAACACGAGTTCCGCATTAAGCTTCTCTCTTACAGAGAAGAATCTAATAAGGTATATTCGAAGAAATCATCAAGGCTAAGTCTCCCTCTCAACAATGGCTTCATTCTTCACAACTCCAAATGCACAAACTTTATTTTGGTTTGAGACTTGGTGAGAATACCAATCGTATTTCTTCAGTGATAATGTACCTCAACTGAAAGTTAGAAAGACCATCTTGACATGGCCTACTACCTCTGAATCAATATCATCGGATGTCAACAAATGTAGATCCCTAGGTTGCTCCCTCTGTCACAGAGGCATGTCCTATTCATATACTCCAATCATGGAAAATATCTTGTTCCAAGGGACTCATCATTTGTTACATGGTTTATTATTTTAATATAAGCAATTTCTCAAAACACACATGCACTTGTTTGATTCCAAGGTAACCTAAGTGAATGTAATAAACTATGGATTTATCCTCAGATTTGGCTGCATCGGGCATTCATGCTAATTTGGCTTCCTTCTGAAGCTCCAAGTACATTCGTCAATTCTTGACTTCCTCGTCCAAGGTTGCTTCTAATGTAATGTTATTTTCCTCTTCTTTGAAGATCATTTTAGTCTCATGATTGTAAGCATTTAAGTATCCATCTATCCTCAAAGATCAATTGAATTAGATCCTCTACCTGCTCCCTTTTGTCATAGAATGATAAACTTCTTTAATAGACTCACATCTTCTAGCATGATCAACATATGACTATGATCCAAAAGTCCTAAGATTGAGTCCTTTACAATGCCTCAATAGCATACCTAATGCAGCATTCTTCTTTTCTTTAAGAATATCCTTGGAGACAAAGGAAAAGATCAAGGCAAATAGCTCTTTATAGTACATATAGAAATACAAAAGAGAGTCTACAATAAGTAAATAGATATAATATTCAAGGATAATAAATACTTATCTGCACATCAATATCTTTGACACAAGTTGATCTACTAAAGGTCCATCTAAATAGAAAATGCCTCCATATAAGTATTTGTCAAGCAATTTAAGTATGTCATCCTCAAATAATTTGAGAGACATCTTCCCTTCAAGGATGGTTCAAACAAGAATGTAGCATTGGTTATTATTTTCCCTCACAATGTAAAATTCTTACTAATTCCATTATTAAGAGCTTTCTTGGCATCCTTGAGACCATAATATGCACATTACTATTTGAACCATAGGGTGTGTGAATTTGAACAAGTCTCCAATCATGGCATTCTCTATAATCATACAACTCTTACTTGAATGCATATTTTCTCTTCTTGATGAGAATTAATCTCTTCTACTTATGATTGTAATGAACTCCAAATTCAATCCAAACTTTGCTCCATTAGTCAGAAATGACAAAGGTATTGTACTCCATGATACCTCAACCCTTCTACGAGTTCAAATGCCACTTACAATTGTCAAGAATGCAAAGTTCTAACAAAGCACTTTGTATAGCTCCATAAAGTAGACTCAAGGATCCACGGTGCTTTTGGATTGGTATGTTTGGATAAGAAATTAAAAGTTTGCATAACCAACAAACAACTAACTCGCGATAGATGAGGGAGGCCATTTTCTTCTAGTTTGTAATACCAGGTATGACACTTGGAGGTCACTGGTAATTTAATTCCTATCTTCAGCTATATCTTTAGCTTGGAAGGATCATCAAAATACAAACCTAAGTATTCTTAGCAACAATATACGGATCATCAATTGTAGCAATTGTTTGATCTGTTTGTTGGGGTAAACAAATAAACTACTACAAATAATCATATAAGTGTGACATTATTTCGCATTGTTTATCTTCGGCAACATGATCGACCATTAATTTCCATATAACCTTTGAAAGATGGACAAATGAAGAGTTATGTTTGGTGCATGCTTTGACTGACGGGGAATTTTCTAACCTTGTTTGAAGTGTGTAACAACACAGAAGGAAACTAAGCTAAGAAACGTATAGCATTTATTGTTGTCAAGATCCTTCCACTTATAGAAATGATTTGTTCCATTTCTGAGAGACAACTATAGTTGGAGAAATTTCAGCTATGTTTTTCTTCATTAGAAAGACAATTGGTTATTAAGCTAAGCTTTAAAGGGAAATCGTATAAGGAACCTACCTTTGGGCAATCCTTAACTAGCAAAATATTTCATGTCGTGAGAGAGCATAGTGGCCCTAGAACTCACGGAGAAGGGTCATGGCACTTGTTGATGTGAGTTTTATTCCACTACAACATCCAGAATCAAATGCTCAATGTTTCAAAGTGAAACACCCAAAGTTCAATTCTCCCTTGATATAAATTTACTTCTTGTGCTAAGCTTGCAAAGTAAGATCACAAGACAACTTTAAGGTTCTTTTACTGTGGATACTCGCTCAATGGAAATGATGTAATTTGTTGGATCATCAAGGGGCCTTACGCTAGTTCACTAAACTCTTGGCAACTTGACTCTAATGATTTGGCTTTACACTATGCAATGCAAAATATGGTTTAATTTTTTTATTCTAAATTAAACTTAATTTCTGTTACTACTCTACCCCCTAACAATAAATGCACGGAAATATTGATGAACTTGAACTCTACTAGGTGCGATCTCGCCAGCAACTCCATCCGCCTAGTGCAAGCTTCTATAGTAGATACTAAAAGTTTTCAAATCAATATTTCACCTTTAGTCCCATCAAGTACATACAAACTAAAGGTTCAATATCAATTGAAATTATGGGTTTTAATCATCGGCTTACCACGCAAGACAATTCTTACAATCCGTAAGAATCTAGTGGCCTGGATTTGTTTGAGTCTAGCAAGTAACCATCCACAATCTCTTTCATCTGCATAAACTAAACTTCTTTAAAGCAAAATCTACTCTAACAACTTGAAATGAAAATCTTTTCTAAACAAGAGATGTAGATAACCATGCAACACTGCAAACTTGATTGCAACAATTCACCATGCAAGACACAATAATGAAAAGTAGAGCAAATTTGGCATTATATTCGCGACAACTCTCCAACAAGCTCCCTTACAAATGAGGGGGGTGGGGTTTATATAGGAGCCCCAATTACAATGAATGGCCAAGATTGATTTAAAATCAAGGGCCCAAATTAATCTATTACAAACCCTATTTAGGGCAACCAAAAGTAGTCAATAGAAATGAAGCACCACAAATTGAGCCAATGAAAAAATTCAAAGTCTTGGGGACCAATTGGAAGCATAGAAGCTGTCTAGTCATCATACAAGTCATCATCCAAGATGTAGACTCCTTTCCTCTTCTCCCTTCTAGCAAAATCAAGGAACTTTGAGCAAAATTTTACTAAGTTCCTCCATGTCAATACTATGAAGGTCTTCATGTTGCATCTCCATAGCTTCTTACTGCTCCATGTATATGTCCACTGTGTTATCCCAATACAAAGAATCCCATTGTAGATCATTAATAGGGAGCATGAGGGAGAGGAAGCCATTCAAGTGACTCTCACCAAGAGATTCCATGTCTGTGAAATAAAGTGATTCCAACTTATTTGAATCTAACTCATTGGAAGCATCAAAATCAAGATCAAGCATCTCCTTAATTGCGATAAGGACCTTTGAACGTATCCCCACGACAGGACCCTCAATATCGTCACATAGCACACAAGCATGATGATATGTAGTCCTCTTGGTTACCAAAGAGAGATACCAATAACCAAAGTCATAGGTGCTCCCCCTATCAAAAACTCCCTCCTGTCTCAAGATTGATGTGGGAATAGCCCTTAATGCCTTGAGACAAGGAATGACCTTCTGTTTGATGGGCTCAAATTCCTTCCATATCTCCTCTAATCCTCGGGCCTTTTCTACAACTATGGTGGTCTTGCCGTGTGCTTAAACCATCTTTGTGAGAAAATTCTCCACTTGTCCTCTAATATCATCCACCCATTTCTTTACTATGTTGCAAGCAAAATTCTCCACTTGTCCTCTAATATCATCCACCCATTGCCTATAATGAAGGGCAAGATTTAAGCATTTTTCCTAGAGTGATGGATGAGAGTACCCCTTGTTTGTGCCTTTCCTTCTGCATAAGATTGAATTCTGAAAGTTGCTTGACCACCTCCAACAAAACTATTTTGTTGGCAGGGTACCTTGGGAGCCTATATGGTTCAGAGGAGAATCCCTGGATCCCAATATAAGTAAAGGTAGGGTATTGAATATACCAATTTCCATGCTGCTGAATCAATTCAATTGCCTCCTTGGATAATGTCCTATTTGTTTCTCCTTGAAGTACACAAGTGATGTTCATACTGAAGATGTCATTTAGCCTCTTGTAACTCACTTCTCCATGTAATTGCAACTCAAGATGATAGTCATGGATCTTGAATTGTCCTTTTCCATTCCCAACTTTTCCCAAAAATATAAGAATTGGATATTTTATCTTCCTTGCCAATAGGTAGACTATATAAGAACTCATGTAGAACTGCTTTGTTTCACTTAGGTCTCTTAATTGTGCATATATGTTGTCACTTATCATCCTAGGCCAATTTATAATTACTTCACCTGCAGCTATCTCCTCTATGAAGTAGAACATCCAAGTATCAAAGAAGGCTCCTTGAGGTGATCCCATAATTTTGTTTAGCATGGATACCATATCACTGTATTCATCCTTGAAATCTTCGCTTACCACCTTATACGGTAATTTTGAATGGTGCTTCTTTGGCTCATTGACCCATTTCTTATTTATGATATCCTTGCAAGCATCTGGCCTTTCCTCGAACAGCCTCTTGGTCTCCTCCTTAGTCCTGATCCGCATTCCAGAGTGCTACGGGATTCCAAAAGTCTCTCTTATTGCCTCCTCGCTCAGGAATGCAAGCACCCTTCCTTGAGCCATGATTGTCCTAGTGTTTGGATCATAGTTCTTTGCGCATTAGACCATGAGCTCGCTACACTGGATGGCCGGAGGAAATCCAACTGCCTGGTAAAGTCCATTCTTTGCTATATTCACTGCTAGCTGTGAAGGTAAGTAATCTCGGTGCCCATTCATTCTCCTACTTCTTCAAATCAAGATGCTCCATGTTCGTGTCTATGACCTTCCCCACTTGGATATTATTGAGGACTCTGAATAAAAGCCCTTGGATAGCCTCTTGACAAATACCGTCCTTTCTATGAATCCCTTAGGCTCTGTCATCCTTGTACAAAGCGCGAACTTAATAAAGGTTAAAGAAGAAAACAAAATCATAAATTTCAGACTTCACAATCCTTGAATTAGTCCATGAATTTAGTGCAAACTTAGTGATCCTATCCCTTGGAAGGTTGTAATTAAAATAGGCGAATGGACAAGAAAACTAACACAAAGTTTGGTCAACACTCAACCTCGAAAAAAAAAAAGCAGTCTTGCATCCAAATCTGATTTTCTGAGGACAAATTGGATAAATCCAAAGATTGGCTATGGATTCAGCCCTTACAACTTGTTAAAAAAAATATATCATGTTTGTGAATCCACTAGTGAATGATCAACCCATTGGTCGCGCATTAAACCTATGTTCACCATCCAAGCCAACCTTGAAAAGTCTGAGGACATACCTGCAACTGCTTTGTTGTGAATGAATTCAAGCACTAAACTTAGCATTTTGATGCCTAATAACTATCAGGAATACCCAGCAATGTCAAATTGCTGAGTCGGAAGGACTGGGAATTTATTGCGAATTTTAAAGGGAATTGCTTGTGTTGTTTAAATCTGCAGACTTGGATCTGCAACTCAAGGTTTTCAGACTTCAAGGTGGATCAGAATGAGCCTTAGGATGCCACCACAAAGTCTGCAACAAGTTCAAATCAAATGGCCATCACAAAACAAACTCATACCTAGGCGAGGAGATATCAATTTTCAGGCCTGATCTTCAGACATTTAAATGTAGCAGCCCTACCTTAAACCCCAAGTGACCGCAAATGGTCCTTTTGGTGTGGGGATTAATTTGTAAACAAGTTTGGAGTGCTTTGGTGACTTAGTGATTTTATAGAATTTTCTGAAAGTCGCCCCTGTTTGAGAATATTCAGACCTTAGGCTTGCAGCATATTTCTATTTCAGACCTCTCGTGCCTGCAAAATGGTGTTGAGAATAGTGGGAGAGGTTTGCAACAACCTTTGGATCAGGATGCAAACACAAGCAAACCCAGATTTTGAAAGAAAAACTCAGGTTTTCAACTCAAGGTTGCTCAGAATGAGCCTCAGGATGCCACCACAAAGTCTGCAACAAGTTCAAATCAAATGGCCATCACAAAACAAACTCATACCTAGGTGAGTAGATATCAATTTTCAGACCTGGTCATCAGACATTTGAATGTCACAGCCCTACCTTAAACCCCAAGTGACCACAAATGGTTGAAAATGGTCGTTTTGGTGTGGGGATTAATTTGTAAACAAGTTTGGAATGCTTTGGGGACTTAGTGATTTTATAGGATTTTTTGAAAATCGCACCTGTTTGAGAATATTCATATCTTAGGCCTACAACACAGTTCTATTTCAGACATCTCATGACTGCAAAATGGTGTTGAGAATAATGGGAGAGGTTTGCAACAACCTTTGGATCAAAATGCAAACACAAGCGAACCCAGATTTTGAAAGCAAAACTTAGGTTTTCAGACCCAGCCCCTAGATTTTTATTCATGGCAGCCTTACCACAGACTTTCACTGTCTAAAAATGGTTTGAAATGATGAGCAACAGGCAGGGGAAGACTCAGCAAACAAGTTTGGAAATGTTGGGGAAAAAGGTGATTTTTAATGATTTTTTTGACAAAATTGCCCCTGTTCATGAAATTTCAGATCTGGGCCTGCTTACCCCTGATTTGACCCTCAAATAGTTTCCAAATAGATGCCCAACGATGGAGAATAGGTCTAGAGCGCATGATTGGCAATCTGGACACCTGAAAAAATATTCATGGGTTTCTAAAAAATAATTACCAAACTCAGAAGTCTGCAGATCTGAAATGTAACATCTTTGTCCTTGGCCTTCCAACGGCCTTCAATGTCTCAGAAAATACACTCCACAAGTCTTAGACTATAGCAATGTCAGGCCTCTTCCAATGGCAGCCAGCTTCCTTCTTCACCCAGACTCCTATCACCAATGCTGGATCGTGCTTCACCATCGCCTGTTCCAGATTTTCAGCCACTTAGTATTTACCTTTATAAATCCTTATGATTTCTTCTCTTAGTTCATGGCCTTTAAAGGGTTCAGCTTGTTGATTTGCCTTCCACAAGCAATGTGGGATAAAAGTTTGATACCCTTCTAGAGACTTCTTACTTTACCTTATCAATTTCCCTTTATTTACTTTATTTAATGGTAAAAAGGGCCCTAAAAGGGAAAAACGACCCAGGTATGGATTCCCCCCAAAAAAGGGCTAAGTCCACATTCCCTCTCCAACACATCATCCACGGACCCGAAGGTCATATCCACCCTCTCTCCATCCTTGCAAAGTTGGAAAATCAATTAGGATTTGGATAGGACTCATTCAGTACTGAGTAAATGTTGATCTTGCTTTGCTATCACAAGGGGGAAAATCCACCCTTGGATGGACATTCTCAACACTTCAAAAAAAAAAACATTTGCCCTTGGCGGGAAAATCCACCTTAGTCCAGACATTTCCAACACTTCGGAAAAATTCCACCCTTCCAAACTTTCAATGAGGGAAAACACCTTAGTTAGGACAAATTTGACACTTAGAAATTTTTTGGACTCGATACTAGCCACCTTGGGAAAAATGACCCTAGTCTAGACAATTTCCAGACTTAGAAAAAAAAAATTCATGTTCCGTTCTTGATCTTGGGGGAAAAACAACCCTATTTGGAACTTTCCTAGACTTAGAAAAATTTCGAGTTCCAAACTTCGTTCAAGGGAAAAATGACCCTAGCCTAGATAATTTCAACACTTCAAAAATTTTCAAGTTCACACTTGGGGGGAAATCACCACTTGTCCAGAATTTTCAAACACTCACAAAATTTGCAAGCGAAGATCCTCCAAAGTGATAGAAATTCATGGTATGCTTGGATTTTGACTTCCAATACTTGGAAAGTTTCTGGAAAATGCCAAAATATGAAGGAAAATCATGTGTAGTCTGGAATTTGGCCAAAATATGAAGGGAAATTCATGTATACTCTGGATTTTGGCAAAAATATGAAGGGAAATTCATGTATACTCTGGATTTTGTGTATTTTTATAAAGAAAATTTGATTTTCTTTAGGATTTGTCATTTTAAGTGTGGAAAATGTTGATGTTTGATAGCTTCAGTCAAATAAACACATATATAATTATATGAGATATAATTAAGATATAAATATATGAGAGAAATTAATATAATAATATATATATACATACATATTTATATGTGTGTGTGTGTATATATATACATTATTATATTATTATATTAATTATCTGATTATTGAATAGACATGTCCCTTCATATTCATTACCTATTCTCAATATAAATATAAGAGGATGTTGCATTTGGAAAACACATACCAATCCGGCAATGCTTAGAATAGTTGCAGCAGATCCAAAAAACCAACATGGTATCAGAACCAAGCTGCAAATATGAAAACATAAATATAAAAAATAAAAGGAAAAATAACAGACCTATACATGGAGTCCATTCACACCAGTCTTGCTTGACAGTTCACATCAATGAAGAGATGAATTTAAGAATAAGAAACCTGAATATGTGTGAGTCTGCAATCAGATCGAGGACTAGCTTGATTTGGTTGGGAAAAATGGTATTATACCAAAGTGATTAAGCAATTCACATTCGGTTAAACCTATGGCCTGTCTCAAACACAAATAGATTGAGAAAACTGCAAAGTATGGGGTACCCTGTGATATTAACTGAAAAGGTATCGCCAGCAAGGATGAACTCAATAGGCATGATGACCACGATGGAATTCCATTACATTAAAAAGGAAAAAAAGAAAATAAGTATCCAAATGCACAAATAACAATTAGTCAATGTTGATTAGACCATCGATCCAAGTAAGCACATTTAAGTAGGCAACAAATGAATTGAAAGGAGAGTTATACATTAAATAGCCAATACGATGCCACCGTGGATCATTTTAAGACAGAAAAAATCTAGTCATAAAAACTTATTCCAACATGTACTTTGGTCTTGGCCAAGGTATTGAGCAATATATGTACATAGACGAGTAAATCATAGTCACCACCGAACACCTAAGGTTTGCATGTGGATCATGGTAAGTTTAAACACAAATGTAAATATTTAATTAAAGTGGATTTTAATTAGTTGTGTTAAGTAGATAGAATATCATGCGAGTGCAAATCTATTATTGGAGTAATTATGTGATAAGAATATTGGATTTAGATAATGTTTATATTATATTAAGAAAGTAATCTTTAAAAGGGTGACATGGAGGTAAGTATTTATCTCTTTATTTCCTATGTGAAAACTGATTACTAAATCTGAATGGGTTACTCATTAAATGAATAAGAATTTCATAATCACAGTTATTTTATTTGAAAATGAAATAATACGTTAAAATATAGATTAAAGTGTGTGTGTGTGTGTGTGTGTATATATATATATATGCATAGGTTTTGAATATATGCATATATATTCAAAATATATTTCATCTATATTTTAGTGGAATGGTATTATTATGCAAGACTACTTACTATTCTTGAGTATTATAGTAGTCTCTTTCTTATTTCTATACAAGCTATATACCTTGATCTTTTCCTCTGAGAATGGTATTGCAAGAAAATGAAGACTATTATCAAATTCAGAGGGAGTTTGACACTAGATCTAAGGCAACATTGGATGAGGAGCTCTGAAGATTGATATTCAGAGGGAGTTCGAAAGTCCATATGTGTGACTATATGATTTTAATGGACCTACCCCCCGTGTACATCATGAGGAAGTGACAACTTCCAAACGATGTCACTTGTATTTGTAGAAGTTACTATAAGTTGATGATCTTACAATAACTTGTATTATGAGATCAAAAAAATTAAATATATGGTGAATGTCTTGCATCTCAACATTCTGGAAGGCCATTACTCAAAGAGAACTTGGTGAATATGATTAATATTCTGGGAGGCCAATACTCGTGACATTAGATGTAATATCAAAACTTTTTTGAGTACTTGGTGAATATCATTGATTTTCTGGGAGGCCAATAATCTTGATATCAGATGTGATATCAAAACATTTTGAGTACTTGGTGAATATCATCGATATTCTAGGAGGCCAATACTCTTGATATCAAACCTTATTTGAGTACTTGTTGAATATCATGTGTTGATATTCTAAAAGACCAATACTCATGATATCGAATGTGATATCAAATGGTGGAAAACTTCTGAGATATTAAATGAGATATCCATAAAAATATGTCATTCCTATTATTATCAATGATGTAATATATGTTGTCTTTATCCTCCCTAGCTAAGAGGGAGTGTTGATGTTTGATAGCTTTTGTTGGATAAACATATATAATTATATAAGATATAATTACGATATAAATTTATGAGATATATATATATATATATATATATATATATATATATATATAATCTAATTATTGAATAGACATGTCCCATAAGGGACATGTCTATTCATTATCTATTCTCAATATAAATCTAAAAGGATGTTGCATTTGGAAATCACATACCAATCCGGCAGTGCTTAGTACATTTGGAGAAAATCCGAAAAACCAACAGAAAATCAATTTTTATGAGGGTTTTAAGGCCCTTATGCATGAAATATGCCTTTATATTGAATTTTGGATTAATTGACTAGCCAAAATTTAAATACACTTATGATTTTACATTCAACTCATTATAACATGATCCCAACAAACTTCCATTTTAACATTCCCAACTCGGAAATTTGGCCTCTGTGTTACCCCCTTGTTTTAAAGCTTTCAACTGCACAATGTAATGCCAAAGTTTGCCAAACCTAACTAATACGAGCAAAACAAAGAGGGGGTCCCCATTTGCAATGGGGTGATGGTGTGAAAAGGTCACAACAGCACTGAAATCCATGGCTGATGCATAATCCATTGCTTGTGATATTTTCCATTTGGAATTCTTTCACAGTAATATTACTGTCACCGAAACGATTGGGAATGTTAAAGCATTTGCCTCCAAAACTGAAAGGATATGACACCGTTTTAGAACAGCACTATCGGTTGCAGGCCTCTTGAACCCTCAGATTGAGAATATGAAAGCTTGCCATAACCAGACACATCATGAAACCTTTACTGATTAATATGCCTTTGGATACATATGTCAGGATTCACATTGATCTGTCCTTGAATATATGTATATCACTTTTCCTATATTAATCTGCTTGTAGCCTTGTATGTATCAACTGATCTAACTTTTCTTATCACTCTGACTTCAATCACATACCTCTTCATACATGTCAATCTTCTATTTTATTGATCTGATTGTAATCTCTGAGCAGTCTAGTGCACAGGACTACATCTCCATCTAGTGCACTGTTTGACATTCACACCGATAATCCCAATCAAAACATGCTCTATTACCAGATCCCTATATCGAACTGATAAGTTGGATGACCTGCTTTGTTACCATGTTAAAATGCTCGATTTGTATTGAAAAATACTGATCATATATTCACAGGTTTGTATCAGAACTAAAGGTAATCGACCCCCAAAAGGCAGAACATTTATTGATTTCAATGGTCATATCTCTTGTTTGGATCCTTATCGTAGACACAATCATAGACAGTGAAGTCTATTCACCACATGTCTATTCATGAAGAGACACAATTAGATATTAAGGAGCATTTATTAAGGCTGACCCGATCCTAATCGGGTGTGATTTGGTTAAACGAATCATCTAAAAACTTTGATTTGGAATAAACAGTCATAACCACAATTTGTTTGCTTGATCGAACATGATCCAAGAGAATGAATGCTCCAGAATTTATTAGTTTGATGATGATAATTTGGTCAAGTTCAAGAGTTATTTCCCTGATGGCAATAACAGTACTGATTATGTATGTATGTGTATGTATGTATACCAGTTCATCATATGAACTGGTATACATACATGCAGATATGTATACAGATTTATCAGATCAATCCTTGAATTTTGACTGACGCTACCATATCTTTAACATAAAAATTTCATTTTCCAAAGTTGCTCCCCATGCAAAAGCTAAGATTTGTCAAATTCACAATTTTAGGTTATCCTTTCTTCTGAGCAAGTATTTGGGTATTCCACTTTACTAGTCAATGCAGGCCTCTTTCACCAGTTGATAAATGTCCCTTCTTTGAATGAGATGATAGATAAGTTCCAAGCGAAGAAGGCTATTTGGAATGGGAAGAAGCTTCGTCAACTGACCACCTCTCAAGATTAGAACAATCCTCCAAGAAAACCCTCCTTACCTGCTCTCACTCTTAGAGCTGTAATGCCCACTTTCTGAAATAAAATTTAATAGTAATTAATAATAAAACAGAATATGAAAATAATTAAATAATAAATATAATAAAATATACTCACAAGTTAATTAAGTTTAATGAAGGATCAAGAAATATTAATGAAGAGTTGTAACTCCCTCAAACATGGCATACAAAAGGGAGAACACCATTTGAAAAGGGGTGAGAGAGGAAGGAAGAGAAAAAGGAAGCTGTGAATCAAGAGAAAAAAAGAAGCGAGACAAAAATACGAAGGTGACTCCTTCCAAAAGCAAAAGTAATAAAGGGTTCTAACTCTTTCAAAGAGTGGCAATAATGAAGAATTGTGACTCTTTGAAAGTGTAGAAGGGATTAAGGGCTGTAACCCCTTCAGAGGGTGGTAATTGTGAATGGTTTTGACCATTATGAAGAGGTGCGACTCTCCCTCATATTAGAGGATATGAAGGGGAGAATATTTCATTTGAGGAGAAAATCCAAAAGAGATCAATTTGAGAATAATATATTCTTCTCAAAGGCAACAAAGGAAAGGGGTGACTCAATCCTTGTGAAAAGTGGAAACCCTTCGACCAATAATGTTTAAAGGAAGATTCATTCCAAGCATTGAAAGGGATACGTAGTGCTATGAATCAAGGGATAAATAATCAGTACTCAATCAGCAATTAGTACTCGTTAAAGGGAGATCAGAGCATAAGGCATGGGCAGATCATCCCAGAAATTCAATATATTCAACAGTCCATTGCATCAGCAAAAATGATAATCTAGGATTATCTAAGGAATCAGCACAAGAAGAACACAAAGGGACTAAGATTGATCACAGATCAGGATCCCAGCATTGAACATACTCAGCAGTTGTAATGTCACCTTTCTAGAACAAGATTTAATGATAAATAATTAAAAATAATAAACAAACAAATAATAGATTACAATATTAAAAGGTATTAAATAAACAAATGATTATAAATAATAATTAAGAAATAATAATATTATTAAACCAATTAATTGATACATCATAATAATATATTACAAACATTTATAATAATAATATAAATATACAACCAGTATATATTAATAGTTGTTTGTATCTTCCAAGTTAATTAATACTTTACAGAAGTAATTAGCTAATACCTGAGTATTAAACAATATATATTCTTGATATGTTTATCATGTATAATCTTGACCGGCAACCACTCCTTCCAGGAAAAGGCACCAATTCATCCAATCATTTAAATATTAAGAGATGGGTCTTAAATCTTGAAAGCCATATAAAGAAAATAAAAAAAGAGTGGCATGGGAGGAGATTAGATTAGGATACATATCCCATACTTAGGGAGAGAAAACAGCCAATAAGAGGAGAGATGAAGTAAAAGAGTAGTCACCCAAGCATAAGGAATGGTAATGTAAGCTACCACCATTTTGATATATTATACATGATGATGAGAACAATGAATTCAGCAATTAATATGCAAGTAAATAAGGCAAACAAAAAGGTGAGAAAACATAACAGCAAAAAAATAGATTGAGAAAAATCACTAAAGTATAAGAGCAGCCAATAAAAATAAATATAAAAGTTTCCACCATTATTACATAGTATATAAGAACATTGGGCACAATAATCAAGTCTTTCAAAAGGGATAAAGGCTGAAAAAGAATAATGAGAAGCCATCCTAATTATTAAAGGAGTATTTAAGGAGGTGTTTAAGAAGCAAAATAAAGTGTTACGAAGAATGATAGTAGATGAGAATAGGTACACCAAATTAAGTCATATTGTTTTGGGGAAAACCCAATACTAAATATAATTTTTTGTTGTATATAATTTTTCTTCCTTATATTAGGAAATTATTCAAAGAAATTGAACATCTTGGGTGAACATATTGTGTGGAAATAAACTTGTATGTAGAATGGAAATACTACTCAAGTTCACAGAATAATATAGATAGGTTTACAGAGCAAAACATGGAATGTACCTTATTACCATAATACCAAGTTGGAGAGGAAATGATTTACTTTATTCATACCAAAACATCATGAGTCCATTCTCGATATTCCAAGTGCTTATAAAAGGGTCGGTTGGTTGGTAAGACCAACCGACACATTCCCTCACTGCCTAACTACCCAACCTGCACAAGCTTAACAAGTGCTAAATACAATATTCCTTTATTCTCTACTACATTTATCCCCCCCAAAAAAAGAAGAAGTCTTCTAGACTCTTCCAGACGACTACCGAACACACTAGAACAAAAAAACTTGACTTCAAGAAGAGGGTTGGGAATAGTGGCATGAAATCCCTTTTCAGGGGTGACAAGTACCACAGCTCAACACCCATTCCCTAGCATCTGCATCCAATGTCGGCCACCAAAGTCCAGCCAATAAAACCTTCCTTCTTGTTGTATCGAGTCCCATGTGACCTCCTGCCAATCCTTCATGGGACTCTTTCAGTACTCTTGGAATTCCTTCTTCCATGACACATCTTCTTAAGACCCCATTTGGTCCTAATTTATACAATAATCCTTCGATCAACTAGAATGTGTTGCTTTTGAGTGCAATCTTTCTCCTTTCCACTGCCGACAACTCTCTGGGAAAGGTGGTTGTTGACAAGTACTGACCAATCTTTCCGTACCACTGAGGTAGCACCGCAATTTGGAACAGGTGTCCACTGCCAAAGGCTTCTCCTGACTTGATTCTAGACAATTGATCGGCAATTACAAGAGTTTTTCCTGGACGAACTATGATCTTAAAGGTAAACTCTTGCAACAGAATAACCATCTACTCACTCTTCCCTAAATCACCGGCTTCTTTACCAAGTACATTAGTGCTTGATGGTCCACAAAAAATGTAAAGGGTGTAGCTAATAAGTAATCTCTAAATTTCTGTATGGCAAAGACCATACCTAAAGTTTCCCTTTCAGTGGTACTGTAGTTGTGCTCTGCTTTTGATAAAAGCCTGCTTGCGAAATACACTGGGTGATCCAGTCCTTCCTTCCCAATTTGTGCCAGAGTCGTACCTATTGCATAGTTGGATGCATCCACATGAACATGGAACTCTTCTGTCACAAGGTTCGGTGAATTTCATTCATGAAATTCGAAATCTTGCGAATTTTAAAAAACCCCAAAAAAATCGTTTTTGTTCGCCAAAAATTCGTACGGACTGGTCACCGCAACAAATTGATCTATTGTTAATGATGGCTTTGGTTCTATCGTTGCCGCCTAGAGGCTTCCGCTGCTGTTCCGATAGAGGCTTCCGCTCCTGACCTGCGACTCTGAATGTGGTGGACGCACCTTTTTTTTAAATTAGATTTTTTATAAACTTTATTTTTCAGGGTTGTTTATAATGATATAATTTATAATATTTCATTGATTTTGTATTAATGTTGAATATAACCATTTCATTATCAAACATTAATGGTAACATTTCATTATTAAATTTTAATATTTTGTTATATTTCTACACATTAGTTAGTAATATATGAAATTAACAACATTTGAATTTAAATTTAAATAATTATCTAGTCAATTTATAAAAAATATTAAAATTTGTTTAGTTTATTTAATTTTTAAATCGAATTTAAAATAGTAGTTTTATTTTATTCAAAATTATGTTTAATTTTAAATATACTTTAATTAAATATTTGTGATTGCAATTTCTTGTGTGCGTTGTGGTTTATATTTATATTCTTGTATACATGTAATGATTTCTAATCTATTTAGCTATGTTTAATTATTTTAATAATTTAGAAGATATATTATTTATATTTTAAAATAAATAAATTATACAAAGGCAAATTTAATGTCGAATTTTTTTCGAACTTTTTACCTTGTCGAACTTCATCCGAATTTTATAGTTCCCGAATTCGAACTCGAACTCGAACCTTGTGACTTAGGAACTCTTTGTTCCAATCAAGGTATATGAGGATGGGAGCTCCAACCGATCTCTTTTTTAATTCTTGGAAGGCGCTCTCTTGTTCTTCTTCCCACCCAAACCATTCTCCTTTCCTTGTTAGCTTTTCCAGGGGTAAAGATACTTCTACAAATCCATTTATAAACCTCCTATAGTATCCTACATGCCCCAAAAAGGACTTGACACCCATTATGTCTGACAGACCCTCCATTTCGAGAATGACCCTGATTTTGTCAAGATCTGTCTTCAACCCTTCCTTGCATAAGTCTACCTTATGGAACCATAAACCTGCATTTTTTTGGATTCAGAGCCAACCTTGCTCTTCAACATATGTCCATGCATTCGCCAATAATTTTGAGGTGGTGCTCCTCACTGTAAACTGACCAGCCATCAAATAAGGCTTTAAAATTTCCTATTGACATACCATCAAAGATGTGTAGTATGATTCTTTAGAACGTGGTTGGTGCATTGCACAGCCCAAACGACATCCGATTATAGGCATATACCCCATCTTCAACAACAAATGTAGTTTTTAGCTTATCTCCCTCCGCAATGCTCATCTGATTATATCCTGAAAATCCGTCATGAAAGAATATATTTCATGGCCGGCCACCTCCTCAAATACTATCAGCAAAAGAGATGGGGAATGGATCTTTTATAGTCACCGCATTCAAACATCTAAAGTCCACACATATCTGAATTTGGTTGCCACCTTTCTTTAGTGATATGACTATAGGGGATACACATTCACTTGTTTGTACTTTGAATATTATCCCTAATTCCAACATCTTTGTGATTTCTTTTTGGACCCTGGTTGCATAGTTTTTATTCATTTTGTACGGTCATTTTCGTACTGGTCTTGCTCAGGTACCAATGGAATCCAATGGACACACAGCTCTGGGGGCACTACTTTCAAGTCCATGTACGTCCAGGCAAAGACGTCCTTGTAGTCCAGAAAGATTCTAAAAGTTGTCGCCTTTAACACTGGGTCCCAATCATCCCCTATCAGAATCTCCTTGGGTTGATCCTCTTCCCCAAGGTTTAAAGTCTGGAGTTTGGCCTCCTTGTATTCCACTTCTTTCTCAAAGATGTGTGTTGGTGTCCAACTAAGGGTTACCACACCTTCTCTGTACTCCGTATACCCCTCCGAGTACCTTTCCTCCGACTCAAATTCTTGGTTTTGCAACATATTACATTTTGCCTAGAGAACTTCATAATCTCCCATCTGCCAGTGGAATAATCCATTAAGGGAACTCGTTTTGTCTTCTAAGCATTTCTCGAGTCTAAGCACTCCTTCCTCATCTGATTCCATCCCTTCATGGTCTTCTGCCTCTGAATCTGATGCCATGTCCTGCCTTACTGACTACTTCTTTAGGTCTATGATGTACTTTCTTCCTTCTGACTAAATGGATAACGTATTTCGTTTCCAATTATGGGTGGCTTTTGCTGTAACCAGACATCCTCTTCCCAATAAAGCATCGTACCCTTTTTTCTCTAAAGTGATAACCACAAAATCAAGGAAAAATTGTTGTGTATCGGCTTGATTCTGTACTGGTCCACTTCCACCAGTTGAAATGTAGTTGGCCAGAGTGTGGGTTTCCCTATTGCCTTCCATGTTTCTTTAGATAAGACATTTACACCGAAACCCCCATCAACAATAGTATTCGAAAGTTTGTACCCTAATATCTCCATTTCTACTACTATTGGTGTTCTCCCTGTTCATATAGTAAATAGGGTATTATTTTTTGTCTAGGCCTGTGCTTCTCCTTCCTTCTCTCCCTTAGAGGGCATCCCTCCCAGGCTTGCCCCTTGTGTTAATGCTACTTGCAACTGAGGTAATGTTTCCAATAAATAAGCAATTTTCATGGGATGGTGGTCTCCAGTACTTGCCTCACAATATTCGGCACATCCCTAAACAGTTTATTTGGCCTTGTCTTCCCTTCCTTTCCCATGTTATCTTGAATGTCTTGCTTTGCTTCCTCAAATCATTCCTTCTCCATAGTAGCGCGCGGGTAGGTCAGGTTCTTGGCTTACATCCTTGTGATGGCAAGGATTTCACTTTCTGGATCTTTAATGTCTAACATATTCACCCCCTTTTGTCTAGGGTAATTTGCATCTTCATGATTGCCTAGTCCACACCATTTACATAACATGCCTCCATTCTCACAATATCGTGCAAAATGCCCCCATTCAGTGCACCTCCTACATTGAATCATAGGTCTTCCCTTAGAATCATTCTAGATTGCTTGCCGAGATATATTGTTATTGTTGTTGTTGTTGCTATTATTATTACTCCCTCTTCTGTTGTTTCTATATCCTCTTGGTGAGGCTTCTATATTTGTGTTCTTTGGAGGGGTGGAGGGTGGTGCAGATTGCTCTCCTTGTGTGAAGTATACTTGAGCGTCCTTGTTTTTAGATTGTAGGTACATTCTTTGATTGCGTGTCCTACCACCTAACAAATCTCGCAAAACGCTTTCTTTGGACATGCCCCTTTTGTATGGCCTTCTTTTTCATAGTCGGTACACCATAGTTCCCTCCCTTCTTGTTTCTCTCCCTTACTCCCCATTACCTCCTTCATTAATCGTCTCAGGTCTTTTCTCAAGGCTTGGATGGTTTTGGATTCATCTTCACTTTCTTCTGAACTTTCACTCGTGCTTCCATGCCTTCTTGCCTTGGAAGTTTTGCTCTCACTTTCTATGTCCATTACGCGAGTACACGCACCCAAAAAAGTTGATGGTGGGACTATTTTTATCTTCTTTCTAAGGGACAATGTCAATCCTTCAATAAACCACCTTTTCTTTAGTCCATCCGCAGGATTTAATAGATTCACTCTTTCCTTGCCTTGTGTTATAAATCTCCATCACTATTTCATCATGATCCCTCAGGAATCTGAATTCTTCCTCAAAGGTTGTGCGGATATTATTCCATATGTTCTTCCCTTCCTCCAAATCTGTATACCAGTCAATGGTTATACCTCTTAGTGTAGCAAGGAAATTTTTTAGCCACTTTTTTGCATTATTCTCTTTGTTAGCTTGCCGTATGGTTATGCATGTTTTACAGTGGCAAGTGGGGTCCTCTGAACCGTCTCTCATAAACCTAGGCAATTTTTGTTTGTCTATTGCCATTATGTTGGCCTTTTTTCCTCCTGGTGGAATACGCCCTCCTTGCGGTTTGCTTCCAAGTGTGCTTCTTTTCACGGGGACACTCCCTCATGACGGAATACTTCCTCCCGAAGGAACACTTCCTCCTAATGGAATACTCCTTCCCGATGGTGTCCTTCCTCTAGATGGAACATTCCCTCCTGATGGAACACTTTCTCCTAACTAGAAGTTTCCTCTCAACAAACTTGATTCTTGATTACTTGACCCACAAGTATCTTCTTCTCTAGGGTTTTTCTCCTGTCGAAGTTCTCTCTGTGCAGGGGTCTCTGGGTTTCTGCACCCTAACTTCCTTCCTGGTGTCTCCGAGATAGCCAAATTGGCT
The DNA here is from genome assembly GCA_028749045.1 of Cupressus sempervirens. Classification (NCBI taxonomy): domain Eukaryota; kingdom Viridiplantae; phylum Streptophyta; class Pinopsida; order Cupressales; family Cupressaceae; genus Cupressus; species Cupressus sempervirens. Next base: position 350,261,674 of record CM053785.1, read on the forward strand.
ATTCCTTCGATTGTATGCTCAATCAACCCTTCTTGGATTCTAGTGGGATCCCCTTGCCCTCCCCTTAAGTTACGTCTCTCCTCCTATTATTGTAGACGTAGTGTCTTCAAGGTGACTTCCTCCTCAGTTTCTTCCTCTAGTACCTGCCTCAAATATTTGATTGGAATCAGGGGCATGAATTGCTTTAATGTCTATTTCCCCTCTTAGGATTATCACGTTCCTCCAAGTTGCCTTACCCTGTCCTCCTTTCGACAAACTGTTGGAGTACTTGTTGCCTCTTGCATTCCCTTTCTGTCTCAGCTATTTCTTCCTCAACATGTAACAAGTTGCGTGCCAACAGGCAAGGAATATGTCCCAGTAGATCGTACATCGCTGGTGGCACCGAAAGTTCATCGCGTACCGTACCTTCAACAATCGTTCTCTCACGGGCTTCCCTTTGTACGTACTAATCAACTGCAACTTCCCAGGCTATCACCAGATCACGTGTCAACTGATCTTCCCTAGTTATTTCCTCCTCTTCTCCGTCACTATTTGTTACTTGTATATGTGGTATGGTCTTCCCATTACTCCATCTTGTCTTGCCAACGACCTCTAGGTTCGGACTTAGGCAACGGTGCCAAAATGTAGAATGAAAATACTACTCAAGTTCACAGAATAATACAGATATGTTTACAAAGCAAAACATAGAATATACCTTATTACCACAATACCAAGTTGACGAGGAAATCTTACTTTATTCATACCAAAACATCATGAGTCCATTCTCAATATTCAAAGTGCTTATAAAAGGGTCAGTTGGTTGGGAAGACCAAACGACGCATTCCTTCACCACCTAACTACCCAACCTGCACAAGCTTAACAAGTGCTAAATACAATATTACTTTATTCTCTACTACATTGCATATTTCCAATAGTAACATATATTTGTAATTCTCACAAGTTACCCACAATATTTATACAAATAAGATCTTTTAAAAACCTTAAGCTAAGAACTAGAAGTGAATTAAGGGTGAATACCAAGAGTAGACATTACAAGGAAAAAGAAAACAATCAGTCCCAACTGTTTGTTCTTCTAAAGTTGAATATATGGCAGCCTCTGAAGCAACTCAGGAAGTCTTATGGCTTAGAAGGATTCTTTAAGACATGGAAACTAATTGTTTTATCAATAAATATAGAATCAAGTAAGCACAAGCACCCAAAGCACTGAGAACACTTATGCCAAGTAAGGAGGGCTAGAGAGCACTTACATCATGGTCGTATAAGGAGGCCAAGGGAGCAGTTGCACTATATAAGGAGGCTGTGAGGGCACTTATGCCATGCAAGGCGGCCAAGAAGGCACTAACATCGGATAAGGAGGCCAACAGAGCACTTGCATTATGTAAGAAGGCCACGACCATATAAAGAGGCCAAGAGGGAACTTGAATTGGGTAAGGAGGCCAAGAGAACATTTACATCATGTAAGGAGGCCAAGACAACAATTGTGTTATGTTACACCATGTAAGGGAGCCAAGCAAGCACTTACATCATGTAAGGAGGCCAATCGAGAACTTGCGTCATAAAGAAGGCCAACATAGGATTTGCATCATGTAAGGAGGTTAAAACGGCACTTAGATAGGATAGAGAAACCCCTTTACAACCTCAACCCAAATTTGGCAAGGTAGCATGACTTTTAGGAGGACGAGACATTGATAGGATAAGTGGCTGCAAGCAAACCACTAACCATGCAAGAGGAGGGATCTGGTATACATTCACTCTTGGGTTTACTGTAGAAATGGCTTTGGGTGGACGTGTCTTGTCTCTCCCTCCGATCTTTAATAAGTACCCGTAAACCCAATTTGGGCAAATTGTGATTCTGGGGAAAATCAAGAAGAGGGTATCACAAAAGCTTTCCAACTCCAATAAAAACTTTCTTTAGTAGGAGACCAGAATAAGGGGAAAAAATCTACTTTTGAGTTGGCATAAGGTTTGCTAGAAAAATCCTCAAGGTGGTGCAAGGGTAAGAGATTCATGCCTTAAGAATATGGTTTCGGATGCCAAATCAGCTTGGCACTCTACATTTTACTTTAAATATTTAGGTAATAAGGATGGCCATGGTCTCTTAGGTGGTTCTATTTAGGTAATCAGGACGGCCATGGCTTCTTAGGTGGTTCTTCAATTCAAAATTTCGGTCAGCGCATGTGGTATTAGTGCATCTCAATTTTTCTAGAATTTAAATGACAAGTCTTCAATGGAATTCTGGAAACACTTTTGGATGGGTAATCCCCTTCTCTGTAATCACCCTACCCTTTTTGAGATGCAAATGTCTTTAGAAGACCTCTGGGGATCCAAGGTTCACAATTATCAAGAATTAGTTGAAGTGAGGGGGATATTGTTAAGAATATGGGAGGATTTCAATTCTCTTCTATTTCCTTGTGATTATGAGATATTACTTTCTTACCTATTTAGATATATTATTATTCCTCAACTACATTGCCTAGAGAATGGCAAGTTAAAGTAGCTTATGAGTTGCTCACAAATAAAGACTTCCTGCCCCTTTGTGAAGTTTGAGTAAAAGATGGCAAGTTTTCATAAAGTTTTAGTCTAACATGGACATCATGGGCCACAGAGAGTATATTTATTTTATCTGCCTAGGCAGTGAAGATTTCGGTACATTAGTTAAGAATTTTCCTAAATTTTTGATATTTCTAATCAGCAGGTTGATGAAGTTATGATAGTAAAGAAATGCAAAATGTTTGTCACAAACGATTATTTGAGAAGAAAACTAAATTTTTTCTTTCTTGAATGAATTTGAGAAAATTTGAGTGATTTTGTTAAGCATTCAAGAGGAATATGGGTAATCTTTATGCATTCATGGGTAAGTTTATCCATTATCATAAAATAGAGAAGAGGATTTGCTTAAATTTGTGTATTGAGGGGATAGAAATTCAAAGAAATTGAAATATCCCGTGCAAAAAATAAACTATATGAAGATTCTGATAACTATATATTGTTAGAATTACTTCCCCTTTACAACCAAAGCATTATAATCTATAGCTTATATGATTTGTCGTCACATACCATTATTGCTCAAGATATGATTTTCCTTCAGTATAGGATTGAGTTTGAATCTTTCTTCCAACTATGAAGACTCTAATGAGAACAAATCCATATGTTCCACAGGGACACGTCCCTAAAAAAATTAAGTTCTAGAGAGGAAGATTTCTCAAAAATTGGGGGGGGACTCCTCCAAAAAAATTCTACGTCATACCTCCACCTATGCCATGTTTCTCAGCCAGCCTAGATATGCTTCCCACATTTTCCACATAGCAAGAGACAGTTCTTTCAAGGGGGATGATATTGGGGGTCGCTTGGACATCTCAAAGACTACCAAACGTCCCTCAACAGGGCAAGGGACTTGCAAATGTTTCCTGCAAAAAGTCATATTTAAAGAAGAAATAGAAACACCCCCATCCCACAAGAGAAGCCCATTAGTTAAGGCATTTCAAAATGAATTGAGAGAAATTGCTGACATAAAGGTTGGGCATTGCCTCGTTACGAATGGTGTTCCATTCAATCTAGTGAGATCACCATATTGGAGAGAGATGGTGCAAGAAATAAATGAAGCACCTTGTCGTTATCGAGGCCCTAGATATGAAAAGTTGAGAACCACCATATTGCATAGTGAGAGAAAGAATGTAGACACCCTTCGCAAACCAATAAGAGATTCTTGGATCAAATGGGATTGAGTATTGTCTCTCATGGATGGAAAGATTGCAATGACTTAGTAAGTTAGTTTTACAATTATGTATGTTTCTCTTCTTTTGCGTGTGTATATATATATATATATATATATATATAATTACAGAACTCTGAGAGTCCAAGCCAGAGTTCACATTTCCAAGGCAAATGGCCTCTGCAATCGGACTCGGCAGAGTCCTTGCCGAGTCCAAGGACTAAACTGACTCGCAGAGTCCTGAGCTCTGGACTCTCTCGACAACAAGATTCAAAGTGCAAAAAATAATAAAATAAAAGGGTTCTCGACAACAAGATTCAAAGTGCAAAAAATAATAAAATAAAAGGGTTAAGTGAATTGTTTGTGCTTTGTATAACATCTATTTGACCTAAAAAAGTCATTCCATCCTTTGTTAATGCTTGCGATAGAGAGCAAAGAGTCAGAGAAGGGTATTGGAGTTTTGAGATAGAAATTAGCAAACTGGTTGGCTCTCCGATATCGATTGTTCATTGTTTGTGCAACTTTGTAGCTTGCACTCAAGCATTAAAAGAGTTAAAGGAAGCATTTGGAGGAGGCTTCTACAAAGTACAAACTTACTTACATTTCCATTGTTTGTGTGAAAATTGAATGATCTTGTACTTGTTCACTACAACATTTGCCTTCGCCATAGACAAATCTAAGGCACTAATACATCACCAATTGTATTAGAGACTGTTGATCCACATGCAAAGTGAAACACAGAGATTGTTGATACTGTCTTCAGTGATGAAGATGTGGAGTGGGTTGATCAAGTGGATTGGGAGGCAAAGGTAGTAGTGATGGTAGTCAAAGAGGCTAGAGTGCGAGGAGACCGAGTACAGGACCCTAAGGCTAGGAATGATGGATATGAGTTTGATGGATGAGGATGAGGATGAGGAAGCCCCTAAGGTTCAGCCTCAGACATAGGGAGAGAGAGGATGGCTCTAGAGTCTTGCATGACTTATCTTAGGCGTATTCATCGGAGGACATAGGCTACTATGAGCCTTAGTCTTCTACACTCTAGCTGTTATCTTGATATATGTTTTGCACTTTTGATTTTATGGATTTCATAATCCATGAATATTGTAGACATTTGACAGTGATACTATGTTTAACTTTATGTATGTTGTTCAATTCTTTTCCTTCAGAAATTTGCCTTTATACTTATGCAATCTATGCAAAATTTTGTATGTGTGTTAAGTAACTTCTATTTATCTCAATTATTGTGTATTTGATGTTAGTTGACTAAAAGATGCATGAAAGAATCTTTAAATCCTTAAAAATCTTTGAAATTCACGAGTTTTCCGATTTTCTGAGTCCTTGCAGAGTTTGGTCACCGAGTTTGAGTCTGAGCCCAATTTTGACTTTCCGAGTCAAAGGCGAGTCTGAGTCTCATAACACTAATATATATATATGCACTCATGAACCCACCCACGAACCTAAACGGGAAAAAATAATTTGCCCAAACCCACAAACGTGAATCCGTCCTTGAACCCAAATAGGTAACTTAGTTTTAACTTGATAACTTGATCAGTTGATTGTAATTTTGATGAACATTGGATTGCAATTGATATTATTATGAAATGAAAATTCAAAATTATAAAAATTTTGGTTGCAATGTCTATATTTGATATTTTTCAATTTTGACATTTGTAATTGAATATTACGACTAGAGTCTAGATTTTATGTTATCCATCTTTATCTTTTCAAAATTAATTTTTCAAGTGTTAATACTATATGTCTAATGTCAACATCAACCCCCACCCTCCCTTGCTAGCCCTGCGATGTTCCCAAACTTAGGCCTGAAATACTCCAGTTGTTGAAACACAATTCCCCCATTCACCCGTTCCTCCAAGGAAACATCTCCAAACTTGATGGAACACTAATAAATCCTTCATACAAACAACCAATAAACTGGCATACCAAAACACCTCAAGTTTAAGAGTTAAAATTCAATTGCGTTTGTTATATGATTTGATTGAGCAACATTGATGAAAGCATTTGAAGCAATACACATGAGACATATATTTATGAGGTTAACCTCTATGGGGAAACACTTACTAGAAAAAGGATTACAATAGTATTATTCAATAACATTCAGATTCCAATACAATAAGGTCTCCTTCACACAATCTCAATCTGTCAACTAATAGCATATAAGCTCCAAAACAAAACTTCACACCTTCAAGGTTTTACAAGTAACAACATACAACAATATCTAGTCTTTATTAACTAAAGTACATCTGTAGAACTAGATAGCTATCGACATAGCCATATAACAAAGAATTCAAATTGTTTGTCTAATTGCCACATAGAAGAATACAAACTCTCCCACAGCCAAACGATGATGTTCGTATGCCAAAGTACATGTAACATGGCTTCTTCAGTAGAATAATCACCACACTAATAAGTCTATGCATCTCATTCTTAGACCCATTTCTCCTAAACTCACCCATTTCTCCTAAACTCAACCAAAAACTAATAATGGCTTGTGGTAGAAAATGCATACTCTTTATGCTCTTGGTTATTGTTGCATGTCCTACAACTATCCCATAATTGCACTTGCACTATCATACAGTGACATTTACAATCATGTAATTGTGAGTTCTCCAAATGACTTGCAGTAGGAACACGACAACACCAAATTTATACAAGACTCCATATTAAACCACTACATCTAAAACTCACTACCAAATGTCATAGCTCATTGCAACTTTTTTTGAATCTAACAAACAACTATCACATGAATTTAGAACGGAAACCAATTTCTTTGTTCCAACAATCTCAGCACTGTATCATGCATCATGAAATTGTTCAACTATTGAGTAGATGAAAAATGTTGGGGAAATTACATATCACATCATTCGCACGAGTACTAATACATGAGCAACTAAAGTACTAAAAGAAAATCATCTAAAGAAATACATAAGAGAAAACATATTACCTGTTAGGATTAACCTCAGACAAAAATAACAGTTACATGCAAATATAAGCAAATATAACCAATATCAAAAAATAATGGATCGCATAGAAGAGAACACAAGACGCCAAGATTTAACGTGGTTCACCGAATCCCTAGGCTACATCCACCAACAACAAGTCCAATATTATTATTATCTAGTGATTACAATCCGCAATCCCCTTACAGCTCAATACCACCGCAAGATGCTACAATATCGCCATTTTTTGTTTTGAAATCCCTAAACCTAATCTTTTTTATTCAAGTTTTTGCCGCTTACAAAATTAGGGCTAGAATAATAGAAAAATAGTAGCCGACGCCTTTTACAATATAAGGTCATTTTTGGCTTCGGGAGCACTCCCCCCCAAAACTCCCGCAAGGGCGTTGCCCCTCAACCCCACCTTGTACTACGATAGAGAGCGCACCTGGGCACTACCCCCAAACCCTCGTAGAAATAATCTAGGGAGAAACCACACCAAATAAACCTCTGAGTCTAATTAGGCTCCACATCACAACATTACCCCATTGGAAAAATCACACATCACATCATTCACAGAAGTGCTAAAACATGAGCAACTAAAGCATTGTAAAAATCATCTAAACAAAATACATAAGAGAACACAAGTTAACCTGTTGGAGAAATTTCATCCCACTATTCACAAGTGCTAAAACATGAGCAACTAAAGTATTAAAAACAAACCATCTAAATAAATATATAAGGGAACAGAAATTACGCTGTATTTTTTCAGCAGCTGATGATGAGCCATTATTATCCAATCCCTGAATTACATCACATTTATAAATAAATAAAATCTGAATCGCCATATTAAGTTCAAATAGTATAGTATAATAATTTCAAACACAAGTTTCTAATATAATTCATGCAAAAGCCCAAATGAAAGAAAGAAATCAACTACCACTTATTAGCTCCACCACATAACAAATGTCACAGAGGGAGTCTAAACAATGCTTATACATGACAGCACTAACTTCATGATACTAGTCCAGCAATAATCAAAACTAGGGCATGCAAATGTAGCACTTTATATAACATGCTGCAAGCACCATAATATTTCAAATTTTCAAGCATTGGATTTAGACAAAGTTATGATGCCAACAATTAAGAATGCCCATGTTACTCTGACATTTTGAGGCAATCAGCTAGGTTTAAAGTAAACTTGAAACCATATACAAAGCTAAATATTGGACATAAATTTAAAATTATCAAATATTTAAACGAATGCTACCCAATGCATGCTCTTAACTCTCATTAAAATGTATTTGTGTCATTTCTAAAAGTTGCACTGTTCGTTACCATCATCAGTTCACTAATATTATTGAATCAAAACTTTTATTTCAAAAAAGTCCAAATTTAACAAATTTCAGAGTCATTAATTCTTCAAAGCCTTAAATTTGTGTACATTAAGAACCCATTCATCTACATCATATACAAAGCTAAAGAAGGAAATAGACATTTAAGTTCATCATTACCTCTGTATGTGAAGCTCCAGCATTTTTATCCATTTCATCCATCTGTTTTTCTTTTGACTTCAGTCCAAATTTTGCATTTTCTTGATCTCTAAGCATCTGTTAATTGCACTCCATAACTTATTATATAACTCACTCAATCCCTCTTAAAAGTTATGATTTGAAAAGAAGAGCTAAACACATAATTAAGATTGTGTGCAGGATTCACAAACCGGTGAATACCCAAAATTTTGGAACGAATAAAGCATTGATTGACAACCCACCTGGCGTGGTTCTTTTAATTTATCACGAAGTTCGTCAGAACAGAAATCAAAAATATCCAACTCCAAAGGATAATTTACTTTCTGCAACAAACATACAAAGACAACATATGGTTAATGCTGCAAGAATAACCATGCAACATGACCATAAGGATTTTTGAAGAAAAAACAGAAAATCACCCTCAATATCTTCGCCTTTTGGTTTGACTCTCTTTTCCAAAAGAAACGGACGAATTGGACGGTTAAATATCTGCAAAACAGTAAAAATGAAAACCATTTCTGAATACGAAATCCTGATTCCCAGAGCTTCAAGATTACACACAAATCAGAATAATTTTCACATTACAAATGCATTTTACCTTGGTAAGCTGTTAATGCGTGACTCTTTCACATACACTGCAGTACGACCTAATGCAGGTGATACCTTTTCCAATTCTGATTTCAAGCCCTGCATACAATTAATGCAAGAAAACATATTTTATGACAAAGTGTACTCAATCAAAAGACTTAAGTTTCCTTATTCTTATGCAAAATTGAAGCATTTGAACAACAGAATTAAGTTCATGAAAAAAGGACATATCATCTATCAATTGCAAATTTACCATGCTCTCTTACAAGATATTGTTGGTGTCAAACATGACTTTTCTATAAATGATTTCAAGACTTCCTAGCAGTGGTTAAGGCATGCTCAACTATATTATATTTTGTGTCAATAGCCTAAACAAATGTGGAAAAGGTTCCAAAGGGCCACATCTATCTCACAAAAATAGATCGAGGAAGAGGGGAGGAACAGCAAATTGGCTTATGCAGGCTACCTTCAGCACCATATTCGATACAGAAAAATATGGATATGGCAGATGTAATGGATTCATTACTCAAAGAAAAAGGCTGGCCACATAAATAGATAAAAAATTTGCTGCCAGTCTAAATTCTAGGCATAATAAATATATGTAATGGTCAAACAACAGCAATTAGATAGTCATTATGAATTGGTAGATATAGACTGGTTGGCAATTCTAGAACCAATTGTGAAGTAGGGTGATATCAATTAGGCATCGTCTTCCATTGAAGTTGAGGTACCAAAGCAAAACCACCAAAAGAAAAGTTTCACCTTGCTCCAGGTTAGATAATTGAGACCTAAGTTACCGATGATGGTTCTGATGTCGATGCGGGTGCGGGGTGCTGATGTGCGGATATTTCTTTGGGGGATTTTGGATGTGTTTGGGTGTGTCCATATATATCTCTACACACGCACACGCACACGCACACTATAATTTATGTATGCAAAGAAATGCAAGAAATATAAAAAAATAAACCATTCCACAGCATGATACTCCACTATTGATAGTTCAAATTGAGATAACAGTAATAGTCTAATTAGTAAATTACTCAAGTTTAAGATTCCAATGCAATTTGAATTAAATAAATCAAAAAATAGTTCATGGTTCAATGTTGACCAATCAATTAAACACATGTTTTTTAGAGTCACTTAAGTGACCGAGTGTTCAAAATGTCTGGATGCTGTCCAGATGTGCCCGGCTGCTGTCTGGATTCTATCCAGATGCTCTCGGACATCACGCACACATCTGCAGGCGCAGAAACAACTTCCTGCCGGCATCGGTGCAGCATCCAAGCATCCACACCCGCATCCAAGGTTTTCCTTAGCGCATCGATATCTTAGATTGAGACCAATTTTACAAAACTCGGACTTGCCTCAAACTCAACAAGCTGATTTTTAAGACAAACTTGAACTTGGCACCTAGACTCAATAAGGACTTGGCAAATTGAAAAAGCCATGAAATGTAGAGAATTTTTAAGGATTTGAAACTTGTTCCATGCACCCTTCAATACACAAACTTTAAAGAAACAACAAACTAATCAAATAGAAGGTGCTTTGATTACATACACAAGTATATATCAATCACATACATTTAAAAGTAGATTTTAGCTTAAGAAAACAACATTTTTAGATATACAAATATTGTCAAATATTTAAGGTGTATAAACTTCATGATTACAGTATCGATGGCATCAAAAGCAAGCACAATATGAAAGTATTAGAAAATACATAGCAAATAACCAGCTAATTAAAAAAGAAAAAGAAAAATAATCAAAACCACTTATTAAATAATGCCTTATATACATTTCACAAGTTCTGCCTCGAGCTATATAAACTGCACCCAGAAACTCCTGTGTTTAAAGGATGTGCCTAATGCAATCTGATAAAATTGTAAAATGAAAATAAATAGATGCACATGGATCGAGGATGTAAGGAACAACTGATGAATAAAGCTCAAAAGTTAGAGGGCTAGGGATCCTCCTTACAGATCAAAGTAGCTTGTGGATAAGACAAAATTCAGAAATTCTGAGAAAGGCATCAAGAGAACTAGCATTCCAAGGAATAAGCATTTTACAAAACTCAGAGAAAGGAGTTGAAAATATTGATAATAGAAGACCAAATTTAGACAATGTGGCTTTATTGGGGATAATGTGTTCTAGTTGGCTCACTGACTGAAAGGAGATCCAGAGTAAAAACTCCAAATGTAAATGATCTAGATTATCTCCTCAAAATCTGGGAGCATATAATCCATGCAAATACCACAAGAATATCCATGATGCAGCCTTTAGCTTGATCATTTGAAATGCTTGGAGATTTTCAAGTAATTTATAATTTTCAGAGCAGAATAACCACATCAATACTTGCGAAATTTCAAGAGGTACAACAATCTGTTCTACTGCTCTAATTAGGAAAGCTGGAGATCTTGATTTATTCAAAACAGTCTAGCTCTTCCTCAAAATGCAAATTTTGGGAATAATTTTTCTTTTACCAAATGGTTGAGGTACATTTTAAGATTCAACGTTCTAACCATGTGCCATCAAGAAAATGGTGTTTAAATTATAAACTTTCACATATTCAAAATGTTCAAAATCAAAGAAAGCCAGCAGATAAGCACAACATTAAGGTTACAAGAAGCTGTCAAAAGTAACTTAGTAAAGTGAATAACAATTAAAAAACTCGTTAAGAAATATATACTGGATCAAACTAAAATCATATTCTTAAAAATAGCTAACTTTCCAAACTTTTCCCTTGGCCAAGACATACATGTTTAAGCCCATCATGCAAATGATTGACCTCTTGAGATATGTGACACTTCAAAGAGAACACTGACTCTGCTTCCAAGGTCTCTTCCCCGCTTTCAGCACATTGAACCCTGTTTGACATAAACTCCAGCATGAGATCCTATTTATTTTAATATCTATATACAAAAATATTGACTAATTAAAAAGTTATTTAGATAAGACAACAAACATGTATATAAGTTCAATTGAATGTCCCAGATATAACTTCTAATTTTTTATTGTTTCCAAAAAGTCCATTATAATAGGAAAAAAAATGCAATCTCCATTATATTTCAATTTCTAATAAACAAGTTTTAGATGGAAAGGATTTATGAACTGTCTTTGATTAAGGACAAAGTTTGTTGTTAGCTCAAAGACATTTCAAATTAATTTATATTTTATCTTTTTGATTTATAAGACCAACAATAACATTATCTCAAATGCAATGTCGTGGCATTGACAATCCTATTGCTTATGTATTGAATGGAAGGTCATGGACATTTTAAGCAGACAGCTGCTACCAATTTATTTTTTTTAAAGGTACAAATTATAGCATGTGACTGGAAGGTCATGGACATTATAAGCAGACAGCTGGTAACAAAAAAAAAAAATTAAGTACATATTGTAGCATGTGATATTTTCCATCACTCTTCCACTTGATGTCTGGAAGGTAGAGAGCTGTTTTTTATTTTTTCCAGAGTTCCATGACTCTGAGTCATTCAAGTAGTTCAAGTCACCGAGTCGAGCAGACCTTTCCAAGCTTTTGACTCGGCCTGGGTCATGAAATAGGATATATAATTTCATATATATACAAGTAAAAAGGTATATGATCTCAAGGGTTTTTTCATTTTGCCTAGTTGTAGCCAAGTCATGAGTTGAGTCGGACCTGCCAAGTCCGAGTCTGAGAACTCTGATTTTTTCACTAACACCCCTCTAAAGCACATAGAGAACTTCAAGAGCCTGAAGGAAACAAGGCAAGAAAAGAAAAGTTGCACAGATATTGCCTATTCAAATGCAAGTAGGATGGGATATTGTTGTAAATGTACACAACACCTAAGCAAAACTTTAAATAACTAATTAATTATTGATGTGAAACAATGTTACCAGATTCGTCCCTGCAGCCCTAGAAGTTGGGTTTGATTCACTCCTAAATCAGGTTTCTGTCAAATTCTCCCCAAATTCAGCCGCAGGCCGTCAAATTGAATCAACATTCTGTCAGACAAACCCAGGCAGAATTTGGGCATACTTGCAACGATTTTCATGCCCAATGGCAAAACCCAGGCTGACTTGGGCTCAAAAGTTTTTGCAGTGGTTTTGCCTAATTTGGTCTATTCAACCTTCCAACCCTAAAAGATACCACTAAAAAGACCAAAAAATGATTTTTTATGTCATTTGTGCATTTGTGAATGAAAAAGAAAACTTCTTGCCTCCATTGCTACTTTCTTGTTTAGTCACAATTGCTCAAAGAGTGTTGAAAAGTAATTGTTGCATGTTCTATGCTTGTTTGTGAGCTATTCTTACGTAGTTGCAAGTGTGAGGAACTCCTCGAAGACATTGAAGAGGAAGATTTCAACAAAAGAGGTACAGTTTTGTTGATTTGTTTGTTTTTTAAAGTTTTCATTGCTTTTGTACAAAATGAAATGAGCTCTCTACTTTTATTTTCTTTCTCATTTTAGTTTGTGGCTTTGCATGTTGTTTGTAGATTCATAGAATGACAATTGTTTCTAGCGCCAGGAACTCTCAATTCAAAATAGATCCATGCTCTTCGCTATAGAAATATGTGGACAAGCATTGCGAACAGATATATCCAAACCATATTGTGAAATAAAAACATCCAAGAGCAAAAACAAGCAGATGAAGCAGTTGGGAATGCATATTCTCAGTCTTTGCAAAAACAAGCAGATGAAGCAGTTGGGAATGCATATTCTCAGTCTTTGCAAAAGTCTAAAATAGAAACATGCCCTTCGCTATAGAAAAACACAGACAAACATTGTGAACAGATATATCCAAACCATATTGTGAAATAAAAATATCCAAGAGCAAAAACAAGCAGATGAAGCAGTTGGGAATGCACGTTCTCATTTTTTGCAAAGGTCTACAAGTAAAACTTAAAAAAAATCTATGGCTTCAGTTTCCACTTCCAATGAACAACCCACAAAGGACCATCCATTCTTGCATGTTCCTCAAGAATTGGTGACAAATAAGAGAGCAAAGGGACCCTTGCAAATATCATTTCAGAATGAAGCTAGAGACATTGTTGAACTAGATAGAGCGAGATGCATCTATGCAAACGGATTGGCATTCAATGTTGTTCGCTCATCGTATTGGCAAAAAATGATGAGATCAATTGATGAGGCTTCAAGGAGCTTCAAGCTCTAGGTTATGACAAGATGCGCAGCACTTTATTAGAGACAGAGGTGAAGGTTGAACCATGTAAAGGCTTCCATGCAGTCAATTGAGGATTCATGGATTGAAACAGGCATGTCAATAGTATTTGATGAATAGAAAGATGCAAGAAATCATCATTTGATCAATGTTAACATTGATCAAATGATGATTTCTTGCATCTTTCTATTCATCAAATACTATTGACATGCCTGTTTCAATCCATGAATCCTCAATTGACTGCATGGAAGCCTTTACATGGTTCAACCTTCACATTGATCAATGTGAGGTGCAATGTTTTTGAGAGTAGTGGATTGTGAAGGGGAAGTGAACAACAATCCATTCATTGCAAACATTCTCATCCAAGCCATACGCAAGCTGGCCCTCAAAATGTTTTTAAGGTAATAACGGACAATGCAAAAATTGTAGGATTGTTGGGTTATTGGTTGAGTGCTTCAAACACATTTTTGGACACCTTGTACTGTCCATTCGCTCAACCTAATGCTGCAAAAACTTGACAGAAATTGAGTGGCTCAAAGAAATGTATGAAAATGCCTAGATCCAAATGTTCATCACAAACCATCATATGGCGCAAGCTGTATTTAGCTGAGATTGGAGCTCTTGAAGGTAAGTAAAATTATTTTAAATCTAAATATGTTCTACACTTTAGTTTAGTAAGCTTTCTATGTCTTTAAATTTACATTTTGATTTTAATTTATTATTGCTTTGATTTTTAAATAGGTTGTTGAGACTCGTTTTGCCTCCAAAACTGTTGTTTTAATACACCATGTGAAGGTTAAAGAGGCATTGTCTAGAATGGTAATCAATGGTAATTAAAGCATATGGAGGCAATTTGGTCGTACAAGGGCAATTGCCATTAAGACAAGAATATTAGATGACTCTTAGTCGAATGGTGCTAAGTACCTCCTGAGATCAGCCTTTATTGAGCAATATCTCAAACACTAACATGGATAGGTCTTGCTCGGGTGAGGTATATAGTGGCATAGAATAGATGATTGAGGATATTAAAAAGATCATAAATGAGGGAAAGATCTTGAAGCAACATTCTTCAGGGAATTACATGCAATCATGGTGGAGAGATGGAACAAAATGATTATCCCTTTGCATCTCCTTGCTTTTGCATTGAGCCTCAGGTACTATAGTCAGTCAATCCTCAAGGAGAGTACCACTGAAATTGTCCCATAGAGATCCTAAAGTTGCTCACAAGTACAAGGAAGCCCTTTGTGGACTCTATCCTGATCACATACAACCTAAAATGAGGGGTGAGTTAATTAGTTTTGCAACCACTGATGATTGTGGTCATGAGAATCTTCAAGACAAGAACAATGCCGATGCTCACAAATGGGGGTCTATTGAGAAATGTACAAACACCTACGACCTATTGCCATCAAAATTTTATCACAAGTTCATTCTTGACTCTTAAGATTCTAATTTCTAAATTCTTCTTAATGAATATCAGTTTATATTTTTTTCATTTTTAATTCAAAACTACAAGTAAGTTTTGACGCCATCTCTCTTTTCACCAAGGTCCCCATTGATGATGCTTTAGAACTTGTTAGTCATCAGGTGAACACCAAGATCGCGTCCTTAGTTACTATAGTCAATCAATCCTCAAGGAGAGTACTACTGAATTGCCCCATACAAAGATCCTAAAGTTGCTCACAAGTACAAGGCAGCCCATCGTAGACTCTATCCCAATCACATACAACCTACAATGAGGGTTAAGTTCATGAGTTTTGCAAGCACTGATGATTGTGGTCGTGAGAATCTTCAAGACAAGAGCAATGTCGATGCTCACAAATGGTGTTCCATTGAGAAATGTACCAACGCCTACAACCTATTGCCATCAAAATTTTATCACAAGTTCGATCTCGACTCTTAAGATTCTAATTTCTAAATTCTTCTTAATGAATATCAATTTATATTTTAAAATTTTTTACTAGAAACTTTTAAGTGAGTTTTGACATTGTCTCTCTTTTCACCAAGATTCTTATTGGTGATGCTTTATAACTTGTTAGCCGCAAGGTGAACAACGAGATTGCGTCCTTAGTTGAATTGTGCCTCACATCTACCTTTTTCTCCTTCCAAGGTGTTCTCCATGAACAAGTTGATGGTGTAGCTATGGGCTCCCCCCTTTCGCCTGTCATAGCCAACCTTTTCATGGAGAATTTAGAAGTGGCTCTTTTTTCCTCACCTCTCAAGCCCAAGTGGTGGAAGCAATATCTTGATGATACCAATGTGTATTGGCCCAATGGTCCATACAAGCTTGATAAATTCTTGTCCCACCTCAACAACGTCTCCCCTTCCATCACACCATGGAGCTTGAAACCAATGGCCAACTCTTGTTTTTGGATGTGCTACTCTCTAGGAAACCTAATGGCTCCCTAGGTTGCCAGGTGTTTTGTAAAGCCACCCACACCGACCTTTACCTCAACTCCTTTTCACAACACACCCTTGCCAAAAAGTGGGATCCTCAAAACTCTTACCCTTAGAGCCTTTCACATCCATGTTGAAGATAACATCAACCAAGAGCTTGATCACCTTCATCGAGTCTTTAGGCTTAATGGTTATTCCAACAAGCAAATTTCTAGAGCCATTAGCCAAGCTCATTCATGGTTCCTCTTTGATTCCATCCATCATCCTTCTATTGACCCCCCTAGTGTGACCTCGCCTTATATTGAAGGCCTCTCACATAGACTTTCTAAGATCCCATCCAAAAAAGGCATTAGTCGTGCTTTCAAATCCCTCTTCGTGGTTATAAACCATGTCCCTCCAATCAAAGATTGTAGGGACATTCTCTCTGAATCAGGAGTGTACATAGTGTCATGATATTGTGGCACTCATTATATTGGGGAAACAGGTCGCTCCTTTTCCACTAGAATCAAAGAGCGTGACTTTGATATTAAGCAAGATTGAGTGGTCAAATCCGATTTGATATTAAGCATGATTAATTGGTCAAATCTGCCCTTGCGGAAAACTCCCTATCCACTAAGCAACACATATGTCTCAAAAGCACGGAAATTTTATCAAAAGAGGACAACTTTTTCAAGAGAAAGCTTAAAGAGGCCATTGCTATTAACTTCCACCCACTCAATCTAGATCGTGATAATGGGTGGAGTTTAAGCATAACTAGCAACCCTTGCTTTCTAGCATCAGTCGCTTCGGTCAAACCCCTCCTTAAAAACTCCTCTCTGTGCCCCTTCCTCTGGCCCCCACCCTGTGGCTTTGTGAGTTCTTGTCCTTCAAGTTTTGCGTCCTTCTTTGCAAGCTCCTCTGCCCCCCACCGTGTGGCTTTGTGAGTACTTGTCCTTCAGGTTTTGCGTCCTTCTTTGCAAGAATAGATCTAAAGAGCTTTGAAATATCTTTCCAATACTGCAAGAATCGAGAAACTTGGAGATCATGGAAGAACTTGTGAGCTCAAGAGAAGAAAATGATGATCTAACTTTAACGGAGAATAAAATGAACCAGCAAAAAAATCTTTAAAAAATTCTTGTACCATGGAATCAGACTCAGAACCAGCTTTTTGATGATATCTCATTTGTGGAATTTTGAGACATGCAAAGTTATGGACAAGATATTAAAACAGGTCCAAAAGGCCAAAAAATGGGTCTTGGGGCAGGTACAAATGCTTAAATCAGCAATCAAATTGCTATTGGTGGATGGAATATTCTGTGCAAACAAAATATTCCCTAATAGAATATTCCCCTAAAGACAGTAGTGACAGAATATTTTATTAACAAGATGCTAGCAGAATATTCTGGACCAAACATTCTCTGGATGTCTCAACAATAGAATTATAAGCAAATAAAAAACTTGGCAAACGTCACCCTCTCAAAAAGAGCCCCGAATGTCAACTACTCAGATCTCGGCACATGATAATCAATTCTTAGGTTTCTGGCAGCTCTGAGCACAATGGATCCATTTTGCTCCAAGATGCGTCAATTTTTCACTCAAGGCTCAAAGTTACCCTGAATCTTGTGCCCTCAAAAAACACCCCACAAAATTGCTCAAACTTTGATCAAATCGCAATTGATCTGTAGGTTTTGGTCATTGCAAACACAAAAGCAAGGCTTGTTTTTCTCAAAAGTGCACTGCAAATTCTCCATCTCAAGATCCCATAAAAAAAGAGCTGTAGGTTTCAAACCTGGCAATACTGTAACCTCTTGAGAAAAACCCTCAAAGATTTAAAAGGGATTTGTCACCTGCACTCAAAACAACTCCTATAGATCACCTGCAATCAAACACCTATAACACACACAGCAAACTTGGCTATGGAGGCCAAAAGATAATTGTTACAGAAAGATGAATCATATTGATTGTTCACGCATTTGAATGTCTGAATAAAATGAATAATTGAATTATTCTGAATGAATAATAATTGTCCCTATAAAGGAATGGAGAGTAGGAAGACCTAGTTAATCTCACACAAATATTATTTATTTCAATTATTATATTATAATATTGGTTCAACAAGGTTTTTTATGGGTGAGGAGACCCATTCAAAACCCTCATTGCACCAATCAAGAAATATAAAAAATTAACTACTTATTCAGGCATTGGATGAATTTATAACTTTAAAAAGTATAACTCCAATTCAGAGCCAAACAAAAATTCAAAGAAAATAGCAAGTTTCAAACTCAAACATAGAAAACAAGTTGAAGTGAAAGGAAAATTTGTTTTTTGTTTACAGTTTATATTAAAGATTGATTTGCCGATTTTAGAAAACAGCAAATTAAGTATAAAACACTTGGACCTTATCATCCTACAATATGCATGCAACTGCCAAGGACCAAGACAAAGAAAAGTTTGGTAAATTATACTTACCTTTACGAAACTTTTAAAAAGAAGATAAGAAAAGCACTTGGTATACTTGGAAGAGTTAATACTCACTTGCTGACAAACTCAATCCCAAACAACTGCTTCAAAGCTTCATCATTATCTCTGCAAAACCCAAAATAATCAAATTGGAGAATATATCATTCCTGGTTGTAAATAGTAAGCACTGATAAACAAAACATTGTGTAAACTAAAGACCCACAAATATCATATGCAAAGCTGTTAAAGTAATCAGATTTAAGTAATATGAATTTTAATTATGTTTGAAGAGCTTCTGATGATATGTATCTGAAAAATTTCCTTAAATTATTATGCTTCCTTTCAACTTTATAATTTCAAAGGACTGTGCCTTAAAATAATTATTAATATCTTCACCGAAGTATTTTAATAAACTTGAAGATTGATGTTACTCATTGCTACTGCTAAAACTAGTTCACCCTATAACCTATGAAGATTGCCATCGCTAACCCCTATAATGTGTGCAATATCTGTTTGAGATTCCTTCAGTCTGATAAGAACTTGCTCACTCTTGAATTCAACTACACAACCATTATCCTTCATCACGAAAAATTGAAAACAAATTATTCCAGAGACCGAGGTCCAATAAAATGTCATCAAATTCTAAGTGATTCATATCCAAGCTTAAGAACTCAACAGCCCCAAGTGAGAGAAGATTCAAACAAAATTATACTCATGTTGCTATCCATGTTTCCACACCTTTTGAAGGTATTGAAGCACTCCCACAGAGCACAAATATCGTGCAGGGTTTGAGACTAATGGATTAAAAAGTCATCAAAAGATATGTTAAATAGTTATTTGTCTTTGAGACTTCATTCAAAGTTCCAGCATTTCATTATCATGTTAGAACGTTAACATCAAAACAAGTTCCTTGAATTATGGCAAGGATAATTATCAATTGATAATTCTTATATGCTGTGTTGTCGCAGAGAATCCTAGATCCAAAGCTAAACAGTTATTTTATCTTTATAATGCTTAAGACGTTGTAAACATGGACTCACAGAAATACAGTGGGCTGAAAGGTGCTGATAGAATGCATATATGCACCACAAATTATAAAAGCTTGGATAAAGACAAAGAATAAAATTATGAAGCACACGCAATCACAAAGGAATATCAAGTGTTTTCTCTCCTAACCTTGACATCCTATACCACAATTCACTATCCACTCAACCCATACACAATATCCATGAAGCTAATACTGAACTCTGAAAGCTAACCATCCTTCCTATTTGCAAGGCTTTTGCTCCAATCCATCCATCTTGGGGTAGTGCACTTCATGAAGAATGACCAATACTTCAACTCCTGTGAACTTGGAAGACTAGCCATCCTTCATATTCACAAGACACTTAAAATCAAAACAAATTGCTCCAGGAGTTTTCTAGATTATCTCTGATTGCTTGATTTGTCTTTATCATCATTTCTTGAAGGATTGATGAGTGGATGCTTGAATGAAACTTTAAAAATTAAATGGTTGATACTTGAACCATAGATTAAAATATCGCAGATATCTCTGCGATAAGTTCACTTATTGCGAGAAGATCTGTGGTGTGAGAAGTTACTCAACTTTCTGACAGGAAAATATCACAGAAAATTTCCAAATTATTGCAGCAGAGGAAATGGAAAAATATCAGCAATAACTTGATGTTTTATTGTGATAAATCAGAAACTTATCACACATGGACACATTTACACACCAACCGCCCAAAAAAGGGCGAAACATAATCTTTTAATGGGAAAAAAAAAGGTTTTGAGAGGAGAGAAAGTGTAGAATATTTTGATATTGTACTTGTATTTGCTTATACTTTTACAAAGCAAATTTGCTATTTCTAGTTTGCTTCAGAGTTCAAACTATCAGACTATGGCTACCAGCCATCAACATTCTACATGAGGATGCAATTTCATTACCTACTTGCATTTATATATCTAGATCAGCTTGTTTGGTTTGTTTACTCATTTACTAACTCATTAGATGCATCTCCTTATTGAACTTAGAAAATAAATGCATTTGTAATTAAATTTGAGCAATTTTTAAGTTCTCGATATTTTTCCAAAAAGCTTCTGACTTATCTCTGATATTTCCCAAGATCAATTTTTTCCCTCAGGGATAAGTTGCCGATAACGATATTTTGAACTATAGCTTAAATAGTTGATGTTTGAATGATGCATGTCTGCACTATGGGTGCTTGAATGATTAATATTAGATTGATTGAATAGATGGAAGAATTGATTCTTGGTATGCTTGCTTGATTCCTTTATTCCCAATTGTTGTTGTCGATAAAATTATAAAATAGCCGACGGGTAGATTAGCATGTAGTGGGTAATTATTATGTAGCTGAAGAGTAGAATTAATTATTTCCGAATGGGCGCAACGGTTGAGTCACCCCTTCGGAATGGTATATGTACACCATCCGAAATGGACTTTAGATTATTGTGGTAATAATCATTGGAAGCACTATGTAATCTCTTCAGCATATATGCGAATAATAAAAGAAGTACTGTTGTGTTACATGTTCTTGTCTATTGTCTGTATGCATTAAACTATTTACCCCATACGGTAAACATTTGACACTGTTGCCCCATGGACCTGGAACGAAGGCAGAGGAATGAAGACTAATGTCGAATCAGCTGAACAAAAATAAGAATAAGCTAAAGGAAAAAGATGAAATACGCACCGTATAAGGGAATTTAATTTTGGCACAACAGGCCGAGCACAGACGGAGGTTTCAGTAGATTGCCGACGGACACCAAAGCACCGAGGAATTGTTGGAAGAGACTCGACAACAGTTAGATTTGGTGGAAGAAACAAGGGAGGAATTTCTTAACCTGTATACACCGAGTGAAGAGAATCCAAACAGAAGGGAATTAACTCGCACGGCTCGGAGTGCCGAGGGAGCACGAGCATGGAGTGAACTCTTTGTCCGCGATACACTTCTGAAACGGACAACTTCGCTTAACGAAAACCCTTCTTCACCAAATCACACAGCTGTGGGATGTAAGACAACTGTCCAGAATAGTGCAAAACAGTGTGGGTGTCCAGAACAGCGCGGGTGTGCAAAACAACATGGGAGTGCAAAACAACGTAAATACACAAGTACCTCCAACTCGAATAGTAATGGCTAGACCATAGGAAAAATTGCCAAAGTTTGATGGTGAAGGAACGACCAATCCAATCAGACACTGTAAAACATGAGAAACAATTTGGACGACAAATGGCGTAACTGACATAGATGAATGGGTCCGACAATTTCCAACAACCCTAAAGGGTGTAGCAGTTGATTGGTTTGCCAACGCCGATCCCCAAAAATTAACTACATGGGCGGGAGTTAAAAAGGAGTTTATCACCGAATTTCAATTGCTGCGAGAAAACAATGAGATCGTAGTAGAAATCTACACCACAAAGCAAGGGAAAAATGAAACAGTCCGTGTATATGCCAGAAAACTAAAAGAATTAATAAATAAAATGAAAAGTTAGCCGGCAAATGGGCTAAAAAAGTGACGGTTCATTGAAGGACTATACCCGGAGTTAAGGAAGAAAATGAAGATTGTGTCGCCATCATCATACACCAAAGCATACAATCAGGCAATGGACTTAGAGAGTGAACAGAAAATGAAAAAGAAGAAAAGTAGCTCATCCGACTCAAATGACTCGTCTTCAGAAGGAGATAGCAGTGGTGATGAAAAGGATAGTAAGAAGGTCCGAGCCCTCCAGAAGAATATGATCAGAATGACGAAAGAATTTAAGAATATGCAGAAAGAGACGAAGGGAAACGAGCTATGGTGCACAGAATGTAAGACAGAAGGTCACAAAGGGATCCTGTCCGAAAAACCAATTCTACAATATTTGTCAAATTATGGGACATTCCACAAAAGAATGCCCCTTCAATATGAAAACAAGAGGGCATCAACAAGTGTTCCTGACACATGAGGCTTCCATGTCAGGAGGGAGCAGAAACACTAGCAATGATGGTGCCACTTCGGGTGGGTACAGAAATAATAGAAGAGATAAAAACAACAATACCAACAATAATAATGGGGGTTGCAGCCGAATTCAGTACGACGTGAACAGTC
This sequence comes from Cupressus sempervirens, assembly GCA_028749045.1. Lineage (NCBI taxonomy): Eukaryota > Viridiplantae > Streptophyta > Pinopsida > Cupressales > Cupressaceae > Cupressus > Cupressus sempervirens. The sequence continues at coordinate 350,284,562 of CM053785.1, forward strand.
GCCCGATGGTTCAATGTCGAGCATGCAATTTGTGGGGCCACTTTGCACGGAATTGTACATCAACAAACGCACCAAAGTTGTTATGCAGATGGTGCGGTCCTGGAGATCATGAAGATGCCAAGTGCCCAAAATCAGGAGTGAATTTGATTAGCATTGACGCAAACGAAGAAGTCTTGGCAATCACCCGTAAACAAACAAAATTGTACCCCGACCCGACAGAAGAAAAGAAGAGATTGGAAGAAGCGTGGGCGAAAATTGAGAAAGCAACGCAGGCAGAGAAATCAGAATTGAAGGACACTACTAGTACCTCAACAAGAAACTGCGCAGAACAAAACATCATAAGGCAAATATTACAAACTGAAATACCAATCAAGTTAAATGATATGATCCTCACAATGCCTCAACTACAGACGGCACTCACGAACATAGCCCCGACTGCTAAACTACCAGGAGAACATGGAAGGAAAAAGGGAAGCGGAGCAAGCACAGCGGACTCGATGCTGCTAGCCCTCACATCCGGACAGCATCCAGCGATCGTAGAAATGAGTATATCAGGAATGGTCCTTTCAGACACAATTGTGGACGAAGGTTCAGGGGTAAACGTCCTACCAGAAGATACCTGGAAGAAGTTGGGATAGCCGACATTGTGACCACCTACATTCCAGTTGCTCACAGCAGACCAGCACAGGATCAAACCATTGAGAATCCTGATGGCACAACCAGTGACTATTGGAAGACAATCGTTCCTACTCGACTTTGTCATCATCCTGCTGAAGACGAGAGGATATGACGCCATTTTGGGCCGGCGATGGCTTGTACAAGCAAGGGTTAAGCATGACTAGAAGAAGAATACACTATCAATGGAAAGCAAAGGATTAAAACTTCATTATTGATTTACACACAAATGGTGGGCGAAGAAGCTATATCGTCTAATTCCGAAGAAGAGGATGAAGGAAAGCAGTGATTAGAACCCAATGAAGAAGGAGTCCTACGGTTGGAAGGTGGATCGACGGAAAATGATTTGGATTTGGTGAACGGCCTTTTCTACTGGCAGATGGAAGATTACGAGCTCTTTCCGAGCTATAATATGTTAAGGGTCGATGAAGGTAAGAAAGAAGAGGGAAATGAATGTCCAAAGGAATACAAAAAGCAGAAGAAAGAAAGGCAGTTACGACAAAAGCTGAAGGAAAGAAAATATAGTACGAACCCAGAAAAAGGAAAAATTCCATCGTATGGTACACAGTGAATGGATCGCATGGAAAGAAAAGGTTATAATGCACCAAAAATTTACTAGAAAGGTGCGGACAGCAAGGAAAACACATCGTACAGTTTGCACAGGAAACAAAGAGGAAGGGCTTAATAAAAACTTCTGCAATATGAAGTGAAGGTTCTAAAATCAAAAATACAATTATTGACGGCAAGGAGTAGCAGCCGATGGAATTCATGGTACTAAGTTTCGGAAACAAACTGGGCGATATGGAAAACCTAAAGGAAAGATCATGTAACTTAAATAAACTTGATGAGCGAAGATTGCAGGCACAATGGATCACGGAGGTGACACAAAACAGAAGCAAAGCGTGGCATGATAAACACCTGAAACTGAACAAGTTCCAATCAGGATAGTTGGTGTTGAAGTATGACGAACGGAACGAAATCGAACCAAGAAAGTTTAAAGTCAAATGGGTCAGGCCATACTAAATCTGGGAAGTAGGTGATAACGGAGCAATAAAGCTATGGACATTGGACGGGCAGGAAATTTTGGAAATAGTGAACAGTTCCAAGTTAAAAATATATCATGTGTGAACTGTTCTATCATCGACGAATATCGAGTAGTTTTTTTTTTTTTTAATTTACAAAAAATATTAAAGGTCACCACACGGCAACAAGCCTCCATAACCATACACCTTTATAAGAGCCCCCATAACCGTACGATAAACTTTAAACAGGGAGTGAGTAAACAGGAAACACCGTACGGTGTCTTCACAGGCAATTCTACGGTTCTACCGTATGGTAGTCTTAGTTTCCCACCGTACAGTAATTCAAGACTCCACTTACAAACTATCAGCACCGTATGGTCTTCCTATTGCTACCATACGGCAATTTCAATATGTTGTAAACACCATACAGCCCAGGGAACATGTTATTAACACCATATGCCCCCCTGCACAGTGATGGTACCATACGGCTTGCCTTTGAAGTATGGGAATTCGTTCAAGCGAATGAAAAACTGTACACTATACGAAAATTGAAGGCAATAGGGGCTCACAGGACGGATGACTGCAGAACCGCGCAAGAAGCCCAAACAAAGTCGTACAGACATTACAAACATTTGTACGATACATGAAAAGGAATTTATAACATGAGAAGCATACTCACACAAGTCTCTGGCGCCCCTACCGTGGGGTCACGCAAAGAGGAGAGGATGAATATTGCCACAGTACGGACACTGAAGACATTTCACAGGCATTGCTGAGAGGTTCATCAGGGGGTTGAGTCCAAACAGCAAAGTCATTATAGAAGCCGATTAACTGAAGCTTGAACAGGGGTCGTACGGACGCTAGGAAGGAGAAGAATTTGTCTGTGCAGAGGGGTGACTAACCTAATTAAGCAGAAGAATAAATGGAGTTTGCAGGCAAGAGAAAGTAAAAAAGAGAATTAGAAGAATCCACCACTAGGAAGGGCATGAAAATGTCGACCGTAGGTAACCCGAGTGAAGGCACCAGTAGTAGTAGCAAGCAGAAGCGTAAGGCACAGGCACCTACAACTGCTGAAATCACACTACAGAATATAGCATTCAAGGGACTGAGTGATATGGATTGTAGGAAGTGGTGGTAGGAAAATCCTGACACTCATTCAATAAAAGCCTGCATTAGAAGGGCACAAGTGGAATGGGCAATTCGAATGCCTATTTTTTGCATCCGGGACTACGAGGGTGCCTTGCGCACCATAATTGAGACTTATGGCAAGGCCTCTCGGAAAAGCACATTTCCATACCTAGGAAGAGACCTGGTAGTTTCATTCAAAGCAGCAGATTTCACACGTGTGTTTGGCATACCAGGGCCGCAAGGAAAAAAAGGTGCAGCCCAAAAAGATTACCAAAGAGGTAAAAATGTTTTTGATCAGGCTGGTATGTGGAGACATGGCTAAAGTAGAACAGGAAGTATTGGCTGAAACATCAAAAGGTAGGGGATTGAAGGAAAAAGACATCAAGGAGGGACCATGCCGATGCCTGAGGGATTTAGTCAAGAGCAGACTTACTGGATCAAGTGGGGCATCTGACATCTCCTTTCCACAAGTATCCATGAGGAATGGCATAGTGAATGGGAAGGTGTATGATTGGGCATCTGTACTGGCTAAACGCATGCATGAATTTATGACACTTCAGCATAAGACATTTTATATGCCACATTATGCCATAGGCCTCTTTCTCGATGCTTCAGCGTAGATGATTCCAGAAGACAGGTTGGAGGTGAGACCTGGACCATTAGCCTCAAGGGAACCTCCTATCATGTAGTGGAAACACTTAGACTCAACCACTAGGCAAAAGGGCACTACAGGGCAAAAGAGACCCCATCTAGATACAAGAGGTGATACAGACAGTGGACGGTAGGAGACATCTTCCGAGGAGAATAGCATGAGAGAGGAAGGGGAAGACGATGATGAAGAGGTTGAGATTGTCACAGCCACCCCCTTGTTATTTCTGCGCCCTACAGTGTCTGTCACTTCCTGCCTAGTCCTAGCAGGTGTGCACATGGCACATATACCAGGGTTTGGACAAACACAACAGTTGATAGTGATGACTGCAGCACCACAGCAGGCGGTTACAGTAGCTGCACCCTTGCAACATGGGGTATGACCTCCCCCAGTCCGACCGACCGAACTAGTTGTTGGGTTTGTCGTGGGATTCAGCCGAGAGAGTATGCCAACTCCTGTCGAAGCACTACCAGTAGTAGAAACCGTGGCTCCTACCGAAGCACAACCAGTAGCAGAACCCATGGACCTACAGCAAAGAGTATACAGGAGGAGAGAGAGGAAACTACCATGGAGGTACCTGAACTACCAGTACCAGAGATAGCAGAGAACTAGAATACACCTGGTGTGCACTTGGATGTAGTGGGTTTGGATGCAGTAGTTACAGTGGCTTAAGCACTCTTAGCATCACCTAAGTGGGATAGGGAGAGTAGAACCTAGAGGTTGAGTACCTAATTAAGTATACAAATACCTACCCGGGACGAAATTCCAGAGGAGAACACTCAGCAGGCACAGGTAGCGGAGCCAGTACAGGATGTGGGACCGTCACACAGTGCTATTGAGCATATGGCGGAAGTAGTAGAAAAGGCTGTGGGGGTATAGCAGGAACACCCAGTGGCGTTAGAAGCAGTGGAAACATTCTTTGCTGATATAGCCGCTCTAGCGACTCGGGTTTGACAGTGGTGGCATTTGCAGAGGCGCAGGCTTTAGACTCTGCGGTGAAGGAGTTGGAGGGAGTGGTATCTTTTATGAGATCAGGATGTCCGGCTGCCTTTACAGTTTGGTTTGAGGATAGAGGTTGGCCAAGCGTGGAAACTACAAAAATGCGTCAGGATTGGGCCGCCATGAGGAATCCAGGCTTGGGGGGCTAGATAGAGACATTGACTCAAGAGATTGAGAAGATATACACGGAGGCATATTACACCCTTCGAAGGAGCAAGCGGATCAAGCAGCAATTGAGAGGGCTTGGGAGGAGTCAGTTGCCAGGTTAGCCACAGAAAGGGCAGCCTCAGGATCTGAGAGGGCATAGAGAAACAGAGTCAATTACAACAATTGGTAGCAAAGAAAGAGAAGCTAGCAAATGAGAAAGAAAAGGAATTAGGAGAGATCGTTGGAATGATGCAATCAGCTTTGGAGCTTCAGATGGAAGCGGAAGCCAAATTGAAAGTTCGAAAGTAGCAGGTCTACAAGCCACGGGCCCAGCTGAGTGAACTAAAAGCACAGACACCTACCATGCCAGGGACCCATCCCCCTGCCTAGCATCTGTGTATTGATGTAATTAGTTGTGTAATTTTCATTTTTTGAGTTTTGTAATTGTCGTCCGGAGACGACTTTTCTTTTTGGGGGGAATGATGTTGTCGGTAAAATTATAAAATAGCCGACAAGTAGATTAGCATGTAGTTGGTAATTATTATGTAGGCAACGAGTAGAATTAATTATTTCCGAATGGGTGCGACGGTTGAGTCACTCCTTCGGAATGGTATATGTACACCATCCGAAATGGACTTTGGATTATTGTGGTAATAATCATTGGAAGCACTATGCAATATCTTCGGCATATATGCGAATAATAAAAGGAGTACTGCTGTGTTACATGTTCTTGTCTATTGTCTGTATGCATTAAACTATTTACTCCATACGGTAAACAATTGCTGATTCATGGATGATTGAATGACTTGATATATATGGTAAGTGATGACCAAATGTGTGTTGAATTAATAGAGAGATGATTGAGTGTGTGCTGATTAGATGTATTACTGAGTGATGATCAATAGTGATCCTTGAATGCTTTGAATAGTTTCTCCATTATACTTTACTGATGAAAGAGCCACCATCCTCTTAAGAATTGAGTCATTGCCCTTCATTGCTGCCTTGGAGAATATTAATTATTTTCCAAATTGATCTCTGTTGGATGTTCCCCTCAAATGAAACCTTCCCTTTATATCTCATGTTTGAGGGAGTCACAATTCATCATTTCATGACTTTTGACATTTCATCAAACTTACTTAGATTTAAATTATACTATATTGTATATTTATTTTATTATTATTAATTATCAAATCCTATTTCAAGAAGGGGGCATTGCCATATTACACAAAAGAAGCAAAGATTAACTTAATGTTAATAGCTGAGAACATCTTTGTGTATGGTGGTTACCCCCTGTTGAATCTTATTGAAGCCCACAAAGTGAATTGATCATAATGGACATTATTCCTTCAGCTCTCCAGCAATTTTGGCGTATTACACATAAAGAAACATTATCAATGCATAAAATTGCAAATATATCTAACTAGCTGGCTTGGAGCACAGAATGATGAAATGGTAAATCTGAAGCCTAGATCGTGCAATTAAATCTTGTTTCTTGAAACTGAAAACAACTAGTGATTTTTAATTTTCTCCTTTTCAATGCTAGTTATATCATTTATATGTCACGTACAAAAAAGTAAAAAATAATTTGTATTTTATATCATATTGGTTTATGTGTTATTTTAACAGTGGCACAAGGAGGGTCCAACAGAAAATATCAATAGACTACTCCCACCTTGTAGAATTTATATTGCCAACTAATGACTGGATGTGACTACAATTCCCTTTGACTTAGAAATAACCACTTCAGCAAGCGTATCTTAAAATATACTATCCAGTCAATTGATAGTCTTCAACCCTTAGACACCTTCAAATTCAATGGGTTCTTTCTAACTATGGGAAGCCAACAAACTTCACCTTCTCTACAACTTCTAGCATTCTGCTGATCTGCCCAATTAATCCTCCTGTCATAGCTAGAATAATCACATTGCAGAAAATTTAAATGTTTTAGGTGCCATAATGTGCGGTCATGAACAGATCAGTGGGCTCTGGCATATTAATCTTGTTAACCATTAACTTGAATCAATTTTTAGAATTTTTTTTTTATTTCATCTTTATTCCTGCTGTCAAAAAAGGAAACAAAGATAAAACAAAAATGGAAAATAAGGAATTCCTCATTCAAACAAGTAGATTGCCACAGCTGTTTCTGGATTCACTTTTTTTAGCTTCAACATTTAAGATCACATTCTGTGATCCATCATTAGAATGGTAGAGAGTAAAACATGAAAAAAGAATTGGAAAGATTAGGCACTAGAGAAAAGAAAACAAAAACATGAGGACATATTCCTATAAATTTAAAAACAGAGAAATTTTGTTTTACCTAAGATGTCCCCTACTTAGGCATCAGGGGAAGCCATATATCCAATTTTCATAAACATTGTGCATTCTGGAATTCATTTCAACTTTGATGTCCAGGAATGACATGCTCTTTTACCCCAAATGAAATTTTACATTTTTTTAATTGATTGAATCCATTCTCGACAGTGCACCAAAACAAACCAGCAACTAATGAATGTTCAAGGGCAACTACCAATTTTCATTCTATTAATTTGTATTTATCAGAAATATCAGGTCAACTCATAAATGTTTCAGGGGCAACTACCAATTTTCATTCTATTAATTTGCATTCATCAGAATTATCAGGTCCGTGCTTGAATCAAACATTAATGCTGAAAATAAAGACATGCAAAATGCAAATTTGGAATATGGATGATTCTACGCATTGTCGGGATTAACATAGCAGACAGTAATCCACAGGATCACCTAGCAAACAATGCAATACATCTAACACACAATACCCAGAGATCATGGTTCACATATTTGTAACTAAAACTTTTAACTTTGTCATCACTTCGCAATGCACAGCTAATATTAATGTAATTAACAAATTGATATTATTTTTGTCATGCATTAAATTACGCTAGATTGTTTGGACAAAGTATTATTGAATCATTCAAAACTACTTGTATAAAAAAGACGGAATACTTAAACAAGAGGGAGAGCCTAAATGAGTATCTAAAATAATCATCCCTCACATGTGCCCAGGAAATGACCATAACAAATTAGGAAGAATTCAACATCCATGCTACATCATTTTACAGCCCCGTACTTGAGAGGATAAATCTGCTAACCTTCCTCCTTAAAAAAGATCATAATTTACAACTTACCTTGAATCTAGGGATTTTAGAGATTGGGACAATGTATAAATAAGCTGTGTCCAGCATTCCTCTGCATCCTGCAACAACTCTGTATGAGTAGACTAGCAACAACATGTTTTACTTCTGAAAAATTCAACATTGGCAAATAACAACTTTTGATGACATGAGGTCCTATTCATAAGAGAGAAATCTACAATAAATATAAGAACAAAAAATAGAACCCAGTGTAGAGTTATTGAGATTCCACTACAGGCAAACTCCATCTTATTTATCTCATAATTCAACCAAATTCTCACCATTAGGTAATCATGCCACAAATATCCCTAGACCAACTTACCTGTTGCATGAATAAACCATTATGTTGCTGACCAAACTGGGGATACTTTTTTCTCAACACCTGTACAAGCAAAAGTGAAAAGTGTTCATATGATAATGGTGTATAGAATGATCAATACAAACTTAAAATAGCAAATAAAGATGCTAGGTTTCAAAAACATTTATTCACTAAATTACTTTAAAACCTTTTGTGAAACTGCTACCATAAATAAAAATGAAAGGAAAAAATCAACTAGATGTTGCATTCTTAAGACCAGTTACAATCAAAATGCAGAAAATATGCCAACATATTTTGATTATTAGTTGCTATAGACAAGATAAAATCTCAAAATTGTTACACTTGACGACTTAATTGCCAAATAATATATATAGAATTTTCTAAGAATAAACTAGACATATTCTGAAGGAATAAATTCCATGAACTCGTCAGAGTATACACGATTGGATTATTGCTATTGATGTCCAAGAGCATTTTGTGGCATATTTGATGGAGATTAACTTGTGCCAAATTTGTGGCATGCATCAACCAAGGAGATAAAGCAATGTTGAGTTCAAAATTGCAAAGTATTTCTTATTGGTGTAGTGTACGAGAATGAAATATGAAAAGGTTCTTCCCGAACACTTATATTGAAGAAGGGGGTATTACAACTTGGTTGTCTCTAGATCAATCCACCATAAATTAGTATTCTAACATAACAATTGGGTGAAGAATCGAAGCAAAAACTTCTTTTGAAAGGAGAAACAAATAGTCTATCAAATAATTTCTCGTATTCTTCCTTACATTCGTCTACATCTCGAAATGGTTGAATAAAGTTAAACATCTCCAACAAGAGGTCAAAATTGACATTACCAAAACATGTACTAGATTAATGCATAGGTATATAAAGCCATGAGGCTAGGAGCATTGAAAACTGTTAAGTATGTAACCTGATAATATACAGGTCTGAAAGTGCAGACCGCACTAGACCTTCTTACCTCAAATATCATAAATGTTGCTTTGGATTATATACTCTTCTTGAGAGCTGGTGACTTCTTAGGAGTTGTTTGATAATAGTTAACTAATCTAACACATTGTGTTTGTTAGTAAATGTTATGACTTTCCTTGCAGATCGCTGACATCTAGATAGGTTATAATTGTTAACTTAGGAAGGGACATGTCCCTTTGAGGGACATACCCTTTAGTGTTGATATTTAAGGAGGTTATTGGTGTAGTTTTGAGGACACACAATTGAAAATTCAGTCTGCTCCTTCAAGCATCAATATCCAGCGATTATATTGAAGAGATACTTCCATTTCAGATCAGATCAAAGGTTGATCATTCCTTCTTGCATCAAAATTTGAGAAGTTCAGTATTCACCACATAAAGATTGTTGATAAGTCTGATCAAAGATCACAGAATTAGCAGAAACTTTACAAAAACTAGAGAAACAATAGCACAGGGTTGACAGTTAAGGTGGAAGCTTGATTAAGGAATCTATAAATGGTTACATATTGAAACATACAAGGTGAGATAATAAGTCCAAATCACTATCAAGACGAGAGATTGGGAGGACATGGCAGATAAGAATAGAATGAAAAAATGGACAAGGATGTTCCATATATCTTCCATGTGGACAAATAAACATGTGATTAAGTGTGGGTGTGTTCTAGGTGCTACTCTTCCACAAATCTCTTCATCCCAGTCCATTTTTCATTTAATTCTTTATTTCCCATGAACCTAGATTTTCAAGCCTTGTGAACCCATTTGCTATTATTTCTCTAGTTTTGAATGCTCCTAACCTCATGATTTTAAACTCTCCGAATTTGATTTTGCTATGACCATTATATTTTAGAACAATTATCTAGGCTCGAAGTTCATTCCTCATAGATGTTTGTCAAAGATGTGATGGGACCAAAATATGTTTGACATTCATGCCTATAGTTCTACTAATAGATGTTTGATGTTTGACATTCATGCCTATAGTTACCATAAACGTTGTTCAATAAACCCACAGTACTACAGGCAAATTTTCTTCTCAAACCCTACATTCAATCTCACAACATTTACAAAGAACTAAGATAAGTCCTTCAGTTGTTGATTCTACTTGGTTGTTTGTTCTTGGGTAGCATGAATTGAGAAGGTATGGAGGATCAAAATTCACTTATTGTTGTTTGAATCACATGATTTGCAAAATATTCCCCTCTATCATAGCTATATGCTCAAAGATAACTTGTTGTGCTAAATTTTCTCATCTCATGTAACACTCTCACTTTTGCCTACTTTATCAAGTGTTTTGTTACCACTATGATGTATCTACATCTATGTATTGACTAACATTCAAAGGATCTATGAGGTCCAATCCCCACCATTTAAATAATTCTTATGGCTGGGGTATTGTGAGTGGCATGAAATCCCTTTCCATTGGTTTCACAACACTTCAACATGTATCATATATCCAAATACCTGATTCCTTGCATTTCTATGGAATGTTGCCCCTGTCGACCAACAAAAAACTTTACTTAAAATGGCACCCCATATGGTCCTATGCTAATCTTTAGGATGCCTCTTCCAACAAACCTCTTACTTCTTGCACCACACATCTTATCAAAATATAGTTCTAGCCTATTTATACAAGAATTATTCATCATTTGAAATGTTTTATTTGGAGTGCCAACTTCATTCTCTAATGAAGGCATATCCTTGCCAAATGGAGATGTTGAAATTTACTCTTAAATGTTCTTGTACCAATGTGGCAGTGCAAAACTTCCCAAAGCAAAATTAACCATCTACTTACCTTGCCTTGAATGTTTAGTTTGTCCCCCAATACATTAATGCCTAATGATCTACATTGAATGTAACTAGTGTTGCCACTTACTAACCAAGTTGACCATGCTCAATGCTTCTCTTTTTGGAGCTTTACTTTCATCCTACTTCTAACAAGAATCAACTACAAAGAATATTTAATGATCAAGCTCTTCAGGCTTACTTTTTGCAAGTGTATCTCCGACGGGAAAGAGGAGAATCCAAATGAACAAGAAACTCTTTATTTTAGCCCAAAAATGCTGAAATGGCAAAACTAAAAGTACGTTCATTTAAGGATTTTTCTTGCTCCAACTATGTAAATGAAGAGCACACGTTATATTGAGAAAGGGGGGTGGGGGTGGTGGGGGGTGGGGGTGAATCGGTATAGTAACAAATTTTCCAATTTAAAACTATTTATCCAAATAATAACCTTTAATGCTGAAATCAACAATTATGCACATGAACACAATAACACAAAATATTCATGGAAACCCAATGCAGGAGAAAACCACGCCAAATAAATGCTTTTATATAAACTTGATCTTTTACAATAATTTGTAGGCTCCAACCTACTAGAGGCTAAGACCTCTTATGTTTATCAGCACCAACTCACTGGAAGCTCCAACTCCCACACTTCGTAGGCTCTAACCCACTAGAAGCATCAACTCTCGCTTCTTGTGAGCACCAACCACTACACAACAAACTGTTCTTCCACCTTGTCAATGTTGCTTGCTCAACTGATGATGGATAAATTTAGCACACAAATCCTTCCGCTATTTTGCTTTGCACACTTCGACAATATTCTTTACTTCAATTCTATTATAAGTCTTCTCATAGGATAATCATGATAATTTGTTATTTCTCCATAAGTCTGAAATAATCTTCAATTGATGTATACTGTAATTGGCCTTTATAAAGTACACAATCTTTTTCACATATAAAATTCTAATATAAATATACCAGATTTTACATGATATACATGTATTACCCCTCACTTATACTTTACACAATAGCATTATTCTTTTATTCGTTATGCCCTTTGCTCTAACTGCTCTTCTTTTTGTCTTTCACACTTTTTTGTATCCAATTCTCCATACACTCTCTTGATACAAGTCTTCAATCTATTTATATCTTTATTTTCATAACACACACCTTTTGGAATAAAGTTCTCTAGGAAGAGACACATCTTTTCTATGCCATGTGTTAGTCCACTTCAAAAATAAATTACTTCAATCTCATAATTAATCCATTTGTTATCTTTATTCCTGAATGCCATAAATATAAACTGGCACCTTTTGGCCCGCCGCTGCTTTATACATATCATACAGTTATCTTCACAATTATTTGCTCGCATGTTTATTATAATCTTTGTTTTATTTGGAAGATATAAACTCTACTCGAACTTGACCATCCAAATATATTCATCTCTTATTAATTTTAACCATCTATGTAGTTTTCTTTGGCATTGCCATGGTCCAATGTTATATGTATTCGAAGCCATTATATTTTCCTTAGCAGGGCTTTTGACCAATGGATTAATATTTGCTCAGTTTGAACTCAAATTTTAATCGCCGTATGAGCTGTAAGAAACTCATTGTCTCCATTTCTTTGTGTGTATGCCTCCATTTATGTGATCACTCAGAACTGCTGCTGTAAACCTCTGCCTGGATGTTTTAGCATTTGTAGGCAGGTATAGGATAACTTAATACTCCCATCGGTATTCCTTCCCGGATGTCATTTGCTGCCTTCTGTCTCTTGTTTTTATTTCATAATGATTCCATTAATCTTTGCATTTCTGAAATTCACTTCAACGTATCGCTGGATATGTGAATGTTATTTGATTCATCTTTTGATACTCCCGATGACATGGCCAACTTTACAGCCTTCTTATTTGTTTCTGTATATGCTGACTAGACAAATTATTTCCATGTAACTTGAGTGACTTCCTTGTAAAATTGACAGCACATAGTTTTGGTCTTATCGTTCAAATGCTTGACAGTTTTGGTCTTATCGTTCAAATGCTTGACTTTATGTCTAATGGTCTCTATCTAGATCACTTCCAAGCTGATGGGTTTAGCAAATCTTATTTCCATCGTACTTCATGCCATAGTTCAAAATCTCGCAGACTTATCGCCGATAAGTCTACTTCTCGCGACAAGTTTTTCACGGCAAGAAAATTCAAGGTTTTATCACCACTTTAGGGCACCGAGAAGTTGAACTTCTCGCGGCGAGAATTTGACGAGAAAATGGCAATATATCACCAACTTATCACGATAATTAGCTGTCTTCTCACATTTTTTGCAGATTAGTCCTGTTTTGGTTTTAACATAAAGCTGGTCCAATTTCAGCAATTTCAATGCATTGTAGTTAAAGGAGATTTGCCACTAACCACTGAAGCAATGATTTTGAAGGTAACAAACCAAGTTGGCATATAGAGAGCATCCTTTAACAGGCTGAAGTCAAGCTTTGAAGTGAAGGTTTATCACATTTAAACACTGCTATAAAGAAGACAATCAACCAGTTGATTTGAAGTAGGGAGGAGAAGACCCAAAGAGATGGAAGGAAAAAGAAAGAAAATAGAGGGAGACATCTATAGAGGGACAATTAAAGCTAAATAGAGAGACAAAGATTCAAAAAAGGAATCAGACATATGCAGATATTTCTGAATTATTTTTTTACAGAGCCTAACTGTGATTTTAATTAAAAGAAAGTGTCATGATGATGTGATGGTTAAGGGATGTCTACACCCACTGGCCAACCTAGGAATTGCAGTGCATCTTGGAATACTGATTTCAAGAAAACTCTACTTTTTGCAATCAATAAGACATGCTTAGTTTTGAACTTTTGCTTATATTTTGACAAAGACAATTCGGTATTTACTATTTGTAGCTTGTTTCAGAGTTCAGAGTCTGTAGACTATGACTACATCGGCATTCCACAAGAGGATGCAATTTTGTTACTTATTGCATTTATATATATCTAGATCAGCTTGTTTGGTTTGTTTACTCATTTACTGACTCAATATATGCATCTACTTATTGAATTTTGTGAAAAAAATCCATTTTTAATTAAATTAAAGTCATTTTTTAAATCCCGATATTTTCCCGAGAAGTTGCCGATTTCTCTTCGATATTTGCCGAGAAATTTTTTGTTGGCCTCGCCAAGAAGTGGCCGAGAACGAAAAGTTGAACTATGCTTCATGCTATGCGTTATTGTTGCTGCATAAGTCTTATATGGTTTTGTTGATAGGTCGACGTCTCTTTCCACATACTCAAATGTTCTATGTTTCCATCGAATCTGTGTTACCGCTGAATACTGTCACTGATCAAATTATCTGCAGTTGAGTTCAAATTCACCATGCCTTATACATAGACTGTATTCACGTATCATGCTCTGTCAACTTATGACAACAAAGGTAAGTAGTATTGTCAATACTATCTTGTATCTTATTCTTTTAATCGAACTCTAAGTACCAAGGTATGTTCAACTTTCTTCCCATCTATTTTATTTTAATGCATCTTCTCTCAAGCCTCATATCTGAATGCTTCTTTCGGTATTTAACAACTTCTTCTATTTATCTACAATGGAAATTCCTTCTTTTTATCCATTCCACTTTATGTCATATTTATAAGAGTATGAATCTTGTAGTTCACATGATCACAGTACCATTAAACTTCTATAATATATGTATTCCCATGTTTACCATTTTCATCATTGGGAAGTCGATTGATTCATATATTTATTCACTTTGAAATTGATGATACTTAACAATAACTATTTTGTCCATTTCTAACATCAATGACAATATCTAACCATCTCATGAATGCTTTTGACATCAAAGATAATATTTCCATCAGTGAATGGCACCCATTTCGTTCTAAGTACATCCGATGGATGTGAAGCTTAAAATAAGTTCTTGACGGACTATATCACTAGCAACTAACATTACTCAAAATGATCTTACCTCTATGATGTCTCTCAATGATTTCATATTCATGAGACTTACTTTGTATAGATTTGTTTTCAATCAACTATTATAGACAAAATACTCAAGGAGTTTTCCTTGTAGTACCTTGAAACAACATTTCTTTGGCTTTAAGGCCAGCCGCGCAAATTCACATCATTCTATGCACCCAACTAGGGCATGTAAATAAATTTCATTTTAGATTAACTAAACATCAAGGATAGTTTTAAAAGTTTCCTACAAGCATTTTAGTGAACTCGCGTAGGACTATTCTCTACAACATTGCAAGATTATTGCATAGTCTGAACAATATTTATAGGCATATTCTCCATCTTCAACTAAAAAAGTAGTCTTCAAATTCTGCTCTTTGACAATGCTTATCTAGTCATAACCAAAGAATCTGTCCATGGAGTGTTATCTCAAGTCCTACTAATTCTTTGATGATAGAACTTGTGAATGGAATTGGAGATGAATCCTTGATAATAATTCCTGCTCAAAACATTTTCTTTTATTTCTTCCTAAATCCTTCCAACATAGTTTCAATTCACCCTATAAGGTTACTAAATATGCTCAAACTGTTAAGCGAATTCACTAGATGCACAATTTTGGCAGTAATCCTTTAGAGCCCATTTGGTTCATGAAAAGATGACGGGAATTAGCTTTTTCATAATCTGGATTTGAAAATTTTTGCATTTGTTTCAAAATTAGAAAAATGGATTTACAATATCAGACTTCTAATTTTGTCTCAAATTCAGGTTATCAGACTTCCTACTAGCAACTAGAAATTGAAAATTAAAACCTAGTTACATTTTTTGAGAAGTGTAAACACAATAGATTGGACTATTTTTTGGAGTCTGCCTACAACTCCAAGCTTATGCATAAAAATGTGTCTTCCCACTCATCTTCCAAGTGAAACAAATAGTTCAAGTAAAATCCCAAAATTTGGAATGAAGATTTGTAGAACCTTGATTTGGCTAAATCGAGATTTGTAGAAATTTCAATTTCTTCAATTCCATGAACCAAACGGATCCTTAAGGTCCTTGTAAATTCATCAAATGGTGTTCTTAAATTCTAGAAAAAAATTGAACGTTGCAGCCTTTAGCACTAGATTTCAATCATCACCAACCATTGTCATTGTTTAATTGCCTCCTCACAAATCTACTTTCCAGATTGTAGGTCCATTTATTATGTCTTTGTTTTTTGTTTTTTTTAATTATTGAACTGTATCATTGAGTCTTGCATTCCCTACCTTGTATCCCCATACACTAGCGTAAATGTATGACTTCTTGTATCAAACAATACTCACCCACATTTTTCTTATCTTTTTCCCATCCTCTCCATTTTCCATTATTTGTATCATGTCACATTCTAGCCTAACTCATACTGCTGGTTTCCGAGCTGATTACCAGACTATGGATCACATTTTCACTTTACGAACTATTATTGAGGAGGCTAGACACAGATCAAAGAAAGTTTACTGCTGCTTTGTTGATTTTCACAAGGCTTTTGATTTTGTTCCTCGGATGGCTTTATTTTAGAGGCTTAAGGAGATTGGGATTTCAGAGATGTTACTAACAGCTATTATGAGATTATATGAAACTGTTGTGGGTAGATTCAGGACTCTTGATGGTTTCTTTGTCCCGATCTATAGCACCATTGGATTTAAACAAGGCTGCCCTCTCTCTCCCACTTTGTTCAGTTTGTATATTGATGAGCTTGAGAACTTCCTTCTGAAGTCTTCGCTCCCGAGTGACAGTTGTTACACCAGGTTATGATCTCCATTCTTCTTTTTGCGGATGATGTGGTTCTTCTTGCTTCTTTTCCAGAGAATTTACAAAGGCTTCTGGATGGTTTGGCTTCCTTTTGTGTTCAGAGACAGCTAGCGGTTAATCTAGGTAAGACTCAGGTTATGATCTTTAATTGCCTAAAGACTTTTCATCTTCATTTCTTTTCCAGAGGTAGGAGATTGAGATTACTTTGTCTTATATGTACCTGGGAGTTAAGTTTTATGGGCCTCAACTAGCGATACAGTCTAGAGTTTGTAAGGTTATGGGCTCTCTTGCTATGCTGGAGAAATAGTGCTTCAGACACCATTTCCAGGATAACCCATCCAAGTTATCCCTCTTGGACTCCCTTATTCGGCCGACTGTTCTTTATGGCTCTGTAGTTTGGGGGCCTTCTCTCCCTAATTCTAATTGGGCCTCGATTGAGCGAGTTTAGACATTGCTTTTATAGTGCATTGTTAGATGCCACAGTTTTACTCCTCATAGTATCATTCTTGCTGAGTTTGGCGCTTATCCCTTTAGTCTTGCAGCTATTTTTTATTTGATTTGGTTCCTTCATCATCTGCATGGTTTTGTGGATTCAGTTAGTGACCGTGATAGATATTCCTATCTGGCTTATTGTTCTTCCACAGCTATTGCAAGTTCCGATACTAGCTCTCATGTTCGTTGCCAGTATGCATAGACATCTTCTCTGCTGAGCTCAATTGGGATTGATATTGATTGTCTCCCTCCTTATCAGTTTTCTTTGGATGCCCCTGCTCATCTCCTCCCTTCTAGACAAGAGTTAAATGAGCATGTTAGACTTGATATTTAATGACAGTATATTATTACTACCTGGACTAACCCACATGGTGGCTTATGTTTGAGGATGGCCTTTCATGCAGAGCACTTTTTGGAGATTAGTGATGGGATTATTGTACGCCCTAGTTACCTTTCTCGATGGTGGAGTTATGCCCTTTGTATCTCTCTAGGGTCTTCCACAGTTGGCTCTCACCATCTTCATGCTCAAACAGACCATCATATTGACAGAGGAGAACGGATTTGTAAGCTGTGTACTTTAGTTGAGGTTGATATGGCGACTCACTTTATTTTCTGGTGCCCTATCTTTTATGAGATCCGAGGGAGATTTTATTGACTGCTTTGGGACTAATATTCTCTCTCTGCTTTCTTCAGTTATTGTGACTAGTAGTGTCTAGCGCTCTATCTTCAGGAGGCCACTCTACTTCATGATAGTACTCTGCAATCACTACTTCCTCACCGGCATAGTTCCGATCAGCCTATCACCACCTTTTTTGCACCCTTATCTCCTTTGCGGGGTGTGAAAAGGTCGGCTTGTTCTACCAATTCAGTTGGTCATTCCAGATCTATTAGACCTCGTAGGGGTTTTCTACGCCAACGATGCTCCTCCATGAGTGTTCAGAGACAGTTCAGGGCTCCTGTTCACTCGCTGCCTTATCCTTCTTTGGCTCACTTATTTTTGCCAAGGAAGGACTCAAGTCTCTTCTTGTTTCTTGTGTTTTCTGTTGTTTTGCTTTTCTCGGACACCATTTGGTGCTCCTACTGTTGCCAGTTGTCTATTTGTAAACTCTCAGTCCCATAGACCTCTTCTAGTCTTTTGTTGGACATTGATAATTTTATCTTATCTTATCTAACTGCCAAAGTAAGGTCTACTAAGAGAACTTATTTGCCCGCACATTAATGCTGCAAATCAAAAATTCACTCGTCACTCCATAGGTTCCTTTTTTTCTTGGACCCAATTTTCTCGAGTCTAAATCTTAATCTGAGGAAGTTGCTTCCTTGCTCACAGCCTACTTCCTTGAATCTATTATACACTTTCTTCCTTTGTTTTCGATAGATATTATGTTGTCGTCCTATTTTGGGCCATTTGCAATCCTAGCACTTTAATTCCTTATTGCTCATCACCCACCACCAATTGGAAGGTCAGTTGCAATATGGTATGTTTACTAAGGCTTTTCCACACATCTTGAAGAAATTTGTCCATTCTTGATCTGCCATTGATGACTGTGTTTATAAGATTCTGCCCAAGAATCTGCATGTGGGTTACAATATGTTTCTTCATCCCATTAATTGTCAGCAGCATGAAATCTATTACCTGATCACTGCGCAATGGAGGTTCCATTATTAAACCTTCAGCTTTCTCTCTTGAATTAATGCCTATTGTGATAGTAATTAGAGTACTTAATTGTGGCATGCTTTTCAAAAGATCTGTCATTTTGATGGGTTCAGATGTATAGGCGTTTTGGTTTGTGCCCATGTTACTTCCTAAACTTCATTCTTTTGTTAATTACGCCGTAGGCGTTTCCATATGAACAAAGCCCAGCTGAATATCTCGATCAACAGTTGTAAAAGGCAAAAATGGAAATGACTACCATTAGAGCAATCATTACCGTTCATTATTACATGGGTGAGAGAAATACAAGGCACTC
Organism: Cupressus sempervirens; assembly: GCA_028749045.1. Lineage (NCBI taxonomy): Eukaryota > Viridiplantae > Streptophyta > Pinopsida > Cupressales > Cupressaceae > Cupressus > Cupressus sempervirens. Next base: position 350,303,650 of record CM053785.1, read on the forward strand.
CCGTGATTTGACAGTGATGGTCATTGGTGACAGCCTTTCATTCATGTAACTTGCATTGTAAGTGTATCTGTCACTTTAAATAGCCTGCAGTGCCTTTATCTTACACGTTTCAACAGAGGACTGAGCCATGTTCCACTGGCTCTGATTCAATGAGACTCAAATTTATCTCCAGAAATTAAAGGACTTATAACTGGAAGGGGTGAGTAGTAGGGAAACCCTCAACAGAGTAGGGCTGCACTGTATATGGACTAAAATGAATGGTTCCACAACACGAACTGATCTTGAGTACAGATCAACGGGGCTGCACATTTTCAGCAGATATCACTTCTTCCACAATAGGTGGCAATTTTCTGTTCCCTTAGCTTACATAAAAACCAAAAACAAATATTTAATAAATTCATTCAATATGAAATCAATTGTTTATGAATAAGATTTTGATTTAAAATAGAGCCCATGTGGTAATGTCTTCTATGGTTGCATCCACCATGGCTGTTGACGTCGAGCTCAGCACCTATACAAATGGACGAGATCCTTCTTCACTTGGTGTCTCTGAAAATCATTCATATTGCTTGTCTTCCAATAACAAGATGAGGGTTTTAACTTTTTTCATTCTTCTCATTGTACATTTTCCATTTAATGAAAAAAAAGTTGATGTTGATAGTTCATGATTGATTTACTTTGCTTATTGAGTTTACTGCAAAATTTAGTAATTCCTTGCATTTATGTTGTTCTACACTTTTCCTTATTTTCAATTAATAATGTAACTTTCCAACATATCTGTCATTGGAATTCATTCATGATCATGAAGCTTATAAGTTTATATAGGAATACTTAGTAATTCCTTGCTTCACATACGGATATCAATATCTGGAATTCATTCATGATTAGATTGACTGAACATTTAATTAAGGAGTTGTTAGTATACTCAACAGCCCAATCAGATCCATGTTGAGCAATGAAAGGCATCAATATTGTTGGAAGAGCTGATAACATTAATTTTCTGCTGGACTGTGAAGACGTCCCAACAAACCCTACACGCAGGTTCTCTTGGACTTCGCTATCTACTCCAGTCTTCAAGATGAGAGAGGAAAACAAAATGCAGGATGGACGGATACATAGACAACCGTTGTTTTAAGGGTCTTTCGTAGAAGATAGAGATATCATGACTACAATTTTTTAAATGCCTTTGTATTATATTCAGCTTTACACATTGAAAACGGAATATCCGATACAAAAGTTAAAATGGTAAGAGGACATTTACATCTGTTACTCAAAGATTTCTCTATCCTTTTAATTTATACAGATAACTGAATACTATTTGAATGAAACTTACACGATGGTTTTTTTTTTTGGAAGTAGAACAAATATGTTTTTCTAAAAATAGGAAAAAATAGAAAATTAGAGTAGATTTATATATAGTAAATTTTAGATTGGATTTACTTATATTTTCATTTTATAAAACTTGTACAAATGTTTATTTTATGGAAGGAAGTGAAAGAGAATTTTCTTTTTAAGGGGAAATGAGTCAGTTATTGCCCATGTTTATATTACCACCGCATCCACCACTACCTTTCCCCCAAATCACTGCTCATAAAAACCCCAATAAATGATTCCACGTGTACTAATAGCCAATTACTCATGTACTAATAGTTAATAGTTGATCATTTTTTAGTTTTCTTGGTTGCTATTCGGTCCATTTGTGCAAAAAGTACTCTTTTTTGGGTGAGTGGCCATTGAGGTCTTAGTTGCAGGTTTCAAGCAAACATTTTAAAATGACACTTCTAGACCACCTCGCACTCTACGAGGTCTACAAATAGCTTTCTAAATGCCAGAATATAGAAAGATTAGCTTTAAGCTCTTCACTCACACTACATAGGTTCACCGAAAAAAATTAGTAAATTTCAACATGCGGATTAGGAACTATAGATGCACGAAGTTAGCCTAAGCGACTACTAAGTCATTTCCCCTAATAAAAGTTTACTTGTATTAAATTCATATTATTTATTTCTCATTCACAATTTTAAATAAAATTGTCCATAATTTTTTCAATAAATAAAATTTAATCTCATGTAATATAATATAATAGCAATATACATATTGCAAACATGTAGATTTCAAAAATTCCACTAAAATGAATAGTCATAATGGAGCTTCACAAAGAGTATATGCATAAATATCAAGAAATAAACTAACTACATTACAATCCTTAAAAAGGAGCTAAATTTATCAATACATGTGTTAGCTTGAGGGAGAAAAATGGGGACTAGTTAAAAAAAACCATAAAATTTGACCACGAAATATTAACCAATGTTTATTTTGTAAGCTATATTATAAGGAAATTGATTAGGTAGCATTCTTGTTCCTTCTAAGATTTTTGAAATTGTAATACATTTTGAAATTGCAATACACTGAAGACTGAATTGAAATCTGTTTTGACAGGTTAGATAGAATTAAAAATTACTAAACTTGTTCTAGTAGAAATATTTACGGCGTACCTATTGCACACTAAGGTGCGATTGTTAGTTAATGTCACTTTTATTGATGAACCTTCTGTTGCGTAGTTAGTATTCTCTTGTTGCAAGATAGGGTTGTCATTGCACCAAAAGATCGACCTTTCAGTGCCCAATACAACCACTAGACTTATAGAACATAGGAGGCGGTTAAGCTACGTCACAAATCATGAAGAGGAACATTGGTGGTTAGTCCAACAATCACCCATCGGCACTTCTAGAGGAGATTCAAACATGTGACCAAGCTCTGATACCACTTAATACAAGATAGGGTTGTCATTGCACCAAAAAATTAACCTTTCAATGCCCGATACAACCACTAGACTTATAGAACACAGGAGGTCGTTAAGTCTGTCACAAATCCCGAAGAGGAACACTAGCGGTTAGTCTAACAGTTTGTATTCTCATTGTCTTACACTCAACATCATTTGTGCAAGAGTGCTTGTTTTGATTGCTTTGAAAATCTTTGAGAGAATACCCCAACATGTTGCATTGTCTACATTGTATAATGGTGCATCCTTCCAAGTCAAAATTATATCTGGTTCCTATTTCAACTATTATTGAAGTTCAATCAACTATTATTATTCGAATACTTGTGACGTATTATTATTTTCTCAAGTAACTTTGAAAGCAAGGCTGACTTCTATGTACTAATGAATACTTATGCCTCTTAGGGTTGCTAGGAAGGATCATAGCCAATAGGCTATATTGTCTTGGTCATTTGTTGTACAAACCATTTCAAAAACAAATTACAATGCCTTGCAAGATCCTCTAACCCATTGCTGATAAATTTATGCCACTTTTGTCTTCCGATATTGGTGAGTCACCATGTTTCAATTTTAATGTAGCCTCAATGGCTAGAACTAGCTTATTTGAGGGTTTTTTATTTGGAATCTCTTGCACTCTAAACTACATGGGAATTCTCAAATTGTCCTACCTCGACATTCCACACACTTAAGTCACCCTCATGTACTTTTGTATTTACCTTTAGCCCAAGATCTTTAGATCTACATTCTTCAACTAGTAATTCGATCTCTTCCTCAATCAACAATATTTCAATACCTCAAATGTTACTTTCATAAGCTTCGATTATGGATCTTCATATTCTATCTCCATTTCTTCTGCACCCACCAATCATTGGTGTACTAGTTTTACTACATTTCAAAAAAATTATCCACCAAGTAAAAATAACTGTCTTGTTATTTCCTTGAACTCTATACTTGTAGTAGAAGTTGTTTTGCTTTCCCCAATGGGGCTCTTACTTTGCCCTACACTCAAACTTCAAAAGCTGAACGGAAATCCTCAACTCGTCCTACCTCACATCCTTCAATTACTAGCTTCTTTCTCTTCTTCAATTAGCAATCATTCAATACCTGAGATGTCATTTTCATAAGCTTCCAATAATGGGTGTTCCTATTCTATCTCCCTTTCCTCATCTATTGGTGGTTGTTATATTGGTTTTCCTAATTGGTTTGTTGTTTGTTCTCAATATGGGCTCTGACTGGGAACTTGTACTATTATGCCTTTTTCAAGTACTACTCTTAAACTCTTTCTCCATTCTCTTCGTTCTACAATCCCCAAGGATTGCCTCACCCATTCTTATGATCTATGAACACTTTTTAGTGTCTTTTAACTATTGTTTGGGTCCAAAAGAATTGATTTCAAGAAATACGATGCCAATCAATATTTTTTTTCTTCTTATTATCTAATTTTTGGTTTATTTCTTTATCTATCTTCGTATTTCTCAATCCCATTTGCCATGTTGGACTTCAAGATTTAAGATGTTTTACAAGGATCAAGAAGTATCACTACCTTCTTGCTTACTCTCAATTATCAAAAAATGACCTCTTGTGGAATTCGCCTCCATTCAACTTCATTCCACAAATGTTCTTTAACCAATATATGCCACACATTTACCAAGTTGAGTTCATCTTCCCTTTATTAATTAGACTCTACAAGTCGTTCATCCGATTGTCCCCTTATATGTTCATTTCAACCCAATTTCTTTGAAGACAATGATGCCAAATGTTAACTCACCGATCTAGACATAAAACTTCGTAATGTCTCCTCCTTCTAGGTAGGTTATAACTTGCTTCCTTGATGTTGTACTCTTGTCAAAACAAAGTCTCATTCCTAGTCTCTTCTATATAGACTCTTTCCTTGAATCTAAAATGATTTTAAATTATTTCTTCTTGTTCTAGTATAAGTACATGATTAGTCTTCCTAGTCTCAATCAGTCAGCTATGTTGAATTTATAGTATAGTCTTGTATTGCCCCACTCCAATCTTCATTCTAAGCTTAATAACTTGATCTATTCTCCAACAATCTTTACAATATTATTAAGAATGTTATTTATCAATCCAATATATTGTTCACAACAAAGGCGAATTAAATCTATGCATTCAACGCTTCAAGGGTTATATTGATTCTTCAACAAAATTGTTGTTATGCATGACATGGTGGAAACTCCCAATATTACATCAATTCTAATGGTTTATCTTAAATCTCCAATAGAATGTAGACTATGTGTCACATGATGAAATTAGAGGCTAACAAAATGAAATTCTGCTCTGTAAGTGATTGCAGAGAAACATTTTTGGGACAGTGTCTTCCTGACTGGATCTTCTCCGCTGAACCTTGACTAGATAACAATAAGCATTATCAATCTCCAATGATAGTTATCATATGTGTATGTGCTCTGATGCAGAATATAATTGAATTATTAGTAAATATTGTCTGTTGTGTATGTTTTCTGGGACTAATACTTGAGCGTTGACTCCATCCTTTGAATGTTGTCAATGAAGATTGTTAAGAATCTAACCTAGGTAATCCACAGGTCTAATGGTGCAGATCGTACCTGGCTCTTTTCCTTATATATTCTCAATGAATGGCATTTGTAATAATTTACATATGCTCTATAGGTGTCGGTGATCTGGAGGTAAATATTTTAGTTTGTCCTTGACTAATCTTAGTTAGACCTAACTAACATTTGCATTATGGTCGCCGGCTTAGGGATAATTAATTATTAGTTATATGCCAAGGGTTATGTCCCTTCCCTCTAGGAGAATATAATAGGAGGGTTATGAATGTAGTTTGGAGACACACAGAAAACATACAGTCTGATCTTCAAGCATTCGTATTCCCGAGGGTTCATAGCAGCATTTTCATCACTCAAGTTTGTGAATAAAATCAGGATCTGCAGTTGTCATATATATCCGCCTATATAGACCTGAACATATGAATTGTATCAAGGTTAATTCTAAGCCTAACTTCGTTCTGATCTTTAAGTCTGATTTAAGTCTCAAATCTGCAGAACTGTACATGGTATCAGAGCCCTGTTATCAGATCCAGGGCTCTGCAGATTTTCAATTATCAAACCTGTTTATATTCAGTAGTTGTCTTCCATTTCCAATGGCATATACAATAAGGCCTGAGAACAGATTCGATGGAAAGGAACACTTTGAAGCATGGAAATTCAGAATCCTGATGATTCTAGAAGAAAATAATGTTAAACAATTTGTTGATGGAGCATCCAAACCGCCACCAGTTGAACCTCACAAATCCATATGGACCAATGGAAATAGAAAATCCATTCAAATCATCTTGGATGGAGTTAAGAATGATATCGTACCCATGCTTACGAAACACCAAACTGCCTATGATATGATGAACGCATTACGGAATGCATTTGAAATAAGCAATGCAACAAGGGTCCTTGCATTAAAAAGACAACTGAATCACATCCAAATAAAGAAAGGAGAATCAATAAACTCTTATTTCCTAAGAGTTACTGGTATTAGAGATGAATTGTCAAGCATAGGAACCATCTGGACTTTAACAGGCTCAAGAATGATTGTCTTCAAGAAGAGTCAAGAAAGCTAAAGAAAGGAGGAAAACCAAAAGTAGAAGATGAAGAACTTCACGTTCTTAATGCAAACTCCTATAAAGGCAAGAAAAAGCACTTGAAGAAGAAAGGGGGAAATCAGAAGAATGGAAAGCCCAAGAAAGATCTATCTAAAATAAAGTGTTTCAAATGTGAAAAATTTGGACACTATAGATCTAATTGTCTAGAAAACTCCAAACAACAGGCAAATTGTACAAATGTCATTAGAGAAGAAGAAACTTATGATCCGGAGAATCGTGTTTTGTATTCCTCTTTATCAAATGAAATCTCAAGGCATGGGTAATAGACAGTGGATCTTCCAGGGATATAACTGGATACAAAGAAACTCTAGATTCCTTATCAGAGAAAGTTAACGATGAAGTTACTATTGGTGATAACTCTGCACATTCAGTTGAAGGAATTGGAAACTGCACTTTGAAACTAAAAACAAGAAATACTCTTCTTCTTAAAGGTGTACTCTATGTACTTGGGATTAAAAGAAACCTAATCTCTATAACAGCACTTGAAGATGATGGACACAATGTGGCATTCGTAGATGGCAAAGTATTAACTTGGGCTAAAAACTCTTCCATCAAGAAAACTAAATTAATTGGTCAAAGAAAGGGATATTTGTATGAATTGAATATAAAATCCAGTCGATCCATTCAAGCCCTAGTCCACGAAGCTAAAGATTCAAACGAAATATTTCACAAAAGATTAAGGCACCTAAACTTTAAAACCCTATCTACTATGGAAAAGATGGTTACCGGATTACCAAAATTAAACAAAGATCACAGAAGTACTTGCAAAGGGTGTGCCCTGGGTAAAAGTACTAGAAGTCCTTTTCATGATAGTACTAGAAAAACAAATAATGTACTAGAATTAATTCATTCAGATTTATGTGAACCCATGTCCGTTCCCTCCATTGGAGGATTCTGGTATTATGTCTTGTTCATAGATGACTTCTCTAGGAAAACATAGATTTATTTTTTTAAATGCAAAGAATCAGAAGAAATCTTTAAAAGATTTAAAGAATTCAAAGCATTAACTGAATATTTTTCAGGACATAAAATTAAAACCCTTAGAACAGATAATGGAGGAGAATATACCTCAAACTTGTTTAAAAATTTGTGTAAAGAATCAGGGATCAAGAGAGAGTATACTGTTCCTTATAATACTGAACAAAACGGGGTAGCTGAAAGGAAAAACAGGACAATTATAGAAGCTGCTAGGGCTATGATTTTTCACCAAAATCTAGAATACTATCTTTGGGCAGAAGCCTCTTGTACTACTGTATACATTCAAAATAGAAGCCCTCACTCCTATCTTAAAGATTAGACCCCTGAAGAAGTATTTACTAAAATAAAACCTAAAATAAGTCATCTCAGAATCTTTGGATGTCCTATATACATTCATGTTCCAAAAGAAAAGAGAACCAAATTAGAACCATCTGGGAAGAAAGGTATCCTTGTAGGGTATAGTGAAACTTCTAAAGCATATAGAATTTTCATACCTGGATAGAAAACTATTGAACTTAGCAGAGATGTAATCTTTGAGGAAGATCTTGCATTCAAAAGAGCCTTAGGTTCCAATGAACCTTTTCCTTTATCAAATTCTAAAAGAATTAGTGAATCTGAATCCCAGAGGGAGAACCTAGAAGAGGTCAAAAATTAAAATATGAACATTGAGGAAAATTCAAACAAAAGACCACTTTGGGCCATAAAAACAGTTGAAGTAGCTCAAGATTTTGTTGCACCTTCAAGATCAGTCAGAGAAAGTAAAAGACCTAAAATATTCTCTAGTTATACAGCAAATATGATTGATTTATCCAAAACAGAGCCAACCAATCCTTCTGATGCTATTAAACATCCAGCCTGGAAAGAAGCAATGACAGAAGAATATCAATCAATTATGAAAAATGATGTTTGGGAAATAGTTCCAAGACCAAAAGGAAAGTCCGTTGTTTCTTCCAAATGGATATTCAAGATAAAGCATGCAGCTAATGGGAGTATTGAGAAATATAAAGCCAAATTTGTAGCCAGAGGTTTTTCTCAGAAAGAAGGGATTGATTATGAAGAAACCTTTGCTCCTATTGCCAAATATACTACCGTTCGAGCTATCTTAGCAATTGCCACATCTAAAGGATGGAAGGTACATCAGATGGATGTAAAGACAACATTTCTCAATGAAAAGACTTCAGAAGAAGTCTATCTAGAGCAACCAGAAGGATTCAAAAGCCATGATCCTAACGCCTTTGTATGCAGACTCAAGAAAGCTCTTTATGGGCTTAAACAGGTTCCCAAGGCCTAGTATGAAAGGATTGATAAATATCTCACCAATTTAGGATTCTCTAAGAATGAAGCCGATCCAAACTTATATTATAAAAGAGATAAAGATAGTATGGTAATATTGATATTATATGTTGATGATTTATTAATCACAGGTGATGATCATCTTATAGATTAGTGCAAGAAAGATTTAGCTAGAGAATTCGAGATGAAAGACTTGGGTCTTCTTCATTACTTCCTAAGATTGGAAGTACGAGAGAATGTTGATAGTATCATACTGAATCAAGGAAAGTACACTTCAGATATTTTGAAGAAATTTGGAATGTGGAATTGCAAGTCTACGTCTTCTCCAATCAAGACCAATTTGCATAAACTTAAAGAAGCAGCTGCAGAATCACCTCCAATAGATTCTACTCTTTACAGGCAGATGATTGGGTCCCTGATGTACCTAGTAAAAACAAGACCTGATATTTGCTATGTTGTTCATGTCTTAAGTCAGTTTATGTGTGAACCTAAGGAGATTCACCTAGTTTCTGTTAAACACAGTATGAGATACCTACAAGGCACTCTTATTTATGGACTCAAATATGATAAAGTTGCTTTAGACTTGCATGGATTCACCGATTCAGATTGGAGCGAAAGTGTTAAAGACAGGAAAAGCACTTCAGGATACTGTTTCAGTTTAGAATCAGCTATGATTTCATGGATATGCAGAAAGCAGTCTTGAGTAGCTCAGAGCTCCACAGAAGTTGAATACATTGCAGCAGCAATGGCCTCTCAAGAAGCAGTATGGCCGAGGAAGTTACTTGTGGGATTATTTGAGCAAGCCATGAATCCTACAATCATTCATTGTGATAATCAGAGTTCCATCAAGCTCTCAATGAATCCAGTTTTCCATGGCAGATCCAAGCATATTGAAATTCCTTACCATTATGTAAGAGATATGATAGACAAGAATTCTGTTAAATTGGAATACATTTGTATTGCAGATCAGACAACAAATATACTCACCAAACCTCTATCTAAAGTAAAGATAGAACATTTCAGAAAGAGCCTTGGTATGGTTGAGTTGTAATTCATTTGTACTCTTTGATTATTAATAAAATAATAAATTTTATTTGTCAAGTTATTGACTGATATGGGCTCCACCATATGTAATCATTATTTAAGAGGTGACGATCTCTGAAATAATGAATACTTGTGCAAAAGGCATTATGAGAGGTGACGATCTCTTAAATAATGTCCTAACAGTAGATTTTACTATAAAATCCAGGTGAATTTTAGATCCTCTTGTGACATTGACATTGCTATGTTCATAATTCACAAATTGGATAAAGGAAGAATTCTAGAAGTTCTTCGGGTTTATCCTATATTCTGGTAGATCTTAAATTCAGGATCTGGTTGTGATTTAGAAATACCAGTTTTTATGAGTCACAACATGTGTCTTATTACTAGTAACAATGATTTATCATATCACAGGTTTAGTAATATGACTTTGTATCTTGTGTTCTATGATACTACATACTAAGAAGAGATAGAAAAATATAGAGTATTAATTCCTGTTTAACATCTGTATTGATGTTGTTAGATATGATATCTCTCTATAGGATTATCAGGTTAAGAGGGAGTTTTAAGAATCTAACCTAGATAATCCACAGGTCTAATGGTGCAGATCATACCTGGCTCTTCTCCTTATATATTCTCAATGAATGGCATTTGTAATAATTTATATATGCTCTATAGGTGTCGGCGATCTGGAGGTAAATATTTTAGTTTATCCTTGACTAATCTTAGTTAGACCTAAGTAACATTTGCATTATGGTAGCCGGCTTAGGGTTAATTAATTATTAGTTATATGCCAAAGGTTATGTCCCTTAAGGGACATACCCTCTAGGAGAATATAATAGGCGGGTTATGAATGTAGTTTGGAGACACACAGAAAACACAGAGTCTGATCTTCAAGCATTAGTATTTCCACGGGTTCATAGCAGCATTTTCATCACTCAAGTTTGTGAATACAATCAGGATCTGCAGTTGTCATATATATCCACCTATATAGACCTAAACATATGAATTGTATCAAGGTTCATTCTAAGCCTAACTCGGTTTTGATCTTGATGTCTGATTTAAGTCTCAGAATCTGCAGAACTGTACAAAGATATATATATATATATATATATATATTGACATGATTGTAGTGATTACTAATGATTGTTTGTTATCATCTCTTAATAGTTCGATGGGAGAAGACCATCACTGGTACTGTATAGTTTTTATATTTCTCATATAACAGTAGTATGTTATTGATAAACTCCTCAACCAAGTAACACTGAAGTTTATAGTCTTATTTCCTTAGTACATCTGGGAATGCAGCAATAACCTACTTGAAGTTGACGATATTATTTGTGCAGCAATGATTCCCATTCAATTGTAATCGTTCTTAATTCTCATCAATAGTCTATGGTATTAATTATTGTCATTGTTTAGCTTTAAATCGTATCCTTCCAGACTGGTCAATATATCTACATGATGAATTTATTTTCTTTTTCAATTCTAACGATTCATCCATACAGGATAAACTGTCTTTAACAAATACAAAATGGAACACACTTCTAACTTGGTGCAACTTTAGTCGCTGCTTAACTTCATTTCATATTTTAGTCACTTCTTAACTCTTATCCCTCATTCTGATTCCATGTAAGATAATTGTCTGCATCCTCCATCTTCAATGTCTTCTTCACTAAGGCAATGACCTGGCTTTTCCTCTTTCATATATGTCTGTTCTATGATCACCATTCTGTATTATTTTTACCCATGTAGGCTTTAATGGTAATATCTGTAGCTTATCCATATATCTCTGTAGTTCCCATGTATGATTATTGCTGTCATGGAAGTTATTTCTTCAATGTGTCCAAAGATGACAAAAGGAATGGATTTGATATCCATTACATACACTGGCATGTCGAAGGGTTGCGACCTTTAGATGTAAAAGATGTGCATGTAGATAAATTTATTATTTATACTAATAATTTTGTTTTATAGGTAATGGGTTGAAGCCTTGATTGATTATTATTATTTGTTTTAATTAATTATTATTATGTGTTAAACTTGAGTAGACTCAAACCCAAGACCTCCCTCCCACATGAAAGGTTCACAAGTTACTGTTGTGTTACAGGCTCTTACCTAATAATAATTTAATTAATTATTATTTATTTAGAATTTATTTGAATTACAATGATTTTTAATATCATTGTTTGTTTACAGTTTTTTTTTTTTTTTTTTTATTTATGTATCAATTTATTTTGATATTTTAGTTTTATATAATCAAGTAATAATATATTATGATATTGTTAACTATTATATTATTATTTAATTATAATTATGTTATGCAATTTATTTATCTATTTAATATCATTTATTCATTTAATAATATTTTATATTTAAATATTATTTAAAATATATTTGAAGTGGGGACATTGTTGTTTCTTAATCATCCAATGCTTCAATGTTATATAAAAATGGAGAAGATACCTACCCAAAACAATTTGAATCAGTCGATGAAACATAACCATTTTTGCCAACCACCCAAAATTACAATATAACTAAAATATGTTTAGTTCTATCTACAAGCATGTCTTTGAACGATACCATAGATATTTCAAACCTCATAATACAAAGATGAAGCACAGGAGCCAACATACTTGTATAAAATTCATATTCATATCTAAGTGGTGGTTGAGTACTACAAATTTGAAGATGAGAAAAGATCTTCAATGTTCTAATGTTACAAATTATTTTCTATCGGACTATCTGCAGACATATTAGGACACAAGCAAAAAAACCATGTGACAAGCATTCACAATTACCAATGTAGACTGATGAACTCTAGATCATTTACACCTACAGTGTCCAATCCAGACATCCATGTTATGATCTACCAAGGACATGGTGAAAATCAGTCAAAAGTCATTCAGACACTTTGCCCACATTAAACTCAAACTGATCAAAATGTACAAAGAAGAAATAGAGAAACAACAAAACAAATGGCATTCCAATGATCATAATTGAATATCTCTCAAATCTGTCACCTCACACATTAGAGGTTTATAGTTTATACAATTTCTACCTATCATTGTCCAAAACAGCTGCCTATTATTTTTCAAAAAGGTATTAAAAAATACTAACTGGGTTGGGAATTATGCCAGTCATGAGACGTGACCTGTTAGAGTCATCTATCGACTCAAGCCTCTGGGATCACCTGCAAAACAATTATCCTTCCACAAGAGAGAATGGCAAGAATAGGTTGCTTGATTATGGATGCAAGATTGAATTGACTGAATATGGAATGCATTTATGAAGCCTTGCTTATGTAGACAAGGTTGAGAGATGATTAGACAAGATCATAGAAACTGTCTTAATCCTATAAAACAAGACAACTTACATAAAAAATATTAAATAACCTAGGACACAAGAAATAAATGTCAAGATAAGATCATGACAACTAATACTTTTAGAAAAGATTCCTAGAACATATAGAAGCTTAACAAGTGAACAAGACCAGCTAGTGAACTAGTTAGGTAAAACACCCTTATTCAGACCAACATTACCAAAGCAACCATAATTTCAATCTGAACTAACAAAAAGCAATTATACATATATAGAGATTTACCATCCAAAACTGCATGGGAGCAACAGGTCGAACACTTCGATCCAGCTCACCAAATAAATCCCTCGCAGCAACAGTCAAAAGATGCGAGGATGGGTCTAAATCATTGCTCCTCCCAGAATAAGTATACCTGGATTATATAAGCCACCCCAGTTATTAGTAATAAAAATCTACCATCTTTCTCTCTGCCTGTTTTTTTTTATATATATGGGCTTGAAAAATGATTCTTACTACTGTTTTTTAATACCCAACTAATACATAATATAATTATCAGTTTCTCACAGACACACACACACTATGTTACCAAGTTTACAAAGTGCTCTTACTTTTGCAGTGCTGACTTAAGTTCTGGAACAGAATGTAAACATTGAATAGTTGAGTTCATATAGCACGTATTGCCCAGATTGAATAAACCAGCTGTGTGGCCCTGCAAAACCAGAAACGGATGATTAAATGAAAATAAAAGATAACTGCCAACACCAAAAAAAATGATGGCAAACACAGCAATCCATCCATTAAAAATAAACAACTTTAGACAACAAATATACAAGTAAAGCAACAGAAGATATAACTACAGTGAATATTTAACCAAAAGTCAAGTTCCATTGCACCTTGGTGCTGTTGGCAAAGGTGTTGTACACCTGGCATAATAAAATAATAATGCTAATAATATTAAATAAATATTTACATGCACTGCATCATACAGATGTGCATACCACATGGGTTAGACATTCTTGGGTACAATTTACATACTGTATGGGACATTAAGATAAATATTTAATGTAGGTATCATACTAAGAAAACATTTAATATTGAGAAAACCTACGACCAAATATAATAATTTGAGGCACGTAGTTTCAATACTACCTTTTAGTGCTTTTATGCAAGCTTGTCTTTACAAAAACAAGCATCTAGGAAAACATGGGCAGATTATTTGGATGGAATTCACTTTTTCCCCCTAAAATAGAGGCGCCCAGGGGGATCGGACAATACAATGCTATTTCCTTTTCCCAGACAGAAATACCTTGTTGTTGACATTGACTTTATGTAACCTTTGGCAAATTAGTTAAGGTTGGATTGAGCATCTCTTGTAGGTCAAAACTAGGGTGCTTGATGCTTCAAATGCCTTGCACGGAGACTTTATGCCTTGCATGGAGGCTTTATAAGTGTATTGCAATCTTCTTCTTGAAATAATATATTGGATGATGTGGGAGTTTTTGGAGGCAGGGTTTTTGCCATGAGGTAGTTTTCCTGGACTATATCTAATAGAATGTATTGGTAAGTTTGTTATTATTTAGCAATATCATTGCCAAATACTTGTTTTTTGCATATTTTCATCTCATGAGTGTTATGTAGCAGTTTAAATTATCACTACAAATTTCCTTTCAGTTACGCAACTAACTAGGAAAAGCAGATTATTTAAAGCCTTTCACTGGATGTAAACCTGGAAAGTAAGCAGAATCAATTCACACTGCCAATTCTGAATCAAATCTAGTTAAAAACGTTGACCTTTGTGAAATTTGTTAATACTTGGCATGGTCCAATAACCATATGCTTCAGGATATAAGTGCAAATCCCAACAGAAAGGTCTCGTTTTGTGACTGGTTAGTTGGTCAAAAAAGTGTCAATTGCTGGAGAATTTCATCCTCAAATCAAACTGGACAAAGTTTGAAGAGTTTGTGACCTGTGTAGCATTCAAAAGCAATTGGAAATCATTCCGTACGAGGTTTCCATGCAAAGACAGCTTGCAACATCAAAAATCTGCTAGATGTTATTTAAAGAATATTGTCACATATATGAGCCACTTCAACAGGAGTGTTTTTGGCTGTTCTTTGTCTCATAACAATCATAATCTTAAAACTGAAAACAATGTTACCAGCTTCGCACCCTGGACTCTCGAACCGGGTCTGGGGGCGAACTGAATTTGCATTCATCACATGGTCTGTGCCACCTCCTCATCCTATGGGACTGTCTGCGTCCAGATCACCGCAGACCCACAGGTTCAAACACAGACCCTGCGCAAACCCAGGGGTATCCAGCACGGACCCGGGAGGACCCCGAACAGACTTGCGCAGGGCCCACAGCTGTAGAGTGAAAACGTGGGCCTTAAATATATTTAAATAACATTTTATTATTATTTATTTTTCTCCAAAACCTAAAACAACCCTATAAGGTGTGCACCACCTTATTGCATAAAGCAAGGAAAATTGTTGACATGCAATTAAAACCAGTTAGAGATTCTTGGGTTCAAACAAGTGTATCTATTATCTCTGATAGCTAGAAACATTGAGAAAACCGTCCCTTGATCAATGTTCTTGTTGTGTCAGCCAAAGGG
The DNA here is from genome assembly GCA_028749045.1 of Cupressus sempervirens. Classification (NCBI taxonomy): domain Eukaryota; kingdom Viridiplantae; phylum Streptophyta; class Pinopsida; order Cupressales; family Cupressaceae; genus Cupressus; species Cupressus sempervirens. Next base: position 350,319,332 of record CM053785.1, read on the forward strand.
GCAATGTTTTTGAAGGCGGTTGATTGTGAGGGGGAAGTAAAAGATGCAGAGTTTATTTCCCAAATTCTCATTGATTCCATAGAGGTGGTGGGTAGTGATAATATCATCCAAGTAATTATGGATAATGGAAAAGTTTGCAGGGTTGTAGGTGCGTTTGTAGAGGCTAGATATGATCACGGCTTTTGGACACCATAAATCATACATTCACTTAATCTGGTCATGCAAGCAATTAGCATCCAAGTAGAATGGGGGAAACAAATTTATGAGGGTGGGGAGACTCAGATGTTTGTGCCAAATCACAATATGTCACAAACAATTTTTAGAACTTTCTACTGGTTAGAACTATTGAAGGCAAATTTTTAAAATTTAATTTATTTAGTCTTATTTATCATTTTATGTCATGTTTTGCATTATTGAATAAAATAATATTTGTGTTGTTTACATATTTTAAATGTGTTACTAACTCGCTATTAAAATGTTCTTAGGTGGCTGAAACTTGTTTTGCCTCTTACACAATAATGTGGTTCACTATATCATCCCCCTTGTTGTCTCCTAGCAGTTGCAGCTAGAAAAACTCTTAACAGGGTAGATCCTAGCAGATCTTATTTGTAAATCCTTTAACAGGACAATGCTTTAGCTAGTGTTTGAAGTCCTCTCACAAGACTACTCCTAATAGGGTAAAGCTCTTAACAGGGCTAGAAGAAAATCCCTTAACCGAGTAGCTCCTAACAGGGTTAGTCTCTAATCAGACTTATTGTAAGCTCTTAATCGGGCCAAGCTCCTCACAGGGCATACTTCAAAAAAGTACAAATACATTCGTGTGAATCAATCCCGCCATGGTTTTTCCCCAATTGGATTTCCACGAGAAAATTCTTGGTGTTATGTGTTAATGTTGTGTGAGTGATTATTTGTTGTTCCATGCATATGATAAATGCTTGAAGGAGAAATTGTCAGATTTGAATCTTGTTTTGTGGTAGATTACTGATTATCAGAGCCTAGGTCCTCTTTGTGATAAGCTTAACCGCTTGAAGAAAAACATCCACCTGTCAAGATGTTCAAAAGAGAGCCTCCCAAGTTCACAGAGGACAACTACCTGGTATGGCCTGATAGAATGGAGTTGTACATCAAAGGAATGGGTGATCAATACTAGAAGCATGTGGAAATCAAGCATGTGATGCCAAGAGGAGACCTTGATGCAAATCAATTAAAGGAGAAGCAAGAAAACAGAGAAGCACAACAGACTATTGTAAGTACCCTTTCAGATTTTGAATATATTGATGTTAGAGGTCTTAGAACTGCATATGTTGTTCGGAGGAAGTTAGGACAAGTCTATGGAGGTCACAGACATTTGCAGAAAGCTAGAGAAGTCTCAAAGGCAAATATGATGACATGAAGATGGTAGGAGAGAACATAGCTCAGTACGGTGCTAGAACCAAGGATGTGGTTGTTGTAATCAGAGGTTCAATAGGAGAAATTTAAGATGGTAAGCAAGATGTTGAGAACCTTGTTACCTGTTTATATCATTAGAGTGTTAGTATTAATGAACTGGGACCTTTAGAAATTACATACGTGAATGGACTAATTGGTAAGGTCACTGCTTTTGAGCTTAACAACTTTGACAACAGTTTTCTAAAGATTGGAACGGCCTTCAAGGCTTCCATAGAAAGTAACTCTTCAAGGAAAGGGAAAGAGACTGTGTATGAATCTGATAGCTTATAGAGTTTTTTGAGGGATATTGATGCACTCTTAGAGGGAGAAAGAAAGCAAGCAGAACTTGAAGCATTGATAGCGAGAAGTCTACTCAGAGGTTCAATAGGAGAAATTAAAGGTGATGTTGTGGTAAGCAAGATGTTGAGAAACTTGTTACCTGTTTATATCATTAGAGTGTCGGTATTAATGAAATGGGAACTTTTGAAATTACATATGTTGATGGACTAATTGGTAAGCTCGCTGCTTTTGAGCTTAACAACTTTGACAACAGTATTCTAATGATTGAAGTGGCCTTCAAGGCTTCCATAGAAAGCAACTCTTCAAGGAAAGGGAAAGAGACTGTGTATGAATCTGATAGCTTATAGAGTTTTTCAAGGGATATTGATGCACTCTTAGAGGGAGAAAGGAAGCAAGCAGGACTTGGAAGCATTGATAGCAAGAAGGCTACCCAAAGGAACCCATAAGAATAAAGGAAAAATACCTTTGATATAATTTTCTTGTAAAAGGATTGGACATATTGCCACTAGGTGTCCAAATGAGGAACCTGAGAAGGAGAAAGAAACTCGCAAGAAGTACAAGGGAAAATTCAAAAAGAAATGTTATGTAGCTATGGACAATGGAGAAACAGACGAAGATTCTGATGGAAACGATGGAAAGTACATTGTCTTTGTTGCAATCAAGGAAGATCACCCTGTAGAAGACAAAAAGGAGGAAAAGATTGTTGTATCACACATCAGACTAGGTGATGATTGGATCATAGACAATGGGTGCTCACATCATATGACCAGCGACAAAAGTAAGTTTATTGAGCTCAATGAATTTGATGGTGGAATTTTAAGGTTTGGTAATAGTTCACCATGCTCAATAAAAGGCAAAGCCACTATTTCCTTTAATGGTAAAAGAACCACTGGTGATGTCTAGTATGTTGAAGGTCTAACTCACAATCTGTTTAGTGTGAAGCAACCGAATGACAAGGGCTGCAAATTGGGATTTAAAGGAGGCTTATGCAGAATTATTGGAAAATATGGTGATGAGATAGCTATTGGAAGACAAACCAGAGGTAACTTCTATCAGTTAATTACTACTATTAACAGTTGTTTGGTGGCTAGAACGGAAGATAGCTGGTTATGGCACAAAAGATTCTATCGTGTGAATTTTGATAGCTTGGTGAAAGTGAGCAAGGCCAATGCAGTATGGGAATTGTCACAGCTTGTCAAGTCAGACAACTCAATGCGCAATGAATATCAATTTGGTAAGTTAACTAGTTCATCTTTCAAGGGTAAGTCTTTCATCAAAGAATGTACTAGGTTTGGTGCATAATGATCTCTGTGGTCCTCTGAGAGAAAACAGTTATAATGGAAAATGAAATTTCATTTTGTTTACTAATGATCATTCAAGAATGATAAGGATGACTTTTCTCAAAGAGAAGTTTGAGGCATTTAGTGAATTCAAACCAGAGCATTGGTAGAAAAGGAAATGAGCAAAAGCTTTAGGTGTTTAAAGATCAGACAGAGGAGGCAAGTTATTATCTAATGAGTTTATGGAGTATTGTGAAGACAATGGAATCAAGAGACAGAATGTCAGCTCCAAGAACTCCTCAGCAAAATGGCGTTGCAGAAAGAACGAATAGAACAATAGTTGATGCTGCAAGGACCATGTTAATTCAGGGAGATGTGCCAAAGACCTATTAGAGAGAAGCGATAAGCACTACAATTTACACTCTCAATCGGGTACCGGTAAAGGAGGGAGCAAACAAGACACCCTATGAACTATGCTATTGTCACTCTCCTAGTGTCAAGTATTTCAAAACATTTGGTAGTAAGTGCTACATAAAGAGAGATGATTCTCCAGAAAAATTTGAACCCAAAAGTGATGGAGTATTCTTGGGTTAGTCAACCAAAAGTGGAGCCTACAGATGTCTTAATAAAAGGACTAACAAAATGGTTGATAGTGTGAATGTAAAAATTGATGAATTTCTTGAGAGATCAAATGAAACAAGCAGAGAAGGGCTAAAAGCTTAGTTACTGAGTTCAGACCCTGCTGCCCGGATCCGGGTCCAGGTTAGGACTCGGGTTCATTGCGGGTTTGGGCAAGGTCCTTAATTTGGACTGTGGGTCCACCCAGGTTGGCACCAACCCGGGCCAACCCACAATCCAAATTAAGGACCCTGCCCAGACCAGCAACGAACCCAGACAAACCCACGGCAAACCTGGAAGGACCCATGGCAAATCGAAGAGGACCCACAATGAACCCAGGAGGACCCACAATGAACCCAGGTGGACCCACGGGTTTCTCTTATTTTTTTGTATATATAATGCATATATATATACACACACTCACAAACCCACCCACAAACCCAAATGGGAAATTCTTTTTTTGCCCTAACCCACGAACCCGAACCCCAAACCCGAATTGGCAACTTAGGCTACAAGGCAATCGGGCATTGGAATTTGATGAACCAGAAGAACCTAGACCAGTAGATTAGAACAATGTAGAAGCAGCTCAACCAGCAGAACAATTGCTGGAAACTAAACTGGAGCAAACTGCTTACCCTAGTGCTGCAAGCAATATAATGTTCCCCCTGCAGAGAATAATTTATCTTCTATTCCTACCCCATATCTAGAGCTCCTTATCATTGGTGAATCCTAGACTCTCAACATGAATCATAACACCTGATACTAATACTCGCATCTATGGCCTTTTCGTCCCAAAACATTTCTGGAGAACCGCATACCCTTAAAAGTAAACCACTGTCAATCCACTGAGCATGTAGACAAGAAAATCTTACACTGTAAACCACCATGCAGTTGCCAATTTGAGAAACAGTAAAAATGAAACCAAAAGACAGGAAAGACCCGAAAATAGAGCAAGCTCTATTTCAACATACTTTTGTTATGTGTCACTCAAAAAGATGGATCAAATGAATCGGACAGTTGTTTAATAGACTGTGCATATGTGCTGTCAAATTGAACAAATCATTCACCAATGGCATACATCAAAGTAGCCGATGCTGCATTTAGGGTGCATGTACAACCATACCCAATACAGATACGGCCCGGATAAAAACACTAACTTTTCAGCCATGTTGAACACCGTGTGATTTGATTTTTAAAAAGTTTGATATGAACCTTCCTAAGTTTAGGAAACTCCATTTATGCAATTTATATTTTGTTTTCAGTTTTCTGATAAATGTTTTTTAAAGTATACATTATCATTGTTTATTAGTTCTTTATATTTGTTATTTATCTTCTGTATATCCAATATTTAATTTCTGATTTATATCTAAATCTTACTTCATTTTAATTTAATTTAGTTTTAAATAACATTAATGATAATTTAAATATAGGTCATGGTATGTATATTTTTTATATATTGTAAATTGTTGAATCAGCATATAATTATTTATGTAGCAATTATGTGTCCATATTTGTAATGTACGATTTTTATCAGCACTAGAGTTTGAGAGATTAGCCTATTATTGTGATCCTTGTAAGCCTAATTATTGTGGATAGAGGGTCTTCTGAGGCAGAGACTTGGCTATGGGAGGGTCCTGTCTTCTTCACACTTCAGTACGTTCCAGTTTGGTTTTCGTTTGACTCATTGGACTTCATTTGGGCTTAGTTTGATGCATTTGTTATTATGACAAGTCAATTGTAGACTGAAAGGGATCCTTTCTATTTTTGGAAAGTGCATTTGATCACGTGGGGAAATAATAGGATTGACTCCTGTTTCAGACGGTATATTTAAAGGATAAGTATTTTGGGAGTTATTATCATTTTGGTGCCCAAATTATTAGTAAATCATTAAATAGCTTATTATAAAGTTATAATTTCACTTAAGTTGAGGGTTCCGTCATCATTGGAAGGGGCCATTTATTTAATTAATTATAAGCCTAAACCAAGTATTAAATGTTAAAAAGTGATGATGTGTTGGAGAAGCTTCGTAAGTGAAGTTACATTTTGGAAATAAAGGGCCATTTGGAGATTATAAATATGGGCTCATTGTGAAGGAAAAATCATCCGATTGATTATTGGTTTTTCTTGCATGTGAAGACTTTCTAAGTTTGATGACTTTTGTGCCCTTGCTGAAGTATAGGGGTTTCGATGCTGAGAAGTGGTTTGTAATTCAAAACTGAGATATTGTGAATTAGTTGATGAGTATTGTTTTGAATCACTGCTAAGTATAGTGATTGAATTATATTTTGGGATATTGGTTGAATCTTCCCTACTATATTCTCTGTGGTTGAGAAGTGATCTACTAGCTGAAGAATTTAGTAATTGGGATAATAACCATTTTCATCTGTTTTGGCGCTTAATCTGGAGACTAGATTTGTGAATTTGCTACAGCCCTCTGACTGTTGTTCCCATGATAAGAAGGCTAAAATCCCTTCAGCTTGAAGCCTTCTACTCTATGAGATTTACACAAGAGATGGCATTGTTGAATAACTTATCTCTGGAGTCAACTTGCTATAGACACTGGACAGCATGTCAACTACTTCTTCCGGGGCCGTGTTTGATCTGTGATCTGTTAAAGATTTTCCTCCGCTACAGGCGTTACTGCTGTTTCTTTATTACCATCTGCTGGGCAATCACATTCTGCAACTCTGGGCAGCATTTGGCATCATTGGAGGCCCACATTTGAAACCTAGAGACCTGTAATCATATTAGGAAGGCCTGTGTTCACCTATTTGAGGCCTGCAATTATCTGTGTGAGGCCTACGATCTTCTTCTTGAGGTTTGCATTCAGCATGGAAGCCTGTGACCACCTGTTTTTTTCGCTCGAATACTGTGACGTGAGAATTACCAAACAAACCTGTCGTTGTCTAATGCCGAGGTCATCAGCTCGGCAGCATTATTGGTTGGCATACATGTGTGTATCTCTGCTGCAAATTGAAGCGGAGTACAGGTTTAATATATTTGTCATTGTCACGTAGAAGTTTATGGAATTCAATATAATAAGTGACTAATTGAGTTTGATATTTTGTAAGTGTGCTGATGAGTGTTAAGTTAATTCTCAGAGTTGGAATTCATTGAAAATTGCTTGTTTGCAAAATAAATAAGCTCACAATACAAAACTTATCATCACAAGTGATATTCAGTTCGCTTGCCAATTGTTTGAAAGAATGTTGAACAATTGATTTGTGGAGGAATTTAGTGTTTGTCTAAGCTATAACCAGCTGGGGTTATTGCAATATTGCTTCTAAAGTAATAAAAACCTCCTCTAAAAACTTAGAAAATTATGTTAAATACATGTGCATACTTTTTCTATGAGTGTTGTATCCACCTATATCCATATTACGGGTCTTCAAAAATGGCTTTATCCGTATCTGATACGATATTAATATCTGTGTCCATGCAACTTTGGTATGAATGCATATGATTACTTACCACAGAAGCAACCAGCTCTTCATCTGGCAGGTCCTCGACAAATACAGGTTTGTTTTCTGGAGCCTTGATTATCTCATCTGCAGTGCCCATCATCATCAATCTCTGTCCCTATTTCAAATAATTGCTTTACAATGTTAAGGAAGTATAATAAAATAGGCCAGGAAAGACTATAAGTAATAACAGCATTATCTTCTTTCCAAATTTAATAAACACAAAAGGCACATACTTCCTTGACACCCAGGGCATCCCAATCAGCATCATCCTGAAAATGATATAATCAGCATACCTTGTTAGGGAGTTGGGTGAAACAGTTAGCCAGTACAATGGATTGATGATAAATATGCAATCAAGTGAATCAACTCAGACCTAATACCCTGATTGACTAAACCGTGGCAAAACAGCAAACTCTGTCCACTAAAACTGTGTATATCAACATAGCTATATCTAGATTTGAAAAGCTAACAGTAAACAGTTAACAGTTAACTTCCTGTTTCAAGATGAGCATCTAACTTTAAGAATCTAACAGTAGATCAGAAAAAGATGGCATACCTTGAGGAGACCTCCCTTAACCATGATTTTCTGTCTCTCGGGGGGCACACCTGTCAGTCCATACAGCTGACATTTAAATACAAGAGGTGGCTGACTTGTGTCGATTTCGACTGCTGGAAATACTTCCTTCTGCCATTTTACACTCACTGAACCATTTAAAAATACCAATTCATTAGAAAGAAAATAGAATAATTTGACTCATGGAGGTAATATTATGGCTTTAAAAGCTTTCCCATTGAGGAAAGTGGCAAGAGGGTGAAAAGCCCAAAGTAATGATTAAATCCTCATTCCTCGCCTCTAGTTAAAAAAAAATGCTTAGAGGTACTTGTCGGCTAAGTGGATCCTTTGCCTGGTAATGATTAATTAATTACAAACATATATGGGATATAAAATTTCAAGTCTTGAGATGAATCACAAAAATACTTAAGGAAATCTCACATAAATAAAAAATGAATTAAAATGCCAAACCCAAATTAAGGCCTTAGAAAGCTTTACCACCAACAAAAAACCATGTTTTTCAATTATTAGCGAGGAAAAATAAATTATATGAATTTTGGAAGAGGTTTTAATACAAAACTTATGCATTTTTACAATTTTTCAAAAACTTTGTTTGAGAGTTATTGGGTGAGTTTTTCAACTATGGTGTACATGATTGAGTTGTCTAGCAGTTAATCATACATTGGTCAGAAAAGCAAGATAAGTGGCAACTTCTTGCAGCAGCTAATGCTTAGAGGTGCTTGTGTGCTGACTGCTGAGTGGGTCTCTTGCCTAGTAATGATTACTTAATTACAAACATACATAGGCAATAAATTTCATGTCTTGAGATCAATCACAAACATACAGGAATCAAATCTCACAAATAATAGAAATTAAATCAAATGGACATCAAATCCTTCAAAACTTGATGTTTGTATACACGACTGAGTTGTACAACAGTTAGTCCTAAGGGGTGGCTTATTACTAGCTCCGGAAAACTTCCCAATGGCAAAGAAGCTAGATAATGAAAAAAAGTGGTAACATTGATGCAGGAGCATCTTGGGTTCTTGGTAGTTTGTTTGTTGTGCTCAGTGATGTGTTCGGTTTCTGTTCACCAACTTGCACGGTAGCTGCTTTGCTGGAGTGTTACTGGTTGTTCAACGACATACTCTGTGCTTTCTTTGGAGTTCTCAGTGGAGTGCTTGGTTCATGTTCACCAACGAGCTCGGTCTCTATTTTGGGTTCCTTTTGCCGAGTGGCCTAGGTAGCTGTCTTGTTTTGCTCGGTGAGGTAGCTGTCTCATTTTGCTCAGTGACTTCCTCACCGAGGGGTTTAATTTGAGTTCTTTTTCATGGCCAACTTGTGGTTAGCATGAAGATCCTAAGGGATAGCTGGGAGATGGACGTTCGCATAAAGATTTGAGTTGTATTCTACAAGAAGGCCTTACAGCCTGGCATGTTGGATGTAAACTTCTTGATTCTAATATATGAAATATTATCTCTCTAGATCTAAATCTCTATCTTCTTGTTCATTTTATGGTGTGTGGTTAATTGATGGGGACTACGTCACCTCCATTGGGGGTATACCCAGTCTTTACTGCATCAAGATAACATTAAATATACACTTTGTTGTTGAGGAAGAGGTGGAGATTGACATCATTGAAGATGAAAAGGTATCTTTTGGTTTTCATGAGTACATGGATGGATCTGACATGAAAATTGCCAAGCATCTTGTGGATAATGAGATTACCGATTGTGATATTTTCACTTGTGTTGATAAGCTAAATGTTGCTGGAGATATGGATGAGGATATACACATTATTGTTGATGTGGATATGGATATTATTACTGATGTGGATTTGGATTTTGCAGATGTGGATTAACTTGTTGCCGATGTGGTTGGGGATCTACATGTTTCTTCTGATTTGGATGTACATGATGCTATTGATATGAGATCTATAAGATTTCCACAATCCATAACAATGAGTTTTAATTTCTGGATTAGATTGTGTATAATTATACACAATCTAATCCAGAAATTAAAACTCATCACTATTGATATGGTTTTCATGTATGAAGATTGTGGTGATAAGTTACAGAAACTATCTGTGAATTATTATGTTCATTTGTTCAAGCGAGTATGCTGATTGGTTAGTTGTGATTCTAGTGTTCGAATGGATGAAGCGGAAATGTTGGACTGCAGGTTTATCCTCTTGCCTTTGATAGATTGGAAGCCTTTGGTGAAGATGAAGTTGAGTGTAGATATTTCTTTTACCATTAAAGTGCGGGACACACTTTTCTATTTACCTCGGAAGTCTCATGCAGGGGCATCTTGGGTTCTCAGTAGTTTGTTTGTTGTGCTCGATGATGTGTTCGATTTCTGTTCATCGATGTGCTCGATAGCTGGTTTGGTGGAGTGTTCCTGATTGTTCACTGACGTGCTTGGTGCTTTCTTTGGAGTTCTCGGTGGAGCGCTTCATTCCTGTTCACCGAGGAGCTCGGTCTCTATTTTGGGTTCCTTTAGTTGAGTGGCCTCGCTAGTTGTCTTGTTCTACTCAGTGATTTCCTTACCAAAGGGTATAACTTGAGTTCTTTTTCATGGCTAACTTGTGGCTTGATTTGGTCTAGGTGTTTATTTAATATGCCAGGCCAACTTGTGGCTTGAGTGTTTATTTAATGTAATCTGTCAAGCCGACTTGTGGCTTGTGTCTTTATTTAATTTAATATGCCAAGCCAACTTGTGGCTTGCTAGGTATAAGTAGAGCCTTGTGTTCTCTAGAGTCATCAGTTCGGAGTTATCAGTTATTAGTTAAGGAGATAGCATGAAGATCCTGAGGGATGACAGCTAGGAGATGGATGTCATAACCCCAAAATAAACATATATATGTAATTTCTTAGATAAATAAGAAGATTTTCTTTTATAATTTGCCCAAAGAATTAAATAGATTATATTATTATAACATAATAAACATAATAAATTATATAATATAATAAATATTATATTATCAATATATGAAATGTCTAATAAATAGTGTTATAAATAGTAAACACTATCAATATGATTGAGTCACAAAAGGCACGACTGATGGAAGTGACTATTCATAATTGGGATCACATATTTAAGAATCATTTGGAGAGGGGAACTGGAAGAAAGGGGAAGGTCAAACACATATTATGGAACAAGAGACAAACATTGATTCCACTGATATATCCTATATGCATGGACAAGCAAAAGGAGCATAATTTAGAAGACAAGTAAACAAAAAAGAGGAAGAGTCGAACACAATGTAGATCAAAACATATCCAACGCAGAAAACCATAACTTCCCAAATAAATTAATAAATAATCAAAAAGATGCAGTTGACGGAGACTAGACAGAATTCATATGTAGAAAAGGGCCAACAGTGGCATAAGAGTTTATGTTACCATTGAGAAATATGAGTTTAAATGTAATAATATTCAAAGAGGGAAGAAGCGACAAATAGAAAATAACTAGGAGAGAATTATCAAAGGAAGAATGGGGGAAGCTTACAAAGGAGTTGCATCACAGAATTTACAAAGAGAACAACCTACAAGAGTAAGGAGATATAATCACAGCCAGAGGCAATCAATATTGACCACAGAGATTTTTATGCCCACAACAAATAAGAGATCATCGAGGGAGGATGAATGCAAACATTGGAATATACAATTGACTTGTTTAAAGAGCATGCACACTGCAATAAAATCAATGCATAGATGGCAAAACTGTCTCCTCTGAAGCGGAAATAACCAGAGAAGAAAGATAACTCATACCCATGGACGGGATTAATAACCAGTTGAGTAAATCACTACCACCGAGCAAGAGAACACAATTAGACATGAAGGTGACAAACCTCTCAGACTCGATAGAAAGAAGACAAACTGGCATGACATGGAAGTTTACTCACCACACCAGTGAATAGAAGAATAGGGGAATAAGTAACGTTGAAGATATTCAATGGAAGGGAATCAAAAAAATAGTACAGTCAGCATCACCATAACTGAGGAAGTATAGAAGCATTGACATCATTCATAGAAACCAACGTTCATTGGAATTGGAAGTGGAAAGAACCTAAGGAAATATAAGAGATTTGTATCAGATAGAGAGATAGTAAAATACTGATATAGAACATTTAATAGAGTGTTAAGGATAAATCAATATCCAGATTCCAAAGGTACACAAACACTTATGATTATTTGATTAATAGGGATGAGAGTATATTAATTATTTGATTAATAGGGATGAGAGCATATTAATTATTTGATTAATAGGGATGAGAGCATATTAACTCTCACAAGAGAGAGACCCAACAAAGGGTAGAGGATATTCGTAAAATGAATATCAAATTCTCATGAAGAAAATTCAGAGGATTAGAGGGCATTCAGAAATGAATGTCGGGATTGGAGTCCCGGAGAGAGATTTATAAAGAAATCTCTTAGAGACAATATATATTGTAGTGGTTAATCATATGCATATGTTAGAGACTAGAGACTTGGTTAGAGGTGGGATCTTTACCAAGTAGTGATTATTACTGAGTATGCTCATTAACAGAGATCCCAAAGGCCTTAGGGATGCATTCTTTATATGAAAGTTGCCCAATCGAGATTTATTCTCACTAGAGGGTTGAGTAAACTTGAGAAGGGTTCTTCCTAAAAATTAGGAGGGGTTAGAAATGGTAGTACTTAGTTAATAGATCTAATTATTTCATTATTACTAACAAGTTGTAGGATCTCAATTTCATAATTTTATTTTTTTTATCATGTACTAACAATCTACTATAGGTTCTAGTGTTTGTTCCTTAAACCAGAAGTGGGGACAACACAATGGATGTTTGCATAAAGATTTTGAGTTGTATTCTTCTTTGTAATGGTTGTAACCAGGAAGGCCTTAAAGCTTGGCCTGTTGGATCTAAACTTCTTGATTCTAATATATGAAATATTGTCTCTCTGGATCTGAACCTCTATCTTCTTGTTCCTATTCTGCTATGTGGTTATTTGTTGGGGAATAGGTCGCCTCCATCGGGGGTACACTCGGTCTTTAATGCATCAAACATCCAACATTTTCACCCTATTAAACAATGCTTGGAGATGCATTGTGTTGAGTCCAGGCTGAATATTTTGTCAATGATGTCAAAGGTTGATGATCAAGTTTGTGTAAATGGTGGAGGATTACTCAAAGTAAAAGAGAATTGGAATGAAATGCATATCAAGCTGCTTGGTTGTTGGTTTGAGCTATGTAATATCCTCCCCTGATTTGAACTTTGACTTGTAGAAATTTAACTTAAGGAATATTGTCAAACACTTCGTATGCAAACTCATAAAGCTGATTTCCTCAATAAATTGCTTTCCAATGAGTAGATTTACGAACAACTATGAAGTGACATTAAAACGCATAATACACATCATAACATTTTCACAAACACTTGGCACACATTCAACAGTATATGAAAAATCTGGAAACTCTTTCAATCTGCTGATAAAGGGTGATTTTTAAATGTAGATGTGCACTTACAGCTGCCTTAAAGGCTGCAACAACTATTCAGACTTGTATTCAACAATTATTATGCAAAGTATCAAAAGTTGATAGAAGAAACCTGGAATTAATTGTCGTAGTATTTTGCAGATGTAGTCGGCTGCCCTCCAAACTTCTAATCAGCTGGAAAAACAAGTAAACTTGATACCAACACTGTTCACGCCGTACTGTAGCAAAATACTGTTCCTGCCGACTGTAGCAAAATACTGTTCATGCGGCACTATAACAATAACCAACTTTAGATCTGCATTTCAAACCCTTGTAAATTTCTTTATGCGAACGCCCCAAATGAAACCCAGTGTGTTTCCTGAAGTGAAAACAGCCTTGATCCTCCTGACTGTGTCTTCCAACAGCGAAGAGAATGCTAGCAAAGAGGGATTCCGTCCTCCAAGCCCGATAATCAGATATCCAGCAACATAACATTAATCTTCATCCAAGCATACAAAAAAAAAGCTCTTCCATTTCTTTTATAGTGTTCTCACAAGAGCTCAATCCTTCGTTTTCTCAATGTGGGATAAAACATAACTCCCTTTATGTACCTTATGTCTCCAATGTGTTATAAAAATAAAGGGAACTCTTTTAATTTAAATATTTCCCACAAACTATAGTCTATGCATTAATAAAGTTAAATATTTAAATTTAACTTTATAAAATGGCTTTATCAATGCATAACAAATCTTATCAATGATAAATAAGTTTTCCTGTCGATTTTAAACAATTACCATCGACATACCACTGTGACTGAATGTCCAACCATGTCCAAGATGACTTACTATAAATAGTAAGTATGCCCAAAGTTGCCCCAGAACCCCCTCAGAAAGACCTGCAACTGAAACTGTCTAGGCCAAATGGCCTCTAAGCCCCTTTAATGTCCTAGTTAGCCTACGAGACTGTGGGGAAATAGGCTAACGACAACATCATGCTATGAATGCTAGAAAGGGGACATTACAAGCTACTTGGTTGCTTAAACTACTTGGTTGCATTTTTAAGCTGCTTAGTTGTCTGCTTGAGCTATTTGGCTAAATGCTTGAGCTATTTGGTTAAATGCTTGAGCTACTTGGTTGTGTGCTTCAGCTGATTGCTTATCCACTTTACCTACTTTTTAGCTTATCTTGCCAAGTCAGATTGCCATGTTGCTGTTGAATTTTCAAAAGTTTCTTCAGAATTTTTCATGTGGTGACTTCTATAAAATTTTGAATGCGGCAGCCAAATAAAATGAGCATTCACTCATTAAAATTAAATAATATCAGTGTACTATGGCTCGCAAGTGAGCACGCTCTGCTCTTTGCCCACGTTTTTTATGCGGGCCAGCTAGTTAAATTGCTGCCCTCCGGCTCCTCGAAGTGATTTCACTTCTTTGGTAGTTTTTATACCAAATCCAGGGAATCAATTCCTGCTCAGAACAATTTTGCTGCTTTGATAGAGAATCATCCGACATCAACAAAGAGGAAAGTTGTTTCATTTTCTATCCCTGATAATTTGAAAATTGCTACAATAGATTGTTAAAGTAACTAAACTCGTTTTTTGCAAATGTATAATCATGGCCATTGTTATTGATGATTTCCAAATGCAGATTTGGATCTCATATAAATATGAGAGGAGTAGGCATGTCTCTTCAAGAGACATGAAGAGACATGTCTCTATAGTTAATCACCATTTAGTTAATAAATAACTATATGTATAACTCACCTTTAAACATATATATAATATTAATATATTAACCATATATGTAATATAATATTCTATTATTATATAATAATATATAATGCATAATATATATATATATATATATATATATATATATATATATATATATATATATTACATATATAATATATATATTCTATATATAAGATATATAATGCATTATATATATTATATTACATATATTATATATATTATATATATAAGATACTTATCTTAAGGATAATTTACCATCAATGAGGTAGCTATGATAAAACCAATCTGACAGAGGCTATAACAAAGTTATGTCCCATAGAGATTGGTGGTGAAACAATTACATTCAAGACCTTCTTAACACAATAGTCTCTTATGATTATAAGAGCTCAATTAGTTAAGTAATTTATGAATACAGAGACGTCTACACACACACACACACACACTCTTATCAATAATATGAGACGTTAAATAATGTTCAAATAATTCATGAATACAAATACTCAATGTAATGAGTATATCACTTCGATTGATGCTATACTTCAACACTCCCTCTTAACAAGGGAGAAGTGACAAAAAAAACATTTTATGAGATATCAGTATCAAGGATATCTATACACAACATATTAACTAACTTTAACACTCTAAAATAGTGACTTGTCAAATAACTACAATCACAATGTTATAAACACTATCATAACATATACTATGATCTCTAATTGTCCGAAACAATATCTAGAGTAATCATAATGCATTTGTTATCAATGATCTCTAATTGTCCGAAACAATATCTAGAATTTTCATAATAACCATGATAACAGGTCTACCATTTATAAGGTCGTCATCTTATAATGCTTACCTTCTATTTATATATGTCAATGAAAGATCATCACCTTTAATTACATATCATAAGTGAAATAGGAACCACCATGAATCCAGTCGGAGGGTGGTACAAAAGCTTTCACCTCAATTCTCTCTCACAGAGAAGAATGCATTACAAGGAATTTCACTCAAAGACTTCTCCTCGTAGAGAAGATATTATTAACAAAGGATTGCACCTCAAAATGCTCCCTCTAAACATCAATTCTGAGAAATCAAGTCCTCTAGTTGCTTCCTCAGAAACTCCTTTTACCTAAGGATGCCTGTCGAACTCATCACTCTCTCATGATATACGTAGGAGTAGGCTCATCAACATCATATAGCCACCCACATGTATTTCTAGACTCCCTCTAAGTATCAATCTTCTAAGCTCCAGCATTGCCTTCGAAGAAGTGTCATACTCCCTCTTAATGTAGAAGAATCTCGTAATGTTAATCATCATAGATGTTTTCTTCAAGAGCTTCACTTTATCCATCTTAATCATCAGGGTCTTTGGAACTACTATCATTAGATTTAGTCTGCACAATATTTGGTAGTATATGTGAAGTACCAACCTTCTTTTCCTATAAGAATATCCTCAAACATAAAGGAAAAGATCAAAACAAATAACCCTTATAGTATGTACAAAATTACAAATAAATGAATAGATAAATGTAAAAGATACAAGTACTTATCTGCCCATGAGGGTCATGGAATATCTCCTTTTCTAAGGATGGTTCGAGTGGGAATGAAACATTGGCTATTATTCCCCCCACAATGTAAAATTCGCACTCTTATATTGTTGAACACTTTTACATCACTTCTTTCTAAGTTCCAACTTGCTCTTTTCATCCATTGAAGCTCCAAACATTCATTTAGCTTAATAGTAGAAGCTAACACAATCTCTTCCATAATACGCCAATATCTTGATTGAGCATGGTTGTGCCACATGAATGACTCTACAACTCATACATCAAGTTTTATATATCAAAGAGAGACTCATAGATAGTTTAATTTAAAGTCACAACTTTCTTATGATATTCACATACTTGCATGAATTACAGTCCTCTTGACCATTACAATTTATCAATCACTAAAGGTTCTATCACAACATTGGTTTACTCCCTCTGAATCGATATGATCGATATCACAGATGGTTTTGACGAAACCATATCCTCTATCTGCTCCCTCTGATGGATGTGTCAGAATCCCTCTATAAATCTTCTAAGCTTCTAAAATAAACTTCCCTTTAACGAAGCATTAGACTCTCGTTGAATCTAATATTAATCCTGCTTTTCCTACAAGAACATTCTCGAAGAAAAATCAAGGTAAAATAGCTCTTAAGCATATAAATACAAATAATGAGTAGACAAATGTAATACTCGATAATAATAACTACTTATCTCATATGCATCAAATAAATAATAAAATGCCTTCATATGTGACAAGTCGGGAGAAAAAATTGCCTAATACCATTCTAAACATATTTATCTTGGGTTGTATTCAAGATGGCACCAAATTATACTTGGATTGATCTTTCCATTATAAAAAATTATAATAATCCTTATAAAATATCAAATATTTTAATAAACATTACAACATCAATATAATATTGATTTCACAATCTTTTATATGGTTGCATTTATATTATTAAATATATAATATTGCAATTCTTCATTTTATAAAAATAACATAATTCTCTATTTATTAAGAAATAAATAATTCATATTAATTCATAACATTAAAATGAACTTCATTGTACCTACCTTACTTTTGTAGTTGGTCCCTCTAGTCCTCGTGGTACTCATTGGTAGAAATGACTTGATGTTCTAATGTGATTTACTTCTATTCTCAATTTTAATATTATTTATATCTCATAATAACAATAGACTTTTAAAATATACAAACCTCCATACCTTTCCAAAGTAGTGACTAATGTCACTACATATATTGATAAGCTAGGTTGAAAGATGTGTTATGGCCCATCGTACTCCACGTCACCTCTTAAATTGGACTTTGCAGTATTAAACTGGTGTTCATCTAGCATGGGAGACCAGTCCATTTTGAAATGCTCTTCTTCGCACACAAAGTACTCCATTTACTCAGTCATTCACGTATGATTGTGTGTTGTCATGCAATTAGACTCATTTCTAAAAAATATAGTCTACAATGCCGCAAGTCTCGAACCTTTGCCATGGCATATCTACCGACATGAAGCTTGTGAAAACTAAGTGCTGAAATGGATGGCTCCTTACACCTGTACATTTTCGACGCAAGTAGAGCCAAATCAACACACACTCATGGTTGTCATTGTGTCGATAGACACCAAGAGTACGGCTTCACATAGAACCTTTTATTTGAATATTTTGTGTATATACATCAACAACTTTCTCCATTATAAATAACACATAGAAAATTGAGTGGCTAGTGTCGTCGGTAGATATTGTGTAGCCGATGGGTTGATTAGCATGTAGTCAGTAATTGTTATGTAGATAAGTAGGAAATAATTTCCACAGTAGGTCAAATTATGATATTGCTATCACTACTCATGAAACATGGGTCAATGAGTTTGACTCACAATCACACAGTTAAATCCTGATAGCAATATCATAATTTGACCTACTGTGGAAATTATCTCCTACTTATCAATTGATGAGCTTAAGGGGCTTTCTAATGAATGGTTCATAAGGCACAACACTTGGTGAATGTTTTGCAAATGGGGTTGCAAGCTTTGGGTTTAACCATGGAGGAAACTGCGTAGTTAAGTGCGCTCAGGCTGGAGTAGTACTCGGATGGGTGACCTCCCGGGAAGTCCCGATGCTTCACCCCTATGAGCATCACCTAGATCCAATGAGTGCTAAGTGTTCCATTTATTCTCATAAGAGATGGATTCATGTTGAATCACTACTCATGAAACATGGGTCAATGAGTTTGCCTCACAATCACACAATTAAATCCTGATAGCAATATCATAATTGTTATGTAGCCGACGGACCCCTTCAGGAAGGTTCTTCAAGAAGTATATGTACACCATCCAAGAGCTTTGTAATCATCATTGGAAGCACTATGTAATCTCTTTGGCATATATGCGAATAATAAAAGGAGTACTGCTATGTTACATATTCTTGTCTGTTGTCTGTATGCATTAATTTATTTACCACATACGATAAATATTTGGTTGCGTTGCCCCATAGATCTGGAACGGAGGCAGAGGAATGAAAACTAATGTTGAATCAGCTCAACAAAAATAAAAATAAGCTAAAGGAAAAAGATGAAATACGCACAGCACAAGGGAATTTAATTTTGGCACAACAGGCCGAGCACAGACAAAGGTTTCAGTAGATTGCCAACAGACACCGATGCACCGAGGGATTGTTGGATGAGACTCCACAGCAGTTGGATTTGGTGGAAGAAGCAAGGGAGGAATTTTTGAACCTGTATACGCCGAGGGAAGAGAATCCAGACAGAAGGGAATTAACTCACATGGCTCGGAGTGCCAAGGGAGCACAAGCGTGGAGTGAACTCTTTGTCCACAATACACTTCCGGAACGAACAACTTCGCTTAACAAAGACCCTTCTTCACCAAAGAACGCAGCTGTTGGAAATAAGACAACTGTCTGAAACAACGTCGGTGTTGGAGTGCAGAGCGCCGATGTGGGAGTGCAGAGTGTCGGTGTGGGAGTGCAGAACAGCGCCAATGTCGGAGTACAGATCGCCAGTGTTGGAGTGCAGAACAACGCCGGTGTCAGAGTGCAGAGCATCGATGTCACAGTGCCTAACAACGCCAGTGTCGTAGTACTGAACAGTGCCCGTACACAAAATCAAGTAATAATGGCAAGACCAAAGGAGAAATTGCCAAAGTTTGATAGTGATGAAACGGCCGATCCAATCAAACACTACAAGACATGCAAAACAATTTGGACGGAGAATGGTGTAACTGACATGGACGAATGGGTCTGACAATTCCCAGCAACCCTGAGGGGTGTAGCAATTGATTGGTTTGCTGACGTCGATCCCCAAAAATTAACCACATGGGCGGAAGTTAAAAAGGAGTTTATCACCGAGTTTCAATTGCTACGGGAAAACAATGAGATAGTAGCAGAGATCACCACAAAACAGGGAAAAAATGAAATAGTCCGTGTATATGCCAGAAAACTAAAAGAATTAATAAATAAAATGGAAAGTAAGCCAGCAGATGGGCTGAAAAAGAGATGGTTCATTGAAGGACTACGCCCGGAGTTAAGGAAGAAACTGAAGATTGTGTCGTCATCATCATACACCGAAGCATACAATTGGGCAATGGACTTAGAAAGTGAACAAAAAACAAAAAATAAGAAGAAAAGTAGCTCATCCGACTCAGAGGACGCATCTTTGGAAGAAGATAGCAACAGTGACGAAAAGGGCAACAAGAAAGTCCAAGCTCTCCAAAAGGATATGATCAGAATGATGAAAGAATTTAAGAATATGTAGAAAGAGACGAAGGGAAACGAACTATGGTGCACGGAATGCAAGACAGAAGGTCACACGAAGGGATCCTATCTGGAAAACCAATTCTGTGATATCTGTCAAATTATGGGACATTCCACAAAAGAATGCCCATTCAATATGAAAACAAGAGAGCATCAACAAGTGCTCCTGACCCAGGAGGCTTCCGCATCAGGAGGGAACGGAAACAAAAATAATAATGGTGCCACTTCGAGTGAGTACAAAAATAATAGCAAAGGGCAAAACAACAATACCAATAATGGAGGCCGCAGTCGAATTCAGTACGATGCAAATAGCCGCCCGATGGTTCAATGTCGAGCATGCAATTTGTGGGGCCACTTTCCACGAAACTATACATCAGCAAACGCACCAAAGTTGTTATGCAAATGGTGCAGTCTTGAAGATCATGAAGATACCAAGTGCCCGAAATCAGGAGTGAATTTGATCAGCATCGGCACGAACGAAGAAGTCTTGGCAATCACCCGTAAACAAACAAAATTGTACCCCGACCCGACAAAAGAAAAGAAGAGATTGGAAGAAGCACGGGCAAAAATTGAGAGAGCAATGTAGGCAGAGAAATCACAATTGAAGGACACTATTGGTACCTCAACGAGAAACTGCACTAAGCAAAACATAATAAGGCAGGTGATGCAAATGGAAGTCCCGATCAAATTAAGTGACCTTCTCATAATGCCCCAGTGACGGATGGCCATTGTAAATATTACGCCATTTTCGAAAGCGACGAGGAAACAGGAAGGGACGGTAGTGGAACAATGGCAACAGCCCAATGCTATTAGCACTCACAACGGGAAGGCATCTAGTAGTAGTCGAGATGACCATTCTAGGAAATGTTCTAACAGACACAATTGTGGACGGAGGGTTAAGCGTGAATGTGTTACCAAAAGATCTATGGAAAAAATTAAGAAAACCTACGTTGTGGCCACCAACCTTCCAGTTGCTCACGGCAAACCAGCACAAGATCAAACTGTTGGGAACCTTGATGGCGCAGCCGGTAACTATTGGAACACAACCATTTTTATTGGATTTCGTGGTCATTCCACTGAAAAGAAGAGGGTATAACGCTATTCTTGGATGGAGTTGGTTGGTACAAGCAAAAGTAAAACATGACTGGAAATGACATACCCTATCGATGGAGCGCTGAGGCAAAAGATTCATAACTGACCTGCATACACAAATGGTAGGTGAGGAGGCAACGTCATTAGACTCAAAAGATGAAAGCGAGAGTGACGATGAAGGCAAAAAGAGACTGGAACCGGATGAAGGAGTATTGAGATTAGGAGGTGGATCGAATAAGGACGACCTAGACTCAGTGAAAGGCTTTTTCCATTGGCAGAGGGAGGATTACGAACTCTTTCCGAGCTATAATATGTTAAGGGTCGACGAAAAGGGAGAGGAAAATGAATTTTGAAGGAATACAGAGAAATGGAAGAAACAAAGGCGATTACGGCTAAAGCTCAGGGCAGCAAAAGGAAAGATCCCACCGTCCGGTACACAGTGAATGGACCGCGCGGAAAGAAAAGGTTACACCGCACTATGAAATTAGTAGAAAGGTGCCGACAGCAAGGAAAACACATCGTACGGTCTGCACAGGAAACAAAGAGGAAGGGCTTAATAAAAACTTCAGTAATACAAAGTGAAGGTTTTAAAATCAAGAATACAACTATTGACGGCAAGGAGTGGCAATCGACGAAATTCATGGTACCGAGTCTCAAGAACAAGCTTGGAGATATGGAAAGTTTGAGGGAGGGATGGTATAATTTAAATAAACTTGATTAGTGACGATTGCAAGCACAATGGGCCACAGAAGTTACACAAAACAGGCGGAAGGTATGGCATGAGATGCATTTGAAATTGAATAAGTTTCGACCAGGACAGCTGGTGTTGAAGTATAGAGGATGGAACGAAATCAAACTGGGGAAGTTTAAAGTCAAATGGATCGGATCATACCAAATACGGGAAGTAGGCGATAACGAAGCAATAAAGCTATGGACATTAGACGGGAGAGAAATTCCAGAAGTGGTGAATTGTTTCAAGTTAAAAATATATCATGCTAGAACTGTTCCCTCGTCGCTGAATAATGAAGAGCAACAATAAAAAATTTAAAAGATTTTTTTTTTAAATGAAAAAAAATGAAAAATAAAAAATAAAAAAAGAAGATTAAAAAAAAAGAAAAAAATTGAAAATAAAAAATAAAAAGTAAAGTGTTGCGAGAGTGTCCCGCGGACGTGGGGTGTTCCGCGGATACGAAGTGTCCCGCGAACATGTGGCCGCGGACCATGTGCCCCACGGGGGTTTGAGTTCCGCGGTGGGGAGTTCCGCGAATGTTTCCATGTTCGGATTTTGCATTTCCATGTGCTGGTTATAAACTTTATGTTTTCGTGTTCAAATGTTGCATTTCCGCAGACTGGGTCATATACGTCCCGCTGACAAAGTAATTTTGCAGCAACAACATTCCCGTGGATTTTTTTCCCTTTCCTCCACGGCTCTACATTTCGCGTCAAACAAATGCAAGGGGTGTTTTGCGTTAAGTTTAGTGGTGATACAGCAATGGCACTAATCTTCAGCTGTGGACAGCAAAAGCATCAGAGCAATTAGGAGTGATAGAGAGACTAAACAGATGAAAGAGGCACAGCAGCAGACGAGCAAAGGAAGGAGCCAAAAAAAATTATTGAAAAAAAAACAACTCAAAGATGTTCAGAATGAATAATGTATGATGTCGAGGGGAAGGGAAAGACATAAACAGGTAGGAAACTTAAGTAGTTGTCAGGAAAGAGTGTCGGATCGGAAGAAAATCACAAAAATGGTGTGTTCCATGGAGTTTTGTGTGGCTTTGAGAGTGCTAATTTGGTCTTGGCGGCGGGGGCATTGCCCCTCGACCCCTTTGGGGGCAATGCCCCCTAGACCCCTAGTCGGTTCAATTATTAGTCGTGGGAAGTGTGACCAGTTGATGAGACTTGAAGCTACTATAGGCATAGTGTGCCAGAGGTGGAAAGATCAACAAAGCAAGCCTTTCGAGAGGGGTGATACGCTTTGAGGCACTTAAGTAGGTGTAGAACGTGAAGTTGTCTTGGTGGATGCATAGAGAGCTCGGGCGGAGCTGATCATCCAATTGAGGGCAGTAGAGCGACACTTGGCTCAGTACACCCAGGAGTTGGAAGTAGAGAAAGCGGCACGGGTGGCTATCAAGGTCAGCTTGACTAAGGAGGCAGTATTGTGTTAGCAGAGGCTATAGATGCAACGTGGTTTGAAGACCAGTTTGGTGTAGGCATGGGACGACTATGAAAGTGGTGTGACAGAAACAGATCTATCTTCTTGTAGTTAGTCAGTTAATGTATTTCATTTGTTAATTTGTCTCGGATATTTTGTAATTGTCGTCTGAAGAGGACTGTTTCTTTTTGGACGGGGATAATGTCATCGGTAGATATTGTGTAGCCGACGAGTAGATTAGCATGTAGTCGGTAACTGTTATGTAGCCGACGGACCCCTTCGGAAAGGTTCTTCGAAAAGTATATGTACATCATCCGAGATCATTGTAATCATGATTGGAAGCATTATGTAATCTCTTCGGCATATATGCGAATAATAAAAGGAGTACTGCTATGTTACATATTCTTGTCTATTGTTTGTATGCATTAATTTATTAGAGACATTTGGACTCGGGTGGACCAACGGCCGAGCAGAAGAAGGTATTCCAAGGATTGGAGGCACATAGAGACACGGACAGTAGACGGGAGGACACTTCAGAGAGCAGTGGGGCCGATTCTAAGGAAGAGAGTACTTCTGCGGAAGCTGGCAGCAATGCAACGGGCAGCTAGTCCACGTTCTTCACCTCTCCTCAGTTGCCAACTTCGGTGCATTTGACTGCCACCACTTCCCCCATTCCTCCATTTGGCCAGCAGCATGCACCGGTCGTTATGACTCCATCGACAGCGACAGATGTTTTCACGACAGCCACGTCAGATGTTGTTCCACCATTGGCCACGACCGAAGGCATGCCTTTCCAGAGTTGTTCACCAAACTCCGT
This sequence comes from Cupressus sempervirens, assembly GCA_028749045.1. Taxonomy (NCBI): domain Eukaryota; kingdom Viridiplantae; phylum Streptophyta; class Pinopsida; order Cupressales; family Cupressaceae; genus Cupressus; species Cupressus sempervirens. The sequence continues at coordinate 350,343,572 of CM053785.1, forward strand.
TGCACCAACAGAGCCAACCTCAGAGATGGTAGAGTCGCCAGCGCCAAAGCCAAAACCTTAGGTTCGATTAGATGTGATTGGCTCTGATGCTGTGGTCACCATTTCATCCTACTTGTTGGCAGACGCGCAGCCAGCACAGTCAACTCAGCCAGTACAACCAATTCTGCGAGTATAGCTAGCACAGCAAGATGAGAGCATTGAGCCGACACAAACAGCACAGACAGCACAGCTCAAGAAGATGGAGGTGATGGACAGAGCAAGTGCATTCCTGCAACAGCAGTTCCGACTCATTCTTGCAGAGGTCAGACCGTCCATTCAATCCCCGAGGCATGGAGGGGTATCCTTAGGACCAGCCGCTATATCGTAGCCATAGGAGGTGGGAGTTCCACAGTCCGACGATGCGCCCAGAGAGGACGAGGCGGTGTGGGCATGGCTGCAAGTGACGCAGAGGTGGATAGTGATGGGGAATGGAGGATATGGCGAAGGAGGATTATAGGTCAGATGAGGATAGATGCAAGGACTACCTCAGAGCCATGCGGATTGCGTTGAAGAAAGGACACACCATTGCATTACAAGCTTTGACTCGTCGGAGAGTTGCATTTGATCCGGGCTTATATTCGGGGAATTTGTCCTAAGCGGTTTCGCTCCTACTTTGAGGACAGGGGTTGGCCAGCAATTGAGACACCAAAGATGTTGGTTGATTGGGCCACTCAGCTTGAGCTAGAACCATGCAACACTCCGATGGACAAGCTAGCGCACGAGATAGTGGGGTTGTATAAAGAAGTTTATTATGCTCACAGGCGTGCAGAGGCGGATGGGGAATTAAAAAAGATTACAGCTGAGAGATCTCTGACAGTAGAGACGGAGACTAGAGAGAAGTTATCCGCAGACTTGGCCAGCCAGCAAGCAACGTGGACAGCTGAGCATACAGCACTGTTGTGGGACAAGGAATTGGCCGAGCAGGAATTGCAATTAGCTAAGGCACAGGCTATGGATGCAACGCTTCTTCTAAAGGAAGCCATAGAGGTTAATATGCGGACTCAGAAGGATTTGCGCATCCCGAGGAATCAAGTGTACAAATTGCGCCAGCAACAAAACTCTTCAGGGACACAACCTCCTCCCTAGTATATATTATTTCTATATTGTATGTTGTTGTCTCCTATTTTGTTAGTTTTGAAGTCACCAGGAGACGACTTTTCTTTTTGGGAGGGATGATGTCGTCGGTAGATATTGTGTAGCCGACGGGTAGATTAGCATGTAGTTGATAATTGTTATGTAGCCGATGGACCCCTTCGGGAAGGTTCTTCGGAAAGTATATGTACACCATCCGAGATCATACTATGTAATCTCTTCAACATATATGTGAATAATAAAAGGAGTACTGTTGTGTTACATATTCTTGTCTATTGTCTGTATGCATTAATTTATTTACCACATACGGTAAACCGCTGGTGATCTATATGACTTCCGACGATTGATATAAATTAATAATGGTGTCATTATCCAGTTCATTTGGTTTCCTATAGCGATTGTCGTTGTGGACATTATTCATGTCACAGAGTGACTTCTCTATCTCCTTTATCACCAATGTGTCCTCTTGTACATAATTATATGCACATGCTTCGTAATTACATTTACCCCTTTTAGGAGTTCATTATTGAATTCCCGTTATTTGAGGGCGCTGGTTTGATTGCCAAAATGGCAGCTTTCTCACACGTGCTCAAATTGTCTCACATTTCTTAACTATTCTAAAAACGCCAGCCACTACAATCGTCCAGTTTCTAATCTCTTATAAATACCATGCCTATGACTCCTTGGTCACAATTGACTTCCTGGGAATTGTTGCTTGATAGAATCACATTCCTCTTCTCATATTCATTTATCTTCCTAGGTCGACATCATCTTCGAGATTTATCTCGCAATCTTGGCAATGATTTGATCCTCCTACGCTTATGCTTTCCCTATACTAAATTGGTAGTATCTAGTTATTGAAAAGATTGCAATTCTACCTATGATAATATGTCTTCCATATCAAGTCCGCTATGCTTATCATTTTCTCTGTATGAACAATGTCATTCTTCCCCTTTCTAGCTTTTCAAAAGTACATGGAGGTCGAAAACTAGGCGCACGTGCCATCCTGTATGTTTGTTTGTTGTATCTAGAAATACACTCAAGGCCACTCTCGGCTATCTAATTAGATTTCACAACAAGCATCAACTAACTCGCTTGACCCAAGCACCTCAATTGTCATTACAAGCTTTAAACTTACAAGTTTTTGATTTGGACATCAACACCAATTCCACATAACATTCATAGAAGTTTCTGGTCAAACAACTTAGTCTAGGATATCAGAGAGATAGGTGTATGCTCCAAACAAATCGCTTTGTGGAGGTCGTATTGGGATGACCAACCAGTGTCAAACTGAATTATAAGTTGTGCTTGTGGTGTGACCATTAATACATAGATGGTGAGGAACCCTTGATTAGTAAGTGAATGGGGTTTATGTCTGAAAAATGACTCATTTTGGTATCTATGATGGAAGTCTATTCCGAATAGTATGCAAAATCTCTACTTCTAAATGGTTGTACCATATGACTGTCTCACGTAGAATTCCCTCTTAACCATACCAAGCATCCATTTCTGTTTGGTGTGACCCAGTGTTCATCCTGAAATCAATTACATGAATTTCTCTTGTATTCTCCATGGTGTCCATGATTGTATTTGCAGCCTACTTTGATACCATGTTAAAGTAACTTAAATCGTTTTCTGCAAATGTACAATCATGGCCATTGTTATTGATGATTTCCAAATGCAAATTTGGATCTCATATAAATATGAGAGGAGTAGACATGTCTCTTAAAGTAACTAAAATTGTTTTCTGCAAATGTATAATCATGGCCATTGTTATTGATGATTTCTAATTGCAGATTTGGATCTCATATAAATATGAAAGTAGACATGTCTCTTCAAGAGAAATGAAGAGACATGTCTCTATAGTTAATCACCATTTAGTTAATAAATATGTATAACTCACCTTTAAACATATATATAATATTAATATATTAACCATATATGTAATATAATATAATATTATTATATTATTATATAATAATATATAATGCATAATATATATATATATATAAGATTATATTATGCATAATATATAATATATATATAAGATACTTATCTTAAGGATAATTTACCATCAATGAGGTAGCTCTGATAAAATCACTCTGACAAAGGTGATAACAAAGTTATGTTCTGTAGAGACTGGCGATGAAACAATTACATTCAAGAGCTTCATAACACAATAGTCTCTTTTGATTATAAGAGCCCAATTAGTTAAGTAATTTATGAATACACGGACTACACACACACACACACACACACATATCGATAATATGAGACATTAAATAATGTTCATATAAATCATGAATACAAATACTCAATGTAATGAGTATATCACTTTGAATGATGCTATTCTTCAGCATAGATCACTCTGCTAAAAGAAGAAGAACTAAGGGAGAATTTGCTTGAAAAGTAGAAGTTTCAAACCCTAATGCCAAACCTAGGAATGATTGAATATGGGTTTTGCCTATTAGCTCTTCCTGAAAGGCTTCTAGGGCTAGTGTTGTCCCACTTTATGAGAAATTGGGGTTCTCCCTCGGTTCAACCCCTTCCAAGAAACCCTAGCAAGGATAAAAAAACCTACAATGATCAAATTCCAATGTCAAAGGTAGGGTTTCGACCAAGCCCCCCAGGGGTTTCTCAAATCCCGCTTGCTAAGGAGCCCCAAACCTTCATTATTAATGATATATACTAATGGGTTATGGAATTATTGTCATTCAAATCGACTTTTTGTTAAACAAAGTGACGACGATCCATCTAGAACCCTAGTTCGGGATTGGCTTGAAACTTCCTACAGCAACCAAGTAAGTATTTCTTCTCTTAAAAATCATGATTTTTTCATTGATTGTTCTTCTTTAGATTTCACAAAGAAATTACTGCATGGAGATCCAATCTTTCTAAAAGGTTTCCATTTAAAATTTACAAGATTGGAACCAAGTTTTAACCCATACTCTTTCAACAATATTAGAGTACTGAAATGGATTCTTCTTAGAGATGTCCCGGTAGAATTATTACAAGGTGACATTCTTTGTCAAAGAGGCAATTCTATGAGATCCTTTACAGGCCTGAAAAAGGATTTTGTCTCCTCAAATAATGTCAAATTGCTACTTAAAACAGAATTTTCAACTTTGAATTTTGAGCAAATAAGGTTAATCACAAACAACTCTCTTTATTACCTAGAACTTGAAATCTATAAAGGCAAAATTTTGGACACTATCATTTGGCAACCACCCCCATGCAAGAAATGCAATAAATCTGAGGCTGTAAAGACTCTAGATTCATAGAGGATTCCAGTAGCCATCCAAGACCTCAATATCTCCTTCAATCCCTGGGGTGGAGGATTTATTAATTCTGATAAACCATCCCTTCCTACAGAGGGTGATCAAGGCTCTCCTCTAAATCCCATTACAGAAGAAGGGGAAATTGTTGAGGATCAAGGGTTTGTGGAAGTGGCTCCCTCAACCCCTCCCTCCATGATTCAAGTTGACATAGGGACTTCTAAGGCAGCAAATTATTTGGCCCATATCCTGGATCAGTCTTAAGGGCATAAGGAAGGTTTGGAAATAGATCCTTTGGCCATCTTTTCCCCTCTTTGGATTTAGAATAATGAGGAACCTTTTTTTGCAACGGCCATTCATTCACCCTCTGGAGTAAGGACTTATTTATCTCAATGTTGAAGTTGATCAAAGATCAACCCCATAGCTCTCAAGAATCACCTATATGCAAACACCTATCAAAGAAAAGAGGAGTGAAAGCTATGGATGTCAGAATTCCCAGATCCACAGATGAGACATTCTTGATGAGCAAAACAAGAAATTGCTATTATCAAAAGTCAATATAAGTAAATTACAATAAGGGATCAATCTTTATAAAATGAGATCCAAAACCCTAAAAGGTAAAACCTAGGTTGCATGATAATAATTAATAAAAGAATTAATTATTAGATGCCTAAAGTTTAGCTTAAGTAAAATAGAGTTATTTAGAAAATATCTAATTGCTTTAACACCCCCCCTTAAGATAAACTCAGGGAGTAGCTAAAAAGTTAGCTAGATACTACTACTGAAATTAGGTTTGGGTCCTGCCAACAAAGCCTGATTAGGTACCCAAGCACAACTAAACCTCTATAAAGAGGAGAATAGAGAAAACCACATGGGAAAAACCCTACTCCAAAAAAAAATGGAAAGAATACTGAAAGAACTAGTGAAGGACTGAAGAAGCCTCCAAACTAGAGAATGTCCCACAAGATATGAACAAAAGAGATGATCATGTAGAACACCACCGAAGCATGTAGAAGTTGCAAAGCTCTATCAAAAGTAACTGCTGATATGAAGAACCTCCGCTAAAATAGAACCTAACCAGGTAGAGAAGACTATAATCTGCATGAGTGCTCTCAGAAGACACTAATCGAATCAAGAGGTACACAAAGACAAACAACTGAACTCAAAGATGCAGATGGCATAAAACACCAAAGTTTGAAGCACTGATCAATCGAACCTAGAAGGCTGCAACCAAAGTAGGAACAAAAAGAAAAGTGTTTATATGGTAAATGATCCATCTCACCAAAATGCATAGGTACCCTGCCATTGCATTTGCCTAGTGCATAGGAACAAACACTAAATACATAGCTCACTCCAAATAACCAAGGAAGCATAAGAAACAACAGAAGAACCCCTTCTAGTATAGACAAGGGTGAGGTGACAAGCAACTGGAAAATTGAGCCAATAGAACTACATCTCAAGGAACCACGATCAAGATGCACAAAAGAATACATATGTGTGTACTGAGGTGATCAATCTCAGACATATCATGAGGCTAATGTCATGGAAAGAAAACTTACTCAACAAAGGAAGATGGCAAACAAAGGCAAAACATCAACTCCTCATGGCACTATAATCAAAGTAGTGCATGTACAATAAAACACAAGATATAGTGAATCCCAAGAATACAATGTTCTGTATGAGTGTCCTTAGATGACACTGCTCGAATTAGAAAGCAAAACAAGGCAAAATAACTAAAACGAAAATACAAATGAAATATGGCACTTTATCTCAGTGTGTTCGCAAAAATGCATACAATACATGTCAAAATAGACTAGAAGAGACATAAGGCTGATACAAAAGATAGTACAACCCATGACGAATCATCTGATGCAACAAAATCAATCCTCGCACTTGAGCCAACCAAGATATCCACCAAAATGCAAAAATGCAAAAAATTGAATAGAATGTGCCTAGCGTGGAATCTGGAAAAACAACCAACATCAGTGAAAAGATCTTAGAAAGAGTTTTCCAATGATCAAAAGAATTCTCAAATCGGAGATCAGATGCTAAAGATGTCTCCTAGAGTGCAAAATAGAACTCCGGTCTTCAATAGCAAAATAAATCATCAAAAAAACATCAGAACTACAAAATACCTATACTAACACAATGGGCTCAGAACTAGCTTTCTAGCAATATCTCATTTGCGGAAAACAAAGTCTATATGCCTGAGATATGAGCAAACAACCTAAGGTAGGTCCAAACAAAGCCAAAAGGGGTAACCGAAGCGCAGAGGGTATCCTTTTTCAAAGATGCGCCCATAAAAAATGGTGCATGGCGGATCTTTGAAAAAGGATACCCTCTGCGTGTAGAGCTCCAAGGACACCTAGGCAAGAGTCCAAGCGTTTGCATAGGTCGAGGTATACCAACGCTCTCCAATTAGAAATATGTCGAGCCCGAAGTGGGTTTGACAAACTTGTCAGTGGCCCTGCCTGTGTGTACAAAGGTACAAGATATTGCATGCAACTATTAATAAATTTGTTGCCTCGATTTTTGCCTCAAGTTTCAACAGCGTCCAAATTGGATGTATTTTATATGGAAATACGGGTTTTTGAGTGCTCTAAGCTTAATAGTGATGTCTATTAGGGCTCAAAGTACCCCCAAAAAAATGACCCCCCAAATCCAATACAAAACATCTCTAAAAGCTCAGATCTGAAAATTGGTGCCAAAACTCTCAAGAACAGAATAAGGGCATGAAGATTTGACGCTCTAATACCATGTTGAAGTTGATAAAAAATCAATCCCACATCTCCCAAGATCACCTACATGCAAACACCTGTCATAGAAAAGATGAGCAAAAGCTATGGAGACTGGAATTCCCAGATCCACAAATGAGACATTCTTGATGAGGAAAAAGAGAAATTACTATTATCAAAAGTGAATGAATCAGTAAATTACAATAACGGATCGATCCTTATAAAAGGAGATCCAAAACCCTAAAAGGTAAAACCTAGGTTGCATGATAATAATTAATAAAAGAATTGATTATTAGATGCCTAAAAGTTTAGCTTAAGTAAAATAGAGTTAATTAGACTATTCTCGCAGTTGGTTAGTCAAATCCAAAGGGTACACAGACACACCCCTACTATCTATAGGTCGTAACCTATCTAATTACTCTAACACTCAAAATAGTAATAGATCTTCCAGACACGGGTTGAGTGAGGTAGAAAAATAAGCTTTCTATTAGAAACTCATAGAAGATCTTATCAACACATTTACTGTGGAATAAATCAAGGATGGTCTCACTGTTGAAATAGAACAACTAATTGAAGAACTCCTTAAACTAGGAGGAGAAGGATACTCTCGTGAAAATATTAGGAATGATTTAATATGCATGGAAGAAGCAAATAATCTAAGAGTACTAGAAAAATCCCAGGAACCTCTATCCTCTCTGAACTTAGCAAGGATCCCCAAAAAAGGGGTAGAAAGTCCTTCAATGAGCTAAGAACTCAAGATGTAGAGGCTGAAGGCCAAACTAAATTAACCAAATTGTTTGTTATAGGGAAGGGGAAGTTCCTTCCCAAGGAGAAATGAAGGTCTTAACATGAAATGTTAGGGGCCTCCATGCCCCTAAAAAACAACGCTTGCTTGAGTGTTTTCCAAGCAAGTATAAACCGCATATAATGATTATCCAAGAAACTAAAATGAATCAGGATAAGTTAGAAGCCTTTCAAAAGAGGCTTGGCTTTAGAAATATCATTGGAAGCCCGACTTCGAGAGCTTCTGGAGGGCTAGCAATCATTTGGAAGCCTCGGATGGTCAGCATCACTCCCCTAAGGAGTGAGATAAATTGGGTATGTGCCCAAATCAAGTCTCTTAATTCCAATCTCCACTTGACTATAATAAACATCTATGGGCCCACTTCCCTTGTAGACAAAAGAAATCTATGGTCTGAGATTGGTTGTTATATGCAAACCTTACAGACCCTTTATATATTGGGAGGGATTTCAATGCAATAACCTCACCCTCAAAGAAAAGGGGTGGTTTAGCAAAGCTATCACAAGCATCAATGGATTTTAATGATTGGTTAACATAGAATGTCTTATTAGAGATAAAATCCAAGGACAATTCTTTCACCTAGAACAATAGAAGGCAAGGCTTCAGTCAAATTGCAGAAAAATTAGATAGGTTTTTTTATATCAGGAATTATTCCCAATGATATCTCTCGTTTGGATGTTGAAACTCTTCCTTTCTCTGGATCATATAACTACCCCGTTCTCTTGAATTTGGAACTAAACTGCACTCCAGTTAGGAACCCATTTAAACTTGAATCTATGTAGTTTAAGGATGAACCCTTACTTAAGCTACTAGAAGAATGGTGGGTTAGCTCGGAGGTTTTTGGTTCAAAAATGTATAAGGGCATCCAGAAGCTTAAGCAAAATCTCATTCAATGGAATAAAACTAAATTTGGCAATATCTTCTCTACTAAGGCCGAGATTGAATTGGATCTAGCCAAGGTTAATTTAGAAGTCATGAAACGAGGGATGGATGAAGGTTTATATATCAAAGAAAAGGACCTAAGATTGAGATTGGAGGACATATTAGCTAAAGAAGAGATCTTCTAGAAACAAAAATCTTGAGAAACATGGCTAAAACAGGGAGATATAAACACTAAATTTTTTCATAATAGTACCAATGTGAAAATAGCCAGTAATAAAATCTCAAATATAAAAAATAAGGAAAACATTATGCTAGATAAGCATAATGATATTGCCTTGGGGGCAGTATCCTTTTATGAAGGAATGTTGAACAATCTTGAAGGATCATCTTTAGCATTTCAACATTCTTTCCTTGGCAGCATTCCTAAACTAATCACAGACGATCAAAACAAAATTTTACTTAATAAAATCTCCAAAGAAGAGGTTACAACAGCCCTCTTTCAAATGGACCCTGACAAATCCCCAAGGTCAGATGGCTTCCCAACATGCTTCTTTCAAAAGTGTTGGCACTTTTTGGGGAGTGAAGTCACTAAGGCCCTGGAAGGGTTCAGAAACTAAGAGGGACTTCTCAGAGAAGTTAACCATACTTTTCTTACACTTATTCCCAAACAGGACAAGGGGAAGTTTTTAAGGATTTCAGACCAATTGCATTATGTAATACATTATACAATTAACTATCCAAAACATTGGCAAATCGTACGATAACTCGTTCCTCTCTTTATCAGTGAGGAACAAACTGGTTTCATCCTAGGGAGATCCATTTATGATGGGATAGTCATAGCTCAAGAAGCCATCCACTCTCTTCAGCATAACGGTTGCCCAAGTATGCTCATCAAATTGGATATAAGCAAAGCTTATAATAAGGTGGACTAGAGATTCCTATGTAAATGTTTAGAAGCCTTTGGCTTCTCCAAGCAATGGATCAATCTGATTTTCGAATGTATTTCCACTCCTAAATGTTTTCTTCTGATTAATGGAACCCTAGAGAACTTTTTCTCACATTCTAGGGGAATAAGACAAGGGGACCCTATTTCCCCCTTCTTTTTCATCCTTATGTCAAAAGCCCTAGGGAGAGCTTTTGGCAGTTTCAAATCTAATCATTCCCTTTAGGGAATTCAATAATCCAATGAGGAAGAGACAACTACTCACCAACAATTTGCTAACGACACTATGTTGTATGGGGAAGCTAGTATCAAGGAAGCTAAGGCTTTCAAAGAAACACTTCAAACCTATATGCTACATCTTGTTAGAAAATAAATTTATCATTTTTTCTTTAATACCAAGGAAGCCATGAAAACTGAGACTAGTTAAGTTTGAACATCAAAAAGGGATCTCTCCCTTGCATATATTTGGGCATACAGTTAAAACAAGGGAAAAGACATCCTCTAGTTAGGATATTCTTATTGGTAAAATCAAAGCCAAGATCCAATCATGGAAAGGAAAATGACTCTCTTTGGTAGGAAGAATTACTATGCTTAAATATGTTCTATCTAGTGTTCCAATTTTCCAATTATCAGTTCTAAGTTTGCCAACCCAAAAAACGCACAATATCAACAAAATACTAAAATATTTCCTATGGCAAGGGTCAGAGAGCAAGAAGAAAATATCCTTCCTGGTCTAGGACAAGGTATGTTGACCTAGAATTGAAGGAAGCTTTGGCATTAGAAACTTGAAAGATCAAGCAATGGCTCTGGGGACCAAGCTAATCTAGTGAATGGTCTGTTACCCAAATCTTAAATGGACTAACGTTCTTTTCAATAAGTATCTTAATCCAAATGATTCACTTAGCATTGTCAGAAAAAAATCCACCAAGAGAGTCGAACTTGTGGAATTTTAGGCTTAACTGTAGATTCATCATTTTCAATAAAGTAACCTAGAAAATTGGCAAAGGAGACCAAGTCAAGTTCTGAACAGACTCCAGGGGAAGGTATCAAATAATTATTAACATGGAAAATCTACAATCCTCGAGAAGGATTCTGGAAAATAGTCTGGGCCCATACCTAATAAGCTATGTGGAAAAAGATGATAGCTTACCGGAAGGATGGAAGTGGAGGTCACTCTCATCTTACACTATTCCTCGTGAGGAAGTTGTAAGCCTACAAAGAATCCTTATGGAAAGGTATATTACCTTCACTGACCTAGAAGATATGTTAATCTAGGATGGATCAAAGATTGATGAATATAACTCCAAAGATGGTTATAAATATATTTAAAATCTCAAACATCATCCTGAGGCGACATTACCTAAAGCTCTTTGTTGGTCTCCCTTATGCTTGCCCAAAGATGGAGCTTCCTCCTGGTTAGCTATTCAAAAAGGAATTTTTGAAGCAAATAGAATTATAAGGATTGGTTTCGAAGGGCCATCTAGATGTCCTTTGTGTGAAAGAGCTAAGGAGGATGCTAACCATATTCTATTAAACTGTTCATATGTCGTTTCCATATTGAATTGGTTTTGCAATAAAATGAACTATAAATGGGCTCTACCAAACTCAATTCTATCCTTCTTACAGTCTTGACCTATAAATGAATTCAAAGTGTAGATATTAGGGTTTATGGATCATATCTCCTTCCACAAAGAATTATGGAAGGAGAGAAAAAGGAGAATCTTTAAGAATTTAAGTATGCCCCATGCCTCACTTTCTTCTAAAATAGAGGCTTCCATTATTGGAACATTGAACAATAAAATCCTCTGTTGAATCTAGAGCCTAGAAATCAATGAAGATAAATAGTAACAAAGAGTCGAAACTGAAACAATAAACGCCAAAAATATCCTGGGAAAACCTTCTAGAATGAAAGGAAAAACCCAACCACACAACCAAAATATTATTTTATTGATCATAAAAGTTCAAGTGTACAATGCCTATCATTTAATGCACTATATATAACTTAAGGAGAGACTCTTCAAATGCCAACCGAAGTTCTTTTCATTTTCCCAAAACGTAACTCTTTATTACAATTATAATTACAACTCTTTGAATTTCCATGCCTCAACGCATGTCAAATGACACCTATCATTTTAATATTATAATTTAAACATAAGTGTCCTTTTTAGATGAAGGTAACAATAACGATAATAACATCCATATTTCCAGAGATAAAGATTTCTATCGCAGCTACAATCTTCAACACTTCCTCTTAGCTAGAGAGAGATCTTTAACTAAACAATCACACAAGATTGCAACCATAATGTCAATGATAAAATCTCATCCTATAGATCCTATAAAATTCAAGGAATCACTTAACATGAAAACCTGTAACAATTATTCATATTCATGGAATCACTCAACATGACAGATTTGTAAGACTCACAGCTAAGCCTTTAATCACGGACTCCCTAAACGTGAATTGTCATGGAATCTCTCAACATGACATCAAACTCCCACCAAGGAATCTCTCAACATGATGACATCATGAACTCTCTCAACATGATGTTCACTATCGCATAGTAAAAGAGTTAGTCATAGGTGATCTTACAATCTCATTTATTCGCATAAGAATAGGCATAACAAAATAAGACTTAGTTCCATGTAAGTCTTCAAATTTTACAAATACCATAAGCATCACAAGCATATATTAAACTGATGGGGATTCCACAAGTACTCCCTCTTAATTATGAAGCCTCCCTCTAAAGCTAAAACATCTCCCTCTTAATCATTATTTTCCTACTGCAACGAAAGTATTTATTAATGACAATTCTAATAGAAATCAGTATTAGAATATTCACTATATTCTTCAATAAATTTCTTTAGCAAACTCCATTATAATCCCAAATGCATAATCTAAGTGATTTTTCTTTCAGCTAGGGTAGTCCCTCATTGACAAAAATGATTTCCTCAAGTATACATCTTGGAATAGCTTGACCTATATTGCCATGTTCCACCTAAGATTTGCAGAGGTCACTCCAAAGATCAAAATCAAAGGTCACAAAACTCAGAGAAAAGACCTTTACACAAAATACTTATAAGCTACTCCTCAATATTTGATCATTTTTATCGAAATCTAAAAACTGTAAGCAAATATCACAAAAGAATATAAAGGAAACTTCCCTCTAGATGTGTCTGTGAATAAACATTTTCAAAAATCCCTATTGCTTCCATCTGCACTCATGAGAGATTAGTAAAATAATCTTTCCAAATCTAATCATTCGCAACCATTTCATATATGAAAAGATAGCAGATGACTTCAAATAGGAAGATAACATAGAAAATACTCAGCTTCCTTTTACTTTGAAGGTTTTGCAAATGGGGTTGCAAGCAGAGTGGGTTTAACCATGGAGGAAACTCTATAGTTAAGCACGCTCAAGGTAGAGTAGTACTAGGATGGGTGACCTCCCAAGAAGTCCAGGTGCTTCACCTCTATGAGCATCACCTAGATGCAATGAGTGCTAAGTGTTCCATTTATTCTCATGAGAGATAGATTCATGTTGAATTACTACTCATGAAATACGGGTCAATGAGTTTGATCAAAAACTAACAACTAAATCCTGATAGCAATGTCATAATTTGACTTGATGTGGAAACTATCTCCTACTTATCAATTGATGAGCTTAAGGGGCTTTCTAATGAATGGTTCATAAGGCACAACACTTGGTGAAAGTTTTGCAAATTTGGTTGCAAGTAAAGTGGGTTTAACCATGGAGGAAACTCTGTAGTTAAGCACGCTCAAGCTGGAGTAGTACTAGGATGGGTGACCTCTCGAGAAGTCTCGATGCTTCACCTCTGTAAGCATCACCTAGAACCAATGAGTGCTAAGTGTTCCATTTATTCTCATGAGAGATGGATTCATGTTAAATCACTACTCATGAAATATGGGTCAATGAGTTTGACTCAAAAACTACACAGTTGAATCCTAATAGCAATGTCATAATGTCTACATTAGTGATTCCTCGCTCTCTAAGGAATGCTTTGAGTTTCTTGTGCACTAAATAGAATTTGTTGTGTAAATAACAAATCGTAGAGGTGATACAATTGCATTCTAAAAAGATAGTGAACATGAAAGCATAGATAGCGAAAGCATAGAATGCGAGGATGATTTAAAGGGCAGTGACATAGTAAGATAAAAGTGTTTGACAGAGTGCTGAAATTAAAAGCAACATGGTGCTAAGGGTTTTAAAGAGGTTTCTCCAAAAGCTTCAAATCATAAACTTTTAAAGAACTTGTTGTAATGTACATAAGCTTTTAAAGAACTTGTTGTAATGTACTACCACATTGCAACATTGTCAATGGGGATCCCGAATTTATTGCTTTTAAAGGTTTTGTTTTGCTATCCATGTCTCCAGTCCCTTGCCAATGTGATGTTTAGGAGTTCAATCAAAGTTTAGAGTTTTGCCAACTTCAAGAATGTTACTGAAAAGTAAAAGAGAGAAAAAGAGAGAAAGCATGACCAAATGAGTACTTTGATGCCATAGAGGTGTTCAAAAGGCCAAGGGAAGAAAATTGGCAATGCTTGAGGTCAATTTTGATACTGCTTTTTTTAAAAGTTGCTTTTTTGAAGAACAAAAAATTAGAAGTTACCATTTGGGAAGGCAAAAAATTCCAAAAACGTCCCTTCATAAAATTCATGTTTTCAACCACAAGTTCATTTGGGATTTCAAGAAAAGCTAAAAAAGTCGTAAAACGAAGAAAAGCATTCCAAATTGTAATAATTCTTGGAAAATCCTTGTTACAGTATCAAATTTATCTTGAAAAACTCAAGAAAAGTTGTGAAAAAACTCGTCGATTACTTTCGGTTGTCTAAAAACTTGTACGATCTTCCAAAATCCAAAATCTCCATTATAACTCCTAAATATGTAAAACCACTCTCAAACATCCTGACAGTATTTATATAAATTGTAACTTGAGATATTGACTTCAATGTTATTATTTATTTTATATAAAAAAATCCAAATAGATAGAAATCTCAAAGTCCATTCACATATCAAAGTTCTAGAAGAAAGCACAAATGGATCGACTTGAAGAGAATTATAGAAGAAAGCAAAACACATTACGATAATAGGTAGTTTCTATTATCTCTGTTTAGCATCTAACAGTTCTTGTTTCTAGAATAGAATGTTTCTATTCTTTATGATTGTTTCCTAAAGAAACATCACTCAGTCTCTTGTATAAATTGATCGCTGTTGATATCAAGCAAATATTTCCCAATTACTTCATAATATGGTATCAAAGCCAAATCTTTGAATTTTTTCAAAAATATTATAATTTCTTGTTCGAAATTATCGAAGCAATATTTTTTGAATTTATTTTTGTGATATCTGCTTCAAGCTAGGGTTTTGTTTGTTATTCATAGCCATTATTTTGCAATTGTCGTTTGTACCATTGCGATTTTTTGGTTTTGTTGCTCACGTCTAGAAAAATTGCACCATTTTTTTCTCTATTCAAGTTTGTTGGGCAATATTTTTTTGGGTCTTGTTACCTCTGCAAATCGCAACCCTACCTGTGGTTTATTACCTCTACAAATCACGGCATTTCTTTTGCTCAAATCATCATTCTTTTAGCCTATATAATCCGCCTTTGTTTCTTCCATTTTTGAGGTTTTTTGCAGCCTCCAATTGCCATTGCAGGAGGCATCTAATGTTTTCCAACCTTCTTTTGTTGACTTATGCCTCCAATCCAACTCAAACCACATTTTTTTGCATTTCTGCCCTTTTTGAGGGGGGGGGTGGTTGCGCAACCAAGGCTGTTTTTGGTCAGAACCTTTGGTTTTTTCTATTAGATCAAAAAAAATTACAAATTCTTTGCGGGTTTTTCGAGACCTCAACTGGGTTGTCCAATTTTTTTGGGTGCCTTGATTTTTGAGCCAACATATCCAAAATCCGACATCAAATTCTTTCTAGGTTTTTCGAGCTCTTTTCTAGGTACCCCTTTTATTTTTTTGGGTCTTCCAATTTTTGCCTTGTAGTACGTGCCTTCACAAATTTCACATTTTTCCACTAAAAAACATCCTATGGCATCTTTGACTAATATTCAACTAGAGGGCACATGGAAGCAGCGGATACTAGAAATCTTTAAATACTGAAATACTAATCAGATTGCTCTGGGTGTAACAAAGTGTCCAACTACAGCTACTACTGATCAGGCTACATGGGCTCTAAATAATTGAGAGGCGGTGAAGCTTCTCAAATTATCTGTAGTTGATGATCAGCTCCCTCAGATTCCATCCAGCAAGACAGCTACTGAGATATGGGAGCATCTCAAGAAACTTCATAAGAATTCGAACAAAAGCAGAGCCTTCTTTCTCAAGAACACTTTGTTTTCTATTATCATGGATGAGCTCAGGAACACTTCAATAGGATTTAGGAAATTCGTTATCAGTTGCTTGCCATTGGACGCACGATAGAGGAAGAGGACATTGCGGTCATAACCCTCAAAAGTTTGCCCAAGTTGTACGAGCATTTTATCGAGACTCTCAACATCACTTCTACTGGTGTTGATCTGAAGTTCACAGATCTCTACACACTTCCGCTTCAGCAAGATCGATGTAAACAACAATTCGGTAGCAGTTCTAGCTCCCCCTCCCACAGAGCAAGGCTTTGTTGCTGAATCCTTTCAAAAGGATAAGGGCAAGTTTCATTCACAATAGTCTTCTCAGCAAAGGTCCTGTGCTCCAACTTCAGAAGGCTCTAGGAAAAAGAACATTCAATGCAACTATTGCCACAACTATGGGCACATGAAGGTTGAATGTCAGAAGCACTTAGCTTCCCTATCTAAGCAATCTCGTTTGCAGCCCACAGCGAACAATGCAGAGTGCACTGAGCAGACAGAATTTTCCTTTTACACCTTTTGACAGCTTCGTGTTTTGGATAGATTAACCATTAAGGGGGGGTATTACAATAATAGATAGTTTCTATTATCTCCATTTATCATCTAATGGTTATCTATTGTAATCTCACGTAAATATTCAAATGTTTCTAATATTTAGTTTCTTGTTTCTAGAATAGAATGTTTCTATTCTTTACGATTGTTTCCTAAGGAAACATCGCTCAATCTCTTGTATAAATTGATCTTTTGATCACTATTAATATCAAGTAAATATTTACCAGTGTAACCCGGATGCGCGCACCCAGGTCAAAACCTGGGCGCACCCGGTGCGGGTGCCTCACGCACCCAAGCACCCCCACCAGCGGCTTTTTTGCCGCCGCACCGGTCGAGCACCCAGGTGGGACGTGTTGCTCAGGTGCTTCCCGAGTGCACGGGTGCGACACGGGTGCTCGCGGGGTGCGCCAAGAAAAGGCCCAAAAAAACTTAAAAAAACAATACTTTTTGCTTTTTTTTTGTTTTTGTTTTTTAAGTATGCTAACCCTAATTGGTTGTGGGTCCCATGTGGTCTATTTGAAGGTTTAATAAGACCAATAGATCTCATTTTCATTTCATCATTTCATTTCACCATTTTGAAGCAGCAAGGAGCTAAGTGAGAAAGAGTGTTTGGAGGAGCTTGTAAGAGATTAGTGGGTGGTTTTGCAAGGGATTGCAAGATCAAGAGGATCAAGAGAAGCAAGAAAGTTTGATTTGGCAAGTGTCTCCTCAAGTTCAAGCCTTCAAGGTAGGGTTTTTTTTTATTTTACTTAGTTTTTTTGGTTTTAAAAATCAATTTATAAATAATAATTTTTAAATTTAGTATTTAGTATTTAGTATTTAGTTTTACTAAGTTACTTTCAAGTTTCAAGTTTCATTCTTGAATCTTGTTGATAGTTGAATCTTAGAATAAGATTCAACTATCAACAAGATTCAAGAATGAAACTTGAAACTTGAAAGTAACTTAGTAAAACGTTTCAGCATATGCCATATTGCCATATTTTTATTTAGTATTTACTATTTACTATTTAGCTTCATTTTTTAATACTTTAAATTTTTAAATAGTAAATGCTAAAATTAAATAGTAAAATTTTAACTTTTAAGTTTTAAATTATTTTTACTTGGGCTGAAATGAATCATGATCATTTTTATAATTTTATTTTCATTTTGTGAAATGCAATTTTATAAATGGCTTCTAGATCCAGCCAAAGTGCAGAAGACATGGAAATTAATGAGCCAAGTGCATCTGATTATGAGCCTGAACCTGAGCCTGAAGGAAGTGATCATGGGGCTGATATAGGTGGTCAATCTGAGCCTGAGGTAGAGCCTCCTTATGTTGCAACAGGGGTGCCTTCTACTGAGTGCCCTTCAGAGATTTTGAGGAAGTATGCTAGGGGTCCTTATGACTCAAAGTCCCCTCTGAAACAATTTGCTACAAAAATCACACGCCCTACACCTTCAGGGGGTGGCACACACAAATGGAAGTGCAATGTATGTGGAGCAAAATGGTTTGGCAGCATTACAAGAGTTAATTCACACCACCTTTTTTGGAGTGGCTATGGTGTGAACCCATGCATGTTCTTGTCAAATCCTGAGAATGTCAAATACAGAATTGAAGTGAATAAACTATGGGGCATTCTTGATGATAGTGACGTTGCAGTGCCTAGATCTTTGTCTACTAGGCAACAAGTACAGCAGTTACAAGGGCAGCGAGATACATCTACTCGTATCTTGCATCAGAGAGTAGGGACTATGTCACCTACACCATCATTCACCTCACCTACACACAGTTCAACAGGGGGCAACAGTAGGGGGAAACGGAAAGCAACCACAAGTCGTAGTGATAGTAACCCCATTGCTCATTTATTTAACATACATGCAAGGGACCGATTAGATGATGTTGTTGGTGATTTCTTCTTTTCCAATGGCATCTCTACACATGTGGCTCGATCTCCCTATTTTGTGAGGATGATGACCATGGCAGTGAATGAGGGAGAGCCATCATATGTGCCACCAAGTGACCACTAGCAGAGGACTACAATGTTGGATAGAGCCTATGACAAGGTTGGGATCTTGATGGAGCAAATGAAAGCATGTTGGATGGAGTCAGGTTGCAGCATTATCATGGATGGGTGGACGGACATTAGTCATCGTCCACTCATCAACATTATGGTTACATACACGGAGGGCCCATACTTTTTGGAGGCAGTTGATTGTTCAGGGCATAGTAAAGATGCTGATTTTCAATTTCATGTGCTTAGGGAAGCCACTGAGGAGGTTGGACCACAAAATGTGGTCCAAGTTGTGACAGATGCAGCACATGTGTGCAAAGCTGCAGGGAGGCTTGTTGAGGCAGCTTATAGGCATATTTGGTGAACTCCATGTTGTGTGCATGCCATGAACAATGCACTCAAAGACATGGGGAAAATAGAGTGGATTAGAAAGGTGGTTAATGATGGGAGAGAGGTGCAGATGTTTATCTACAATCACCATACTTCACATGCACTTTTCAAGAGCTTCGCAAAGAAGCAATTCCTGAAACCAGTTGAGACCAAGTATGCATCATATTATATTCTCTTGGAGAGAATGATTGAGTTGCAAGAGCCATTGCAACTCATGGTTATGACACAAGAATGGAATCGATGGCCTGAGTCCAGAACAGAGCAGGGGAAGAGGGCAAAGGAGACAGTGAAGAGTGATCAGTTTTAGAGTGATGCAAAATACATAGTCTCCATCATTACTCCAGTGTTTCAGGTGATCAAATATGGAGATGCAGATTCACCTAGCCTTGAAGAGGTTTATGAGTGCATTGATTCCATGCTTGGGCAAGTGAGGGCTGTTGTACGTGAGAGAGACCCCACTCTAGCATTCTATACAGAGCACATTGAGCCTATCATTCACCGCAGGTGGGAGAAGTTGAACACTCCTTTGCACATGGTTGCTTATGAACCCGAAGTGGTACATACCTAGGCCTGGTAGAGTCACACCACTTCGGGATGATGAGGTGAAGAATAGGTTCTTCCGATGCATTGCCAAAATGTATGATACTGAGACTGCTAGTGAGATTCACACCGAGTGGTCTGAATTTGCTAGTCTTTCAAGTAATCCTTAAATCTTGATTCAGTGCTCTAAACTCTTTATAATTATTAAATTATAAGTTCTTTTAATAATTAATTGTTACTTATAAGTTATAACTTTATTTAAGTTATTTATAATTTTAATATTATGTTGTAAACTTTAAAATTTGTAACTTGTAGGATACTCGGATATTGCAAAGGTGGATCTGAAAACCATGGCACAAAAGAATCCCATTTTATGGTGGAAATGTCATGGTTCACAAAAGTTAAAGATCACCTCAGTAGCCATTCGACTGCTTTCTCAGGTTTGTAATACTAATAACTAATTCCAGCCCTTTACAATCTTAACTTGAAGAGTTTTACCTTGCTGATTTTAATTTATGATTCATTGATTCAATAATTATTACTCATCGATTTACCATTTATCATTTGTTACAAATTGTATGAACATTTGTTTGTAACTTGTAAGTTGTAATTTTCAACTTTGTTATCTCAGGTGTCTAGCTCCTTAGGTGCAGAGAGGAATTGGTCTACCTATAGCTTCATTCACTCTATTAAGAGGAACAGACTTACCTCTAAGAGAGCGGAGAAGTTGGTTGCTGTACATGGTCACTTGCGGCTCAAAGATCGCAAGACACGCGAGTACAAGGAGAGCCCTGCAGCACGATGGGATGTGGAGCCAGAGGATCCAGCTCAGATTGATGAGGATGCCAATGCAGAAGCCAATGTAGGGGTAGTTGGTGTTCCTTTAGAGAATCAGGATCTTACCCAGGAGGAGTCTAGTAGTTCCAGTGATGAGGACTTCGGCATAGGGTATGATTAAAGAGCACTTGAGAATCATCCATTCTCATTATTGGCATTTTGTCATTTTGTTGATTATACTCACTTTGATATGGCTATGATACATTATTATTATTTCATTGTTTCATGCTATTCGCCTCATTGTCATCATGAGCATCTTTATGATATATGATATTCATAAAATCATATTTGAACAATGAATTTTGAATCTTGCATCTTGAACTAAGTTAATTTGTGAAATGGTCATTAGTAATAGTAATGGTTATGAAATTTCAAGTTTCAAGTTTGAACTTATGGTTTATGAATCACATTTTAATTTTCTCTATTCATTGTAGTCAACTATATTTGGTATGTTAATTTTACATTGTTATATAATATATTGAAGTATCATTTCATAATTAGCATTTTCAATCATACATATTAATAATATTATATATATACTATGCAACCCCCTCCCCCCCACTCCCTCTCCTCCCACCCCCCCAATCGAAACCCCCCCCCCCCCCCCCGGCTGCCCCCCCGCCGTCCCCAAATTGAGGCTTTTTTTTTCCCGCACCCGAAACTCATCCCGACGTCCCCCCGCACCGCCGCACTGGGGTAACACTGATATTTACCAATTACTTCGTAATAAAACAAGGATCGCCACAAGAGCTTCTAGTAGAAAGCAAAAAGAAAGCCAAATCTCAATGAAAAAAGGAAAAAATAAGTTTTTTTAAATGAAGCTTCTCTAAGAGATCAACAAAACTTAATAAAGGAAAGGAATTGAAAAAAAATACCATTGTTTCCTATGAATTCATGAGCTTGGCATTGTATTCATTCACAAACAAGATATTAGAGCTCTGGAGTTAGAAGTACAATTCAGATATCAGAGTAAGGTAGAGATTTTGGGCGATTTTCAGATTGAATTCCATGAATATGGACGACCATTCCTTGGAATTTTCATGTTTGCTAATGACTTTCTATTCAAAATTTCAATTTATTTCATGATTAGAGGCAATTTTCAGATCATTTCTTGAGAATTTTGAAAGGGTTTTCTGATCTGATTGACAGGTTCAAACAAGTTTATGCAGATTTAAGAGATTTTTATTCCAAATTCAGGACTTCAATCTAAAAATTCTCAGAATTGGGGCAGAATCACTGTTTTCATCCTTGCTTTTTCATACTTTTGAGTCCTAATTTTTTATTGAATATTCAGATTTAGAAATATTGAAGATGAATTTCAGATGTAGGAAAGCAAAGTGAAATTAGAATAAGTTTTAATTAAAATCCCATGCTTTGCATTCATAAATTTTATATCATCTCCTGGCTTAGAATTGTTTTTATCTTTTCACAAGCCAGATGTCAATACAATGACGAAAATACGGTGAAGAAATTTCTCAATCCAAAAGAAGTCTGATCATGAAAAATGAGAAGAAACCTCAAAGCATAATGAAGCCTACAAATGGAGTGTGTTGGAAATTCCTCAAGTATCATCACAAGTTCGCCACGGAGAGAGAACATTCAAGGGAAAAAAAATTGGTTAAGGAAATTCCTTAATCTATAGCTAACCCCGCATTGGCAGAAGAAAAAATCCTTAAAAATTCCATGGAAAGTAATGAAAATTCCCATGGGAAGTTGTGAAAATTTCCTGAAGTTGTGAAAAATTATGTTTTCAAACAAGTTGTTGGAAATCCACAAGCAAAATTATTTGAAGGATAAAAATTTGAAAAACTAAGTCCCTTAGGAGGTTTTCAGCAAATCATCCTCCCACGAGAGTCTATCCTGAACAGCAAAACCACACGCATTTGGAGCCTTGGAGTCAAGCTTCGTAATCACACAGTTCATCTGTTTAGCACAGTGGAGACTTTGTTCAAGAGAAGATAGAGTACCTCTGGTATTTAATAATGAGTTGTTTGTGTCATAAAACATACACCAAAAGAAATTGGCTCTAGGAGGGCCTAGATACGAAGAGCAATTATAAACAACTTCAAAACTAGAATTTTCAAGCAGCGAGCTATTTCACGAACCACCCTCCATCCTTACACTACCAACAACATTGGCACTAGGCATGTACGTGAACATCATATCTTATCAACTTCAAGAGTAGAATCAAGTGGAGAAACTATTCCAGAATGCACCCTCCATCATCACACCACCAACAAAATCAGTGCACCTGAACACAGTACATGTAACAAGGGATTTTCAAAGGATTACAACAAACAAAATATGGAGACTACACCTTGCAATTGTGAAGAATGTAAGTGACCCAAAGGAGCAGATTGTTGTGTCACCCAACAATGAAAGGAGTGAATTACAATAAGATAGCCTGATTGAGTCAAAGGGAGTTGTAGCTAAAGATGAAGTTCCAAACATTGCACCAAAAGAAGGGCGTGTTGAAGTCAAGGAAGCAATTGAAGATGCCTGTAAGAAAGAAGAGTTCCAAGCTGTCACAAGAGGTGAAATTTCAAACACTCTTGCAAAGGATGATCAAATGCTAATGCAAAATGATGACAAGTTGTTGCAATGAATGAAGAGGATGAGGAACAATCAGTTTGTTACAAATACCTCACCTCCCACATACAAAAACAAAACAATTTGGGGGGGTGCTATATTTTGATATTGCATTTGAATAAGTATTTGAAGATCTTGTCAAAGCATCATTGATTTTTTCTCATCAAAGAATCATTGATTTTTTAGGACATGCTAATAAAGATACACAAAGATGCATGGTTTGTGTTACACAAGGATAAGCAAGTGGACGAGATATTCTGTAGACTTTAGTTCAGAATTGATCGTGCATTCTTCATCCACGAGCTTAATTATGATGTCAGTAGGAGGATACACTGACTTCGACCTCCAAAAGCTGTGAATGATCAACCAGAATTTGAAAAAGAATCTCTATTCCAGGACAAAGCATGCGAGGTTGGTTCTTTCCCTGCTTTTATTGTTGAAAGTTATTGTTTTGATTATGGAAACTTAGGAAAGACAACTTGTATTTGG
This sequence comes from Cupressus sempervirens, assembly GCA_028749045.1. Lineage (NCBI taxonomy): Eukaryota > Viridiplantae > Streptophyta > Pinopsida > Cupressales > Cupressaceae > Cupressus > Cupressus sempervirens. Next base: position 350,367,103 of record CM053785.1, read on the forward strand.
ATAGATCATGATCACAAAGTACTTAATTTATATATATATATATCCTCATCCTAGAATTGGATGTCTTTCAGGAATTATATCTATATTTTTATCTAATCTATTTGCAGATTTCCAAAACAGGTCTATCTCATCTTATTTTTGAGAGACGATTATATCTCTAACTCTATTTTTCTATTTGTGAATTTAGGGCAAAGTATAAGTTGGTCCATGAAGGGGGCATCACATAATCCCCTTGCTTTAGTGATTGAAATGATTTGAACCTGCAAGGGGTTGTAAGGAGTAATAAACTAAGCACTCTTGTAATTGTAGTGTTCATCCATTTCCGTGATAGCCAATTGATTAGTTATTCCAGGCTGATAGCTTTGGTTTTAACATGTCTAGAACCTGCGATCATGATTAGCCTCAATCTCGGATAAATTTGTTGAATGTGAATTACAAATGCCACTAGAGAAGGTTGATATTTGGAGTTTTGTGAAGACAAAGATTGCACCTCCCAGTAACCTTATTCAAATGGTTGAACATAATAAAAATGTGGCCATGGTGAAGCAAATCATCCTGGATTAAATTAAAGGTCATCTGATCCTTCTCATTGCAAAGAAGAAGACATCAAAGTGTGAACAGTTCTTGCAAGATGTTGCTTAATTACAAGTTCAATGCTCCACGCATGAGCAAACAAACATGATGGCTAGTTACCTAAAGAAGAAAAATGAAATTCAAGATCGACTAGCAGCTAACAAAGAAGGTAGACACTTATAGATTAGTTCCCATAACTTTAAATCAGTTCTCTCGATCCTGAGACCTGTTTGTTTAAGGTGTTTCTACTCATGAAAAGCTTTGGAATGCTTTCATCTAGGAAGAAACCAAACTATAAAAAACTTCAACTAGAGTGGAAGATAATCTATCCCTTATCATGAAGATGAAGAAAGCTGGTATGAAAGGACCTAGAAAGGGACAGATGGAAGAGGATTTTATTTCTCACCAAGAGAACAAAAAATTAAGATACACCGAGTGTTTCAAATGCTACAAGTATGGCCACAACACTATTTAATATCATGGGAAGAAGAGAGGGAAAGGTGAATAGCATCCACAATAAAAGCAATTTGCTAGAAGCGTGAAAACTTCAATAATGGATGAACTTTCAATCAAAAAACAAATAGCCTTCTTGATGGTTTTGTGTTTCTCAACTAACATCATCTCTAATGTACGATGGTATATAGACAATGAAACATTAAGACATGTGAACCTCAACATAAGGCTTCAAGCAGAACAGGAGTAAGGGGCAAAAATCAAATAGGGCTTCGTGATGATGCCACATATAAACAATGACACAATCTATTTCATTTCTCATGACTTAAAATGATGTTATAAGTCTTATACAATCCTGATTTAACTAAGAACTTGCTTTAAGTCAAAGTTGTGATAGAAATTGGATGTTTTGGCTGATATTAAAGATTGGAGAATTATTATCAAACTAAGTAGCCGATTTGCAATTATGTGGTCTAGAGGTGGGTGTTGATTTGGTTTGGAGGCAAATGTTGATGCGAAGGCCCTATGAATGCGTCCAGGAAGCTCAACGCATCCAAAGAGCATTGCGGGGCCAAGATGAGCTTCCTAGAAGCATCCATGGGGCCTTTGTGAGCATCAAGGGTTTCCACACGCCCAGACATCAATTTTGATATTTTTGGGGGAAAAAATCTTAAAGCGCTTTTTAACATGTGCTTTATAACATTTTTTTTCATTTTTTTTCCTAAACCCTAAAACAACCCTTATAGAGGCCACTCATTCTTTTTTCATCTCATTTTGTTTGCAGCTAGGCCCTCTTCTTATTTGGTCTCCATTTTGGTATTTTTGAAGGCAAGATGATTATTTTTGAAGTGGAATGTTTCTGGGGTGCCAGACAACTTCCACAAAGGAGATCTAAGCGTCTAAGATAGCATTTCATCCAATTCTTGAGGTCTTTAATGAATTTTTTGAGATTTTGATGATTTTTTTTTTTTAATGATTTTTTCAAGAAATAAAAAAACAAGTTTAGCTAACCACTTTAATATTTTTGTTTTTTTTTTTTGCACTTGTATGCTTAATGTTCATAGTTTTTTCTAATTTAAATTTATTACATTTCTCATAATAGCAAGAAATTAGATTGTATTATGCAAGAAGCCAGCGGTAGTCAAGTTCAGTGGGAGGGCAAGGAGCTGATAAATTCAAAATTGATGTAGGATATCCTTTATGGAGACATACCACAACAATAACAGATGTTTTAGGTGGATCGTATATTTAGAAGTATAATGTATGTGAGAGTAAAAAATCATTCAATAGCTCATATTCTTGAGTCAGACTTCATTTTATGGGCCCTCCTATAAAGGAACGGGAATAAGCAAAAACAAAGATGGGTAGAGCAAATCTAATGCACGATAGGAGAATATATAAAAGTACAAGAATAGGTCGATAAGTTGGTTGGAAGATCAAAACAATCTTCTTATCAACCTCCATCCAGAAAGAAACAAATGCAATTGCCCACTAAACTAGTTGTATCCTCCAAACATTCCATTCTGGCAAGAAATTGTGTACAGGAAGAGGAAGAGGAAGCAGAAATTACCACCCACAAACGAGGTCAATTGGACACGACATTTAAAATGGAGACAAGAGAGCTTGTTGACCAAGCCATTGTCTCTATGCCATTAGCCTTCCTTTCAACTTGGTGAGATGTATTGGAAGAAGATGGTGTCAACCATTAATAAAGCATCGTCTAACTACACAAGTCTTGGATATGAAAAGGTGTGTACCACCCTATTGCAAAAAGAGAGGACTTCTATAGAGAGATCTCTTCAAGCAATTAGAAATTCTTGGAAAACTTCGAGCATTTCTATTGTTTCTAATGGATGGAAAGATACAAAAAATCGCCCATTGATTAATGTGATTGCAATGTCCCCAAAGGGTCAATGTTTTTTAGGGCACTTGATTGTCAAGGGTATGTGAAAGATGCATAGTTAATTCCAGAATTCTCATTGAGGTCATAGAGATGGTAGGTAGTAAGAATGTGGTCCAGGTGATTACACACAATACCAAAAATCGTATGGTTGCAAGTGCTTTGGTTAAGGGACGAAATGACCATATTTTTTGGACACCATGCACCATACACTCCCTCAACATGGTCATGCAACAAATTGGCACTCAAATAAATTAGGTAAAACAAATATACCAAGAGGGTGTTTGTGGCAAACCATCAATGTCGGAATGGATATTCAGATCATCTCCAAATTAGATTTGTTGAAGGTAAATTGTAATTACTAAATTTTATTTATTTATTTAATTTTAATAAATATTATGTGATGTTCAATTACCAAATTGTATATAACTTTGCTCAATATTTATTAACATATTCTTATTTAACTTGCTTATGTTGTTGAGATCTGATTTGCACTCATACTATTGTTATGAGACAACTTGTCAAGGTGCAAGGATGGTTATTTCCAACAAATGGGACATATGGAAGGCTTCACATTTAGAGAGGGGCCAAAAGGTCAAGGCAGTGGTCCTCAATGATGGTGGACTCATGCAATTTGTATTGGATTTCATCAAGCCCATCATAACTATGCTCTACTTTGTTGATACAGATAAACCTTGTTTGGGGATGTCTATGATGGCATGGACACAATGGTAGAGAAGGTAAAATTTGCCATACAAAAACATGAGAATGAGCCCACAAAATGTGAAACCTTAAGCAATAAGGTGGAAAGCATCATTCATCATCATTGAGAAAAGATGACCAACCTATTGCCAAATAGAATGGATGAATAAGTTGTTAATGGGTGCTACAAAGTTTTTCAAAGACTCTTCCAAGATGATGAAATGCACAAAGAAGTTTGAATGGAATTTGGCTTATCTGCCTTAGGAGCAAAACTTAGTCCAATCGCAATAAAGGACCATAACGACATGGGAGCTATCACATGGTGGTACCTCTATGGTCAACCATTTAAGCATCTACAACCTCTTACAATCAAGGTCCTCCCACAAAGTTTTTCTTTTTATTTCTTGTTTTTTGTTTACCACTTGTATTCCACAATTGAGTGCTTAACATTCTTTAATTTGTTTTTCGTTTTATGTTTAGTTTTGAACATTAACTAGGTTGCAAGTTCTTCTATTGCTGAACAGAATTGGAGCACATACTCCTTTATCCACTCAATGAAGCATAACCGGTTAAGCTCAAAAAATGCTGAAGAGTCTGTGTACATTCATACCAACTTGCAACTTTTGTCACATAGGGAGGATCACTACAAAAAAGGGGCAGCCAAACTTTGGTATGTAGCCCCTGAGTGTTCTAACTTGGATGCAATCGTTCATGATCTAACGATAGTCATAGATGATGATGATGATGATGACACATGGTGTATCTAGTGTAAGTGGAACCGCTTTGGTTCAAATCATAGTTCTGAGAATCGCAGCGATTCACACAATTCATGCAATTCGGCAATTCGATTCAAGCCAAACGATTTTTTGTGAATCGGTGAATCGAATCAGCGATAAAGGGTTTATGAAATAAGTTACTAAATTTCAAGAGTTTTTTTAATTTGCCGATTCGTGACCGATTCGATTCCGATTCATGGCTGATTCACGATTCAATTCGGCCTTGCCGATTCCAATCCGATTTCGATTCTCGTTACTTTGGTTCAAATGCTCTTGAACTTGCAGAGATAATGAGGATTTTTATGAGAATCCTTATGATTCTGATTGGTAAATCTTGAATCTTGATTGATAAATATTGAATCATGAACTAAATTGTGATTTTGTAATTGTAATGATTTTCCAATTTGTATTGGAATCATGAAAGTAGACATATATGATATAGCTTATTAGTAATTTCAATTTCAATATTTGTGAACTACCAATTGGCATTTAATTTTTATCTTGATCAATGATGAAGTATCATACTATCAAATGATTTAATTTTGTATATTTCTTACATTTCTTTGAATACACACGCACACAAATAATTTTTAAATATATATATAAAAACACAACCAAACCCTCAAAAAAATTCCGCACATCCGCACACCCAATTCTTGCAGCCGCATTTGCATTCATGCATGAATCAGCAACTTAGTTATAAAAGATCATAATGAGGATCCTAATTGATTTTTGGCCAAAGATATGCAAGAGGATAGCCTTCATTAGTTGCTTGTTGATCAAATAAACATAGAGCCTTGGTACATGATGAAAACCAATTATGGGAGCTTGGACACTAAAAATTTGGTAACCTACATTATAGAGCATTAGCTCTCTTGAAGGAAATCGTGCAAGGATTGTCAAACATCAAGATAGAAAAGATAGAGTATGCAAGGGTTGCACGTTCAACAAGCATGCCAAGATTATTAAGATAATATCTTATACTTTCTATAATAGTCAACTACTTGTCTGTAGTCTGTCTTTCAGTCTAGATAGGAATGTTTCCTATCCTGTCTCTTTTTTCTTCAATCCAGATAGGAATGTTTCCTATCCTGTCTCTAGTTTTGTTTCTAATTCCGTCTTCAGTCTACGTTGTTTCTTTTAGAAACAACGTCCTTGTAATTCTTTATAAGGAACACATTTGTTCCTCTGTTAATCAATCAATCATCCGGAAATCCGTTAATCTGCCAACTCTTCTTGAATCTTGTAACATGGTATCAGAGCGAAGTTTTTTTTTTTTTTTGAAAATAATAATTTCTTTTCAGAAATTATCAGTAGCTATTTTCGAAATTAAGTATCCGTGATATTTTGCTTCAAACTGGGTTTTTCCATTCGGAGAAATCTCACTGTAAATCGAGAGCAGGGTTTCCGTTTTCTGTGAGAAATTCATAGAACTCCTGGTTTTTGGCTAGGGCTTGTGAGACCAGTAAAGGGTGTTTTTTCTGCAAATCACGGCTCTACATTTTCTCTGGTCGGCTTGTATTCTGCCTGGTTCATGGTTCGAATGTGCCAACTTTCAACCGCAGTCTACAAGGCCTGAAGTCGTGTGTTTTTTGGCCATTTTTTACTGCCGTTTTTCTTGCAGCCGGCTTTAGCTTTCATGCGCCTGTAACAGCGAAATGGTGTTTTTGCCATGCTTCTCAGCTCCTGTTTTTTTTTTTCTGATATTTTTTAAAACAAAACGGCTCTCAATCCGGCCTCTGCGATTTTCCTAAATCTGCGACTGTTTTTGGAAGGTCCTCTATCTTTTTGGCCACTGTTTGCTTCATATTTGGAGTCGTTTTTTTGCATACTCAGTCTATAATCATGCTTGGGAAGCAGAATCGACCATTTTTATCAAGAAATCTGAAGATTTTTCAAGCATTTTTCAGCCAGGGCCTTTTTTTTCGAAACCCTAATTTTTGGGGTCGGAAAAATTTTTTGTTTGCAGATTCTTGGTGGGTTTTTCGAGACCTCATCTGGGTCTTCGTCAGAATTTTCTGGGTACCTCATTTTTCGTGCCTCGATTTTCGAGCCGACGGATTTACATTGCGACTGCAGATTCCTTCTGGGTTTTTTGTCTAGTCTTCTGGGCACTTGTCATTTTTTTCTGGGTCAGCCTCAACATTGCCTCGAACTTCGTGCAAATGGCATCTTTGACTAATCTGATGTTGGAGGGCAGTCTACAATTCAATGGCCACAATTATAATCATTGGAAGCAGCGCATGTTAACCATCTTCGAATATCGTCGTTTGGATGAGCTTGTTCTAGGCACAAAGACTCCTCCGACCTCTGACCAAGCAGAACAGGACAAGTTTGATGATCGCAATCGAGAGGCTGTTATGCTTCTTAAGCTCTCTGTTATCGATGATCAGCTACCACAAATTCCTTCAGGCAAGTCAGCTGCAGAAATCTGGAAATATCTTAAGGAGCTGCATGAAACATCTGACAAAAGTCGGGCATTCTTTCTAAAGAATCAGTTGTTCTCCATTATGATGGATGAACGTATGTCCTTACAAGAGCATCTGACAAAGATTAAGGACATCCGTGATCAGCTCGAAGCTATTGGTCGGAAAATGGAGGAAGAGGATATGGTAGTCATCACTCTGAAAAGTCTACCATCATCCTATGAGCACTTCATAGAAACACTCAACATTACGTCAACTAATGTTGATCTGAAGTTTCCAGAATTATGCACCAAACTTCTGCAGCAGGATCGTTGGAAACAACAGTTTGGCAGCAGTGCTTCTACAGCCTCCTCAGAGCAGGCATTTGCTGCAAAATCCTTTCAACAGAACATCGGCAACCATCAGTCTTTTCAACCTTTCCAGCATCAATCTTCTGCTCAATCCCTGGATGGCTCTACGAAGCAAAATGTGCAGTGTAATTACTGTCACAAGTTCGGCCATATGAAGTTCGAGTGCCGGAAACGTTTGGCTGCCCAAGCAAGGCAAAATGCTTCCCAGCCAACAGCACAAGTTGTCGAGCTTCCTGATCAAGGCGAAGCTACATTTTTCGTCTTCTGAATCTGTTTCTGTTTTTCATGGGTTTGTTGATTTTCTCCTCAAAAATCATTTCAAGTTGTCTGTAATACGCAAGGTTGCGTGAGATTCTGGGTTTGTTGATTTTCTCCTCAAAAATCATTTCAAGTTGTCTGTAATACGCAAGGTTGTGTGAGATTTTGGGTTTTACCGTTTTTTCCACAAAAACGAAGTTTTGTAAATGCAACCTATTTTGAGTCATAGCACTCTTCTGGCAAAGCTTCTTGGTTTCAACATTCTGTAGATCCAGAGAGGGTCTCAATTATCACAGAATGTTCCGACATCCGTACGTTGACCATTAAGGGAGGGTATTAAGATAATATCTTATACTTTCTATAATAGTCAACTACTTGTCTGTAGTCCATCTTTCAGTCTAGATAGGAATGTTTCCTATCCTGTCTCTTTTTTCTTCAGTCCAGATAGGAATGTTTCCTATCCTGTCTCTAGTTTTGTTTCTAATTCCGTCTTCAGTCTACGTTGTTTCTTTTAGAAACAACGTCCTTGTAATTCTTTATAAGGAACACATTTGTTCCTCTGTTAATCAATCAGTCACCCGGAAATCCGTTAATCTGCCAACTCTTCTTGAATCTTGTAACAAAGATTGCTTTCCCTAGTAGAGAGCTCACATTGAGAGGAGTTCCTGATCTAATTTATTTAAACATGTTTGGACCCATGTAAGCAACATTATTGCTGGTAATGTTTGTTACATTTATTTAATGATGATTCCTCTAGGAAAATTGGGATATACTTAATGAAGACCAAATATGAGGCGTTTGGGAAGTTCTAAGAGTTCCAAGCTCTTGTGAAAATTAGATAGCTGGAAATAATTAAGATTTTAAGATCTCCCAATGGAGGTAAGCATAACTTCAAGTACTTTGATGCTTTTTGCAGATCCAAAGATCGAGGAGCTAATTATAACGTCAAACACTCAACAAAATAGGAACTCAAAGAAAAAGAAAGGATTGATCATAATGACACCAAAGGCCATGATACACGACTTAGATTTGCTTGTGTTTATTTAGGTAGAGACATGTAGATGTATGATTTTCATTGTAAATAGACAACTATGACTAAAGGACATGCACTCCAATGGAAGCTTTCACAAGAGAGAAATTGGTGCCTTTTGTTTTTGGGTGTCTAGGAGTACTATTTAGATTCATGTGCAAAGAAGAAAAGGATTAAGCTTGAGCCCCCCAACTTGTCAAGTGTGTTTATGTGATATAACAAAGTCCTCCAAAGATTACAAAGTCAATATTTTGTTACAGCAAAATATAGTAGTGAATAAAGCATAACAATTGATGAGGTTGCTTAGTTCTCTACATCACAAGAGCCTCCAATGGGGGTTGAGTGTGAATATGTTGTTGCCCTAATTCTACCAAATATTAATGCACAAAGTACAGCAGTACCATGTGCAGTTAACTTTAAATACAAAACCAAATATTTCATTACCTTCTTGTCAAGTAAAGAAGCCTAGGTGGCTTACGTAAACATTGCAAGAGGCAAAAGAGTAAGCACTTCTTTTTTACGTGAATTACCACCCTAGAAGTTTTAAAGTGTGTTTCATTGATGTCTTCAATCATTTCCACAAAACCTTCCACTTTTACCGAGATAGATCCAAAGTAGATGTGGCGAGCTACCATAATGATGTTTGGAAGATGGTAACTAGCCAAAAAAGGGAAGTTGGTCATTAATTCCAAATTTCCAAGTGGTTGTATAAGGTCAAACATGTGGCAAAAATAAAAGTGAAAAAGCACAAAAGCTCAATCCATTACATGAGAATTCCCACAAGGATAACAAGTTGATTGTGACAAGATCTTTTCTTTAATTGCCAGGTACACTTCTATCAAGCTAACTATGCTCTTGTATTTTATTTTTGTTGGTACTTATATCATGTGGATGTAAGAGATTTTTTTTCTCAATAGCAAGATTGATTAAAAAGTGTATAGCAACCCAAGTGGTCTAGAGCGCATAGACAAAAGCCCATGCATGCTAGTTCAAAAAGGCCTTGTATTTCTTGAAGCAAGCACCTTGTGATTTGATGAGTGTCTAATTCAATCCAGGCTTCATCAAAACTAATGCAGATCAAAACCTCTTCCATCTATTTGATGGATCAAGTCTTGTATACTAATGACCTAGTCCTAATAAGTAGCAATGAGAAGTTCATTGAATAGTGCAAAGAAGAGTTTATATCCAAAATTAATATGAAGGATATTGGACATGTGAACTATTTTCCAAGTCTTGGAATATATTAGGAAAGATAGGATATCTTCCTTGGTCATGAGAAGCACGCAACATTGACTCTAGAGTTATTTTCAATGTTGTGTTGTAAGTCCCAAGCTGCACCCATAGTTTTGAATCTTTAGTAAGCCACAAATCAAGATTTAAATTTGGTGAATCTTTTGATATGAAAGAAGTTGATAGATTCCCTCATGCATTTGATGAATTCAACCAAACATTTTCTTTGCTATAAGTACACTCAACTAGTTCACAATTGAGTTAACACAAATTCACTAGGTCATTGCAAAGCATATGATCTAGTATTTGAAGGGCACAATTCATTATTGATTAAGATATGTCAGAGAAGGAGAGTTGAGGTCAAATGGCTTTGTAAGTTCAAACTAGGCATGTCATTCTAGTGCTAGGAAAAGAACTTCACAATTTTGTTTCGACTTGGGATTGGTCATGATAGCTTAGTTCAATAGGAAAAAAGCAGCAATAGCATTGAGTTCAACAGAGTTAGAATTCGTGACAGCTACTTCTACTAGTTGCAAGATTATCTAGCTTCACAAAAAGATAGTGAAAGTCAATGGTGAGATGTTAAATCCAACTATTGTGTACTGTGACAGCTAGATTTGTAACAAGCTCTCTAAGAATCTAGAATTTGACAACTGCTATGAGCATATAGAAATCCAATTTCATTTCCTAAAAGACAAAGTTCAGAGGGAGCATTTATTCTTAAGCATGTTCCCTCAGATTTGAAAGCCGGTAACATTTTGAAAAGCCCCTGACAAAAGGAAGGTTAAAGATATTAAGGGAGAACTGGATTTGATGGAGAGCACATTCCTCACAAAGGAGTGTTAGCTTTTCTACAGTTTGATGTTTGGCAGTTGTTCTCCATCGGGGGGGTGCACATTCAAATTGTTTTTCACTTTTTTTATATTTATCTTAGCACAAATCTCTTCTCTTTTTAAGAGCATGGTATTTGGTTTTCTTATGCTTAGATTGGATTCTGAATTCTAAGATTATTATTTCTTGTTGTAGAACAGGATTATTTTCGCTTTAGCGTTTTTTTAAATCTTCTTCTAGCCTAGGTGCTCCACGAGATGGGAGTTTTCATTGTAAACCTTAGAGTTCTTTTTCAAGAAAAAGAGACCAGGGACAGCACAGAAATAAGAGATATGGAGAAAGCAGACAGAATGCATATTTGAGGGTTGAACTAATGCATTGTAATTCTTTTAGTTTATCAGAGGATAGATGCAATTTTGAGGATTCGGAATCATTAATATGTTTTGAGCAAATTATCCACAGCATGTGTTCGTAGATTAGTGTATTCCAATCTGTTGTTCTTATTCAAGTTTTCATTTTAAGCCAATTTTCAGTTAGGATTACCTATCTTAGTGCAGAATCTGGTTACCATTGCCTGAAAGTGTAATACCCATAACAGGATTTTTGCAGCTTCTTTCTATCAGTAAACCTTGCTTCAGTAAAAGAAATACAGAAAATTCAGTTACATTTTATCTCCTATCTCACTTGTACGCTCCTTGGCTCTGTCGGGAGTTGCTTACTTTTTAGAGAGCACAATTTTTTCAAAGTTTCTTACATGTTGAAAGTAAAAAGCATAAAGATTCAACTCTGTATGCTATTTTATGTTACCAAAAGCTTCAAACATCAGCGATTCTCTCTCGTTGTTGGACCAAAAGATGTTATAATATGGGAAAATTTACATGTGTAGATGGGATAAGAATACAGGTATAAGAATTAAGTACATAAATTGAATTAATTTTAAATGTATGGTTATTTGTTTTTCCGGGCCATTATAACTCTTTCCTGAGTTTTTCGGAAGTCCAAGTCTACTGTAATATGCCCAATGAGTCCGAGATTTCTGTACAATGGTCATGACCTTCTACTTTGCAAGGAAGCTTATTTGCACTTGAACCCGAAGTAAGCATAGACCACCTCTTAGACTAAAAGTCATCGCCGATTTACATATGACATTCATATCGACATAAATATTCTAGTTTTAGCATTGCATACTGCAAGCACTCTGAAAAAATATATTCATGTTTAAAGACAAAAGGCTATCACATAACTAATTTCCAATTCTCAGCGTGCCAAGATAACGTGATGGTGAATTTTAAAAACCTCTGGTCCGCCCTTATGAGCGTGTAAACCATAAATCAAACTTATAAATCCCTTGATTCTATCGTAGCGCGGCGGTTTTAGGGTATAGCGTTTGAAGAGTATACAAGTCCCTACTTACAAAACAATTCCCGTGACATCGAAACCTAGGGCAGTCAAAACTGTTGAATTATGCAAAGACCCAAAAAAGAGAAATAAGTACCTGTAGGCATCGTGGCAACTATCAATTTGAAGCGAAAGCACCCTTCTTTCTTCCTCTATCTATATCTCTCTGAGATAAACTCCTGCAAATAGAGATACTTGATCCGCACGATAGGGAGTGGGAGCGTGAACGAGCCGCTAAAGTTTATTTCTACGAGGATCTTAAATACTAAAGGGATTTCTTTTTAGACCGAGTTCTTCCGGCTCCAAACTTAGAAATCAAGAGACAACGTGGAATTATAAGTTATAAATAAAACTTAAATAAATATAATCAGCTTGGTCCCTAATGTTATGGTCCCTTAATATGGATTAGTCGATTCAAACAAAATTTTGAATAGAATGAGCATAAATTTTAATTTAAAATGAGTTAACCTATTTTAAGTAGTCCAATATTAGCACTTGCTTTAAAAAGAGATGCAAGAGGTAAAAGGTTGTTAATTCTAAAAGTAGTAATATTAGCACTTGCTTTAAAAAGAGGTGTGAGAGGTAAAAAGGTGAAGTTTATGGTAAGATACATATTTAATACTAGTACTTGTATCAAAAGGTGTAACTTTTATGTTGATAAGAGAGTTAAAATTTTGAGTATTTTCACCAAAATGAAATATCACGGGGTGGATGTGAAAAGGCAACAACTAACAAATTTGACATATATGATATTGGTCCAAGATTGTTTGTGCTTAAATTGTCTAAAATTTCGTAGGAGGGTGAAAATAAAGCATGTGTGATCACACTAGAATTGATGATGCTTGATAGGAGCACCGAAATTATTAGTATTTTCACCAAAATGAAATATCACAAGTTGGATGTGAAAAGGCAACAACTAGGAGATTTGACATATGTGATATTGATCCAAGATTGTGCATGCTTAAATTGTCTAAGATTGCATAGAATGGCAGAAATTAAGCATGTGTGGCCACGTTGGAATTGATGATGTCAGCACATCAGAGGAAGTGAGCATAGGAGTTAAGGGTCTGGTTGGTTGGTGGAAGATGACAGGAATTGGCTTTTTCATAATCTGGATTTTAAAAAAATTGTGTTTGTTTCAAAATTGGCAAAATAGAATTAGAATTCCAGACTTCTAATTTTGTCTCAAAACTAGGTTATCAAACTTCCCACTAGCAACTAGGAATTGAAAATCAAAACCTAGTTATGCTTTTTGAGGAGTGTGAAAAAATTGGATTGGACTATTTTTTGGAGTTGACCTTCAACTCCAAGCTTACACATAAAAGTGTATCTTTCCACTCATCTTCCAAGTGAAACAAATGGTACAAGTAAAATCTCAAAAATAAGAATGAAGATTTGTAAAACTTTGATTTAGCTAAATCAAGATTTGTAGAAAACTCAATTTCTACAATTCCATGAAGAAAACAGACCCTTGTAAGAGACATTAACAATAACTCATTAAAATGAAGAAAACGTCATTTCCAATCAAATAATAGGTAAACAAATATTTAAAAAAGAACTTACTGGCAATTCAAACATTTTTTTGGCTCATTCAATTTCTCAAGCTAAAATGGAAGAATGTATTTGTGCAAATGAAGGAAACAACTATGTTATTTATTGAAATTACAAGACTTACCCCTTTTTATGTTCCATATCTAAAAGTTTGATCCTTGTTCTATTTTTAATGTACCATGACATCCAAAATCTGGGAACTACCAAAATAATAAATTCTAAATTTCAATTGTCAAACTCGGGTCAGTAGTGTGGTGTAATCCACCTAATAATGCTAAATGTATGAGCCTACAATAGTGGTTAACCACTCTTTCTAAATTAATTTTATAAGTTTAGATGCATATTTTCAAGTATTTTTATGCTCCACGATGAAATTTAAGTTGGATCTTTTCAACCATTATTACACTTCATGTTCCCCACTTATATTGTTTATGAACTTAATGCTACAATGAGTTAGTTAAATTAATTTTGTAAGTTTAGTTGCATATTTTAAGCATTTTTAGGCTTCACATTGATGGAATTTAAGATGGACTTTTTCAACCAATATTACTCTATGTGTTCCCCACTCATATTGTTTTTGAATTTAATGCAACAATGAATTGGTAAATTATTTTCAATTGGAACCAATGTTTTCGATAAAATGTTTTTAAAAAAATGATAAGATGCTAAAAAAATTTCAATGTGAGACACAAAATTATTTTGTAAATATAATTTAATGTGAATAAATTAAGTTATAATTTTATTTTTTATTTTATTTTATAGATAAAAGGCCATGAGGCCCAAGATTGTGTTGAGATTAAAAGCATCTCAATTGAGCACCAAAGATTAGAGATGGATACCTTGGTATAACCCTTGCATAAATGTCTTAGAGTGATTTAACCAATTTTAGTGCCTATTTTTTTTTCTAAATTTATAGCTTTGCTTTTGATAATTCCTTGTGAATATAACCTAAACTTGGCTACGATCAACTTGTAAGAATGAAAAGAAGTATGCTTCATAGTAAAAAATGGAACTTATCTCCTTTTAACTTTAATTTAAAATCAAATAGTATACAAGGAAAAGTTTTTGAATAACTGAAAATATGCCACTTATTAACGTTAAACTTCCATGATATTTGATAAATTGGTCAATCATATAGCTTGCACATAGGCATATAGAATCTATCAAAATAAGCTAACTTTTTTATTTTGACAGTAAAATTTCTAAACCAATTTTGCTCTAAGAACATGTGTCTGACTCATATTTATCATATTAGCTTGTCTTATTACAATATCTTCTACATCTGCTCCTATGTTAGCAAGATTATCTTCTTCATTATCACCTTCCTTATAAATGTGTTCTATAATCATTTCTTCGAATTAATCAATGATAGCTAGGGCATATTCAAGTTTAGAATTAAGGATCCAGTTTTGGGTTTGTCTTTTTCTTAATGCATTAGGATAATTTGTGAGTCTTCTTTGATAACTACTTTATGAATACATATTTCTCTACTTAGAGTTAAGTCTTCTTTCACAACCTTAGATTCAGCTAAGTTATTAGACATTATTCCTAAAGGTCTGATGTGTTTAATTAGGCATGATCTGTTATCTGAACAAATAATACATCCTAAGCCTATTGGTCCCGGATTACCTCTAGAGGCCCCATCAAAATTTAACTTTGACTATCCTGTAGAATGAGGTTCCCATTTACATTCTTGTCTAGCGATCTTGTTGGATTTTGTGTATATCATTGGTGGATTAATTAGTTTAAACCATTTTTTACGCATATCTCCATCCCAGTCTAAAAAGGAACCTTCCTCCTTATAAGAGTTTATGATATTATTGTTACCTACCTTAATAATACAAGCCTCTAATTTATCAAAAAAAGATGTTAGATCCATCTTTTCATTACAAAAAATTCTTCTATTCCTTTCTTTCCATGGTTCTCATAGGAGTATCGAAAGGGGTATTTTTCATAAATTACTACAAATCTTAGAACAACCATATTTCAACCAGCTTTTTAAAAAAATTAATAGATTATCAGGGAATGTGGTTTGTCAATTTAATTTCTTACATAATCGGTACCATGAGCGATTCTTAGCAAAGGGACAGTCATAAAGCAAGTATTCAAAAGTTTTATATTCTTTTTAACAAAGTGGGAGTCTAGATGGTCCTTTAAAACCCATCTTGGTAAACATATCTATTGTTAGAATTCTCTTTTGAAGAGTAGCCAAATACCTACTTTTGGAAGACATGTCAGATCCCAACATAGATTTAGAGGGATGTCAATCTTATCCCATTGTTGAGAATTTATCATCTTTTCATATCCTAGTTTGACTTTATAATTTCCATCCTTCAAGGCTCCCCAAATTAATTTATCCTTCCTATCTTTATGATTTGTCAATCTACTTTTAAAAACTTGGTTAAAAATAGACTTTTCCTATGGTTAAAGTGGAGTTTCATCTAGGTTTTTTCCATTTCCATCCTCCATACTGATTATCATTCATTTTAATTTTATAATCACTCACATTCTTACCCCGTAGAGCTGAAAGAGTATTTTTTATGTTGATAGGTAGATTTATACTATCTAGAGAATGGAGCCTATCCCATAAATCTTTCCAAATAAAGATGTTGGAAATAATCAGGACTAACAAGGTTACTAAGAGGGGAGGGGTGAATCAGTAACTCTAAAACTTTAAATCAATTCAGCATAATAACATATTCACCATTCATTCATCTAATCTACTGTATGCATGAAAAGATAAACATTCATAACACATGAACACACTGATTTGGTGACCCAGAAACCTTCCAATTAGAAAGTAAAACTAGGGTGGGGATGATGCCTACAAAACTTCAATACTGCAGTATAAAGTTGGCCTGTTAAGGCTTACAATGATCACTTATGGTGATCTGCCCTGTTAGGAGGAAGTAGGATTGCTAGATCCACCTTGTTAGAGGATTTACAAACATAAAATGAAGTATGCACTCTGTTAGGAGATTTACAAAAGACTATTAAGTCTACTTTGTTAAAGGATTTACAAATCGATTCACCTGTTAGGATGAAGCAGTGGATCTGGTTACAACTAATTGCTGATAAGATCCTTTATGCACTGATCACCTGATGTGATAGATATAACTTTTCTGCATCTATGTTGACCTTGTTGTATTCCTCTGTTCTGTTGTTGATTCACTTTCACTCTTCTCAAAATATTGCAATACAACACCATACAACGATATACAACATTTTTTTTTATATTTTACAAATGATATAATACATTATATATATACCATTCCAATATTTACACTGGCAAGGTTAGCCAAACACAAGTGAACAAAACATTACTAAGTCGGCCAGATAGTAGAAAACTCTGGTTCCTCAAACTGACTCGGTGACCTTCTGATACTCGGCATCCACTGCAATACACTACACCATCATGCACTCGGTAAGAGTAGAGGCACGGTCCATACTAATCACTCTAAGTAGCTTGGAACTCGGTAACCATTGGTGACTTGGTGAATATTGTGTCACTCGGTAAAAATTGAATCCATTGATAACCTTCTTCACTTGGTAAACATTGATTCCTTCATTTACCTTGTTCACTCTGTAAACACCAAGTCCTTTTTTTACCTTGATCACTCGGTAAACACTAATTTCAACTGATGACTCGGTGAACACTAAGAACTTGGTAAACACTGCTGAACTTTCCATTTGCTCGGTGAGCACTATTCAGCATGGTATGAACTATTCTGCTCGGTAACCACTACTAAACGCTTGGTATGAACTGTAGACTGAGTGATGAGCTTGGTAAGCATTCGGTTTCGAATAAGTGTTGTAACTAATGACAAATATATCATAATTCCAACAAAAGCATCCTGCCCTAAATCGATATGCAAAGTTAAATTGTCATATTGTTATCAGGAATTAACTATGTGATTTTTTAGTCAAACTCATTGACCCATGTTTCATGAGTAGTGATTCAACATGAACCCGTCTCTCATTAGAATAAATGAAACACTTAGCACTCATTGGATCTAGGTGATGCTCACAGGGGTGAAGCATCGGGACTTCCCGGGAGGTCACCTATGCCAAGTTAAGGTATTAGATATTAATGGGTGGTCGTTCAACATAAAGTTCCAAATTCTTGAACCTTTTGGAGAATTTTTAGTTCTAAACAAAGACAAAGGATTATTATTGTTTAAATACTTATGATATAAAATTTTGGCCCGTTTACTATTATATTGTTTATACATTCTCCAAATAAGTTTTGTCCCTAGCACCTCATTTTGCCAGCTCAAAAATTTTATACCTAGGCCTTCAAATTCATTAGGTCTACATATTTTTTCCCATTTTATCATTTGAAGCTTGTTTTTCTTATCTCTAGTACCTAGCCAACATAAGTTTTTAAGTTTAGAGTCTAATCTACTTTTTGCACATTTGGGTAGGGGAAGACATGACATGTGATATGTGGGGATGGTCGAAAGTACTACTTTGATCATAGTCATTCTACCAGCTCTTTAGTTAACCATTTACTTTTCCAACTTCCCATTTTTTAATCCAAATTTTCTAAAATTGTATCCCAAGCTTTACTTTCTCTGATGTATTTTAAAGTTGAATACAAAGGTATTTGCATGGAAATATTCATTTTCTAAATTCTATTATTCTACAAATTTCTCTCTCCACTTCCTCTTTGGTATTAATAAAGTAAATCTTTGATTTTTTAGCATTTACTTTTTGACCTAATGCTTCCATATAATTATTTATTATTTGCTTAAAATTTTGAGCTTCTTCCAAAGTGCTTTCTCTCGGTAGAATTGTATCATCTGCAAATTGTTGATGTGTTATTTTAGGGACCTCCTTAGTTTCTATCATTAATCTAATTTTTCTTTCAGTTTAAGCCTTTATTAGAGCTTTGTCGAAAGCTTCTACCATAATAATGAAGAGAAAAGGCAATATAGAATCCCCTTGTCTTATTCCTCTAGATATGCTAAAAAAACCTTCAAGGGTACCATTTATGAGGAGGAAGATTTAAGGTGTTGAAATGTAGCTATATAAAAAATTAATCCATTGATGAGAGAATCTAAAAGCTTTAAATGTTTTAAATAAGAATCTCCAATCCACTTTATTGTAGGCCTTTTGGATATCTAAATTTATTAGCATACAAGATTCTTTATTAATTTGTACTTAATGAATTAATTCTTGAGTTGTGATAATACCATCAAGAAAAGACCTATTAGGAATAAAACCTGTATGTTTCTTTGAAATGAGATTTGGTAGTACTTTTTAAAGTTTGTTGGCTAGTACTTTTTGAGATCATTTTGTAGATTGTATTACATAAGGCTATGAGCCTAAAATCTCTTGGATCCATATGCTTAATTTTCTTTGGAATCAAAGCTAGGAATGTATTGTTAATTTCAGTTAGAAGGGATCCAAAATTCCTAGTTGCCTCGATAGCCTTCCAAATGTCATCTCCCAAAATATCCCAACATTTTTTAAAGAAAAAGGCTTGAATGTCATCAAGGCCCAAAGATTTATCAAGATTAAGTTGAAATATGGCATCTTTAATTTCTTCTTCGGTGAATTTCTTATTTAGTTTTTTATTATCTTCTACAGTTATTATTTTTGGAATAGATCCTAACATCTTGTTCTGAGCTATTAAATTTGATGATATGAAATTATTAAGAATATATGTATAATAATTCACAAAGATTTTTGCTATCTCATTTGGATTTTCAATTACCCTTCCTAAATTATCCTTAAATTTTATTATTCTATTAATATTTCTTTTATTAATAATACTATTATGAAAACAAATTTTATTTCTATCACCTTCTAACAACCATGTTTCTCTTGATTTTTGTTTCCATAATATTTCTTCATTTACTCAAATATTTTCCTATTCAGCTAGAAGTTCTTTTTCTTTGATATATTTTTCATTATCCATTCCTACCTTGATTATTTCTTCATTTAAGTTTTTCAATTCTTCTTCATTCTCTATTTTTTCTTTAAATATATTATTAAAATGATCTTTATTCCATTTATTTGTTTCTCCTTTTAATGATTTCAATTTGGCTATGAAACAATATCCTTAAACCTTCAAATTTATCTTTGTACCACCATTGATATATATTATTAATAAATGCTTTATCTAGAAACCACATTTATTTATACTTAAATGGATTTCTTGATGGTGTTTGCAATTCATGTATTTATAGTCTAATCAGTTAGTGATCAGATCGTGCATTAGGTAGAATGACTGTGTTGAAAGGGTGGTTAAAAGAAATTAAATTTCCTTTAAATGTATACCAGTCCAATCTTTCTTCTATGTTACAAAATCCAACTCTTCTATTATTCCATGTGAATGCTTTTTTAGATGTTGGAATGTCAATAAGGTTATATTTTGTGAACCATGCTTTGAAATCTAACATAACCTAGTTAATGGTTGTGGATCCACCTACTTTTTCTCCTAAGTCCAGAATTGCGTTAAAATTTCTCATAGTGAAAACATTTCCTGTGGATTTAACTCTAAATAATTGCTAATATCATTCCAAACTTCTTTCGCATTCATTTGTAGTGTTGGCCCATACATATTAATAAGTAGGAATGAATTTTGCCTTTCAAGATTTCAACTCTCCCTCCATTCAATTATTATTGGATACAAGTTGAGTGAAAGCTATCCTCCTTGGATCTCATATAATACCAATCCCACCCAAGGCCCCTACTGAATCAACTAGTTTTGTTTTCTAAGAACCTAGATTTCTTCTATTTTTCTTCTTCTTCTTTGTTAAGTTTTGATTCTTGCACTAATATTATATCTAATTCAAATAATGTTAAATTATGCTTGAGTAAGTGATTTTTGTTAGGGACATTTAAGCCCCTAACATTTCATGTTGTTAGCTTCATGGCTCCATGGGAAGGAACTCCCCCTTCCCTATGTTCAAAAGATTGATAATCATTTTTGGGTTACCAGCCAAACCTGTAGCTACTCTAAGTCCAACTAAGGATTTTCTTCCTCTTTTTCTGCTTTGTTTTCCACATTTTGGATGTTCTAAGCCTTGCAAATTTTCTATGATACGAAGGTTGTCTAGATTTTTACTAGTGTCATGCACAATTGTAGCAATAGATTTGTTGGTGTAAATAAGTATGTACTATTTACACTTCACTTAAATTTACTTAGGTTAATGCATTTTCATATTAGTTGTCATGTAAACACCTAGGAGTTGTCATGTAGACAACACAGTAGTTTGCACTCCAATTGAGCACATGTTATCCACTACATCTCTTTATGAGATACACCTTTACATTCTTATCCTCTCATTGTTGCACGTACATTCATGCACAATGGAGGATAATCCACTCTTGGTGGACATGTGCTTAGTTGTTGCTTATCTCTTTGCACCACTCCTAGTCATCTTGATTGCCTTTATATACAAGGCACTTCTACGATGCATTCATCTAATTATCTGATTAATTCATTATCCTTTAATCATAGCTTGTCTTTCTTGTGCTATCTCTTGAGCTTCTAGATCTTGGCATTTCATTCATGCCTTAGACAAATTCTTACATGGTATCAGAGCTATACCAAATTCTTACATGGTATCAGCGCCATACCAAATTCTTACATGGTATCAGAGCCATAGTAGTTTCATTGCATACCCATTGGAGAGATTTTTTTGCAGGTCAAGATTGGAGCTTGCTAGTGTAAATTAGATGTTGGCATCACATTCAGAAGGTCAAAAAACCCCTAAATCAACTCTTGTTTCATCAAAATTGGACATCTGAGGTGAAATCTAGAGTTTTTTTTTTTTGGAGGTGCGACAATGGCGATTCAGGATAAATAATTATAGAGGTGATTTTCAAACAACGATATCTCCCTCATACAGACTCCTTTTTTCGAATAATTTTTTTTTTGTTTTAGGGTAGAATTTCATGATCTACACATTGTTGTAGGTTGTCTGCAATCCCTATTCCTGGTTTTTTCTAAAAATTGCAAATCCTGATTTTTGCAACTTCAAAAGCTTAGTTCGGGCTCATCTGGACACATATTCAAGTGCTATTTTTTTTTGGAAAATGCATGAATTTTTTTCTACTTTCCAAATTTGTTATCAGTTTGGAGTAATTCTAAGTAGACATAGTACTATCAACATTTGGTCATTTTTGGCCTATTTTGGCACTTGTAATTAATTAGATCCTTGAGAGGTCTTGTGTCTTATCTTGTTGAGTCTGATATAGATTCATATTTGTTGTTGTAACCATCAAAATTAGAATTCCACTTTGGTTCATTTTGACAAGTGGCAGTTGTACACGCACTAAGTATAAAGTGCCAAAATCATCTATTTTGGGGGGGTTCTTTGATTGAGTGATTTGGGGGGGTGGGGGTATCTTGAGTGTTTGCACTTCTCTTTCTCTTGTGTTCTTTTATTTTGCATCATGGGTTCTCCTAGGTTTCCACTTTTATCTCCACATAATTATGCTACATGGAAAATTAGAGCATAGAGTAAAATGATGGAAAAAGGTTTAATTGATTATGTTGATGGAACCATGGTTACACCATCAAAACCTAATAAACTAAATGAATGGAATCAAAAAAATAAGGTTGTTATTGGTACTTTGAGCAAGTATGTACATGAAGATCTTATATTCCATATTGATAATTGTAAAATAGTAAAGGAAGCATGGGATAAGTTTGCTAGCTTGTATGCAAAAGTAGACAAAGCTAGGGGTTTTGAACTTGACAAAAATCTCATGTCATTAGATTCAAAGGAGTTTGACATAATTCAAGACTATATCACCAAGGCACATGAGCTAAGGTCAATGGTTAAGGATTGTGGAATTACTATAGAGGATGAAAATTTGATCTATAATTTGATGAGAAAACTTCCTCCAGAGTATGCATCATTCGTTTCAAGCTTCAACAATCATAAGTTAACCTTAGGTTCTTCCTACACCATGCCTTCATTTGATTCCTTCACAAAGATTTTGATGGTAGAATAATCAAATTTGATGAGCATGGGGATTCTCAAGTCTTCAAAGTCCAAAGCATTGGTGGCTAGTAAAGGGAATCAAGGAAAAGGGTCTAACAAGATGCATAAATCATGGCAACAAAATTCACAAGATAAAAAACACTCAACCTCCTCACCACAAGACACCTCCAACAATAAGGGAAAATCATCCAAGAAGGATTTTTTTACTTGTGTATATTGAAAGAAGAATGGACATGAAGAACATCATTGTTACAAGAAGGAAATTGATGAACTCAATAATCTTCTTAAGAAAAATCAAACTAGTATACCTTCAAGAATGATTACTTCATCCTCTTCTTCATTTTCAGATTTTGATAAAGAAAAGGATCACATGGGAAAAGGTCAAGCCTGTGTAGCTACTTTAGGTCAAGATTCAGGGAGATGGCTTCTAGATTCAGGGGCTTCTCATCATATAGCATCTTCACAGTCTATGTTTTCATATTTTATCCTTGTCATACTCCACCTATTTTGATGGGAAATCATACTTACATAAATATGATTAGGAAAGGAACTATTGATAAGGGGGAGGGATACTTCAAAGATGTGTTGTGTGTACCTTGCCTAAGTCATAATCTTCTTTCCATCTATCAGCTCACTCATGGAGATAGAAGAATGACTATGGAATTCACACTTGATTCAATTTTTATTAGAGACTTGGAGACTAGATAGATCATTTCTATAGGGGTGGTTGATCATGCATCTCGGCTATACTACTTCTCAGACTTTGGTCATGATAATGATAGTGATTTTTCAACAGATTTTGATCATATTTCCAGTGATGATTCAGATTTTGAGGAGAACTTTGGCTACTTGAACTTAGGTGTTCTCACATATGATCAAGTTCTTGAGCTTTCCATTGCTTCTCCCCTATTGATATTCCATCTATTGTTGTTCCTAATGATAGTTTTATTCACATAGCCATGGATTCAAGTGATTCAGTGTAGTAGGATATTTGTTGTCTTCTAGACTTAGTTCCATGGGATGACTACTTGACAGACATTTCCAATTTGTTTGTGGAGTCCTACATTGTAGATTTGGGAGACATTATCAATGACATTCATCTTCTCTTTGGTGAAGATGATCCTTCTTCAGTTGTTGGAAGGGAACACTTTGACCCTCATCTTCATTCTCTACTTGATTGGTCTTTCGAGGTTGACATGATGTTAGATCCTTTAATACAATAGTTGGAGGAGGTCACTTTCTCTTTAGAGAAGACACTTGAGTCTTTGATACATGTTCTATATTCATCCTTAGTTGAGCCTGATTTGTCTTTTTTAGCAGAGTGGCATAGTACACATAATTTGGAGGAGGCACCTTTCAGTAGTGACATGGGGACACTTGAGCAGGTTTCAGAGATTTCATACATTTTGAGGTTTCTTCCTACATATGGGAGAGGCTTCATTGATACACCTTTGGTTTTGTTTCTTCTAAAGGGTAGGAATTGTGTTCTACAGTCATGGAGGAGTTTCTTCATTAAGCCTTGCACATCTACCACCGGTGTACATTCTACATTCAGGGGAGGTTACTTGGTCTATCATCCTCTTCTTCTCTCTTATGGGGGGGATCTTTTCATTAGATGAGGTCTTCTTCTCTCTCATTTTCTTTTATTGTACTTATCTCTCTTTTTGGAAGAGGGTTTTTCCCATGTGGTTTTCCCTCTTTCTCCACTTTATGAGAGATTGCATTGCATCTATCTTTGCATATTGTACATGGGTACCTAACATGGCCTAGTAGCCGAGACCCATCTTGCATTATTATATAGCTTTTGTGAGCTTAAGTACATTTCCCTAAGTTGCACTTAAAGGGGGTGTTGGTGTAAATAAGTATTAACTATTTACACTTAAGTTTACTTAGGTTAATCCATTTTCATATTAGTTGTCATGTAGACACCTAGGAGTTTTTATATTCATATGAGTTCTCACGTAGACATGTTATCTACTACATCTCTTTATGAGATACACCTTTACATTCTTATCCTCTCATTGTTGCATGTACATTCATGCACAATGGAGGATAATCCACTCTTGGTGGACATGTGCTTAGTTGTTGCTTATCTCTTTGCATGACTCCTAGTCATCTTGATTGCCTTTATATACAAGGCACTTCTATGATGTATTCATCCAATTATCTGATTAATTCATTATCCTTTAATCATAGCTTGTCTCTCTTGTTCTATTTCTTGAGCTTCTAGATCTTGGCATTTCATTCTTTCTTAGGCAAATTCTTATATGGTATTAGAGCTATACGAAATTCTTACAAGATTCATCTTTCTATTTATTTGAATATTCTTTTTCTAATTCTTTGATATTTTTGTTACTAATTCATCTATCATCCTCATCTCTATTTGCCCATTATTTTCTTAATTTGATTATTTACTCCATTTATTTTGTCCTTATCTTACCGAAATACTTATGTTTCTTGGATTCCTAACTCCTCCCAATTTTGGGTTTTTCCTACTTTTTTCCTATCTAGATTATCCAAATTCCAATTATCTGGAATCTCTTCTTGATTTATCAATTTAGAATCCTTTAAAAATGTCTCTACCCCAATAGGAATATATCTACAAGATCCTTCTTCTTTTTTGCTTTTTCTCAAAAGGGTGGAATAAATACTTTATTACACTCTTTTATTGCTACTATATCTGGATGTTTATCTTCCCCTACTCCTTCTAGAATGTCTAAGAACGTATTTTTATTTGACATTTATACACTATTTTCCTCAATGTTTGTTGAATTGTGTTTTTCTTTATTATCCTCTAAATCCTCATCTTCAAATTCTCTCTTATCCATTTGTGTAATTTTTTCAATGAACCAACTTTTCTCCTTTATCGCTTCTTCACTTTCTTCATCTTTTAATTTAGAATCGAGGCCCTCAAAGAAGTCTTCTCTATCTAAGTCAATTCATCAAAAGGAGATTTTGAAACCATATCAGAGTTATGTTTAGAGTTTTATCTAATACTCTTATCTGTGTAAGAATTTGCCTTAGGAAAAAATTCACCCAAGAACAAAGAACTCAAGCACAAGCACAATAGTAGACCAACAAGGTATGATCAAAATAACAATATCCACAATTAATTTATTGTCATTCAATTCAATGTGTATGTAAGTACACTAGGAGTGCCTATATATAAAGGCCTCTGGAATGCTTTTAGAATGCACAGGAGTCAGCAACATGATAAGTCATACAACCAGGCACATGTCCACTATATATGGGTTATCCTCCATTAAGCACAGGAGTAAGTACGATGATGAGAGGATAAGCCTACAAAGGTGTAGCACACAAAATAATTTTGTAGACACCATGTGCGAATAACTATGTTGTCAACATGACAACTCAGTTAATTATGCAAACTCTAGTGTTGTAGACACCATGTGTTGAATTAGAGTTGCTTACTTCTGTGTTGTCAACATGACAACTCATAAAAGTATACAAACTCCTAAGTGTATCACCTAAGAAATAATAAAGTAATGCAATATAATATAATAATGCATTAACTTAAGTAAACTTAAGTAAATTGTAAATAGTAAATACATATTTACACCAACACCCCTCCTTAAGTGCAACTTAGGGGAATGCACTTAAGCTTAGGAAAGCTAGGATGAAATGCATAATGAGTCTTGACTACTAGGCCATGTTAGTTACTCATGTACATAATGAAATGCAATCTCTTATAAAGTGGAGAAAGAGGGAAAACCTCATGGGAAAAACCCTCCCCCAAAAAGAGAGATGAAAAAACAAGATGCATGGATGGATTTAGTAATCAAGACCCCCCCATTATGACATACATCAAGGATATACAAAAGTGAATTATGAGCAGTACAAAGCCCCATAAGAGGAAAAAGTCCCCCCCATAAGAAAGAAGAGGAAGTGGGACAAGGTAGTTCCTCCCCTCCCCCCAAATGAAGAGTGTCGATCAGTGATAGCTGCTCCAAGGTAGAAGTTGGTCCATGAGTGTTGAATAATGTTCTTCCCCTTTACAAGAAACAATGGCAAAAGGTATAAGTGAGATGCTTTCCCTATGCGTAGAAAGAATATCGATGATGAATGGTGTCTCAGAAGCCTGCTCAACTATCGTTGTGTCGATGCTAATGGTCGCTCCTTCCAATACTGTTGAAAAGAGAAAGTGCAGATCTAGAAAAGATGAATGTAGAACATGTCCCAAAGAATGTGTCTCCTCAAATGATAAAGAGACCTCCTGCAACTGTTGTACATAAGGATCCACAATCATATCAACCTGTGAAGACTGATCATGTAGAGAATGGACAGGAGGGACAGAGTTAGCCCTCGTGACAACTAAAGAAGAGTCTACTTCATCAAAAAGAACATGTAGATCATTAAAGATGTCTCCCAAATCTATTATGTGTGACTCCACGAATAAACTTGAAATATCTATCAAGAAGTCATCTGCTGATGCTAGAACTGGAAGACAAGGTGTACCCTGTTGTGTTAAAGTACATGAACCTATCATTGTGGCAATGGATGAAGTATTCACCTCAACAAAGAGAAGACAAATATCATCGATAATGTCTTCCACATCTTAAATGTGAGACTCCACGAACAAACCTGCAATAGCTGGAGGGAAGTCGTCCCATGAAGCTGAAGTAGGAAGACATAGTGTTTCATGTTGCATGGAATTAGAAGCATCTGTGGCTGGAACTAGATTAGTAGTAGCAATAAGAGCATCAAGAGGTGTGATCTCATCTGGAGAGGATGTAGCTATAGCTAGAGGTAAAATATCTTTTGGGAATGGAGGAATGTGTGGATCTCCATACATCTCCCAAAGATAGATCCAAATACCATATAAGTCAATTGACTTCATGTCATCAAGTGAATCCATAACCTCCATATCCATATGTAGAAAGAGCACACGACAAATGATGGAACTAGTGTCACCATTGTATTAAAGTCCTTTCGCAGATGGCAATGTATTATGCTGACTAAGATAAGTGAGAACCAATTGACTCCACTGCTTATAGTTTTGTGTTGTCAAGGAAATTAAATCTTCCTCATCCATGATGTACTAATCAATGTACCCCCCAAAATGCAAAAAATGGATCAACCAGCCTTAATATATGATTGGGTACTTTATATGTAGTGCTTGTACAATAGGCCACTTGTCAAAATGTACAAGTGGGCTTCTGATGTTGCTGTTTATAACTGCCTTTTGAGACTCAAATTTGTCACTAAGCACTGTAGCTCAGATTTACAACAATTTTGAAAAGTAATCAAAGCAAAATGATGTAGAAAAGGCCCTAAGTATGAAAGTGATATTTTTGTCCACACAACCCATAATCTGATTGTAGATTTGGAAAGTAGACGAAAAATTAAGCACTTTCAAAAAAAATGGAACTTGAAAATGTGTTTAGATGAGCCTGTACTAAGCATTTGAGGTTGCAAAAGTTGGGATTTGTGACTTGCAAAAAAATTTAGGAACAAAGGTATCAAACATTCTGCACCAATGTGGAGATTATGAAATTCTACCACATAACAAAAAAAATTGCTCACAATAAGGAGTCCATATGAGGGATATATCATTGTTTCAAAATCACCTCTACAATTATTATTTTTGAATGACCATTGTCGCACCTCCAAAAATAAATTGACTCTAGATTTCACCTCATATGACCAATTTTGGTGAAACAAAAGTCAATTTGGGGTTTTTTTGACCTTTTGAATATGATGCCAATATCTAATTAGCACCAGCAAACTCCAATCTTCACCTGCAAAAAATCTCTCCTACTGGCCTAATGGCCAAAAAAATTCTAGACAAAATATGCAAATCCAAAAAATAATGCAGAGTAATTGTAGAGACTAAAATAATAAAATATGTAGATCTGAAAATTAAATTCAGAGATCTGAAATGATCATACCAATTCTACAAATTGGGCCTTTGGGTTCCTGCTTGCAAAAAAATTTGCCTCAAATTTGACTATGGCCTTGGGTAGGAAAATTTATAATCAAATTTCACCAAATTGACGTTTCGGATGCAATGACGAGGTCTTCTTTGGCTCTAGACACTCCCAATGACTGTGATACTCCAGATCTAGGTCAAGGTTCTCAAAGAGATGAGGCAAGAAAATGGTCTCGAAGGGCTATGTGAAAAGAAATTCCCTCAGCTCTAATAAACTGCAAGAAATTGGTATAGCTCTGATACCATGTAAGAATTTGCCTTAGGGGAAAATTCACCCAAGATCAAAGAACTCAAGCACAAGCACAACAGTAGACCAGCAAGGTATGATCAGAATAACAATATCCACAATTGATTTATTGTCATTCAATTCAATGTGTATGTAAGTACACTAGGAGTGCTTGTATATAAAGACCTTTGGAATGCTTCCAAAATGCATAGGAGTCAACAACATGATAAGTCATACAACCATGCACATGTCCACTAGATATGGGTTATCCTTCATTAAGCACATGAGTAAGTGCGATGATGAGAAGATAAGCCTACAAAGGTGTTACATGCAAAATAATGTTGTAGACACCATGTGCTAAATTAGGAGTGCGAATAACTATGTTGTCTACATGACAACTCAGTTAGTTATGCAAACTCTAGTGTTGTAGACGCCATATGCTGAATTAGAGTTGCTTACTTTTGTGTTGTCAACATGACAACTTATAAAAGTACACAAACTCCTAAGTGTCTCACCTAAGAAATAATAAAATAATGCATTAACCTAAGTAAACTTAAATAAAGTGTAAATAGTAAATATGTATTTACACCAACAATCTGTTTTATCAACCTTAGCCTAGTAATTTTCATGTGTTGTGTCCATTTTAATACTATTATAAATAAATGAAAGGCTTTCATTCTTATTTCTAGTTCGCATATTATTTTCTTCCAAATTACTTTCCTTTCTTGCATTCTTTGCTTCTATATTTTTTAATATTAGATTGATGTCTTTTGTATTGATCTCCTACTCTTTCATCATAGGTTGTTTTCTCTTTTTTAGCCTTTTGTTTCTTATTATTTCCCCTATTTCCATTTATATTCTTGATGATTCTTTTTTTTTAATCCCCCTTTAGAGCATTTTCTTTTGTACCTTCTTGATCCAATGGGTGCTAGGTACTTTTGTTATCTTTGTTTATACCTTCCTCTTGTTCCAGTGGATTTTCCTATGAAAGTTGATGTGGCATTGGTAAAGTCTTGTCCCTAATTGGATCAATATTGATTTTAGAATTGTTATTCAATATATTTTTTAGAGGCTCTGACAAATTCTCTCTGTACATCTATTGTTTTTAGAGTTCTTTATGCTTTTCTTCCCTAATTTTCCTTTATATTTACTTTATTTTGATCTACTGGAGCTAGAATTCCAAACTCCTCCCATAATTGATTTGGAATTGTCTCACTTACTTATTATAGTTTCTATTTCTATAGGAATTTGTGTCACCTTTTGTCTATATTGTTCAATATTTTCTTGGATGCTCGTCTCTATTACCTTATCCTCAAATGGATTATTCCTTCCTATTGAAGTATGCCAAATTTTGTTGAATTTTTTCTTTAATACCTTTGATCTCCTCCTCGTACCATTAGGAATGATATATTCTAATTTTTTTTCTTAGAATGGTGTCATCTTAAGGTGTTCTAAATCATTCAAGTTGAGAGTGTCGACTTTTCTTTCATTTTGAGAAGCTTCTTCTATTTTATCCTTGTTGATATACCATGTCAAGCCAATATTTTCTTCTTCTATTGGTTTATTCTCCTCGCATGCCTTGTTCAGTACCAATATTTCTCCACTTTGAGATTTAGTTATGTTAAATGTCTGAGTTTTAGTTTATGGGATATCAATCACCCCTGATTATTTGATTCATCCTAGCTATTTGTGTGATTCTCATTTAGTCTTCCCTTTGAGTTCAATGGTTGGTTTGGATCTATACTTGATTGTTTTGGACCTTTATCTATTTTTTGTGGTTGGGAGGTACTATTATCTATTCCTTCTTTCTTACTCTATTTAGAACTATTGTCTATTGTCTCAACTTAATTGAGTGCCTAGAAGTGCTCATTATGGGCTTTGTCCCATAGGATTAGTCAATCGCTAATATCAATATGGATAAGCATTGTATCACGAATTAGGTTACTATGACTAATCATATTTTCTCTAATATATTATATAAATAGATTTTGTTGTATACAAATTTTTCATTCATATAATGTGTTTATATTTTCCTTAATACTATTACTTTCCACTATATTCATAGCATTCTCTCGAGAAGAGTTTATTTTGCCCTCTGTTTGATCCTTATTTATTTGTTGTTCTTGTTATTGTGTGATATCCTTGTTAATGATTGTTTTCTCCATATCTTTTGTCATTATTTATTCCATTATTTCCCCATCTTCTATGTCATGTATTAGGAAGCATATCTCGCTAGCAAGATTTGGTTTCTACATACATAAATTGTTCTTTGTTGCCTTGTCTGTTGCTAGTAACTTTTCATTATCCAAGTTTTCATATAAAGGTTTTCTTATCTAATGCTTATTCCTTTTGTATATTGATGACTATACTTGTTTAATATTTGAATTCATTTTAGTATTCCTTGGGGTTGTTTTCCTATTAGATTCCATTATGATAATTTCTTGGATATTTCCCTCATATTTTTCAAATTTTATATTGTAAATTGATTGGTTTGTGGTATTTTTGATATGCTTTAAATATTTTTGCTCTACTTCCAAGTTGATTAAAAATTGACATCATTGGAATTTAAATAGTTAGATTTGATGCCTATGAGTTCACTTATGGAAGAACCTATACAATTTAAGATTTGAAAATGAACTAGTTCTAATGGTAAAGATTTGGTGTAAACCCAGGTTGGGGATCATATTTTGTTTACTGAAGACTCCCTAAAATTTGTCTCCCATTTGAAGAATTTAACATTGAAGTAGTTATAAAAACATAAAGATTCTGAAATAATTTACCCTAATAGATTCACTTTTACATTGAAGATATACCACATGCTTGGACATAGTTGATATACTTACTTGTTCCATGCAAAAGTCTTCCAACCATTTTGCTAGATTAAGATTATTTTTGTTCAGCTCATTCCAATATGCAAAAATTCCCAAGTTTTGGCACTCCATTTAGAGGCTCTCACTCTAATTATTACTGATGATTAAGAAGTTATCCTTGCTATTATTGTTGTTCTCGATGGACCTTGAAAAGTCATTAATCCCTCTAATTGCCTTATTATTATTTGGAGAAGTATCTTGATACCCTTTAGTCCTATATCTTTTAAGACTTGTGAGTTGGCCTGGATTGGGATTTTGATTGGAGAAATCTCTCCTGTTTGGCAGTATGTATGTCATAGATTCCTTCATATCCAAATGAATTAGGTAGACATTGTCATCCTTTCTTCGGTTGTCATGAACAACTTATTGTGATCTCTCTGTCTTAGCTATTCCAATTAGGGATTTCATGCTCCTTTCATCAGATTTTGATTTTCCCCACTAATTTTCTTCACTCATCATTGGATTACTCCATATTTTTGCACAGGGATCCACCTTTATCTGAAGATTATCATTCTGACCCCTAATGAATAGGAAACCATTATTGGATTTTTTTACCACATTGCTAATCTTGGGGATTTTGTGCTTGTGTTGGTAATGCCTTAGTGGTAGAATTTTCTCCTATAGTTTGGGGACTCTAGGATTATCCCTTCAAGCCTTAGATGATTCTTTCCTTTTATTATTCATGCTTCATGGCTGTGTTTGTGAGCATTTTTCTTTCAGTTTGCATACCAATGTCCATATATTTTCCTTACTTTTTTCAATATCATTACAGGGGGTAAAAGTAGGAATAGATTGTTGCCTCCACGTATGCACCATCTCTCCTTTGGTCAAATTTGCAACTAGGGTTTTGAAAGGATTAGAAACCTTCAAGAAATATTTAGTTTTATGATATTGCTTTTAGTGGTAGATGCTATGAGTCGTAGGAAACATGTGATATCATATATGACTCTTAGTGTTGATTTGAGAAGTCAGATACTTTAGGCACTCCCTACTGATTCTTGGTATCAGGAGGTGTGCAGAGAGATAGATTCAGGGAGACCTTTGGAGGGTAAGTTTTCAAACTATGTCCTAGAGTCAGATGGCCTTTTGAGACATTCAGGAAGGATCTATGTGCCGCTACTGGATGAGCTTCGCATATTGATCCTATCAGAGGCCCATCGTGCACCTTACTTGGCACATCTAGGTGTCAAGAAGATGCATGTAGATTTACAACATTTATCCTATTGGTCCAGGATGAAGCGCGACATTGCTTATTTTGTGGCTAGATGTCTTGAGTGTCAGAGAGTCAAGGTAGAACACCAGCATCTGGCATGACTTTTGTAGCCGAATCTCATTCCTTCATGGAAGTGGGACATCATCTCTATGGACTTCATAGTAGGATTACCTATGACTTCTCGTCGTCATGATGCTATCATGGTCACTATTGATCGGTTGACTAAGGTGGCACATTTTTCACCAATCAGGTCTTCCTACACTACAACTTCTGTACCTAATGTCTTCATGCACGACATCATGAGACTACATGGTATTCCCAGAAAGATCATTTCAGATAGGGATCATATTTTCACTTTCGCATTTTGGACATCACTATAGCATGATCTTGGAGCACAGTTGAATTTCAGTTCGGTAGTGATAGATGGACAGATAGAGAGAGTGAATCAGGTTCTGGAGGATATGTTGAGGATGTATGTGATGGATAGGTAGACTCATTGGGAGGACTATCTCTACCTAGTGGAGTTCGCTTACAACAACGGGTATCACAATTCTATTAGCATGGCACCTTTCTAGGCCTTATATGGTGTCCTTGTCATACACCTTTGAGTTGGGATAGTCTTGAGGATCACATCCTATTAGGTCCTGAGATGCTTCATGATAGGGAGCAACAAGTTGTGCATATTCGAGAGCACTTGACTATGACACAGGATAGGCAGAAAAAGTATGTTGATGCACATAGGAAAGATAAGCAATTTGCTATGGGAGAGAAGGTTTTCTTGAGAGTGCATCCGTGGAAGAGTTCAATCCGTTATGGAAAGGGCTCGAAGCTAGCACCTCACTTTGTGGGACCATTCGAGATTCTTGAGAGGATTGGTCCAGTTGCCTATCGTCTTGCTTTACTGCCCAGCCTAGCTCGCATTCATGATGTTTTCCATGTTTCAGTACTTAGACAGTATATCCCTAATGTTGTACATATTCTTGATTGGAATGCGTTGTAGGTAGAGGATAGGCAGCTGGCTTTGGAGCCGGTTCCCATTCTAGAGCAGCGAAATTGACCCTCATGGGTCGAACCATAGAGCAGGTAAGGGTCCAATGGGACCCTACTGATGACTGTTCAGTTACATGGGAGGATGCATCTAGATTACGGGATTTATATCCCTACTTGTTTATAGGCTTCCAGGAGTAAGCCTAATCCTAGGGGGGGTGGATGTAGTGCCTACCCCTAGTCTACATTTTCCTAGTTTACATTTCTGCTATTATTGCCAAACTCTTTTAGGCTAATTTTATGTTTGATGATTAGTAGCATTCTCTTGAGATTATTAGATATTGTTTCAGACTTAGTTGATATATGATGAGATTACTTGGTACTCTATACTTCATGTGTGCATGATGATTATTACAATGTTGTTAAATTATTGATGATGTTTAGTTAGATGGATTATCATATGTGTCTTCTTATGGATACTTACCCCATACTGCATGTGTATGGTGTGCGTGTTTGTTTTCTTTATGTATGGTGTTTATGATGTGGTTAAGGAAGGGAGTCGTAGTCACCTGCTAGTCGAGATCTACATGATGCACCACTTCCTGCCATTGCCTGTTTAGCTTAGTATATATTGTGTATGTACATGTGTGAATTTTTATGTAGGTTGTAGGTATCGGGTATCAACTTCCTTGAATTGCCAGGATGAGCATACCTTATCACATTATCTCAATGGTAAGAGAGGGGAGATAAATTCTTAAGTCCAAATCCTAAACCTTTGAGCCATTCGTCTTAATTGACAATTAGGACAAGTATCTGAGTCATGTACCTTCTGAATGCGTCGGATGACGTTAATTCATGATTTTAAAACCCTTAGTTTGATTTTGTATGTGCTTTACTACGATGGGTTTTCGTATTTTAGATTATGAGTTTTTGGTGAATTTTCTGTTAATTAAGTCTAATTAAAAGGATTTAATTAATGATTTAATTAAATGAAAATTTATATGTTATGTTAATATTTTATTTAATTAATTGAGAAATTAATTATATAAAAGAGTCAAATAAAGAATTAAATTTGAGTATAAATCTATAAGTTTAAATTAGTGCCTCAATTTTAGGGAGAGAACTCCTTGTGACAATTTGGGGGTTCATTTTTCAAGAGGCTGGGAAATTTTGGAGAAGGAAGAAGTTTTCAAAGAAGGAGAAAGTTCTGAAAGGGGAATTTTTCTCTACATATTTCTGGAGCGTAGTGAATTAGCATCAGTGTCTAGGTAGACGCTTGTGAAAATTTGCATAATTTAAATACGTTCTTTTAATTCCTATCTTCTTCATGTTTGTTAGATGATTGTCTAGATAATTCTGGTGAAGAATATATATATCATGTTGTGGATTTTGGATATTGGGAAATTATTCTGTACATGGAATATTTTAATTGTTCAATATAAAATCTCTCTAGTAGATTTTAGATTGAGAAAACTTACCAGGAAGGGTTGGATTTTATTGAAAAATCTTATTTAAAAAGAAAATTATATATATATATATATATATATATATATATATATATATATATATATATATATATATTCGTTTAAAATAAATTTAGTTGAAAAGAAACAATTTCATTATCTCAAGATTATTTTCTTTAAAAATAAATAAAATGATATTAGCAAGAAAGATGAAATGTTTGTTTTTTCAAAATAAAGGGGGGGGCGGGGGGGGGGGGGCGTTGGTTTTAATTTTTTTAAAGAAAAATATAAAAATATATATATTGGGAGGGGGGTTTTACCCCACCCCATTCCCATAGGACTGCATCGGCGGCAGTCGTACCCGCTGTCGTAGGCCCTGCGACAGAGGGCAGGGCAGCACGACTTTATTATAAGCCTAGTGATATATAAAAATCACTGTTTCATTTAGTTTTTTATTTTTATTTTTTTATATATAAAGTTTAATATGATTTAGTTTATAAATAGTATATTATTAAATTATATATATATATGTTATTTAATATTAATTAAAATGTGTTAATCAAATTTTAAATTTTTAAATAATGATGATTTTTTTTTGTATAATGATTTAAAATCATGTTTTAATAAATAAATATTATTAAATTAATTTAATTATTTTAGATTATGTGAATATTTAACTTAAGTCTTGATCAATGTGAAACAACGGGAGTCTTATCGTTAATAAACTTAAAAGCAAAATATAATATTTACCTTGGTAAATTTAGGAGTTGATTTTTAAATCATGGGGTAAATGTTTGTTTTACTTAAGTTAATACTTGAATTTATTATAAGAAAGATGATGAAAATATTTCTCCACTTGTTAGCGAACTCTGTAATAGAAATTGAAAACCCACATTTAATTTAATCATTATTGCTCAACCATGTATGTGATGGTATGCTTATGATGAGTATGTTTGTTTTGTTGGTTACTATGTTTTAGTGTCTTTGTGGAATAGTGGGATGTATGCTATGAGATACCTAAATAACCATTCTGAGTCATTGATTATTATTGTTCGATTACTTTTTGATTGCTCATTGAGAACCGATGGATATTGTGATTTATCTTGTTGCTTTCTAGTTGCTCGTAGAGAACTGATGTGATTACTATGATTATCTTTATGATGCTTTCCAGTCACTTGTATAGGACTGAGGTGATTTTGCTATGATTATGTGATTTGTGATTTCATGAGCTTAGGGTAGGTTATCTTTATGCAGTGTCAGGAAGTGGCTTGCAATGGGGGTCGGGGACCCTAAGTGGTCCTGGGGGTAACCCATTGTAAGTTGTTTAATAAGTGATAACTTTACACTTAATATTAACTTAAATGAACCTAATAAGAGATAATTGTATGTTCTCGCCCATGCCTCGAGTGCTAATATAGACTAGGATGGGAGTAGAGAGAACGCTTGGTTATGACCTTGCATTTTGTAGTATGCTTTGTTAGTGCGAGAGGATACCAGTGGCTGCAGGGATCACTAGGGACCCGAGAGTCTTAAGGGATTGCTCGAGTAACTCCGAATATGATTTGTGCGATGACATTTTCCTGCTTACATTGTAGATAACTACGTGTCTTTGGGCGACTCTGGGTCTAGATGTCAATCTATGTGTTGGAACCTTTGAGTTAGTATACTTTTAGGATTTCCTAGACTTAGAGAGTTCTTGTGTTATATGATTTGATATCCTGTTTGGGACTTGAAACTATCTCCTCAACGCAGTGGGAGTGGACCATTTAGGTTCCACGCGGTTGGGTGGTAATGCTTTTTACTCTTACCATTGAGATCCGTTCATGGTCACCATGGTTGGAGCATTCTTGTTGGCATTTACCTTCATTCTATTCAATGATCATTACGATGGATGGATATATTTTATGATGGATGTTATATCATTTTATGATGGTTGTTATATATTTTGATGTATGGATGTATTATGTATGGTGGATGATTTCATTTATTTTATTTCACGTGTATCATGGATCCGAAGAGGATGATGTATATCTATTTTTACTTATGTATATTCTTTTAAGCCTTTCATACCCTGTGACATGTACAGTGGATGAATGAGCATTCTGAATTAATTTTCCAAGAGGCATTCGAAAACAAATGTACATTAAATGGACATTGGACTTTTCATTATTCTTTCATATGGATGTAGTAATTGATGGACTTAGTTTTAGATTAGATTTAAATGTGATTCAATGTCATGGGATCTTTAAGGAATGTAACTTGTTATGTATGTTATTGGTTTTGCTATTATGTGTTTGTTGTGAATGATGTATCTTTCATGTTTCAAAAAAAAAAAATGCTATCAAAATTAGTCAAACTTTAGGTTTTTTTTTTGGATCCCTTGGCGGGGCGTTACAATGGA
This sequence comes from Cupressus sempervirens, assembly GCA_028749045.1. NCBI lineage: Eukaryota > Viridiplantae > Streptophyta > Pinopsida > Cupressales > Cupressaceae > Cupressus > Cupressus sempervirens. The sequence goes on from CM053785.1 coordinate 350,404,654, forward strand.
GGTTGGGGTAACATTATGCAAGCTAAGTACCTTTAATACACCTCTTTTCCTTGTCTCTTGTTTAATAATAACACCCATTTTGGCTCTAAAACATGGAATAATATTGTCAATAATTAGGGATCCTTGAGACAAGGTCTTAGGTGGATAGTGAATAAGGGTGACAAAATTTGATTTTGGGAGGATAACTTTCTGGGAGGTAAACCTCTCCTTATGAGTAAATTTTGCCATATTATGTATAATTTGAAAGAGCAGTTGAGCCTCTTGGTTAAATATTATATTCCCCTCCTAACAATGGAGACCCCTTGTTGTGGACCATCATTTATTGCTTCATGCCACTATTCTGGTGGAGGAGATACAAAGTCTCATTAGGAGAGTTAGAATTCTAGTCTTCCCTAACGATGATAGGTTTATCTAGGATAAAAGTAAATTTTGTGATTTTACTATCCAAACATCCTACCTCATCTTTGTTAGTACTATGGAGGCCCCTCCCTTTTGAAAATATGTTTGAAATGCTCAATTTCTCCTCAAGATCAATTTATTTTAGTGGGATCCCCTACATGGTAAAATCCTAACCATGGAAATTTTTAAAAAGAGAGGCTCTCAATTCCCTAACTAGTGTGTTCTATGCAAATGGGTTGAAGAAGACATCAATCATATCTTCATGTCCTATCCTTTTGCCTCAAATGTTTGGTCTATAATTCTCTACAAGATTGATTAGCTTGGGTTTTTAAGATGATCTTCAATAGTTTGTGTTTAATTCATCTTATCCTTTGATACATCCACTTATCATTCTCTTATGGAAGATGACCCCCCCTCCCCCATATTTGTTGGAATATATGGAAAGAGAGAAATTACGATATTTTTAGAGGTATATAGAACTCTATGGAGGTGGTGGCTATAATTTTTGTTAATCTACCGTAGGAGTTCATTGCAATTTCCAAATAGAAAAAATCTCCCACCTCCCTTCTCTACAAAATTATTAGGTGGTTGTTAATCACAACCTTCATGATACTTTTTGCACTTTCAATAATTCTTAAATGTTGATCAAAGATAACACTAAATGGAACACCCCCCACACATTTGACTCAAAATTAATTTTAATTGTGTTTCTAGGAATGGTGTTGTTGTTATGGTGATCTAGTTTAGATCATAGGGGAAAATTCTAGTAAAGTGGTAGAGACCCTAACCCTTTTCTGGGGTCTAAATTTCATAGTCTCTACTAGATGGAACAAGAATATCATCAAAGGGGATTCAATGTTAATTGTTGAGACTACTAAAAGAAATATGAATGCATATTGGTCGATGTTAAAGATCCTCAATCATGTTTGGCCCTCCTAGCTTGACTTGAGGATTTCATTATTAAACACACTTACAAAGAAGAGAATATGGTTGGTGATTTGTTGGTTGGGTTGGGTTTAGAGGTTGACAGAGTTAAATGTTGGAGATAAATGGTCCCTCTTTCATTTGACGTCCAATCTCTCATTGGGAGAGACTAACCCTCGTCCCCTTAACCATGGTAATGTTAGTTGTGAGTGTTGATTATTATTGGACCCCATAGGCTGTTATATATTTGGTGGGGATTATGATCTATTCAAATTTCAATTTTCCAAATGAAGCTATGATTTTTTTGGAAACATTAAATTAATCACCTTTCCCCATAATATAAAGGATACGTAAACAATTGGTGTAACATTAAATCTTTTAAATTCAATAACCTTTACTCCAGAGATAATTATCCTTCCCTCATTGCTAAGAATGTTTGCCAGAATGACTCCAAAATAAGCATTTTGGGGTTGATTTTTATTTCACACATGGCTTTGTACTTACAAAATGCAACCCACCTCATTTTTCATGTCTAATAATTACTATAGTGGGAAGAATTACTTGCACTACACTTTTGTGGCTATTTCTATAAGGGATTGTCATTTTTTGAAGTCAAGTACTACTAGCTCTTGTTGTAAAAAATTTGAATACTCTAGTGTTCTCTCTATTTTGATGTTGGAGATTTCAAAGAATTCTGGGTTAGATCTAGTTATGAGGGTGTTTGCGTGAATGCTAATGATATTCCTCTGAGGGAGTATCCTAAGTATTGGAGAGATTGTTAGCATGATTGACATGTTGCATTCATAATTGTATTTATCAATAATGTCAATATAGTAGTACTTATGTGAAGACTAGTTGAGTATTAGACAAAGAACAAGGTCATACAGATAAATAATTGATGATCAGGTCAAGCACAGTTAAGGACATGTTCTACACTATGCCTTGGTGATGAGGTTAAGTGTGCATAAACTAAGTCATAGGCATGCATCAGATATGCTTGATTTACAAAAAGTAGTATACATATAGAGTATCTAAGAAGTAGTTTATAATGAATGGATTTCATCTCCTAATAGGGTTAGAATCGTGTTATGCAAGGTTAGACAATGACAATAGACAACTTGATGATGACGTCAAAGAGTGCGTAAGTTTCAAGGTCGTACATGTGAGAAGTTATAAAGACTATGAGTCGACAGTGTTGTGTAATTGTAAAATAATTAATTATCTTAAAGAGGTCCTATTATAATTAATTGAGAAAGCCTCAAGGATGACAAAAGAAAATGTTTTGAGGACATGGTATAAAGGAAGGCTATTTTCCTTTTAGTGAAGTGAGAAATTGATAAGTGATATGTGAAGTATTTGGTAATTGTGAGTAAGTGATCTAGGGGATTATTAGATGTGAAGTTGGTGATCTGGTATCAAGATCAAAAGAAGAGAAGTATGATTGATAGGACAGAGGACGAGGAAATACAAATATAATTCATTTCTATTATTCTACAAGGAATAATACAAAGATCATTTGGACAATAAGTTCAGTGGTCTTGCCCTTGAAGTTATTTGGACAGTGGGTCCATTTGCCTTCCACAACTCCTAACAGGGTTAGAATCTCCTAACAGGTATACAAAGTCTCCTAACGGTGACTGATATGTACTGAATGTATTTTATTGACTCCTAATAGGGTCCATCCTCTAACAAGGTGTTGGAATTCTCTAGAATAACTAAGAGGGGGGGTGACTCAGTTATCCAAAGTCCAGATGTACAAATATAACTTTTCAATGGTTAGTAGAACCATATCCATAAAACCTTATTATGCATGCATCCATTAGATCATACAAATCTTAAAATTTGTAGGTTAACATCCCAGGTCAAAACAACTTTGCATAAATGTAAACATGAAACATAATAGATTCAATAACACATTTTACACAAGGATTTTACGTGGAAGCCCAATTTGGGAAAAACCACTAGTAACATGCTACTAATTCTCACTATTCTAAAGTTATGCCCCGTGAAAGGACAACATTGTTAAAGGTTACAATACACATTGTTAAATGTGACATGGTTAAAGGATTTCAATCACCCTATTAGGAGTGAGCCTTGTTAGAGGACTTTAGACCAATCCACTAGAATGTCACCCGATTAAAGGATTTACAAATGATTGTTAGGTCAACCTTAATCCAAAGAATTTGCCCTAGATTGATACAATGATTAGAAAGTAACAGTAAGGCTTGATCTGATAACAAATTACAACTCACTTGTAGATTACAGATCTCTATTTCAGTTCTCCATTCTACTTGGTTTTCACACACTTCAGCTCTGCTAGCTTGTTCACCCTTCAAGCATGCACACTCTAAAGCTTTCTTGCTTTGCATGCCAATTGTAGTCACTTTTGTTCAGCCACCGAATGAAGCAATATCCTAGATTCCTTGTCTTTCTTATGTTCTTGCACATGACAACCTTTGCTTCTGACTAGCTCTCTCTATAAATAAAGAATTAAGATCTTTTGTTGCTTAACCACACTTGTCTATTTTAGGGTCAGGTAGGATTAGGTAGGATACAATGAATCTACCCACTTTTCTATTTGGTTCCTCTAGAAACTGCTTCCTCAATCTTCCTTGAATTCACCATAAAATGGTTTACCTTGAATTCTATGCCACTTGCTCATCATAGTTATCTTCCACACGCTTCACACTATTCAAGAAAATAAAATAGTCAGCTCAGATTTGTCAAATCTATGATTTAACATAAATAGTGACACTCGACATCAATATGTTGTTACTCGGCTTCTATAGTGTTCTTCTACTCGGCGAACCCTAAATTTTACTGATGCTCGAAATCAACTAAAATTTACTCAAATATACTTACAATCACTCAACTTGCACTAATTTTCATCTTTTCTTTGTGCCTCTTGTTTTTCACTCGACCTCCACTGATTTCTACTCGGTTTGCACTGACTGCTCAGTAAGGCTTGGCAGACACATTTTATACTCGATCTTCTTCTAGTCTTAACTTTAGTAATCTTTCATTTCAGACTTTAAGTAGATAAATAATTCACTATAGTATCAATGTCTTACTTGGTCTTAGCGCTTCTTTTACATACCAAATAACTCAACCTTTCTCTAGGTGCTATTGTTATCTCCTCTTTTCAAATCCTCTTCATTAATCAACTCAATGATAGCTTTCAGACCAAAAAGAAATTGTCTCACCAGCAAGTAGTAGGTTTGACATCATTAACAAAATAATGATTGTTCCATTACAGATTCTTCACTTCAAAACAATCTCATATCAACAATCTCCCTCTTTGGCATTGTTGGAAAACCAATACCAACAACAATACCAAAAAGAAAATAAATCTTTGAAAATTTTCCCTCCATTAGTGTAATATATGTCCTTCATCTATGTAAGGTAATGTGAGCTTTTTCAAGTTCCTTTACTATTTATTTTTTCGTCTCCTTCTGACTTGTATATCCCTTAGAACTTTCCCCCTCTTACTAGGTCGATGTATTTCTTCTAGTCATTGCTCCCTCAATAGTTCATTTCTCCCTCTTTTACAACAATGCCAAAGACTTGTCATTTTAGTTTGTAATATAATCAATTCCATATTCTCCCTCTTTCACCTTTCATGTGACTACAAATCTACCAATTCAGCTCGATCATTACTTTAGGCAGCTCCTAAAGTAATATCCACTACATCGAGATGTAAGATACAACATTCAACTCAGTTGATGCAGGGCACGACTCATGCTTCTTAAGTAGATTTGGCTAGGGGTATAACCCCTAGTTTACCTCTTAGATACTCATGAGCATCCTTAGGTAAAACTTTTTTCAAGTATATCAACTATCTACTCTTTTGTATTTACATATTCCATCCTCACTTCTTTGTCTTAAACTAATTCTCTCAAGTAATGATACTTGATTGCAATGTGCTTAGCCTTTGTGTGCATCACAAGGTTCTTTGATATATTTATAACACTTATATTATCATAATAAAGTACCACAGGTTTAGTGATTTTCTCCTTCATACCTTTGAGTAGTTGTTTGATCCATACAATGTTTGTACAATTTACTGCAATAGCCACATATTTAACTTCAATAGTAGATTGCGACATGCAATTTTGTTTCTTGTTAGTCCAGGTTACCAACCTCTTTCCTATGAAAAATGTTCAATCGCTTGTGCTCTTTCTGTCATGAATATTTCCAGCCCAATCAACATCTATGTAGGCTCTCAACTATAATTTCTCATTTTTCTTGTAATATGGACCATAGTCTTATGTTCCTTTCAGATATCTCATAATATCCATAAAATGATTCTCCTTAGGATTAGTAGAGAATCTTGCAACAATCCTAATAGATAATGCAATGTCAAGTCTTCCATGTAATACATATTGCAATTTTTCAATCATAGACCTGTACAATGTTTGATTCACATCAAGTAAATAATCATTCTTGACAACTTGTGTCATGTCACCATTGGTGTGCTAACTAATTTGGAATCTTCTAATCCAAAAGTTTCCAATATTTCCTTCACATACTTAGAATGAGTGATGTATATACCATATTTCATTTGATATACTTGCAAACCAACAAAGAACTTGATCTCTCCAAACATAGACATTTCAAATTCTTTCTTCATTTCATTTGCAAATGCCTTACATAATCCATCTTGACCTCCAAATATGATATCATCAACAAAAATTTTAGCTAGTAAAATACCTTTACCTCTTTCTATCTTCAAGTATAGATTGTTGTTATCATTAGTCTTCTCAAATCCAATCTTCACAAGATAATTGTGAAGACTTTCATACCATGCTCTTGGGGCTTGCTTTATACCATATAAAGCTTTTTATACTCTACATATCAACACATCCTTCTGGCTATTCTATATAAACCTCTTCTTCTAATATGCCATTCAAAAATGTTGACTTCACATCTAGGTAAAAGCACAGATCCATGTCACTGTTTGTGATATAAAAACTTGTTTTGGTCAAATCTCATTTCTCTATCAAAACTTAATTTTTTTCAAAAACTAAAAATAACCTTTTATAGATCTTAGATTCAATATCATCATTATATAAATTTTTGAGTGTTTTGATTAGTTATAATATGTTATAATCTCAAAATATTATAAGTCGATATTTCAACATTTCAGAAGATGCTCCCTCAAAAAAGGAAAAAAAATAGTAAATCATATTAAAAAAAAAGTTAAAAAAAATTTATCACTAGAGGAGAGAATCCTCTTCACGAATATGTAAATTTTTTTCAAGAAGGTATAGATTTGATAGGGAAGTTTTGATGGGAGGAAAAAATTGTTGGATTCTAATAAGGTCGAACTTGAGTACTTATAACAAATAAAATATACATAAAAAATAATTATTTCATTTTTTGTTCACTAGCTATACATGTCATTTATAGAATATTTTCAAATCAGAAACAAAAAAGATGATTTGCAAATACTTGTTTGATGGGAACTATATCCTATATTTTTTACAGTTAAAAAAGGGACTTCAAAATAAAATAAAATGAATAAATTCTTAGTCAAAAAAATTATAAAAAATATAGGCATAAAATCATACAATTCTACACATTTCATCACTTTACATCATCTTCATATTTTAAACACAAATACCATTTTTCTTTGTCATTAATGTTGAATTGTCACATTTTGATATCATGTTTCTTTATAAAAGGTGACACAGGTTTGTGCTTTAACCCATCCATTTGATAAACTTTGAAACCTTTGTATGAAGAGTTCTTACTCCTTCCGATCTTGGAACATGGGAAAATGTTTCTCCATAGTTTATTCCTTCTTCTTGTGCATAACCCTTGAAAACTAATCTTACCTTATTCCTTGTGACTTCACCATTTTCATCTAACTTGTTTTCATACACCCACTTGGTTCCAATCACATTCTTGTCCTTTGGTCTGAGAACTAGAGTCCATGTCTTGTTCTTCTCAATATGATCAATCTCTTCTTTCATTGCTTTACTCCAGTTCTCATTTTCTAAGGCATATTTCATTGTCTTAGGCTCATGCATGCTCAACAAACATGTATCACTTCTTAGTCTATTTCTTGTCATTGGTCTGGCATCTTTATCTCCAATAATTTGTTCAACAGGGTGATGTCTTTTGACATACTTTGACAATCTTGGTTTTGCTCTAATTTCCTCATTAGGTCTATCAACTTTTGAATCACTATGTACTTCTCTATCAGGTAATTCAACATCTCTTTTATGTATACTTATCTTAGAATCAGAATGAGTCCCAGCTTTTATCTACAACTCGCGACTGTAACTTGGTTCTTGAATGCAACTCAACATTCATTGTATGTGACTCGGTAGACACTAAAACTTGTTGATTGGCATACCTTCATAAAAGTATACAAAATATCTGTACTCATTTGGTTCCTTCATAGGTTCAACTTCATGTACCTCTATTTCTTCATCAAAACTCACATTTGCACTTTCTACAATTTTGTTACTGTTTGTATTTAAACACTTATAAGCTTTACTTCTTGTGGAACAACCCAGGAATATACCTTCTTCACTTTTAGCATCTAATATACCATTCTTAAAATCCTTAAGAATGTAGCACTTGATTCCAAATACCTTAAAATATTTTACATTGGGTGAGTATCCATACCATAATTCAAAAGGTGTTGAATGAGTACTTTTCTTGACTTGCACATAATTCAAGGTATAGACAACTATACTTACAACCTCTCTCCAGTATTTCAAAGCAACATTCTTCTCCATCATGAGTGTCCTAGCATAGTCCATTACAGATGTGTTCCTATTTTCAACAATCCCATTTTGTGGAGGGGTCCAAGGTGTAGATGTCCATCTTTTGATTCCTCTATCATTACAGAACATCTCAAACTCATTTGATGTAAATTCTCCACCTCTGTCAGATCTCATACATTTCAAGCTTTTGCCTATGTCCTTTTCAACTCTAGCTAAGTACCACTTATACATTTGGAAAGCATCAGATTTCTGTTTCAAAAAAATAACTGTCATCATCCTTGAATAATCATCAACATATAGGATAATTTACTTGTCACCCTTATAGCTTTGCACATTAATTGGTCCACACAAGTCATTATGCACAATCTCCATAATTTCTTTAGAGGTGTGAGTCTTACATTTAAAACTAGATTTTGTCAGCTTGCCTAACTGACATTGTTTGCAAATTATATTGTTAAGTTTATTCAATTTAGGCAAACCTCTGACTCTTTTCATGTTACTGATACTCACTAAGTTATCAAAGTTAACATGACATAATTTCTTGTGCCATAACTGCACATCATAAAATTCTAGAACAAGACAAGTAGCATCATTCATATCAAGATAAAATATATTACCTCTAGTTTGATCACCTTTCCCAATTAGTTTCCCATTAGTGTCATAGATCTTAGCTATTTTGTTCTCAAACTCAACTTTGCAACCTGAACTATTCAGTTATGACACACTCAACAAATTATAGTTAAGTCCTTCAACATAATAAGTTGCACGTTTGCATTATCACATATGATCTTTTCTATGAGTTTGATAGATCCTTCACCTTTTATCAAATACGGTGCATCATTACCAAACCTTACACTATTTCCATCATAATAATTGAGGGTAATGAACTTACTTTTATCTCCATTCATGTAATGTGAGAACCCACTATTAATGATCCATCTGTCACTCTTGTTCACATAAGACACTAGTGCAGTTGCCTCATCCTCATCAGAATCATCCTTCATTGCAACATACACCACTTCATCATTATGGTCATTAGATCCATCTCTGGTTTCCTCTTTTGCATTGTAGAAAGACTTCTTGCCTTTATCTTTGTAATATTTGTTGTCCTCATCTCTTTTACTTCTATATTTGTTTTCACTTCTATTGTTCTTCTTCTTTAGACATCTAACAACAATATGACCAACCTCGTTGTAATTAAAACACATGATAGGTAACTTACCTTTGAATTTGTCTTTGCCTCTATGAAATATCCTTGCTAGTAGTGCTTCAAATTATTCTACATCCTCGTCTGTATCATTGTCACTACAAATATATTTGATCTTTTTCTTCTTCTCTTTAGGTTCTTTTAATGTCAGATTAGCTTTGAAAGTAGATTTAACATTCTCATATTTGAAGTTATCAAAATTAGAGAGTTCAAAGGCAATGAGCCTACCTACCAAACCTTCAAGAGTCAGATTTGAACCCGGTATACATCTTAATTCTTGAATGGTAGAAACTCTAATAGCATAGATGGGTAGCAGTGTTATCAATACTTTTCTTAATACATTCTCATAATTAATTTTACCAGTAGCTCCTCTTATAGCATTAACAACATCTTTTATTCTAGAGAAATATTGAGCAATGTTCTCACCTTCTTGCATCTTCATGTCATTGAACTTACCTCTAAGACTTTCATATTTGGCTCTCAAAAAATTCACATCTCCTCCATAAATGGTGTGAAGAGCATCCCACATCTTCTTTGCAGTATCACAACCCTTGATGCCATCAAACTTAGAATAACTTAGGGCAAAGGCAATCTGCAACATTGCCTAATTGTGTTCTTTCTTCTTTTTCAGATCATGAACAGTTAGGGCTCTAATAGTGTCGATATGCTTAGTGGTGATGGTAGATTGTGCATGGTCTCCAAGACCTCCTAGGTGTAGCTCATTGAACTTTTCCATATAGGGAAGTTCTCCTTATTAAACTTGGGTACCTCTCTTTTAGACATCTTGATCTTTTGCTTCTAGTACCTTCAAACTAGTCCTCTTAAGCACTATGGCACTTTGATACCAATTGTTGAAATTCTTTAGAATAACTGAGAGGGGAGGGTGAATTAGTTATCCAAGGCCTAGATGTACAAATAAAACTTTTCAATGCCTAGTAGACCCATATCCATAAAACCTTATTATGCATACATCCATTAGATCATACAAATCTTAAACTTTGTAGGTAACTGTCCTAGGTCAAAATAACTTTGCAAAAATGTAAACATGGAACATAAAATATTCAATAAAATATTTGACACAATGATTTTACGTAGAAAACCAATTTGGGAAAAACCACCAGTAATATGCTATTAAATCTCACTCTTCTGAAGTGATGCCCTGTGAAAGGCCAACACTATTAAAGGTTATAATACACATTGTTAAATGTGACTTGTTTAAAGGATTTCAATCACCGTATTAGTAGTGAGCCTTATTAGAGGACTTTAGACCATTCCATTAGAATGTCACCCAGTTAAAGGATTTACAAATGACTGTTAGGTCAATCTTAATCCAAAGGATTTACCCTAGACTGATATAATGATTAGAAAGTAACAATAATGCTTGATTTGATAAAAAATTACAACTCACTTGCATATTACAGATCTTTATTTTAGTCCTCCATTCTACTTAGCTTTCACACACTTCAACTTTGATAGCTTGTTCACCCTTTAAGCATTTACACACTTAATCCTTCTTGCTTTACATGCCAATTATAGTCACTTCTCTTTGGCCATTGAATGCAACAATGCCCTAGACTCCTTGTCTTCCTTATGTTCTCTCACATGAAAACCTTTTCTATTGACCAACTCTCTCTATAAATAGAGAATTAAGATCTTTTTCTACTTAACCATAATCATCCATTTTAGGGTTAGGTAGGATACAATGAATCTACCCACTTTTCCATTTGGTTCCTCTAGAAACCTCTTCCTCAATCTTTCTTGAATTCACCACAAAATGGTTTACCTTGAATTCTATACCACCAACTCATCATAGTTATCTTCCACACACTTCACACAATTCAAGAAAACAAAATAGTCAGCTCAAATTCATCAAATCGATAATTTAACATAAATACTAGCACTTGACATCAATATGTTGTCACTCAGCTTCTAACTGTTCTTCCACTTGGCCACACTACTTTACTCGATGAACACTAAAGTTTACTGATGCTCGATATATACTGACAATCACTTGGCTTGTGTTGATTTTTATCTTTGCTTGATACCTCTTATTTTTCACTCGAATTCCACTAATTTCTGCTCGGCTTGTACTGACTACTCAACAAGGCTCAAAAGACACATTTCATACTTCATCTTCTTCCAATCTTAACTTCAGTAATCTTTCATTTTAGAATTTAAGAATATAAACAGTTCACTATAGTATTAATGTTTCACTTGGTCTTAGTGCTTCTTTTACATACCAAATAACTCAACCTTTCTCTAGGTGCTATTGTTATCTCCTCTTTTTAAATCCTCTTCATCAATCAACTAAATGATAACTTTCAGACCAAAAAGCAATTGTCTCAATAGCAAGTAGCAGGTTTGACATCATTGGCAAAATAATGATTGTTCCATTATAGGCTCTTCACTTCAAAACAATCTCATATCAACACAAGGAACATTTATATGAATACATCATTTTGTGGGTACCATCCCCATTAAAGTTTTTCGTCTAATCAAGGGTTTCTTTGGTTAACATATTTGGTGTTATTATGTATGAGTATCTTGTTATGATTGTTGATTATATTGCTCGCACGGCTAAGGATTATTGTAGTTGATAAATGTTATAATAGTTGGGTAACTGATTCAACACCCCCCCCCCAAATTATATTGGTGGACTTTATTTTCTAACAATCAGCATTAGAGAATGAGGTCCTTGAAGAGAAAGCTTAACAACTTTGGGAGATCAAGGTCAGGTCACTTCATAAAAGAAAGTCCTAAGTTTATGAGAACTGGAAAGAAAAGATGGAGACTCATTTACTATGTATGGGTCAAGGATATTGGCTTTTGACAAAGAATGACAAAGCTATTGTGGAAGAAAGCAAGATTGAGGAATGCAGTGAAGCAGAAAAAGATTTGTTTATGTGTAATATGTGAGCTAGAGAAGAAACTGAAAATTCTTCGTTAAAATGAATACATTTAGGTAAGATCTTTAGTAACATCTCGTAAAATTTGGAAGGCTTTGGAAAATAATTTTGAAGGAGATAAGAATTATAAAAGAGTAAGATTACAAAATTGGATATGTTTGTTTCAAGATGCTAAAATAATGGAAGATGAATCTACAAGAAGTTATATTGGTACGATATCTTAGATTTTTGCAGGAATTAAGTCTTGTGAAGGATTTAAAGAGGGAAATGAGATTGTATGGAATATTCTGAAAGCTTTGACATCATCATTTAAACAAGTAACACCAATGATTGAAATTTTGATATCGTGCATTGAGAAGTTCACCAAGGAAACTTTACTTGGAAGATTAGAAGTAGCAGAATCAAGTTTGAGTCAATCTAGAGAATTGACTAGAGTAGAGACAACTTTTAGTGCATAGAGTGTTCATCCCTATTTTACAAGAAGTGCAAGCACCAATGGAGACTATGCTAGCAACAATAGGTAAAGATTTGAAGAAGACACAAAAATTGAAGAAGGAATAGCCCTACTTGTGAGGAGATAGGCAGATGATAAGAAAATTTTCAAATGTTGGACTTGTGTCAAATTTGGTCATTATGCTTCTAAGTGTCCTAAAAGAGAGAAAAGGTATAAAAGAAATTTCAAGCCTAGAAAACTTAGATATTGTTTGTATGCAAATCAAGATGATGAATCTAAGTAAAGAGTTCAGAGTGAAAGTGATGATGAGTTAGGATTTGTGGCTATAAAAGAAGAGAGTTCTAAAATTGAAGTCCAAGAAGAAAATTTTCTAGTTTCTCAAGTTGAAAAGAAATATGATTGGATTGATGATGTTTATTATGTTGATGGTTTGAAACATAACTTGTTGAGTGTTGGACAATTGTTTAAAAAAGGTTATCAGTTGTATTTCATAAAGAAGACTTGCATTATCAAAGATAAAGATGGTAAGCTGATTGGAACAGGTACAAGATCCAGAGGTAATATATTTCAATTGAATTTTACTGAGATGACTTGTTTAGTTGCAAAAGTGGATAACAGTTGGTTGTGGCATAGAAGGTTTTGTCATATAAACTTTGATAACACTGTGAAGGCTAGTAGTACATATGTAGTCAAAGATTTGCCTAGAATAATGAAGCTTACTAATATTGTTTGCAAGGAATGTATCATGCCTAAGCAGAAGAAGGTTTCATTTTCTAGCAAGAAGTTCACTACTACAGAGAAGTTGGAGATTGTTCATATAGACTTACGTGGTCCTACCGAAACAAGAGGATTCTTTGGAAAAATAATAATATTTTATGATTTTTTTTAATGATTTCACTAGAATGACGTGGGTAACATTTCTTAAAGAAAAGTTTGAGGCATTTGAAAAGTTTAAGATATTTAAAAATAGAGTTGAGAATGAATCTGGTGTAAAGATTAAGTCTTTGAGATTAGATAGAGGTGGAGAGTTTACTTCTGGAGAGTTTAACATGTTTTGTGAAGAAAATGGAGTCAAGAGTCAGTTATCATCATCCAAGACTCCTGAGCAAAATGGGATAGCAGAAAGAAGAAATAGATATGTATCAAAGGCAACAAGAGAAATGTTGTTTGAGAATGATGTATCCAAGACATTTTAGAGGTAAGTAGTCAATACAAAAATATATATCATGAATAGAGTGTAGATCAGAAAAGGTACAAACAAGACTCCTTATTAATTATGGTTTGGTCATACACCATCAGTAAAGTATTTTAAATTTTTTCAAATGTTACATAAAGAGAGATGATGATATTGATCAGTTTGATCCAAGAAGTGGTGAATCATTGAAAAATAATTCTTATAAATTTTTTAATCAAATAAATAAGATGATTGTTGAGTGTGTGAATGTGAAAGTGGATGCAAATTTTGGTGTTAAAGAGAGAATATTGGGTTATAATTTTGATAAAGAAGAAGATAATCCTAGATTTGTTAGAGAGAATGTAGAAGTTTTCTTTGAGACTAACAATGATTTGAAAAATGATGTACAAATTATTTAGCAAAGAGAAGAAAAGAGAAAAAAACCAAGAGAATAGATAAGAGTTGAGATAGCAACTCCTACACCTAGTATGAATTTGGAAAAGAACCACCTTGCAGAATAGATAATTGGAAGTAAAGACAAAGGAGTTATGACAAAAAACATAGTGCATGAAGAATTATGTTTGATTTCTCAAACTGAACCTAAGAGCATAGATGAGCCATGCAAGGGTGATCATTGGATTCAAACAATTAAGGAATTACTAGATTGGATTGAGAAGAATGAGACATGGGAATTGGTTCCTAGGCCTAAAGACGAGAATGTTATAAGAACTAAATGGGCATTCAAAAATAAGATGAATGAACAAGGTGAAGTTGTGAGGAAAAGAGCTAGATTGGTATGCAAAGGATATTCACAGCAAGAAGGTATAGATTATGAAGAAACATATGCCCCTATAGCTAGAATGGAAGCAGTAAGAATGTTCTTGGCTTATGCAGCAAGTAAGAAGTTTAAAGCATATCAGATGGATGTAAAGTCAGCATTTTTGAATGGATAACTTGAAGAAGAGGTTTACATTGAGAAGCCTAAAGGATTTCCTTTGATAGAAGAAAGGGACATGGTATGCAGATTGAAGAAAGAACTGTATGGTCTAAAGCAAGCACCTAAAACTTGATATGCAGGATTGTATAAGTATTTGGCAAAATTAAGATTTGCTAAAGGTTCGATAGATAATAATTTATATTTGAAAGAAAATGAGAATGTTTTATTAGTCATTGTAATATTTGTTGATGACATAATCTTTGGAGGTAATGATGAAGCAAGTGATAAGTTTGCTGAAGAGGTGAAGAATAAGTTTGAGATGAGTATGATTGGAGAGATTGTGCAAAATAGAGATGGTATTTTCATATCACAAGATAAGTACTTGAAAGACTTGTCAAAGATATTTGGCTTAGAAAACTGTAAGCCTTTTGGTACACCTATGATAACTGGTCACAATTTATCTAGAAAGGATGAGACAACTACAATTGAGAAGAAGTATATATCTATGATTGGAGGTTTACAATATTTGACTCACACTAGACTAGATATAGAAAATGTAGTTGGTATAATAGAAAGATTTCAAGATGATCCTACTAAATCTCATTATGGAGTAGTAAAGAGGATATTCCATTATCTTATTATGGTATGATAGATCAACCAATTTCACTTTGTGTGCTTATACTAATGGAAATTGAGCAGGCAATATGGATGACAGTAAAAAGCACTAGTAGTGGAGCATTTTTCCTTGGAGGAAGATTGGTTTATTGGCTAAGCAAGAAACAAGATTGCATTTCATAGAGTAGAGTTGAAGCAGAGTATGTAGCAATAGCAAACAGTTGTAAAGAAATCATGTGGATGAAGTAGATGCTAAAGGATGTTGGGATAGAGTTTTCAAAACCTCTCATCATAAATTGTGATAACACAAGTACAATGAGTATGTGTAAGAATCCTGTGTAACATTATAAGACTAAGCATATATCCATTAAGTATCATGTTTTGAGAGAGAAATTTGCAGAGAAAGAAATTAGATTGGAATATGTAAGTACAAAAGATCAAATTGCATATATCTTTACGAAGCCCTTACCTAAAGGCACATTTGAGTATTTGTGAGGCATGCTTGGGGTATTCCCCTGCCTACTTTTGAATAGATGATGTAGAGATTGCATCAACCTAGTAGTACACAACACTATTGTTTAAGTGGATTGAATGCTAATGCTTCCTATATGGGGGAGTATCTGAGATGAGAGGAGTCGTCAAGGACTCTTTGTAGTTGGTATTGAATATTGTCTTTGGACACTTGAGATGATTGAAGACTTGGAGCAAATGATATACATAATGAATCCTTTATCATTGATGTCAATGGGAGAGAGTATGCATGAAAAAAATATCCTATGAATGGGGAGAGAGAAGTACCATGAATGGGGGAGAAGATCCTCTAATGGGGGAGAGATTGACTAACGGGGGAGAGATTGAGATCTCCTATTTATGAATAAGGGGAATATTGAGTTGTTGATGTCAATAGGGAGAAATTGTGAATAATTGATTTCCATCCATGTAATACTGAGAGTTGTTTCTTAGAGTCAAAGTGTGAACAACTAATGTTAATCCTAAAGAAAGAGATGCAGACAGAGTAGTATTCTAGAGGATTTCAAATTTGATTGATGAAGAGGATTTGAAAATAAAAGAGCAACAACAACAACAACAACAAAGTTTGGTTTGGTATTCTTGGAACTTAGATGTTTTTCATCTATGTTGCCATCAATGCAAAAGGGGGATATTGTTAGCATGAATGTTGATGACATTACTTCGAGGGATTATCCTAAGCATTGGAGAGATTGTTGGCATGATTGACATGTTGCATTCATTACTATGTTTGTCATTAATGTCAACATAGCAGTACCTCTGTGAAGACTGGCAGAGTAGCAGACAGAGAATGAGGTCATACAGATAGATAATTTATGATCAGGTCAAGTACGGTTAAGGACGTGTTCTACACTATGTCCTAATGATGAGGTTAAGTGCATATCAAGTAAGTCAAAGATATGCAAAATATATGCTTGATTTATAGAGAGCAATATACAGATAGAGTATTTGAGAAGTAGTTTTTGAAAAATGGATTATATCTCCTAACAAAGACCAAATCATGTTATGCAATGTTAGACATTGATAGTAGATAGCCTGATGATGACATCAAAGAGTACACAAGTTTTGAAGTCACACGTGTGAGAAGTTGTAAAGACTGTGAGCTGACAGTGTTGTGTAATTGTAAAATATTAATTATCTTAAAGAGGTCCTATTATAATTAGTTGGGAAAGCCTCAAGATCGACTCAAGGAATTATTTTGAGGACATGGTATAAAGGAAGGCTATTTTCCTTTTGGTGAAGTGAGTAATTGATAAGTGACCATGCAAAGTATTTGGTAATTGTGAGTAAGTGATCCAAGGGATTATTGGATGCAAAGTTGGTGATTTGGTATCGAGACCAAAAGAAGAGAAGTTTGATTGACAAGAAAGACAAAGAGGAAATACAAGTATAATTCATTTCTATTATTCTACAAGGAATAATACATAGATCAGCTGGACAATGAGTTAAGTGGTCTTGCCCTTGAAGTTGTTTGGATAGTGGGTTCATCTGCCTTCCACAACTCCTAACAAGATTGGCACAACTCGTAATAGAGTTATAATCTTCTAACAGGAATTCAAAGCCTCCTAATAGGGATTGATGTGTACTGAATGTATTTTATTGACTCCTATTAGGGTCCATCATCTAACAAGGAACATTTATATTAGTGCATCATTTTGTGGCTACCATCCCCACTAGGGTTTTCCCTCTGATGAAGGGTTTCCCTAGTTAACATATTTGGTGTTATTGTGTATGAGTATCTTGTTATGGTTGTTGATTATATTGATCACATGGTTAAGGATTATTATGGTTGATAATTATTATAATAGTTGGATAATTGATTCGCCCCCCTAGTTATATTGGTAGACTTTACTTTCTAATAGAGGGCAGGGGGGAATATGGTCAAGATTAAGCCAAGTAGGATTGAAGATGATTTGTGCAAGGTCCTTGTGTGTAGATGACTATTGAATAAGGATGGATTCTTCCCTTTATGGAGGCTATGGAGGGCTATGACAAGACATATTCAATGTAGTTGGCTAATACATGGAATGGGAGAAAGGTTACTATTAATGGGATAAGTTTCAAATTTAATGAGGAAGTCATTGCCTAAGATATTAGCTTATATACAGAGGAGTAGAAATGGAAAAAGGTGACCAAGGTGTTGGATGAAACTAGCCTCAATTGGTTTTTCAAGGCCAAGAAAGCTCATGTCAAAATCCATTGTGGCTTTGATCATAAACAACTCTCGAAACCCTGAAACATGGCATTTTTTTATTATGAAATACATTAATTTGGAGGGTCATTTTGGTGTTAGTCATTACAAGACCTAGAAGACTCCATTATAGAAGTTCATGAAAGGAGTCTAGGCAAGAATTTTGTCATTCTCCATAGAGGTTTAATCCTTCATCTTTAAAACTTTCACCGTGTCCTTTTGCCTCACTGTACTACCATTCTCCAAGGTGTCCCTACTACAAGGGATTTCTTTATTGACCATTCTATTGATTTTTTGGCTAACCCTACCCATTAGGTGTCTCATGTGGCTACCTCCTATGCCAATGTCAAGAAAAATAAGAACACCCAAGATCATGTCACTTCTAAGAAAAAATTCAAACCTAACCTAGTGCAGGGCACCCACATGGATAGTTTTCTTATTAATTTCATTTCTATACGTACATAATTCCACCATGCATGTTAGGATAGGTTATTTCATGTTTTCAATTCATTTGATTGTGTTAAGTAATAAAGGCCCATTTTGTAAGGCATTGACATGACTTGGCACCCTTATAAGCCATCACATTCAAGTGCCAAACTGGCCCATAAACATTTAGTTCATAATTAAGGTTATTCAAATGTATTAGGAAGGTCACATTGGTAGGAATGCATACTAGTCTAATATTTTTTGCATATTGCAAAAGTTGCACTCTGGCAACTATACAATTTTTGCAACAATTGAATACTAAAAGCCTTTTGGCTTTACAAGATCATGAAATGCCATGAAACATGTGTATTTATGCCAAAAAATGATCAAATGATATTAGTGTTGAATATTTTTCAAGTAATTGAAAGAGGTTTGGATCAGTTTGCATGTAAATAGTTTAAGAAACATTGATTTTTCAATATATGTTGTTGTTTCTAGCTTTGGCACATACATGTACATGTTGAAATATGCTTGGAACCATGACACATATTTTAAGGGTAAAGTTGGCTCTAGTTTGCAACAAGTTTGAAGTCTTGATATATCTGTATATGAAAGAAAGACTAAACCCTTTGGAAGGTGGTTTGAAATTGCCTGTGACTAAGGGTTTGTTAGAAAATTGTAGATTTATCCAATTGTCATTAGTTAAAACTCACAACCTCTAGGATTTTGATATTTTGGAGGGTCCTCTAATAAATGATAAAAAACATTTTTGTGTTCATGTTGTTTGTGATTTTTTTTCTAGTGAGCCCTAGTGGATCGTTATTCCTATTTTCTAGTAAACTAGAGTTAGAAACTCAAATATCTCTCATGCATGACTATGTTAGAAGTCAAAATATAGGAAATAAGTCATTTTTATGTTTCCCTAACTGATCCATTCATTATTTTGGTGAAATCAATTCATTTGTTGGTAGTTGCTTCATTAACTAGGCCTAATTAGGTCTATTACATCTTTAATATTTTAAAGATTTGAAATGGTCTTTGTGGGAGATGAAAGCTGATATTTGGGTTTTAGTAATAACTACAAAAATGGTGTCTAGAAAAATCATTTTATTGGAAGGTCATTTGGGAAGTTTGAGAGTTAAGAGAGGAAAACAACCTAGGAAGGGCTACTAGGAAAGTAGGACCCTTAAGAGAAAAATATTGACATTTGGCTTGAGAGGCTAAATCTACTAGTTGGAACATGTTTTTTGAGTGGGTTTGAGAACATAAACAAATTGATAAACATTTGTATAAATTTGGATGTGATTTTCAACACTTGAAGCCAATAGATTGGCAAGATCCTTTAAGGCAACTTTGGAGTGATAGGTAATTATAACTTCTCTACATCATGAACTGCCTATTGACCTTAGAGACTTGGATGTTGATATTGGAAAAGGTTCCAAGTTCTCTCATAGGATTGCATCAAATTCAACAAGGAAACATATGACAAACACAACCTATAATGGTGATAAGAAGGATTTGAGTTCTGCATCTAAGGATAATGATAAAATTAAGGATAATAGGTCAAGGAAAAAATAAAAGGAAATAAGGAGTATACATGTTGAAGAAGAAGAGTTTTCAGAGTTTTAAAGTGAAAATTCCAATACAGAGGAGGATACTATTGTTAACAATAGGAACACTACACATGTGTCATCTAGCTTTAAAATTGACATTGTTGATCTCATTTATCCCTAAAGACTAAATACTTAAGGGACATCTCCCCTATGTTAACTACCTCCCCCCTTCATCCTATTAATAAACTTACTTCTACCACTTCCCCTCATAATCCTATTGAGAAAGGAAAGGAAATTGTAGATGATTCTCCTAACCCAAATTATGCATAGAAATAGGCTAGTGTGAAAGTTAAATTTATCTGCCAGGATTGTGGCTCCCTGGCAAAGGAAGTGAAAATTCTAAAGAAGAAGGTTGATAATTTGAATGGTATGGTCTCTAATTTGGATGGGAAATTTTACACCTTGGCTTCCTTTTCTATCAACACTAATACATTCGACTTCAATTTTTGAAAAATATTTCCAATATATAAGACATTTTGTATGATTATTTTTAATAATACTTTTGTTCATTAGAAGTGTGACAATCTCATTGTTAGAATTCTGATGAAGTATAGTGTTATCAAAATTCCAAAAAACACAGACAATGTTTTTTAAGAAAGGACCAATGGCATGGATAACTAGATAAGGCTTATATGACCAAAAGCAAAACACAAGGTCAATAAGGTGTGATAAGGCCTGTATGGTCAAAATTTTTTTTAAACAATATGTGGATAAGGTGGCATGTGTGACCAAAAGAAAATTAAAAAAAATTGTAGATAAGGTGGCCTATGTAGCCAAAACTAAACACTAGCTAATAGTTTGTGCATTCAGTATGTGATAAAGATAATAATAGAGGGAGAAAGGGAAATAAGGGGTGACATAACAAGAAGAATATTTAATACAAGTATATCTAGTTGGTGGAGCAAAGTTTGCATCTCCAACACTAGATAAAGTAGAGTTCATCAGGGATATAAGAACCCATTACAAGAGCACCATCAAGAGTAACACATTCCTTCCATCTCCAAGTGTATAACTAGTTTGAGATTGATAGTTTCCATTCAAGGACACACAATACATTCCACCTTTCTATGGGTGAGATAATGATGATGCCCAAGGATTCTATCACATTTTTTAGGATTCTAGTTGTAGGAGATATATAGTATGATGTTAAGGAGAATAGGTGATGTAGGAGCATCTTTGGTTCTTGAGTAGTCTTGCATCAACAAAAAAAAATTCCTTTATTTTGTTTTAATCTATTGTCCATGGGAAATCCCTTTTTTTTGTGGTTGTTTCTTTTGTGAAGTTGGTTTCCTAATGTGGACCTATCATAGATTCTTTTCTTGTATTCGTGGAACTTGATTATACTTCACATGGACACTATCCTTCATCTTTGCTCGAGTCTTGTTCTTTGTTGGCATATTGAGTAACATACATAGTAATTGGATTTGATGTTCATATTGTTAAGTGAAGTCCCATGGATTTAGGGGCATCTTCTTGGATCACTTGTGGATCTATCCTTATGCTTGTAGATGTTTATTTGCTTATTTTTTGTGGTTCTTAATTTTCCCTTTGGGGTAGGACCTATATTTGTAATAATTTATATCTGTTAGCCAACTTGTGTGTCCTAATGGCTATATATTTGTGATTTATCATGTATGTAGAAGGAGGATGGTCATATAGGAAGAACAAGATTGGAATGGCAGAGCTTCCAAGCTTACTCATTATAATTCTTTTGTAAAAGGTTGCAACTAGGTAGGGTTTATGCCTATCATATTATAAGAATATTTTCTCAATACATATGCATTTGAATATAGTTCATTGGTTGTTCTATCGTCTTTGTGTTGTGTTTCCATGTGCAGCTCTAGTAGGGTGTTTGGAGAGTGTTTCTTTGATCCATTTCCCATCCTACCTTGTGTTAGGTGGTATCAAAGAAAATGTTTATTTCCTTGCAAAGACTTGGGATCATGGAGAACCCTAATTGAATTGGTTATAAGATGACAAACCTAGTTTTCGACCTACAACTTGTAGAGGGTTATTATTCTTATAGTAAGTATTATTAAAATGGTTCGAGGTAGAGGAAATGTAGATCCTTCTCTTATGGAAGTGTTGAGATAAATTACAGTAAGACTTAAAGTTGTTGAGATAACCCAAAGAAGAAGAGTACATCTTGATGATGCTAGTGATAATGAAGAAGTAATTGGACCTAATTCTAAACCTAGAGTGGAACAAGATGAGGGAAATATCCTAAGAGCTTTGACTAGAGAGAATTCCAAATGGTCTTTTGATCCTTCTAATTATTTTGGAAAACTTGACATTGATTTGTTGTTTGATTGGATCTTTTAGATGGATAAATACTTTGATAATGAAAATAACCATAATGATAGGAAAGTGAAGGTAACAAACACTAAATTGAGAGGGCATGCATCTCTTTGGTGGGAACATTTGTAGATTGATAGACAAAGGAGAGGAAAGGAAATGATCAAAACTTGGGTTAAGATGATTGGTAAGTTGAAAAATAAATTCCTTCATATTTATTATCTAGTTAAAATATTAAAAAGAATGAAAAAGTTAAGGTAGGAAGACATGACTATAAAGGATTACACTAAAGAATTCTACAAGTTCAAAATCAGTTTTAGACATATTGATGATGGAGTTGAGAAGGTTTCTAGGTACTTGAATGTTTTGAGGATTTAAACATATTGATGATGGAGTTGAAGAAGCATACATGCATGCTCTAAGAGATGGGGATAAGTTTCCAAATAAGTATGAACAAAGACATAGACGAAGAGGAGGAAGATTTCAAAGAAGTAGAGGTAGAACTTAGGGGGAAAATAAAAGAACATACAATGAAACACAAGACATAGGAAAAATAGCATGGAAGGAGGATAGCATTGGTAGAGGATGAGGTAATTATACTAGTGATGCAAGAGCATCCTTAGGCTATTGGCAATCTTGCATCACCTAAAAAGATATTTTCTTTATTTTCTATTTTCCAGTTATATGTCTGATAGTTTGATTTAGCGATCACTTGATTTATCATTATTGATTCTTTTGGATTGGTTTCTTATTGTGGATCTATACTAGATTACTATCTTATATTCATATAATTTCATGTTAAAAGTATCCAGAGTAATGTTTCATCTTATTGAATGGTGATCTCCAATGTGGTTCTTCATACAGTGCATGGTATTTTGCTTCCACAAGGTTTATCTCTTTTCTTGAGCCTTCGTGGCTTTGCATATAGTTTCTTGGATCATTTGAGGACCTCTATTTAAGGCCACCAATTTTCTTATAATGTGTTATGAATTTTTTCATTAATTCATTATGGGTCAGTCCTATATTGTATAACACATTTCTATTATTGGAGAATGTGAACTCAAGGTCAACCCGTGTGTCCAAATGGCTATATATGTAATGTAGATGAGTCTTGTAGAGAAAAATGGTAAGTAGAGAAAGGTGATAGCTTAAGAGATAATAGTTGGTCTATAATTTGGAATATGTTGTCCATTAATGGGAAGGCCTTATAACCCAACATGTTTGTTGTTCCTTTGTTGTGATTCAATATCTATTGATAATATATTGACATGTTTTTAGTAGTATCTTTTTGTACTTTTGTTGTGTTATCTCATTGGGTTTTTTTCCATCTCCTTTGGGGATACACTAGCCTTATATTGCATCTGATGGTATCAAAGTCAAGGTTGATTTGTTTGGTGACTTATTCAAGTGTGGTTAATCTTGGTCAACTTGTCAAGAGCTGAACTTCTTGGTTGTGAGTGGTAAATCACGGTTCTAAATTACAATTACAAAGGACTTGCACAAGTTTTTGGTAACCTATTACAAACTTGTTGACTTCTTGTTGGTGGATAGATCGCCAAAGATTGAGGCAGTTGCACCTTGTTTTGATTCAACATTCCACCTAGAAGGATGAATTCTAGGAGGTTGGAACATACGTTTGAAGAATTCAAGGTAGATTAGGAATAAGATCCATAATGTCTTGAAGGGCTTGAGAATAAATCCTAAAACAAAAGATGAATATGTACAAGATGTTGAAGATCTTGAAGTACTTGAAGTAGAGATCCCTACAAAAGAGGAAAGATTGTTGAGAGCTACAACACAAGTTGGTAAGATTCATAGAATAGAGGTATCAATTTATTATAATTTATTAGATCCTGAGGAATTCATAGATTGGATTGATGAACTTGAGGATTATTTTGAGCTTGAGAATATTGTAGATCTACAAAGGGTTAGTTTATCACAAACTAAGTTGAAAGGTCATGCTGACTTGTGGTGGAAGAAACTACAAAAAGATAGAGAAGATCGTGATGAACCTAAGATTAGTAGATGAAAACCTATGATTTCTAAATTGAAGGCTAAATTCATTCCTAAAGATTATGAACTTCAATTGTTTAAGAAGTTTTAGAGCTTAAGATAGAAAGATATGTCCATGAACAAATATATTGAGGAATTTTATAAGATACAATCTTCTAAAGAAAAGGTTACGAGGTATGTTAATAGTTTGAAATTTAACATTCATGATGAGTTGAGTATGCTCAAACTTGGTTCACTTGAAGATGCTTATCAATATGCATTGAAGGCATATGATAAATCAGGAAGAAAACAAGGCAAATAGTTGAAAAAAGTGGATAAAGGTAAGAAGATAATTTTTGATAAGAAATTTTTATTCAAAGATACTTGTTTCAAATGTGGTAGAGAAGGAAAATGAGCTTTTGAATGTCCTGGAAAAAGGATTGATAAACAAAACTTGGTAGTATAGGAAGATTAGAAAGAGGAAACATCTGATGTTGATTTAGCTTCACCAAAAGTTAGAGAATATATTTTTATGATAAAGATCATGTTAGCTAAGAATGATGAGGAACCAATGTAGAGAACAAACATATTTACATCCATTTGTAAATTTGGAGGTAAATGTTGCGAGGTCATTATGGATCGAGGCAATACTAATAATCTTGTTTCAAAGGAAATAGTTAGGAAGCTTGGACCATAGATATTGAAACATCTCAATCCTTATGGTATCAGTTAGTTTTAAGATGATCATTGGATGCATGTTAGAGAACAATGCTTGGTTAATTTCAACATTGGATCTTTTAAGGACAAAGTTTTATGTCAATGTTGTTAACATGAGTGCTTGTTATGTTTTACTTGGAAGACCTTAGCAATTTGAGAGAGCATCTATTCATGATTGTAGAAAGAATACTATTATAATTAAGAGGGATGGTAGGAAATTTGTTTTGATTAATTTGAAGGATGAGGAAAGAGGAAGAGAAAAGAACTTGAGTGTTTTCAAGATTTTCAATTTGAGAACACTAGAGCATGAGATTTGAGTTCTTGTTGATGGTAAACAGTTTGATTTGAGAAAGTTCCCTAATCATGTGGTTAGGAACAAAGGAAAAGGAAATAATACTTCTAATTAGATGAAGGTATGTATTAAGTATGATTTATTTGATCCTGGTAGTAGTTGCAGATATGAGACAAATGATGGAATAGTTAGTTGCAACAACAAGTTTGGGTTGACTTTTGTGTTGATTGATGAAGAAGATTTGTGGTTTAAGAATGAGCATAAGATTTATGAACTAAATCCTTTCATATGTACATAAGTCCTTATGGAATATATTTTGTCACCTTAGGTGTTTGATTCAAGAACATCCTTAGGTTGTTGGAAATCTTGCATCACCAAAAAAATTATTGCTTCGTTTTCTATTTTTCAGTTATTTGTATGATAGTTTGATCTGGTGATCACTTGAATTCATGTTCTAGATTCTATAGGCTTGAATTCTTATTATGGACCTATCCTGGATTACTATCCAATGTTCAAAAAATTCAATGTTGTAGGTTTTTAGAGTTATGCTTCATCGTCTCAGGTGCTAATTGTTGAAAATGTATTGACAAGCAAGTGACTAAGAGGGGGGGGGGGGGGATGAATCAGGAAGCAATTAAACTTAATCACTTAGAGTACTTCTAGCTTACTTGTTTAGATTGTCTAATCTAATTCCATGCATGAACATAAAGTAATAAAGAAACCAACACCATAACACTTTGACATAAGATATGGTAACCCATAAACCCTCCAAGCAGAAGGCAAAACTAGGGTGGGGATGATACCCACAAAGCTTCACTACTGTAGTAATAAAGTTGGCCTATTAGGGCTTACAATTGATGACTTCTAGTGATCTACTCTATTAGGAGTATGAAGGACTATTAGGTCCACCTTGTAAAAGGATTTTACAATACAATGAAGTATCTACTCTATTAGGAGATTTAGCAAAGGACTATTAGGTCCACTTGGTTTAGATTGTCTAATCTAATTCCATGCATGAACATAAAGTAATAAAGAAACCAACACCATAACACTTTGACATAAGATATGGTAACCCATAAACCCTCCAAGCAGAAGGTAAAACTAGGGTGGGGATGATACCCACAACGCTTCACTACTGTAGTAATAAAGTTGGCCTGTTAGGGCTTACAATTGATGACTTCTAGTGATCTACTCTATTAGGAGTATGAAGGACTATTAGGTCCACTTTTAAAAGGATTTTACAATACAATGAAGTATATACTCTATTAGGAGATTTAGCAAAGGACTATTAGGTCCACTTGGTTTTAGGATTTGACTGATGCACCTGTTAGGATAAATCAACACGGAAATCTTTGTTTTGCAACTTGATTTTCTTAATTAGATCCTTTGAATAATATGATCACCTGACTATGATGGATGAGTCTTTACTCTACCCTTTTATACTACCTTGTAGCCTGATTATTTAAACTACTTCATATTCGCTTCTTGTCTTCAAAATAATCATGTACTTTCCATTCTATGTTTTAGACAACTGATTTTTTCTTCCTTATATATCCCTCAATCAATAAATTCACATCGACTCCCACAATAGATATCTTCATAGGAATCAAATCATACCTTTAGGTCGGCCCAAATGCTAATGCTTGGGCAATACTGTGCATTTGATGTTCTGCTGACACTCAGGCAATACAGTGAGCTCGGGTGACACTATTACTTGGTTAGTACTAAATGCTAGGATAATATCGTGGCACTCAGGTGATATAGGAGCAATATAACTTGAATAGTTAGCTCTATTTACATAGAGAGCTCAGTTAACATAGTATAACTTCATCTACTTGAGCTACACTAAAATATGCTTATTGATGGAAAGCTTGGTTGCAATATTACCAATGTTTTAGGATAACTTAAGTGGTTTGTCACTAATTGATGATATATCTTGCCATAGGGTCAAAAATCTCCCCCTTTGGAATTAGTGACAAAAATAATTAACTTGAGTAGTTCTACCAGTAATAAAAAAATTCTTAATAAAAACTCCCCCTTGCACAAGCTTGGTTCTGTAACTCAGTTTGAACTGGAAATTGTAGCTCAGTTACAACTTCTCTGAATTTGGATTTTTTCAAAATGTTTTTGTTTGTCTAAGCATCATATACATATTCCTCTATACATTTCTCATATGCATATTTCCTCTATATATTTCTCATATACATTTTCCCCCTTGATTACATACATACTATGTTTTCCCCCTTGTTTTTGTTACAAATGCCAAACATATACTTACAAGGTAATACCGAAATGTGTGAGTAAATCATTATACACTTTCAAAATTAAAGGCATAGTTTTGTCCGAATTTTCCTGTAGTACCTTCAACATGTGCAGTTGAATTTGGATTTCAGTTGATAGCTCCATCATGAGATCTACAACTGAGAAGTTGGTGTCATGTACTAATGTCTTTTCATATACCAAATGTTTCTACATCAAATCCATGTGAGGAAGTATCATTCTCTAGATGTATGATATGGTTGCCATTATTCTAGTTTCCTCCCTTAACAATTCTACCTGCAAATCTATAAAAAATTAGACTTTTACGAAATGTTTGGAGCTGGAACTCCATCAAGTGCTAACTGACCAACATTGTTCTTTAAATCTCCATCAATCTTGGTCAATTTTTCTTTTATTTCCTTAGTGAAAATTGAAGTATCACATAATTTTGTGAATAAGGAAACAACATTATTTACAACTCCTTCAAGAGTTCCAATAAGAGTGGACAGTTCCACTTGATCAATAGTAATTTTCTTTGCTACATTCTCCAAAACTATATTTTCAAATTTTGTTTCTAACCTTTATAGAAGTTTTTCCTGCTCATCTATGTCCTTATTGAATTTATGTCCAATATAAACTAATTTCTTGATAATGGGGGCCTTATTATTTACCTCTTTTTCATAACATCCAAAAATATGTCCTTGATGTCTTCAAGAACTTCTCCTCTATCTCTTTTTGGCTTTAACTTTATCTATTGTTCTCTTTTCTTCCATAGATCACTGAGGATCTCCATCTGATCAGTAGTGAGATTGGATTGATCTAAAATTGGGATCACAATCTCAGTATCAAGGCCAATCTCATCAGAGATCTTTTTCTTTTCCTTACCTTTTGCATTGGGAGAAACTATGATTGCTTTATCTTTTTCCTCATCCATCTTCTCCTCTCCACTCAGTTGACTCTTAGTTTCTTGTTTTATTTCTTTGTCAACCTTGTCTTCATCCTTTAGTTTTTGTTTGGTTAAAGCTATCTCAGAGGTAGATTGAGTTTGCATCTCAATTCCTACTTGGGTGGATGGACGACATTGTTTCTCCTTCTCCTTCTTTTCTATACTTGATGGGATGATTGCTTGGCTCGGTGTAGAAGGTAGAGAGACAATTATTGAAGCTTCCATAATTTTTGTATCATACTCTTCTATAGTCTATACCTCTTGCTCTTCATCCTTCTTCATTTTACCTTCTTCCTAAAAAATGGTTTTCCACAACTTTTTTGTGGACTGCACAACATCTTCAATATTATTTGTCAAAATTTGAAATGCCTTAAATGTTGGAGTCTGTCTTCTCTCATGCTTTGCCAAGGCCTCCTTAATATCTTCATTTGAGAAGTTAGGCATAATGATTTTCAAGGTTTTCTCTTTGATGTCTCTCTCTATTTTCACAGTATTTGTCCATCTTTGTGCAACTACCTTTAATAGGACATCAGGGGCTTGGCCTTTTAGCTCATTTGGGTCATATTTCCATTTGGCCATCTTCTCCGATAGAGCATCCTCTATCTTTTGTTTCTCTTCTCTACCTCTAGATTCATACTTGATGTATTTAAAACCTGCCAAGCCACTTCCTTCTCTTAATCTCTTAACTTGTTGCTAAAAGGATAGTGGGGAATTCTTTAGCTGGATGATAGGAGTGTTTTCCTCTTCTTCTTTATTGTCTTGAAGTCTCAGCTTCCTTTTGGATTTTCTAACAATTGTGATCATAGGGATCACCTTCTTCTTCTTCTTCTTCTTTGGTGAGCATGAGATGAGCATGAGAGGGTCATCTTTATTCTTTAGGGTTTCCATCCTTTTCTTCTGTCTTTTTAAAACTTGAGGATTCTCTATCTTTAGAGATATCCTGGTCTTGGCTTCATCATTAGTATCAAAATATGTTGCCTTGGGGTCAACAGGCTCATTCAGAAGAGCCTCTATGATATCCCTTGTATAATCTATATTCACTTCATATCCCAAGGGTTTTACCCACACACTCCAAGGTATGACTACTTGAATGTTAGCATTATCATAATCAACCAAGAAACAAATATCTTGAGCATATTGCTCAATCAATTGCTGAGGTATTCTATACATGTTCTACATTTTCTCCTTGAAGTTCTTAAAGTACGCATCCATTATACCATCAAGATTTTCTCCCAATTCTTCTATGTAATCATTGATTTGATAAGTTACAGGCCTATCAGGCCTATCATTACTCCACACAACACTTCCTTTTGATGAAAATAGATTTTGAACATAGAAGAATAAAAACATTAGGAGAGATCCAAACTTACATATATTCTTCTTTGATGCCCGAATGCTCTCCATGTTTTTGCTTGGCTGACTGAGCTATAACTTGAAAAGGTCGAAGGATAGATTATTCTTCACCACCTTGTAAGCCAAGTCAACTACCTCACACAGAACATTGTTCAGCCTGCTCAAGCTGTAGATCTTGTGAGCAATGACATGAATCCCAAATTTGATTTCCAATGCAGTTTTTCATATAATGCATTTTATTTTTCTTCCATGAGGTTTATCTCTTTTGGAAAGGTTTTATGGTTTTGTATATAGTTTCTTCGATCATGTGAGGACCTATATCTAAGGTTGCCAATGTTCTTATAATGTTATGTATTTGGTCATTAATTCATTATGGGTCAATCCTATATTGTATAATACATTTTATGTTAGTGGAGAATGTAAACTCAAAGTCAACCCATGTGTCTAGATGGCTATATATATATATATATGAGAGTCTTATAGAGTATCATGACTAGTAGAGAAAGATGATAACTCGAGAGATAAGAGTTGGTCTATAATCTAGAATTGATTAGTAGTAACTGGGAAGGCCTTACAGTTTAGTAGGTTTGTTGTTCCTTTACTGTAATTCGAGATATATTGATAATAAATTGGCTTGTTTTCAATTGTATCTTATTGTAGTTTTGTTGTGTTATGTTGTTGGGGGTTTTGGTCATCTCCTCTGGGGATACACCAACCTTGTACAACATCAACTAGTTACTCTAGGTATAATAATGGAAAAGGGAGGATAGGTATTGGTTTAAGGCCACTTATGTTAAATGTGGAGAAGAAGGTCATGGATCTTTTGAATGTTCCTTTTTTGGTAAGAAGACATGAAGTAGTAGTATAAATGATTTAGTTTAAGAAGAAACTATTGATTCATCTATTGAATCTAAGAATGGAGAAAACCTAATGATCAAAAGAACCTTGTATAGTGAAGAGCTAAAAAATGAACATGTTTTGAGGAAAAGTCTTTTTGAGACCAGGTGTAAAATTGCAAGGAAATTTCGCAAGGTAATAATTGATAGTGGTAGCTTTGATGATTTGGAATAAGAGGAATTGGTTTCAAAATTGAAATTATAGAGGTTGAAGCATCCAAAACCATATCACATCACTTGGATAAAGGATTAGCA
Source organism: Cupressus sempervirens (assembly GCA_028749045.1). Lineage (NCBI taxonomy): Eukaryota > Viridiplantae > Streptophyta > Pinopsida > Cupressales > Cupressaceae > Cupressus > Cupressus sempervirens. Next base: position 350,435,770 of record CM053785.1, read on the forward strand.
CAAGTTATTGGTGAGTGAACAATGCCTTGTGAAATTTAAAATTGGAAAATATAATGATAAAAGTTTGTGCCATATCATCCCTATGGATTATTAACATATTTTATTGGGAAGACCTTGACAATATGATATACAAGATTTACACAATGGAAGATTGAATAAATACACTATCTTGGCTAATGGAAAGAGACAAGTCTTATTGTCATTGATAAAGAACCCTAAGGAAAATCATTGTACAATTGTTAGAGACTATTTGGTTGAAGGAAATTAGTTTACCAGAGACACAGATAAATATAATGTTATTTGTTTTCTTTGAATTTTAGAGAGGAAGGAAAGAAGGAAGAATCATAACACACACAAATGAGATTGGAAACTTGTTATTATAATTTCAAGATACCATTTCAAATAATGTACCTAATGGTTTACCCCATGTGAGAAGCATTAGTCATTGTATGGATTTGATACATGGAGCTAGTTTTCTTAATAAAGCACCACATAGTTTGAAACCTATAAAGAATTAGGAGATGAATAGACAAGTACACAAATTACTTGAGAAAGTTTTGGTGGGAGAAAACTTTGATCCCTTGTGTGGCACCTATAGTTCTAGCACCTAAAAGGAATGGAGAATAGAGAATGTGCATCAACTCTAGAGCTATAAACACGATAACAATAATGCATAGATTTCTCTTGCCTAGGATGGATGAAATTATGGATTATTTGAGTGGAGAAAAGTATTTCACAAAGATTAATTTATAAAGTGGCTATCATCATAGAAAAATCAAAGAAGGTGATGAATGGAAGACCACTCATAAGAAAAATGAGGGTTTGTATGAATGGTTTCTTATGTATTTTGGTCTAACTAATGCATCTAGTATTTTCATGAGATTTATGAATGAGGTCATAAACAAATTTCTAAACAAATTTATGATTTTTTATCTAGCTGACATTATGATTTTTAGTAAGACCAAGGAGGAATATAATGCCTCCCCCATTTGATTTATGTAAGTTTTTCTAGGTGATCATGATTGGGACCCATGAGTGGTCGATTACCTTGGGGTAATTCGATTATTATTGCTTTAGCTGGTTGTTTGTGCTTATACCCAATTGACAAGATTATTGTTTGGGATTATCGATGGATAATATTAGATTATTGTGATTTTCTTATGCTACGAATATTTACATCATGCTTGCAGCAAAAGTTTATTATGATGCATTTATAAATGTTTTGAATAGACTATTTTAATGAAATTAATTAAATGATTATTTAAGCAATTTTGTGCATTTTTGCTTTGGCTGTCTTATTATTATGCATCTAAACTTGATCGGGTTGTTTATTTTGTAGGACTTATATCCCTAGTAGTGGCATGCAGAGTTAGTGATTTTATCTTCATACTAAGCCAATGCCATCCCTATATGGGTGATGCATCATGCTAATTAAAATAATAAACCCTCCGATTAATTGGTAGATCCAGATTCAATATGCATTTGTGATTAGACTTGTAACCATGTCTATGCATTTAGGAGACTGCAATGGCCATGGAAGTTATTAAATTATTGTGATTTAATAGTTTAAAGGGAATTTTAATTATTTTATTTTTGATTTAATTTATTTATGGTTTACAAGCTAGTTTGTCGCAGTTGAATTCCAAGTAATTGGAATTGCTTGATTTATTTGGGTTAAGGGGCCAGTTGGTTATTAAGTCATTTTTAATAACTTAATATATAAGTCACTTTGGAATAGTGCTTATATTGGCAAAAAGGAACTTTATTGTTCACTTGGCACTTGGTTATTTCATGCTTGGAGAGAAAATTGTCAAAACCCTCTTCATGGCATTTTCTTCTTTTTCTCATTGGGAGAGATTGGCTCTATGGATCGTCACGAGGTTGTTCTTGTTGGGTTTGTAGTAGGGAGATCTTGTTATTCTAAGTGTTTCTATGCATTTGATGGGTCTATTATTTTATGGTGTCATTTCTTGTTTTAGCCCTTTTGGCTGCAAGGTAGGGCCTTCTCATTTTTATAGTTTTGCTCCATTTTAGCTTATGTTCCTTGTTGTTAGGGAGTGGAGAACTATCATTCCCCTCCATTTTTATGCAATTCCATCACTTGGTTGGCTGGGTGTGAGTATTATAGGTTTTCAGCATGTGGGTTTGGTGATTTTCTCGCTATTATCCTGCTGGATTTTCGTGAAGTGTTTTGATCCATGATTTTATTTTAAAGTGTGATGTTGGGTGGATTTAGATTAATGAGTTTCAATTTCATCATTTTTTGACAATGTTGATTCTTGAGAAATTTTTGTATTGCCTCATTTTATGTGCCACCTAATATCTTTGGTATTTCTTGGCATTTATCTTGGTCATGGATTTGGAATCTCTATTAGGTTTCCATTCTAACCATAGTTTCCCTTCACATGATTGGGATCCATGTAGAATCCATTATCCCTAATTTAGTCTAATCGAGTGAATTCATGGTGTTTGGGTGTGTTGTTGCCTCATCGAGATTCATATCAAATCTTTACTCCCAGATATAGATCAATTGAGTGATATTTTTGTACTTGTATCATTGTTGCATTTCTTATATCTAACCCTTGCATTGGTATTACTTGATTATTTCATGAAGTTGGTTGTGCCCACACACATGCATGTATATATGACAGGATTTTGTGAGACTCAAAATCTTAGATAGGCCGGTTGAGGGATTATTCATTTGGGGGCTGGGTTGGGAACTTGCATTTCCTTTGGGCACTCATCATTTGATGAACATGGGTATGTAGGGTAGGCGGTGGAGTGGCTTCTCTCGTGTACCCCGATATTTATTCTCACAACATAGCATGAAGAGGTTCTATCAAGTGATAACTAAATTAATAAATGGGTAAGAAAACTTAATGAGAATATAAGAGAACACTTGTATGGTTCATCCGAGGCCATGGTGTGATGGTTTCTTAAGGGATTCATTCTGTACCACGTATAGATTGGGTTTTTCGATGCCAAGTGACTTCCAGTCTGCTTGAGTCCCTACATAGTTATCCTTAGTGGTTATGACCAATGACTTGATGTATTGTATTATCTTCATGATCATATAGATGTCGGTATCATGTTCTTGATTTGCATGTGTGTTATCCATGGGTGACTATCTTATGTGATTGTAGTTGGGCCATTATCTCCATAAGCATGATGGGTGTGGACCTACAGGTACCACGTGGTTGGGAGGTGTAGCTACCTATACCACTACTGGGGGCTAGTGTATAGAGATGGTCTACTTCTAGTTTAAGGATGATGCTAGATAATCACTTGGTATTTTAGTGTATCTGGAGTATGTTTCCTTTTGATCTATGCTTTATTATCTTGGATGCATTGATATCATGTTTAGATGATGTTTAGTATTTTACTTGATGCATTCCTTTATCATGATGTTGTATCATATTTCTAGATGATATTTCTTACCACTACTTTGGATTAGTGATGCCATTGGTAGATTAGCATGTTGAATGTACTTGTTATTATGATGCCAATTGATGGTTATTGGTAAGAACAATCTCGTGAGACAACTCCAACTATCTTGTTGGCAATTGAGATTCATGCTCGGGGATATGGTTAGGGCCCTTGAGGTCTCATGATGCCATATGGTTAGGAGAAATGAGAATGGTTGTATTGAGTTGGTTAAATCATGTTTAGAGAGAATATGTTATGGTTCTTTATTCCTTATTACTATGTTGTTGCTTACATTCATGTTTTGGTTATGATGCTATGGTTTAAATGGATATAAGCTTTTGCTTCTTCATTCTAGTATGTGAGGGTTATTTGATCTCTTTTATGCTTTCAAGTGATCATTCCTCAAGCTTGGTGGTTCTAATACTCCTCGATGTGGAGGTTCTTATCCTACTTTGCCTCTTAGATGGCTAATTGGCCTTATGTTCTACACTTGGGTGATATTTGTTCAACATTGTGCAATATTGGTAAAGTATCGTACTACAACAGTGAAGAGTATCACATTATAATGGTAAAGTATTGCACTATAGTAGTGAAGAGTATCGTATGATATTGGTAAAATATCATGTGGCCATAGTAGAAAGTATCACATGGATATAGTAGATTTGGGTACTCTTCTTCTTCTTCCTTTTACTTAAGATATATTTTATATATATGCGATGATTCATTTGATATAGGTTCTAGACCTCTCCGAGTTAAGATAAAAATTATAGAGAATCTCAGGACTTCATGAATTCAGACTTAGTAAGATTTTAGGGCTTCAGGATTTTATACTTAGTCAATTTCAGGATTCAACATTTGACTTTTAGCATGGGGTCTAGTAGATAAGTGGTTGTAACCTTGAGCGCTCATCTTGTGCATGACCATTTGAGGGTCTCTCCTTATAATTCTTGATTATGTTATGGCTAGTTGGAAATGGACTTGTATGTTTAACCATGCTAACAAATTTTACCTTGGGCTTAAAAAGAACATGTTTTTTGGGTATTCTCATGATTCATGTGATCTTTGATTTTGAGTTTTTTTTGTTGCTTGGGGTTCTTTTAAAGTGTTTGTATGACTTCCGATAGTGTAAGTGAACATGTGAGTTTAACCATGTTCCCTATTTTGTTACCTTGTTTATATGTTTCATTCTTGCATTTGGTTACTTTATGCTTTTGTTATCTTAAGAATAAATTTATTCAGTGTATGTTTGACCCTTGTGTTCCAAGGATCTCTGGGCGGGGCATTATAAGGAACACCTAATGCATATAAGACAAGTATTGTAGAGGCTTAAAGAAGAAAAGTTGTTGATCAATTTGGAGAAATGATCTTTTATAAAAGAATAAGTTGTGTATCTTGGTTTCTTGATTTCTATTGATGGACTAAAGATGGATCTTGAAAAGGTAAGAGTTATTCTTGAATGGCCTACACGTGAAAGTATTGGAGAAGTTAGATATTTTCATGGATTGGCAAGATTCTATATAAAGATTATCATAAATCTTAAGTTAATATGTAATGCTATGATGTATACTATGTGAGGGGATAAAAAAATACTACAGAAGCTTTGAAACATTGAAACAAAAGGTCACAATCCTATGCTTACTTTGCCTAATTTTACTAAAGTTTTTCAAGTGGACCATGATACTAGTGGGAATGTAATTAGAGTTATTTTGAGTCAAGAAGGTAAGCCTATAGCTTTCTATAGTGAAAATTTAAATTATGCTAAAAAATAAATATTTAGTCTATGATAAGGAATTTAATGCAATTATAAATTAATTGATGCCTAAGGAATTTGTGCTATACACTAACCATAAAACCTTATAGTACTTGGGTAGTCAGAACAAATTGAATTAGAGGCACATGAAATGGGTAGAGTACATGCAAAATTTATCTTTTGTGTTTGAAAAAAAGTGGACAATCAAATAAGGTGGAAGATAAATTGAGTAGAAAGAGGTTGTTGATAGAGACGAAAATTAAAGTACCTAGTTTTGATGATTTGATGATGAAGGGTGCTCCCCTTAATACCACAATATACAACAAAAATAGAGAAACAATTTTTTTTTTGAGAGAACCAAATATGTGCTCCTTATCATCTCCACAAGTGTGGAATTATAGAATTCAAATTTGCAATATGAAAACCCACATGGGCACCTTCCTTACAACAATCTGTAAGACAAAGTTGAAATTATCACCTAGAACTACCCTAGACAACCTACACACCTTCCTTAAATAGGCATTTTCACTACTTGGGAAGGTTTTAGACACTAAGACCTAACCCTTGAGGCTGTCAAACCTTATATTATATTATATTATTATATGGGATCAACTCAAGACAATTTACAAATTACATTTTCAAATGGCCCACTTCTAGAAATCATAACTAACGAACAATCAACCTGATGGGCTATTATAATCTCATTCCAGAATCCCCAGCTAAAGTTTTATAGTGGTTGATCATGTAAGCATCAATCAATTAAGGTTTGACCTCATTTTAGAGCCATTTAGGCCTACATTATTGAGACTAAGTTTGGATAGCCAAAATTCATACTAAAAATCTACAATAATTGCACTAATAAATATGATGTGGCAATGAAACTCATTTAGCAGGCTAATATGTCTAAGATAAACCTTTATATATGAGATTAGAACAATATGAGCACATAATATCAACTTACAAAAAATATAAAGCTTCCACAAATAAGAACTCTACACAGGAACAACCCTTATTGAAAATAGAAATATTTTTGGGCGATGCAAGATTGCCTTTATACCCAAGATGCTCCTACATAAAACACCCAAGGTAATTTGATAAGTGACCCCATCATATCTCAAGTAGTTAGAGGAAAAATAGGATAGTTAACCTCCTCCCTTTCTAGCTATGATGAATCCTTCATTGACCTCCCTTTTCATTTGACTAGATACTCTTCATATGATCTATTCCTAGCGCTCCTTCCAACATGACTACCTAGTATCTCCTTAATCTATGGACTAGCTATTCGAATAGTCTACTATGCTTTTGTAACTTCATCTCCATTACCTCCTTCATGATACTCTATTAGATCTAAAATATTAAATACCAGTGAAAGATTTAGTTCAACAGGAAACTCCACGTCATAGGCATTTCTAGAATCATGTTTTTTTAGTATCTTGCATGGTTTAAACTTCTTCATTTTCAGCTTCTTATATGTATCCAATGGAAATTTCTCCTTCCTCAAATGAACCATAACTTCATCTCCAATATAAAACTCCTTATACCTCCTTTTATCATCTTCCCTAACATTATACTATGTATTCATCCTTGTAATGTGCTTCCTCACCTCCTCATGGATATTCTTCAAATGTTCAACAAAATCCCCCACTTCAGTACCACTTATCCCTCCTTTATCCAACTTCCTCAATTTAGAATAATTTTTGTGCCTACTTCCATATATAATATGCAATGGTGATTTACTAGTACTTCTATTGACATAATTATTCTATGCAAATTCTACTTGTAGTAAAATTAGATCCCATCCTTTTGGATTATCTCCAACTAAACATCTCAGCGAATTCCCCAGACTTTGATTCATAACTTCTATTTGTCCACTACTCTGTGGGTGATGTGATGAACCGAACTTGAAACTCTATCTCAACTTCTTTTATGCCACAAATTGCCAAGAAACTTGGTATCTTGATTAGAAACTATGCTCTTTGGAAGACCATGTAGTCTCACCACTTCTCTGAAAAATAACTCTCCCACATGAACAAAATCACTAGTCTTCTTGCAGGGAATGAAATGTGCCATCTTTGAAAGGCTATCAACCACTATAAATATTGAATTATGTCCTCATTATGTCTTTGGTAATCCAAGAACGAAATCAATACTGACATCCTCCCATGACTTCTATGGTACAGGTAATGGCTAATACTAACCCGTATTCTGCTTTACTCCTTTTTCTATATGAAATATTCTAAAAATTTGTACAAAGTTCTTAATATCATGCTGCAACTATGGCCAATAATAACTCTTAGCAACCAAAGCAATAGTTTAATCTCTACCACTATGTCTAGCCAATTCCCCACTATGTTTCTCCTTGACGAGATTATCTCTCATAGAACTTCTTGGAATGTACAATTAACTTTCTTTGAATATCATTTTATCCTAAATCGTGAAATCCAACCATTTTTTCTTGTCAAGTATTATAGGTCCGGTACAAGATTTCCAAGCTTTACCAAAATTAGGATCCTCTGGATACAAGTTCTTGAGTTCCTTGAACCCAACCACCTCAATCTACATCTATGTCAACAAAATTTGTCTTCTAATAAGATAATCTACAACTCTATTAGACTTCCCACTCTTTATTTAAAAACAAATGTATAAATTTGCAAAAACTCAACCCACTTCAAATGCCTATGGTTAAATTTTCCTTGACAATTTAAATATTGCAAAGCTTTATGATTAGTATACAAAACAAAATCCTTAGGAAGAAGATAGTGTCTCCACTTCTTCAATGCCTAAATTATAACATAAAATTCCTTATCATAAACATAGTATTTTCTTTTAGCATCATTTAACTGCTCACTAAAATAAATAATAGGCCATCTTCTTGGCTCAAAACAACTCCTATTATAGTACAACTAGCATCACAGTCTACTTGAAACACCTTGTTAAAATCTAGAATTGCTAAATTAGGTAACTTTGCAACTTTTTGTTTCAACATATCTAAACTCTTATTTTCTCCTATAGTCCACTCAAATTATTTCCTACCCCCATCATTGTTTTAGTCAAGGGTCCACAAATATTGCTAAAACTTATTATATACTTTCTATAAAAACTACCCAGTCCATGAAGAGATCTTACCTCAGTTGTACTCCTTAGATTAGGTGATTCAAAGACATCCTTCACTTTCTCAAGGCCCATTTTTAGACCTTATGCTAAAACTACAAATCCCAGGTACAAAAACTCCTTCACAAAACTACACTTCAAATTTATCAACAAATTTTCTTCTCTCAACTTATCAAACACCTAGTGAATATGCTCTGAATACTCCTACAATGTCTTACTAAAGATCAAAATATCATCTAGGTAAATAATGCCAAATTTAACCAGAAACTTCTTTAGTACCATTTTTGTGAGCCACGTGAAGTGCTTAGTGCATTGTTAGCCGAAAAGGCATGAATAACCACTCGTATAATCCTTCTCTTTTCTTGAAGGTAGTCTTCCATTCATCTCCTTCTTTGATGCAAATTTGATGGTACCCACTCTTCAGATCTATCTTTGTGAAATGCATAGCTTCACTCAAACAATCCATAATATCATCCATCCTTGGCAATGAACATCTGTACTTGACGTTGATCTTGTTGATAGCTTAAGAATCTGTACACATCCTCCATTCTCCATTCTTCTTTGGTGTCAATATTGTTGGTATAATACATGGACTCAGACTCTCTTGAATCAACCCCTTCTGCAATAACTCATTCACTTATTAGTTGAACTCTTCACTTTCTACTAGTTTCATTTGGTGCACTTCCTTATTTGGAAAACTGGCTCTTAGAATCAAGTCCATTTAATGATCAATATTCCTTATTAGTGGCAATTCTTTAGGCACATTATCATATACACTATCTAGAAACTCTTCCAACAAATATGCAATTGTTGTAGGTACCTCTTCTACTGCTTCTTTACCATCTTTTAGAATTACAACAAAATAAATATGCTCACACCTTATACCCTCTAGGAACTTCTTTCCATCAACAACAGATACTCTAGTAGTACTACATACCTTTTCATTTATATCCTTCAATTTCTTTAGCTTATGGTTCACTCCATACTTTGTTAGAGTGTAGGCATTTGCATGCCCATCATGTATAGCATTCATGTCAAATTTCTACGACCTACCTAGAAACATATGAGATATGTCCATAGGTGTGATATTACAAAGCACCTCATCTTGGTAGCTTCCAATCTTGAACTTTGCTAGGCACTGTTCATTGACCATGACCTTGTGGTCATCCTGCACATAAGAAATATGGTATGGACATGGGTATTTCTAACTCTTGAGCTTTAAATTTGTGACCATATTTTTTGATACTAGATTGTTAGTACTTTTTCCACCAATGATAACATCACAACAATTATATTCACACTTTCATCTTGTGCAAAACAAGATCCTCCTTTTATCAAGTTTATTCTTAGCACTCAATAAGACACTTCTATTAACTAGGACTTCTCCTCTTTCACCATCTTTAGAATGTAATGATTTGGCATCTTAATTCATATGCATGACTCTAGCCTATCCTTTGGTGCTCTTCTCTATCTTTACTTGGCACTAGGGGCATTCAAATTCCCTATGCCCTTCTTCTCTACCTTGAAAATAAGTTCCAAAAAAACCTCCTCCAGCAGATCCTTTCCCTCTTCCTCTTCCTCTTCCTCCCCCTCTCCGATCTCTATTATTCTAATCATAGAAACAATTAGAATTGTTTCCCCTCTGGTTATGACTGCTATTGCTAGCCTCATCCTTCTTCTTTTGATCTTCATTGTGACCTCCTTAAGACCTTCTACCATAACTTCCACCATGACTTCTACCATTATTCTTGTTATCAAACTTCTTGTTCAACTTTTACTCAACTCTTAAGGAAAATTGGTGTGCCTCCTTGATCTACTGTTCATTAAGCTTGGCTTAATTACTCCTAAATTATTGGCCTAAACCCATTAAGATATTGGGAAACTTTATCCTTGCCAACTTCTACATGACCTATTATGATGAGAACTTGGTAGAACTCTTTTATATACTCTTGAAAAAATCTTCCCACTTGCTTCAACCCTTATATTTTCTTCATCATATCAAGTTCATAATCCATGGGAATGAATTATCACCTCAATTTAGCTATCATTTGAACCCATCTCGTGGTCTTATCTTTCCCTCTTCTATTTCACTTCAATTAAATCTCATGCCACTAGATCTTTGCATGACCCTTTAGTTTGGCCTTTGCAAACTTGACCCTATCAGGACCCTCAATATCTTCATACTCAAAATATTATTCTAATTCATTGATCCAATCAATCAATCAATTCCTTCAAGTTAATATTTCCCAAAAATGTAGGAACCTCAAATTTAGTTATTTTTCCAATCTTGGAAATGACCCTAAAAATCTTTTCTTCTTCTGGTTTCAAAACTTTCTCTTTTTCTTGATCAATGTGCCATTATCCTTCTCTTTCATCCCCACTCTCACCTGTTACAAAAATATTTATCCCTCTATGCATTTGTTCTTGCAAATCTTTTATTTTTTTATGGAGGGCTCTAAAACCCTCAGGTGTAACACCTATGACACAATTCTCTCTTCGTGGAGGAATTTTTTTGCTTATGCTAAAAAAATCATGATCAATCCACATGCTCATCCAAACCATTTCCCTAATGTAAATTATCTCACAATTAGTGATCTATTTACACACTTAGGAACTCTCACTCTGATACCACTTGATGAAGGGTGCTCCCCTTAATACCACAATGTACAACAAAAATAAATTGAGAGAACAATATATTGGCTTCTTTTTCTCAAGTATTATAAAATTCATAATTACAATATGCAAACCCATATGGATACCTTCCTTACAAAAATCTATAAGATAGAGTTGCGACTATCACCCAAAACTACCCTATACAATCCACGGGCCTTCTTTATATAAGCATTTTTCACCACCTAGGAAGGATCTATACATTTCTCCCTAACTCACGAGGTCAAACAACCTTATATTATATTTATTTATTACATATGATTGAATCAAGATAATTTACAAACAATATTTTCGAATGACCCACTTTTGGAGACCATAATTAATAAATCGTTGACTTGATGGGTTATTATAACCCCATTCTAGATTCCTCAACTAAAGTTCTATAGTGGTTGATCATGAAAGCATCTATTAATGAAGGTTTGACCTTATTTTAAAGCCATTTAGACCTTCATCACTAAGTCTGAAGTTTGGATCACCAAAATTCACACCGAAAATCTATAATAATTCTAATAATAAGTTTTAGATGCTTGACCTTTGCTAAGATTTTATAATTTTTAAATTAGTTACAACCATTCATCTTCTCCCTAAACCAACCATGACATTATTTGGTGCAAATGTTGCAAAAATTCTTTTTTTGCAATATTGCAGTTTTACATGTTTGAAAAACTTTCCATTTTATGCTCTTTCTAGACCTGCAAGGATACTTAGACTCCTTCGCCATCCCCAACTGGGATAAATATGAAAAATAAATCTTTTAGGCCCTTTAATAGACCCTCACACATGTTTTGATCCTTGTTGTAGGAGCACCCATTCTTTACAAACACTATAAGGTGATTCAAGGTCATATTTGGGTCATTATTCTTTAAGGAGATATGCATAAAGCAAAGATTTAAGGACCTAATGAATACTGAAAAAGTGGTAGAAGATTGGTAAGATGATTACCCTCAGGGTAGATCATTTGATATACAACCAGTGGTGGTTTCCTAAGTTATGAATTATGACCTTGTATGAATCAATTTGGTTATTTGGAAACTTATGGTGTGGATAAGGTTCAAGTGCTTATGAATTAGAAATATGGAATGAAAGAGTAAGATATTGGTTTGGTCTTGATGTTAAGTGTTTTCATGAGTTGATTTTGGATAAAAGATTAAGGGAAATTAATGAACAATCAAGAAAGCCTCAAGAGTATTTATAATATTCTTGTTTTTCTGTTTCTAACTAGTCTATGTATTGGTAATTCAATATTCATTATCGTGAATCTATTGAGATAGTAATCAAAAGCATCTTGGTTTGGTGGCACTGGTTTTCAATTCTTTTTAATAGAGAAATAAGTGATCATGTTCATTGAAAAACCCTTAGGTTAGGGAATAAATGTGAGTGTCACCTTAAGGATAGTACAATGTAGGTACAAAACCCATCTTTTAGTTGTGAAATATGCTTATCCAAAGAGGATCAATGTCTTTTCTCTTCATTGAAGTTGGATGCAAAGATTGTGTTGCATTAGTTGGGTACACCACATAATTGAGTGGTATCTCAGGAAGCAAGACAACTTCTACACACCCCATTCCAATAGAGAGAGAAAGCACATGGATCCTTGCCATTGAATGAAGATGCTTCAAGAAGAAAAGATGGTATGCTGCGATTTGTAACTAAAAAGAAATTCCATGATCTAATATGTCCTTCCAATGCATAAATCTCATCTACATATGAGACAATCACCATGAGTTAGTCCTAAGCTCATGTAGTCTCATAATCCATCCAACACATAATCCATCCCATACATCCATCATAATGCATATCTAACATTTCATGAAGAGTTCCTAATTACCTTCATAGAGCATAGGAAAAAGCTTATATGATACCTTGGAAATGCCTTTTAAGTAGAAATGGTGGGATACCATCTTTCAATTGTGAATCATATGTACCCAAAGTAGATCAATAGCCTTTCTCTTCAATCTAGTTAGATGGAGAGGTTTCTCTTCATCAATTAGGTACACCACATAATCAATTAGTATATTGAAATAAAGTAGAGAAACTTCTACACACCTATGCAGGGGTAAAATGGGATCAATCACCCCAGCACGTTTAGAAGTGGAAAGACCAAGATCCATCCCTTATATTAGGTTTTATTTATACAAGAGGAAATATCAGTGCCAAACCCTAATGCAAAAGGAATGAATAACTTGGGTTTAATTCCCTCTCACCTCCACCTTAAGAGGGTTTAAGTGAGAAGATATGCAATATAGAGTTAAGATATAAAGATATGATGAAATGATGAAGTATATACAAATTAAAGAGAGGAAGATGAAATACCTTGTGAGATAAAAACTTGAAAATAGGCTATCAAATGACCTTCAATTGGGTTGATTCTTGTAATTTGAACTAAAATATGTGCTACAAACAAAACCTATAAATTGTTTGATGATCTGTTAGGGGTGACCTCCTCAATAAGGGTCTAATTGGAGCATTAGGGGTGCACTTTTCCCCCTAATGAAAGGTGTGCAACACTAATTCTAATTTCATAGTTTTGATAAATGATGAAAAATGGTATCTAGATCTACAACCTGTTCTTTGATTCAAAATCTAAATCCTACAAAAAAAGAGATTGTTTATTTGTTATTTGGGGGAGGGGCTAAAACCCAAGAAAGGAAATCATAGTGAAACCAAAATCTTCATGAATAAATGTTCTTGAAACCTTCCTTAGGAATGCATGTAGATGAATGTGGATCTTGAGAGGATGGATGTAGAAGATACAACAAAGGATCTTGAACATATAAAGGAAGATATTGAGTATTGTAATGATAGATCTTTCATAATCTCCTTCAACAGCTTGAATGCATGAATCCTTGATATTCAATGGAGAGAGATTGAATGCCTTGAATGCTTGAGAAATTGAGAGCTTGAGAGAGAGTGCTTGAACTTGAACTTCATGGATGCTTGAATACTTAAAAATGAGATGTGAAAAAGGATCAAATGGAGGGGTTTAAATTGATCTCAAAATTAACTAACTTTTGCAGGTTGACCAACCTAGAAGTTAACATCCAAATATCTTGGAACATGAGACCCAAAGAGGGGAGCCAAAATAGGGCTTCACCAAGGGAAAAATGCACCCCTTATTGGCCCATCAGGGGTGAACCATGCCCTTGATTGGTCAGAGGAAAATTGTGCCCCTAATGGTTAGGTGCACAAACTATTGGAGCTATCTTGGGGCTCCAAAATAGGTCTTAGAATCCAAAAATTTGATCTAGATTCCAAGGAAATCTCATTTTGGTGCAAGGAGAAGATTCCAATTGGATAGATGAATGAAGGGAAGGAGCTAGGGGATATATAATTTACCTCGAGTTTAACACCATGAAATAAGAGCTTTAAAGAACATATATTAGGTTTTACCCCAAATTGACCTATGAGAAAGGACATAAAAGGGAAGAAGAGATGAAAGAGAGGAGGAGATTGATGATCTTAGATTAAGTAGGTGCTTAACCTTCCTTAAATTAGTGTTCTTCCAATTTAGGATGGTACGACACATGGATTCTCAACATTGGATGGAGATGCTTCAAGACCAAAAGATCGTATCCTATTATTTATACCTGAAAATGATTTTCATGAATGCTAATGAATTTTATGTGTTAATGACTAGTATTATGTGATAATGAATGAATTCCAAGTTTTATTATTGGATGGATGAATGAATGTTAGATGTTAATGGGGTATTCAAAGTGATATTTATGGGGGAGGGGGGGTTCAAACGAGCTTTCACCTTCATGTAATTGGCCCTTCTAAGTAGAGAATATTAATCTATTCTTGTAACTAAGAGAAGCTCAATAAGGTAACACACTTCTCAATATTTCATTATGCTCCTATTTTAATCTTATTGGATAATAAATAAGACCAATGAATTTATATACTTTGAAATGAGCCTTGTCTGATTCATATCCACTCATAGTATTTTTCATTATTTCTTCTTCAATGGATCCTAAGCGTCCATTAATCATTAAATCCAAACCCTCCAAATATTTTAATATAATTGTATTGACAATGACACATACCTAAGGTTAACCATCAAGTAGGTTTTTCACTGTTTGACAATAAAAATAGAGCACAAATAGCCAGACATGAGAAAATAAACTTAGGAATCCTTAATGATGAGGAGAAAAGTGGGTAAACATTCACATGTCCTATTCAAGAATGAATTTGCAATTTCTTAACTCAAAACCTAGGATCCTCCTATGATCAACAATCATTCAAGGGTTCTCTCATAGACCTCTTAATAGTTTGAACCTTCCTACACCCTCTCAACCACCATACTCCACATCAATTCATCCTCCGATACCACTAAAAAGTGTTGATCACATATTTCCACAATAACTCCATGCACTAATCTTCACACCTTTATAACCCAATAAATCTTAGGACCACATACACACATACCTTCTAACCATTCCAAAATAACATGCCTAATTAATGGGCATTCAAAATAATAGCATGCCTAATCAATGACAATGCTAAAGGTGGCTACAAGTAAAATTGGTGACAGAGAATAGACAAACATTTTCTATTTTACAAGTTTATTTCTACATGGTGGAAGTGAATGGTATGTTGGATGAGTCAATACTCATGATATTTGAATGTATAAGGACTATAGTAATGTCTAATTCTTGTGTGTAGGCAATGTTAGACTAATGTATTATTTTCTAATTAGAAAAACACAATAATTTGTTATATGTCGAGTACATCAGACAATGAACTCTTTTTAGTGGAATGAGCATAATATGGTGATCCAAGAATGGTGTGAAGTAATGGGTTTCAAATAGAGCATGACAAGGTATAAAAAGTAATGCTTGACCTTGGAGGTTTCCAAAGGTATGGGTCATGAATTAATGGCTAACATTAATTCATGAATGTAACGGGAGCATCCATACAAATAAAATCACAAACATGGAATTTCTATTACAACTTACACACATACCTTTTCCTCATAACCTTTCTTGCTATTTTATGGTTTTTTTATACAATTTGACTATTTAACCAAACTAGGTCTTGAATGAGCATCTAGGATAATATTACAACTTGCTTTACATAATGATTCAATTACATGGAATAACATTTCCAAATATATTAATGATCTTTAGGGAATCAAACATCACAATATCTTGTATGGACCTCATGTAGTTGTTAGCCCCAACTGATAATGCAATTGATAGTAGGAGAATGTTAGGTGATGATGCTATGTATGCGTGTAATAGAGTCATATCAATTGTTATATTGTCACTGATGTCAAAGTCTTAGTTGGCTAGATATTATGTTAACTTAGTAAAGTACCATATCATTATATTGATGAAGAGGATTTGAAGAAAGTATGATGAAGACAAAAGTGATATGTAAGGTATTCAATGGGTACTTGAATGAGCTAGAGAATGATAATGTATTATTGGTTTGATTGTTTTACAATCATGTATTGTTGAAAAGTATTGAAGAGCACAAGCTTAACTAAGTTACAAGGTTAATGAAGGGAGATTGTATTCACTGCCTGACCAGAATATTTCTCAAGCAAGTCAATATTAACCAAGTGTTATGTTTCCTGAGTAAATGTTATGTTTACCAAGTGACAATTGAATGAACAAGTTTGGAAGATTAGAATTTGAGGCTAACTTTTGATAGAAATTTGGAAAGTTTGAGAAGTTCTAAGGCATGAGTCAAAGTTTGTTGCAATATCTAAGGATGAGAAAATTCAAGAAGGATTTCATGAAGGAGATTGAATGAAAATAAGGATAGACACAAAGTTATATGCAAGTTATATTTTCTAAATGTCTAAATTCATTGCTTGAAGGAATTCTATTATAACCCTAAGATTGACGATGTTGATTAAGAGACAAAAGATGGAAGGATTTGGAAGCATTGAGAAAACTATTTAAGGAGATGTTGGAGACAATTCTAGGTTTTTGATCAAAAAATGATGATGCTGATAAGGATATTACTGAATGTTGTTTTGAAATGCAAAGTTGTTGAAAGAAAAGGAGTAAAGAGTGGAGCCAAGAGAACAAAATAGAGCAGATAAAAGATAAGAATAGAATTGGTGAAAGAGTAAATCCGTTAAGTGAAAAAAAGATAGAGAAAGGGGAAGAACAAAGATTTGAACAAGAAAAGGTTGTTTCTATTCTAACATATCACTTTATAATGTTACTATTAACCATTGTAGCAGAAAATATCAGAAGTGCTGAGTGGCCTAACAAGTCTATGAAATCCTATATGGTAACATCAATTAGTGGTGTTTGTAAGTCCTTTAAATCGAGCCACTCTTTATAGTCAAGGACAAGGAGTGATAAGGTCTATATGATATTTTAGTGAAATCCTCTAACAAGGTTACATTAATAATTTTCATATAACCTTTAACAAGGTTGGCTCTTAGTAAATCTCACTTCAGAAGAGTGAAATTTTTGGGTTGTCGGTCCTAGGTGGTTTTTCCCTTTATAGGGGTTCCACGTAAGAATCATGGTGTTAATTGTGCGAATGTTATTTGTGTTGCAAGTTTTTTTACATGTCTTTAACGATTACTACATCTCAATAAGAACTAAGATATCACTAGATAATAACTAAAATTTTAATGTCAGTTGGTAGTGCAAGAAACAATTTATTAACAATTTAGAACAAAGTGAATGAATGAGTTAAGTATTAAGTTGGATGTTTACAATGAGTGGTTGAAGTTAATGTTTATGATGTTTAGTTGGTACTGAAATGTTTGAAGGGACTATATGAAAACTTCAAATAACTGATTCACCCCCTCTTATTTATCTTACAATTTGATGTCGAAGCTCATTGCTTGAAGGAACAAGTTTAAAGGAACTTGAGCTAAAGATCAAAGATGTGTAAGAGAGAGGTACCAAAGATGAATAACGATAACTTTTCCTCATGAAAAGACTGAATGAAGCTACATATTTATGGTATTGGAGATAATATCACACATTAGCTGGAGAATAAATGTACTACACCTGTTGGTACCTTAATTGTGGAGCAAATGAATGAGAAGAGAAACTATAATAGTATGATGATTGAGATTATGCTTGCTCTCAATGATGTTGAATTTGATGATATCAAGAATTTTGAAAATGCTAAGAAAATGTGGGATAAACTGAAGCTAGTACATGGAGGAGATGATAATCTTAAAAGAGCCAAATCTAGAAGTCTTAGAGCTAAGTATGGTGATAGGAGAATGAAAGAAGGTGAGAATGTTGCTCATTATGTAAACCAAATAAAGGATGTAAGTGCAATCAGAGCTATTGGAGGAGCTATAGTTGATTCTAAAATTATAAGTAAAGTTCTTATAACTCTTCTTCTTGTATATGCTATTAAATTTTCTTCTATTCAAGAATTTAGAGCTATGCCTATAAATGGTCTTATACTTGATGGTCTAGTTGGTCAGTTGACAACATTTGAGTTGAGAAACTATGATGATAGTATGGTTAGAGTGGGAAATTATTTTAAGTCCTCACTAACCATCATCAATTCAAAGAAAGAGAAGAAAACCAAAGAACAAAGTGAGTCTAAAATTGAAGATGATTTGGATGAGGTTGAAGCATTGCTTGCAAGATTGTTATCAAGAGGTAAAGGTAACTACACAGGTAAACTGCCCTAGATCTATTTCAAATATAATGAGGCTGGTCACTTTGTTACCAAATGTCCTAACTAAGGTAAAATAGATAGAACAGATTACAAAGACAATGATAAGAAGTCATTCTACATTGTTGAAGAAGAGCATATCATGTTAAGTTTTGATGATGACAAGGAATTGTAGTTGAAATGGTCTATGCTGCAATCAAGGAAGATGCAAATGGTGAAATGTATGAGAATGAAACTGCCCTTATTTTACATGTTACTAATAATGACTCATAGATTATTGATAGTGGTTCTTCACATCACAAGATTGGGTATCTAAGTAAGTTTGATAAATTTGAAGAAATTGATGATGGTAGAAATGTTAAGTTTGGAAGTGATGTTCCATACTTGGTAAAAGGTAAAGGATCACTAATGTTGAATGATAATATCAGATGTGATATTGATTCATATTGGGTTTGAGGACTTAAATATAATATTTTGAGTGTTTCTCAGTTGAATAATTCAGGTCACAAGTTGGAATTTGAGAAAAGGAAGGTCAAGATCTTTGATGGTGAGGGAAATCTGATTAGGACATGAATGGAAACAAAAGGAAACTTATTCTACATTGATCCTATAGTTGTGACATGTTTATTTGCTAGAGTTGAGGATGTATGGTTATGGCATAAAAGATTATGTTATGTAAATTTTGAGAATATGGTGAAAATCAATAGAAAGAAAAGAGTAAGAAGCCTACCAAATTGCAAAAACTTGAGAATGTTGTGTAAAGAATGTCAGCTTGGTAAGATGATAAAGTCAAGATTTTCTAGAAAGGAACACATGTCAAATGATATTCTAGAATTAGTGCATGCTCATTTATGTGGTCCAATTTGTGTTGATAGTTACTATGGTGATAGATACTTCATATTCTTTGTGGATGATTATTCAAGAATGATGACTATAATGTTCATGAAAGTGAAGTCACATGCATTTGATATGTTCAAGTGGTATAAACCTAGAGTTGAAAAGGAAACATGTAAATATTTGAAATTTGAAAGATCTAATAGAGGTGGCAAGTTTATGTCTACTAAATTCACTAACTTTTGTATTGAGAATGATATTAAAAGATAATTATCTGCACTGAGGACACCACAACAGAATGATATTCTTGAAAGGAGAAATAGATCTAGCATGGATTGTGCAAAGACTTTAATGATTAAGAAGGAGGTCTCTTAGATATTCTAGAGAGAAGCAATCAATACTATTATTTACACTCTCAACCAAGTTTAATTGAAGAAAGGAACAAACAAGACACTTATGAACTATAGTATGGTTATAAACCAAATGCATGTTATTTCAAAATCTTTGGAAGTAGGTGTTACATTCATAAAGATACTAGGAATAGTAAAATTGATGTTAAAGGAGATGAAGGTATATTCTTTGGTTATTCATCTAAGAGTAAAGATTACAAATGTTGAAACAAAGCTACTAACAAGATGATTGAAAGTGTAAATGTATGATTTGATGAGTTTTCAGAGAGGAATGGTATGAAAAGAAAGAAGGAATCTGAAGATGACAACAATTTTTTTTGTCTATGAAGAGACACCTGATACTCTACTTGAGTTACAACACATAGCTACCAAGAACAATACAGTTTATACCGAGCCACAAACATCTATACTTGAGCACTAGATAGTACAACCCAAGCAGGAAGCTAAACCTCTATCGAGAGGAGGAAATATTGAGAATCAAAGAATTGAACTTGTATTGGCCATATATGTGAGGAAGAACCATGCACCTGAAAAAATAATTGGAGATAAAAGTGTTGGCATACAAACAAGAACCAAAATAAGAGAAGGTACTTGTTTACTAACTGATTTTGAACATAGAATAGTAAAAGTTGCATTAGATGATGATTGGCAGATTAATGCAATGAATGAAGAGATTGATCAAATTGAAAAGAATAATAATTGGATATTAGTACCGAGACCTCATGACAAAAATGTGAATGGAACCAAGAGAATTTTTAGAAATGAGATGAATGAAAATGGAGAAGTGGTAAGGAACAAGGCAAGATTGGTTTACAAGGGATATGCACAAGAAGAAGGAATAGATTATCGTAAAACATTTGTACCTATAGAAAGATTGGAAGGAGTGAGAACACTATCAGCTTATGATACATACAAAAAGTTCAAGGTCTATCAAATGGATGTAAAATCTACATTTTTGAATGGAATACTTGAAGATGAAGTATAAGTTCAATAACCTAAAGTATTCATTGAACCTGAAAAGAAGAATATGGTTTGAAAGTTGAACAAAGCATTATATGGATTGAAACAAGCCCCTAGAGAATGATATGAAAGACTAAACTCATATCTAATTAAGATTAGATTTGATAGAACAAGTGAAAATAGTAATCTATACTTGAAAAATGAATCTAAAGATATGGTGTTGATTTATGAAATATTTTTTGATGACATAATATTCGAAGGAAATGACATGTTGAGTAGAAAATTTGATGAACAAATGAGTACTAAATTTGAGATTTTAATATTTGGTGAGATAAAGGTTTGCAGGTTCATCAAATAATGAAAGGTATATATGTTACTCAGGCTAAGTATGTGAAGGAAATATTGAAAACTTTTGGGATGGATGAGTCTAAGCTAGTCGGTACACATATGGCAACTGGAGTGAAATTGTCAAAGGAAGACACTATTAGTGAAGGTGATCAAACAAAATACAAATCTATGATTGGAAAAATATCACGTGTTGTACATAGTAGACTAGATATTGCCCTAGCTACTGGAATTGTTGTAAGGTTTTGATGTAATCCAAGGGAAACACAAATGACTATAGTGAAAAGGATGCTTAGATATCTGAAGGGAACATAATATTATGGCCTATGGTCTAAACAAGAGGATGACTTTAATATTAAAGTCTACACTAATTCTAATTGGGCTAGAAATTTTGATGACAAAAAAAACACAAGTGGTGGAGGTTTTTTTAGGAGAAAGGTTAATTGTAACATCTTGCTTGGGAACCGAAGAGGGATCAACCTACTATGTTACAATGTTTTAGTGAATATTTTTTTAAAATTTTAAACAACATCAAATTAATAATGTGGAGAAATTTACGCAAAAACATTAAGTAAACACATAAGTAATTATAGATACAGTTCCCATTCCTCAAGGGTTTTGTTCATGTTGAGTTATATTTTAGAAGTTATATTAATTAGTTTAAGTCTCAAGTACAAGTTCACAATCATAAAGAAATAATAGAGACATTATCTCATAAGAAAATGCATAAGTACAAATGATACAATGAAAATATATCTAATGAATAACATCCATTGCACATGTTGTAGGGTATGCAAGAATATATACAAGTACTTCAGAATACAAGATACATGATAACACATATACATAAACCAAATAGAAGTCTCCAAGATAGGAATAAGAATGATAGTGGTACAATTGCATCAACAAGCATCCAACATCTAAAAATATGAGGGGGACCCAAATAGTAAGAAGACACTACCTCCTGACCGCGTGATCACCTAGTTAGGTTCCCACTCCCACCGTGCAGGGAATATAATGAGCGATCCACATATGAATAATCAAACCATAAAATAGACCTATGTAAGGAATCCTAATAGATAAATCTACCTCAAGGGTATTAAACTACCAAAGAAAATATAACAAAATAAAAAAGATACTCATTCCAATACCAACATCACATACCAAGTCAACATCTAGATATCAAATACAATTTATATAAAAAATAAGATAAAGTCAATGAGTGATATCTACCTCAAGTCAAAAATTGTGTGACAAATAAAATTAACCAATAGATAACAACCATCATTAATAAAAGTATCTAACAATATGTAGATCCAACAACAAGCACACCACCAGAGGAAAATACAAAATCTATGGACGAGACTCAGGCTACATTCTAGGGAGTGTCATCACATTGTCAAACTGCTTGAGTTACCCTAGACTAATCACTCTAGACTATCATTGGAAACCAAAATACCCTCTCATGAACATGAGGAAATCCAATGATGCCTCTCATTAGGTATCGCCCCATTCCCATCCTTAGCTTATAAAAACACGCAAGACATGGGTGAAGCAATATCTCTAACTTATCTTTTTAGTGTGTTTCCCAAATATTAATTATGAGATTTTCACTTATTACATAACTTACAATTGGTTACCCTATTATTGACTACTTTGGGTCCCAGACCCCTACTGCAAGACACTCCCAGATACATGCACCTAGACAACCTCTTCTAAGCATACAAGTCATAGTTGTGTCCCATACCACAATGCCCATAATGATCAACTCGGTTCCTTAACAGGCAACCAGAAAATAGGTTGGTTTTTCCAACCCAAGTAAGCATAAATGCATCACAAAGAAAAACTCATAAATTTAACTTTCAATTTAAAAATATAAGATCATTACAACATCTAAAATAAATAAGCATCATAGAAGAATCACTAAATCCTCTTGTGTATGTCCTAATTGGCCAACTAAACACTCGTAGGAAAAAGGACCTTCAAGAAAAGAACAACATATAAGTCTAGGTAAAACATCAGGAAGAACTAGACATTCAAACCACATGGTTAAAATCACTTGTTTGCAAAGTTTGGTTTGACCAATAGAACATCATTCTTAATCACCAAGTTATTAAATGATATCCCTGCAATTGAATATTTAATCCATTCAAAGTCTCATTCCTCAACAAAATTAAATGTTATAGGTCAATAGATCATCATGTTTAATTCGATGCATTTAAATACCAAACTTCTTTAGAATAATATTGATATTTAGTTTTAATAATTCTAAGTATAGAGTATACATTTTATAAATCCTAACTAAGCTTAATATAAACTCATTTCAATATTTAACAAATCCAAATTTTAAATAAATAAAATATAATTTGAAATGTATTTTAAATATAATATAACATATATTTATATATCGTTTAAATGACAAAATAAAATAATTTTTAATTAACAAATTTAATATTTAAAAACATAAAAAAGCTTATTTATAAACTTAAATAAAACAAATAAATAAATTTATTTTTATAACCTACATCCATTATGGGGCCCACGTTCATAGCCCGTTGGGCTTGCGTGACCTTCCCTTTGGGGAAGGGGGCTGCTTTGGCAACACTTTCTACCTCGAAAATGTGTGCAAGGGTTGGGGGTCATGGTCCAACCCTATTTAAAAAATTTAAAAAAAAAAAAAAAAAAAAAAAAAAAAAAAATATATATATATATATATATATATATATATATATATATATATATATATATATATATATATATATATATTACTATCTTTTTTTGTACAGTACCCTGATAGATGAGTTTTTCCAGCAACCCCCTCGCCCCTCCCCATCAATTTTTTTTTAATGAGAAGAATATTAAAACATATTGTCAGTTCAATCTAAATAGATTTCAATCAAACCCTATCCCAAAAAATTCGTTTTCTCCCTAAATTTTCTTCTATAGAAACAAAGAGGAAACTAATTTCATTCACATAGTTTCGAGCTAATAAAACTAAATGACAAATCAAGATTTAAGCACCCAACAGACATGTGGCAGATATATATTTTCCAATGAAACACACTATTATGAGTTTCAAAACCCTACCTCATGCTGATGCTAACAACCTGACAATCTGGTGAAACCCTTCAAAGCGTCCAAAATTCCTCTTGCCCAAAATCTAAAAATTGCTCCCCAAGAACTTGTGTGTGAAACAATGACCCAAAAACCTCTAATATAGAGCCCTAACTCCCTTATAGGGTTTTTGTATCTGAAAGCCCTAAAATATAATTATTTAATTTAATTATTCCATTCATGCATTTTTACTCACCTTTTTAATTTAAAATATTCTTTTATTTTATTTTTCACTTTATTATTATACATGCACATTAAAACCAATTTATTTATTATTTAATCAATAAAAATAATTATAATTCATTATTTAAAATCAACTTTAATTTTAATTAATATTAATTAAATAATCACACTAAATGATCTTTTAAATATTTTCCCTTTTTAATTTAAATAACATTTAATAATTCAAATATCAACGATTGGTCCAAATATCATAAACAAGCATTCAACCAAGAAATTAGGAAGTCAAACCACATGAAATGCATATGGAAAATTATCCAGAGCGAAAATCAAACCACATACATACATAAATACTCATGTATTTAAAAAGGGTGGACAGTTAGTCACAAGTCCTCCTTGTAGGAAAATTATTTAGGCTATGGCTGGGATTGGACTTGATCATTATCTTCTTCTTTTTTTGAAAAAGGAGGGGTAAAAATTTATTCAGTCAAGTCCAAGTTATAGAGCAAAGGCCAAAGACCCAAAACACCACTATATACTCTTGTCTTCCAATAACAATTGATCAATGATCTCACAATACTCAGAAGGTAACTCATCCCTACCACTAATATCCCATCTACCCACAGTCTCTGAAGCCCACTTTGCCAAACAATCTGCCACTCTGTTCCATTCGCGAGGGATATGGCAAAAGGAGACAGAGTCCAAGAGACTACAAAGACTAAGAATTTGTTTGGCCAAAGAGGTTAGTTGCCAACTAACATCCTCCAAACTCTAGTTGTTTAGTATATCCACAAAAATTTGAGAATCAGAATCACAGATGATCTTCCTCCACCCTAAAGAGCATCTGCGCTCAACAATAATCTTAATAGCAAGGGCCTCCATCAGATTATTAGAATGTTGAGCCTTGTAAATAGAAAAGAGAAAGATTGAATCACCCTTATTATCTCTACTTATAGCCCTAATACCAGCATGACCAGGGTTCCCCTGAGATGAACCATCCGTAGTAATCTTCAAGATCCCAGCTTGGAGAGGAGTCCACCTCCCATCCCAACAAACCCACTGCTTAACATGGCGAGGTTTTTTTCCAAGAGTGTATCCCTGACAGTTATCCCCTATGTTCAGATTCCTCACAATAACTTGATCACCAGGATCTATAGAAACATACATATCACACTTAGCAAAAATAGTCTCCTGGAGCCTATTAAGAATCAACTTCCAAAGTTGAAAGCTTCCTAATTTAGAACCACAAAAAATTTTGTGGTTCCTTTCCAACCAGAGGTTCCAGAGAATGAAAACCAGTCCAACTATCCAAGCAACCTGCAAGAAAGAAGTCTTCATTGGAGGTCTGCCCAAGCTTTCCCAAAAATCAATTATAGAGATAGCATGAAAACAACCATGACACCAAGCCTTCCACCATCTATGCCATATCTCTCTTGAAAAAGGGTAGAGAGAAAAAAAGTGGTAGGTACACTCCTCATTGTGTGAACAAAGGAAGCAAATAAAAGGTCCCTAAAAACCTCATTTGCAAAGATTCTCCCAAGTGAAGCATTTCTTCTGAGCCAATAACCATTAGAAAAAATTACATTTGGGCCAAGAAAAGGTGCTACAAACCTTCTTCCACTAGTGCACCTCTGCCAGGACATGTAAATTCTCATCAAGTATAGCATAGCCTTGAGCCACAATAAATTTACCTTTTGGGCTAGGACTCCAAGACAAACTGTCCCTCCCATTAAGGGAGCTACATAACCTATTCTCCAAAGCTTCAGAAAGAAGAGCATGATCCTCATTAGAGCCACTAGCAGACCACTCCTAAGGATCCTTCTAGCAAGTCTCCTCAACCTGGCCCAAATGCTTGATAGTATTAAAATGCTCTACCTTAAACCATCTAGCATTAGTAAAAGTATTGCAAAGGGGTTAAAGTTGGGGAAATCTTGAGAGAATGGGAGGGTGGCCATCCCAAGAATTCTGCCAAACCTGAGCATTTGATCCTTTCTTACAAATCCAGAAGAGACCCACCTTAACAAGTTGGGCTCCCTTCTTAAGAGTATCCCAAATATAAGAGCCTTTACCCACTAGAGGAAGCCATGGCACATCAGAGAAATCAACACCAGGAAAATACTTATGGGTAAGAATCTTGGCCCAATATTGATCATAAGTGTTGCACCATTGCTAGTATAACTTGGTAGCCAAAGTTGTAACAACAAGAGCCATCGATCTAAGACCAAGGCCACCAGCATGCTTTGGCCTACACATAGACTCCCACTTGACCAGGCTCCATTTTGAGGATAGAAGGCTACCCAACCAAAGGAATTGCCAAGATAAAGCATCAAAGTCCCTCACAAAATTAAAGGGGGGGACCTGAACACAACACCTATAAATGGGGAGAGACTTCACCATCATCTTTAGCAAGACCACTCTCTTAGCAAAAGATAACCATCTGTAAGTCTAGTGACTAACCTTACTCTAGAATTTATCCAAAATCCCTTACCATTCATCCCTCCGCTGAGTACCCAAGGAAAAAGGGACCCCAAGGTACATCAAAGGAAGAGACCTGATTTGAAATCTAAGAATTCTAGCAATCTTGCTCTGAATAAGCTGAGGAGTATTAACGAAATAAATAGAAGACTTATCATCATTAATTCTCTGACCTGAGGCTTTCAAATAGGTATCCAAAGCTTTCCTGATATTCACTGCCTCACTGATTCTAGCCATTCCCAACAACCTAGTATCATCCATACACTGAAGATGAGAATAGGAAGCATGACCATTTTTTCAACTCTAGCCTTGGATAAGACCTTGCCACACCTGAGAATTTAGAAATTATCCAAGACCCTCTGCCATGATGATGAATAAGTAGGGAGATAGAGGGTCCCCTTGTCAAAGTCCCTGAGAGGCACCAAACAAATCTGAAGGTTCTCCATTAATAAGAACTCAGAAGGAGGGCAAGGCCACACAACTAAGAACGCAATTCAACCACTCCTCGTCAAACCCAAAAGTCAAAAGAATTTTATGTAAGAACTCCCAACTCACTTGATCATAAGTTTTGGCCATGTCTAGTTTAATGAACATAGCTTTCTCCTTAGAAGTAGCCATAGAGTGGACTTCCTCCATTACTATCACAACCCCATCCAAAATTTGTCTTCCTTCAACAAAGTCACCCTGTTCAATAGAGATCAAAGAACCAAGGAGTGGCTTGAGTCTCTCAACAATCAATTTGGTGATGATCTTGTAGACAACATTACATAACGCTATAGGCCTGAATTGAACCAACTGATTAGCCCCTTCCTTCTTAGATATGAGAGCCAAGAAGGTAGAATTCAAAGACTTCAACATCTGTTTATTCCTATGTGATTCTTGGATCACATCTAGGAGATCATACTTTATTATCTCCCAAAATTCTTGGAAACACTCAATCGAAAAACCATCTGGGCTAGGGGCCTTACCTTTCTTCATATTAAACACAACTTTCTCCAATTCAGGTAGCAAGATAGGGCTTAAGAGGGCTCCATTCATCTTAGTAGAGACAAGGTGGGGGATACAATCCAAAATGTCTTGCTCCTAGTCCCAGCAGAAAGATCCTCCTGAGTAAGAAGATTAGAAAAGTAATTAATAGATTCCCTAGAAATATCTTCGCAAGAAAAGATCTAAGCTCCATCTGTTGAGACAAGAGAGGAGAATGAATTCCCTTGCCTCCAGGCCTTAACTGAGTTATGAAAGAAAGCAGTGTTCCTATCCCCCATCCTGAAGCCAATCAACACAAGATTTCTACTTCCAAAAAATCTCCTCTTGAAGCTCCCATTCTTCTAGTCCCTTAAGAGCCAATGACTTAGCTTTAGACAGGTTAGAGGTCAACCCTTGGTCATGAATTTGATGGGTAATATTATCTAGCTTATTCTAAGTAGCAATCTTTTGAGCATGTAGATTCCCAAAAAAATGTTTATTCCATCTCTTAAGCCTAAACTTCACATGTTGAAGCTTCTTACTGAAAGTGAACATGGCCGTACCATGGGCAGGCTTCCCCTCATACCACCAATCCAACATAAGATCAAGTAGAGACAAGTCTCTTAACCACATCAACTAAAATTTGAAAGAGGGATTTTTGGTGACTTTGTAAGAGGTGATGGAGAGCTTAATAGGCCAGTGGTCAGAGCCCCTCCAATCAAAATTTTTAGAATTGGTGATCCACTTGTTGTTCATCCAATAGTAGGAAATAAAAATTTGTCAAGCCTTTCTGAGATAGCCTCGTCACCACTTCTCTGATTATTCCATGTAAAGACACCATTGGTTTGCTTCATAGCAATGAGATTCAAGGAGCCAATCATATCCCTGAGTAGATTTGAAGACAAGTCTAGCCTAGCTAATCCTCCTCATTTTTCATCCATACTAGTAATAGCATCAAAATCTCTAGCCATAATCCATGGGAGATAAGGGTCCAGGGACTGGATGAATCTGATATGAGCCCATAAATGGGACTTTCTTGAAAAATTAGTAGGAGCATAAATATTGGATAAAAGACACCTTTCTCCAGTCTCAAAACTAGAGGCAACTAAAGAAATGGAGGACCAATCTAAAAACCACCATAGCGAGGAAACTTTCCTTGAGTTCTAGAAGTAAGCCACTCCCCCTGAAGTATACAAAGCACCCACCCCCTGCCAAGAGCCTTGGGGCTAGATCCGTGAAGCATAGTTAGCCAAACCATCCATTGTAAGCTTAGTTTCCTGAATAAACACCACATCAGGAGACTGAGACTCAATTAATCTACGAACAACCTTTTGTTTGGGGATGTTGTTCAACCCCCTTACATTCCATGACAAAAAAATCATTTATGGGGTTGGGAGAAATGAGAATCAATGGGTTTCATAGACCCAAACTCAACCAAATTTTCACCCATTATCTTCACCTTCTCTTGATTAGTCTTCCTGCCACTCTTTGACTATTTATCTAATGACCCCTTTTTGAAGGCTTTTATCTGTATGCCCAAGACAGGAGGAGCCTTATTACACTTTGCAAAATCTGAGTTTATGACCCTCGAAGGTCTCCAATATCCTGAATAAGAGGTGGCAACTCAATATCTACTTGTTTAGCCTATTGGTTCCCTGGGGACAATGTCTAATCCTCCTTCTACATATCTTCAACTAGAATTTCATGCTGACCTTTGGCCTTAGAAGAGAGTTTAACTAGATTACCTTCCTCTTGGACTAGGTCCCCAAGAGCATCAAACCTATTAAAGGTGCCATCAATCCGCCTATCTGTCTAGGTTCTCTTCTTACCCTTGCCTTTGTTACGTGACTTAACTTGAACAAATCCCTCACTATCAATAGGTCCATTAGATAAAGGGGCCTTTCCCTTTTCCTCCTTATGGGGGCCGAGGGTAGCCAAGGAGGGGGACATATTTCTGGGACATCTGCAATGTAAATGACCATATTCATGATAAATTCTGCATCTAAATGGAAGGGTCTCGTAATCTAGCTGCTGGATCCAGGAAGAAGAACCCATGCAAATCTCCATAGTATCTGGCAATGGATTATTTAAATCAAATTCTACACAAATATGGGCAAAAGAAATTACCTTAAGGTCCTGAGTTTGAGTAGCCAAACCCATAGGATTTCCAAGAATCAAAGAGATTGAATGAATGATATCTTCACTCTAGAATTTTAAAGGAAGCCTTAGCAAGTGAACCCACACTAGAACTCGCAAGGGGATCTCCTCAGCAAAGTTGAATCCCATGTGCCAAGTCTTGATGAAGAGCCCCATCTGGTTAAAGAAATAAGGGTCTCCTTCAAATGTCTTATTCCTGTCTGTCATGCTTTAAAAGATAACCATAAAATAGTTATTAGCTGCTAAAAAAATCTCCATATCTCCTTCTGGGTTCCACACTTGCCATGCCCAGGATTCCAGCACATGCAAAGAAAGGCGAAGGCCCAAAAAATTTGCAAATAAGAGCATGATTTCTCCAATATTCGACATCCTCTAAGACTTTCTTTGGTTGAATAACCAAAACTGGCCAGTCCTATGATCTTTGCAAGCATCTTTTAACTTTTCTTAATTGAATCATCCCTTTTGGAGAGGAATCACCTTCCCCCAAATGGGGTTTACCATTTAGTTCCTTATTATTGACATGCAACAAAGAAGATGGCTCACCCATTTCCGTATCTCCAATTGAGAGCTGAGATGAGACTATACTTTGGTCCCCCATTCCAAAATGGATTGGGACATAGCAAGAAGGAAAGGAAGACAAAGTAGAAGCCCCACACTCACAATAAACCATGAATCCTCCTCCATGGACACACCCAAGGTGGTGTTTGATGCAAAAAAAGCCCACCTACGGGCTTGAAACTAGCTGGGCTCACCACCCAACTAGCAAACACCCTCAACGAGATTACTCCTACTCCTGTCACAATAGAAAAGTCCCCCCAAATGCCCAAGCACCTCCCCAAACACCCAATCACCTCCATCGTGGATCAGGCTAGGGCACACAGGCCCTAGCGCAGACCAAAGCTACACTCGCCATTCACCTCAAGCTAGATATGTATTTGCAACATTAATTCACTTGATCATTATCTTACCATTATTACCATTGAGTTATTGCAATAGGACATGCTCATAGTGGCAGTTCAGGGAAGTTGATGATCGGTACTTGCATCCTACATAAAAGATGAGCATATATATATATATATATATAAACTGAACATGCAATGGTAGGGAGTGGTACATCATGTAGATCCCAACTAGCAGGTGACTATGACTCCCTCCCTTAACCACATCAGACACGTCAGACAAAAAAGTAAAACATACACACTCACCATACACATGCAAGTATGGGGTAAGTACCATAATAGATCACAAGTCAAATCATCAAATGCTTAAGGTGTACAATTCATCACTATGAATGTAAAATAATCATCATTAAAGAGATATCATATGACATCATCATGAGAGCACTCACATTTACTAACTAAGAATCATTAAAGCATCATTGATGCACAAGTAATCATAATCATTAATCAACAAGTGAAATATAATCAACTAAGAAATCATTACTAATATATATGTAATCCAAGTCATGAAACAATCTCATATAACTATAAATCAAAATATCTCTAAAACTAACACATGCATAAAGTAGGCGTAAAAGAATTTGTGAAATCAAACATAAAAGAAAACTATGGGTGAGCATTACATTGATAATATGGATAAGAAAGAAACAAAAATGTATTTCACAATCTACTATTGAAGTTGAATATGTTGCTGTTGCTATAAATTGTTCAAATATTGTATGGGTCAAACAATTATTGGAAGAAATGTGAGAAGAGGTAACTGAGCCTATCACTATTTACTATAATATTACAAATGCCATAAATATTTCAAAAAATCTGACGATGCATGCAAAAAAAACACACATATCAATCAAGTATCATTACTTAAGGGAGCAAGTACAAGAGAAGAAAGTGAGACTTGAGTATGTGAACTCTAAGGAACAAATTTCTGATATGTTTACAAAGCCACTACTTAAGGATGCTTTTGAGTATCTAAGGGGTAAACTAGGGTTCGTACCCCTCTCTAGAATTTACTTGGTGAAAAGGCATGATGCATAAATTTATGGATGAATTGTTATATCTTTATGGAGTTGATGCATAAGTGTTCACACTTTAAGAGCATTTTTGAAGTTGTGAAGTTGACTATGATTTCCCTGAAGTAATCTATACATGCAAGGTACATGGATAAATACAAGGCTTTATAAGTTTCATATTGAAATTTATAATCACCTTTTCCATTGCCATCAAAGGGGGAGAATATACTAAATGGGGAGAATATACTAAATTCTAAGAGAAATGTATGTAAAAAGGGGAGAAGATTATTGAAATGAGATGATAAAGGGGAGAAAAAAACCTAAAGAGGAGAAGTATGGGAATAGGAAAAGGAAGAGAGATTAGCCAAAGGGGGATAAATACAAAAATGAATATGAGAAAGAAGATTGAACCTAAAATAAGAAATCAAAATCCAAGAGGGAGTAATGTTGACATAGTGCAAGGCAGAGAATCCCCAAAAGAGATGTCCTAGCATCCAGTAATTAACCACACAACATAAGAATAAAAATAATACAAAGATTTAGATACGAACAAAAATATCAATTCTTATACTAGAATCATAAAATTTACATCCAATATGCCCAGTTGTAAGGCCATTTGGGTTAAGACCAAATACATAAGAAAATAAAACAAAATTTTTGCAAGATCCAAACCCTAGCTAGCCTAGATCCATAATCTAGTAGAAACCTCCAAGGAAGATCTAAACTTGTGCTTGCAATCCCACCAATAAATCTCCTTATTTCCCAAGCCTCAGCTACTAGCCCTTCTCAAACTTTTATCCTCTACTCCATCCTCTTCTCCAAGCTGGATGATTTTGACTAAAGACTCCACAAGATACCCTACTTATACCCAACTAAGCCACAGGTTGGCCTAGTATGTTACAAATTAAATAAACCAATACATGTAGAAAAAATAACCAAGATCCAAATAAGTCCACACAATCTCTCATGATCGATCCACACCATGATCATATGCTACACACATTAAATATGCCAAGTCGACCAATCTAATCTACAAGAACTATAGTTGAAAAACCATGCTGCCGAGCATTAGAGAAATCCACCAAGCAATGCAAAGAAAAAACACCATAGCATAAATGGAGCAAGCCAATATGTGCTGAGTCCACCAACAATTGAGCCCCTTCATTGATCAAGATACTCAATCAACACTATAACCAAGCATCACCAAGCTCCCAATGCATACCAAGTACCTTCGATGATTGAGCACCTCTTCTTTGATTAAGTAACACTCCAAGTACTCTCCAAAGCAACTATTGAGCATTCTTCCAAGAAATCCAAAGTAGGTACCAAGAAAACCCATGATGCTCCTACATCAAATGTTGAAGATTGTTTCAATTGAAGATAAAGACCAAGTATTATTTTGAAGGCATATAATTGCAAAGTTTTATTGTTGTCAATGCATACATTTTATTATTCTATGTAATGATTTGTAATATAAAATCTTATGTAATGTGTTTCCATCAATGCCAAAGAGGGAGATTGTTAACCTCAATTGATAATGTAATTGATAGTGGGAGATTGTTAGGTGATGGTGCAATGTATTTCTGTAAAAGAGTCATATCAATTGTTATATTTTCATTGATGTCAAAGTCTTAGTTGGCTAGGTAGTATGCTAACTCAGTAAAGTAGCTTTTAATTAGATTGATGAAGAGGATTTGAAGAAAGCATGATGAAGACAAAAGTGATATGTAAGGTATTCAATGAGTACTTGAATGAGTAGGACAATGATAATGTATTATTGGTTTGATTGTTTTACAATCATGTATTATTTCAAAGTATTGACGAACACAAGCTTAACTAAGTTACAAGGTTAATGAAGGGAGAATGTATTCACTGATTGTCTACATCATTTTCCAAGCGAGTCATATAAAAACTAAGTGTTATGTAGATTGAGTAAATGTTATGTTTACCAAGTGACAATTGGATGAACTAGTTTGGAAAATTGGAATTTGAGGCTAACTTTTGATGGAAATTTAGAAAGCTCAAGAAGGTATAAGGAACGGGTCAAAGTTTGTTGCAATATCTATGGATGAGAAAATTAAAGAAGGATCTAATGAAGCAAATTGAATAAAGATAAAGATGGACACAAAGTTCTATGCAAGTTATATTTTCTAAGCATCTAAATTTATTGTATGAAGGAATTCTATTATAACCGTAAGATCGACGATGTTGATTAAGTGACAAAAGATGGAAGGATATGGAACCATTAAGAAAACCATTTAAGGAGATGTTGGAGATAGTTTTAGATTGTTGATCAAGAGATGATAATGTTGGTAAGGATTTGATTTAAGGTTGTTGTGAAGTGCAAAGTTGTTGAAAGAAAAGGAGTAAAGGGTTGTGCAAGGATAACATAGAAAAGAAAAGAAAAGAAAAGAAGCATAATTGGTGAAAGAGTGAATCAACCAAGTGAGAAAAAGATAGAGGAAGAGGAAGAACATAGATCTGAACAAGAAAAGGTAGTTTCTACTCTAATAGGTCATATTATACTATTACTATTTAATAATTGTAGCAAAAAATCTCAAAAGTACCAAGTGCACCTAAAAAGTATGTGAAATCCTATCTATTAACATTGATTAGTGGTGTTTGTAAGTCCTTTAAATCATACCACTCTTTTTAGTAAAGGATAGTGAGTGATAAGGTCTAGATGATATTTTGGTGAAATCCTCTAAAATGGTTGCATTAACAATGCATATGTAACCTTTAAAAAGGTTGGCTCCTAATAGAGCTCACTTTAGAAGAGTGAAAATTTTGGGTTGTTGGTCCCAAATGTTTTTTCCCTTCACATGGTTTCCACATTAAAATCATTGTGTTAATTGTGTGAATGTTATTTGTGCTGCAAGTTGTTTTACATATTTTTAGAGTTTACTACAACTCAGTAATAACTAAGATATCACTAGGTAATAACTAGAATTTTATTGTTAGTTGGTAATGCAAGGAACAAATTTTTAACAATTTGGAATGAAGTAAATGAATGAGTTAAGTATTAATTTGGATGTTTAAACCAAGTGATTGAAGTTAATATTTATGATGTTTAGTTGGCATTGAAATGATTGAAGGGACTGTATGATAACTAGACATAATTTATTTATCCCCCGTCTCAGTTATCTAATAGTAGCTACCTAGTGCCTTGGTGCTCTTGTACCACAAGTGACCTTTAAGTGCCTGACCTACTTTCCTTAGGTCTTTGTATTTTCAAAAAAACTCTATACTTTGATGTACACTTCAATATTTATTCACCAATCCTCTTGGTGAGGTCAAGAACTAATTATATTTATAATCTGATTGCATCTTCATCTATTCACTCATTGTTAGGACCAATCACATGCTTAAAATATCTATAGCTATCATGTTAAGACCAAGTATTTTGGGTTTTGATTTTTTAGTAGATATCAATCATAACCATAAATTTATATACACATATTTTTTATCTATTTATATAAATTCTATATGAAGTTTTAGTCAACTTTACTAGAATGTGAAAAACTACAAACTAGAGTCCAAAGATGAAGATATCCAAAAATATTAACAAGACAATCCAAATACAATAAAAAATTTGCATGATGATAAGGAATATGAAATTTTCTTTAGTACTTAAAAGCATAGATTATAATTATTTAAAGGAGATACACTGATTTTGTGAGAGTTAAAACCAAAGTGTTGAGCATATCACTAAGTTTTTAAGTATCCTTTTAGATGGAGGAATCAATTAGTATCAACATATGCTCCATTTTTCATCATTAGAGACATATGAGAGGATGTTTTTTAATGAGAAACATAGAATAATCCTTTCTTAGGAAGAAAATTATGGATACAATAAGTAGGAAGTTAGTTTAGGATATGGTATGGTGAACTCATTGACACATGTCATAGTGGCCAATATAAGCATTGTCAAAATTAGCTTTGCATTGCATATAGTTTTTGTTTATAATTGATAATTCATTCTTGTACTATTATGGCTTACCTCTGGTGCACAACACAAAAATTTCTTTTGCCTATATTTGAAACCTCACAACCTTCTTATACTCTATTGGAAACTATAATTGGAGCAATCGTTATGTTGTCATTGATGTAAAAACCTAATGGTAAGATAGAATGACAAAGCTACTGGAGAGACATTTACTAAAAATGAAAAGTGCCATATCATTTGATTAATGAAGAGGATTTGAAATGAAGAGATAGCAAGGTGAGCTAGTATTGATAAGTGATGAGAAAGTTAAGTATCATGGAATTACAATGGGCACTTGATAAGTTAGTCCTCGATAAGATAATGTGTTATTAAATCAACACATGAAGTAAAGAAGACATTTGGATGAAGCTTAGAGTTGGAAAAAGTCAAAAGGATAAGCTTGATTGAGTACCAGTATTGGTTAGTCAAAAGATTAAGGAACTTAAGTAGGAGCTGAACAAAATACTTCAAGCCAAGTGATAGTTATTGCCAATCAAATGTATAAAGAAGTGTTAGTAGTGATTGAGTAAGCCTATTGATGTTGAGTGATACAATATAGTGTATGCCAAGATACATAATAATGATCTAGCATAACAACACAATGATTTCCAAGTGACAACCAAAGTTACAACTTGTGAAATAATTGAATTTGAGGTTGGCATAGTTGGAATTTTGAATTAGACAAAGTGCGTGGATGATAAGGAATGACGAGTTTTCATATTTGATGCACGAGGAGAGTGTTTTAAGAGATCAAAGGTAAGGATTCAATCAGAGGTTTCTAGAAGAAGAAGGAAAACAAATGATGGAAGGATTAAATGAATGTGACCTAACCCTAAGATCAATGGTGATGTTTAAGAGACAAAATATCAAAATTACCTATTTAAGGAGGCATACACAATGTTTTTAAAGGTTGGTTCATTGTTGATTGGTAATTTTAAGAATAATTTGTGAAGAAAAGAGTAGCAGAAGAGAAGTGTGAAGAGTTTGCAAAAGAGTGATTTCTTGAGGAGATGCCATGCAAATTAGTGATGAAGATGTGAATAGAGGCTAGTCAATGAACCTATATTGCATAAAATTGTAACCAAGATTATGCAAACCTCAAACTATGAACAAATGAATAAGAAAATGACAAACAAAGACCATTCCACCTCTACAACTCAACAAAGGCATCCATAAGAAGCCTTGGTGGTGTATCTTAGATGGAGAGTATGTTTGGTATGCTCTTAGGAACACAACAATGGATGAATCTCTTGGATGTGTGAATGCAAGTGTGAGTGATGGAATATGTACCTAGACTAGATGATATTAGAAATCAAAATGACAGAATGATGATGCAATGATAAGAGATTCTAATGGTACCTAATGGATGATAATGACTTCTAATGACTCCTAACCTCGGGGAAAGCTTGAGACAAGCTGTATATTTAAAGTAGATGGAGGAAGCATCTAGAATGTGCTTAGAAACCACTAGGAGATAAGGATAAGGATTGACAACTAAGCACAGGAGATAAGGATAAGGATTGACAACTAAGCACCTTATCTCACATTCTAGATAGATGGATAAGACTGATGAGGTGGCATGTGTGTGTAGAAGGTTCCTATGGTGTAGACAACATGTGCTTAAAAGATATATGGACCCATGTGATGACAACTCATATGAATGCACATACTTCTAGGCAGTTTGGATAAAGATTAAATTAAATGAAATTTAATTTAATCAAGGTCTAGAAGAATTAATGGGAATATGGAGGATTTTAAATAAATAAAATTTATTTAAAAAAGGAATATGATCATGTGTTAATTTAAATTAACACATTAGAGCTAGGAGTATTTAAATTAAATTTAAATACTTAGGCAAAAATGAACCTATTTAATTAAAATAATTTAATTAAATAAGTAGAGGAATGTGACTAGTATTAATTATATTAATATAGTCATTTGGGATGATTTTTGATGTCTACAGAACCAACATATGAGAAAATGGAGATATGAATTTTCAAAATGAGTTTTACTTTACTGATCAAACCTACTATTACATTCTAACCATTATGGTAGTCAAAATTCTTTAACCAAGGTTGACCTAACAATCATTTTATAAATCCTTTAATCAAGGTGAAATTCTAATGAAATGATCCAAAGTCCTCTAACAAGGCCACTCCTAATAGAATGATGAAATCATTTAACATAGTCACATTTAACAATATGTTGTATAACCTTTAACAGGGTTGACTCTTAACCAAACTCACTTCAAAGGAGTGAAAAATTGGTAGCATGTTAATTTGTATTTTTTCTCAAATTGGGTTTCCACATTAAATCCTGGTGTCAAAGTGTTATTTACATGTGTGGATGTTATTTTTATGCATGCCATATTTTCACAATAGTTTATTTTACTAGAAGTTGACACATATAGGAAATAAACAGTTAAGTAATTGCATAAAAAAGTTAAATTGCTGATGATATGTTGTATGAACATAGCTGATTTATGACGATGACTAAGTTCTTTGAGATTGGAAAAAATTGAATTGGTTCAATTGGACTTGAGGATAATTTATTCACCCCCCTCTCATTTATTCAATATCATTATAACAATTGGTATCAGAGCTTTGATGCTTGCAAGGGAAGTTTGAAGGGACTTATAGTCAAAGATCACGATGTAAAAGAGAGAGATACCTAAGTTGAACAAGGAGAGTCTCCCAACATGGAAAACACTAATGAGATTTCACTTATCTAGTATTGGAGATTCCACATCATACTACCTAGACAATGAGTACATTGAGGTTCCTAGACCTATGATAATTGAACAAATGAAAGAGAAGCAAAAGCACAACTAAATGATGATTGAACTTGGTGCAACCCTAAGCTATGCATAATTTGATGATGTGAAGGAATGCATTACAACAAAGAAATGTGGGTTATGTTGGAAAAAAATCATGGAGGAGATAAATTGTATTGAGAGCCAAAGAAAAAATCTTGAGAAGTTTGATGAAATGAAAGAAGATGAAATTGTTGCACAATATTGTGGCCAAAAAATAGAAGTGGTGAATTCTATTAGAGGAGCTAGAGGAGACATATTTGATGAGATTGTGATAAGTAAGGTATTGAGGAATTTAATCCCTATCTATGCAATTAGAGTATCTACAATTCAAGAATTAAGATGTACATCTAGTAATGATTTGATATTGGATAGTCTAATTGCTAGACTCATTGAATTTGAATTGTCAAATTTTAATAATGATTCCCCTACTAGTGTTGAATTTTTATTTAAGGTACAACTAACCCTTGATGGATTTAAGAAAAAAAGAGAGAAAGTATGCAGAAAGTGACAGTAGATTTGATGATGACCTTGATGAGCCTAAAGTATTATTGGCTGAAAGACTGCCTAGAGGAAAAGGCAAATTTACATGTAACAAAGTTGGTCATATTGATGCTGGATTTCTTGACATTGATGAGAAAGAGGAAAGAAAATACTTCAGGTACATAAGAAGGAGAGATAATAGAGACAAGAAAGGTAACAAAGACTACAAGGAAAAAGGTAATAAATCCTGTTATATTGCCAAACAAGATAGTTTTGATAGTAATTCTGATGATCATGATGAAGAAGTTGTTTATGTTGTAATGAAAGATGATTATGATGAGGATGAGAAAACTACATTGATTTCACATGTGAGTTAGAATGATAGATGAATAATTGATAGTGGTTTCTCAAATCATATGAGTAGTGATACAAGTATGTTTTAGAAGCTAGAACATTACAATGGGAGTAGTGTGAAGTTTGGTAATGATGCACCATGTGTTGGAAATATTCAAGATATAACAGTTTACTGAGAGGGGAGGGGTGAATCAGTAAACATAAAATCTTAAATCAATTCATATTAACCAGTAAAATATTTAATCACCTAATCTGCAGTATGTAGACATTCATAACACATAAGCATAGAGATTTTGGTGACCCAGAAACCTTCCAAAATAGAAAGTAAAACTGGGGTGGGGATGAAACCCACAAATCTTCTTTACTGCAGTAGGAAGTTAGCCAGTTAAGGCATACAATGATCACTTCTGGTGATCTGCCCTATTAGGAGCATAAAGGATTGTTATATCCACCTTGTTAAAGGATTTGAAACATACTTCATAAGTATGCACTCTGTTAGGAGATTTAGTACAAAGACTGTTAAGTCTACCCTGTTAAAGGATTTATAAAAACTGATTCACCTGTTAGAATGAAACAGTGGATCTGAATACAACTGATTGCTGATAAGATCCGCTATGCTCTGATTGTCCTTGATATGACAGATAAAACATTTCTGCTCCAATGCTGACCTTGCTAAAAACCTTCAAAATTCAGCTTACATGCTTTCGCACACATTCTTCACATTACATTTAGAATGATACAATACATTACATATATATACCATCCAAGTTAAAATTACATGCAATGGTCGGCTGAATAAAAGTAGACAAAATTTAACTGAGTCGGCCAAATAGCAAAACAAACTCGGTAGAACAAACTTCTTTGTTTATCGACTGAGCTCGGTTAACACTGAGTCCTATGTTAACCGATCGAACTCGGTTAACACTGCATCCGTCTTTACTTAGTTAATATTGAGTTCTTAATTAACCGACCGAACTCGGTTAATGCTGAGTTCTTAGTTAACCGACTGAACTCGATTAATACTAAGTTCTATGTTAACCGACCGAACTCGGTTAACACTGAGTTCTTCTTTACTCGGTTAATACTGTGAGAAAAGTGTTGTCACTAATGGAAAATAACTTTATGCCAACAATCTCCCCCTTTGGCATTAGTGACAAAAACAATTATGTATCAAAGTTTATGTACAGAAATTGACATACATTTCAAAAAGTTTCCAAAATTGTAGATCTTATTAGATGTATGTCTCCCCCATACAATATGCACAGTATTTACAGATCAATACATATATCTTTGCACGGATAGCTCTGAAGTTCTGAAGTTTTGTCTCCCCCTTTTTGACAATAATGCCAAATAACATATATTTACACTGAGATTTCAAAATGAGAGAGAAATTCTGAATGTACCTTGAGAATAAGAGCCAAAGTCTTATCCCAATTTTTTTGCAAAATTTTGCTGGAGGAGAGTGCAATTTGAATTTCTGCAGAAAGTTCAATCATATGATCTGCAACTGAGAAATTGTTGTCATGAATCAATGTTTTGGAATGAGCAATATGCTTTTGCATTGAAGTCATGACAGGAAGAATCATATTCTAGATATCTATGAGAGTAGACCTGATTCTTGCTTCCTCTCGCAGCAATTCTGCCTGTTTCTCCGACAAAAATCTTATTTTATGATGATGGGATGAACTTGTACTGAGGTCAGATTGCAGCACTTGGGCACTGACCTTCATATCCTCATCAATTTTATTCAACTTTTCTTTTATATCCTTGGTATACTTAGTAACATCACAGAGTTTTCCAAAAAGTGAAGTTACATTATTAAAAGAATTCTCAAAATTATTCAAAATTGTAGACAATTCTACCTGATTTAATGCAATATGCTGAGCAATGTGCTCAAGCACCTTATTGTCAAATTTCTTCTCTGCCTTTTCAATCAACTTTTCTTGGCCGGAGGTATCCTCATTGAATTTGTTTACAGCCTCTTCCAACTGAATCAAAATGTGTTGAGTAGAATCTACTTCAACACCTATAGCCTCTGTTATAATATTTTTAGCACTCTCAATGATGCTATATTCCAGATCTCTTTCATGCCGTAGCTGTTTCTGCCTAGCCTTCTGCTCTAATAGCTGACTGAGCATTCTCATTTCATCAACTGATGCTGTATCAAGATCTATTTTAGGAAGGATAATGTCCTTATCCAAATCAATTTCCTCATCTAGTGTCTTGCTGGAAAACATGTATCTTTTTGCTTTTCCAGCAAAGACTTCATCTTGACCCTTGTGAATTGAGACTATAGTTGATGAGGCAGGGCTGGCTGATAAGACTGGAATAGGACTATGTAAAGGAAGACTAAGAGATGTGCAAATGGTATCAAAAATTGATGTTGCTGTACAGGATGGAGTGGAAGAGCTAATAGTTTCCAAAATTTGATTAAGAGAAGTCAAAATTGTAGTATCTGTAGGTACACTTATTATACATTCTGCAGTAGAGGTTGATGTGCATGATGAACTTACTGCAGAGACTGATGGAAACTCGGTTAATGAAGGTGGCTGCAGCTTGGTTAATGAAGTGATTGGCACTTGCATAGATGGTACACGGAGCTGAGAGGACTTACCAGTAGAATCTATTTCCATAGTTGATGTAACTGTCTTGGATGGAGAGTGTGGAAGAGATGCAATGACTTCAGCTGCAATTTGTACTGGATCTTCTTCCACCTTTGCTTGTTCATCTTCTTTCTCCTCCATTTCTTTTTCAGTTTCTTCTTCCTCTAATTCTTTCTCAGCCTCTTCTTCCACTTCTAACATGATTGAATGAAGATCCCCTGGAATATCTTCAATATCATCATCATCTTCATCATCATCACTGTTGTCAATGTCCTTGATTTCAACAGTATCATCACTGGATTTGTGTAGATGATAGATGTTTTTCCACATGTTTGTTGCATCATTTACCACATGCTCAATGTCTTTGACAAGTATCAAACAGGTGTGGAATCTAATCATCATATTGCCTTCGTGATCTTTCAATGATGCTTTCACTTCAGCATTAGTGAAACTCGGCAGGAGATTCTCCAGTGTCTGCTCATAGATGTCTTTTACAGTCTTGGTTGCAGCTTCCCATCTGATTTGCAACCTCTCCAATAGTTCTTTGGAGATCTAGGAGGCTATCTGGTCTGGTGAGTATTTCCATTTACCCATCTTGTTCAGTACCAGTTCCTCAATCTGCATCTTTTCTTGTTCTGTTCTGGTTTCAAACTTCAATGCTTTGAAGTTTGTGAAGCTAGCACCTGCTTCTAATTGCTTCAATCTATCCTCAAATGTGAGTGGAGGCTTAACAAGTACAGGTTCTTTCTTTCCTTGTCTTGTTCTCCTGGAGAAGACTGCAGAGGCTTGCCTTTTAGGTTTGGTGATGATCACCTTGCCTTTCTTTTGTTGAGGCTCCTTTTCCTTGTCTGACTCGGTTTCCTCTTCTTCTTCTTCGTCTTCTCCTTTGCCTTCTGTTATCATAAGAGAGCCAACTTCCGTCTTCAGTTGGGCTATCCTTCTCTTTCCTTTGCTAATGGCCTGAGGGATTTTAATTTGGAGCTCAAATCTGGCCTTAGCTTGATCATATGTTCCAAAAATTGGTTGCCTTGGGTCTACTGGTTCATTCACCAGTGCTTCTATGATATCCCTGGCTTCGTCAATTTTTACCTCATAGGGAAGAGGTTTCACCCATGCTACTCGAGGCCTGGCTGCCTGAATGTATACCTTGTCGCAATCTACCATGAAGCATATGTCTTCCTTGTATTCTTCAACCAGTTTGGGTGGAATTCGGAACCTATGATTCATCTTTTCCTTAAATTCTTCAAAATAGTTATCCAAAATACTATCAAAATTTTTACCTAGTTCTGCAATGAACTCGTTTATCTGATAAAGAATTGGTATATCTTTTCTCCATACTACTGATCCCTTTGATGGAAAAGATTTCTGAATATAGAAGAATAAACAAATCAAAAGCGAACCGAATTTGCAGGGATTGTTCTTGGAGGTTCTAATGCTTTCCATATTC
Source organism: Cupressus sempervirens (assembly GCA_028749045.1). Taxonomy (NCBI): domain Eukaryota; kingdom Viridiplantae; phylum Streptophyta; class Pinopsida; order Cupressales; family Cupressaceae; genus Cupressus; species Cupressus sempervirens. The sequence goes on from CM053785.1 coordinate 350,479,438, forward strand.
TTATTGAATTGGGATAAAAGTAATTCTGATAAATCAAATTCTAAATTCTTCTTCACTATTTTGTACGCCAGATCCACAACTTCACAGGGTACACTGTTTGGACGGCTTGAACTATAGATTTTGTGAGCAATGACGTGAATGCCAAATCTCAATTCGACGTCAGCTACAGTATTCAGCTTAAGTCCCCTACCATCCCATTCTGCTTGGGTCAGTTTCTGCAATTCCTCCCGACCTAGGGTTTTAGTAGACTTGGCTTTGCTCAGCATGGAGAGTCCAGTAATTTTGTTAATCATTTTCTTTGTGATGAGCACTGGTTGCTCTAACCACAATTGGCCATTGTGAACTCGACTGAGTACATACCTAACCCATTTAACTTGAAATTTCCTTGGCAAGTGCGAAATGTGGGTTAACCCTTTTGTTTCAAGATGCTTATGTTCGAGTTTTAGGTTTCCATCTATGCTCATTTCACCTAGGGCATTATCAATTTCTAGGTTTCCAAGTTCTTGAATAGAGCATTTAAAATGAGATCTTATATCATTGACAAGAAGTACCTTTGAAGGAATTTGAGATTGGGCACCATTAGGGTCCAGTGATTCTGCAATAGCTGGTGCTAATTTGAAGTTCGGCGCCTTCCATTCCTCTCCTCTAACCAGCATTTTTGAGCCTTTCTTAGTCTTAGAGCTTCCACTTCCGGATGCCATTGTTACTTGGTAGGTGTAGAAAAATTCTGAATTGATTCTTTCGCTCTTTTTGAAAAATTCGCTCGGAAATGTCTTAAGCTCGCTCTGAAATTGCAGAAAATACCTTAGCTCTTTGTTCGCAGTAAAAATTTAGATCAAATTTTGCCCCTTTTGATAACAAATTTGCCATAAATGTTTTGGTACGATGGCAGAAGAAATGACAGGTTGTCATCCACTAGCTCGGTAGATATTATCAACTCGGCGATCGAAAGAAAATATTGAAGTACCAACCTTACTCGGTTAGGTCACGAACCGACCTTGCTCGGTTGACACAACATGGTCAATGAAACTTAGTTGTGACCGACCGAACTTGGCAAAGTCTCTTACCGACTCAACTCGGTAACTGCTACTCGGTTAATGAAGCTTTGTTACATCCAACCAAACTTGGTAAAGTATTGAACCGTCCTGGAGTTAGAGTGTATCTACAATACTAATTTGATCCATCTTCTTCCTTTGGAGCTGCACAGGATAAATCTTGGAAGATGCAGTTCCAATGTTTCTTATATGAATACTAATTGGAAATGGTAGAGTCACCCACCTCTTGAGTGACACTCCTATCTGACTTATCTTGTTCGGTAGATTTTGGAATCCATTGCTGCTTCATTTGCTTTCGAATGTTATCTGCTTTGATTTTCTTTTCATCTTCAATTCTTTTGATATTCATGCAATTTTTGGCTATATGACCGAGTTCTGTACATGTATAGCACCTTACAGTTGTGTCCTTTTTCCTTAGGTGATGTCTGGCACAATTCATGCCAGTATGTCCATACTCTCCACAATAGTGACATCTGCACCAGGTGTTGTAGTCCCATCTGAATATGGCTTTGACAAGTTGTTCAGCTGGATTGAATGATTTGGATTTGCACTGGAATGCCTTGTGACCATGCTTTTTGCATTTGTAACAATTGCCTTCAAATTTTGGTTTTTCTTTACACTCATTTGCCTTGTGACCATGCTGATTGCAGTTGAAGCACTTACCATTGAATTTTTCTTTCCCATTGCTCCAGCATTTGTTTGATGTATGACCTATCTTGCCACAATGATTACAAGTGGATCTTTTATTTCTTTGTTCACCTTGCTTGGAGGATTCACCAGCTTCCTTGTATCCAAGACCAGCTTTGCTTGTTTGTTTTTGAAGATTCTGCTCATTCAATTGATTTACGTCTACCTGAGATTTCATCATCCTTTCATTGACTTGCCTTTCAGAGATTAGGTCATTTTCCAAGCTTTCATTGATTTGTCTTTCTGATCTCAAGTCATTCTGTAGACTTTCATTGATTTGCTTTTCAATGTTCAAATCATTCCTTATTCTTTCATTTTGTGCTCTGAGAATCCTGATTTCTTCATTTGCATTGGTGAGTTGGTCTATGAGATCTTCATACTGATGAGTTTGATTGCGGATTTCATGACTTCTATCTTCCAGTTCTTCTTGTGCTTTGTTTCTTTGATCCAAAGCTTCACATAGCCTGATTGACTGTATTTCTTGTTCTCTCTTAAGCTTTCTTACCTCTTCTTGCAGAGATCCATTCTTTTCTAGAAGTTCTTTGATTGCTTGGTCAGCTTCTTCTGAATTGCTTGATGGTAACAGGTCTTCAATCTTCACTTCAACATACTGATGATCATTCATTTGTTTTGCAAGATCCTTTCTTCTTTTTAGGGATTGAGAAAGATGTTCCTTTTCTTCTTTAAGTTGAACCATGGCCATTTCAAGATCTAACTTTTCATTTTCTATAACTTTCTCCAATCTGAATATCTCCATTGACTTTGATCTTTGCTCAAGCTATCAAGCTTTGTCCTGAGAACCAAGTTAGCTCTGATACCAATTGTTGGAAATATTCAAGATATAACAGTTTACTGAGAGGGGAGGGGTGAATCAGTAAACATAAAATCTTAAATCAATTCATATTAACCAGTAAAATATTTAATCACCTAATCTGCAGTATGTAGACATTCATAACACATAAGCACAGAGATTTTGGTGACCCAGAAACCTTCCAAAATAGAAAGTAAAACTGGGGTGGGGATGAAACCCACAAATCTTCTTTACTGCAGTAGGAAGTTAGCCGGTTAAGGCATACAATGATCACTTCTGGTGATCTGCCCTGTTAGGAGCATAAAGGATTGTTATATCCACCTTGTTAAAGGATTTGAAACATACTTCATAAGTATGCACTCTGTTAGGAGATTTAGTACAAAGACTGTTAAGTCTACCCTGTTAAAGGATTTATAAAAACTGATTCACCTGTTAGAATGAAACAGTGGATCTGAATACAACTGATTGCTGATAAGATCCGCTATGCTCTGATTGTCCTTGATATGACAGATAAAACATTTCTGCTCCAATGCTGACCTTGCTGAAAACCTTCAAAATTCAGCTTACATGCTTTCGCACACATTCTTCACATTACATTTAGAATGATACAATACATTACATATATATACCATCCAAGTTAAAATTACATGCAATGGTCGGCTGAATAAAAGTAGACAAAATTTAACTGAGTCGGCCAAATAGCAAAACAAACTCGGTAGAACAAACTTCTTTGTTTACCGACTGAGCTCGGTTAACACTGAGTCCTATGTTAACCGACCGAACTCGGTTAACACTGCATCCGTCTTTACTTGGTTAATATTGAGTTCTTAATTAACCGACTGAACTCGGTTAATGCTGAGTTCTTAGTTAACCGACTGAACTCGGTTAATACTAAGTTCTATGTTAACCGATCGAACTCGGTTAACACTGAGTTCTTCTTTACTCGGTTAATACTGTGAGAAAAGTGTTGTCACTAATGGCAAATAACTTTATGCCAACACCATGTTATGTGAAAGCTAAAGACTTAATTAAACCAAATGATAAGATCAAATGTGACAGTGCATATTGGATTGATGGTTTAAAATATAAGTTGTTGAGTGTGACACAATTGATCACTTTAGGATATAGAGTTGATTTCCAAAATAAGAAGGAAAAGATCTATGATGCTATTGGTGAAAAAGTCAGAAGTGGAGAGAAAACAAGAGGTAAATTTTTTTATCTAGACCTATCTAAAGATACTTGTCTATTTGCACAATGTGAAGATATTTGGTTATGGCATAAGAGGCCATGTCATGTGAAATTTGATAATTTGGTAAGAATTAGTAAGATGAAAAGTGTTAGAGGGTTACCAAGATTAATAAAACCTCATAAAGTGATGGGAAAACAATGTTAAATGGCTAAAATGAAAAAGTCTAGATTCAAGAGTAAGACTTATTCTTTTGATGATATTTTGGAGTTGGTTCAGATTGACTTATGCGGTTCTATTGGAGTACAAATCTATTATGGTGACAAATATTTTATTCTATTTGTTGATGACTTTTCTAGAATGATGAGTATAATGTTTCTTAAAGAAAAATCTAATGCATTTCAATGTTTAAGTGGCATTTGGATAGAGTTGAAAAAGAAATAGGAAAGAGTCTAAAGTGCTTGAGATCAGATTGAGGTGGTGAATTCATATTAGACAAATTCAACATTTTTTGTAATGACAAAGGTATCAAGAGACAAATGAGTGTACCTAGGACTTCACCACAAAATGGTATAGCTAAAAGAAGGAATATATTAATTATGGATTATGCAAGAACATTGATGATGAAGAAGAATGTCCCGCAGAAGTAGTAGAGAGAAGCTATAAGTACTATAGTCTACACTCTCAACTAAGTTCAAGTGAAGAAAGGAACAAAAAAAACACCTTTTGAACTTTGATATGGATATGTGCCTATGTGGACTATTTTAAAGTGTTTGGAAGCAAGTGTTATATATTGAAAGATGCAAGAAAAGGTAAACTTGATGCAAAAAGTGATGAAGGTATATTTCTAGGTTGTTCCACTAAGAGGAAAGCTTATAAGTGTTTGAATTCTAACACTAACAAAATTGTGGAAAGTGAAAATGTTATATTTGATGAATTTTTAGAAAAGAATGAAGAAGAACACAAGAAAGAATCTACATACTACATATATTTTCTCTATATATATGAAGGTGAACCTAACACCTTACCTAAACTAGAAATGGTGGTTGTCAAAAATCAACAACCATACACTGAAAAGGTTCTATAGAAGATCTCTGTGGAGCATCAATAAATTGTTGAGAATCAAGCTATAGGAGCCAATTCATAAATAGAGACTAGTGACTATCAGAAAGAGGAAGCCAAGTTGCAGCCAAAGATAATTGAAGAAGTTGAACGTGCAGAATCCAATGAACAACATAAAGAAGAAAGAAGACTTGAACCTGTATTTGGAAAGTACATGAGAAGACATCATGCACTAGATTAAATCACTAAAGATAAAGATTCAAGAGTCATGACAAGAGAAAGACTAAAAAATGATACATGCTTATTATGTGAGTTTGAGCCTAAATCTATCAAAGACTATTTGGAAAATGAAGATTGGAAAGAGGAAAAGAATGAATAAATTGAGAAAATAAAGAAGAACAAGACACAAACATTGGTACCAAGACCAAAGGATAAGAATGTGATTGGAACTAAGTGGGTCTTCAGAAAAAAGTTGAATTCAAGAGGTGAAGTCACAAGAAACAAGGCGATATTAGTTTGTAAGGGATATGCACAAGAAGAAGGAGTTGAATATGATGAAACTTTCACCCCAGTTTCAAGGTTCAAAGGTGTGAAAACTTTTCTTGCATATGCTTCTTACAAAAGGATTCAAAGTGTACCAAATGAATGTTAAATCTGCATTTTTGAATAAAATTTTGGAGGAAGAAGTCTACATTGAACAACCTGAAGGATTTGTTGATCCAAACAAAAAGCATATGGTATGTAAATTATAAAAAGGTTTATACAGTTTAAAGCAAGCCCCTAGAGCAATGTATGAAATGTTACACAATTATTTGGTGAAGATCGGTTTTGAAAGAACTAATGACAATAGCAATATGTATCTCAAAAGTGAGTTTGAAAACAAGACATTGCTAGCTAATTTTTTTGTTGATGATATCATATTTGGAGGAAATGAATCATTGAGAAAATCTTTTGCTAATGAAATGACGAAGCAATTTGAGATGTTAATATTTGGAGAGATTAAATTCTTTGTTGGATTGCAAGTTTATCAGATGAATAAAGGTATTTTTGTTTCCCAATCTAAGTACATCAAATAAATTTTGATGACTTTTGGTATGGAAGAGTCAAGACTAGTTGGAACACCTATGGTGTCTGTGTTAGGATAAAACCATAGACAAAAATAAAAACTACATGCAAATATAACCAATAACAGAAAAATAATAGATCACACAGAAATGAACACAAGGCACCGAGATTTAACATGGTTCACCCAATCCCTGGGCTACGTCCACCAAACAACAAGTTCGATCTTATTACAATCAAGTGATTACAACCTGATTACAATCCGTAATCCCTTACAACTCAATACCACCATAAGAAGCAATTTTGCATCACACTATTTTACAATCCCTAACCCTAAGCCCTTTTATACAAATATCAAACCACTTGAGGGTTATAACATGTCGGCCTGAATCTACGAATGACGAATATACAAATCCCAAACCCCACTAATTATGAAGTATGTATAGTACTTTCCTAATCAGTCACCATAATCTAACAATCTCCCACTTGGGGACTGATCAGGCTCCACAGTAAACAACAATATATCTCCCACTTGGAGACTGATCTTATAGCAATACCACTACCACATGGGGCTCCCACTAGATCAAACCAACCTGGACTTTGCTGTTCTTTTATTCATGTTCAGTCTAAAAGACCAACCGAAGCTGAAGAGGAGTTCAACTTCTCCCTTGTTACAACCTTTGCCAACATATCTGTTGGATTGTCATTGGTATGTATCTTCTCTAGCTTTAACTGTCCATCCTTCAAAATTGACCGAATGAAATGGTACCGCAACTATATGTTTTTGGTCGTAGAATGTAGAGCTGAATTCTTTGTAAGATGAATGACACTCTAACTATCTGTGAACAAATAATTATCCTTCTGAGGATGTCCCAATTCTTCCAAGAAGAACTTAAGCCATATCATCTCCTTGGCTGCCTCTATAGGAGCAACATACTCTACCTCTGTAGTGGACAGAGCATTAATCTTTTGTAACCTAGAAACACAGCTCACGATTGCCCCACCAACAGTAAAGACATAACTTGTAGTACTCCACCGGGTATCAATATCCCCTGCCAAATCTGAGTCAACATAGCCCTACAAATTAGTAGTAGAGCCCCCAAAGTGTAAACACTTATTGGTTGTGCCTCTCAGATATCTGAGAATCCACTTGACATCATTCCAATGCTCAAATCCTAGATGACTCATATACCTGCTAATGACTCCCACTACATGGGCAATATCTGGCCTAGTGCATACCATAGCATACATCAAGCTTCCTACAACTAAAGCATAGGGTACCTTGGACATCTTATCCTCCTCTTCCTGTGTCTTAGGATACATCTCCTTAGTCAATTTCAAATGACCAGGTAAAGGTGTGCTGATAGCTTTAGCATTCTCCATAAAAAAATGTTACAACACCTTCTCAACATAATCAGCCTGAGATAGTGTCAATGTTCTGTTCTTCCTATCTCTGCAAATATTCATACCAAGGATTTGTTTTGATGCCCCCAAATCCTTCATAGAAAATGCATGTGCTAACTGGCATTTTAGCCCCTTAATATGATCCATGTTATACCTAGCTACAAGCATATCATCAACATATAAACATAAAATAATGTAGCTATCATCATCCAACCTCTTAAAATAAACACAATAATCTAAATGACACCTGTTATAGCCATGCTCATGCATAAACTTGTCAAATTTTAGATACCATTGCCCAGGTGCTTGCTTCAAGCCATATAAACTTTTCTTCAATTTGCACACTAAGGTCTCCTTACCTTTCACCTCAAATCCCCGTGGCTGAGCCATATATATTTCTTCATCCAAATCACCATGAAAGAAGGCTATTTTAACATCCAGTTGTTCTAAATGAAAATCTTCAGTAGCCACAAGACTTAAAATAGTACAGATAGAAGTCATTTTAACAACAGGAGAAAATATCTCATAAAAATTAATTCCTTTTTTCTGTGCAAATCCTTTTACAATTAACCTAGCCTTAAATCTTTGCTTACCTCCTTCCTTTTCTTTCAACTTGTATACCCACTTATTATGTAAAGCTTTTTTACCTGCAAGCAACTTGCACAAATCCCATGTCTTATTCTTCAGCAAAGAGTCCATTTCATCTTTCATTGCAGACTCCCACTGAATCTTAGCATCCACCTACACAACTTCATCATAACTTTTAGGTTCACCAACATCAGTAAGTAAAATAGAATACAAAGAGGGAGAAAATCTCTGTGGAGGTCTAATTTGCCTTGTTGACCGTCTAACATTCACTGTTGTGTGTGGTATTTGTTGTTGCACATCATGAAGAATGGCTGGAACATTAGCTTTTGGAGTATTATCTAGCACTAAATAATCATCTTCTTTCTTCTCATGTTGTTGCAATAGATCTTTGTACAACATTTTCTCATTGAATATGACATCCCGGCTTCTAACAATTTTATGATTTTCAAAATCCCAAAGCCTATAACCAAATTCATTAATGCCATATCCAACAAAGACACATTTATTTGATTTAGCTTCTAGCTTGGTTCTATTTTTAGAGTCTATATGAGCAAAAGCTTCACAACCGAAGGTCTTGAGAAAAGAATAACTCACCTTCTTACCAGTCCATGCTTCCTCTAAACTACCACAACAAAAAGGAGTAGAGGGACCTCTATTAATCAAATATACTATAGTATTGATAGCCTCCACCCACATGTGTAAGGGCAACCCAGCATGCAACCTCATGCTTCTTGTACGCTCCATTATAGTCCTATTCATGCGTTCAGCCACTCCATTTTCCTGTGGAGTCCTTGGAATAGTTTTCTATCTATGAATACCATTAGTGGAGCAATAATCTTCAAATTCATGACTGCAATACTCACCACCATTATCAGATCTGAGACATTTTAATTTCTTACCAGTCTCATTTTCAACCAAGCATTTCCATTTCTTAAAAGTTTGAAATACATCAGATTTCTGTCTAAGGAAATAAACCCATACTTTTCTAGTTGCGTCATCAATAAATGTAACATAATAATGAGAGCCACCAAGGCATGAACTAGGTTAGGGTAAGATCAAAATCATCTACATCCCATACTAATGTATAACAATGTGTAATCTCTTTTCTCTAAATAATGCATTTATCTTCTTTCAAGATTTGAATAAATTTACTTTCTTTTAGCTTGAAGACCATTATTATCTATAAAGAAACATCAAAATATATGAGTCTCTTCAAAGGCTTAGTAAGGTTCCTAGCTTTACCTTGAAATACATAATTATTACTATACTTCCAAATAAGCTAGAGCAAGATAGAAGGTAGTATAGACCACAAAACATTATACCATTTGTTGTCTTTAACAATAGTACTAGGGATAATATTTTCAATAGTAAAATTGTTGTCAAGAATCAATCCAAGAAAACTCCATACTTCCTGTGCATGAATACACTTGAAAAAAAACATGGTGAACAAACTCAAGTTTCTTACACATCGAGAAGACATTGTGCTCGCCCTTGGGTTTCTTGAAGGGTAATTTATGTAAAAGAAGCCTCCATAAGAAACATGACATCTTAAGCTCTTGTACTATACATTGACAAGAAGTTTATTCCAAATGAGTGGCTAGAAGTTTAAGTCCTATTTAGAGTTTAGATGGTCTAATATAACAAAACCAAGAGGTTGAAGTAGAGTATAAAAATTTGGACTTAACACGACAAAAAGGGGAAGAATCAGAATAAAAAAGTTGGAACAAGGTTTAATAGTTAGGTAATCCAAAGCCCCCTTTATAAATAAATATGTCCTCTAATGAGAAGTTGGTAGCTCAAATTTTTCTCTTAGCTTTGACCAATGAATATGATCCCCATTATTAAATATATAATTGAATACACATATATGACTTTGGCCCATTTCTTTGTAGAGCACCCTTTCACAAGGATGAGTGGCTTGTCACCACTCTTTAGATTCCATCAATGGAACCTTGACGACACCAAATATTTCCTTGTTATGTCTTTAATGTATGAGGTCTAAAAAATCCCCATCTTTTCCAAAGTGACTTGAACACATTGGATCCTCCTACATCAGTGTGAACTTCTAGAGTGAGAAAGTCTAGCCTACTTTAGAATTTAGCTCAGCAAGGACAACCCCTTCACAAATTATTTTTGATTAAGACTTTCCATGGCTCTCTACCTTGAATTTTTTTTCCAATTCATTTAATTATCGAAGCAATCCCTTGGGTTCTAAGGTCTTTTAGCCCTAGTTCCACAATCTCCTTGCTCTTGGAACACCAATCCCACCAAACTACATGTGTCTTTTTGCCATCTTTTCCATTAGAGCACAACAACTCTCTAATTAATTTCTAAATGAATCCAAATTTGTTCAAATTAAGTTCAGCCAGGTAGAAGAAAAGAAAATTGTGTGCAAGGAAATATTTTTATGATAAACATGGATTTTTCTAGCCATAGTTAGATAGTGGGAATTCTATTTGTTGAGTTTAACACTGATCTTATCCTTAATCCAAATCCACATATCATTAATTTTTAGATTGAAAACAAATGGAATCCCTAAACACCTTACCGCATGGTTATCCCCTACCCCCCCCATCTAGTTTCATGTTTACCACACTAGACTGGGGGTAGGTCATTCCAACCTAGTAGAGTATACTTGGAGATAGAGATTTTTCTACCTAAAGTAGAGAAAAAGAGATCCATCTACATTAAGTGATTCATATTATCTTTTTCCAAAACAAATAGTATTTTTGTGTCATCAAAAACTTGTACATGAGAGATCTCACCATTACTAGGAATAATGAGTCCTCTGGCTTTAGGAGATAACAAGTTATCCCTAAGGAGATAATGCAATGAATCAACAACTAGAATAAACAAGGTAGGAGAAAGAGAACATCCTTTTTTGATAGACCTAGAGAGTTCAAATGATTTAGACCTATCCCCATTAATTTTCACTACATCTCTAGTACCAACCATTAGAGTGGAGACCATATGACATAACATGGGAGAGAACCCAAGTGCTTGAAGCATCATCAAGATGAAACTCCATTCAACCCTATCATATGTTTTTTTTCATAATCTATTAGAAGCATGCCTATATTATATCTTGAAACTTTATCCCCACTCCATAGTCTCTCAATAGGTAATCAAGTTTTCAATTATGTATCTTGCCTTAATAAATCATATCTAAGTGGGGTTGATAATCATACGTAAGATTCTCTCAATTTTGGATGCCAAGACTTTGGAAAGGATCATGTATGTTCTATTTAGGAGGTTGATATGTCTCTAATACTTAATAAGGGTTCCCCCCATCCCTTAGGGAATATTTTAATGAGCCCAACATTAGCCTCTTGACCCAATGCTAATTGGATATCCAGTTGATAGTTTGGGACATCTATTTTTGGTGTAGGAGCACCTTAGGGTAAGGTAAAACCCTAACACAAATTTTGGTTTGTAAATGGTCTAACTAACCATTTAGTGAATAAGGACTAAATTTAAGGTCCCAAGGTAGGTTTTAGATGTCTCGTTAGGTAAGATTCTAGGTTGAGTCATGTTGTTAGCATTTAGGTCCTGATTGTTAGGATAAACCATGGACAGAAATTAAAAAAACTACATACAAATATAACCAATAACAGAAAATAATAGATCACAAAGAAATGAACACAAGGCACCAAGATTTAACGTGGTTCACCCAATCCCTAGGCTACGTCCACCAAATAGCAAGTCTGATCTTATTACAATCCAGTGATTACAACCTGATTACAGTCCGTAATCCCTTACAGCTCAATACCACCGCAAGAAGCAATTTCACATCACAACATAATGAAAATACCCAACCTTAAACCCTTTTATACAAGTATTAAATCATTTTAGGGTTATAACATGTCAGCCATAAATTAGCCATAACTTTAGTGGCGAATCTACGAATAGTACCAATTTTTTTCTTTTTTCGGGGCAATGCCCCGAATCCCACTAATTATGGAGTATGTACAATACTTTCCTGATTAGTCACCACAATCTAACAATCTCCCACTTGGGGACTGATTAGGCTCCACACTAAACAACAATCTCCCACTTGGAGACTGATCCTATAGCAATACCACTACCACATGGGGCTCCCACTGGATCAAACCACCCTCGACTCTACTGTTCTTTTATTCATATTCAGTCTAGAAGACCAACCAAAGCTGAAGAGGAGTTTAGCTTCTCCCTTGTTACAACCTTTGTCAACATATCTACTGGATTTTCATTTGTACGTATCTTCTCCAACTTTAACTGTCCATCCTCCAAAATTGACCGAATGAAATGGTACCACAACTGTATGTGTTTGGTCTTAAAATGCAGAGTTGAATTCTTTGCAAGATGAATGGAACTCTGACTATATGTGAACAAATAATTATCCTTCTGAGGATGTCCCAATTCTTCTAAGAATAACTGAAGCCATATCATCTCCTTGGATGCCTTTGTAGCAGCAACATACTCTGCCTCTGTAGTGGATAGAGCATTAATATTTTGTAACCTAGAAATCTAGCTCATGGCTGCCCCACCAATAGTAAAGACATAACCTGTAGTACTCCGCCTGGTATTAATATCCCCTACCAAATCTAAATCAACATAGCCTTGTAAATTAGTAGTAGAGCCCCCAAAGTGTAAACACTTATTGGATGTTCCTCTCAAATATCTAAGAATCCACTTGACATCATTCCAATGCTCAAATCCTGGATGACTCATATACCTGCTAACGACTCCCATTACATGGGCAATATCTAGCCTAGTGCATACCATAGCATACATCAAGCTTCCTACAGTTAAAGCATAGGGTACCTTGGACATCTTATCCTCCTCTTCCTATGTCTTAGGACACATCTCTTTAGTCAATTTCAAATGACCAGGTAAAGGTGTGCTGACAGCGTTAGAATTCTCCATAGAGAAACATTGCAACACCTTCTCAACATAATCAACCTGAGATAGCGTCAATGTTCTATTCTTCCTATCTCTGCAAATCTTCATACCAAGGATTTGTTTTGATGCCCCCAAATCCTTCATAGAAAATGCATGTGCTAACTGGCATTTCAGCCCCTTAATATGATCCATGTTAGACCTAGCTACAAGCATATCATCAACATATAAACATAAAATAATGTAGCTATCATCATCCAACCTCTTAAAATAAACACAATAATCTGAATGACACCTGTTATAGACATGCTCATGCATAAACCTGTCAAATTTTAGATACCATTGCCGAGGTGCTTGCTTCAAGCCATATAAACTTATCTTCAATTTGCACACTAAGATCTCCTTACCTTTGACCTCAAATCCCTGTGGCTGAGCCATATATATTTCTTCATCCAAATCACCATGAAGGAAGGCTATTTTAACATGCAGCTGCTCTAAATGAAAATCTTCAGTAGCCACAAGACTTAAAATAGTACGGATAGAAGTCATTTCAACAACAAGAGAAAATATCTCATCAAAATCAATTTCCTTTTTTTGTGCAAATCCTTTTAAAACTAACCTAGCCTTAAATATTTTCTTGCCTCCTTCCTCTTCTTTCAACCTGTAAACCCACTTATTCTGAAAAGCCTTTTTACCTACAGGCAACTTGCACAAATCCCATGTCTTATTCTTCAACAAAGAGTCCATTTCATCTTTCATTGTAGACTCCCATTGAATCTTAGTAACCACCGGCATAGCTTCATCATAACTTTCAGGTTCACCAGCATCAATTAGTAAAATAGAATACAAAGAGGGAGAAAATCTATGTGGAGGTCTAATTGGCCTCATTGACCATCTAACATTCACTGGTGTGTGTGGTATTTGTTGTTGCGGTTGTTGCACATCATGAGGAATGGCTGGAACATTAGCTTTTGGAGTATCATCCAACACTACATAATCATCTTCTTTCTTCTCATGTTGCTGCAACAGATCTTTGTACAACACTTTCTCATTGAATATGACATCCCGACTTCTAACAATTTTAAGATTTTCAAAATCCCAAAGGCTATAACCAAATTCATTAATGCCATATCCAAAAAAGACACATTTCTTTGATTTAGCTTCTAGCTTGGTTCTATTTTCAGAGTCCATATGAGCAAAAGCTTCAAAAATGAAGGTCTTGAGAAAAGAATAACTCACCTTCTTACTAGTCCATGCCTTCTCTGGAATACCACAGCCAAAAGGAGTAGAGGGACCTCTATTAATCAAATATATTGTAGTATTGACAACCTCCACCCACATGTGTAAGGGCAACCCAACATGCAACCTCATGTTCCTTGCGTGCTCCATTATAGTCCTATTCATGCATTCAGCCACTCCATTTTCCTATAGAGTCCTTGGAATAGTTTTTTGTCTACGAATACCATTAGTGGAGCAATAATCTTCAAATTCATGACTTTAATACTCACCACCATTATCAAATCTGAGACATTTTAATTTCTTACGAGTCTCATTTTCAACCAAGCATTTCCATTTCTTAAAAGTTTGAAATACATCAAATTCTGTCTAAGGAAATAAACCCATACTTTTCTAGTTGCATCATCAATAAATGTAACATAATAATGAGAGCCACCAAGGGAAGATACCTGAGCTGGTCCCCATACATCTGTATGCACAAGGTCTAATTTCTCCTTTTTGTTTTCCTTCCCAATCTTTACAAAACTCACTCTTTTTTTTTCCATACATACAACTTTCACAGAATTCCATATTAACACATTTTAGACCTGGTAAAATTTTCTTTGAATGAAGTACTTTCATACCTTTCTCACTCATGTGCCCAAGTTTGTTGTGCCACAACACTATATCAGAATCTATAGTAGCTATTTGTTCTCCCTTCTCAACTAGAACAATTATTCTTGAACATTCATTTTTCTCTGAAACAATCAAAGTAGAAGAAACAATATGACTTGTACAAAGATATAGGGTGCCTACTTTCACACCTTTTCCTACTACAAGGGAACCTTTTGAAACCTTCCAATTTTTATCATTAAAAGTAACTACACAACCCTCATCACCGAGTTGCCCCGCTGAAATTAAATTCCTAATCAGCCTTGAAACATGTCTTACCTCATCTAGTAGCCAATGATTCCCATTCTACAACTTAATCTTAATTTTTTCCTTTCCAACAATCTGACAGGATTCATTATCCCCCAAATAAACAAGCCCAAAATCCCCTTGGACATAATCAATGAAATAACCTCTATGAGGTGTTGCATAAAATGAAGCACCAAAATCTAAAACTCATGAATCATCAACATTTTCTAAAGACAAAAGCAAAGCATCCTCTTTGGATTTGTTACTTACCACATTTGCCTCCTTATCTCCATTTGATTTATCTCCTTCATTTTTCTTTCGATTCCAGCAATCTTTCTTTTTATGACTTGGTTTCCCATAGTACCAACAGTTGTTCGGTCCTCTTGATTGAGACCTCTTCCCCTTTGACTTTCCCCTTGATTTCCCACGATTTCCAGAGTTACTTCCTCTCTCAATTGTTTTGCCCCTGCTTTGTGCATTCAAAGCACTTCCTAATGTAGATCCACTTGAGGATTTCCTACAAGTTTTCTCACTCAAAACAACACTGATCACATCTTCATATTTTAGGGTACTAGATCCAGGAATAAAATTACTCACGGCCATTACCAAGCCATTCTAGCTTTCAGGCAAAGAACACAAAATCAAGAGAGCCCTAATTTTTTCATCAAAATTGATACCCACAAAAGATAACTGACTAGTAATAGTATTAAACTCATTTAAATGATCTTCAATAGATCCACCTTCTGGTATTTTCATATTAAATAAATGCTTCATGAGAAATACCTTGTTTGAAGCAAAGGGCTTTTCATACAGTGTCATTAGTGTTTTCATCAACTCTTCTGTCATCTTTGCTTTTGTAATATTAAATGCCACCGATGGTGCCAAGCATAACCAAATGCTTCTGAGTGCCTTTCTATCCAAAAGATCCCATTTAGCATCTAACATAGATCCTTGATTCTTGGCTTTGCCTTCCAACGACTTCCATAAATCATTCTGATAAAGACAATCTTCCATTTGCATCTTCTATAATTGGAAGTTCTGCCCATTAAGCCTATCAACCCTCAGCTTACGCTCATCTCCCATCACTCCAACTCAACCATGAGACTCCCACTTAACCATAAGACTTTCTTGCAGAGGATAACTGAAAGACAACTTTGGCTCTGATACCACTTGTTAGGATAAACCACAGACAGAAATAAAAAAAACTATATGCAAATATAACCAATAACAGAAAATAATAGATCACATAGAAATGAACACAAGGCACCGAGATTTAATGTGGTTCACCCAATCCCTAGGCTACATCCACCAAACAGCAAGTTCGATCTTATTACAATCCAGTGATTACAACCTGATTACAGTTCGTAATCCCTTACATCTCAATACCACCGCAAGAAGCAATTTTGCATCACAACATAATGAAAATACCCAACCCTAAACCCTTTTATACAAGTATTAAACCGCTTTAGGGTTAAACATGTCAGCTAAATATAACCCTTTTATACAAGTATTAAACCACTTTAGGGTTATAACATGTCAGCCAAATATAACCAATAATAGAAAAATAATAGATCACACAGAAATGAACACAAGGCACCAAGATTTAACGTGGTTTACCAAATCCCTGGGCTACGTCCACCAAACAACAAGTTTGATCTTATTACAATCCAGTGATTACAACCTGATTACAATTTGTAATCCTTTACAGCTCAATACCACCACAAGAAGCAATTTCCCATCACACTATTTTACAATCCCTAACCCTAAGCCCTTTTATACAAATATTAAACTGCTTTAGGGTTATAACATGTCGGCCTAAATCTACGAATGTAAAATCTATGAATCCCAATAAAATAGGGCCCAAATTTTTTTTTGGGCCGATGCCCCGAACCCCACTAATTATGAAGTATGTACAATACTTTCCTGATCAGTCACCATAATCTAATAGTCTGGACATAAGTTGTCAAAGAATGCTGCTTTAGCTAAGGTGAATCAAAAATTATATAGGTCAATGATTGGAAAGCTATAATATATTGTACATAATAGACCTGCCATTGCATTGACAATTGGAATTGTTGCTAGATTTTCTACTAATCCTAAAGAAAATCATATGATGACAGTAAAAAGGATACTGAGATACCTAAAAGGAACAAAAGACTATGGATTATGGTACATGAAAAATAACAAATTTGAGTTGAAGGTTTATATAGATGCTGAATGGGTAGGAAATGTTGATGACAAAAAAAGTACAAGTGAATGAGCTTTCTTTTTAGGAAGAAGATTGATTTCATGGACAAGCAAGAAGCAAAACTATATCTCATAATCTATAGTAGAGGCTGAGCATTTTGCTATAGCAGTAAATTATTCAAATATTGTATGGATTAAGAAACTGTTAAAGGGTATGATGAAAGAGATCACCAAACCTATTGTGATAACACAAGTGATATAAATATATCAAAGAACCTTGTGATGCATACAAAGACTAAACATATTGAGATCAAGTATCATAACTTTGAGAGAATTGGTATAAGACAAAGAAGTGAGATTTGAATATGTGAACACAAAGGAACGATTAGCCAACATATTCACAAAGGTACTACCTAAGGATGCTTTTGAGTATCTAAGAGGTAAGTTAGGGGTCATTCTCATACCTAAAGAAATTTGAGCAGAGAAGCTGCATTGTATCAATTCTTATGAAAAAAATATCTTACAAGATTGATATTGGAGATCACACTTTAGGAGTTTCCTAAGGGTGTGAAAAGAAAGATAATAAACTATGAGTGGATGAAGCTACAAAGAGTTAATGATGAAGTTTCATTTTTGTATCAGTCAGAAGAGTGACATCATGATGTATGTGAATGGTTAATGTCTTTGTGATTATTGTTAAAGAGGAAGAGATTAGTGTGATGAAGTTACCATAAAAATAAAGAGGGATATGTATGGTAGTTACCATTCATATACTAAGGGAGAGAGTATGCAGGAAGAGTGAGAATCTATATGGATTGATTATTGTCAAGAGGGAGACATATGTTGCCAGAGGTGTTGAAGTTATCAATAAGAGGAAGATATGATAGAGTATGTACTGAAATGATAGAGGAAGCATCCTGAGATTACATGGATGAGAATTAGAATTAAACTAAGAAAGAGAGAACATAAACACATAGAGACTTGACAGTACAAGTATTGAAGATTTTGGATTGCATGGTAACTAGTGAGATGTTGCTATCAATGCCAAAGAGGGAGATTGTTGGAAACTATAATTGGAATAATTGTTATGTTGTCATTGATGTCAAACCTAATGGTAACATAGAATGTCAAACCTACTGGAGATACATTTACTAATAGTGTAGAGTGTCATATCATTTGATTGATAAAGAGGATTTGAAAAGAAGAGATAGCAATGTGAGCTAGTGTTGATAAGTGATGAGAAAGTTAAGCATCATGGAATTATAATGGGCACTTGATAAGTTAGTCCTTGAAAAGATAATGTATTATTCAATACATACATGAAGTAAAGAAGATAGTTGGATGAAGGCTAGAGTTGGAACAAGTCAAAAGAATAATCTTGACTGAGTACCAGTATTGGTTGGTTAATAAAGGAGCTGAAGCAAAAGGTTAAGGAACTTAAGTAGGAGCCAAACAAAATAGTTCAAGCCTAGTGATAGTTATTGTCGAGAAAATGTATGAAGAAGTTTTGGTCATGACCGAGCGAGCTTGTTAATGCCAAGAAAGATAGTATAGTGTATGCCAAGCTACATAGTGATGACTAAACATGAGAACACAATGATTTATGAATGATAGAAAAAGTTACAATTTGTGAAAGAATTGAATTTGAGGCTGATATAGTTGGAATTTTGAATTAGTCAAAGTGTGTGGATGATAAGAATTGATGAGATGGCATATTTAATGCATAAGGAGAGTTTGTTAAGCAATAAAAGGAAAGGATTTGATTAGGAGTTTCTAAAAGAAGAATGAAAACAAAATGATGGAAGGATTCAATGAATCTGACCTAATCGTAAGATCAACAGTGATGTTTAAGCAAGAAAAGATAGAAATTACCTATTTAAGGAGGCATAAGAGATGTTTTTCAAGGTTTTTTCATTATTGAATGATGATTTTAAGAAGCTATGAAGAACAAAGAAGAAGAAGAGAAGTGTGAAGAGTTTGGTGAAGAGTGATTGCTTGAGGAGATGCCAAGAAGATCAGTGATAGAGATGTGAATAGAGGCTAGTTAGTGAACCAATAGATGAGTGAATGTAGATCTAAATTTTCAAAGTGAATTGTACTTTATAGATCAAACCTATTTTTACATTCTAACCATTGTAGTAGTCAAAATCCTTTAATCAAGGTTGAACTAACAATCATTTTGTAAATATTTTAATTAAGATGACATTCTAATGGAATGATCCAATGCCATCTAACAAGGCCACTCCTAATAGGGCGATGAAATCTTTTAACAGGGTCACATTTAACAATGTATTCCATAACCTTTAATAGGGTTGGCTCTTAATCGAGCTCACTTCAGAAGAGTGAAAATTGGTAGCATGTTACTTCGTGGTTTTTCCCAAATTGGATTTCCACATTAAATCTTGGTGTCAAAGTGTTATTTACATGTGTGGATGTTATTTTTATGCATTCTATATTTTTACAGTAGTTTATTTTATTGAAAATTGACACATATAGGAAATGAAGAATTAAGTAATTGCATGAAAAGTTGAATTGCTGATGATATGATGTATGGATAGAGCTAATTTATGAGATTGATTAAGTTTTTTGAGATTCGTAAAAGTTGAATCGTTACATCTAGACCTGAGGATAAATGATTCACCCCCATCTTAGTTATTCAAAATCATTATAAAAATTGGTATCAAAGATTTAGTGTTTGCAAGGAAAGTTTGAAGAGACTTATAGTTAAAGATCAAGATGTACAAGAGAGAGATGTCAAAGTAAAACAAGGAGAAATCCCCAACATGACAAAGACTAATGAGATTGCACTTATCTAGTCTTGGAGATTCCACATCACACTACCTAGACAATGAGTACATTGAGATGACTAGACCTATGATAGTTGAACAAATGAAAGAGAAGTAGGAGAACAACCAAATGATGATTGAACTTGCAACAACCCTAAGTTATGCAAAATTTGATGATGTGAAGGAATGCAATACTGTAAAGAAAATGTGGGTAAAGTTGGAAAAAATTCATGGAGGAAATAAAAATGTGTTGAGAGCCAAAGCACAAAGCTTTTAGGAAATTTTGATGACATGAGAATGAAAGAAGGTGAAACTCCTGCATGCTATTGTGGTCAAATCATAGAAGTGGTGAATGCTATTGGAGGAGCTAGAGGAGACATATCTGATGAGACTATAATAAGTAAGGTATTGAGGTCTTTAATCCCTATCTATGAAATTAAAGTATCTAAAATTCAATAACTAATATGTACATCTGGCAATGGTCCAACCTTAGATAGTCTAATTGGTAGAATCAATGCATTTGAATTGTCAAATTTTGATGATTATTCACTTGCTAGTGTTGAATATGCATTTAAGGCACAACTAACCCTTGATGGATCTAAGAAAAAGAAGAAGAGAAAGTATACATAAAGTGATAGTGGATCTAATGATGACCTTAATGATCTTGAATCATTATTGGCTAGAAGACTACCTAGAGAAAGACAAATATAAAGGTAAGCTTCCTATTATCTATTTTACATGTAACAAAGTTGGTCATATTGATGCTAGATGTCTTGATAAAGATGAGAAAGAGGAAAGAAAATAATTCAAGTATAGAGGAAGGAGAGATAATAGAGACAATAGAGGTAACGAAGACTATAAGGAAATAGGTAAGAAATCTTGTTACATTGTTGAAGAAGATGGTTTTGATAGTAATTCTAATGATCATGATGAAGAACTTGTTTATGTTGAAATGAAAGATGATTCTGATGAAGATGAGAAAATTGCATTGATTTCACATGTGAGTAAGAATGATAGATGGATAATAGATAGTGTTTTCTCACATCATATGACTGGTGATACAAGTATGTTTTAGAATCTAGAACATTATAATGGGAGTAGTGTTAAGTTTGGTAATGATGCACCATGTTATGTGAAAGGTAAAGGATCAATTGAACTTAATGATAAGATCAAATGTGATATGTATATTGGTTCGATGGTTGAAAATATAACTTGTTGAGTGTGGCATAGTTGATAAGTTCAACTATAGAGTTGATTTCCAAAACAAGAAGGTAAAGATCTATGATGCTACTAGTGAACTAGTTGGAAGTGGAGAGCAAACAAGAGGTAACTTGTTCTATCTAGACCTATCTAAAGATACTTGTCTATTTGTAAAATATGAAGATGTTTGACTATGGAATAATAGGATATGTCATGTGAACTTTGATAATTTAGTAAGCATTAGTAAGATGAACAGAGTTAGAGGGTTACCAAGATTAAGAAAATCTAAAAAAGCAATGTGCAAACAATGTCAAATGGGTAAAATGACAAAGTCTAGTTTCAAAAGCAAGACCCATTCTTCTAATGATATTTTAGAGTTGGTTCATATTGACTTATGTGGTTCTATTGGAGTGAAAATCTATTATGGTGACAAATATTTCATTCCATTTGTTGATGACTTTTATAGAATAATGACTATAATGTTTCTTAAGGAAAGATCTAATGCATTTCAAATGTTTAAGTGGTATTTGGATAGAGTTGAAAAATAAATAGGAAAGAGTCTGAAGTGCTTGAGATTAGATAGAGGTAGTGAATTCATATTAGATGAATTCAACATATTTTGCAATGGAAAAGGTATCAAGTGAAAAATGAGTGTACCTAGGACTCCACCACAGAATGGTATAGCTGAAAGAAGGAATAGATCAATTATGGATTGTGCAAGAACATTGATGAAGAAGAAGAATTTTTTACATAAGTACTAGATAGTTCTTGTAAGTACTATAGTCAACATTCTAAACTGAGTTCAAGTGAAGAAAGGAATAAACAAAATGCCTTTTGAACTTTGGTATGGATATGAACATAATGTGGACTATTTTAAAGTTTTTGGAAGCAAATGTTACATATTGAAAGACACAAGAAAAGATAAACTTGATGCAAAAAGTGATGAAGGAATATTTATAGGTTATTCCACTAATAGGAAAGATTATAAGTGTTTGAATTCTAACACTAACAAAATTGTGGAAAGTGCAAATGTTCGAGTTGATGAATTCACAGAAAAGAATGAAGAAGAATGCAAGAAAGAACCCAAAGACTACATAAATTTTATCAATATCTATGAAGGTGAACCTAACACCTTACCTAAAATAGAAAAGGTGGCTATGAAGCATTAGAAAAAAGGCATTGATGAGATTCTATAGAAGAGATCTACTAAGTATCAACAGGCTCTGAAGCATTAGGCTATAGGAGATTAGTTATAGATAGAGACTGCTGACCATTAGACAAAGGAAACAAAGTTGTAATGAAAGACATTTGAAGATGTTGAACATGTGGAATCCAATGAACAATAAGAAGAATAAAGAAGTCTTGAAACTTTATTGGAAAAGTATGTGTGAAAACATACTACACCAAATCAAATCATTGGGGATAAAGATTCATGAGTCATGACAAGAAGAAGACTAAAAAATGATACATGCTTATTATGCGAGTTTGAGACTAAATCTATCAAAGATGATTTGGAAAATGAATATTGGAAAGAGGAATTGAATGAAGAAATTAAGAAAATAGAGAAGAATAAGAAATTGACATTGGTACCAAGACCAAAGGAAAATAATGTGATTGGAACTAAGTGGGTTTTTAAAAACAAGTTTAATGAGAAAGGTGAAGTCACCAGAAACAAGGAGAGATTAGTTTGTAAGGGATATACATAGGAATAAGGAGTTGACTATGGTGAAACTTTCACCCTAGTTGCAAGGTTGGAAGGAGAAATAACTTTGCTTGCATATGCTACTTACAAAGGATTCAAAGTGTACCAAATAGATGTTAAATCTGCATTTCTAATTCTTCTTACAAAACTTGGTATATATTCATTGTTTCTTCATCTTAAGTATTTGAGTCCTAGTTTGGTATGAAAATAAATTTATCTAATATAACATGATTAGTCCTGATTGCTTGTGCTTCTTCTTTTTATACATCTTCTTTCATTTTAATTCTATGTGACTTATGCTCAAGGATACTTATAATGGAACTAGAGCTATAGACTCTTGATAAGTCTATTTGGTTCACTCAATTTTTTTGTTTCCTCTTCCTTTTTTCCCTCTATCTGTTCACCTTGTACAATACTAGAAGAAGTAGAAATATCTAGTGGTGGAACTTGAGGCATCTCTTGATATTGTCTCGATGTAGTAACCTTTTATCCTCTTTCTTTTGTTCTTCTAATTGATGTGTAGAGAGTGGATATAATAACATTAAATTGAATAAATAATTTTGTGTATAGGGAGATAGTGATAAATCTTTTGGATTCTTTACATTTTCATAAACTTATTGGCCTTGCCTAATAACTCCCTCACTTGGAGGTCTGTGGGCTGATGCTTCTTCACCTATAGCTACATCATCCACTTTTTTTTCTCTATGGAGAATCCTCTAGTTTGAACATGTTCAACATCAAAAATTATGTTTCCTTGTTCAGTGTTTGTAGTTCTAGTCATTTCTCCCCCTTGTACCCCTTACATTTCTTGAACCTACTACTCGGTATTCACATCTTTTTTTTCTTCACCAGTAATCATAGGAATAGTATCAATAAGTGTATGTAATAATCCAATAGACATGCCATTCTTATTTTTTTATATCTCTTGTGTCTCAAATATAGGATATGGTTTGATTTTTTCAATAATAGGTGGATATCCTAGTATGTACATGAATGCTAGATCAATAGATACATGACCTTCATCCTTCTGCTTAGTTCAAGTCATTACATCTTCATCTTTCTTTAGGTTTTTAGATGGGTCTTATTCAAGTGTGTCTTCAATGGTTATAGTTCTTCCAATTATGCTCTAACTATTTCATGAACATAGTCTGACCATTGTTGTGGTGAAATATTAACAAACTCTTCATTTTTTTTCAAGTTTAACATTTTTCTTGGGCTCGGTGTTGTCAACTTAAATTACTTCTTCTGGATCCTTGATATTATAAACTTGCTTCCAGATCATTTTTGAGTCTTCATCAACTAATTGCAAATTTCCTATCAAAATATAAATAACTATTCCATTCTAAACAAATATATCTTTGTAATTTTCCAATGCTTCACTTATATCTTCGAGACCAAAATTTGGCAATAGAGTAGCCAATGTCCTTCCTCTCATTTCCTTCTCGGTCTTTAAAGCATAGTCCCTTTGATTGTAAATTCTTTGGTATAGTTCATTAGGAATTTGATTTCCAATTTCTAAGGGTGTGTATTTAATTTTAGTCATCATGACTATCATGTGACATATTCAAACTTTTTCTTGTCCTCTTCACTTATAGAATCATACTTGTATTTAAATGTAGAATAACTTATACTATTTTTCATTTTTTGGATTATTTCCTCAATATTATCAGGTCTCTTATTTACAAAAACTCTAAAATGACTTCCTTCATCTAATTTACTTTTATTACTATCCTCTCCTTCATCATCATCATCTTTTAGAACCAACTTTCTTGTCCTTTCTGTGAGCTTCTTAACAATTTTTCCTTATAGACTCGAGGTCCTTCATATGTCTTTTCTTTTCTTTAGCTAATTAAAATTTTTTCTTTCAGATGATCTATTATGAGATGATACTTTCTTTAGCTTCTCATGAATTCTCATAATCCATGGGTTCAAGCTATACAACTTGATTATTCATTGCTTTCACAAGCGTATTGTTGGTGTCAACCAAAAAGAAAATATCATCATGCTATTTTTTGACTAATTGTGGGGATTTTTGTACCTTTGATACATCCTTTCCATAAAATATTCAAAATATTCAATCATCACACTATAAAAGTTGTCTCTTAGCATCCAAATAAATGTTGGAAATACAATAGGGAAAGTAAACTCTAAGAGATGGGGGTGGGGGTGTTGAATTAGTCCTTCAAAAATTTAACCATAAAATCATTCACCACACATCCATCTCACAATTTGTATGTAAACTAAAATAGCTAGGTAAACATATTCATCCATAGCATGAAAGAAAATAACATTTAACACATATATGACACAAGATATTTGGTTACCTAGAAACCCTCCAATGAGAAGGTAAAACTGGGGTGGGGATGATAGCCACAAATCTTCACTACTACAGTAATAAAGTGTATACAATGAAGGCTAAAATGTTTGATCATAAACTATGATCTACCTCATGAAAGGTCTACCTTGTTAAAGGATTACAAGATTATTAGATCTTACCCTATTAAAGGATTTCAACACTCTATTAGAAGTGTGTCTAATTAAAGGACTTCAAACTTACAATGAAGTAAGCACCCTATTAAAGGATTTACAACAACCTATTAGGACTACTTTTTAAAGAGATTTAACTGATTCACCTACTAGAATGTCTCAACAATGATCTTGTGGTTAACACTCTACTTCTTGATAATAGATCACCTCTTTACTTATGTGTACTTGATCCTCTCTGATCAAATGTATCACTTCTATCCTCTAACTCCTTTCCTCTATTCTCCTCTAATTGATTTTGCAATGTATTTCAATCCACAACTCCTTAGCCACAATGAATTCTCTATTTGCACATGCAAACCTCTCTCTTCTCACATTCCACTCTTTCATCTTTTAGGGTTTTTTTTCCTTATGAATACTTAGGTGAATTAGGGTTATGTATGAATCAATGATTGTGATTCACCCATTTTTCTGCTTAAAACATCCCTTCAATTGATTGGTTACATGTAATACATAGGGATCTATAATATAGATATGTCCTTATCATCTTAGAATCACAAAAAAAATCCTTAAGTTAACTCAAAAATGGTTTACATAGAAGTTTGTGCCATTACAAACAACTATGTCCAAAATTGTTTACTCGGCACTTGAAGTGTTTGATGCTCGATATCCACCGTATCTTTAATGTTGTAACTTGGCTTCTAAATAACTCAACATCCATTAATCACCCGACATCTGAATAACTCAACATATACTATCTGCTTGACTCTTGAGTGACTCAACACTTACTAGTTACTTGGCACATATTGCATATCTAAAAACTTACACTCCACATACACTGCTTGTTCAAAATGAACTAAGAAAATGACTTAAGTTTTTGTCACTCATATGTCAAAAGAAATCTTAGATTAATAATCTCCCCCTTTCACATGAGTGGAAAAAATACTTGGTCATGGATGAATAACCTTAGCCATTAAGCATAACTCAAATAATATCCATTTTAGTACTTGGCTTACATATAAAATTTCAAAATTTCAAAATTTTGCAAAACACTTATGACTTAACAGTCATACCTCAAAAATTCTATAATCCCCCCTAAGTTGATTATTTTATTCTGATTCTAAAATTGAATACTCCTACTAATTAGATCACTTTGTTTCTGGTTCTATACTATAGTCTCCATCTATTTTTGGTCTTCCCCAAAATTTATGCTCTTCTTTGGTTCATTCTCCCACTTGCTTCATTCTCTCCCCCTTCGTTCATTCTCCAATCTCATTCTCCCCTTTTGACACTTATGTCATGGGTGGTACACAAATTGTGTGTTTTTCCAATAATGGTTTATGGACCTCCATTATAATTTTTAGTGATGCATCCCAGTTGTCACACACTACCTCCAGAGATTTGACCTAAATGTCTAACTCAACAACAAGGGCGACTAGACCTTCATGAGTAGAAAGATGGGGATCTTTCTTCATCAATGTCTCTGCATAGGCTAGTTCCTTGTGTAAAACCTCCATGCGAGGGGTTAACATGGGCTGGATGTTGATCAATGTAGCCCTAATATTTGCATCTTGATCTTGTAAAGCTGCTAACTAACCTTGTGTTGATAACAAATTTCTAGAATGAGACTGACCTTGACTAGGAGATTACTATAGAATGTTATCTATTTTCTTTAAATCTCCCTCCAGATGGTCAATATGTCTCTACACTTCTTGTGTGAATAGGGGAACATCACACAACTTGGTGTAAAGAGAGAAAATGTTCTCCAACATCTTCTTTACACCCTCAATTTTGGTTGCTAACTCAACCTAGTGGAGTGTAATAGCACTTGATATTTTTTCATTCACCTTAGGTTGAAATTTCTTCTCAAACCACTCCAATAATTTAGCATTAGTATCTAAGTCTTCATCATTGATCTTTTCCATAATATTTGCCAATTGCTCAATGATTGGCTTGGCTTCATCAAGTGTAGGGAGGATGAATGTATCAAGAAATATATGCTTGATGTCATGAAGTGCTTATTTCTGCCTATGCTCCCTTTTGAGTAGTTCTTGGTGTTTCTTCCTTGCTAGAGCATCCTACAATATGCTCATTTGATCTATTGTAATTGATGTAAGATCAAACTTTGGTAACTCAATCACCTCATCTAAGTTGATATCACCATAAGGTGTCACCTCATCAACCTTATATGTGCTAGGACTGGTCCTTGATGCTTGCAACGGGGTAGCTTATGTACTCAACCTATGAAGTGCTTGACTAGGAGTAAAGGTAGCAATATCTGGTAAGGTAACTAGTGTTTGAATAACTATTAATTCCTCTAGTTTTGTAGTCAAGACTAAATATTTAGTCCTATCCTTCTCCTTTACTATAGTTTTTGCTCCACCTTATGCTTGTGGTGTAGATGCAAGACTGGCTTCTTGACTTGTTTGGATTAGTGTCCCTTCTTTCTCAATTATTTTAATTGCTAGTATTGAAACCCTTTGTACCTTGGTGTCGATATGTGAGGACATTGTGTCATTCCTTTGGTATACTACAATAGACATTGTAGGTTGCACCTCTATAGATTGAGGGGGGGAAATGGATAATGCTTGTGTTTTCTCCCCTGTAGATGCCAATTCCGCCTTCTCAATTTCATCCACACTCACCAAAACAAGATGGCTACATAGTTGTGCCTTGGTGGTGGAATTGGTAAATATTTTTTGCAAATCCTCCTCGAGTCGGGGATTGATGTTCTGAACATTGTTGTTAGAGACATCCTTAATCTTTATTATATCTTCTTGTGGACTGGCACTCAACATTTGTACTTTTTTTACACTCTACTCTTGTTGTTGCTCTTCCTCAGCTATTGCCTCTGTAGTGCCTTCCCCATGTACTTATTTTATAGATTCATCATTAGTTACTTCAATTACCTCTTTTTGTTCTTTGACTTGACCTACTTCCATAGGTGCCTACTCAATAGCTTTTTGTATTGTCAGCCCATAAATCACCTTTCATATTTGTGTGCTTTGCTACACAATAGCTTCAATTTTGCTCTATAAAATATCAAAGGCTCTATATCTTGGAGAAAATCTTCCCTTATACTTGTTAATAGCCTTTTTCATCTTATATTTTTCCAAGATTGGCATCAATCTTGCAAGTGTAGTCTCTCTAATGTTTCTCTCTGTCGCGAGACTACATTTCCACCTTTGCTCAACTCTATCATATAGGCTCTTGGGTAAAGAGCTGGCAATCTCAATTGGAGTCATCTTAAAAGTTGCCATCATGACATATATAGAATCTTCTACTTTATCTATATCTAACTTCCCAATCTTATCAAACTCAACATGTGTAAATCCACTAAAATCAACATTATTCTTGATATTTTCACACAAGTTGTCCAAATCAAAAGAGGACTATGACTTCCACATTGAATTGATTATCATCATTTGACTCAATCCTCTCCTCATCTGATTCAGCTAGGGTAATATATTTCCTTCTTTGCTTCTGCTTAAGTTCATCTTCTTTTATAGCTATTCTTTCTCTTTTTCCTTTAGGCTTCTAAACTTCCCGAGTCTTCTTGCAAGTAGCTCTTGTGCTAGACTTGGTAACAGGAACTATAGGATTTTTTTGTGAAGATTTCACAACCTTTTTAGGTTTTCTAGTGGTTGGCTTCTTTTCTTTCCTCTTCTTATCTTCCATGGCAATAGGTGCTTCATTGGCTTCTTCTCCCTCAACACCTTCATCAAATTATTCTTTGAGTTTCTTCACAATCTTATTCTTCTTCCTCAACACAGATGCTATCTTCAAATCTATTGTTATCTTTGAGTTAGCTACATCATAATTTCCAAAAGCAATAGCATCCTTATCTACTTCCTCTACCAGTAAAGTAGTGATGGCTACATATGCCTCATCAACATTAATCTCATAAAGCAATGGTCTGAGACATCTCACCCTTGGAACAACAACTTGTACATATGTGAAATCAACATCAACTAGAAAAAAAACATCATTGAAATGATTCTCTACTAGTGACACTAGGATCCTTTGTCTTTGTTTCATTGACTTCTTAAAGTCTTCACAGTAGCTAATCATCATAGATTCAAAATTATCTCCAAGTTGCTCTATAAATTCACCAATCTACACTACAATTAACTAGCTAGTCTTCCAAGCTATTTTCCCAAATGTGGGAAATGTGTTCTACACATAGAAAAATATACAAAAAAGTATTGAATTGAATTTGCATTGTGCACTTTTTGTCTTTCTTATGGCTCCCAAGTTTTCAGATAACTGCTAGAGTTGTAACTTAGCAACTAAATCCACAACCATACAAGGTACACTGCTCGACTTGCTAGATTGAAAGAATTTTTGTGCAATAACTTTCATTGCAAATGTAATTAGGGGATCAGTAATTGTGTCTATGGTCATCCCTCTCTTGTTCCATAATGCCCCTGTATTCTTCTCAATTTCTTCCTTTGCATCACTCCTCATAGCCTTTGGTCTGTCTAGGGTTGGATACCCTATCACTATATGAATAATCCTAACTAATAGGGCCATCCTCCAACCATACATAATTGTCATGTATTCTACTAAGCACAATCTTAATCCACTCTGTCTTGAATACGTTCAAAAAATCTAGGGCATGGGTTAACCCTTTTCTCTCTACAACCTTGTATTCCTCCTTCAATACTCCATTCTCACATAATTTTCCATATAAATCTCTTATTTCCATGTCTTCAATGCTTCCAACCTTACAAGTGTAGCAACACCTTACATCTTGTATCATTAAAACTTGTGGTGGTATCATAGATAACACACCAGAATAGTCTCCTTTATATGTAATGTTAGGAATTGCCCATAAATGTGGTTGTTTGATCTCACTACTTATTAATTGAATATTCAAAACTTCCTTTCCTTCCCTAACCACAATAACAAAAGAGTTAGATACGATAATGACTAACTGGGGTTTGCGTAAATTCAAATAGCATAGCTCAGCACACGATAAATACCTTGAAAAATCTGATGTTTGGTGTCAAGTAGTAGTTGAATTCAATTTGCAAATGCTTGAATTGATTTTTCCAATTCACCTTAAGCTCTTTGAGCTCTCATAAATCTCAAATAATAGAAAATTAGTCAAAAATTGACCATATAGCCCTTGAAACTTTGCAATAAATGCTTAGTGCTTACACAACTGTAAGCTCAACTCTAATACCACTTTTGACTCACTTGGCTTCCATGTAATTCCTACTATGCTCAACAATCACAGTGTACTCAACCAACACTATCACCTTCAATAGCTTGGCAACCACTAAATTTTCACTTCGCAACAATAGTGAAAGTTTTCATGCATGATAGTAGCATGAAAACTTATAGATTTATTCTAAGCTCTAACCAATACTTTGCATCTTACTTCATGCTTATATGATCTTTTCAGAACTCAATCCTTGGAATTGATGTATAATTGAATTTTGAAATATCAGTCCAACACATACCTCTTTATTGCCTAATTGGGGGTGGTGTGATCACCTAATCCACCAAATGAAGTGATCCCATTTGAACTAGATGTACTGTAATCTTCCTTTTTCTTCCATGTCTTGTTCATCTGCACTCTTAATTCTTCAACATCAACCTTTCCTTTGCCTTTATTGAATTCACTACTATGTGCTCTTGACCTCGTTAGACAATTTTTGCTAATGTGACCAACCTTCAAACAACTAAAACATGTAGTTTGACTCAACCATCTACTATAGTCACTTCTGAAATGTGTTCTATTGCAATATTCAACAACATGTCCATAATCTTGACAATAGTGACAACTAGACCTTGTATTGTAATCCCAATTGTAGAATCTATTAGTATGGTTTACCTTGGCTTGCTTGTTTGATGACCAGTTAGGCTTTGATCTACACTCATATGATCTATGTCCATACTTCTTATAGTTGTAGTAGTAACCTTCAAATATTTGTGTGCTTGATGTCTTGCTCTTGTATTCAAGTGCCTAATGTCCTTGATTATTGCACTTGTGATGGTTACCCATGAATTTCTTCTTAGGGTTCTGATTTACATTGTTGCTCCTACAAACATTTGTTGTATGATCTTATCTTTCCATAATTATGACAAGTGTTTTGTATTTCTTAATAACCTTTGTTTCTTCTTTATTCACCACTTTAGATGATTCTCCTTCTTTAGTGCTAGTGTAACCCAATCCAGTAGTATCACTGTTAGATCTAGGAGATCTCATCAATTGCTCAAAATACTTGATGGCTTCACTAGGTCTATTGAAACTTTCAATAAATTCTCTTTCTCTTTTCAGATCATTTCTTAGTTGTTCATTCTACAACTTTAGTGTTGTGATCTCATATCCTTTCCATTCAATTCATGATTGGCAATCATCATTTGATTCAATGTTTCTAGTTTCATGTGAACAATCCTATTTACCTCTGATGTCTTCTCTTCTAGTTTTTTGGTCAATATCCTTTTGTCATCTTCAATCATGACTTTTTCCTCTCCAATTTTCTTTTTATACTCTATCACCTCACATAGCAATACTTATTGGAATTCCTATTCTATATTAAGATTTCTGACCTCTTCAGTTAAGGCACCATTCTTTTCCATTAGATCTGTAACTACTGCATCAAATTCACTTGAGTTTCCATCTACAAACAATTCAATAGTGTTAATCTCTTGGTAATGTGTGTCATTCTCTTCAATAGCTATCTCTTTCCTTATCTTCTATGACCACTTCAAATCATTGCTTGCTTCATTCAACTAATGTAGGGAAGGCTAGATCTCAATCACCTGATTATCAATAACCTTTCCCAACTTGTAGACTTACATCTTCAAGATCTTTCCTCAAAGCTACAAAGCTTTCCTTTCTAGAGAGCTAGTGCTCTGATACCAATTGTTGGAAATACAATAGGGAAAGTAAACTCTGATAAGGGGGGGGGGGGGGGGGGGGTGTGAATCAGTCCTTCAAAATTTTAACCATAAAATCATTCACCACACATCCATCTCATAATTTGCATGTAAATTGAAATAGCTAGCTAAAAACATTCATCCATATTATGAAAGCAAATAACATTCAACACATATATGAGACAAGATATTTGGTTACCAAGAAACCCTCCAATGGGAAGGTAGAACTGGGGTGGGGATGACACCCACAAATCTTCACTATTGTAGTAATAAAGTGAATCCAATGAAGACTACAATGTTTGATCATAAACTATGATCTACCTTGTGAAAGGTTTTCCCTATTAAAGGCTTACAAGATTGTTAGATCTCACCCTATTAAAGGATTTCAACACCCTGTTAGAAGTGTGCCTGATTAAAGGGCTTCAAACTTACAATGAAGTGAGCACCCTATTAAAAGATTTACAACAACTTGTTAGGAATATTCTATTGAGAGATTTAACTGATTCACCTGCTAGAATGTCTTCACTATTGTAGTAATAAAGTGTATCCAATGAAGGCTACAATGTTTGATCATAAACTATGATCTACCTTGTGAAAGGTTTTCCCTATTAAAGGCATACAGGATTTTTAGATCTCACCTTGTTAAAAGATTTCAACACCCTGTTAGAAGTGTGCCTGATTAAAGGACTTCAAACTTACAATGAAGTGAGCACCCTATTAAAGGATTTACAACAACTTGTTAGGAATATTATATTGAGAGATTTAACTAGTTCACCTGCTAGAATGTCTCAGCAATGATTCCACAGTTAGCACTCTACTGCTTGATAATTGATCACCTCTTTATTGATGTGTACTTGATCCTGTAGACACCTAAAAACCTTTATAAAATAAAGTATTTTTATTTTCTGAAAAAGTCCCGATGACATCATCATTAATTAATTAATTAATTAATTAATTAATTTATTTATTTTTATGCCATTAAATCCCTTTATCTTAATTAAAAATATTTAATTAAGGAATCCCTCCCAAAAATGTTTAAATCTTATTTAAACATTATTTCCATATTTATTAATTATTTAATTAATAAATTGACCAAAAAATCCAAAATAAATAAAAAATTTATTTTTTGCCCAAAACTTAGCCAATTTCCTTAAGACCACTAACCTCTTCCAAAATCTTCTAATCCTTCTTTAATTTTTATTAAAGGCTAATCACATCATTTCCTACCCCTAATCTCAACTCAAAATATTTAATTAAGATTAAATATTAATCCTCATGTTTATTAAATTTTTTTAAATAAATATCTCCTCAACCCAAACCCTTGAAATAAATAAAACTTTATTTATTTCCTAAAAATCTAATTTATCCTCATCCTAAGAAGTTCTAGACTCTTCTAGAAAGTCTTCATCCTCATCCTAAGAAATTCTAGACTATTCTAGAAAGTCTTTATCCTCATCCAAAGTCTAGACTCTTCTAGAAGATGTCTTTAAACCTAATCCTAATCCCCTCCTAACCTTGTCACATTCCCTAAAAATGGGTTAAGACTTACTAACCCAAGCCAAAGTTAACAAATATCTCCTCCTTCGCCCACCCTCATTAAATGCCATCCACTTGCCTATCCCTAAGCTAATCCTAAACCATCCTAATCCATCCTCTAATAATTTGCACAATCCTAAGCAAGCTTAAAACCCTCCTAATCAAGCCCAAGTCAAAATTGCTCTTATCTCCCTCAAAATATCTCAACCATAAAACTTTATGAAGCCCACTAGGCCATAAATGACTCTTCAAAGCCCTTTTATTGCTCTTACAAGTCATTATGAGGGTCTTTATGAAGATTTTATCCCTTGAGCCTCCTTTGTTGACTCATCCTTCCCCTTTCCTCCATCCTCTCACCATGTGACATGTGTCACTCTTTGATTGGCTGTAAAGAAGCACAATTCATGTGCTCTCCTCTCATGCAATCTGAGCCCTCCATGAGCTTTTTCCCATCCTTGCATCTTAGCCCTCAATCCCTCAAGCCTCTTTCCTATAAATTGGATCCTTCCCCTTTGCAAAATAACACAATCCATGAAGTAAAGTCATAATGCCATTTTACATCAAAACCATACACTCACACCCAAATTCCAACTCCATTTGAAGCCCTTTTTGAAGCATAAGCTTGAGCATACATCCTATCTATTTAGACAAAGCCACTCAACAAGAGAGCTTCTTATTGAGAGAGCCCATTAATGGCTCATATTCTCAATTGAGAGCTCATCTTAGTCTATCTTGAAGTTTATGAATTTTGTTTAGTTTGTAGAAGCTTTATTTAAATTTGGTTTCTATTAGCATACTAACATTACTCATATACATTTTGGCACGCCCGGTGGGACCCTACATGGGTCATCTTCATTAGCTTTTTTAGTCAAGTTTTGTATGTCATTTGCTGATTTTGGCTAATTTTGCTTGTTTTTGTGATTGGTAGGATTGTATAAATTGGTTTTATAGGTCCACATGAGCATGAAGAAGACAAAGGAACTCATAGTATATCTCATAGTGTTTGCAAATTTTTCAAGCTTATAGGTGGACAAATAACTTGAAATTCTTCTTTCTCTTCTTGTCTATATTCTTCTTATTCCATCTACTTCTTCTTCTTCTTCTTGTGGGAGATCTTGGCCATTTTTTTTTAAGGAAGCAAAATCATACACACTTCTTTTTAGTGCTTAAAATGAACCCCCAAATCATACTTAAATCCATTAAAAACTAAAAATTTGCCAAAAAAGAAAAAATCTTTTAACAAGTGAAACTAAACCAATCCAATCATTTGCATCCTTGCAACATCAGGGTTTTAGATGCATTCATGCAAAGTTAGGAACACTTCATTTTTGGGAATTTAAAAAGAACTTCAAGTTTCCATTTCAAAAGGTTCAAAATCAACACTAAGTGCACACTAAAATCTAAATCAAACTCAAAGCATCAATCAAGGATAAAATGAACCTCATTTGCAAATATTTTAAAGTTCTTTTAAAAATCTCATGAAAACTAAGAGTCCTAAATGGTTGCCAAAATTGTCCTAAAAAGCTTTGTTATTTGTTCCAAACAAATGTCTTGTTGCAAAATCTTGAATGTTTCTTAGGTTTTTCATGCATCAAAACAATCTAGGAATATCATTTTTGGGCTTAAAATATGCAAACTATAACACAAAATCTTGAATGAAAACCAAAGTCCAAAGAGTCATTTTCACTTTTGAGTCCAAAACAATCTTGAATGATCTAAGGTTAAAACAAATCACTTCAAAGTTCTTAAAACAACACACAAAATCTCAATCTTGAATGCTCAAAGGAAAAAACTTGAATGTTTAATCACTTGTCTTTGAATGCATGTTGCTAAACACACTCTTGAATGTCATGGATTAAAATCAATTTTTCGTTGAATGCATGATTAAAACAACAAATCCAATCTTGAATGCCAAGGATCAATTAACCATTGCAATGTCAAACACTTCATTTGGAGCTTTTAAAATTGAACAAAACAAATCTCTTTTCCACATGCAATTTAGGTAAAGTTTGATTTTTGGACATTTAAGAAACTTTGTTAAGTTAAATACAAATTTGAAAAAATCAATTTGAGTAGTTCCTTGGACTCACCTCTTTTCTAATCACCCATCAATTCAACCATTGGTTGCAATCTCAGCTCCATTTATGGGGATGGGTCTACTTGAAAAAGGTGTTAAATGTTCCACAATCTAACTCACTCACTTGGTCTTTGAACGTTTGCTTTAACTTTATCAAAATTTTTAAATGACCAAAACTCTAGATTAAATCGATCACACTTCAAGTTTGGGCACTAAAATTGAACAACTATTGACGTGGAGAGCCTCCGGGCGCGCGCTTGACAAATTGAGTCTCACACATCTTTGCTTTGGGCTTAAAACAAAATCACACCAACTCTTGAATGCTTTAAAGGAAATTAATCGATACTTGACATGGAGGGCCTCTGGGCGCATGAGTTTTCTTTTGTTGACAAGATCATACTTGTGATCCTTCTTCAGTACTTTGTATCCCAGGTCAACTAGTATGCAAGACACACTATTGGGTTTTCTTGATTAAAATATTTTATATACCATAATATAAAATCCAAATTTCAATTCTAGGTCATCAATTAGTACAACCTTTAATCCTTGATTATCCCACTAGGATTTTGCGTTTGCTTTAATTTAATTCTCGGAAGCTATACACAATGCTTTTTCTTTCTCTTTTATGGTATACTCAGTAACCATAGGAATCACATTTCATGTAATCCTAAAAGGTTCAGCCAACCATATTTTCATGTCATGAGCTTGGTTTAAGACAATGTAAATCTAGTCATCTTTGAATTCCTTTAGGAAATGAAGGTCACATCTGAGACCCTTGGTCTCCAGATGTTTATATTGATGTTTCAATTTTCCATCCACACACAATTTTTCATACACTTCTCAAAGCTCAAAGTCACAAATTTCTCCAATTTGACAGTGATAAAATGAACAAATATCAATCACCAATAAAACCCTAGATGGAATGGAAGACAATTCACCCATCTTATCTATTTGCATAGTGACTTTTGGATGAAAGTTTTACTTTGGTTCCTTGCATGTCTTATTGTAGATCAATATTACTAATTTTATCTTGGCATTTCTCATCATGGTTGTAGAACTTGAAGCCATTGTTACATGTTAAAGTTTTTTGAAAATAATGCTTCAAACTTCACTCAGTTCACATCAAATCCTCCTTCACACTTCAACTCTCAAGACAAATCATATTCACAAACTTCTAAATTTGTCGGCTCTCACAAATTGATCAAATTCATTCTATGCTCTTGAAATGTAGAGTAAACAAAATGAATTACATTTTCCCATTAAATATAGAAAAGTTTACCTTCTAATGTATATTAGGGCATATTAAATTCTTTTTACCCCATTTTCTATTGTCATTAATAAAATTAGTTAAAATATTAACTCTATCACACGCTCAGTTATCATATTAAATTTGTCTTAAACTTGGGTAATACACCATCTCTCCTTAGAATAATTCTTGCTCAGTCAACACTATAGGTTTTAGTTATCAACCATCTCAGTATGACTCAACAACTTTGGAAAACTTTCAAACTTCATAAATTGTCCTTGTGCATGACACAATATGCATATATGGACTTACTTACATTACATTCTAGGAATTGATGTAAGATATATCAATAGTAGTGTAGTTCCATACCTTCTTATAAGGTTTAGTTGGAGGTGAAGGTTTTACCTAATCTATTGGATGACGCGACACTATTAATTGCATTTGATGTCTCATTCTCTTATGTCTTCCTTATTCATATCTTATTCATTTGTTTAAGAACTTCATCCATATTCACTTTTCCTTTTCCATTTGGAGTTTCCTCTTTCGGTGCTGACACTTAGTATCTAAAGTTCCTACTTAAGTGACTGACCTTGTGGCTATGATAACATGCCATACAAGATTTTCTCCAATTACAAGTTCTACCTCCAAAGTGAAATCTCATGAAATTAGAAACAATATGACCATACTTTCCACATGGAGTGCAGGAATACCATGTATTGTAATTATAATTGGTTGTACTACCTTTTTTCTAGGTGTCCAGTTAGACTTCATCTGTGATTTGCATTCTTGTGACACATGTCCAAACTTGTTCCAAGTATAGGAATACCCATTGAATGCATACTTCTTAGGTGACTAACTAAAATTAAATATATATTCATATGCTTGGTGACCATACTTATTGCAATGATAAAAATAATCATCAAACTTGGGAGTAACATTGGTTTTACCAATTTTGCTCCTGCAAACATTTTTGTGTGTATCTAGGCTTTCCATAGTGATAACATGTAGGTTTCTTTAGATTTGGATTGGTATACACATTCCTATGTTTATCTTTCTCTAAAAAATTTCTTTGATTGGTAGTATAATGCTCGACATAGCCTAGTCCAGATGTATCTCTCAGTTGCCTGTATCCTCTAAGTTTCTCATCTAGTATCTTGATGCTTTCCTCTAATCTCCCCAATATTTTTTTCTTTCTTTCTCAAATTTCAGTTCATTTTGTTTTGTTTTGTTTTTCATTCTCAGTTCTTAAGTCAACAATCTCTTCTATATTTCTATTGGTCTCATGATTAGCATTGAGAATTTGATTTATCATATCATAATGATTCTAATTCAGTCTTGAGATTTCTTCATCTTTAGCATCCGGTCTTGTAGTGATTTGTCTCTTATCTTCCTCAATTATTATTTTTTCATCCTCAAATTTTCTCTTTTGTTCCATTACTTCACACATCCTAGTAGATTGTTGTTATCTTTTAAGTGATATATGTTGGAAACTACAATTTGAACAATTGTTATGTTGTCATTGATGTCAAACCTTACTGGTAAGACATTTTATAATACTGTAGAGTTCCATATCAATTGATTGATGAAGATGATTTGAAAAGAGAAGATAATAAGGCAAACTAGTAGAGTTGTTGAGTAAAGAGGCATAGGTATGATGAAATTTACAATGGGGGTAAGTATTTGACAATATTTTGTGTTGTTTGACCATTGTATAAAGTGTAGAAGAGAAGTTTAGTAAAACACAAGCTTGATCGAGTACCAATTTACAAGGTCAATGAAGAAGTTGAAGTAGAAGATTAAGGAACTTAAGAGATAGCCAAGCAAATAGTATTAGCCGAGTGATAGTTATGGATGAGCAAGATGTAGGAGAAAACTTTAGTATTGAATAAGTGTAGTAAAGGCTGAGTGAGCCAGTGTAAGCTAAGAGAGATAGAGAAGTAGAGACCGAGCTACCTAGTAGTGACCAAACTAAAGAACATAGTGATGACATGTCAACCAAATAATAGTTTGTGAAAGAATCAAGATTTGAGGCCAAAAAAGTTAATTCTATGAATCGGTCAAAACGTGTAAATAATAAGGATTGATGAGATGACATATTTAGTGAATGAATGAAGGTTTTTAAGAAATCAAAGGAAAGGATTTAAGAAGTTTCTATAAGTTTCAAGAAAGGAGAAGAAGGACAAAATGATGGATAGATTCAATGAATCTGATCAAACCCAAAGATTTATGGTGATGTTTAAATGGAAAAAAGATCAAAGCTACCTATTTAAGGAGGTACAAGAGATGTTTTATGGTTATTTATTGGTGAGTTTGTGGAAAACATGTGAAGAAAAAAGTAGCAAAGGAAAAGTGAGAAGTTGGTGAAGAGTGATTCCTTGAAGGGTTTCCAAGCAGATCAAAGATGGAGAATGTGATGAAGTCTAGTCAATGGACTAGAATGAGCGAAACAAAGATCTAAACTTGTAAAGTGAGTTTTATTTTATTAGATCAAACCTCACTATTACTTTCTGACCATTGTGGTAGGTAATTTTTTTAGTTAAGGTTGACCTAATAATCATATTGTAAATCCTTTGATCAAGGTGACATTCTAATAGAATGATCTTAAGACCTCTAACAAGGCTACTCCTAATAGGGTGATTAAATACTTTGATAGGGTCACACCTAATAGTGTGTTTTGTAACCTTTAAGAGAGTTGGCTCTTAACCGAGCTCACTTCAAAAGAGTGAAAAGTGGTAGCATGTTACTTGGTGGTTTCCCTCAAATTGGGTTTCCATGTTAAATTTTGGTGTTATACATGTGTGAATGTTGTTTTCATGATGCATGCTATTTACTATTATATATTTTTGTTACTTAGTATACACTAAACTTAGAGAAAAGTGTTGGATGAACAAGTTGAATTGCTGATGAATTGTTATATTGGCCTAGTGGATTTATGGGTTTGTTTAAGTTGTTTGAAGTTGTTAAAATTTTAATTGGTACATCTAGACATGAGGATAATTGATTCCCCCCCCCCTCTCAGTTTAATTATTCTAATAATTGGTATAAGATATTTAATGCTTGTAAGAAAAGTTTGAAGGGACTTGAGCTAGATATCAAGATGTACAAGAGAGAAGTACCCAAGCTAAACAAAGAGAACTTCCTAGGATGGAAATATTTGATGAGATTACATCTATCTAGAGTTGGAGATTTTGCACTATACTACATGGACAAGAATACATTGAAGTGCATAGACCCATGGAAATTGAGATAATCAAAGAGAAGCAAGAGCAGAATCAAATGATGATAGATATAGCATATTTCGTAAGTTATGTTGAGTTTGAAAATGTGAAGGCTTGCACTACTGCAAAGAAAATGTGGGATAAGTTAGAAAAAATCCATGGAGGAGACAAAAATGTGATAAGAGCTAAAGCATAAAGTTTGAGAGGTAAGTTTGATGACATGAGAATGAAAGAAGGAGAGACTGTTTCTTAGTATTATTGCCGAATCAAAGAGGTGGTGAATGCAATTAGAGGAGCTAGAGCTGACATATTTGATGACTTTATGATAAAAAAATATATTGAGGACTTTATTTCCCTTCTATGCAATTAGAGTATCTACAATACAAGAACTGAGATGTACACCTAGTAATGATTTGACCTTGGATAATCTAATTGGCAGATTGTCTGCATTTGAATTGTCAAATTTTGATAATTATACACCTTCTAGTGCTGAATGTGCTTTCAAGTCTCAACTAACCCTTGATGGATCTAAAAGAAGAAAAAATTCAAAAAGTAAGCTTGTGGATAGTGATAGTGAATCAGATGATGATCATGATGATATACAAGCATTATTGGAAAGAAGGATACCAAGAGTAAAAGGGAAATACAAAGGTAACTTCCTATAATGTTTTACATGTAACAAAGTTAGTCATATTGCTGCAAGGTGTCCCAAAAAATATGGGGAGGAAAGGAAATACAAAAAATACCAAGGAAGAAGAGACTACAAAGGAAAAGTTAAGAAATCTTGTTACATTGCTGAAGAAGATGGGTTAGATAGTGATTATGAAAATGATGAAGAAATTGTTTATGTTGCAATGAAAGATGAATTTGATGAAGATGATGTTTAGTGGTAAAATGGAAGCACTTTAAATAGGATGTATAATTCCACTTTACAGGGATACTAAGCCATTTAATTATAATGTGAAAGGGAAAGAGGGGAATTTATAAGGTTGATTCCACTTATGATTTGAATTAGATTAGCTAGGACCCAAAGGAAGAGGGGTTCTAATACTAAATTTGGGTTTTAAAGAGGAATGCAATAAAAATAAATACACTCTCTTAGGCCCTTAATAGGATAACACGAATGTGAAATTAAACTAATTTCTTAGGAAATGTAAATATAGATGCTATGTAAATACAATCAACTCAATTAAGATGCAAATCTAGGGTAAACATATGAAATGAAATGAAATATGAAACAAACCTTGAAATACGTAGAGGAAGATGTGTTTTTGATCAATAACTTTCATATCTGAATCTTT
Source organism: Cupressus sempervirens (assembly GCA_028749045.1). NCBI lineage: Eukaryota > Viridiplantae > Streptophyta > Pinopsida > Cupressales > Cupressaceae > Cupressus > Cupressus sempervirens. The sequence continues at coordinate 350,520,932 of CM053785.1, forward strand.
TCTAAATTTCCATCTACCAAAAATCAGAATGAAATGATGAAAATAACAAAACCCATAAATCTCCTTGAAATCCAAGAATGAAGGACTAGGTCGAATTAAAAAGAACATCCTACAACCAGGTTGACATAGTCCATGACTCTAAAATTGACAACTCTAGAAAGCTTGCGAACTGTAGGTTCTAGATCTGCAATTCTTTTTGCTCCCAAGCTGCAAATCAACACAAAAAAAGAAAGGTTTGGGGGTTGGGGTTTGATAAGGGCTTACCTTGGTCAAGCCCTAGGTTAAGGAATTAACCATAATTGAAAAATGTAAATGTAAATGAAATTCTTGCATGTAGTAGATCTAAATAATATCAAGTGAAAGATATAATTACCTTTGTAGATGCAATCATTTTTGATATGTGGTCAAGTATGTAAGTGTAATAGCCTTGACTCGAAGAAACCATAAGGAAATTAAAGAAGCCAAATATTCATGTGTGAAAATGTATGTGACATACCATGGATGAATAATGGAAGAGCTTGAATGTATTGGAAGTATGAATCTTATCCTTAGAGCCAAACTCCACTATGACCTTAAAGGAAGAAACTTGATGCAAGAAGGAGATGCTTATACTTGAATGCTTGAATAAGAATGCCTTGAATACTTGTTTGCTTGAGAGAAGATAACTTGAGAATAATATATAAAAATGAACCCCCCAAGCCTCATTTTATACTATTTTTTGAGTAGGAAAACAACTCAGGCCGACTAGGAAAGATTACAAACTAATTAAACCCTCAAGGCCTTTTGGGCCCAAAGCTCTAAAACTGTTGGGGACTAGGTCAACTTGGGTCAACCTAGTCCAAGAACATGTCAACCTAGGAGGACTAAGTTGACTTGGGTCAACCTAGTCTAGACTAGGTTGACCAAAGTTGACCTAGTCCAAGAGGACAGGTCTTGGGTGCCATAGAAAGCTCCAGAATGTGGTGCAGATGAGACATAGAGATAGTGAACTAAATAGGAGAAGTGGTCAAAAGGGTATCAATATGCTACCTAGAAGACCATGTCAGAAAGTAAGAGATGATGAAGGAGCATGAAATGGAAGAGGAGAGGAGAAAAAGAGACCAAAACCACACTAAGGAGGGCTAAAAGGTCTCAAAATAAAGTGTTTCCATTTCAAGATGATAAATTTAGCCCCCACTTTAGTAAGAGTATGAGGCAAGTCATACTATTGGTAAAGGAAGGAAGACAAGAGAGACAATGTCACATTGAGGTAGATCATCACTAAGCTTAAGGACATAAAACCTCAAACCTAGTATCCTAACTCCATTCCCATGCATAGGGCACAAAAAAAAAGAAAAAAGAAAGCCAAAGAAAACAAAAGGAAAATAAAGCTAAAAAGACACAAAAGGGGTTAGTACTAAAGCCCAAATCAACTAGTTAAAGAGACCTTAGCTAAGAAAATGTCTTATTCACTAATATCATATTTGGAAGGCTATTACAATACATTAGATACCATATAGGAAATGAAAGAGCACCACAAAGGAATGCGTCCCTCATGATTCTATCCTACCAACATGAAAGAATGAAGAGAGAGGGAGTAATTTATTAGTAAGGTTTGTGTTCCTTTCAATCTATCACAATGAGAAAGGATTGAATAGTCTAATAGATTTGTGTGCCTAATATTCAATCCTAAAAAACAAAAACAAAAACATGGATCAAATGGTCTAGTGGGTTTGTGTGTCTGGTAGTCAATCTTGTGTGCCCATTTGTGGCTTATGCATGCATGTGTATGTGTATGTGTGTCCACCCATGGATCAATTTACTTGTATATCCACATATTGAGAAATATGTATGTATTACCCTAGGAAGGATTTGAAAAAAAAACAAAAACAAAAAAAGATACATATCCTCGGGATGGGGAAGTGCCACTCATACCTGTAGACGATTTAGAAAATATCATGCACTACCCATATGTATGAGATTTAACATATGTGGTCATGTGTGAAAAAAGAAACATTAAGTGACAATGCATAGATTTGAGAGTGACCTAGAAATCATATCCAACAACCAAGGCTAAAGTACTCCAAGTCATAATCAAAATCCATTTTTGTACTTCATGGAAAAACTATATACAAAGAGGGTGTATAGAGGGTATATATATGACCCCTTCTTTAGGATGAATATGTAATCATAAACATTGTAAGGAAGATAATCAAGGATAACTACCTCTATCAACAAGGAGATATCCTTTATCAATAATGTATACCATAAACTTACCAAATAGCATGAACTATTATAAGATAATGAAATAGATAAATCATGAAAGGATATGTCACAAATGAGAAGAGACCCTTGAAAGGAAAATATATTATGTACAATACATATACCTTCAAGAGGAGTGTCGTGAACAAAGATACAACTTCAAAAAGGAACACAAATTCACATATTTAACCCCCTATTTAGGTGAAAATAGGGATCCCTGGAAGTAGGATGACAATCTTTAGAGTACATAGTAAGGGTAAATGTTTATAATGAATATAATTTTGCAAATTAAGAAGAGGTGATGATTAAGAACATGCACCTCTTGTATAAGAGAGAGTCATGATCAAAATACAATTCCTTATAAGAAAATAATGTCACATAATATATAAATGCCAATGTACTAAGGAAATATGACCCTTAGGCAAAAATAATAGACAAAGGCCTTGCCCCCCTTGCACAAGACAAGAAATAAAGTCTATGCAAACATTATAGAACAACATCTCATAATATATAAAGATGAATCGTAAGCAAGAACTGATATTTGTGCACAAATTGAAAACATGCCATATCTAACAAGAAGTATTATATGTTAATGCAACACCATAGATGATTAAAGAAAGAAACATCATAGGATACCTAACAACCTAAAATGTTTAGAAAATATATCACTTATGAAGTAAACTATAGATGATTATAAAGTAAGAAACATTACTACCCAAGATATAAAAAAATATTTTTTAGGCAATAGATACATGATCCTGCATGTAACAAAGATTTTTATAGCCACAGATAAAAAAATACCATAAAATAATGCAATTTATAAGGCCAGTAATGAAGATGAAAGGATGAAGGATAGTACATTATTCCCACTTATTTATCATTAAATGAATAACAAAGAAAAATGAACCCTCGAGAGAAGAAATAGAAAAAAAATCTAATATATGTCCAAAATGAGAGATTCTATTATAAACATGCACTTACAAACATAAGATTGCACTTGTAACACAATAAATGCATACAAGAGAACACTTTAAATTATAAGAGAATGAAAGTTCATAAAGGATATTAGAAAAGAGAAGAGAAGAAGAATCACATTACACCTCCCTAAGTGGTTTTAATTTATACTAGACATGTGATCTAAAACAAACATAAGATTGCACTTGGGAGGTTAATCTACAAGTAATCACAATAAATGAATACATGAAAACATGTCATCAGATAAAATGAAAATAAGTCAACAAAGGGAAAAGATGGATCCATGATATAGATAGAAAAAAGGAAATATGGCCCTTTCCCCCAAGCCAAGATACAAGGGAAATGACTATTCTGTTACTCAAAAAATAAGACAAAGAACCCCCAAAAGATAGGCTAGAAATGTCACAAACCAAGGAGAAACATAATAGGGACACATATGTGTCAAGTAAAGTGATCATGAAAAAGATACAATTCAAACTTACAAGTCATATGAAACATAAGGTAAGCAATGAACTGAAAAGAAGGATGAAGCATATATAAAGAAGATCTTTTAGGTTTAATTAAATGGAAATATAGTATAAAGTCAAAAAATGAAAATGTTGGGGTGAAATATAGGGTTTCCCAATCTTTAAGAGTTGATAAATTACTCATAGAGTCAATGTGAATAGGATCTAAATTTGAATTCATAAAAATAAGTTCATATGAATCATGATTTTCAACAAGACCTAGATTGGAGTAAGATATGTCATGAGAAGGAGGATAAAATGTGTGGTCCTCTATCACTAAGGTACTCTTAGGAGAACGACAAAAATAATTCATCAAATCCTCATCAATAGAAGGAATGCCAATAGGATGCAATGAAAGAGGTTGATCATTAAGAGGAATAATAGTATCATCAATTTGTGTAAAAGTGTCCTCATAAGGAAGGGAATAATCCATGTCCTTAAATAAGGGTTCACCCCAAATAGTTGCATTATCATCCTAAGGTTGATCAACATCATCTTTACGAAGATGAGCCTCAATAAAAGAACACATCGAATCATCATCATATGCATAAAATGGAATATATTGAAGATCTTGAAGATAACTTTAAAATAAAGACAACAACCCCGTTGAAAGGAAATGCAATCTAAAAATGAACTAGATGCAATTTTTTTGTATTTTCAAAATGCACATATATGAAATGCAATCTATATAAAAATAATATTAAAGGAGATCTAAATACCACCAATACAAGCAATAGTAGATCTAGATACACTAAAATCTAACATACAAATAATTATAATGCAATCTAACTCTAATAAGAAAGGGGCACAAAGTCAGGTTCACCAAAATGTTTAGTGGTAAAATGGAAGCAATCTAAATAGGATGTAGACTTCTACTTTATGGGTACACTAAGCCATTCAATTGTAATGTGAAAGTGAAAGAGGGAAATTTTTAAGTATGATTCCACTTATGATCTGAATTAGATTAGATAGGACCCAAAGGAAGAGGGGTGCTAATACTAAATTTAGGTTGTAAAGAGGAATGTAATACAAAGAAATACACTCTCTTAGGACCTTAGTAGGATGATGGGAATGTGAAATTTAACTAATTGCTAAGGAAATGTAAATCTAGATGCTATGTGAATACAATAAGCCCAATTAAGATTCAAATCTAGGGTAAAGATACAAAATTAAATGAAATATGAAAGAATCACCTTGAAATTCATAGAGGAAGATGTGTTTTCACTCAATAGCTTTTAGATCTGAATCTTTTATGAAATTCTATTCGTAGATCTTGGAATGAAATGACGAAAGGAACAAAATCTAGAAATATTCTAGAAATATGATATTGAAGGACTAGGTCAACTTGGAAGGACATCCTAAAACTAGGTTGACATAGTCTATGACTCTAAAACTGATGACTCCAAAAAGCTTGAAAATTGTAGGTTCCAGATTTGCAATTCTTTTCACTCCTAGCTTACAAATCAACACATAAAAGAAAGGTTTAGGAGTTGGGGTTTGATGAGGGTTTGCCTTGGTCAAGCCCTAGGTTAAGGAATTAATCATAATTGATAAATGTAAATGTAAATGAAATGCTTGCATGTAGTAGATCTAAATAATATTAAGTGAAAGATACAATTACCTCTATAGATGCAATCACTTTTGATACTTGATCAAGTATGTAAGTGTAATATCCTTGACTCAAAGAAACCATAAGGAAATCAAATGAGCCTTCTCAAAGAAACCATAAGGAAATCAAATAAGCCAAAAGCTCATGCATGGAAATGTATGTGTCATGCTATGGATGAATAATGGAAGATATTGAATGAATTAGAATGATGTATATTCTCATTAGAGTGAAATTCCACTACCACCTTGAAGGAAGAAGCTTGATGCAAGAAGGAGATGCTTGAAGAAGAATTCCTTGAATACTTTCTTGTTTGAGAGAAGATAATTTGAGAATGAGATATAAAAATGAAGCCCCCAAGCCTCCTTTTATACTAGTTTTTAGGCAGGAAAACAACTTATGCCAACTTGGTAATGATAAAAAATTAATTGAACCCCTAAGGCCTTTCAGACCCTAAGCTCCATAACTGCTAGGACTATGTCAACTTAGGTCAACCTAGTCTAGGACTATGTCAACCTAGGAGGACTAGGTTGACTTGGGTTGACCTAGTTTAGACTAGGTTGACCTTAGTCAAGTTGGTCCAGGAGGATAGGTCCTAGGTGCCATAGAAATCTCCAGAATGTGGTTTAGATGAGACAGAGAGATAGTGAATTAATCATGAGATATGGCCAAAAGGGTATCAAGATGGTACTTAGAAGACAATGCTGAAAAGAAAGAGATGATGAAGGAGCATGAAATCGAAAAGGATAGGAGAAAAAGATACCTAAACCACACTAAGGAGGGAAAAAAAGGTTTCAAAATAAAGTGCATCCATTTTAAGACGATATAGATGATAAACTTGAAAAAACTACTTTAATCTTGCATGTGAGTAACAGTGATAAAATTGATAATTGATAGTGGTTTCTCACATCATATCACTAGTGATATAAGTAAGTTTTAAAAGATATAACATTATAATGGTAGTTGTGTTAAGTTTGGATATAATGCACCATCTTATGTGAAAGGTTAAGGATCAATCATATTGAATGACAAGATCATATGTGACAATGTTTATTGGGTTGATGGAATGAAACCTGTTGAGTGTGGCATAATTGAACAGTTTAGGCTACCGAGCTAAATTTCAAACCAGGAAGACAAAAATCTATGATGTTACTGGTGAACTAATTGGAAGAGAGGTAATTTGTTCTACCTACACCTATACGAAGATACATGTATATTTGCATAATTTTAAGATGTTTGGTTATTTTATAAGAGGCTATATCTTGTGAACTTTGATAATTTGGTAAGCATTAGTAAGATGGAAAGAGTAAGAGGATTACCAAGATTGAAGAAACTTGATGAAGTGACTTGCAAACAATGTCAAATGAGAAAAATGACAAAGTCCACTTTCATGAGAAAGACCTATTCTTCTAATGATATTTTGGAGTTGGTTCATACTGAGTTATGTGGTCCTTTTGGAGTGCAAAGTTATTATGGTGACAAGTACTTTATTATGTTTGATGAAGACTTCTCTATAATGATGTTTCTAAAATAAAAATATGATGATTTTAAAATGTTTATGTGGTATTTGGTTATAATTGAAAAGGAAATAGGTAAAAGTCTAAATTTCTTGAGATTAGATAGAGGAAGTGAATTCATAAACAAGGAGTGTAATACATATTGCAATGATAAAGGAATCAAAAGAAAAATGTTAGCACGAAGGACTCTACCAAAAAATGAAATAGTTGAAAGAAGGAATATATCAACCATGGACTATGGAAGAACATTGATGATGGAACATAACATTTCACAAAAATATTGGAGAGAAGTTATAAGTACTATTGTTTATACATTGTGTTGGTCTGACTTTTTGTGCAACAGAGGTTTTTGTTAAATTATAGAAAAGTCAAAATTTTTATTTCTAAGTGAAACATAGGGTTTCTGGATAATCCATCCATAAGAAAAAACTCATGAAAACCCTATGTTCTATTTGTTCATAAACTGTCAGGCGCGAAACTTTTGAATTTTCAAGTGAGACGAATATTCTGTCCCTTTTATTTTCTGTTTCCCCGAGATCCCCTTTTTTCTCAATCTTTCCAACCGTCAGATCCAAGTTGATCTACCGCTGTTGTTACCTCGCTATGAAGAATTGCATGCTTTTTAAGCCATGCGAGGTAGCGAGTGCTGAGTATTTTATGAGGCGGGACCGCAAAGTGAAGATACGGCGGTCAGAGCTTTATTTTTTGAATGATTTATTGTGCAGGTACACGTTGCAACTACCATCCAAACAAGAGAGGGGACCCAACAGGATATCTGAAATAAGAGCCGGAATGATGATTTTTCCGAAGCATTGCCATCTCGTTATCGAAAAAATTAGACACTTCACCGTTAGCAAACTAGCGAGGCCTCGTAAAGTCTGAAGGGGCGGTGACGTTGCATTTTTTGGGTGCCTCGACTTCACCAGGTGGCGTGACAAGTCATAAATGTCATTGTCAAAAGCAGTTTAAGTAACATAAGTTATTATCTTCTGCCCCTTGCATTTTTCGGTACAGAATTCATTAAAACGTCAGAGCTCGCTACCTCGCTATCAAAAAAATTAGATACTTCACCATTAGCGAAGTAGCGAGGCCCAATAAAAAAGAAAGATCGACGGTGACCTTTGGTGATGTGGAATGATAATTAGGACTACAGTAAATTTTTGACAGGCGCCAACTATGCATAGATCTTTGTTTTCATTAATGCCTTTCTGATCGAATGTGCAAAGAGATCCTAAACGTCAGCTTGGAACAAAATCAACGGTCCTCGCTACCTCGCTATGCAAAATTGCATTTTTTTTAAGCCATGCGACATAGCGAGTATGAATCAGAAGACCCCGCGTAGTTTCCTCACCCTTGATTGAGTATGTGATCAACGACTGTCGCCTTCTCACTATGAAGAGTTGTGAGGGAGATAATTATAGCGACATAGCAAATAGGACCCACTGCCTTCTTTCTGAGCAAACCCAGTAGCATATCATTTGATTGATTCCGAATCAGATCGACGATTGTCACTGCTTCGCTATGGCAAGATTCTTGTTTTTTATGCATAACGAAGTAGCGACATGCTGACACGTGTCCTTAGATGTCAATGGGTCCAGATACAAGCACCATCAAGGAAAGAATGATATACGTGGTAAGTTCTCATTGGGTAAAGTGACTGATATGTCAAATGCAACTCCTAGTTGTTCTCTCCATATAACATGATCGTAGGATCTTTAAAGATCGACAGCGCAATTTTAAACACAAAATGTAGTGCCACTCCTTGTATTAATTAGACATGAAAGCATCGTCTGTGAGAAAAAATAGAGTATAATACAGAGATATTTCATCAGTTTCATCTTACGCGAGCAAAGATTTGAAGCCATTCTTGTGCAGAAGCAATTACTGAAGGAAAGTGTGCCAAAGCCTGGTAGAAATTGTGAAGTTGTCTGTTCGCGAAAAGTTTACAGAAATATAGAGGAAAAAAAAGACAAAATTTAAGTAAGTACTACTACCATAATCCTCGTAGGCTTTCAGTTATGTGAAAAATAAGTCCAAGATGCCTCCAAAGAAGGGATTTTCAGGTGCAGTAAATTATTTGGATAGGAATGTGCATGATGAATTGCTTGAGTTGCTTCCTGAGTCTACTGTAGAGACAACACAACTTAAGAGGTTAACCTCATTGAACCCTAGGCTAAGGATAGCTGATGGACTGTATGATAAGGGTAATTGGGTTCAGGATGCTCAGACTTCTCAAACTGGTTTGAGTCTGTTCAAAAAATGGTTTACAAAAAGGAAATTATATGCCCCTCATGCCAATATATGGAATTTTGATCTTGGGAAGCTTGTTGTTCCCAGTGTGTTTATGGATTATGACCTACTTGAAACTGTAGCGAAAAGCTATGATCCAACCACTAAGGTAGTGAGAAGAATGGATGGTGAGGTTTTAATTACCATCAGTCCAGAAGAAATTAGGAAGGTTTTCAGTTTGGGACCTCTCACTATGTATCATGTGCCGATTAATTTGATAGAGTTAGAAAAAGAATATATGTCCAAAAGGGATATAGTTAGACAAGGTGCATTGAAAGCCCACATAGGCAAAATTGGAAACCTACCAACAATAACATCATCTTCTAAAGAACCTTTCAAGAAATCATGCTTTAATGCCAGGGCAGTAGAAATATACAGGACCCTATGCAGAGTCTTCGGAGAGGGTGAAGAAGACTTTATTCCAGTGAGCTTCATGTATATGATCACCCAAATCTCTTCTTTTGGTGTAGAAATATTTTTTGATTTTGCATCCTACTTGGCTAATGAGATTCACAATGGATTAGTGGGGATTGCAAAGGGCAAGGTGGAAAAGGTTTGGGGTCAGTACTCCCTATTGATGCATATGTTTCTTTTTAAAGGGGCTACATATTTTGCTAAAGAAATGGTTTTAAATAGGGAACAAGAGGGGGAGGCACTACTAGTTCAATTATGGAGTGCATACATGACTTGGGAGGCAGAAAATGCTAGTTTTGTCAGATTTGATAGGCATTTTGCTTCTAAACTAAGATGCCTCATATTAGGTGACAATCCCAGAATTCCTAAGGCACTAATGCATCTTGTTAGGCCTATGGATAGACCCCATAGTTTAAAAGTGTCACATAATTGGGGAGATATCATCCCATATCCAATCTCAACTGTCATTAGGGTCTATGGTTTCAAAGGGACACCCCATGTACTACCCTATCAGGTACCTTTAAAGGTAGGGGTAGCTAAATTTTTATGGCAGTTGGGAGGAGTGGAGGAGACCTTTTTGCACAAAAGGGGAACAGGATCAATTTTTCCTACTTGCACTATAGCTCACCAGTTTGTAAAAACTAAAGAAGGGTGGATCTTCCTCTATAAATTTTTGGATTGGTATAAGATGGCAGTATCTCATGCTCGTATTTGTGACACATAAGTCTTCTTTAATTCTGCTCTTAGACATAGAATCAAGCTTCGTCCAAGTCAGCATGAATTTTATTTCCCTAAAGATATAATAAGGAATGAATATTCTCTCCAGGAACAAGAAACAAAGAAAGAAAAATGGAGAGTCTATTCAAAAGTTTTGGAATTTATTAATTGTTTTGACAAAGATTACAGTCCTCTTAGTAATGCTGCAACTAATGCAGATAGGATAAATAAGCTCATGAGTACATTCTCAGAAATAATGGAGGTAATGAATGAAAAGAAACAACATTTTATTGATTCTTTTCTAGATAAAGCCAGAGAAGTTATGAGGAAATTGGGTTTCACCCCTAACATAGGAGTAGGTCCACTGGTTGTCTGAAAGAGGACAGGATATACTGTTATTCGGGAGCAGATGCCCATTGTAAACAAAGAAAAATAGATAATTGAATCTACTGGTACTGTCCTTGAAGAAAGACCCCTTGAACCTTCTCCCAAAAGAAGAAAAATAATAAGGGAAGAGGAATCCCATGATGAAGGTTACTCACCTTTCCAAACTCCAATGAGAATTGAGGAAGAGCAACTCACCAATGAGAAAATTGAACAAATGGGGTCGCAAGGAGGAGTTTTTGTTACTCAAGCAGAAATTGATGAAGGGAACCCCCAGGAACCTCCTGTGCCAAGTTTTGAATTGACTGTAGCAGATTTCAGAGGAAGGGAATTAGACCCTATTTTGGAGCAGGCCAGTTAGCAATTTTTGTCTGATAATAGTTTTGTAAAATCTAGGGCTTTCCATCAGTTTGCATGGAGGGAAAACATGCACATTTTTGAACAAAGGTGTAGGAATATGAAAGCAGAGCATCTAGAAATGGATGAAACCTCCATTCAAAATCAAATAAAAGAACAAATGATACAAGAATTCCAAAATATAACCCCTGACGAGGGTAGACAGATGGTAAAAAATGCAAATATTTTATTATTGCCCAATTGGGATATTGCTGATGCCTTAATTTTTAATTCTGTGTCAAATAATTTAGGATTACAGGATCCAGATAAAAAGGAATTCTTAGGAACAACATTCAGTAATGATCAAGCTGCCCTTGTTATGTGGTCACTAAGAAGAGGATCCAGGACTAACGGGGAATATCATTGTGAGGAGGGTCGCTGATACTTCAAATGTACAGGTAGCCTACATGAATGTGGACTATTCTAAATTTTCCTTGGCCACTACAGAGAGAGAAGAAAAGGAAATGACTGATTTGCAGAATAAGTATGAAATAGTGGTGGATGCCTACAATCAAGAAGTAAAAAAGAGAATTGAGCTGGAAAATAGGGTATCTCAATTGGAGAAGATACTTGGGAAAAGAAAGGTGGGAGAATCTAGTACACTTAGAATTGCATACCCTTCACAGTCATTTTTTGGATCAACCCCTATCATTGAAATACTTGACACCCCTAAAAGGCCCCAATTCTATACTGCAGAGGACTTTGAAGCAGAAAAAACAAAATTGCATGAGTTGTAGATAGAATTGAGAAATCAATATGAAGAAAAGTTGAAACAGGGTATAATATATTTGAGGGATAAAATACAATGGTCAAAATTCTTTGATCAGTTGGCCAGAATTGCAGCCCTCATGGATGAATTGAACAGGGATAAGGATAAGCTGACTCTTCTTGCACAGAAATGGAGGGAAAGAAATAATGATATCACAATCATATGTATATCTGCAGTTCAAATGCCCTATCATCAAGTTGAGAAGATTTTTGATTTATTAAATAAGCTAGAAATTTTGATGATGAAAGGGATTCTTTACAGAGAAGATTAACACTCTGCTTTTCCCAATACATCGCTGAAAATTTCACACTTTTTCCTTGTGCTTTAGAATCTGTGGATATGCTAAAAGAAAAAGAAAAGTGGAAAAGGGAGATGGATGAATTATTAAATGAAAGAATGATAAACATCATGAGCGAGACTGGCCACTGGTTTTGGGCTAAGACTAATGAGGAACTAGTAAAAGTACAGTTATTTTATACTGATAAGGGGAAAGAATTCAATGTTTTAGAAGAAAAAGCAAATTCCTTAATAATGATACAAAGAGAAGTTCTGAGCTTTGATTGGCCAGATGATGATGCTTTTAATAAATGGAAAAATTAGTTTCTAGAACAAATATCAAAAGATGATGAGGAAGAAGGTGAAAAAGTAACAATCACCCCCAAAGTTAATACTGAGGACACAGAGACTCCCCAGGTTGAAGTAAATTTACAAGTAACTGAAGACAACACATCACTTTCAAACCTCATGTCTACTTACTCCAAGGATGAAGATTGATTGTAAGATCAGATCATTTTTATTTGTATCTCAACAAATAAGAAGCATAACAGAAAGGGACCCACCAAGAAATGTTTGTTGTAATTAGCCTTTCTGTTATTTTGTTCCTGTCTTTAGAAGGACACCTATCATTTGTCTAGCCTGAAGCTTGTTGCATCTCACATTATTTAAGTGAAATCCCAAGGCTAAAGAGAGGGTCTGAATTCTTTTTCTTCTAAGTATTGTGCTTAGTCTAGTTTTTGGTCCAAATTTTGAAGGCAAGTTTGTAATGTGTTTCTCTGTCAAATTTTCTGAAAATACATGAAGATAGAATGAACTGTGTTTATTTCTGAAGGCTATTCTGAGTTTATTGTAAAAGATGTACCATTTTTAAAGGAAATGAATACAAACTATGAACTGTCCCCATATCAGTTCTTTCTGAATTTTGTCTCCTGCTCAATACTTAGCTACCTTGATGTTGTATGAGTAAAAGCCTGTGCAATTGAATGCAATCTAGTTAGGTTGTATATCCATCTATCATTGCTGTTAATTCAATGGATTAAGTAAAAGCTTTAATGAATGTGATAAGATTCCTTAAGTATTGAAAAGGATTTTGAATGATAAATTCTGATAAGAATTGCTGATACAATTTGTTGTAAGGCAACAAATTAGATCTTAGATTTTGCTATAGACTCTAAAACCCCAATGGATTAGGCACTGATCAAGTTATTTCAGCTGAAAGAGAAGTATCTTACAAATGGTTGTTCAAATACATCATCAAATAAAATTTTACTTTTATTTCCTGTAGATCTTCAAAGTTGGCCAGCACTTGTCTGCATGAAATCTTTTTAGCTTCAGTTAGCCATTGTTGTTGAAAACGTCTGCAGATCTATAGAAGATTTCTTGGCCATATCTGTTTATGGGATGTGTTTTGGAAAGTTAGTAAGAATTATGTATATATTTGAGGATTTTGAAATGAGAATCAGAATGAAACTAAGAATAATCCTCATACAGTAGTTTCATATTTGAACCATCCCTGGGTATACCCACCCTGGTTGTGCAGAGCCAAAAGAGTAGAAAACCATTTGTGGTTTTGTTGAAGTTGGGTCCAAATACCTTACATATGCAATTTTTGATAAGAATAGGCTAGTCTTTAGATTGTGTATGTACTATCATTCTGGTATTAAGCTTTTTGTCGCTTAGTAGTTTTAGTACCATTTAAAACACCAACACACTGAACCGAGTTCAAGTAAAGAAAGGTACAAATAAAACCCCTTTTGAACTATGGTATGTGTAATAATTTGGCTTAGACCAAAATTCACCCAAGAACTAAATGATTAGAATGATGATATTCATTCAATAACTGTATGAGTGTACACTAGGAGTGCCTATATATAAAGGCCTCAGGAGAGCTTTTAGAATGCATAGAAGTCAACATCATGATATGTCATACAACTAGGCACATGTTCAACAGATATGGGTTATCCTCCATTAAGCATGAGATTAAATGTGATGATGTGAGGATAAGCCTACAATGGTGTAGCACACAAATCAGTGGTGTAGACAACATATGCTAAATGAGGAGTGCGAATAATTGTGTTGTCATCATGACAACTCAATGAATGATGCATAGTCTTGTGTTGTAGACACCATGTGCATAATTAGAGTTGCGTAACTCAATGAGAGTATACAAACTCTTAAGTGTCTCACCTAAAATAATAATAAAATAATGTAAAATAATTAAATAATGCATTAACCTAAGTAAAAATTAAGTAAGTGTAATAAGTAAATACTTATTTACACCAACACCCCCCCTTAAGTCCAACTTAGGGGAATGCCCTTAAGATTACAAAATCTAGGATGAAATACAATATGGGTCCCAACTACTAGGCCATGTTAGGTACCCATGTACATAATGATATGCAATCTCTCATAAAGTGGGGAAAGAGGGAAAACCTCATGGGAAAAACCCTCCCCCAAAAAGAGAGATAAATAGGGATGCATGGATGGATGGATGGAGTAATCAAAACCCCCCCATTATGACATACATCCAGTATATACATAAGAGAATGATGAGAAGAGGTAGAGAGACAGGATGGGCTCCCCCCCCCCCCCCCCCCCAAAGAGGAATGCCAAACAATGACTGCTCTGATGAAGAAGTTGATCCAAGACTGTAAAATGGTGTTCCTCCCCTTAAGAAGAAACAATGCGAAGGGTACAAATGAGATGCTTCCACTGTGTGTGGAAAGAATCCTATGGATAAGTGATGTCTCTAAAACCTACTGAACTGGCTAAAGAACTTGTTCCAAAGAACTATCTGTCTCTACAACTGATGAAGAACCCTGCTGCAACTGCTAATCATAAGTATCCACAATCACTTCAACCTATGATGATTGTTCATGTAGAGAATGAACAAGAGAGTTTGGAACCCTCGTGACAACTAAAGAAGGTAATTCTGCATCAAGAAGAAGAGGCAGATCATGAATACTATCCCCCAAATCTGTCACTGAACCTATATTTGGAAGAGTATATGTACCTTGCTATTCTGGACCTATCACTATGGCGATGTATGCATGTGGACTGAATTGATGAACTGACCTCTCACTACAACTGTCGATAGAACTCCACACGTCTGAAGCTGTTGAAGCACTATCACTGAAATCACTATCAATTTCCACACTATATGATGTGCAAAGAGGAGTAGAGGACAAGCTGGGTGAAATTTCCTCAAAATGTACATCCTTCTCCACAAATATCTGATGTGTCTCAGGATCTAGAAGTCTATATGCCTTTACACCGTCTTCATAACCAATGAAGGTACAAGGCTGAGGTGCCTATGCCTTACATCCCCTGAAAGATGTCTTTGCCCATGCAGGACAACCGAAGACTCTGAAGTGTGTCACAATAGGTTTTCTGCCACACCATGCCTCAAAAGGAGTTTTTCCATCTAAGGTTGGATGAGGAGAATGATTAAGAATGTGAGTGGCACTAGAGAGTGCTTCGACTTCTAATGATGGATCAAGAGACTTGGCATGAATCATGCAACTTGCCATAGACTTAAGAGTGCGAATCCTCAAAGCTGCAACATCTATCTTATGCAGACTAAATGCTATTGGAGTCTGAAGATCAATGCCCTCATGTCTGCAAAAGTCTTTAAGTCTTTTGTTCACATCCATGTTTCCATTGTCCATTCAGAGTACTTTGATGGCTTTCTTGGATTTCCATTCTACATGAGTCTTGAAGTCTAGAAACTTGTCCAACACTTCATTCTTACTATGTAGAAAGTAGACCCAAGTGAACCTTGAAAAGTCATCAACAAAAGTGAGTATGTAGCGACCTTGGCTAAATGCAAAAGGACCTGCTAATACCATGTGAACCATTTGAAGAACACTTTTTTCTCTAGAAGACTTCCCTCTTTGTAAATTCCCCTCTAGATGCATATCCACTGAATCTGTTGAACATTCACCCTTAGAAAAGTTGATTTGAGGTAGACCTTTCACCATTCGGTATGTGTAAAGTTGCTGAAGATAGTGGTAGTCAAGATGACCATATCGCTCATGCCATAATTGCATGTTTGAATTGGATTGAGATAACAAGGCCTTTGAAGGAGACTTGGGTACAAAATGAGAGAAAGAGTACAACCTTTTTTTATCATCCACTTTCCCCATTGCAACCAAGGAATTGTCTTTAAGACTGTGCACTTTTACTGAGTCTGGAAGGAACTCAACTCTATGTCCATCTCCAAGGTGAGTGATTTGGTAGATTGAGAGGAGATTGGAACTTAGGTTTGGAAGATAGAGAACCTCTTGAAACTCTCCATTTTCCATCTCCATGTTTACTTTCCCTTCAACTTCCATTTTGCTATCATTCCCCATGAAGATGTGTGGCACCTTTGAGTGATTCAATGAAGAAAAATCCTCCTTTGAAGAACCCATATGATATGAGGCACCTGAGTCAAATATCCATTCCTTTGAAGAGTTTGAATTTTCCATGAGTGCTTGCCCTTTGCCCTTTGAATATGAAGAAGACCCTTTCTCCTTGTAAGCATTAGGAAATGGAACATTATGTTTCTTCATGATGTTGGTTAACTCATCAATCTTTTTAAGATAACAGTCATGCTCTTCATGACCCATTTTCTTGTGATAAGTGCACTTCTTCTTCTCCTTATTGTTGTTGTCCCCATTCTTGTTGGAATTCAAGGACTTGCCTTGTTGATTGGATTGTGGTGTTGTCTTTTCTGCATCCTCATATTTGTCCTTCTTCCACTTCTTCTTACCCTTTCCTTTATTTGAAGACTATCTAGCTAAATTTTGAGAACCCTCATTGGCCACCAATTCTTTGGATTGAGGTGTTTTGAGAATCCCCATTGATTTCAACTTCTTTTCTTCATCATCCAACAGTTTAACATATTCATCAAAAGTGACTTTTTTGTAGGCAGACCCTAAGGTAGTCTTAGAGGTGTTAAAAGAAGATACAAATGTGGAATACTCCTATGGTAGCTTGTTATGGATGAGATAGATCAGTTTGTCATCTTTGATAGAGCTCCCACAATCAGTATGATTTTTCCTCAGTTCATTCACCTTGATGATGAAGTCTTGTATGGAGTCATACGACTTAGGATCTAAGGATACAAGCTCATCTTTGATTTTGAACACATCCTCTTCAGACACTTTACAATATAGGCTTTCGAGGGTATCCCAAGCTTCCTTGGATGTAGTACACTTCTTGATTTGATACATGATTTTATCATCTACCCCCAAACATATATTACCTAGGGCTTTCCTATTCATTGCTACCCAATTTAAAATTTCACTTGTTGATACATTATCACCTACTAGTTTAGAAAGAGTACCATCTACATATTGTGAAACTCCATTATGCATTAAGTGATACAACATTTTGATTGACCATGAAGCATAGTTATGAGGGGTTAATTTAGGAAACTTAAAGTTGCCCATAATGTAGAATAATGAAAGAAAAGTGCAGAAAAGAGAGAACACAACACCAAGAACACCCCCCAATTTTCACTAAATCAAGAAACCCCCCCAAAATAGATGCTTTGGGCACTTTATCAGTAGTGCAATTACAGTGGGCCACTTGCCAATTTTGGCCTTTGTGGACTTCTAATTTTGCTTGTTACAACCTCTTAATGGAGTACAAATTTGAAACTTTACAATGTGCTACAATTTTGAAGTATTACAAAGCAAAGAAAGGCCCTATTGCTGAAAGTGAAATTTTTGTCCACACAACCCTATAATCTGATGCCAGATTTGGAAAGTAGATTAAAAAATACACACTTTCAAAAAAAATGAAACATGTTTTGGATTTCAGATATGCTCGTACGAAACTTTTGAAGTTGCAAAATGTAGGATTATCTAGGTATAGTTGCCAAAAAATGCAATTTTTGAACAATCAGTGCACCAAAACCAAAAAATAGCTGCACCACTAAAAAATATAGAAAATTCTATGCAATTTCAAGAAAAATTGCACTTGAATTGGAGTCCAAATGTGCGAGTTATGGCTTTTAAAAGTTGGACTACAAAATTTAAAATGAATTTGGAGAGGGGTTGCATTAGTGAATGAAGGGGATAAATTTGACGATCATACGACCGTCACATTAGTTATATTTGACCCATAAATGATGTTAAGACATGCGTCAAATTTAGGCTTTGGAGAAGATGACATCAGCAAAAGCTCACCCCTCAGATGACATCATCATGGTGTTATAATGATGTCATCATAGTATGACATGTAAGGATGGGTGATGTGGCTCCTGGTTAGATTACTGACTAGGTTACCACGTAGGCGAGGTGCTGTATAGGTGTCTGACGTAGACGTGTCCACATGGCAGAGGGTGATTTGATCTCATCATTGCTCACTTCGTAGGTATCTGATGTGGCTATTCACCATGTGTCTTGTCTTTGCACCCACATGGCAGTGAGCAAGAATGACACGTGTCTCAGAGTGGATGTGGGCACAGAGAAAATCATTCCCGAAAAATGAAATAGCGATAGTCGGTATATTCATTGAGATTGATGAGAATTTAAAATGCCTGGCGTAATCCATAATTGTCGATGCCAGATTTCCAAAGTTTAGTCCCATATGCGTGGGGATTTGGTTTACAACGCATTGTAAAAGGAACACCGTGTGGGTTCAAAGGAAATGAAGCTTCTGCCAGGAAGAGAGATGGGACTATCGAAATTGTTTTGGCATCGGTGGTTTAGTGTAGGGCGTGTGCTCGTGAATTATTATAGAGCCGAATGATAATGCCCATGACATAAAAAGCAATAACCCTACAAAATTAATAATTCCAAAATTCCACCACACCAAAATAATAGAGTTGAGCTAGGGTGTCGCTGCCCAGTTGGGCAAATTTTTTATTTTATTTTTCTCTGCCCTGCTAATGAATCCAAAAATAATTTTGAAAATGCCAAATAAGTAGAGATTAATTAATTTAGACCTAGAAAAAAAATTAATTAGATCCGAAAACAATCATACCCAAAATACAGATCGGGGCCTTTGGGTTTCGATTTGCAAATTTTTTTTGCCTCAAGATCAACTTTCACCAAATCTAGGCAAATTTATAGTCATTCTTCATCGAATCAATGCTTCGGATGCAACAACGAGGTCAGATCTGGCTCTAGACTCTCCCAATTTTTGTAGATCCTCTGGATTCATGTCGAGTTGCTGAAGCATGAACGGTCTCGAATGGCTACGTGTAGAGAATCTCCCTCAGCTTTGATACCATGTAAGAATTTGGCTTAGGCCAGAATTCACCCAAGAACTAAAGAACTCAACACAAGAACATAGTAGACCAAAATAGACAAAGTATGATCAAAATGACGATATTCATTCAATAACTGCATGAGAGTACACTAGGAGTGCCTGTATATAAAGGCCTTAGGAGAGCTTCTAGAATGCATAGAAGTCAGCATCATGATATGTCATACAACCAGGCACATGTCCAACAGATATGGGTTATCCTCCATTGAGCACGGGATTAAGTGTGATGATGTGAGGATAAGCCTACAATGGTGTAGCACACAAATTAGTGGTGTAGACAACATGTGCTAAATGAGGAGTGTGGATAACTATATTGTCATCATGACAACTCAGTGAATGATGCATAGTCCTGTGTTGTAGACACAATGTGCATAATTAGAGTTGCGTAACTCAATGAGAGTACACAAAATCCTAAGTGTCTCACCTAAAATAATAATAAAATAATGCATTAACCTAAGTAAAACTTAAGTAAGTGTAATAAGTAAATACTTATTTACACCAACAATATGGATATGCACCTAATGTGAAATATTTCAAAGTTTTTGGGAGCAAGTGTTATATACTGAAAGATGCAAGGAAAGGAAAACTTGTTGAAAAGAGTGATGAAGGTATTTTCTTAGGATATTTCACTAAAAGAAAGGCATACAAGTTTTTAAATTCTAACACTAACAAAATTTTGGGAAGTGCAAATGTTAGAGTTGATGAATTTTGTAGAAAAGAATGAAGAAGAATGCAAGAAGGACCCTAAAGATCATAGAAACTTTGTATACCTCTATGAAGGAGAACCAAGCATCTTACCTGAACCAGAGAAGGAGACTATCAACATCAGTAAATTAGCACTACTGAGCATCAACATACAAGCTTTGCCAAGCCTCAAAAAGCTATTGAGCATTAGGCTATAGGAGCCAAGTCACAGAGAGAAGAGATCAAACACCAAATAGAGGAAGTTAAGTTACAATATGAGATACCTAGAGGAGCTAATCAAGCTGAATAAAGTGAATTACCACAAGGAGAAAGAAGACAAAAACATGCCTAAGTAGAAAAATATATGAGAAGAGACCACACACCAGATCAAATAATTGGAGATAAATATTTAGGAGTCATGACAAGAAACAAGTTGAAGATGTTAAGAATATTAACCAAGATAAACCTACAAGTCTAATAGTAAAGATCGTACTTCCTCTTAATGGTAATATATCTCTAATGTTGACATTTAATAATATATATATCTCTCTTATAGGTGCTAATGATTTCTAATGATCCATCTATTTGATGCCTAACCAAACTAACACTTAATTAGTTAGTCATTACTAATTTGTGTCTTCTAGATTGCTGACTTAGGAAGAATATAGTTAGTGCCAAGTTAGGAAGGGTTATGTACCTTGAGGGACATACCCTTTAGAAAGGATATATAAGTAGGTTTTAAATGCAAATTAAAGGACACACAGTTGCAGTAGTCTACTCCTCTAAGCATTTTATATCATGTGATTTATATTTGAGATTCTCCCTCATGATAAAAGATTAAACATTTAGTATTGGATCTGCATTATAATAAGACTAACTTCGTCAATATTCAAAATACTTAGAAGATCATTCTCAAGATATAAGATTGGATTAAAAGTCTGATTAAGAGATAATGATTTAGTAGAAACTTTACATGGTATCAGAGCTCTGGTAATTGAAACTAGGCTCTACTAAATTTTATTAATCAGACTTTGTACACATCAAGTAACAATATTCTATCTTCCATGGCTTACACAATCAGATCTGAGGACATGTTTGATGGGAAAGAGCACTTTGAAGCTTGGAAGTTCATAATCATGATGATTCTTGAAGAGAACAATGTAAAAAAATTCATTGATGGAGCATCTAGACAACCCCCAATTGAACCTCACAAATCTATCTAGAGTAGAGGAAATAGAAAATCTATTCAAATCATCTTGGATGGAGTTAAAAATGATATTGTACCTATGCTTACAAAATATCAAACTACCTTTTATATGATGAATGCATTATGAAATGCCTATGAAGTAAACAATGCAACCAGGGTTCTTGCACTAAAAAGGCAACTAAATCACATTCAGATAAAGAAAGGAGAATTGATATTTTCTTACTTCCTAAGATTTGTCAGCATTAGAGATGAACTATCAAGCATAGGAACCATTATTAGTGATACATAATTGACACTTATGGCTATAGATGGATTGTTAGATTCATGGGAGACATTTGCACAAGGAATAAGTGCTAAAGATCAACTTCTGGACTTTAACAGACTCAAGAATGATTGACCTCAAGAGGAATCTAGAAAACTAAAGAAAGGAGGGAAACCAAAAGTAGAAGATGAATAACTTCACATTCTTAATACAAACTCCTATAAGGGCAAGAAGAAGCATTTCAAGAAGAAAAAGAGAAATCAAAAGAATGGAAAGCCCAAGAAAGATCTATCTAAAATAAAGTGTTTTAAATGTGAAAAATTTGGACACTATAGATCTAAATGTCTTGAAAATTCCAAACAATAGGAAAATTGTACAAATTTCATTAGAGAAGAAGATACTTATGATCTTGAGAACTGTGTTTTGCATTCCTCTCTATCAAATGAAATCTCAAATGAGGCATGGGTAATTGATAGTGAATCTTCTAGAAATATAATGGGATACAAAGAAACTATAGATTCTTTATTAGAAAAGGTTAACGGTGAAGTTACCATTGGTGATAACTCAACACACTCCGTTGAAGGAATTGGAAATTGTACTTTGAAACTAAAATTAGGAAATACTCATCTTCTTAAAGGTGTACTCTATGTAACAGGGATTAAAAGAAACCTAATCTCAGTTGCAAAACTTGAAGATGATGGGAACAATGTTGCATTCATGGATGGAAAAGTATTAACTTGGGCTAAGAACTCCTCTATCAAGAAAGAAAAATTAATTGGTCAAAGGAAAGGATATTTGTATGAATTGAATATAGAATCTAGTTGTTCTATTCAAGCCTTAGTTCATGAAGTTGCAGATACAAATGAAATATGGCACAAAAGTTTAGGGCATCTAAATTCCAAAACTTTATCAACTATGGAGAAGATGGTCACTAGATTATCTAAACTAAATAAAGATCACCCAAGTATTTGCAAAGGTTGTGCTTTAGGTAAAAGCACTAGAAGTCCCTTTCATGATAGTGCTAGGAAAATAAATAATGTACTAGAATTAATTCATTCATATTTATGTGGACCTATGTTTGTTCCTTCTCTTGGAGGATTCTGGTATTATATCTTGTTCATAGATGACTTCTCTAGGAAAACATGGATTTACTTTTTAAAATGCAAGGAATAAGAAGAAATCCTACAAAGATTTAAAGAATTCAAAGCATTAACTAAAAATTTTTCAGGACATAAAATTAAAACCCTCAGAACTAATAACTGAGTAGAATATACCTCAGACTAGTTTAAAAAGTTTTTGTAAAGAATCATGGATTAAGAGGGAGTACACTGTTCCATATAATCTAGAACAAAATAGGGTAGCAGAAAGAAAGAGTAGGACAATTATAGAAGTTGCTAGAGCCATGATTTTTGACCAAAATCTAGAATATTATCTTTGGGTAGAAGCCTCTTGTAC
Source organism: Cupressus sempervirens (assembly GCA_028749045.1). NCBI lineage: Eukaryota > Viridiplantae > Streptophyta > Pinopsida > Cupressales > Cupressaceae > Cupressus > Cupressus sempervirens. The sequence goes on from CM053785.1 coordinate 350,543,890, forward strand.
TACTATATATATTCAAAATAGAAGCCCTCACTCCTATCTTAAAGATAAAACCCTTGAAGAAGTATTTACTAAAGTAAAACCCAATATAAGTCATCTTAGAATTTTTGGGTGTCTTGTATATATTCATGTTCCAAAAGAAAAGAGAACCAAGTTAGAACCTTTTGGGAGGAAAGGCATTTTTGTAGGGTATAGTGAAACATCTAGGGCATATAGGATTTTCATACATGGAAAAAAAATTATTGAACTTAGTAGGGATGTAATCTTTGAAGAAGATCTTGCATTCAAAAGAGCCATAAGTTTTGATGAACCTTCTCTTTTATCTAGTTCTGAAAGAAATAGTGAATCTGGGTCCCAGAGGGAGAACTTAGAAGAAATTGAAGATGAAATTTAAAATATGAACCTTGAAGAAAATTTGAAGAAATACCACTTTGGGCCATAAAAATAGTTGAAGCAACTCAAGACTTTGTTGCACCTTTTGAAACAGTCAGAGAAAGCAAAAGACCTAATAGATTATCTAGTTATTCAACAAACATGAGTGATTTATCCAAAATAGAGCCAACCAATCCTTTTGATGCTATTAAACATATAGCCTAGAAAGAAGCTATGACAAAATAATACTAATCTACTATGAAAAATGATGTTTGGGAAGACCTAAAGGAAAATTTGTTGTTTCTTCCAAATGGATATTTAAAATAAAGCATGCTACTAACATTAGTATTGAGAAGTATAAAGCCAAATTTGTAGCTAGAGGATTTTGTCAGAAAGAAGGGATTGATTATGAAGAAACCTTTGCTCCTATTTTCAGATATACCTCTATAAGAGCAGTCTTAGCAATTGCTACATCAAAAGGATGGAAGGTACATCAGATGGATGTGAAAACAACATTCCTAAATGGACAGATTTCAAAAGAAGTATATTTGGAGCAACCTAAAGGATTTGAAACTCATGATCCTAATGCATTTGTTTGTAGGCTCAAGTAAGCTCTCTATGGGCTTAAACAAGTTCCTAGGGCTTGGTATGAAAGAATTGATAAGTATCTCACCAGTTTAGGATTCTCCAAGAATGAAGCTAATCCAAATTTATATTATAAAAGAGATAAAGATGATATGGTAGTTCTGATATTGTATGTCGATGATTTACTAATAATAGGTGATGATTATCTCATAGATCAATGCAAGAAAGATCTAACTAGAGAATTCAAAATGAAAGATTTGGGACTCCTTCATTACTTCCTAGGACTAGAAGTATGATAGAATTTTGACAACATCATACTTAATCAAGGAAAGTATAAATTAGACATTTTGAAGAGATTGGGAATGTGGAACTATAAACCTATGTCTTCTCCAATGGATACTAATCTACATAAACTTAAGGAAGCAACAACAGAATCACCTTCCATAGATTCTACTCTCTACAAATAGATGATTGGGTCCCTTATGTACTTAGTAAATACAAGACTAGATATTTGCTATGCAATTAATGCCTTAAGTCAGCTTATGTGTGAACCAAAGGAGATTCACCTAGTTTTAGTTAAATAGATTATGAGATACTTACAAGGCACTCTTAATTATGCACTCAAATATGAGAAATTTGCTTTAGACTTGCATGGATTCATTGACTCAAATTAGGGTGGAAGTGTTAAAGACAGGAAAAGTACTTTAGGATGCCATTTCAGTTTAGGATCCGCTATGATATCTTGGATATCCAGAAAGCAATCTTCAGTAGCTTAGAGTTCCCCATAAGTCAAATACATTATAGCAGTGATGGCCTCTCATAAAGCAATCTGGCTGAGGAAGTTACTTGTAGGATTATTTGGGAAAGCCATGAATCCTATGATTATTCATTGTAATAATCAGAGTTCCATCAAGCTCTTAGTGAATCCAATTTTCCATGATAGGTCCAAGCATATTGAAATTCCTTACCATTATGTAAGAGATATGGTACACAAGAATTCTATAAAATTGGAATACATTTGTATTGCAGATCAGACATTAGACATACTCACCAAACCTCTATCTAGATTGAAGATATAACATTTCAGGAGGACACTTGGTGTGGTTGAGTTGTAATCCATTTGTACTCTTTTGATTATTAATAAAATAATTTTATTTATTTGTTAGGCTATTGACTGCTATTGGCTCCACTATGTGTAATCATTATTTAAAGAGGCGACGATCTCTAAAATAATGAACACTTGTATAAAAGGCATTATGAGAGATGATAATCTCTTAGATAATGTACTAAACAATAGATTTTACTATAATATCTAGATGAGTTTTAGATCATATTGTGATGTTGACATTGCTATGTTCATGGGTCACAAATTGGATAAAGGAAGAATCTTAGTTTTCTCCAAGTTTATCCTCTATTTTGGTAGATCTTAAAACTTAGGATTGTGTTGTGATATGGAAATACTAGTTTCTATAAAATCATAACTTAAATAAATGAAGAGATTACTCTTCAGATTTATCCTGTATAATATCACTAGTGGCAGTGATTTATCATATCATAGGTTTAATAATATGACTTTGTATCATGTGTTCTATGACACCACATACTAAGAAGAGAAAAACATATATAGGGTATTAATTCTTGCTTATTCATCTATTTTCAGTGTTGCTAGGTATAATATCTCTCTGTAGGATTATCAGGTTAAGAGGGAGTGTTAAGAATATTAACCAAGATAAACCTACCAGTCTGATAGTACAGACCATACTTCCTCTTAATGGTAATATATCTCTAATGTTGGAATTAAATAATACATATATCTCTCCTATAGTTGTCAATAATTTCTAATGATGCAACTGTTTGATGCTTGAGCAAACTAACACTTAATTAGTTAGTCATTACTAATTTGTGTCTTTTAGATCACCGACTTAGGAAGAATATATTTAGTGCCAAGTTAGGAAGGGTTATGTCCCTCAAGGGACATACCCTTTAGAAAAGATATATAAATAGATTAAAGGACACAGTTACAATAGTTTTCTCCTCTAAGCATTTTATATCCTACAATTTATATCTGAGATTCTTCCTCACGATAAAAGGTTAAATATTTAGAATTGGATCTGCATTATAATAAGCACTAACTTCATCAATATTCAAAATACTTAGAAGATCATTCTTAGCATATAAGACTAGATTAAAAGTCTGATTAAGAGATAACAATTTAGCAGAAACTTTGCAAAAGAATGATACATGTTTACTATGTGTGTTTGAGCCAAGAATAGTCAAAGATGCATTGGAGAATGAAGATTAGATTAAAGAAATGAATGATGACATTGATCAAATAGAAAAGAACAAGAAATGGACATTGTACCAAGGCCAAAGGATAATAATGTGATTGGAATAAAGTGGGTATTCAAAAAAAAGTTGAATGAGAAAGGTGAAGTTACAAGGAACAAAGTAATATTAGTTTGTAAGGGATACACACAAGAGGGAGGAATTGATTATGGAGAGATATTTTCCCCACTTATAAGGTTAGAATGTGTAAGAACAATACTTGCATATGCTGCTTACAAAAGTTTCAAGGTATATCAAATGGATGTCAAATCTTCCTTTTTGAATGGAATCTTGGAAGAATAAGTATACATTGAACAACCTAATGGATTTGTTGATCCTAGCAAGAAGAACATGGAATGTAAGTTTCACAATGCATTATATGATTTGAAACAAGCTCCTAGATCATGGTATGAAAGGTTACATACATATTTGTTGAAAATTGGTTTTGCAAGAATTAATGACAATAACAATCTTTACTTGAAAAGTGAATATGAGAACAAGATATTGCTAGCTGAAATATTTGTTGATGATATCATACTTGGAGGGCATGATATATTGTGCAAATCATTTGCTAATGAGATGAAGAAAAAATTTAAAATGTAAATATTTGAAGAGATTAAATTCTTTGATGGTTTGCAAGTTTATCAAATGAAAGGAGGTATATACATTACTCAATAAAAGTATATCAAGGAGATATTGAAGACATTTGGAATGGAGGATTCAAGACCAGTTGGAACACCTATGGCTACTAGACATAAAATTTCAAAGAATTTTGATTCTATTGAAGTAAATCAGACATTGCATAGGTCAATGATTGGAAAATTGCAATTTGTTGTTCATAACAGACTTGACATTATATTAGTTGTTGGTATTATTGCAAGATTTTCTACTAATCCTAAGGAGAATCACATGATGGTTGTGAAAAGGATACTAAGATATCTAAAAGGGACAAAAGACTATGGTTTATGGTATAAGAAGTGTTGAAATAATTGTTCTATTGTATATTGTCTTTGATGTTACACAAAATGTCAAGTCTTTACTAGTTAGTGTCTGTCGAGCTCACTCATGTGATGAACATAGTTTCTAGTGTTTTCCAAGCATTCTAGAGTTAATCAAGTTAAGAGATAGTGTATGTCAAGTTCACTCGGGCACCAAAGTAAGTTTGTAGGAAGAAAGTGTCTGCCAAGTTCACTTGGGCACTAGAGGAAGTTTGCTAGAAGACAATGTTTGTCAAGTTCACTTGGGCACCAAAGAGAAGTTGGCAAGGAACTACTGTTAACCGAGCTCACTTGGTTAACAAAGGGAATTTAGTTTAGGATGCAATTTTAACCAAGTTCATGCAGTTAACAAAGGAAGTCTGAAGAAATTCTTTTCCAAGTTAGTTTTGATTGAGCTGGGTAAGCTAAGAAAGGATTTTCTTGAATTAGTATATTTAGTTTTATGAATTTATTTGTTAAGTCTAGCCAACTTAAAGGATGAATATCAAATACTTGAAAGCATATTCAAGCTGACTTGAAAAGTTAAATGATATAAGGTCAAGTTGTGGGATTGAATGAAAGTAGCATGGGATTGAAAAGATAAATAAAGGAAATGAATTGGAAGGATATCAGAGTATCCTAAGTTGACTGAGCTGAAGAGTTTTATCCAATCAAGGAGGATCAAGTATTCAAGCCAGAATAGAGATTTGAAATCAGAAATATAGTTGCACTAGCAATTAGGCTGTATCATTGTTACTCTCTAATAATTTTAGTAGTGTATTAGATCTCTTAACAGAGTTAGCTTAACAACTATTTGCCAAATCCTCTAATAAGGTGGCATTTCTAGATTGAAGTGTGTAAAGACCTCTAACAAGGCCACTCCTAATAGGGTGATTAAATCCTTTAATAGGGTACACCTAACATTTTTTTTTGTAACCTTTAATAAGGTTGGCTCCTAACATGGCTTACTTAAGAAGAGTGAAAAATAGTAACTAGTTGCAATTGGTGGTTTTTCCTAAATTGGGTTTCCACATTAAATCTTGGTGTCGTATGTGTTCACATTATTTTCTTTGTAATTCTACAACTAAGTTTATTCATAATCACATTAAACATCTTAAGAAGCATTTATTTCAGTGATTGTCGAGTATCATTACTTCTTAGTGTTTGTTGAGTTGATTCAATGCTAACCAAGTTACAACAATATTTTTAGTTTTAGTGGAGTTTGGTTTTGATTTGTATTGACATCTAAGGGATTTGGGATTTATTTTTGTGGTAACTGATTCACCCCTCCCCTCTCAGCTACTCTTATATTTCCAACAAAGAAGAATGGCAAGTTTGAGCTAAAAGTTTACACAAATACTGGTTGGGCTAGAAACATTGATGATATAAAGAGTACAAGTGGAGGGGATTTCTTTCTAGGTAAGAAAATTATTTCATTGACAAGTAAGAAGAAAAATTGTATTTCCCAATCTACATCATAAGTTCAGTATGTTGTTGCAACAATTATTTGTTCAAATATTGTTTTGATCAAGCAATTGTTGAAAGGTATGAAGGAAGAGATTACTGAACCTATGGTGATATATTGTGATAACACAAGTACTATAAACATATCTAAGAATCCTATTATGTGCACAAAGACCAATCATATTTTTGTTAAGTATCATTACTTGAGGGAATTAGTGCAAGACAAATAAGTGAGGGAGGGATATGTGAACACAAAGGAACCGATAGTTGATATATTCACTAAGGCATTACTTAAGGATACATTTGTATATCTAAGAGCTAAGTTAGGGGTCATTACCCTATTTGAAGAAAACTAAAAGGGATGCAAAATTACATCAATTGCTATGATTAGAATATCTTACAGATTGACGTAGCAGGTTACACTTTAGGGCTGCCTAAAGTTGTGAAAATAAAGTCAGTAGTATGAGTTGATGTAGCTGCATGTATAAGATGAAAGAGGGAGTGATATTTCAAAGATCAATCAGTACAATGATAAAGCAGGATATGTGTATATTGGATGATGTCTTTGGCATTATTGTCAAAGAGGGATAAGTATGGTAGTTACCATCCAGTACAAGTTGAAAATCAAAGAGGGAGAAGTATGTTAAGATGCATGGAGAGATGTCAAAGAGGGAGTTATTACAATTGGTATCATAGAGGGAGAAGTGTAAAGATTGCATTGGATAAGAATCAAAATGAAACTAAGGATATTAATGAAGATATGATATAGAATACAAAGGGAGCTAATAGTGACAAATCATGTAAACACTTTTTCCATTACATGGTAACTAAAGGTGTTCCCATCAATGCCAAAGAGGGAGATTATTGGAAACTATAATTTGAACAATTATTATGTTGCTATTCATGTCAAACCTTACTGGTAAGAAAATTACTAACAATCTAGAGTGCCATATTAGTTGATTGATAAAGATGATTTGAAAAGAGAAGGTAATAAGGTAAACTAGTAGAGTTTTTAAGTAAAGAGGAGTAAGTAAGAATTTAAAATGGGTATTTGATCAGTAAGTATTTGACAAGATAATATGTTGTTTGATCATTATATAAAGTGTGGAAGAGAAGTTGAGTAAAAAAAAGCTTGACCAAATACTGATTTACAAGGTCAATGAACAAGTTGAAGTAGACGATTAAGGAACTTAAGAGATAGTTGATCAAACAATGTTAGCCGAGTGATAGTTATGGCCGAACAAGAAATGTGAGAAAACTATAGTATTGACCAAGCGCAATGAAGGCCAAGTGAGCTAGTGTAAGCTAAACAAGACAAAATAGTAGAGAATATGCTATCTAGTGATGACCAAGCTCAAGAACATAGTGATGAATGAGTGTCAACAAAATAACATTTTGTGAAAGAATCATGATTTGAGGCTGACATGGTTAAATTTATGAATTGGTCAAAACGTGTAAATGATAAGGATTGAAGAGTTGGTATATTTAATGCATGAATGAAGTTTGTTAAGAAATTAAAGGAAAGGATTCAAGGATAATTTTATAGAAGTTTCAAGAAAAGATAAGAAAGACAAAATGATGAACAAATTTAATGAATATGATCAAACCCTAAGTTCTACAATGATGTTTAAGCCAAAAAATATCAAAGCTACCTATTCAAGGAGGTACAAGAGATGTTTTATGGTTGTTGATTAATGAATTTGAGGAGAACTTGTGAAGAAAAAAGTAGCAGAGGAAAAGTGAGATGTTGGTGAAGATTGATTGCTTGAAGGGTTGCCAAGAAGATCAAAGATGGAGAATGTGATGAAGTCTAGTCAATGAACTAGTAATGAGCCGAATGGAGATTTGAATTTTCAAATTGATTTGTATTTTATTAGATGAAACATAGTTGTTACTTTCTATCCATTGTGGCAGTAAAACCCTTTAATCATGGTTGACCTAATAGTCATATTGTAAATCCTTTAATTAAGGAAAAATTTTAATGGAATGATCTAAAGACCTCTAAAAAGGCCACTCCTAATAGGGTGACTAAATACTTAAAAAGGGTCACACCTAATAGTGTGTTTAGTAACCTTTAATAGGGTTGGCTCTTAATTGAGCTCAATTCAAAAGAGTGAAAAATGGTAGTATGTTCCTTGGTGGTTTTTCCCAAATTGGGTTTCTACATTAAATCTTGGTGTTATAAACATGTGAATGTTGTTTTCATGATGCATGCTATTCACTATTATATATTTTTATTATTTGACATATACTAAACAAAGAGTGAAGTTTTTAATGAATAAGTTGAATTGCTAATGCATAGTCATATTGGCTGAGTGGATTTATGAGTTTTTTAAGTTGTTAAAAGTTGAATTGGTACATCTAGACCTGAGGATAACTGATTCCCCCCTCACAATTATTCTAATCATTCTAAAAATTTAACCTGCTTGGTGAGACAATGATTTTTCTCCAGTAGATCAGCTCCAGTGGCATTAGATTCATCTAACATGTTTCCATCAAACAATTTTTCAATTACTTTTTCCTGATATGTGGTTTCATTTATTTTTTGAGTAATTTCCTTCCTCCTTTTTAATGAATGTCTCACCATGTCTTTCATCTCATTGATTTGATTCATGGCCATCCTTAACTCTAGTATTTGATTCTCAATAGTCTTGTCAAGCTTATACCTCTCCATGAGTCGAATATATAATCTCAAGTGGTAAACCCTTCAACAAGAGAACTAGGCCATGATACCAATTATTGAAATATTAAGAAAGGTAGGATGTTGGGGGGGTGGTGAATTAGGATCCTCAATTTTTTTTTCCTTGAACAATTTTAGTATATTCCCCTTCACTTCTATAACTTAGTAATCACATTACATTTACCATAATTTTTGTAAATGAAACTAACACAACTAATTCAACATGCATCAACCATAAACTCATAAAAATTAAACTATAACACATAAAACAATCATTTGGTCACACAGAAACTCTTGGTTGGAGGGAAAATTGTGGTTGGGATAGTACCCAAAAATCCATCACTACTGTATTAAGAGGGTGCCTTATTAGGGCTATAATATTTTATCACTTTTGGTGACTTACTTTGTTAGGAGTATACAATCAGATTTGCTAGGATCTATTTTTTCTCAAGAATTTTACAATACTCTTCTAAGTGTGTACTCAGTTAAGAGATTTACACAAAGACTGTTAGGTTTACCTTTTTCAAGGATTTAGAATGACTACACTAATTAGAAATTAGAAAAAAATAATCTTTTTAATAGCAACTTGCTTTTCTTGATTAGATCCCTCTTCTACTCACTAATTTATAACCTTATGTGATTGGTTTGCGATTCCTTATCAATTCTATCTTAACCTTTGATCTTTGAATTTATATTATATTCTACACTTTTCTATGTCATGAACTCTCATTTTTTCATTCCAATACTTCTCTGAACAACAAAAACAACCTTTAAAACTGTTCTATATAGGTCTTTTTATAGTTTCCTTTTACCTCTTTGATCTATGATCTAATTAGGGTTTAGGAACTTTCTAGAATGCTTCTTTGATCAAAACCAATGATCTAGAATAATTCATCATTTCATGCCTTCCCTTTCCTCATTTTCAATGGTATTTTCTATCTTGAAATCATAAAATAATCAATGCACATTCTTCAAGGAATCTTTGTAAATGTTTACCTTAAACTATGTAAACCATTTTTCCACTTGGTATGGTCGTGTCTCAATATATTTTGTGCCAATTCAAACTTTTATGTAGCTTCTATTTCACTTGATAAATGCTTAGTTATTTCTTCTATCATTTGATGTATTCTCTACTCAATGACCTCATTTTGGATTGGCTATGTCTTCTTCTCAGTGTATAGAAATGATCGGTAAGTACTAAGCTCAAGTATAATTGTAAAATTCATTCGTCTCTGCTTCATTTCTTAAGCAATGAAGTGAATCAATTAATATACTCACTTTCACTTAGCTTTTTAACACTAAATGGAAATATGATTATATATATGAGTAACAAATTCATATTGATTAAAATAATGCAAGAAGGAATATTATATTAATGGTTCAAATTGCAATGTATGATCGTAGTACAATGATTTCATTAAATGTTTACAAAAAAAAACTTGAAATTTTTGTTAGAATTTTGACAAACATGTCATTAGGGTTTCAAAAAATAGTCATAATGACAACAATGAGGTTGCTAAACCTATGACAAAAATGTTGTCACAAGTTTTGGCAACCTCATTGATGGTATGAATGATGTTTGTTTCCTTAATGATCATATCAACCACATCTTCTTCTATTCCAAGATCATCTTGAGTCATGTCACCTTTTATGGAAATCAAGTGTTGTAGCATGAATTTTTCATACATATCACCATGTTTTTTCTACAACTCCTTGAATATATCCATGTCCATAACCTAATAGAAAAAGAATATGAGACATTTCCATAAGATAAACATTTCTCTGAAAGAAAATTTTGATGTCCAAAATCTTAATATGAAAAATAAATAATTGCACTACTTATAAATAAGATGTAAGAAAATATGAGCTATATTTACTTTATTATTCAACCTATTGAGGGAAAGGGAAGAATCTAGAGCTCTGATTAGAAGAAAGAGCTTTCTCGCATCTGGTTGAATCCTCAAAATGCATTGTATCAGCACTACAATAGGAAAATGAGTGATTTTAATGGCATAAAAATAAATTTAGTAGATTATATCACAACATTATAAAAATGGAGTTTCATATACCTTGGGAAATAAACCATGTTGCTCGTATGATATAGAAGTTCTTACCATGTTGATTTATGATAGCATCAATTATATTCAATAATAAGTTGTTTAATGCAATTATATCAGATCACTATATAACCTGATATACACATGCTCACATACATGTTATTATACTATGTCATTATGATCCTTTGTTGAAAACAATTATTTAATTGTATATTGTTTTTGATGTTACACAAAATGTCAAGTCTTTACCAGTCAATGTCTGTTGAGCATTCCAAAGATAATCATATTTGTAGGAAGACAGTATCTACCAAGTTCACTTGGGCACCAAAGGAAGTTTTTTGAAAGACAATGCCTACTGAGTTCACTTGGGCACCAAAGAGAAGTTAGCATGGAACCAGTGTTAACCAAGATCACTTGGTTAAAAAAAGGAATTTAGTTTAGGATGTAGTGTTAACCAAGTTCACATGGTTAACAAAGGAAGTGTAAAGAAAGTCTTTCCTGAGTTAGTGTTGACCGGGCTGGGTCGGCTAACAAAGGATTTTCTTGATTCAGGATATTTAGTTTGATGAATTTATTTTTTAAGTCTAGCCAAATTAAGGGATGAATATTGAATATTTGTAAGTGTATTCAAGATGAGTTGATAAGTCAAAAGATATAAGTATATGGTCAAGTTGTGGGATTGAAAAAGAGAAGCATGGGATTGAAAAGGTAAACCAAGGAAGAAAATTGGAAGGATAATAGAGTATCTTGAGTTTACCGAGCTACAAAGTTTTATCTAATCAAAGAGGATCAAGTTTTCAAGCCAAAACAAAGATCTTAAATTAGAAAATTAGTTGCATTAGCAATCAGGTCGTATCATCATTACTCTCTAATAATTGTAGCAATGTATTGAATCTCTTAACAGAGTTAGCTTAACAACTATTTGCCAAATCCTCTAACATGGTGGAATTTCTAAATTGAAGTGTCTAAAGACCTCTAACAAGGCCGCTCCTAATAAGGTGATTAAATCCTTTAATAGGTTCACATCTAATAATGTGCTTTGTAACCTTTAACAGGATTGGCTCCTAACATGTTTCACTTCAAAAGATTGAAAAATAGTAACTAGTTGCAATTGGCGATTTTTCGCAAATTGGGTTTCCATGTTAAATCCTGGTGTCATATGTATTCATGTTATTTTCTTTCTATTTTTGAAACTAAGATAATTGTGGCTAATAACACTAAAAATCATAAGAAGTTAATATTTTAGTAATTGTCGAGTATCAGAGATTCTTAGTGTTTGCCAAGTGATTCAGTGCTAATCGAGTTACAATAATATTTTCAGTTTCAACAGAGTTTTTTAAAAATTTGTATTGACATCTAAGGGATATGGGATTTGTTTTTGTGGTAAGTAATTCACCTCTCCCCTCTCAATTACTCTTATATTTCCAACAATTGGTATCAGAGCTTTTGGTGCTTGCAAAGAAGGTTTTAAGGACCTAAGCTAAAGATCAAGATGTCTTATAGAAGGGAGATCCCTAAGCTAAACAAAGATAAATTCAAGGCATGGCAGGAACTCATGAGATTGCATTTGGAAACAATTGGAGACTCAGGTCTAAAGTACCTAGACACCAAGTATGTGGCACCTACTAGAACTATGATTGTTGAAGAAATTACAGAAAATAAGAATCATAATATTATGATGATTGATATTGCTTCAACTCTCAACTATGCTAAATTTGATGAAGTCAAAGACTATGATACTAATCATGAGATATGGATCAAGATGAAAGCCATCTATGGGGGAGATGATAATGTGAGAAGAGCTAAGGTAGAAAGCCTCAGAGGTCAATTTGATCAAATGATGATGAGAGAGGATGAGAAGATTGCAAAATACAATGATATAATCAAAGCCAATGTGTGTGCAGTCAGAGCCTTAGGAGGAAAGATAGACACTGAGATAATGGTAAACAAGGTTCTCAGAAAACTTCTTCCTAAATATGCAATAAGAGTTTCATCAACTCAAGGGATGAGATGCAATCCCAAGAATGATATAAAATTGGATGCAATAGTGGGAAGGTTGACAACATGTGAGTTAGTGATGCAAGGATGGAGGTGGTTACTATGCTCTTCACTTACTAATTCTTTAACTAGGGCTTCTTCCTAAGCCTACCAAACATAACATATGTTTTCCCTTTAGATTCTCCAAGGTTAGAGACAAGGTGAATGGCATATTCCTTGTGCCACTTTCATCTATTCTAGTTGTCTCTACCTATACCTTCACAAAATCCCACAACTATCTCCCACACCTCACCACATGACACCTCCGTCGCCTCACACCTCTAGGATCTTTTTAACACCATATCCCTATAAGCTTCCAAAGAAATTAACTCATTCCCAATATAGTACCTTCAATATTCTTAAGGTTCTAGACACCTTATAGACTTCAAAAATCCAATACAAACTACTCTATCTCATAGCCTACCTTGGAATGTAGGTTAGGTATTCATCTTATGTAAAACATCTCTCACATTATAAGCAAAATTAGATACCCATTATTGAAATTGACTTAATTCTAAAAAATATAGATTCCCCACTACTCAATAAGATATATAATTTGTAGGCCCATGTATAAACCAATGGGTCTCAGAGATCTTTACTCATCCCCAACTCACTTACTCTCCAAAGAATAATAACAATTAAAATCCAATCCATTATTACCTTATCAAAGCCTTTCAATTATTGATTTTTGGGCTCCATTGCCAATATGAATGTTTTATTGTTGAATGCTGTAACAACCTTCAAACTCCAATATGCATATGATCTAATCCTTCCAAAATTTTTCTCAACATCTCAAGAATATATATACTAACCCTGCAATGCATATGCAAACCTTAAAATCCTCTGTCACGGGTTTCCAGCCTGTAGATTTATTGCTATTATATACAACAACAAATGAGCTGGTGATTCTTGGTTAGTTCTTTATAAAGGGGTGGTGATGTGGTTTCAATGCCTAAGGTGGTTGTTTAAAATAACCAAAGGGGTCTTTAAATCTTCCACAACCTTTATAAAATGACAATAAATAGATATTGTGCTCAGTAAACCCAAGAGTGCCAGTATTTTACTGTTCTAACTAAGAATAATCCATACAACCAGGGGTGATGGATATACATGCTGTATTCATATTGATTCAAGCCTTCAATGAAATTCACAAGGAATTTTAAACATCACCAAAACCCATGAGATAGTAAGGAAAAATATAAGAGTGTAACCAAGGATCTGTGAATGTAGATTTTACTGTCCAAATGCCATGTGTTGATATCTTGGTAACAACACAAGGGTATTAAGATTATCTACAATATCTTTAAGATTTATTCCTTATTTAAAAACTTAAGAATCACCATAACTCAATATAAGGAGAGGATGATCAAACTATGAACTAAATACTAGTTTTTATTAGTAGTATTGCACAAATTAAGTGATTTTTTATACAATCACAAAACCCTTCAATTCTCTCCTCCATATATTCTCCTTTCCACTCTATCTTCTCTCGATATGAGATTACATTTCTTTATAAAATGACATGAATCTTTACCTTCCAAAGAAGTTCAAACAATATGATTGACTATCCACCTTCTACACTTTGTCAATTTTACACAAATTGCTGATTGCACTTTTTAGCAATTTTACACCTTTTCCATATTTTGCATTTTAATTTTTTATATACTTTCTTAGGTACCTTAAAATGTTTATCATGACATCTTGACACTATATTAGCTCCTATTTATGCCCTTTTATGGCATTTTCCCACTTTTAACTCACTTTGACCCATAATAATTAAAACAAGAAATATGGTCAACATGATGTTAATTGAACACTAAGCGACATGAATTAAAACAACTAATTCCATAACTATAAAGACTCAAAACATACTAAATAAGACCCAAGATTCCATGGGAGATGGTTAGAGTGCCCTGCACCATACTCCCCTTGTTGAAAAAACTCAAGTCCCTTGAGTTTGCTGCTGGGACTTTGTCTAGTGTTCTTGCTGCCTCCTCATCCAATAATTGTCCATTTTCTTCTACATCTTGACATTCTTCCAAATGATATTGAACTCTACTATCTTTCTACTAATTTTGATCTTCAATTCTTCAACTTTGTCTTGGTTTGAAGTAGTGATCAACATTATGCCAATATATGATGGCTTCTTTATCTGAGGTACCTTGGCTCCACGTGAACCAATCTTCTTCATTTTCACCCAAGGTTTGCCTTGCCTTGGTGACACAAATATGGTATATTGATTACTCATCATCCCCATTATCAATAATGGCAGTTTCTCCTAGCTTATCAATGGTTTCTTCATCAATCACCATCTTCATGCTATTCTAAATTTCATCTTGCTTGGAAGTTAGCTCTACCACTTCATTCTTCTTTTTGGCTCCTATTTGATTCCCATCTTTCTTATCAAGAAAATAAAAAAAATTAGCCTCTCCAATGGCTATGTCCCTATTCTTCACCCAAATTGAGGTCTCATCTACCTCTTATATTGGTTCAATCTTCAAATGATCTTCCTCTTTGCTGTTGTCATTATTATTTTCAGTCATATTGCTGACTATCTTCTCCATGTTTCCTTTATGCTGCATGGATTTTTTTTCCACATCATGTTTTACCTCTTCTTGTATGTATTATTCACTCTTTTTGTCCTCTATCTTAGACATTAGTTCTTCCTTTGGCTCTTCAATTTGGTCTAACTCAGTGACCATTTCTTTTCCATCTTCCTGATTCTTTATCTTCATATGTGTCTCAATTTGATTATCCTTTTGACTATCAACTTTCTTCTCAAATTCTTCCTACTACATTATTAACATCTCTAGTCTCCTACCTCTTTCTTCATTCTTTGCTAATGCCTCCTTCAAACCTCTAATTTCTTCTAACATGCTTTCCTCCTCTGCACTCTATTTTCTCTTTCTCTTTTCATCTTCCCTTTTTCTTTTAAAGGTATCTCTATAGTATACCCATACCTTCCATACTTCTTTCTACTTTGGTGTCATCTTTATTAAAAGTAACTACAAAACTTTTCATCATAAGTTTCACACAAACTAAATTCTTACTTGGAACAAATTCTTTCCCACTTCTACCAAACTTCTGCAATCAACATAATTATGCTCTCCAATATGGTGTAATCCTACCCTGATACCAAATATGATGCAAGGATGGAGGTGGATATTATGCTCTTCACTTACTAATTTTTAAACTAAGGCTTCTTCCCAAGTCTACCAAACATAACATATGTTTGTCCTTCAGATTCTCTAAGGTTAGAGACAAGGTGAATGGCTTATTCCTTGTGCCACTTTCACATATTCTAGTTGTCTCTACCTATACCTTCACAAAATCTCACAAAAATCTCTCACACCTCACCACATGACACCTCCATCACCTCGCACCTCCAGGATCTTTATTAACACCATATCCCTATAAGCTTCCAAAGAAATTACTAATTGCCAATATAGTAGCTTCACTATTCTTAAGGTTCTAGACACCTTAAAGAATTCAAAACACCAATAAAAACTACTCTATCTCATAGCCTACCTTGGAATGTAGGTTAAGAACTCATCTTATGTAAAACATCTCTCACAGTAAAAGTAGAAAATTGACACCCATTACTAAAATTGACTTAATTCTAAAAAAATATAGATTCCCCACTAATCAATAAGATATATAATTTGCAGGCACATGTCTAAACCAATAGGTCTAAGAGAATTTTACTCATCCCCAACTCACTTACTCTCCAAAGAATAATAACAATTAAATTCCAATCCATTATTACCTTACCAAAGCCTTTCAATTATTGATTTTTGGGCTCCATTGCCAATATGAATGTTTTATTGCTGAATGTTGTAACAACCTTCAAACTCTAATATGCATATGATCTACTACTTAAAAATATTTTCTCAACATCTCAATAATATATATACTAACCCTCTAATGCACACGCAAACCTTAAAATCCTCTGTCACGGGTTTCTAGCCTGTAGATTTATTGTTATTGTATAAACATCAAATGAGTTGGTCATTCTCGGCCAGTTCTTTACAAAGTGGTGGTGATGCGGTTTCAATGCCTTAGATGGTAATTTAAAATAAGTAAATGGGTCTTTAAATCTTCCACAACCTTTATAAAATGATAATAAATAGATACTGTGCTTAATGAACCTGAGAGTGCCGGTATTTTACTATTTTAACTGAGAATAATCCGTACAACCAAGGGTGATAGATATACATGCTATATTCATATTGAGTCACACCTTCAATAAAATTCACAAGGAATTTGAAACAGTACCAAAACCCATGAGATAGTAAGGAAAAATATAAGAGTATAACCAAGGATCCGTGAATATAGATTTTACTGTCCAAATGCCATGTGTTGATATCTTGGTAACAACACAAGGGTATTAAGATTATCTACAATATCTTTAAGATGTATTCCTTCTTAAACAACTTAAGAATCACCATAACTCAATACAAGGAGAGGATAATCAAGCTGTGAACTATGTACTAGTTTTTATCAATAGTATTGCACAAATTAAGTGATTTCTTATACAATCACAAAACCCTTCGATTCTCTCCTCCATATATTCTCCTTTCCACTCTATCTTCTCTTGATATGAGATTAAATTTATTTATATCATAACATGATTCTTTAGCTTCCTAAGAAGTTTGAACAATATGAATGACTGTCCACCTTCTACACTTTGTCAATTTTACACAAATTGTTGATTTCACTTTTTAGCAATTTTACACTTTTTCCATATTTTTCATTTTAAGAACTAATATACTTTCCTAGGTACCTTAAAAGGTTTATCATGACATCTTGACACTATATTAACTCCTATTTATGCCCTTGTATGGAATTTTCCCACTTTCAACTCACTTTGACCCATAATAATTAAAACAAGAAATATGGTCAACATGACCTTAATTGAACATTAAGCAACATGAATTAAAACAACTCATTCCCTAACTATCAAGACTCAAAAAATAATGAATAAGAATCAAGATCCCATGGGAGATGGTGAGAGTGTCCTACACCAGTTAGATAACTATGGTAACTATGTTCCTAACTCTAGCAACCTTGAGACTACATTTCAAGCCAAGCTATCATTTAAGAAGAAAGATGCAAAATCTAAAAGGCAATTTGATAGTGAGGATGAAGATGGTTCTGATGAAGATCTTGAAGTCATTGAAGCATTACTTGCAAGAAGATTTACAAAGGGAAAAGAGAAGTACAAAGGAAAAATTCCTTTGATCTACTTTTCTTGTGAAGAAGTTGGTCACATTGTTGCAAGGTGTCCAAATAGAGAAGGCAAAGAATAAAAGAAGAATGAAAAGTACAAGGGCGAGAAGGAATTCAAAAGCTATAAGGACTACAAAGAAAAAGGTAAGGAATCCTATTATATTTCTAAAGATTTTGATATTAGTGAAGAAGATGATGAAATGGTCTACATTATTGTTAAGGATGAATTAGATAATGAGAATAATAAGATGGTACTTATCTCACATATTAATAGGAATGATACATGGATTATTGATAGTGGTTTTTCTCACCATATGAATGGTGAAAAATCTAAATTTGATAACTTGGTACACTATGATGGTGGAAGTGTTAGATTTGGCAATGATGAACCATGTTATGTGAAAGGTAAAAGTTGTATTGCACTAACCAATGATCTTAGATGTGATAGTGCTTATTGGGTTGAAGGACTGAAGCATAATCTACTTAGTGTGGCTCAATTAAATAATATTGGATTTTAGGTAGAATTAACAAAAGGAAAGGCCAATCTGTTGGTTGGGACTGGCAAGCAAACAAAAGGCGATCTATTCTACCTAGATCTTAATGGAAGTCCATGTTTCATTTCTCAAGTAGAAGAAAGCTAGTTATGGCATAAGAGGTTATGTCATGTGAATTTTGATAACTTGGTAAACATAAGCAAGAACAAAAGGGTTAGAGGCATTCCAAATCTCAAGAAACCTGACATGGGCATGGGCAAGAATTATCAAATTGGTAAGAAAGGAAAGACAATTTTTAAAAGAAAAAAGTATCATTCTAAAGAAGTGCTGGAATTGGTTCATACAAACTTTTTTGGACCTATTAGCACATAAAGCTACTCTAGAGATAAGTACTTTATTTTATTTGTTGATGATTATTCTAGAATGATGTCAGTTATATATTTGAAGGATAAATCAAAAGCTTTTCAAAAATTCAAATGGTATCTAGCTAGAGTGGAGAAAGAAACATGAAAGAAACTAAAATGTTTAAGATTAGACAAAGGAGGAGAATTCAGTTCTAATGAATTCAATGAATTCTAAAATGAAAGAGGAATCACAAGACAAGTGTCTACACTTGGTACACCTTAGCAGAATGGCATTGTTGAAAGAAGGAATAGATCAATCATGGATTGTGTAAGGACCCTAATGATAGAGAAGAAAATTGTTATCAAATACTGGAAAGAAGCAATCAGCACTATAGTTCATACCTTGAACCAAGTTTAGTTGATGAAGGATTCAAATCAAACACATTTTGAACTATGGTATGGCATAAACCTAATGTGTATTACTTCAAAGTATTTGGTAGTAAATGTTATATTCTAAAGGAGTCTAGAAAAGGAAAATTTGATGTGAAAAGTGATGAAGGCATATTTCTGGGATATTCCAATAAGAGCAAAGCATATAAATGTCTAAATCTATCTACTTATAAAATTATAGAAAGTGCACATGTGAATATTGATGAGTTTGTAGAAAAGAATGAAGAACAAAGCAATAAGGAACTTGAATACTACAAAAAAATTGTTTACTATGAGCCTGATACTATACATAAAATTCAAGCAAGTGGCAATCAACAATCTTCACCACCCGAGTCCCCAAAATCTCCAGTTCAACCCAAGTTGCACCAAGTGGAACTTGAATCATTAGAAGGACACAAATTTACAAGTGGAAACTAAGTCTCAGTATGATGGACCTGAGTCATAGTCAGTAGGACCTGAGCATGATTCAAAAGATCATGGTGAACTTAGTGATTTCAAAAAGAAGGAGCCCAAGCTTGATGGATATGTCAGAAGACATCATGCACCCAAGAAAATCATTTGAGATCAGTCAATTGGTACAATGACAAGGAAAAAACTAAAAGGTACATGTTTTCTTACTGAATTTGAACCTAGATTTGTAAAAGATGCAATAGAGAACAAAATCTAGATTGAAATACTAAATGAAGAAATTGATCATATTGAAAGGAATAAGACTTGGACTCTTTTTCCTAGACCCAAGGATAAGAATGTAATTGGCACAAAATGAGTATTTAATAATAAGTTGAATGAGAATGGAGAAGTTTCAAGAAACAAGGCAAGGCTAGTTTGCAAGGGCTATGCTCAAAGGAAGGTATTGACTACGAAGAAACTTTTGCTCCTGTTGATAGACTAGAAGGTGTTAGAATAGTCCTTGCAACTCACAAAGGATTTAAAGTATATCAGATGGATGTGAAATCAACATTCCTGAATGGAATTTTAGAAGAGGAAATCTACATTGAGCAACCTGAAGGTTTCATTGATCATAGAAAAAGGGACATGGTTTGCAGACTACACAAAGCTTTGTATGATCT
Source organism: Cupressus sempervirens (assembly GCA_028749045.1). Classification (NCBI taxonomy): domain Eukaryota; kingdom Viridiplantae; phylum Streptophyta; class Pinopsida; order Cupressales; family Cupressaceae; genus Cupressus; species Cupressus sempervirens. The sequence goes on from CM053785.1 coordinate 350,563,971, forward strand.
CAAATAAGCCCCCATAGCATAGTATGAGAGATTGCAAAAGTATCTCATACAGATTGATTTTCAAAGAACCAAAGACAACAACAACCTATACATCAAAGAAGGACCAGATAGGAAGATTGTGTTTATAGAAATTTTTGTGGATGATACATTGTTTACTTGAAATGATGATTTGTGTAAATATTTTTATGAGGAAATGAGTGAGGAATTTGAGATGTCAACATTTAAGAATTAAAATACTTTGTTGGCTTGTAGATTCAACAGAAGAAGGATGGTATCTATATTACTCAATCAAAATACATAAAGGAGATACTGAAGATGTTTGGAATGGAGGATTTTTAGACCATTTGGAACACCTATGTCTACTAGATATAAGATTTCCAAAGATGATGATTCAAAAGAGGTAGATCAAACTACATAAAATTAATGATTGAAAAACTTTAGTATGTGGTGCATACAAGACCTGATATAGCATTACTAGTTGGAATAGTGGCAAGATTCTCTGCTAATCCAAAAGAAAATCACACGATAAAAAGAATCATGAGGTATCTAAAGGGTACTAAAGATTATGGTTTTTGGTATAAGAAAGGAGGCAACTTTGAATTGAAAGCATTCACTAATGCTGATTGGGCATGAAGCATTGATGATATAAAGAACACTAGTGGTGGAGCATTCTTTCTTGGAAAGAGGCTAGTATCTTGGACAAGAAAGAAGAAAAACTATATCTCTTAGTCAACAATAGAAGCAAAATATGTTTTTGGTGAAGGAAACTAGGTTTTAATAGGGCCCTGAAACCCTTACATAACATAGAATAGACAAAAAATAATTCTTAAAGTAACAAGAGAAAATAAAAGCAACCGACTCAAAAAACCCTCCTCAAAAAAGGAGAAAACTAGTAAAAAGCCAGGGGGTAGGAAAAAAAACTAGGGCTGGCCAAAAAAGCCAAGACACTTAGGAGATTTCTCTTAAAATTTCTATTGCACTAATTTCCAGCTCCGAAAATCTACCAGCCACCTCCTTCATGTTTGAGAGTTCTTGGTTAGGTTCTAGAATGTCCTTCTTTATGCTAGATCTAATATGCTTCCTTGAGCTATCATTAGGTGTCCCATCCTTTGTGCTATGGGGAGTAGGGTCCTCCTCCTTACTAGTTCTTTGCTCCTCCACTTTGTTAGTGAGCAACTTAATATTCTCATTAGCCTCTTTGAGAATATTATAGCTTTGTTCCACTATAATATGCATTGAGCTCTCCATCATTTGGAACCTATCCTTGACCTCCTCCACTCTTTTGTCCATGCTCTTTTCTTCCTCCATTATCCTATTCTTCAAGCTATAGTTCTCCCTCTCCAAGCCGCTCACCCCATAGTTGAGCTCTTGGATTTCATGAAAAATCCACTTGGTGGTACAGAAGCTGTCCACTGTGCTATTTTTGGCATTGTTGAGGACATCCATTTGTGGATTTTCCTTAGTGGTGTCACTAAAAATCACCAGAGTAGGGTCGATCAACTCTTCCATTTAGATTTTACCCTCTTCATTCTCTTTGACTAGAGTTCTAATCAACTCTCTATTGATCCCCATTTAGTAGAAGTAGTGTTTAGATTCCTTCACACCACATTCCTATCCTTTCCTGTGATCGAGCATCTATATTTGCTGGTTCTAAATTCCTCATAGCCCTGCTTTTGCTCCTCCTTTTCACTCTAATTAATGTACCCTTCTGCCCCCTCCTTCTCCACCCCCTATTTATCTTCCTTGGAATTAGAGACTTTCCCTCTTTTCTGGCCCCAGGAGGTCGTGACTTCATCCTCTTTGCTTGTTGGTATTTTGATGGTGATGTTTCTCTTTCCCCTCTTCCTCTCCATGCCCTCCCCTTCTTTGAGATCCTCCTCACATTGTACACTTTCTTCCCCCATATCCATGCCTTTAGCCCTTTCATTATAGTCCCTATCTAAGGAGGTTCTCAAGGCCCTATTTGGGTTTAGGAAAAGATTTATTCTCCTTCCTTTCCATTTTGATGATTTTTTTACTAGAGCTATGCTGTGGAGAGTCCTCCTCCCTCGAGTTTGTGTGCATCTCAAGGCTATCCTCAATATTAGAAGGTAAATAATCCTCTCTCAACTCTTCAAAGTCCCCTCTACCCTTCTTTCGCTCCTTCCTATTCTTTATTTGTTTCCCCATAGCCCTAGCCTTAAAGAATTCATAGATTAATAGTAAAAGCCCCTCATAGAGCACCAGATTGCTAGTATGCTTCTTTTTATAATCATTAATGTTCTTATTCATAGAAGAGTAGAGGTAGAAGGGAATAGATATCTTTTCCCCATACCTAAAATGGTTGAGTAGCATGGAGTGGTGGGTGCAAAGGTGGTCAAATTTGGTGTCAAGGGAGATATATTTGATAATAACCCACAATACAAACCTTCACAATGGCTTGACATAGCTTAGAAGATAGTAAGTTCCTTTCTTCACCAATGCCTTTTTTCCCTCTTGATCCTTTGTGAATTCTACCACCACTTGCCTCAAGATCTTTCTATCTCTATAGAATTTCTGCCCCATGATGGGAATGCCATTCTCAGTAGAGATGACATCCTCCATCACTGTGAAATCCACCCCATTAATTTTAACAATTCCCTCATTCCAACTCTTTACCATACTCTTGGTAATGGAGGGTTTCCAACCATGAAGCCGTTCTATGAAATTCATGATTTTTTCTTTTTTTAGAATGTTCCACACCTTGGAACATTTATGCCACTTCTGGGCTTCATCCTCTAGTTCCCTCTTGTGTCTTTCCCCCACCATGATATCTTCCTTTGTGTGAGCTCTATTTCCAGTATCAAAGCCCTTCAAATCTAGAAAATCTTTGGTGCTCCTCATTTTCTTGGAACTTCTTTTCGCCTTGTGAACTTTCTACCCAAAATTGATCCTAGGAGTTAGTTGATTGATATTGTTGATGTGAAAAGTAAAGGTGCTATCGTACTTGCACATCACATTTCTACACATTTCCCATAACTCATTAATAATCATAATAAATCTAGACATCATACTTTTGACCACTCCTTGTAACTCATAAACAAGCATAATGGACTTTTTATGATACCCAATCTACCTGAGATCCTTTCCCTTTCGATCAACTCATTAATATCTGATGAGAAATTATATCCATCCGTCCACTTAGTCACTTCATTGTACTTGAGTACCTAATCAGCCAAATTTTTTGCCACTTGATTGGCTTCCCAGTACTCATGTGCCGAATAGGTTTTTTTGAAGGTCTTGAAATGTTGAATGCATTCATCAATGATATTCTCATTTGTCCATGTAGGCTTATTCTTCTCATTAAGGAAATCTATAATATTTTTTGAACCTCCTTCCAGGTAGAGAAATTTAACTCCCATTTCTCTTGCCAGTTTAATAGTATGGTGAGCCACAATAGCCTCCACATAATGATTAATTTGTATTCCAAGGGGGGTAAATACCATAGCAATCTCTTTACCAAAAACATTTTTGATGATGCCTCCCACCCTAGCCTTTCCTGGGTTGCCTTTGGCTACCCCATCAAAATTAGCCTTATGCCATCCCTCAGGCGAGAGAGTCCATCTACAACCATCCCTCTTGTTATTTTTCCTACCCTTTATAGAGAGAGGGGGGATAGGACCTTTTATTTTGGTGTAGTTTTCAATGAAAGCATTAAGGAAGTTGGGAAGACAATGTCTACCTTTGTTTCCTTTTCCCTAAAAATTATGTTGTTCCACTCTTTCCAAACCCACCAACACACATGGGGTAAGGTCCAATTCCACATAGCCATGGTATCACTCCCTAACATCCCATGGTGCCATTATTCAAAGATCCCCAAAATATTGGGAGGGAAGCACCAAGACATGTTGAAAAAAGATAGGAAAAGAGACCAAATGTTCTAATGAAAGGATAATGGATAAATATATGCTCAACAGTCTCATAGTGATTTTTGCATAGAATGTATCTGTTGGACATCATATTTTTGCTCTTGGTGAGGTTGTCCACCATAAGAATTTGGTTTTGGAGCATAATCCAAAAAAAAAATGTTGATATTTGGGATGAGCCCCAGGTAGCAGGCTTTGGCCAAAATAGGGGCCAAGCCAAAGTTTTGTAAAGTCTCATAGCCAGAGACCATGGTATAAATTCCATTCATAGTCTCCCCTCAGATAATGGAATCTTTGTTATGGGACAAGGGAATATGCCTGACCATGTCCATCAATGGCTTGAGTTCTTGGGACATCTCAACCATATCAATCCACTCATTATGGATCCTATAGTCACTCACCCTACCCCCAAATCTTTCTATACAAACATTAGCCCATGTGTTAAAAGGATCTATGTCCCAAAGAGGTCCAAATCTGAGCCAATCATCATGCCAAGAATTGATATCCTCACCCTTACCTAGTTTCCATTTCGCTTTCTCAAAGGCTAAGCTCTTCATTCTCAAAAAGCCATTCCAAATATTAGAGCCCCTAGGGTCAAGATACCTACTAATGAACTATTTGAGATTGAGGTTAGTAGCATACTTGAGGAAAATATGTTACTGCAACAATCAATTGTTCAAATATTGTTTCTTTCAAAAAACTATTGACATATATGAAGGAAGAGATGAAGGATCTAGTTATTGTTTTATCTGATAACACCAATGCAATCAACATTTCCAAGAATCCTATGATGCATACCAAAACCAAGCACATTGCAATTAAGTGTCATTTCGTAAGAGAATTGGTGCAAGCTAAGGAGGTAAGATTGGAATATGTGAATACAAAAGAGTAGATTGTAGACATATTCACCAAGCCATTACCTAAGGATGCATTTTTGTATCTAAGAGGCAAGTTAGGGGTCACTCCTCTATCTAAGCCCACTAATCATATTTTAATGATGCATCAACCAATCATGTTGAAGATTAGTCAAGTTGGTGTAGTATTTTAAAGGGAAAATTGCATATGAATCAGTACATCAGGTAGATGAAAGTTCATTAAATGTTATCTTTGGCATGAGATGTCAAAGAGGGAGAGTTTTTTCATACATCATAGAAATTTTGTCTGATAAGGAGAGTTTTCTATCATATATTAGAGATATTCTTTATATATGTCAAATATGTCAAAGAGGAATAATGAACTTGAGTTGATATCAAAGACGGAGAGTTTGATATTGCAGTCATTACAATCAGAGATTGATGATAGAGAGAGTTCACACTAATAGAGGGAGTTCTCATGGATGAGAATTAGAATGCAACTAAGGATATTATCCTTACTTTTATTTTTCTCTAAAACTTCATTATATTATGACATGTTGTGTTTCCAACAATACCAAAGAGGGAGATTGTTGAAAACAATTGTTTCAATTGTATATTGTCTTTGATGTTACAAAAAAAGTCAAGTCTTTACCAGTCAGTATCTACCAAGCTCACTCAAGCAATGGAGATAGTTTCTAGTGTTTGCTGAGCATTCCAAAGATAATAAAGTTTTTAGGAAGACAATATCTACCAAGTTGACTTGGGCACCAAAGGAAGTTTGTAGGAAGACAGTGTCTACCGAGTTCACTCGGGCACCAAAAAGAAGTTAGCACAAAACAAATATTAATTGAGCTCACTTGGTTAACAAAAGGAATTTAGTTTAGGATGAAATGTTAATTAAGTTCACACAGTTAACAAAGGAAGTCTAAATAAAGTCTTTTCTGAGTTAGTGTTGACTAGGATAGATTGACTAACGAAGGATTTTCTTTTTATAAAATACATTTATTTTTATGAAGTCATTTGTTAAGCCTAGCAGACTTAAGGGATGGATATTGAATATTTGTAAGTATATTTAAGCCAACTTGACAACGCAAAATATATAAGTATAAGGTAAAGTTGTGGGATTGCAAAAGAGAAGCATGGGATTGAAAAGATAAACTAAGGAAGTGAATTGGAAGGATAACAAAGTATCATGAGTTGACTAAGCTACAAAGTTTTATCCGATCAAGGAGGATCAAGTTTTCAAGCCAAAACAAAGATCTAAAATCAAAAAATTAGTTGCATTAACAATTAGGTCATATCATTATCACTCTCTAATAATTGTAGCAGTGTATCAAATCTCTTAACATAATTAGATTAACAACTATTTGCCAAATCCTCTAAAAAGGTGGCATTTCTAGATTGAAGTGTCTAAAGACCTCTAACAAGGCCACTCCTAATAGGGTGATTAAATCATTTAATAGGGTCACACCTAATAGTGAGTTTTTAAACGTTTAACAGGGTTGGCTCCTAACAGGGCTCACTTCAGAAGAGTGAAAATCAATAACTAGTTGCAATTGGTGGTTTTTCCCAAATTAGGGATCCATGTTAAATCCTAGTGTCAGGTGTGTTCATGTTATTTTCTTTCTATTTCTATAGCTAAGTTAATTGTGGCTAATAAAACTAAACATCATAAGAAGTAAATATTTCAGTAATTGCTAAGTAACAAAGATTCCTAGTGTTTTCCAAGTGATTTAGTGCTAATCGAGTTATAACAGTATTTTCAATTTCAATAGAGTTTGGTTTTTTATTTGTATTGACATCTAAGGATATGTATTTATTTTTGTGGTAACTGATTCACCCCTCCCCTCTTAGTTAATCCTCTTATATTTCCAACACCTTTACATTAAGTAGATCTAAAGACCAATTTAGGACTTGTAAATTAACTAATAATACTTGATTAGAATCAGGTGTCTTAAAGAGAGAGTATGAATTATATTCATGTATCTTCACCAAGAGACATATGGTTAATAGTCATTTCCACCCATATTATGTCTTTTGGATTGAATATATGTGAATTGATACCATGAGAATAATCATTGAAATTGATAAATACATTTTTCTCTTCTAATCTACAATATCATAAATTGAGTTTCATACATTCATAATTATAACATCTACAATAACATCATGAATTCAGATCTACATTTATTAGATCATAATATACAATAAATAAATAAATTATTAATATAAAAATCCCTTCATAGGTTGCACAAATCTAAAAAATAGCCATTGTTTCATCAGTATGATCATAGGTTGTATATTCTAATGTCTGAACTGATTAAAGAAGAATAATTATTTTCTTTATGTTTTTAGCACATACATTTTTATCACCATAATTAATTGGATTTCCATATATATATATATATATGGTTCTTATAAGATGATACTTGGATCTCTTGCAGAATTTTTTTTTTGGTTTGTGTTAATTTTCTCTTTCAAGAGCACATTTCACGTTTACCAATTTCATTTGGAGGATATTTGTAGAAGAAGATTTGCTTAGTTGGGTTAGAATGAGGAGTTTTTGATCTCTAATCACGTCAATATTACTCTTTTGTCTTTACATTCTCTATTATTAAGTAAGAAAATAGGATGATCATTTAGTACAATAAGGTGTTGGGAAAGATCAAAGTACTTTTTTGTTTTATCAAATCCATTTTGACTTTTTTCTATCATATTTTTGGACAATATGCCTTTTCTATTTCATCCTTACCTTTGATGGTGAGCTTACTAGTTTTTTGTTGTATTTATAGTTTTTTGATGTCTATGCTAGATCTTTGAGTGGGATCAATTCAAAACCTCTCTTTTTGATTTAGAGCTCTCTAGTAAACATTTGATAACAATAAAAAAAACTATATTGAAAACATTTTGTGCCATAGGATATTGGATTCCTAAACTTAAATTCAATAATGTTTTTATAAGTTCATGATTTAGGTTTAGAAAACATATGATGACCTCTAAATCAGTTCAACAAAGGTGGATACCCTAAAAGTTCACTTTGACACTTTTTCACCTCTCTTGCAAAGTTGTGTGATAGAAGATTCAACTTTTCTTTTCCATATTAATATCATGACAATCTTGCTGAAGAAAGAAAGGTTTTAGAGAGAGCTTATCTACAAGAATCCACATATCAAAATTTGAAAACACTTTAACATTTGAAATATGCTCATGAAAGAGAAAAACAACACAAACCAAAATAGTTATAAGAAAAAAATGGGACTTTAGTATAAAATGAACCCTTAAGTCCAAATTGATTGTGAAATAGTCTAATTAGAGATATTTAAAGATACTTTTTGAAGGTTCCAAGGATTGGGAGTAAGTATTTCATACACTTTCTTTGGAAAAGTGAGCTAGTTGAGGATTTAAAATTGCCAATTTTTCCATTTTAATGGTTTTAATCCAAAACACCATAAGGTAATTTTTTTGATATGTTAGAATAGAGGAAAATAGGTATCTAAAAGTGCATTTTTTTTCAAAGTTCTTTGGAATTTTTTTGAGATGGGGATTTAATATAATTATTAGAGGCCTAATAGGCATAATCAATGATGTTTTCTTAATAATTGTATATGGGACTTTGAAACTTGGCTGTTTGGATTGAGTTCACCTAGTTGAGACGTTAGGAGCCCTTTGGGTTCATAGAGAAAGGTAAATCAAAGTTTGGGCCATTTCAGCCTATTAATGTATTAAGGAACATTGGGGATAAGCCCTATTTGTTTCACACATGTTTCAAAATTAGTGAGTAGTGATAAGAGACTTTGATCTAGATGTAAGAGTTTTTGAAGGTGATTGACTTGTACAAAATAGTGGATCCTAGGAGTACTAGACCATTAATATGTCTAATAATGAGAATGATTTAATCTATTATATTATTGAGCTTCACTTTGTTTTGATAATAGTTTGCTATTATTTACTTAATAGGGACAACCACATGAAGGATGAAGCTCAATTGCACCCTGCCCCCTCTTAAATATAACTCTAAAATCCTTGTCAACATCCAACATTCATTCATTCTTTCATCCATTAATAAAATATACCATTCATTCATTATCGCATGAAGTAAATTTATAACATCTAAAATTCATTCATTCTTTCATCCTTAATGAAATATAACATTCATTAATTAATACAAGACACTCATTAACACATAAAACTCACTAAAATTAGCATATAAAATATTCTATTGTCCAACATCATCTTCCACATCATTTTTTCTATCCTCAACCTCATTTTGTTGAACACCCCCTAGAGTTGAAATATAAAAGATTATGTTAATCAAAATACCAATTCCAATCAAATTTGTTTAAATAGATTAAATATTAGTTTCATACCTCTACATTTCATTCATGCCATTTATCTTCTTCTTCATCCAACTCATCATCATGATCATCATCACCATTATCATCGTCATCCTCATTTTCGTCATCGCCATCACCATCACCATCACCACTACCACTATAATCATCATTGTCATCATCATCATTGTCGTCATCATCATCGTTGTCATCATCATCGTCATTGTCATCATTGTTGTTGTCATCATCATCATAATCATAATCATCTTCTTCTTCTTCTTGATTATTTCTATCAAGATCATCATCGATAAATTATCGATTGTGATCATCATCTACATCATTTTCTACTTCTTTGGTATCTTCATCTTCTATCACATTATACTTTTTTGGCCTTCCTCTTGGATCATATCTAACAACAAAAGAACAACCCAACGTATGTAGAACATCAGAGTAAAATACCTAGTCACATTGGCTTGGAATAACATAGGGCTCATCCCTTACCAACTCAAATGACCTTGTATTAACCATTGTAAATCTATATTCATGTCCAATAAAAATTCTATCAGGATTATTTTCATTGAGTCATTGCCTATACCATTTGATGATGAAGAGAACCATTTTGAAGGAATTGAAGTAACACTCAAGTATATTATCCAAAATGACATAGTATTTATTTTGAGTCTCTTGAGGATGTATGCCATTTTTGGATGAAATATTAGTAACCTCAAAGACTATAGTTATCCTAGAATCATTAGTTTTCTTCGTGTCATCCAAATTTTTGATGTAAATTTTTTAACAATTACACCACATAGCCTTGTGGTATTTGAGCTACATTAATATGCTAAACATGTAAAAAAAGTTACATTGTGACTTGATAAACATACATGTTATTAATAAATTTATACGTACCTCATGACCTCTTAATCCAAATGCTAAATCAATTTCCTTTTGTGTAACATTGGAATCTCCATTATGATACACTTCTTTAACCAATGAAGACACACCTTCCCATGCTACTGTATGACCAAATTGCCAACATTGTTCAATTTGTACCATCATCCAATGAAAGATTTCTTGCAAGATAAAATACAATGCATCCCACTTTCAACCAACTATACAAAAAATAAATAGATGACATAGAAAAAATTTATTTTGAAGATTGAGAATTAATTAACCACAATAATGTTCACATTTTATTTGAAGAGTCACCTTTTTCTTTGGTTCTCTTATCTTTTGAACCATTGGTTTGACCGTACTCATGTGTTGAATTGGTCCATTCTGCTGTTAATAATAATGCCCTCAAACCAAAGAACTTATTAAATCTTTGAACCCCTTTGAACCATTTCAAACCTTTTGAACCAAGTTCAAACTAGTTAATAATAGTTTGTGCTTTGAAAGTTGATATCAATAAATAAAAAGTGGGCCCGAGAATATTGTGCTAATGTGGGAGACAAGTAAAAATGATGGTTTAACCCTTGAAAAAGGAAAGAAGGTGATCATAGTGGGTGTATTGTATGTCTTGAGATCATTAAATGGTAAGTACCCACAAATCAACAGCCACTAAATCAAGCAAGCCACTCACATGTCAAGATAATCATAATCAAATGAATGGAAAAAAGGTGAAAAGAAGCTCATTTATAATATTTACTATCATAAAATTTACTGTACCTTTGCAATATGAGTAAATCTAGTCCATATATCTCCATTCCCACTAATCATTCTCAAACTTCCCTAAAGATCTAGCTTATTATGAACTATAATTATGCTTTCATTTGTGGAAATAAGCTATGAGGAAATGTTGAGGGCCAAATGTTCATTTAGATCATGGTCATAGGCAAAAGGTTATTCTCTCACATTTTTTGAAGTCAAGTTTCTAACAGAATTTCTGTTTGAATTTGGTTAAGTTTTGAAATTTCTTTCCTGGGGTTCAAAAATGAAATCATCTCTGCATTTCTTTGGAAATTGTTTGAGTATGGATTCTAAGGGTCCTATGATAATTTCTGGTTTAATGGGGGATAGTGTTGATGAAATTTATGATAAAATCTAGTCAGATGTAGAAGTCAAATTTATGAGTGAAATTTTAGATAGTGGGATACTGCAAGCTATAACCTTTTCTCAAGCTATAACAAGCCTTAAAATAGTTTAGGAGTGTGCCAACCATTATGATTTTAGGGCCTGTTGCATTAGAAGGAATGATGAAAGCATCTTTCTCTCTGTTGATAGAGATACCATTACCTATGTTTTTAAAATACCACATGAGACCTTTTATGATTTCACTCCAACTCACTCCCATGCCAAGTTCAACGAGAACTCTAAAAAAAATTCTTAGTAATAGCCCAAAAATGGACTAAAAAGTTCTATAAAGGAGATTCAGGACTTCCTAAAGCCCTAAATAAAGATAATATGAGACCTCATATTCATGATCTAGTGGTCTTGTTGTATAGAGTCAGAGGCTCTATTGAAGTATATCTCTTTGAGGACTAGATGTTCCATTTCATTCAAATTATTTTGTATGGGAAAAAATATCTTGACTGGGTTGAAATCATAGCAAGTTCATTGAGGAATCCACTAAAATTGACACAAACTATCAAAAAGGATTTCTTCATGTCCTCATAGCTCATCTATTTCCTGGCTTGTACCTAAAACCTTACTCAATTGCCACATGAACCTTGGAATTATGTGGTTTTTATATAAAATTAATACCCACTCTTGCAAAAGAATCAAGCCCTTAATGATTACAGGAAAGTTCATGATGTCTTCCTTGATAAGCTATGTCTTGAGTTAGCAGGCATAATGGAGGAAAGAGTTTCACAAGAAGCCTTATAGTTGGTCCAGATGTATGGTAGTTTATTTACTCAATTATGTAGGTTCACATACCTAAGAGTGGGAGGCTTTGATGAAGAACTCTTGAGGCTACCAGGATATACCTTTGATCATTTTATTATGGTTGAACTTTACCACTAGTTAGCTATGGTGACTATGAAATTCTTACCTAAAGAGAAAATAGATAACTTGTTCCTAGTAAAATTGAACAATCTCTCATGTATGTATTTAGATGATTCTCTAGATATTGAAATAGATGTGTGTGTTTTTTATTTTAAGTTTTATCTACCATGACATGGATTTGATAGTAAAGGATTTGCAAGAAAAATCTTGGAAATGGAAGAACATATTTCATTTATACCTCATGTAGAAGATTATTTGAATGAGATTGAAATTTAAAGGAAAGATAGTTTCTTGAATCTTTCCAACTATGGTGATTGATATTTCTTTTCCCAATGTGGGTATAGAGTCTATTTTTGAAGTAAGAAGTAGGGAGACAACTCTATTCACCAAATTTTTTTTGGCGATTCTATTGGAGGATTGAATGTTGGATAATCTGGTATATTAAAACAAAGACTATATTTGACTAATGATAAACTATGGTTTTTCAACATAATGAAAATTTTCTTGTGCTCCAACCAAACTTAGGTTTCTAGGATATCCAAGAAGATATTGTCTCAGATTTGAATATAGTTTCTTGGAACGTCATAACAAGTTACTGTCAATACTAACAAATCTTGAGACTCTTGCAAGAAGAAGAAATGCTAGAAGAAAGATTGAGAGGTATCCCCATTACTCAAGAAAGAGTAGATGTAGGTAGGGTATCCCAAAACCCCATAAGGAATTAAATCATTGTAGAAGTATTTGGTTATTGAAAGCTGGCTAAACTAAAATACACTAGGGCTAGGAGATATGAAGGTCTAACCGACCAAGATTTTGAGGTAGTAAAAAAATTGAATTTTTCCCTTGATCTCACACAAAGAAGGAGTATACAAATAAAATTCACCAGTAGGGCTACCTCTTCAGCCCTAGCCAATAAACCCTCTTTAGTTGTTCAAGCTTTCACTTCCACAAGAATAGTTACTCCTCTCTGCATAAACATTCAACCTTTGAACATCACATTACCTAACATGGCTTTGAATCCTTGGGGACATGCCAAGGGTCCTCTTAATTTAAGGAGAAATATTGGAGCCTTACCTAAAGGGGCTAGAGATGTACTTCCCATTTTTATAGGTGATTGTAAGATATCCACAAAAGATCACTTGAGTGCTTTTGTTTTTGCTTGTGGAATTTTAAATGTCCCTTTAGAGGATGTGGTTGTCCATATTTTTTTTATAATTCTTGTTGATGATGTTGTAGAATGGTTTCATCATTTGCGTCAACATCCATTACTTATTGGGATGAAATGGTGGCAGTCTTTGAATCTAGGTTCAAGACACCCAAAGATGAACATAGTCTCCTTCAATTAGCACAACTCAAAAAAGAGATACATCAATTAATGAGAGAGTTCATAGTGATATTTAACAAGATTGTACATAAAATTCCTGTAGCTTCTAGACCTAATGATGAGAACTAGAAAGGATTTTTCCTTAATTCAATGCCACCAAATGTGATTTTTCATTTATAAAAAGATGGTGTTCGAGATCTAGTTGCTGCACAAAGGTTGGCTATTTAGTTAGAATATGTACTGATAATTATTGGAAAATGGAAACATGATGCACACCATCAAAATGTGTCATCAGCAAATTTTACCGATCCAATTGTTCAAAGTTTGGCAAATGATTTTATTACCTTAAAAAGATAATGACAATCAAACTCCCCTTACAAAACCCTCATCAAGATTCTGGACGTAAGCAAATTAATACCCCACAGATGAAGACTTTGACATATCCTTAGCCTTGCCTTTAGATTGCAGCTACTCCAAGGAAAGAAATAATGTGTACATTCCATTTAACTACTGATCATGATGGAACTACTTTTCCAAATTGGTTAAGGTGTTTGTAGTTAAATTCTGTAAAGGATGAACTTGGAGAAGAAACCTTAGAGGGAGACCTAGAACCTTCTAGAAATTTTGGTTCTTTCTATGTGGAATATGAATTAGATGAAGAAGAAATGAGGGATATACTATCCACTCTTAATGATCCTATTTGTGTTGTTCTAAAAAGGAACCATATATCTCCCAAATTTTTTCCAACCAAGAATACTCAGACTACAGTGCCGAAGGAAATGGATTATGTCAAAAATCCTCCTGACTTAAAAGTAGGGATCAAGATCAAGATCAAGTCAAATAAAAAAAATATTGTGAGTGCTTCTACTTCTTCTAGTTCTTTTGATATTGTAGATTTTTTTAGAATATCCATAGTTATAATTCTATTTCTAATTACTTAAAGTCTAATCCCAAGGAGCTAGACCTATTGGTTTGATATGTTAAAGGTGACATAGAACCAAAACCACAAGCCAATCATGTAGAGAATACTACACCTTTAGTTTAGTCCCCTTTCTTTTTGTTCAAAGATTCCCTTGACACACCACTAAGCCCAGAAGGTTCACATATATTAGAAATCAATGAAGGATAAAGTAAACCAAATCCCTTCTATGTGTCTTTTTTTCTTAATGGTAGAAAGTTAAGTAATTTCATTATAGACTCAGGGGCTTCTAACAATATTACGCCTAAACCTATTGCACAATTTTTTTTGGTAAATATTATTCACCAGATGGTAACAAAGTTTCCTTAGTAGGACAAGTAAAAGATGCTCAAGCTATTTTAGCTACTTTCCCATAGAAAACAGTTAAATTTGACCATCCTAGTTGTTGATATTCCCACAAGTTATGGAATGTTACTCAACATGATCTTTTGTAAAGACATGGGGGAAGAAATTAAAATGGATTGGTCAGAAGCTATTGTATCTATCAAAGGAAAAAAAGTTAAATTAAAACCTAAACCTAAAAGTAAGTACATTGTCCCCTCTCTAATGATCCTAAAGATCAAAATTTGTACCATGAATGTCAGTTCGAGAATTATGCGAGTCTATCAGGACTTGAACCTAAACCTCTAATGTCACTCCTAAGTGAGAAACCTTTTATTTGGAAAATGGAGTTTGATGACGGTGCCTCAAGTATAGGTTCAGGCACTAGAGTGGTACTGATCTCTCCATCTAGAAAATGCATCCCCTTTTCATTCAAATTGGACTTCAGAAACACCAACAATATTGCAGAATATGAGGCCTTTCTCTTGGGAATGGGAGAAGCTAAATTGAAAAGGATATGATGTTTAGAAGCAAGAGAGGATGCTGAACTCATTGTGGACCAAGTAAGGAAATGGTACACCATGAAGAATTCTAGATTGAAGCATTACAAAAACAAGGTATGGGATGAACTTGATTTCTTTGAGGATTTTTCTATTGAAGCCATTCCTAGAATTTCTAATACATGAGTTGATTCATTAGTAGTATCTGCATCACTATTGTTTCCTCATCCTAATTTTAAGACATATACTTATAGGATTGAAATGATCCATCATTCGAGCATCCTTGATAATGTAGACCATTGGAAAATTTTCAATAATGATGCATTAATTGAATAATTTCTCAGTTGTGCTAGTTGTTTAGTTGACCTATACTTTGAAGGATCTAAGACTTCTTGTAAAGAAGTGTGCGTATGCTCAAGTAATGATCAAGATGTGATCTAGTTAAAAGGAAATCAAATTCCTAAGGGACTGATTTCATTAGAAAACCTATTCTCAAATAAAGATGACAATTTTTATGGTTGGACTCTATCATATACTTATGTTGTCAAAGAATATGATAAAGACAATATTGGAACATAGCATTAACCAAGATGGATCACAGTCGAAAAAAAATTCTCTCCATATGAGAAAGATAAGCTTAAATATCTATTGTTGGAATATTGGGATGTGTTTTCTTGGGGTTACGAAGATCTTATTTTTTTTAGAAATGGTCATTTCAAACATCAAATTCAATTGAAATAAGATGTTATTCTTTTTTGATAGAAACTAAGAAACTATAACCCTAAAGTTTTTGAAGCCATTATGAAAGAAGTAGATAAATTTTTTAAGAAAGGATTATCTACCCGATTCACTATTCAACCTGGATATCCAACATTGTGCCCATAAGGAAGAAGAATGGCGAGATCATAATTTGTGTAGATTTCCATAATTTGAAACAATAAATTCTTAAAGATAACTATGCCCTACTGGTCATGGAACACATCCTTCAAACTGTAGTTGGCTTTGAAATGATGTTTATGTTGGATGGTTTCTCTGGTTATAATCAAATAAGTATGGAAGAAGAAGACCAACACAATACAACATTTTTAACTCCCTAGGGGACATATTCTTATAGGAAGATGTTATTTGGTTTGATTAATGTAGGAGAAACTTTCCAAAGGGCCATGAATTCATCATTTAGAGACAAAGAATAAAAGCATAGTAATATACTTGGATGACCTCACTATGTTCTTGAAATGAAGAAAACATCATTTGACAGATCTAATAGTAGTTCTGCAGAGGTGCGAAGAATTCAATAATTCATTTCCCTTAATTTGAAGAAGTTCACCTTCTTCGTTGAAGAAGGTAAGCTCCTGGGGTACATTGTATCAAAAGAAGGAATCAAGATAGACCCTAACAGGGTAAAGGCCATTCAAAAATTGAGCTTACCAACTAATAGGAGTGGAATCAAGTCTTTCTGTGGAAAAATAAATTTCTTAAGAGCTTTATCCCTAAATTTTTGGAAATAACGAAACACATCATAGATATGATGAGTGAAAAAGAACATTTTAAGTTGAATGATGAAGGAAGAAAATCTTTCAATTAGATTAAAATGGCCATAGCTAATGCTCCCATGTTAAGTAGTCCAAACTATAGGAAGGACTTTATTATGTATTGCTATGTTCTAGAACACACTTTTTTTGAAATCCCCAATCAGAAAAATAATTGTTGCAGTTTCACAACACACACCCCATTTCTCATGGAAATGGAGACCCCCTAGTACTTTTTTCATGTCCCAGACCCCTAGTTTGGGGCCTGGGTCATTTTGGGACTCCCTTAAGAGTCTGAGTCTAGTCTCTGCCTATATCTAAGAAGTTCAAAATCTCAAAATTGATAATTTTGAGAGATTAAGTGTCCTCTAGTGCAAAAGGGTGCACTAGTGCACCTAGCACACACGCACACCCATTCTAGGTGTGCAGGTGTGCTAAATGCGCAAGTGCACACTTATCTTCCTTTGGAGATGCACACCTGCTCAAGCTTATATAAGCTTGGGACCCCTCCACCCTCTCCTCATTAGAACCACACCTCTACACATCCATATGTGCACCTTAAATTGCAAAAAGATATGGCAAACACTAAAGAAAGGTGCACACTTGCGCACCTATCTAACGTGTCCATGTGCACACCTTTCAATAGTAAACCCTTAGTTAATAAATACACCCAAGACAAGGTATGCATGTGCGAACCTCCCCAAGGTGCACACATGCACACCTTTCTTTGCATTAAATGCAAAAAATAAGGGTGCACACATGGGCACCCCACTAAGGTGTGCATGTGCACATCCTTTCATAAATCTTTGAAGAACTCTAAGTTTGCCACTTTTTTACACTGTCACATGCAGATGCATAGTAGAGCACATGTACATGTGCACACCCTATCAAGGTGCACACATGTGTAGGTGCACAACTATGCATACAGTGACCATTTAGGGGCCATTAAGTGCACCTAGTTCACCTATCAAGGTGTGCAAGGTGCGCTATTTTATATTCTTGGGCTACAGGGGGGATTGAGCTATTTTTTCTCTATTTTTCATAATTAGGGTTTGTGTTTAGGTTTAATTTCAACTCTTTGGACTAATGTCTTTCTTATGTGCAAATAAAATAGAATCTTCATCATCCTTGCTTGTAGAAAAGATGGCTCTTAAACTGGTAGTGTTCAAATACCAAGGTGCACCAAAGAAATCCCACTTTCAAGATAGACATGTAGAAATCTGAGATACCGAGTAGGGACATATCGATTGGAATGCATTCCTCACCATTTGCAACAAGCCTAAAGAAACATCCACAATGGTGTCAACGCTTATCAAATCAAGGTTAGTCAATGCAACATCACATCCTACATCCGTGTAGTCTTCTAAACTTGTTATGACATTGGTAGACCACTATGTTACTGAGGAAAAGGTTGTCAAGAGTGTCATAGGAAAGATAGTCCTAGACCTCTAACCTCACAATATTGAGAAAGTCTTCCATTTTCCTATAGTTGATAAGTACTTATAGATATTATATGAGGGAGTAGAAAGATGGTACCGAGAGAATGAGAAAGAGGCCCAAGAGATAATCCAATCATCATTTTTGATTGATAGAATGCTAGCAGGCTACAAAATTGGAAAGGTAGACATGACTCAGGGTTATATGAAGGATGACATTGAATATTCCATAGTGCTTTTGAGAATAGTTATGGGCTTACCAGTAGCTAGACATCTTAATATCTCGATGGTCCACTTCATTGAAACCATTAGGATGACCAAGATACCTATTGGGATACAATCCTCAGTAATAACCTAGATGAGTAGTTGGTGGGAGTCAAGACCAACCCCAAGTTCTATATGACATCATATTTGGTGTACTTAATGGAAACAAGGATAAATTATTACCTAGGACTTTACAAAAAGGGAAGCATGCAAGATAAAAATTCTTGTCCCTATGTGGTGTATCCACAGCTGGTGAAGAAGCTCTCATATCAGAGCAAGGAATATAGGATAGTTAATGATGGTTTTATATTTGTGATCATCCTATTTATAGAGGGTGATTATGCTAAAAGAATGTCACTATAGGCAGCATAGAGGATCACAGAAATAGGCACTTACTACATTCAATTGAAAACATTCATATACCCAAGGGTAGCAAGAACACAAGTAAACCCAAAGAAACTCCCAAGATATCTGTCAGATAGACTCATTTTGTTTGAGATTTCTAGACAACTAACATCTACATATGATAGAGTGAGATAAAAAAACAAGAAGATATGGATGTGGCCAATAACCATAGGTGCATTTGAGATCAAGCAAAAGCAAAATATAGCAACCTTGGATTCAGAATGGGATCAATATCCTTTGGAAGAGTACAACTCCCCTCACCCATATGTTGATAATATTGGGATGGTACAACATTTGGTAGGGAGGTAGTTTGTGCATGAAGATGCACTAGAGGGTCACTAGATGAATGCCATAGATGACTATGATGTCTAAATAAGGTACTATTGTAGAATGACTCTAACTTAGTAGAAAAGACACTTAAGATGAAGATAGAAGATGTCTTAGATCCACTGTACAACAAGGAAAAGATATATGATAGGCCTATAATGAATGTAGAGATTGGAAGGGATGAAAATGTTGATATAAACAATAGAGCTTGACACATTGTCTAGTTGACAAGGGAACGAATCGAGAAACCATTCTAACTTGATCTAGTTCTATAGGTTGTTCCCCTACAAACCATAACATGGCCTATGAAAGGTAAAGGTGTAAAGGTTACAGTACCAACTTTCTTGGCTCAATCCCTAGTGAGACTAGAAATGGTTTATAGACATGAGCATGAAATTTAGTATTTCAAAGCAGATAAGGGAGTTAAAAGGAGGAGAGCTCTAGCAAAAGCCAAGAAGCAAGAAGCTCAAGTACAACTACCTCAACAACTACAATAGAATCTAGTACAAGTACAACACCAAGATGAGTCAGTGGGTTAAAGAACTCCCTCATAATAGGAAGAGGAGGGACAAGGAGAGGAAGAATAGAGGGTGCCACCAGAAGGGAAAGAAGAGGAAGAAGCCTCCCCCTAAGCTCCTAAGAAGACTAGGGTTCCATTCATTATGGGAGAGCCACAAAAAATGAGAAAAATGAAGAAAAATAATACTCCTCCTCCATAGGTACCTAAAACCATTCATGAAGCTAAAGAAGAAGAAGAGGAAGAACAACTTGATAATGTTCCCTTGAGTCAAAGGACTTGATCAGATAGGGCCTTGGAAGAGGAAAGAAGGAGTTACACTCTAACATCGTCATCCAATCCAACAAAACTTGTTCAAATTACAACTTCAAAAGATGAACAAAAATAGTGGATCATAGATATGGAGAGTCAAGAGACTGGTGTCTTTAATTTCTCATATTTTGATTTCATGCATGTTGGCACTAAGATTGTGGGTGAGAAGATACAAGATACTTTGATGAGTCAATCCCTAGGAGAGGACTAGAACCAATTTCTACCTCTGCCTCAAGGACCTTTGGGCCTACCCCCATTACCATTTTAGGATCTATTATTTATGGACAAAGGATTTGTGACACCACTTCCTCTATTTATTGAAGCAAAAGAAAAAACACTAGAGGAAGATGAAGAGCCCCAATAAATACAATTCAATGAAGTATCAGAGTAGGGGAAAATATCAAAATAAGAACCCCAAAAAACTTCTCATGATACTGAGGCTAGGACCTTAGCCCAAGACAAAACACATACTCAAATTGGTGATCTTTCTTAATCAAAAAATACTCCAGATAGGAATGATAAGGGAAAGGGACCTACAATGAAAACCCCCTCATCAGTCAAATATATGTCTCCAATGGGAACTAAACTAACTTGGATGAAGAGGGAGGTAATGGTTTGACAAAAAGAGGTAGCTGAATGTAATTGCTAAGGAGGGAATGGATGAGCTAGTAAGAGCCATCAAGAAGCCTGAGCCACCAAGGGGTGTTGGTCCGTCTCACAATAGGTGTATCATAGTCATGCTCTAGGCCATGCTTAAGAATAATATATTCAAACTAAGGACTATTTTTCCCACTATGAGGTGCATTTAATCTTGTCAACCCAGAGATGTATACTTGAAATGGTTGGCATAGTATGCGCACTAGGTCTCTTAATGAGTCACTAAGCTTATGCTGCAGGAAAGTAAAGTGCAAGAAAAGGGACTTACACTATTGCTGTAGGAAACTAACACACTTAACTCTATGAATACTAGAAATACAAATGAAAAGATAAAAATTTAAAAATATTCCAACTCAGTTTATCCACTATAACTGTTCTCACATATGTTACAGGAACATTCATGAAGTGCAATGCTACATGAAGGAACTCACAACTTCTACTTACAATACTAAGAATGCTTGGAAATAAATCTATTCTATCCTTATCTAATCCACCTTCCAAGTGGGCCCCCTTGGTTTGCTTGAACTAAACTACTAATACAAGATAGAAGCCAAAAACTATTTCATTACATTTCATAAATTCATTACATAAAACATAGAACTGTAAAAACACAACTCACTATAAAAGTTAATAGTCTCTTCTCATAAAATCTTTCTTCTAACTAGCTAAACTAACACACTTGGGTCAATTCCTATATATAAGAGATCAACATTTATTCTCATAACAAAAAAGAAAATAAGCTAGCTTTAAATCCATAGGAGAGAAACAAGGAAAATAACAACTCAAGGGGGGAAGAAGGAATAATGGCTTAAGGAAAGAATAATAAAGTCTGAGCATCTGCTTGCCATAGGAATAAATGTAGAGAAGGCAATAAGTCTTCATAGCTCCTCCTTACTTGTTTCTGTGTCTTCTAGAACTATTACAACTTTCCTCCACCGTGGCTACTCCTTCGCATTCTCTTCTCCTTAAATGTTGTTGGCACTCATCTTTTGAATTCTTCCAATCATCTTTCAACTTCATTGCTAATAGGTTAGTTATTATGTAGAGACATGTTTGCAAATAAACATTTATCAAATTAAATTCAAATATAAGAACACACATTTTGATAACTATATGAAATACTGCATAATATATATAATACTAGCAAAAGAGGGCATAGTATCTACCCATAGGTTTATCATAGGTTTGGTAAATGTAGGTACACAAATGTTTTGACAAAGATAAAATAGAGTATCAAAAAAATTGTTTAAAAACTATCATGAAATAAAAGCAATATTTGGCCTCATCAGGAGCTACATGACCATTGGCCTTCATCATGAAGAACCAAGATTAGGACTTGCCTACACACATAGCCATCCCTCCTCCACATGATTATACAAAAAATTTGACTCATAGTAATTACCAAATCAAGGAGGTTTAGGGTTTCATAATGGAGTCAGATCTCAGATCTGAGGTTAGTTTGCCAAGTTTTGAAAATTATGAAACTGTGGTTAGTAATATTGCTATGTTGAATAAGTAAATCAATAATGTGATTTTTATTATAGTAAAAGGGGTAGTAGGAAGTACTTAGGGTCTAAGTGTTGAAAAAGTTTATATAAAGTTTAAATCAGTAATTAGTATAATGTCTTTTCATTCTAGACTTAAGGAATCTTCCCTACCTAGTGTTTTCCTAGATATTCTTATGCCTGATTCAGTTAACGGGCCAACACCTATAAGATTACAAGAGCTTATGAAAGCTGAAGAATTCATTAAAAAGATGGAAAGTGACAGCAATATCATTCATATTATGTCTTCTACTGATGATAGTACATGTGTTAAAAGTCAAGGTAGTAATGAATATAATGAATCCATGAATAATGGTAATCTATCTTCCAAGTGTGAAGAGATGGATTCAACTTTTAGTGAATTAGAGGATTGCAACCAACATAAGGAAGATGGATATACAATTGAAAATGAGTCTTGTGACAATGAATGTGAGATTAAAGAAGTGTATAACAGAGGTAGGGGTAATGATTTCCATGATGAAAATGAGTGTAGTGATGATTTTGATTTTTCAAATTATTGTACTAATGGTCCTATTGTTGTAAGTTCTTCATGTCATCCAGATAGTAATCATAGCTAGGAGAAGATTTGTGAGGTAGTTTTCTTGAACCCTAATGAAATTTTAGACTTGTTGGCTCGCAATTTTGAGAAATATGTAAGTACTTCTAAGGATGTTTGTATCCCTTAAAATGTTTCTTCATTTAGTCAAGGCACTTCCCCAATGTTTGATGTGGAAAAAGATACAAAATTTGAATGATTTGTGTCAAACTTTGGAGGTGCATATGATAGTACATCCAGTGCCTGTGTACATGATGACTTATTAAATGTAGGGGATGTGATTAAAGGGAAGTTTTCTACTATCTCAGTTTTTTCTCATGTTGGTAATTGTGCTACAATACGATTTGATACTTCAGGTGATGAGAAAGAAAACAGTGAAAGTTATATTGTTGATTCTAAGATTCCTTTTTATGTTGAAAAATCTTGTAATGATCAGTTTGATGATAAGTTTACTAAGTTCAAGGTTTACTCTAACAAGTTGTTAGATGAAGATGCTGCTTATGATCAATATATTTTAGATCAACATTTCTAGAACAATTTTTCAAGCTTGGTGACTAATTAGTTGTTTCAGTGTGAAGGAGTTTTAGTGAGTGGTAAATATTATTTGATGAGTAACATGACTGGAAGTAGGCAAGGATTAGATTTTATGTATTCTTCACATCCAGATACACAAGGTGAGTTGCATTTTCTTGACATGTGCAACTTTGTGAACAAAGTGGAATATGAATACTTTGTGTTTCGAGTTGACAAAATGCATCTTTCATATGCTCATGATGGTTTTTAGTTTGATAATAGTCTATTTGAGCACGTTGATATACATTTTCATAGTGAGCAAGATGAAGATAGTGATTCAAGTTTCTATATGCACTATGAGAATGGTTTTATTTCACCTAATTTGCGAATGAGAAATTCTAATGTGTGTGGTGAAATTGATGGAACTTACATCTTACCTTAGAGAGATCTAAATGAGAATAATGTGTTCAACTAAGGTAAGGAGTTTTGAGAAGTTTGGTGGCCCAGGGCCACCATGTTGTACAATTAGAATATATTTCCTATTTTCAATAAGTTGTTTGAGAAAGTTTTTGTTGGAGTGGTCCTTTTCCTCCAAAGATCTAAATCCTTTCCATGTCTACAAGGGGCATGCATCCCTAGATAGAGCTATTGATGGGACTCAAAATTGCATTCCCATTTTGAGTACCATTCCAAAATTTTGAGTCATTTTGAGCCTTGTAAATGCAATTTCTTGCTTGTATACCCAGCCATCATTTTAAGGTCTAAGAGGTGTTTTATGTTTCTAGAACCTTGCTTTCAGCATATCCATGCACCCTATAATGATAAACTAACATTCTAAGTCATTTTGTGAAGTTCTATTTTGAGCAATGTTCATTTCTGCATTTTTGCCCAAGTGTCAAATAACGATAGGAAGCCTATTTTGCATTTGAATATCTTGCGCCTAGTTATGTTTCATGAAAAAGTCAATGCAAACATTGAGTAAGTGCCACATGGCAGATTACAGGGACCTCGTAAGATCGCAAAGCATAGCAAAGGAGGCTACAATGTTACGATCTCATTGTATGATCAGGATTCTGATGTTGAAGAGTGGAGATGCTATGCCAGGTGAGAAAGCTATGAGGTCAGGAGAAGTAAAATTGAGAGCTACGATGTCATGATAAATCGTAAG
Source organism: Cupressus sempervirens (assembly GCA_028749045.1). Lineage (NCBI taxonomy): Eukaryota > Viridiplantae > Streptophyta > Pinopsida > Cupressales > Cupressaceae > Cupressus > Cupressus sempervirens. The sequence continues at coordinate 350,588,338 of CM053785.1, forward strand.
AATAGAGGATGCAGAGTTTACCATAAGATCAGAGGGCTTCATATACTAAGTTAAGATGTCATGACAAACACGAGAATTGTAAGATTGCCAAGGTAAAATCTTAATGTTAAGATAATAAGATTTTATTATAAGTTCGCAGGATCATAACATTAGGAGGGAAAATTTTTAATTTCAATATTATATAGGATGAAGTGGGGCCCACCCAGGTGTATTTTGACAAATGAGAGATGGACAAGTGGTGATTAGTGACTAGACGAGAGGATAAGAAATGAAAATAAATTATTCAAATTCAGATATCCCTAATTTGAAATTGAAAGATTTGATTTAAATTTGATATATTATATAGTTTATACTATATAGCTTTTTAAATTTTTAAATTTAATGCTCAGTTCATGGCCCAGGGTCTAGATTTTCAAATCGACACTAGAGGCACCATTTTCATCAGAGATGTGCAGTATGATATACCATCGAAACCGAGAGAGCCTGAATTTTCAATTTCTACAATTAGTTTTTACATAGGTATCCATCAAAAGAAGCTATAGGAATATTTTTGATTTTGAGGAATCCTCAATGCAAATGCAAATTTGATGTTTTTAGACTAGAATAAGATTAGATTTTGATTAGTTAGAGATAAGATTTGATTCACTAGCGACCACCAAGGATGTATTGAATGTATTTAAAGAAAATGTAGAAGATAGTGTTTTGTTGACAAAAGGCAGTTGGAGTTTCATAGAAAAGGCAGAACAAGACAAACATAATCATATTGAATTTTTGCACATTTTATCAGATATTTAACATTCCTTCAAGAAAGGGGTTTCCTTATTAACTCTTTAAGGAAGATATTTTTAGACATTCTCCATCAATAATTAATGAGATTTGATTTGTTGCAATAGTGAGAAGATTAGTTTCTACAACATCAGGAAGAAGAAGATTTGGCATGACACATGTCAAAATCAAATTTTGATCCGAGCCTCTTCTTCTCTATATTCTTTCTTCTCTTCTCATTATACGGGTTCCAATTTTTATGACTGTGAGACCACAAGGTTGGCTTTAGTTCTAGAATTGTGATTCCACATTCTTAGCATATTTCCCTCTATATTGAACAAAAAAAATCTAATTATTTGAAGTATTTAGATTATACACTTATCTATTATGTATTTTTTGAGCTTTGTATACACCATGATGTATTGATTTTAAAGAAATGAATACAGAGCTTCATTGAAAGGTTCATTTTGAATTTGTCTCCTTGTTTATGGGTTTGTAGTTTTCTATTGATATATGCCCAAAGTGCATATTGTCTAGTTGCAACTTATTTTGAAGTTGTATGCCATTGTGTGTCTTGTTGCTGGGTCAAGGACCTGAGTAATTTTCTTGATATTGCATTGATAAAACTACATGGATCATAGGAGGATGTGATAAGTATGAATTTCATTTGAAGATGGATGTCTATTTGCAAGGTAGATAGATAGATTAGATATTTGAGTATACAAGTATATTTAGGTATCCATGTGTATGTTCTGACTTAGTTAATGCCCAATGGATAAGGGAATGATCAGCTTAGAGGTTACATGCTTTTTCTCTTGCATACCTACGTTATGTTGATGATTCAAATCTTTAATCGAATATCTTTTCCCTTTTTAAGAATTGAAAGGAAGTTTTCCTCACTTAGTTTATCAGGTTCATGTGCCTTATTATTAGCTATTTCATGTCCATGAATGCTTGCATAAACATAGAATATTCAAGGGTTATTATCTATTATCTAGATTCAATTATATGCCTTTACTCTGGTACCATATAAAGAATTTAAGGTCCACTTGCCTAGGTCTTGTAGAGCTTAAAGAGAAGAAGGAGAGTTAAATAGCCTTATAGTTGGCCCTAGTGTTTGAATAGGTACATTGAGGATGGGAGTTAGCTACCCTTAGGTGTAAATTATCTTATCACTAGGTTATTCAAAAGTTCTTAATTCAGAAGCCAATAGTGCACACATTGAGCTTGAAGATTTGAGATTCTGAAGTTTTGACTATCAAGGAACTTGAAAGCTATTTGGAGTATTTAGGATTTAGTTTTTATTTGACACATGTCAGATGAATTATTTCTTGTGGAGAAATGCCTATGTCATTTCTTCCTTTTTCTTGGGCTATTTTTTGTGGTTTCACAATGCACACCCCATTTCTCATAGAAATGGGGACCCCCTAGTAATTTTTTCATCTCCCAGACCCCTAGTCTTGGGCCTGGGTCATTTTGGGACTCTTTCAGGAGTCTGAGTCTAGTCTTTGTCTCTAATTAAGAAGTTTAGAATCTTGGAACTAAGAATTTTGAGAGATTAAGGGTCCTCTAGTGAAAAAGGGTGCATAGGTGCGCTAAATGTGCAAGTGTGCACTTATCTCCCTTTGGAGATGTATACATACACACATGGGCACCTCCAAAGGGTGCGCACTTGCCTGAGCCTATATAAGCCCTAGACCCCTCCAACCTCTCCTCACTATTCTTGCACTTCCATCCTCAACCGCACCTTTGCACATCCATAGGTGCACCTTAAACTGCACATAGATACAAAAAATACCTAAGAAAGGTGCACAAATATGCACCTAACCAAGGTGCACATGTGTGCACCTTTTAGTACTAGACCCAAAGCTAAGCAATACACCAAGGCAAGGTGTGCATGTGCATACCTCCCCAAGGTGTGCACATGTACACCTTTCTTTGCACTAAAAGAAATGCGCACATGTGCACTCCACTAAGGTGCACATGTGCACACCCTTTCACAAACTTTAAAGAACTCTAAGTTTGCCACTTTTTTACACTACACATGTAGATGCATAGTAGTGCACATGTGCATGTGTGCACCCTATTAAGGTGTAAAAATGCATATAAATTGACCATTTAGGGGCCATTAAGTGAACCTAGCACACTTGTCAAGTTGCACAAGGTGCACTATTTTCATACATTCCAAGGCTATGAGGGGATTGAGCTATTTTTTCTCTATTTTTGTGCCTTGGGCTAGGTTTTTGATAATTAGGGTTTGTGTTTAGGTTTAATTGCAACTCTCTAGACTAATGTCTTTCTTATGTGCAGATAAAATGGAATCCTCATCATCCTTGCTCATAGAAAAGATGGCTCCCAAACTAATAGTATTCAAATACAAAGGTGCATCAAAGGAATCCCACTTTTAGGATAGACATGCATAATTCTAATATAGCAAGCTAGGACATATCGATTGGAATACATTCCTCACCATTTTCAACAAGCCTAAAGAAAGATCTACTATGGTGTCAGCGCTTATCAAATTAGGGTCAGTCAATGTGGCATCACATCCTACATACATGCAATCTTTTAAACTCACTATGATATTGATAGACCACTATGTTATTGAGGAAAAGGTTGTCAAGACTGTCATAGCTGAGATAGTCTTGGACCTCTGACCTCACAATATTGAGAAATCCTTCCATTTTCTTAGAGTCGATAAGTACTTATAGATATCCTATGAGGGAGCATAAAGATGGTATCAAGAGAATGAGAAAGAGGCCCGAGAGATAATCCAATCATCATTTTTATTGATAGAACACTAGCGGGCCATATAATTGGAAAGGTAGACATGACTCAGGGTTATATGTGTTGATAATAGATTTAAAAGAGATTGTTCAAGAAGGAGATTGTCATAGAGGGAGATTATTTGTTTCAATCATTGTTTTGTCACTGATGTAAAACTTGCTATTTTCTGATAAGACAACTTCTTATATGATTTAAGTACTATAATTTATTTGATTAGTGAAGATGATTTGATCGAAAGATGTAACAATAGCACCTAGAGGAAAGGTTGAGTTATGATTATGTAAACGAGTACAAGAATCAATTAAGATAGTGATAACATGATGTATTGATAATCTACTTAAGGTTACAAAGGCTAGTTAGACTAAGAAAGTTTAGAAGAACAAGTTACACAAAATTTGTCTACCAAGCTTGATCGAGTGAATAGTAGGTGCCGAGAAAAGTCAATGCAAGCTGAGCAGAAAATCAGTTGGATCCAAGTAAATGTCTATTCTAGTGTATGTGGAGTAGAATAGTGGATGTCAAGTAAAGTTTAGTTGATGTCAAGCACCAGTAAAATTTAGTTCATGCCAAGTGATTTTATAGAGGATGTCGAGCAACATAGTATGTGCCAAGCATTAGAAGGTAGATAATGCCGAGTGGCTACATTATTTAAAAGATCATGAATTTGATGGATCTAAGTTGACAAGTTTATTTTCTTGGATTATGTGAACTAGGTGGAAGATAATATTGATGAGATGGAGGCACAAAATTTAAGGTAAACCATTTTTAGGCAAATTCAAAGAGGATTCAAGAAGAAGTTTCTAGAAAAGATATGGAATGTGGGATATATTCATTTTATCCTACCTAATCCATCCAAACCCTAAAGTGGATGATGGAGAATGAGTAGCAAAAGATCTTAATTTCCTATTTATAGGAATAGCTGGTCATGAAGCAAGGTTTCCATGTACGAGAAACTAAGGAAGTCAAGGAGACAAGGGTTTTACTTCATCAAGTGACCTAACAAAAGAGTCTACAATGGCATGTTAAGCAAGAAAACTTAATGGTATGAATGCTTGAAGGGTGAACAAGCTATGCGAGTTGCAATTAGTGACAGCAAGCATAATGGAGGACTAAAATAGAGATCTATAATCTAAAAATGGAGTTGTAAGTTTTTATTAGATCAAGCCTTACTATTACTCTCTAATAATTGTATTAGTCTAGGGTAAATCCTTTGGATTAAGGTTGACCTAACAGTCATTTGTAAATCCTTTAATTGGGTGACATTCCAGGTTAATGGTCTAAAGTCCTCTAAAAAGGCTTACTCCTAACATGGTGATTGAAATCCTTTAATAGGGCCACATTTAACAGTGTTTATTGTAACCTTTAACAGGGTTGGCCTTTCACAGGGAATCACTTCAGAAGAGTGAAAAAGAGTAGCATGTTACTGGTGGTTTTTTCCAAATTATTTTTTCATGTAAATCATTGTGTCAAGTGTGTTGATGAATCTGTTATGTTTCATGTTTATATGTCTACAAGTTGATTGAACAATAACCTACAAGTTTTAAGTGATTGTATAATCTTAAGGATGCATGCATAAAGTCAAATGTTTTATGGGTTCACTAAGCTGTGAAAAGTTTTATTTATACATCTGGACCTTAGATAACTAATTCACCCCCCCCCCCTCTCAGTTATTCTAAATTATTCCAACAATATGAAGAATGACATTGGATATGCCATAGTGCTTTTGAGTAGAGTCATGGGCTTACCGATAGCTGGACATCTTAATATTTAGATGGTCCACTTTATTGAAACCATCAAGATGACCAAGATACCTATTTCTTGTGCTACAATCCTCAACAGTAACCTGGATGAGTAGCTGGTGGGAGTCAAGATTGACCCCAAGTTCTATATGACATTATATTTGGTGTACTTATTGGTAGCAAGGACAATTAATTACCCAAGACTTTACAAAAAGGGAAACATGCAAGATACAAATGTTTGGCCCTATGTGGCATATCCATAACTGGTGAAGAAGAAGCTCTTAGATCAGAGCAAGTAATAAATTATAGTGAATGACAACATTATATTTGCGATCATCTGATTTATAGAAGGTGATTATTCTAAAAGAATGTAAGTAGAGGTAGCATCAAGGATCAAAGAAATAGGCACCTACTACATTCAATTCAAAATATTCACATACCTAAGGGTAGTGGGTACACAGGTGAACACAAAGAAACTCCCAAGATATGTGTTGGATAGACTCATTTTGTTGGAGATTTCTAGATAGCTCACATCTACATATGAAAAAGTGAGAAAATAGCACAAGAAGACATGGGTGTGGCCAATAACCATAGGTGCATTTGAGGTCAAGCAAAAATAGGATATAGTGACCTTTGATTTAGAATGGGATCAGTATCCCTTGGAAGAGTACAACTCCCCTCGCTCATATTTTGATAATGTTGAGATGGTACAACATCTGGCAAGGAAGCAGTTCATGTATGAAGATAGACTAGAGGATCACAAGATGAATGCCATAGATGACTATGATGTCTGAATAAGATTCTATTGTAGAATGACTCTATACTTAGCGGAAAAGGCACTTAATATGAAGATCCCTCTTAAGGCTATAAAAAAAGACATAGAAGATATCTTAGATCCACTATACAACAAGGACAAGATATATGGTAGGGCTATAATGAATGTAGAGATTGGTAGGGATGAAATTGCATATATCAATAATAGAGCCTGACACATTGTCTAGTTGACAAGGGAATGGATCAAGAAACCATTCAAACTTGATCCAGTTCCACAAATTGTTCCACTACAAGCCACAACACAACCTACAAAAGGTAAAGGTGTAAGGGTCATAGTGCCAACTTTCTCGGCTCAATCTTTAGTGAGACTAGAAATGGTTTATAGACCTGAGTGGGAAATTAAGTATTTCGAGGTAGATAGGGGAGCTAAAAGGAGTAGAGCTCCAACAAAGTCCAAGAAGCAAGTGGCTTAGGTACAACTACTTTAACAACCACAACAAAATTTGGTACAAGTACAACCCTAAGATGAGTTTGTGGCTTAAAGACCTCCCATAGAATAGGAAGAGGAGTGATAAGGAGAGGAAGAATAGAGGGTGACATCAGAAGGGAAAGAAGAGGAAGAAGCTTCCCCCTCAACTCTTAAGAAGACTAGGGTTTAGTTCACTATGGGAGAGCCACAAAAAGGAGAAAACTATAGAAAAAGAATAATCATCCACCACAAGTACTTAAAACCATTCATGATGCTGAAGAAGAAGAAGAGGAAAAAAAACTTGATAATGTTCGCTTGAGTCAAAGGACTCGATCAACCAAGGCCTTGGAAGAGGAAAGAAGGAGTTCCACTCTCACATTGCCATCAAATCCAATAGAACTTGTTCAGATTATAATTTTTGAAGATGAAAAACAATAGTGGATCAGAAATATGGAGGGTCAAGAGATTGATGTCTTTAACCTCTTATATTTTGATTTCATACATGTTGGCACTAAGGTGGTAGGGGAGAAGATATGGGATACTCTGAGGAGTCAATCCCAAGGAGATGACTGGAACCAATCTCAACCTCTACCTTAAGGACCTCTGGGCCTACCCTCATTACCATTTTAGGATCTATCATTTATAGACAAAGGATCTACAATGCTACTTCCTCTATCTATTGAAGAAGAAGAACAAGCACTAGAGGAAGATGAAGAGCCCCAACAAATGCAAGTCAATGAAGTATTAGAGGAGGGGCAAATACTAGAATAAGAACTCCAACGAACTCCTCACAATACCAAGCCTAGGACCTTAGCCCAAGACAATACATAGACTCAAACTAGTGATCTTTATCAACTAGAAAATACTCTAGATAGGAATGATAAGGGAAAGGGACCTGCAGTACAAACCCCCTCATCAGTCAAGTATATGTCTCCAATGGGCACTACACCCGCTTGGCTATAGAGAGAGGTAATGGTTTGAAAAAAGAGGTAGCTAAATGTAATTTTCATGGAGGGAATGGATGAGGTAGTAAGAGCCATCAAGAAGCTTGAGACACCTATAGGTGATGCGTGACCATTGGCCTCCATCATGAAGAACCAAGATCAAGACTTGCTTGCACACATATCCATCCCTCCTCCACATGCTACTATGAAACATTTGACTCATAGTGAACACCAAATCAAGGAGGTCCTATTAGGGAAGTATATGGTAGATACTGCCAAAGTCTTCATCATAATAGGTGTAAAGGAGGTATTCAAACACATGGACAAAAATGAGTCAGAATTGTTGATGCTAAGGAGATGAAATGAGATTATGAGAGGTTATCTACATAGAATAGTGGACCAAATAGAGTCAGACCATCTAAAAATCACTCTTGCTATGGCATTAGAGAGGAAGGAAAAGGGGACAATTCAGTTGGATCCATTTTTGGGAGCATGTCAGTAATGGCCCGAGAATTTTGAAAAGAAGGTGTTGGAATGTCTTAATGGGAAGAGATCTTCTAAGAGGGGGGGGGGGGGGCATGAATCAAAAGTACTAGCCTTTTAACCACTTTTTATACCCTTAATGACATATAACTAAAATTGTCATGCATGCATATAAACATTAAACAATCATGTGAAACAAACATGCATCACCACATAACACTTGAGATTTTGGTGACCCAGAAACCCTCCAAGAATAAGAAGGTAAAACTAGGGTGGGGATGATGCCCACGAAATTACTGTGGTAATTAATTTCAACCACTTCTGATGGTTTTCCCTATTAAAGGATTTACACTGTGTCAATAGTGACCTAGTTAAAGGATTTACAAACACTTTACATGAAGTGTTACCTTGTCAAAGGATTTAATCACCTTTTTAAAGGATCTACAAGATAGCTATTAAGCTAACCTATCAACATATGGTTTCCTTTCTAATACAATGGCTAAAGAGTATTAGTTATAATAAACCTGATAGCTTACAATCCTTGATTGCTGAATACATGTGCTTGATCTACTTTCCCTGATCTTGATCTCCTGAGATATGATATACATTTGTATCCCTTGCTTTGTTCTTATCAACTGAATGTCTAACTGCTATTCTTTCCACTTAATCTTTGACACCAAAGCTCTGCAACAACCTTAATAAAAGCCTCCTCTATTCCTTCTTGTCTCCAACTCTCTTTCAATGGTGTCAGGACTCTCTTATAAAGGTTAGTGGATTGTTATGCATCCTTGGATAAAGTATTCTCACCCAAACCCTAGAAATTCACCCATTGGCTGCATGCAATTCAAATTTTCTATTTGGCTGCATGAGGATTGCATAGGTAAATGAAAGGATTTGGTCTTATCTCCTTATCTTGTCATGAGTCATGCATAACCATTTTACATCTTGGTTTGTATTGGCACAAACTCTTATGCTAATCCTACGTTCCTTGGCTCATAAAGTAATACTGATGCTCGACACCATCTATTATGGATTGCTCAACATCCACTATGTTTCCTATGTTACTCGGCTCCTACTGATTCTTGAGTTACTCGGCTCCTACTAATTCCTGACTTACTCAACTCCTACTAATTTTGCAATGCTCGACACACACTGTCTTCTTATCTACTCGGCACATGTTGAATTCTGTATAGCTCGGCATATACTGAAATGTGTTCTGCTTGACATCCACTATAGTTTTCTTGGCACTATCTATGACTTGGCACATAAAGAAATTTTGGCTCGGCTCCCATTGTGTACTCAACATGTATGGTGAAAATGGTTAAGTGTGTTGACACTCATTTATCAATCTTATTTATTGGGTCAACAATCTCCCCCTTTGACATGAGTGTCAAAATAAAAAAAACACTTAACGGATCATTCATGATCTAAACCTTATGTCTACATTCTTCACTTACAAAATGTAAAAAAATAAAAATAAAAATATTACAGCTTATAACTCCCCCTGAGTTGATTATGCCTTGTCATGTCATGAATTCTGATGTCTTATGCCATTGTGCTTATCTTCTCCTTTAATATATCTTTCTAATAATATCTCCCCCTTAGATATTATCTCCCCCTTGTTGACAATGATGTCAAAGGGTCCTAAATGGTAATGCCATGCTTGGCCAAAAATGTCTTATTTACCTCAAGGAGTATTTTGAGAGCTACATCCTAGTTATTCAAGACAATATCCAATGACTTTTGTTGGATTGCAAGCTCTGCTGCTAGATCAAAAAGTCCTTCATGTGTAGAAATATTTGGATCCTTCTTCAAGACTATTTCTGCATACATTTTCTCCTTGTGTAATACTTCCAAGTGAGGAGTGATAGAGGCTTGTATTTGCATCAACTTTTCTTTAATAGTGGCCTCTTTTGCTGATAATGCAACTAATTCCCTCTGAGTGTGAAGTGTTTGAGCAAATTGCTTTTCACTTTGTGCAGGATCTGAGGGTAGTTTCATGCTAGAGAGCTTTAATTTACTCTTAAGGTTCAAAATTTTTGGATTTATTTCTTGTGTGAACCTGGAAAAATCACACAATTTGCTATAAAGGGAAAAGATGTTCTCTAAGACAATCTTTACATTATCCAATTTCTTACCTAGGTCAACCTGTCCCAAAATTATATTATTAGCTATCTTCTGGTTGACCTTACCTACAAAGTTCTTTTCTAACCATTCCATTAGTTTTACATTGGTATCATGGTCTTCATTATTCACTTGGTCAACTATATCAGATAGTTGCTCAATAATTAGCCTGTTTGCATCTAGAGGTTGTAGGCTGAAGGCATCCATGAATATATCTTTGATCTCATTCATTACCTACTTGTATTTTTAGTCTTTCCTCATTGCCTCTTGCCTCCTCTTATCCAATGCACTCTATATTTCATTCATCTTTTCGTCATTTAGAGTGCTTGAATCATAATAGGGTATTTTAATTTCTTCATCAAGCTCAGGAATGCAATAATGAATGGTTCTGGCTACCCTAATAGAACTTGAGCTTGGTGTACTGACATGTAAGGTCATCATTTCAATACTCGGCTCCTAAATAGGTTTGGTAGGAGGTCTTGTTTTTGGCAATTCAACCAAAGTTTGTATTGTAGACTCCTCCTTATCTTGTGTTTCTTCTTTGTCCTCTTCTTCTTGCTTGGCTTCTTCTTCTTCTTGTGTCAATGTTGTTGGAGGTATACTTGCTTTCTATACTATTGTACCTGTGACTTTCTCTATTGTTGCACTCAGGTCATGATGAGCTTGAATGGCTATTCTTGGTGGTGATGGAGATGGTAGAAATGTAAGCCCAGTAGTTTGAATGATTTGAGGTGGTTCTTGTGGTGACACCTTGGCTTCTTTGAGTTTGTCTACTGACTTTTTGAGATCATCTACACTGACCAATATGGGACTTGTACACAATTGTTCTTGTAGAGTTGTTTGATCAAGGATCTTAGTAAGATCCTCTACAGTTAATGGATTGATGTTTTGACATGAGGTGTCAACAACATCCTTAATCTTTATGATTTTTGTAGGCGTGGTAGTAGAGTGAGGAGGACTAGGAGGTGAAAGTTGTGTGTCTTTCACACTTTGCTACTCATCAGTACCTTTATCTTCATCTTTTCCTTCCTCTTCTCTTTCTTTCTTGTTTTCCTCTTCTTCAACCTTTTTCTCTTCTTCTATCTTCTCTTCTCTCCTCTTCCTTCTTTCCTCAGGTTTAGCAGCCGCTTCTTCTTTGTACTCCTCTTCAAGAACATCGTCATTCTTTTTATATAAATTCTTCCATGCTCTTCTAGTTCTTTGTGTAACTTCTTCAATTTTGTTTTGTAAGATGGAGAATGCCCTATATTTAGGTGCAAACCTTTTATTATGTCATTTGACTTCTTGAGTTACCTATTCCTTTGTCAAATCAAGTAGTATGTTTTCTAGGGTTGATTCCCTCATCTCTTTCTCCATCATTAGACAGAAATGCCATCTGTCTTCTACAATTTTAGACAATTCCTTTGGCAATTGTCCATCTAGTTCAAGAGGTGTATATTTGAACTGTGCCATTAATGCATAGACTAATTCTTCAATGCTATTTTGTTGCTCTCTACTTAACTTATTGAAATCAATCCCTTTTATTTCACTTAAGTCTCCATTCCTAATCTTCTCACATAATATATCAACTGAAGACTTAGGAGGATGACTTACCTTTTCAATCTGATCTTCTTCATCAGTATCAGGTTGAGCTACATATCTTTTCCTTTTCCTTTGCTCTTCCTGTGACTTCTTGACTGACTTCTTCTTTTTCACTTCCTCTTTGGCCTTTTGTGTAGAGGCCCTTGTTGTAGCTCTTGTTGTTGGCTTCTTGGTTGTTTGCATGACAACCTTCTTTGGTGAAGGCTAAGAAGTAGGAGGTGTCTTTGCCTTCCTTTTGATGAGTCTGCCTTTGATGGGTGCTTCCTTGGTTTCTTCTTCCTCGACACTCTCATCTATGTCTTCACCTTGGCCTTGTGACAATTTAAGTGGCCCTTGTTTTGGCTCATCCTCATCTTTCTCTTCATCATCTTCTTCTTCTCCTTCATTGATCTCCGCTGCTATGCCTGCTGCACTTGTTTCTTTAACACCAAATTTCTTCTTTATCTTCCTCAACAACTTGTCCTTCTTCTTGACTACTAAGGTTGTCTTAAGTTCTATAACAACTCTTGATTTGACAATGTCAAATTTTCCAAATGCCTTTGCAGATTTGTCCATTTCCTTGGCAAGTAATGTTGTGATGGTTGCAGAAGCTTGGTCAACATCAAGCTCATATCCCAATGGTCTAAGCCATCTTGGTCTTGGAAGGACTGCTTGAATGTAAGCATAATCAATTTCAATCAGAAAGCATATGACATTTACATGCTCTTCCACCAGTGAAAATGGTATCCTTATTCTTTTCTTCATTGCATTTTTGAAATCATCAAAATAGATAGACATTTGATCATCAAAGCTATCTCCCATTTGTGTAATAAAATCATTTATTTGATCAGCAATGGTTCTATTCTGACTCCAATTGATTTTTCCAAATGAAGGGAATTCCTTCATTACATAAAAGAACATACAAACCAAAACTGAACCAAATTTACATTGTGCTCGCTTGGAATTTCTAATAGCTCCAAGATTTTGGTTGATCTGTTGCAACATGAGCTCAACAAGGTCATAGGTGTGGTCTTCCTTTACAAGCTTATATGCCACATCCACTGCTACGCAGGGTACACTATTCAACCTGCTGGATTAATAAAACTTATGTGATATGATCCTTATAGAAAAGTCTAGAAGGGGATTAGTTATGGTATCTATGGTCATGCCTCTATTGTTCCATTTTTCACTTGTGTTCTTCTCAATTGTTTCCTTTTCACTTCTCAATGTCTTGGGCCGATCTAGGGTTGGAAAACCTATAACCCTATGAACCATTTTCTTGGTAATCTTGACTGGTCCTTGTTCTAACCAGAATGATCCATCATGGATTTTGCTAAGTATTATGCGTATCCACTCAATTTTGAATACGATTGAAAAAACTAGGGCTTTGGTTAAACCCTTCTTCTCTATGATAGAAAACTCATCTTTCAAGATACCATTATCATAGAGTTTTTCAAAGGCATTAAAGATTTCCAAGTATCCTATGGCTCCTATTTTACAGTTATAACACTTTCGCACATGTTGAACCATAACAACTTTTTCATGGGTGGAGGATAGGGCACCAGCGGGATCACTTTTATATGCAACTTCTGGTATAGGTCTAAACTTAGGTTGCTTAACCTCGTTGTTGACAAGTTGAATCTCATGGCTCACTTTCCCTTGGGTTGTCTTTGAAATAGACACCATTTATATCTGAACTAGGGTTTGATGATGAAAGAAAACTTCACAAACTGTAAAACTTGGCACCTGAAGGAAATACCTAGATAAATGCTTAGATCGCTTGGGTCGATGTTGAATCACTGCAAAACACTGGTTGAAATCTTGAAAATTTCTCATTCGTGCTCTTGGTAATCGCTCTTCATTTGAATGGCTCTAAAATGAATCAATTTTCACCTTTAAGCAACACAAAAACCTTGCATTTAATTCATTTTTGTACTTACACCTGTCACTTGGCTTCCAAAGTTTTTTCAACTCGGCTATACTTACTCAGCATCTACATACTTTGTTAATAACTTGGCCTCCTCTTGACTTCTTAACTCGGCATCCAAAGCAGTTTCACTCGACATCCAAAGATAGCTCGACATCATCATTCAAGTTTAGTCTTAGCATCTTATCTCATGTAGATTTATACTTTGTAGTGCTTCTTCATGGTTTAGGGTTGATGTGTGATACTTCCTTATATGTATTAGCCCTATAGGCTTATCTTGTGATTAGATGGATGAGAAATGATCACTTGCCCTCATGGGTGAAGTGACCTTTTCATTAGATGTACTTGATCCATCATTTTTATGCCATGTCTTCTTCATGTGTGTTCTGATGTGTTCCACATCAATCTTTTATTTGCCCTTATTCACTTTAGTCTTGGGTGCCTTGGCCTTTGTTGGACAATTCCTATTGACATGTCTAGTTTTAAAGCAACTGAAGCAAGTAGTTTGGTTCAACCATCTTTTATAGTTCCCCTTTAAATGTGTTCTTATGCAGTTCTGAGGTATATGTCCATACTCTTGACAATAGTGACAACTTTTCCTTGTATTGTAGTCCCAATTGTAATAGTGTTCATAGTTGTCCCTTCTTACATGCTAATTTGGTGTCCACATAGACTTTGATCTGCACTCAAAGGCCCTATGTCCATACTATTTGCAATTATGGAAATGTCCATCAAATATTTGTGTCCTTATGACTTTGGACCTACAATCTTGTGTCATATGTCCTTGTATGTTGCACTTGTGATAGTAACCCTTGCTTTTGGGTGTGTTAGGCTAATTGATCCTTCTACTCTTGCAAACATTAGCAGTATGCCCCTTTTTATTACAGTAATGAAAAGTGGGTTTAGAATCTTTATCTTTTTCACTTCTTTGCTCAACAGTCTTTGATGATTCACCAACTTCAGTGCTATTGTATCCAAGTCCTGATGTATCATGGGTTGATCTTGGGGATTTCAATAACTGTTCAAAGTACTTGATGGGTTCACTTGACTTGTTGAGATTCTCTGCTATTTCTTTTTCTTTGTTCAATTCATTTTGTAGTTGTTCATTCTACATCCTCAAAGTAGAGATCTCAATATCCTTCATATTGAGTTCATGATGAAGGTTCATCATTTGGGCAAGTGTGTCCATCTGCATGTTTGAGGTCCTTGTTAATTCAGTACACTTTTCTTCAAGTCTGTTTGCAAGATTTCTTTTGTCATCTTCCATCATAACTCTATCCTCAACTACTCTTTTCTTTTGTTCAGTGATTTCACATAGCATCATGGCCTGTGATTCATGCTCTATCTTAAGAGTTCTTATCTCTTCTTCTTAAGATTTGTTTTTCTCCATCAGTTCTGCTATTGCTGTATCAAATTCTTTTGAATCTCCTTTGGCAAATACTTGTGTGGTGTCAATCTCCTTGTAGTGAATATCATTTTTAGCTATAGCTATTTCCTTCTTTCTTTTTAAGGATTTACTTAATTTCTCTCTAGCTTCCTCTACCTTGTGTAGAGCGAGATGCACATCTATCACCTGGTTTTCAATGATCTTCCCAAGTTTGAAGACTTCCATCTTTAGATCTTTTCTTCCAAGTTGTTAGGCTTCTCCTTGAGAGAACTTAGCTCTAATACCAATTGTTTGAATGTCTTAATAGGAAGAGATCTTCTGGCGAGGGGGGGGGGGGGGGGGGTGAATCAAAAGTACTGACCTTTTAACCACTTTTTATACCCTTAATGACATATAATTGAAATTGTCATGCATGCATATAAACATTAAACAATCATGTGAAACAAACATGCATCACCACATAACACTTGAGATTTTGGTGACCCGGAAACCCTCCAAGAATAAGAAGGTAAAACTGGGGTGGGGATGATACTCACAAAATTACTGCAGTAATTAATTTCAACCACTTCTGATGGGTTGCCCTATTAAAGGCCTTCCCTATTAAAGGCTTTACACTGTGTCAATAGTGACCTAGTTAAAAGATTTACAAACACTTTACATGAAGTGTTACCCTATTAAAGGATTTAATCACCTTTTTAAAGGATCTACAAGATAACTGTTAAGCTAACCTATCAACATAGGGTTTCCTTTCTAATACAATGGCTAAAGAGTATTAGGTATAATAAACCTGATAGCTTACAATTCTTGATTGCTGAATACAGGTGCTTGATCTACTCTCCCTGATCTTGATCTCCTGAGATCTAATATATATTTGTATCCCTTGCTTTGTTCTTATCAACTGAATGTCTAACTGCTATCCTTTCCACTTAATCTTTGACACCAAAGCTCTGCAACAACCTTAATAAAAGCCTCCTCTATTCCTTCTTGTCTCAACCTCTCTTTCAATGGCATCAAGACTCTCTTATAAAGATTAGTGGATTGTTATGCATCCTTGGATAAAGTGTTCTTGCTCAAACCCTAAAAATTCACCCATTGGCTACATGCAATTCCAATTTTTTGATTGGCTGCATGAGGATCACATAGGTAAATGAAAGGATTTGATCTTATCTCCTTATCCTGTCATGAGTCATGCATAACCGTTTTACATCTTGGTTTGTATTAGCACAAACTCTTATGCTAATCCTGCATTGCTCGGCTCATAAAGTAATACTAATGCTTGGCACCATCTATTTTGGATTGCTCGGCATCCACTGTGTTTCCTATGTTACTCAGCTCCTACTAATTCTTGAGTTACTCAGCTCCTACTGATTCCTGAGTTACTCGGCTCCTACTAATTTTGCAATACTTAGCACACACTATCTTCTTATCTACTCAGCACAAGTTGAATTTTGTATAGCTTAGCATATACTGAAATGTGTTCTACTTGGCATCCACTGTAGTTTACTTGGCACTATCTGTGACTCGACACAAAGAAATTTTGGCTCGACTCCCATTGTGTACTCGACATGTATGGTGAAAATGGTTAAGTGTGTTGACACTCATTTTTCAATCTTATTTATTGGATCAACATAAGGGTGTATAAATAATATAGGGTAATTTGAATCTATTGAATTTCATTCAATTAAGTTTGGATAAAGTGGTGTCCATAGTGAACCGGGATTTTTGGTTAATGGATGAGGTATATACCTAGACTAAAGACCTAAAAATTTTGACAACAATAAAGCGTCAAAGGTATTGTACACTCATGGAGGTGTATAAAGTGGATGAGCTTGATAAGCTTGAAGATTGGATTGAGAAGATAAGCCACTGGCAATAATGTGGACTAGGTCTTTGAGTAGTAAATAGATAATGGAAAGACTATTTTTGGATAGTTTCTGTCACTGCATCAACTATCAGCGCTATCTTTCCCTCCATCTTTGTGGGGTTGAGTGTTGGGGTGGTTTGTGCATAATCCTCTGGCGATCTGATGGAGGACATTGAAGAGCGAGTTTGGCTTCATTTTCTAGATGTATCGATGGTCAGTAGAGGAGTGATGGGGTTGGTTCTCCTTTTGTGTTGTGAGGCAACTGGCATGGGCCTTGCAAACGGTTACAACTCCAAAAGATTCTCTTCAAGAGGTCAATGTGAAAGGGTTTTAATTCTATTGGTTTCTCATTGTGTAGGGTCTGTGAAAGGTTTTTGTCTCATGTCAAGGCCTTCATTGTGGAAAGTAAGGTGTGTGTGAATAGGTTTGTGAGAGAAGGAAGCCTTTTTTTTAAATTATTATTATTATTATTATTTTGATTTTTGGATGATTTATGAATGTTTTTGACAACTTTTTGGAAATTTTTGAAGTAGAACTAGGATGTGAATGAGATAGTGATGTTGGATTTTGCTATAAGGCTCAAAAATATACAAGCATGAAAAGGAAATGGGTGGATGACTCTGGAATGTAAGATAGAACATAGTAGCGGATGTAGGAACTTTTGGAAAATCTTGGAAAATGGGGAGATGGGCGATGAGATGTAAAGGGGTGATACAAGAGATGGAGATCATTGATAGATAATGGAAAGGCTATAGTACACCTGGCGCCTATTTGCTAGGTTTTTACCAGGGACCTATCCAAGGTGCTTGAATTGCCAAGTTTTCACTATTGGACGCTTTATTTTTCTTTGCTTGATTTTGATTTACAAATTTTTCCCTTAGGCATAGAATATCTTGAGGTGAATAATGTTGGTAGGATCATTTAGGACTTCACCTTCAAGGGTAGATAGCTGATAGGCTCCTGAGCCAAAAGATGTTGTGACCACATAAGGACCAAGCCATGTGGGTTCAAACTTGCCTTTATTTTCTCTGTCAACTTGAACCTTCATATTCTCTTTGAGGACCATGTCACCTTATTCCTTCTTGAAAATTGTGTGGATGGACTTTCTTATTGAAATTGCGCTTAAGGAAATTCTGGTAGACCATGAGGTGGTCATAGGCCTGTTGCTTTTTTTCATCAAGTAGATCAAGTTGAGTAAGTCGAGCCACTCTATATTCTTCATCAGATATCTGTCCACGTAGAGAAATGCGAAGTGACGGGAGTTCAACCTCAATAGGTAGGACTGCTTCAGCACCATAGACCAAGGAGTATGGAATTGTGCCAGTGGCTATGCAAAATGAAGTGTGATATGCCCATAGGGCAGGATTAATTTGCAAATGCCAATCATGAATAGAGTCATTGACAACTTTCTTGAGGATTCTGAGTAGGGTTTTATTAGTTGCCTCTGCCTGGCCGTTACCTTGTGGGAAGTATGGGCTAGAAAAATGATGATGGATATGAAGGGAAGTGCACAATTCCTCCATATTTAGGTTTTCAAAATTACCTCTGTGGTCAGTGAAAATGGTAGCTGGGATGCCGAAGTGACAGATGATATGATATAGGATAAACTTGGACACTTGAACTCCTGTAGCAATGACAAGTGGAACTACTTCAACCCACTTAGTGAAGTAATCAGTGGCGATGATTATCCACTTATGCCCTTCTAAAGAAAGTGGCGCAATAAGACCAATGAGATCAAACCCCCAGTAGGAAAAAGGCCATGGTGGTGCAATGGGTTGCAAGTCATATGCTAGAGCTCAGATTAAATTGGCATGTTATTGAGAAGGTAAACATCGTTTCACAAATTCACATGCATCATGTTCTAGAGTAGGCCAATAGTATCTAGCTCGAAGGATCTGCTTTGCTAGCACCATCCTGCTCGTGTGAGTACCACAAAGTCCAGTGTGTACCTCTTTGAGAGCCATCACAACCTCATTTTGATCTAAACATCATGAGAGAGTATCATGATAACCACAACGATATAGGGTTTGGGCGATGATAGTGTATCGAGAAGCTCTACGTATAAGGTTTTGGTGTTGGGTTCATGTGAGGTGAGGAGATATGATACCATTTAGTAGGTAAGCATGAATTTCGTGGTACCATGGGGATTGGGGACCAACCAAGACACAGACTCGTGTTGATTCATCATTCTCATATGCGGGATCATGCAGCTAGTCAACCAAGAATTCATATTGTGTAGCTTCAGACGACATTTCCAAGAGAGAACCAATAGTAGCCATAGCATCAACTACCTTATTCTGGAGTCTAGGTACTTGTATGAACTAGATCTGAGTAAAATGCTCCTTTAATTGATCAACTAGATTTTTGTAAGGTAGTAGCTTGTCATCCTTGATCTGATATTCATTCAATGCTTGTTTAATGATAAGCTGAGAATCACCATAAACTTGAAGCTCTGTGATATTCCATTCAATGGAAATTTTGAGGCCTGCAACAAGGGCCTCATACTCTGTAATGTTACTGGTACACCAAAATTGTAGCTTGAAAGATTTAGGAATATAATTGCCTTGAGGTGTAACCAAGAGTATGCCAGTGCCAGAGCCACGAGATGTATGGGAGCCATCAAAATATAGCTTCCAAAGTGATTATTCTTCTACCAAATAGAGGTATTCATCTAGAAATTCCATGATGAGTGGGTGATCTGCAACTAAGGGTGCATCAGCCAAGTGATCTGCAATAGCCTGGCCTTTGATGGCCTTTCTGTCAACATATTGAATGTCAAACTCACTAAGAAGTGTAACCCATTTTGCTAGGCGTTTGATGAGTACTGTACGAGAGAGCATATATTTTAATGGATCAATCTTTGATATCAGTTGAATAGTATGACTCAACATGTAATGACGTAGCTTCTAGGTGGAAAACACTACTACTAAGCATGCCTTCTCCATTGGTGTGTAGTTGAGCTCATAGCCCACTAATGTTCAGCTAATGTAATAAATAGCTCATTCCTTTCCTGCATTGTCAAGTTGTGCTAGAAGAGCACCTAATGCTGTGGGAGTAGCTGTGATGTACAATATGAATGGGTGCCCTGCAACTAGAGGAACCAAAATAGGTGGATTAGCTAAGTATTACTTGATGAGCTCAAAATTGCATTGGCAAGCTAAGTCCCATTTGAAATTTTGATCTTTCTTAAGAAAGTGAGTGAAAGTTTGCCATTTATCAGCAAGTTGAGGAATGAACTATTGGACTGATTGGAGTTTTCCTTGCAAAGAACGAAGGTGCTTGAGTGTCTTAGGAGGAGCCATATCTATGATGGCTTTGACTTTCTTAGGGTCAATCTCAATACCACACTATGACACAATGAAGCCTAGGAGCTTGCCTGAGGTGACACCAAAGACACATTTCTTTGGATTTAGCATAAGACGATACTTTGCTAATCGATTAAACACTTCTTCAAGGTGAAATAAGTGATCAAGAGCATTGAGAGACTTTACTAAAATATCATCCACATAATCCTCAAGAATCTTATGAATTAGGTCATGGAAGATGACCGTCATGGCGTGTTGATAGGTTGCCCCAGCATTCTTTAGCCCAAATGGCATCATATTATAGCAGAATGTGCCCTAAGGTGTAGTAAATGTTGTCTTATGTTGATCTTCTTCTGCTATATGAATCTGATTATATCCAGAGAAACCATCCATTAGTGACAAGAGTTCATGACCTACGGTGAGATCTACAATCATGTCGATATTTGGTAATGGAAAGTCATCCTTCAGACAACCCTTATTAAGATCTCTAAAATCAATGCAAATTCTAATATCACCAGAAGGCTTGGTAATAGGTACCATGTTAGAAATCCATTCAGAATAATCTATTGGGCAAATGATTTTGGCCTCCAACAATTTTTCTAACTCTGCTTTAACCAATAAAGCAACTTTGGGGTGCATCTTACGGAGCTTCTGCTTAACAGGCCTGGCCCCTGGATCCACTGCTAGATGGTGCACAACTAGTTTGGGGTCCAACCCCGGCATGTCCTGATATGACCATGCAAAGTGGCCTATATTTTCACAGAGAACCTCAATAAGAAGATCTTCTTGTTCAAGTGGTAGAGAGGCTGCGATCTATGTGATATGTGGGATCTCTGTCAAACTAATATTTACTGGCCGAGTTTCCTCTGTCAAAACTGAAGAGATAGGATGCCTATGCTCTTGTGGGGGAAGGATGAAATCTCCATCTTCAGGTGCCTCAGAGAGGTTTTCACCATCAGATACATCCTTTATTTTTATTTTATTTTTTGAGTTATCCAATGATGCTCCAGAGGATTTTTCACCAGAGGACATTTTTCCTTTGATTTTTTTCTTTTTCATTTCTTTTTGTATTTCTATTTTGCGATTGGAGATTTCCTCCTCCTCAAAGTAACTTGCAAGATCTAGCTTGTAGAAATATGCCGATGGTGGTGGTGACCATTTATGTGGTGTTTCTGCCCCCATGAATTTAAGGAGTGCGTGCTCAGTAGAGAACTTGTCAACATGAACGACACTTGGTTGGTCCCAATCTATGAGTTCGAGGTGAGCGAGTAGGAGATCTATGAGATTCAAGGATAATTGACAAAGCACAGAGTCTCCAAGGATTATTTCATCAAGAAAAATATCATTGTAAGCTTTCTTTTCAACTTCCTCAGGGATGTCTTCAACCTCAATGAGAGTGTTTTGGATGTTCGTAAAGGCGTGGCCTTCCATTGTAGTGCCCCTAGTTGTGGGGAGTCCATAGCCCAAGCCTTGAGTTTTCTACCCTTGGTGTGCTTCTATAGGTTGTCTCATACCTAATTCTTGGTAGCCTAAACCACCTCCTTGATAACCCCATTGCTCTGTGGCCAAACGATGTGACCAGGGATATTTTTGTTTAAAGTGATCAAGAATTGCTTCACTTTTAGGAGGGGGCTCCTTGTATAGCCATGTGTTAATGTCTGGTGCATTCTCTTCTCCATCAAGAATACCTTTGGTAATAAATGTGGTAGGGCCCATTTTTTGAAGTTGAGAGGTGGTTTTTGATATAGGCCCTTGATGTGTTGGGCGTCGTTGAGTATGGGGATCAAGTGGTAGAGCGCCAATAGCAAAAGCATCTGTAAGACTATACTCACCACAACCTTGGTAGTTGATCTTAACCGTGGAGAGGGTGGAGGCTAAAATGGTCTCTAGATCATGGTAGGTGCCAGAGGAACTGGCCGTTGTGGTGCCAATTTTGATCCCAGGACAGTGATTGGTGTATGAAGCTTCAAGCGCATTGCAATAAGCAAAGGGTTCAAGATCTATGTGGATGGTTATCTCAGTGCCATTATGCAAAAATTTGATACACTGATGATATGTTGATGGAATGGCCTTCATGGCATGAATCCATGGGCGACTGAGGAGGATGTTGTATGGAAGGTTAAGATCAACTACATGGCAAAGTGTTTCTTGAGTGACTGGGCCAACTCTTATAGGGAGCAAGATGGTTCCTTCAGTGGTGCACTCCAAATTGTCATAGGCCTTGATGGTGATTACTTCATTAATGATATCTGCCTCAGTGTATCCTGCCTGTTAGATGAACTTTAAAGTACATAGATTTAAAGTTGATCCATTATCTATCATGACCCTTTTAACAACAAAGTCAGAAACCATGATGGCTATGCGGAGTGGAAGGATATGATCTGGTTCAACTTTTGGGATATTAGTGGTTTTGAAGGATAAGGCACATGAGGCCGAAAGATGGCCAACCAAGTTGCAAAACTCAGTGGCATTTATGTCAGAGGGGACGCATGACTCATGTAGAGTACTGTTGAGGATCTCTTGATAAAGTGGGCTTGTTCGTAAGAGATCCAGAATGGAGATCTGGGCCGACGTGTTTCCAAGATGTTCCAAGATGTTATATTGTGGCCCTAATGAGGATGATTCTGATGGAGATGCTCTAGATGGAGGTGGTCTTGATGGTGTAGAAATACGTGGGCCAGCTATATTGAGTCGAGTCCAATGAGTAGCAACTGCACATTGGGTATCTAGGCCTTTAATGTTAATAACGTTGATGGATGTCTCAACTTGTGATATGCAACCGATAAGGCTTCCATAGTCTAAATACACTGAGGTATAGTTTTGAGACTGGTCTCGGTTATCTCCTTGTTTGCCTTGAGTATTGTTCGATTTGTTGATAGGTGGATTTGCGGGTGCTTTTCCTAGGTTTGTATTATGAGGAGGGAAAGCATTTTGATACATCATTAATCCTGCATTGGGTGAAGCTTGTGCCCCCACTGTGATTTCCTTTTGATCAATTAGGTCTTGGACATAGTCCTTGAGTTGCATGTATTTGAGAGTGGTATGTCCTTTGACACGATGGAATTTGTAAAACTCATTATCTTTATAGCAAGATGCCCTAGATTGGTTTGATTCCAAGGGTTGTGTTGGTGGATGTCGAATAAGATTATCCTTAGCTAGTTTTTCAAAGATTGCATCAAGAGGTTCCCCCAATGGGGTGTATACACGAGGTTGTCTTTGAACACGAGGTTTAGTACTCGCCGAAAGTGTGATAGCATTGGTTTGATTATGATGAGCAGGTATTTGTTGATTGTTTTGTATGGGTGAGGGGTGATACATAGGGGGTTGTTGTTGATAAGTTTTTTGTTGGCAAAACGTGGTGGGAACATTGGTAGCCGCCCCAACAATATGGACCTGTCGAGTGTCGGTGGACCATCTATTACCGTATTCTTGTTTTTGTTCCAATATCGAGTTTTTTCATTGCTTGGACCTTGATCTTGGGTGTTTTCTTTGTACAATCTAATGACACCATCCTTAATGAGGCCTTACTCAAGGCCCATTCCCTTTTCTTTGATGTCCTTGTACATTTGAAAACAATTCATAACCATATGATGAGCAAGGCTTGGGTGTGCATTATTTATGAACATCTTGACAAGATGACACTTAGGGATAGTACAAGAGATCCTTGTTGTGAGGATCTACCAACGTTGCAACTATTCTACGAGGATTTCTCCACCTTTTTGTTCAATGTGGACTAGGTCTACTACAGACAATTCAGTTTCAAGGAGATGGGTATACTGAGCAACAAAGGCCTTAGAAAGTTCTGCAAATGTTTTAATAGTACCTTGAGGGATACGACAGAACCATTCCAAAGCTGGTCCTGGTAGGCTCTTGGGAAAGAGTCGCATGAGGAACACATCATTATAAGCTACCTCCTGACAATGCATATAGAATTCTTCAACATGTGTGACTGGATCACTTTTCCATCTAAATTTGTCAAACTTGGGGGTCTCAAAAATTTTAGGAAACAATATCATCATGATGGTTTTGTCAAACAGGTATGGGCAATCATTCTCAAACTTGAAAGTTTTGAAGTCTGTCCCAGCTTTGAGGGCTTTGAGAGCATTTTTCATCTCTTCCCATTCAAATTTTATAGGTGGGGGAGCGAGTGCCCCTAGCGTAGGATACATGCCTAGATCTAACGATTGTGATTGATATGGAAAACCCTGGTTTCCATATGGTGTCTGTGGAAAAATAGGTTGCACAACTAGAGGAATGGATGTTATGTGTTGTTGGAATGTGTTTTGGGTATACTATTGCATCTGCTGAGAAGTTTTTTGGTTGGGAAGATAAGTATGAGGTTGCTGCCCTATGAGATATCGTTGTGTAGGTTCTTGAGCATATTGTTGGTGTGAAGACTGCAGCTAGAAGGGTGGTAAGGTGGTTAATGCCTATGCCATGCTTTGGGAATACATACCATGTCCAATTTATGTGGGTTGTGCTCCTTCTTGAGAGTATGACTGATTATGAGTAGGCGCAAGGTAATTATTCTATGGTAGAGTATTCATCATAGGGAATTGTAATGGTGGGATGGTTTGGCTATTTCCCAAAGGTGGGATGGAGAGATAGTTGGTAAGGGGTGGTAGTGAATAACAATGTGAAGTGGTAGATGAAAGTGTTTGAGGGGCAGACATGGCTGTAGTGCTAGGGGGAAGACCAGTAGTAGGCCCTTGAGCTATAGCAACATTCCAAGGTCCCAAAGGAAATGAGGTGGAAGAGCTTTGGCTAGCTACAAAGGGGTTGATCGTTATGTTGGGTGGGATGGAAGATGAGGTATTTGACCCTAGTGGTGGCATTTGAGTAGTAAATAGACTAGGTGTGTTGTGAGGTGGAAGTGAAAAGGTAGCGTTGTTGGATGTAAACAGAGGATTTGGGGGAGCAGGGAAATGAGTGGTTGAAGTAGAGGTAGATGATACACATGAGGTTGGTTGGGATGTAGCATGTACTAAGGGTTGAGTGAGGATGGGATGGGTGTTTTGTGGAATAGGAGCAGGCACTTGGGTTGAGGGTATATTCGGGTCTGGAGGTTTTGTCTGATGTGGTTGACATCCAGAGAAAGGATTGGTAAGAACATATGACTCTGCGACTAGTGGTTGCCACCCAAACAAAGAGTGTGTAGGATCTGAAATGTCGATAGGTGGTGGATGCCCAAATTCAAAGGAACCAACATTATCCCTTAATAAATTTTCCATGATGGTTTCCTTGTTTTGGTCTATGATGGCATTAACAATGGTGGCATGACTAGGTTGGTTCATGAAAGCATCAATTTCTATGGAGGAACCTATCTCTTCGAGAATTTGTGGTGGTGGATCTAGTGGCATCATGGAAACTATGGGGTATAGCTGAGCTCGAGATGTGTTATTACTATGACTAGGATCCATGTCCTTTTTCCTTGTGTTTCTACCAAAATGAGTGGTGGGTGGCATGAAAATGCATAATGTTCCTAGGGATGAGATGCAACAATGCTGATGAATGCAAAGGGGGAAGGCTATTCTATGCAAATGATTTCGTAGGTTGAGGCAAAGCTATATGAAAAACTTAAGGAGGATTGGGTTGGGGATTCTAACTTCAAAGATATGTTGCCGTAGCATGAAAGGTCTGCTTTCCTATGTGCAAGCTTGGTGGTGATTGTGTCAACTTAAGGATAGACTGATGATCCTTTAGGAAAAACACAAGATTAACCACTTGTGGATCTCAACCTTTAGCTCAAGGTGATGAGGGATGACAAGTGACAAGCCTAGATTACCCTAGACAAAGCTCTGTCAGAGGGATAACCTCGGTGAGACTGGTGGATTTTCAAGATGGTAGGAATGGCAGAATTTTGGCAAGGTGACAACAATTTTGAAGGCTTGGATGTGAATTTTTTTTATTACTAGTTAGATGGTTTGGCTCTAAAGAAAAGAACTAAATGAGATGGATGAACTAAAATGCTTAAAGAGATAACCTAGAATGGCTGGCTTTCCTACAAAGATGACCCTAAATTGAAACTTATGCAGGAAGATGTGGAGAAACAAGGGAGTCTAATCATAGAAATCATGCCTAGTTGGTAAGGCATAAGCAGGGTTAACTCCTAGATGTTTTCTAAATTTGATAGTGTGATCTAACCAGGCATCTTGAAGGGCTTTGTTGCAGCTTTGTCTTCTGCGTTGAGGAGTTTGGCAATTCGATGGCTTGGCATTACTTCCTTTTTCTTGGCTGAAATTTCTTGGTATACCTGAGATGGCTTGAATTTGGCTTTGTGAAACTTTTGTTTGGGTTTGGGTTGTTCTGACATAAATTCTTGAATCTTCTTGGCTTTGAGAGGTCTCGATTGTTTTTGCTTCGACTTGTTCAATTTTTTGAAACAAGCAGTGACTACGCTAAGTATGCCTTAAGCTAGGATTGACCAAGTTTGGCAAACATTCATTCAACAAACAAAAAATCAAGCAATAGATAGGAACAACCAAATATAAGTTTTTGATTCTCAGAATTTGATACTTGCACCAAGGAGTGTGTATGTTTTACAAATGTTTCGATCAGTCACTTCAAACACATTAACACCCTAGATGGTTGTTTGCTAGGCTGAGAGTTGGTTTAGCTAGGGAGTCCTCGATATACCCAAGGTATGTGAGGCCCAAATCTGTAGATGAAACCAAAAGGATGTCACACAGCCGAGAGGAGCGGTAACCCACTTCTCCTCTTTCACTTCTCAAGGGTATAAAGTTCCTTGAGGCTTAGCCCAAGTGACAAAATCTTGATTCCAAGAGAGGTGTCTTTGGATTCACCTCTCGATCTTTATACTCCGTTGGAATGCTGGAGTTGAGGTCATCCCAAGGGGTGATGAAATCCCCAAGCAGGCCTCCTAAAACTTAAACAAGATTTTGGATCCTAATATTATGCACCCAAGATGGCCTCGAAAGATGACAAGGGGAGAGAAGACTTGGATGATCTTAGGCTAAAAGGCAAAATTCTTTTCCAACTGACACTTAAGTTTTCTGATCTAGACCTTGCAAACACACATGTTTAGGATGCAGATGTTCAATTCCAACTTGAAGCATTAACAAAAGTAAAATCGATCGAAGAATGAATACAACAAGAAGATTTAGGGTCAACAAAAGTAAATTCGGGCGCTCGAAGGCCCTCCACATCAAGTATCGATTGATTTTTCTTTAAGGCATTCAAGATTGAGTGTGAGTTTGTTTTAAGCCCAAAACAAAGATGTGTGAAATTTGATTTCAAGCACGCGCCCGAAGGCCCTCCATGTCAAGATTTGTTCAAAAAAAATTTTATGCCCAAATGAAGTGTTAGCGAGACTAATGTGCATTCAAGGAATTTTCTAACTTAGAAAAGCTAATAAAAACACAAGTGGAGTTTGATTTTTGTGAAGCACTTAACACCCTCTTAGGTAGACCCATCCCCATATATGGCACTGAGATTACAACCAATGGTTAGAATGATGGGTGATTAAAGGAGGTGAGTCCAACAACAAACTCACTCAAAGCGTCTTTATTTGGTTTTTATAACTTAGAAAGTTTCTAAAATGTGGATTCTTTTTATGCCCCAAAAGATGAAGTGTGAGATATTGTAATGATTAATTGACCTTTTGCATTCAAGATTGTGTTTGTTGTTTTAAGCATGCATTCCAAGAAAAAATTGATTTTAATCCATGGCATTCGAGATTGATTTAAGCGACATACATTCAAAGACAAGTGTTTAAACATTCAAGTTCATCTTAGCAACATGCATTCAAAGACAAGTGTTTAAACATTCAAGTTCATTTTAGCAACATGCATTCAAAGACAAGTGTTTATACATTCAAGTTCATTTTAGAAACATGCATTCAAAGACAAGTGTTTAAAATTTCAAGTTCATTTTCCAAGAGTATTAAACCATGTAAGGAGAACCTACAAGAAACATGATTAGTTTGGTTTCATAGAAGTCTTCAACCGATAATGCATGAGTTAGCAAATATCCCTGCAAAAACCATCAAAGTTCAATCATTGATAGTGAAAATAAGTATTTAAAAGGCTAAAAAATATGATAGAAACTAATACCATCATGATAGGCTCGGAACCATCTTTTTGAGGATATTTCATTTTTTGAAAACAGAGTTCGGATGCTCAAGTTATGAGTAAAACACCAAATGTTGCTTCTCAAGGCTTAAAAGGGCATGTATAAATGATGTCGTGCTGACATCATCAAAGTGCAAGTTTTAATTTCATGGCCATAGGTTGTCATAGGCATAAAAAAAAAATTGACCTGCTAACATGGCAGATCCAATGGGTGTGGACTATGCATGATTAGATAGTGATTTTAATATGATGATGCTTTACTACAATGGCTAAAACCCAATGAATGAGAGCAACAGTGTTTGGTGGTCTTCAAAGGCCACGGGTTGTGACTAGAAATGACGTTGTGGTGGCTGCCAAGTCGGTCTGGATGGGTCTGGATGGTACCTGCAAGAAATTTGAAAAATATTGGGGGCCAAAATCTGTGCCACCCCAAAAAGACAAGCACGTATTTTATACTTTTTTGATTTTTTTTTTTTTTTTAAACACATATATATGAATATGCATATTTCTACCAAACTTTCACAAAAAAAAGGTGTACCCAAATTTTATTTTTATTTTTATTTATTTTGTTTTTAAGAAAATTTGAAGAAGAGAGAAGATGAGATTTTTTAAAAAAAATTTAGGATATGTTTTCCTCCTAAATGCATCTTTCAACCTACACAAACAAGCAAAACACCTTCCAACACCCTCAAACAACAACAAACGTTAGATCGTTAGTTTGCAAATAAACAAAAAAAAAAGATCGAATATGGATTGAAATGGATGAATGAATGACCCATAGTGGGGTCCCAATGGGCGTGCCAAAATATATCACCTATTTTAGTAAAGTAAAATGAACACTAATCTATAAAAAGCATTCTCAATACTAAAAACAAGTAAACACTTAAGATAGGACCAAAGAAGGCAAAATTGAGGAAAGTAGACCAAAGATGGTAAACTCCTCAAGTGCTTCTCATGATGACGAAGCTATGTCCCTAATGGATAGCAAATGTATGCTCATGATGTGTTCAAGCTCCAAATGGATGAGTGATAATAAAAAATGAGTGTGGATGAATAATTCAACAATGAAGGTATGGAGGGTTTTCAGCACTATAATAATATTTTGGTAGTTTTTAGGCTCTCAAAATAGCATTATAAGTTTGCTTCAAAAGTGGATGATTTTAGTGAAGGGAGAGGCTTCCATTTATAGGCCAAGGGGTGGATGGATGGATGGTCAGGATGCAAGGATGGAAAGATGGTGAGGGAGGGCTAGGATGCACTCAAAGGGGAGCACATGGATTGTGCTTGTTTAAAGCCAATTAAGAGGTGACACATGTCACAAGGTGATTGGGTGTGAGAGGGTAGGATATGGGTTGGTCAAAGGAGTAATGAGGGAGGTTGAGCCATAAATGGGGATGGTTGGGTCAAATAGAGATGGTTGGGTCATAAATAGAGATGGTTGGGAGGAGGATGAGATTGTTGACTTTGGCTTGGGTTATAAATAGAGATGGTTGGGAGGAGGATGAGATTGTTGACTGAACCCAAGGAAGTGAGTTGGAAGATAGGAGATTTGGGAAGATTATGATTCAAGTATTTATGATTGGGGATGACTAAGATTACAATTGATGCAAGAGCTATGATTAGGATTGATGAAGGAGTTATGATTATGATTGATGAATGAGCTATGAATTATGATGAATGAAAGAGATATGATTATGATTGATGAAGGAGCTAAGATTATTATTGATGAAGGAACTATGATTATGATTGATAAAGGAGCTATGATCATGATTGATGAAGGAACTATCATTATGATTGATGAAGGAGCTATGATCATGATTGATGAAGGAACTGTGATTATGATTGATGAAGGAGCTATGATTATGATTGATACAGGATTAGATACCATGGGATTGATAGGAGATATGATTGGGTTGTGGATAAAACTGTTAGATTAGGATTGTAAGACTAATTGGATGGGATGCTTGGATAGGATGGGATGTTTTGATAAGATGGGAGGATTAAGAAATCCATTGAAGCTTGAGCATGTGGGTGTTCCAAAGGGGAGCACCACCATGTAGTTGAGCACTTATTTTGATATAGGAATATTGGGAATATGCCAAGGTTACTAAGAACATCAAGGCCTTTTTACCAATATTACATAGGACTGACACAAAAAAAACATGCAAGGATTGCCCCAGCATCACACTAGAATCTCGAAAGAATCAGAGTGGAAATGATACTGGATAATCCACAAGCAAACAATATTTCCCAAGTGCACCATGTAACCACAAGTGATCACATGTTTGGACTATGCAAGGGTCATATTTGACTGACTCACAAGCAGAAAAGAAAAAGAAAAAGACCTGATCAAAACCTTGTTCTTGAATTGCCCCATTCATAGCACACCATGATAAAAAAGATCATGGCGACCATGAGGAGAGAACAACCCAAATCACTTGGAAGAGATACTTTAAGAACCAAATGTGAAATCCTAAAAAAAAAAAAAATCGAAAGAAAATGTAATCCAAAAAAAAGTAACCTTTTGCCAAAGAGATCGGTAGGACTGGATACTAACGGACCAAGATCAGTTGAGAGGAAGGATGCAACCTGCAAGGATCTATTGGTAATATCAAGGACTAGGATGAGCTAGGCAATCAGAACTATGTAGGACAACATTTTGATGACAAGGGATCTCCTTCAAGGATTCGCGAAGGCATCTAACCAAGAGAACAAAAAATGTTTATTTGTATTTGATTTTGTTGATAAAGCATGAATGGACATGAATAGATGAGAAATATACAATGATACCAAGCGAAGGACTGAAATGCAAGAAATATATAGTGAATAAACCAAAATATGGACAAGGGATTAACATACAAAAGGTTAGTATGATAGGATAGTGGTGGGAAAGATGAAAATGAGAAGATTAGTAGATAGTGCGATGAAAAGTGTGACAAGCTAGTGGAAAGAGGTAGGATATAGCATACTGTTATGATAGGGGAGGGGAGCTATGGAAAGGATGGAAGTAGTTGTCAACTTGACTATTATGATGGTGGGTATTAAAGCTTGTTGCCAAAGATATGGCTAGCGTGTAATGGAAGTGATGGAGAATGTGGTTGGTTCTATAAAAGGCGAGTGAATTTGATGAAAGATGAACAACAAGAAGTGTTAGTTGAAGCATAAGAAAAGTGTGAACGAAGAATTAAGCTGTGAGTGAAATATCAATGGCTGATTTGCAAGAGCAGAGGCAAAAAATGCCAGAGGTGATAGAAGGAGGAACGGGGGGATGGAGTGAAGAGGAAAATGAAAGCCAAGGAGAAAGGAAATGGGTGCGAGGGCAGAAGTGGGGTGTAAAGCGGAGCCAACAAGAAGGAAGAAAAACCTTGCCATGTCGAAGTGTGTGGTGTTGTGATAGAGGAGTGGTGGAGGCTAGCAAAAGTAATCCAGCTCAAAATCAGCCAGAAGAGGAAGAAGAAGATCCGACCTTGCTGCAACTATTAGCAGAAAGTGCGATGCAACAAACAGAGGCAATGGGAAAAGAGAAGGAGACAAACTTACCAAGTGTGGAAGTGTGGTTAGAAGGAGCAAGTGCAGAAGATCAGCCATCTGTAGAAGAGACTCTTCCAGAAGGGGAACAAAGATCTGTGATGTGACCAACAGCTGTCAAATGAAAGAAGGGAAAAAGTAATTTAGGGGATATGATGCAGAGCGTTGGGGAACAAAAGGGTGACCCAGTGTTCTCTGCATTTTGACCATTTTGAGCATTGCAATCCGATGTTGTAGTACAAGAAGCTCATGATGTAGTGGTGGTGATGGAAAAAGCATTAGCAATGGAAAAAGAATGAGCTGATCAGGTGGAGAAAGATGCAAATTTCTTTCAAGGCCTGATTGAAAGAGCATGAGAGGATGGTGCATGGATGGAAGCTGAGCACCTAGGGATGATGTTAATGATGGAGTAGATAAGATTGGAGACTGTGGAGGCAACTTTGGTAGCAGAGAGAGCGGCAATGGAGAGATGTGAAAATGAATTAGTGCTCCTATGATCACAAGTAAAAGCGTTCAGGGAGTCAGCAGTGCAGACCAATAGTTTAGCCCAGAGGGCACAAGAGCAGCTGAATGCAAGTAATGCATGCATTACATGGTATCAAAATTAGTTGAATACGGTGAAACATGAGAGGGAGTTAATGAAAATGCTAGCAAATAGATATGAAAGAGAACACGATATTGTGCAGAGGACAAAAATTGTTCCAAGAGCAGAAAGACTACGGGAAGAAATGAAAGATGTCATGGAGCAATTAGTGAGGGTTGTGCGAGAGGCGGCCTATTACATGGGATTATATCACCAAGCGGTCCCTTTGGAGCAAAGGAGAGGAGTTGTATACTTTGAAAAAATAATTATGGAGTAGATAAACACCTTCTTGAGGCATGGTAACATCCTAATCCCCATGGATACACTTTGGGCAGGTGTGAGGATGACTCCAAGGGCATCATCATCTGGGACTGGGTCTGAAGGAATGTCATTGTTTGGATACCCTGTCTTGCCACCTCCCCCAGGGAGACCAGAATAAAAAAGATGCCAAACATTAGTAATTAAATGGATTGTTGTTGTTGCTATCGTAGGAGAATAGAAAGTTTGTGCTTATTGTTGTGGCAATCAAAGGGACAACAGATGTTGTTCATAATGTAATGTCATGTTTTGTTTGTGGGATTTTTATGGAAGATATATGGATGTTTTTGTGTTTTTTTTGAATATTTAAATGTTTTTGGGATTCTTGATATATATTTGAATGTTTTTGTGTTTTTGGGATAAATAATGAAATAGCTTGACACTTGTAAAAGTGGGAACAATACAATTGGTAGAGTAAGGGTAACCATGACTTGTAGGCGAGAATGTCTGTGTAGATTTAGCAAGTATGACAAACAATAATAAGACAAAATGTGGGGACGTTTCTCTAGGTGTGTGATGAAACAGATGTTTATGAGGCGTGGAAAAGGTAGTGGGACCTACGCAAGGCATGTGATGGCCAAAAGAGGTCCTTGAAAAAGATGTGTGAGCCAAAAAAAATGTCTCAGGGGCCTGAAAAAGGCATTTGGGCCTAAAAAGGTAGTTTGGGGGCCTGAAAAAGGCGCTTGGGCCTATAAAGCATCTCGAGGGCCAAAAAAGGATCAAAATAGAGCCTTGAAAAAGGCATTTGGGCCGAAAAAGGAATTTTTAGGGCGTGAAAAGGTCAAAATAGGGCCTTGAAAAAGGTGCTTTGAGCCTAAAAAGGCATTTTGGGGGGCCAAAAGGACATTTGTACCTTGAAAAAGCTATTTAAGGCCTAAAAAGGCACTAGAGGGGTTCAAAAAGGACACATGGGCCCTAAAAAAAAGCTTTTAGGCCTAAAAAGGTGCTAAAGGGGTCCAAAAAGGACACATGGGCTCTAAAAAAAAGCTTTTAGGCCTAAAAAGGCACTAAAGGGGTCCAAAAAGAACACATGGGCCTTGAAAAAGGCTTTTAGGCCTAAAAAGGTGCTAAAGGGGTCCAAAAAGGACATATGGGCCTTGAAAAAGGCTTTTAGGCCTAGAAAGGCGCTAAAGAGGTCCAAAAAGGACACATGGGCCTTGAAAAAAAGCTTTTAGGCCTAAAAAGGCACTAAAGGGGTCCAAAAAGGACACATGGGCCTTGCAAAAGGCTTTTAGGCCTAGAAAGGCACTAAAGGGGTCCAAAAAGGACACATGGGTCGTGAAAAAAAGCTTTTAGCCCTAAAAAGGCGCTAAAGGGGTCCAAAAAGGACACATGGGCCTTTTGAGACAATATTGATATATCTGTTGAAACTAGGTAGACTAAACGTGGCTACTGCAACTTAAATAAGACTAAAAATCCTTCTTGATTCACATTAATAATGGTTGCATGGAAGGAAGGCAACAATTGGCCTTGTGGCATCTCTTTTGCTATCCGAGTTGTGGTGGATTTTCCTAAGCCTGGAATTATGTTTCAGGACATTACCACGCTCCTTCTTAATATCAATTTCTTAATATCAGAAATTGAGAGGAATTTTGGGGTGGCATTTTAATGTTTCAAGCTTTTATGGCCATATTTGGCATTTATGACCCCCTTTGGAATGTTTTAGAATTTTATTATATTTTTATTTTATTTTTATATTTGTTTCGGCAAGTTTTGAATTTTTTTGGTATTTTTGGGTAGTTTATGAATTTTTTTGGTATTTTTGGATGGTTTTTGAATTTTTTTGGTATTGTTGGGTGATTTTTGAATTTTTTTGGTATTGTTGGGTGATTTTTGAATTTTTTTGGTATTTTTGGATAGTTTCTGTCACTGCGTCAGCTATCAGCGCTATCTTTCCCTCCATCTTTGTGGGTTTAAGTGTTGGGGTGGTTTGTGCATAATCCTCTGGCGATCTGATGGAGGACATTGAAGAGCGAGTTTGGCTTCATTTTCTAGATGTATCGATGGTCGGTAGAGGAGTGATGGGGTTGGTTCTCCTTTTGTGGTGTGAGGCAACTGGCATGGGCCTTGCAAACGGTTACAACTCCAAAAGATTTTCTTCAAGAGGTCGATGTGAAAGGGTTGTAATTCTATTGGTTTCTCATTGTGTAGGGTCTGTGAAAGGTTTTTGTCTCATGTCAAGGCCTTTATTGTGGAAAGTAAGGTGTGTGTGAAAAGGTTTGTGAGAGAAGGAAGCCCTTTTTTCTAATTTTATTTATTATTATTATTATTATTTTGGATTTTTGGATGATTTATGAATTTTTTTGACAACTTTTTGGCAATTTTTGAAGTAGAACTAGGATGTGAATGAGATAGTGATGTTGGATTTTGTTGTAAGGCTCAAAAATATACAAGCATGAAAAGGAAATGGGTGGATGACTCTGGAATGTAAGATAGAACATAGTAGTGGATGTAGGAACTTTTGGAAAATCTTAGAAAGTGGGGGGATAGGCGATGAGATGTAAAGGGGTGATACAAGAGATGGAGATCATTGATAGATAATGGAAAGGCTATAGTACACGTAGTGCCTATTTGCTAGGTTTTTACCAGGGACCTATCCAACGTGCTTGAATTGCCAAGTTTTCACCATTGGACGCTTTATTTTTTTTGCTTGAGTTTGATTTACAAATTTTGCCCTTAGGCATAGAATTTTTTGAGGTGAATAATGTTGGTAGGATCATTTAGGACTTCACCTTCAAGGGTAGATAGCTGATAGGCTTCTGAGCCAAAAGATGTTGTGACCACATAAGGACCAAGCCATGTGGACTCAAACTGATAAGTATAAAGCATTGGATTTGTCAGAAGCTTCCCAAGTAGCAAAGATTATAGAGAAATTCAAGAGGAGACATCTAGACATCACTTATGTATAAAGGGCTACAAAACCTAGAAGCTAGAAATTCAGTTTTGAAACTTGGAATTTTTTTGGATTTTTTGAACCTATCATCAAGGTGTGCAGGTGCACTATATATAGAGGTGCGCCAAAATTTTTGAAGAAGTAACAATGCACCAACTGTTAACTTCCAAATGCTAATTTAGAGCTTTTCATGCACCAAAAATGCATTCTAAAGGTAGTTTAACTCCCAGTAACACCCAGAGAAGGTCAAGCTTCCATTTTTAGAGCTTCCAGTGACTCTTAGATCCTCTTGTAGATTCCTTATTCTTATCTAGTTCTTCTTTCTTTGTTTTAAGTTAAGTAAAGGCTCATGCGCCCATTAATTTATTAAAAAAGGGTGGATTTGTATTTAGCACCATTTAGAGAGTTAGTTTGTATATAATTAGATTTATTTTATTAGTTTTAAAGTATATGTTTGTATTAAGAGATTTTTTCATTCGCAACACAAATTGAGGAGATGGTTTCTTATAAATACATGGATATAATATATAATCCAAGCCATTATTTTGATGCAATAATATATGTTATTGGTGCTCTCATTCTGAGTGTATTTATTCTTGCCAGAGTGTGTTATTTTTATGAATGCATGTTCATGAATAATGATGGAGCCAATAGTTTTGTTGTGTTTATTTTATTGTGCGATCTTTTAGTTCTGGTGTTTGCCACATGTTGAAAAATTCTACTAACATATGAAGTTGGAGAAGAGACAACCCTATTGTTCCTACATAGCTTCTTGTCTAGAAGGAGTACACTTTTTTTGGCCTTGT
Source organism: Cupressus sempervirens (assembly GCA_028749045.1). NCBI lineage: Eukaryota > Viridiplantae > Streptophyta > Pinopsida > Cupressales > Cupressaceae > Cupressus > Cupressus sempervirens. The sequence goes on from CM053785.1 coordinate 350,624,684, forward strand.
GATTTGATGAGAAGTGAAACATATTTTAGTTTTTACTAAGTTCCCATCAATGATTGTATTAGTGGAATTGAGGAAGTACTACTCCTATTTTTATTGTTTTCCTACCTCATCTTTTCAATGATTTAACTTGCAAACATTTTGTTACTATGGTTTATGCTTGTTAGGAATTTCCCTTTCAAGTTATTTTCTTTAATCTCTTGTTACCTTATCTTTGTTATTTATTTTTCTAACACTTGGTTAAATTAGGAATTCATTATAAAATAGAAAATACCAAAAATATACGATAGGTTACAGATCTTATCTAAATTAGTTGGACAAGAAAAGGTCTCCTCATGAACAAACACATTTATCTTTAATTGAGAAAATTTTAGTAGGTCACAAGATTTCCCAAAACCTTGAAGTTGATCCCATATTAGCTTTCAAAGAGAGTAGTTTGAAAGGAGTTTCGTCATTAACCATCATGTAAAATGACAACTCAGCAATAACCAAGAAACATAAGCCCCTATCTCAATCACGAGTTTCCCACTAAAGAAGCATGAGCTCAAATATTCCTTGATAGAGAAGTAAGCTTATGCGGTTGTAAAGGTTTTTAATTACTTTAGATACTATATCTTGCATTCTCATGCAACTGTGTTGGTTCTAGATCTAGCTATGAAAAATATTTTGACTCGATAGGAGCTCGGTGTAAATAAGAGGGGGACTTGGATATCAAAGATACAAGAATAAAACCTCACCTTGAAACCTACTAAATTAGTTAAGGGAAGAGGGCTCTCCAAATTGATAGCAGAAAGTGATGATATTCTTGAGCTTGATAATGAACAAGAACCTAAGGTACTACTATTAAGTCTCACTGATCCTTGGTTTTCTCTTATTGCTCATTATTTGACTTCTGGAGAATGTGTAGAAAATTTGACTTCTTGTGAGAAATGGGATCCGAGGCTTAAAGAAAATAAATATGACATAGCACAAGGAGTCCTATATAAGTGAGGTCTAGATGAAACTTTCTTGAGATGTGTCGACAAGGCTCAACAATGACAACTTATTAAAGTTGTTCATAGTGACTATTGTGGAGGGCATTTCTCTTTTATGGTGACAACTTTAAAAATCCAAAGAAGTTGGTTTTTACTAGCCTAGTATGTTTTTATATAGTTATGCATATGTAAAGGATTGTGAGAAGTGTAAAATTTTTATGGGAAAACCTCAACTAGTTACTTTTCCTTTAAAACCAATATTACTTGATGAACCTTTCAAGAAATAGCGTTTAGACTTTATAGGTCCTATAAACCCAACCTTAAGTGCTAATCATTCTTATATTCTGACAATGACCAATTATTTTACTAAATGGGTCAAAACCATTCCCACTAAAAAAATTAGTTCTTAGGTTGTCTGTGATTTATTAAAAGAGCATATTTTATCTCATTTTGGAGTACTTCAGAAAGTAGTTGTTGATAATGACACATATCCCTCATCTCAAGAGATGACATCATTTTGTTATTATCATAACATTTTTTTGGCCCATTCTTCAAGTTATTTCCCCAAGGGAATTGGACAAGTAGAATCAAGTAATAAGAACTTGATAGCCATTATGAAAAAAATTGGTAAGTGAGAACATCAAAGACTGACATAGGAAGTTGTATGAGGTTCTCTAGGTAGATAGAACTAATCAAAAAAGATAAATTACCATGGCCCCATTCGAGATAGTATATGGTATAGGTGCTCAAATATAATAACCATTGGAATTGGTAGCAATGAAATTACAATCAATTGTTGAAGATGAAGAATTTTAGAATTCTCTTGAGAAAAGGATCCTGTACCTCACCAAATTATAAGAAGAAAGAGACCAATTGAAGGATCACATTATAGAACATCAAATGAGGGCCAATAAAAGTTTTTATAAGAAAGAAAATCCAAGGAAGTTCATGCAAGGAGATCAAGTTCTTCTATTTGATAAATGTAGGGAAGTAAGGGAGCTCATCAAAAATTTGAGTAACTCTGGAAGAGGCCTTTTTAAATTCAAGAATAAATTTTTTCTAACACATTTAAGTTAGCTTATCCTGATGGTGAGATCTTATTATTTTCCTAAAATGGTCAAGATCACAAACTTTACAAGATTTGATTCTCCTTTGCTTTCTTCTCTTTACATATTCTCTTTCCTATTTTCTTGTTTCATTCTTGTTGTTTCCTTGTTTTTTTTTTTTTCTATTTCTTTCCTTTAGTCTACTTTCCTTCCTTTGGTCATCCAGAGTTCTTAATTCTTTGTGTTTCGAGAAACCTTGTCCTTAGTTAGAGCCAATGTTAGTTCACATTTTCTTTGAAGAGTCACTTTTTTCTTTGGTTCTATTTTCTTTTGAACCATTGGCTTTGATTGTACTCATGTGTTGAACTAGTCTATCCTAGTATTAATAATAATGCCCTCAATCCAAAGAAATTATTAAACCTTTGAATCCATTTGAACCATTTCATACCTTTTGAACCATTTTGAACCAAGTTCAAACTGGTTCATAACGGTTTGGTGCTTTGAAAGTTGATGTCAGTAAATAAGAAGTGGGGCTCAAGAATATTTGGCTATTGTGGGAGACAAGTAAAAATGGCGATTGAACCCTTGAAAAAGTAAAGAAGGTGATCATAGTGGGTGTATTGTACATCTTGAGATCATTAAATGGTAATTACCCATAAATTGAGGCCCACTAAATCAAGCAAGCCACTCACATGTCAAGAAAAAAAATCAAGTGAATGATGAAAAGGTGAAAAGAAGCTCATTTTTGACATTTACTAACATAAAATTTACTATACCTTTTAAATATGAGTAAATTTGGCCCATATATCACCACTCCCATTAATCATTCTCAAATTTCCCTAAAGCTCCAGCTTATTAAAAACTGTAAGTTTGCTTTCATTTATGGAAATTAGCTGTGAGGAAACATTAAGGGGTAGAAGTTCATTTAGATCATAGTTGCAGAAAAAAGGTAATTCTCTTACATTTTTATAATTAAAGTTTTTGACAAGATTTCTATTTAGGTTTGGTTGAGCTTTGAAATTTCTTTCCTGAGGTTCAAAAATGAAACCATCTCTGCATTTCTTTGGAAATTGTTTGAGTATGGATTGTAAGGGTCCTGTGATAACTGATGCTAATTAAATGGGGGTTAGCATTGATGAAATTTATGATAAAATCTAGTCACATTTAGAAGTCAAATTAATGAGTGAAATATTAGATATTAGGATACTGTAAGTTGCAGCCTTTCCTCAAGCTATAACAAGCCCTCAGCTAGTTCAAGAGTGTGCCAACCATTATGATTTTAGGTCCTGCTGCATTAGAAGGAATGATGGAAGCATCTTTCTCTCTGTTGATAGAGATACCATTACCTTTGTTTTTAAAATACCATATGAGACCTTTGCTAATTTCACTTCAATTCACTCCCATGCCAAGTTCGATGAGAACTCTGAAAAGAACCAGTTAGTAATAGCCTGACATTGGACTAAAAAGTTCTACAAAGGAGGTTCAAGACTTCCCAAAGCCCTAAATAAACATCATATGAAACTTCATATTCATGATCTATTGGTGTTGCTACATAGAGTTAGAGGCTCTCTTGAAGAATATCTCTTTGAAGACTAGATATTCCATTTCATTCAAATTATTCTAGATGGGAAACAATATCTTGATTGAGCCAAAATCATAGCAAGTCTATTGAGGAATCCGCTGAAATTGACAAAAACTATCAAAAAGGATTTCTTCATGTCCTCATACCTCATCTATTGCCTAGCTTGTACCTAATACCTTAATAAATTTCTACATAAACCTTGGACTAATGAGGTTTTTATATATATATTTACTTCTCACTCTTGCAAAAGAATCAAGCCCTTAAATATTACAAGAAATTTCATGATGTCTTCCTCGACAAGCTATGTTTTGAGTTAGCATGTAGAATGGAGGAGATAGTTTCACAAGAAGCCTTATAGTTAGTCCAGATGTATGGTAGTTTATTTACTCAATTCCATATGCTCACATACTTGAGATTAGGGGGCTTTGATGAAGAACCCCAAAGGCTACCAAGATATACATTTGATTGTTTTTATTCTGGATGAACTTTTCTGCTAGTTAGCTATGGTGAGTGTGAAATTCTTAGCTGAAGAGAAAAGAGAAAACCTATTCCCAGTGAAATTGAATAATCTCTCATGTATGTCTTTAGATGATGCACTGAATATTTGAACATATATGTGTACTTTTGATTTTAATTTTTATCTACCAAGACAAGGATTCAATAGTAAAGGATTTGTAGACAAAGTCTTGGAAATGGAAGAGCAGTTTTCATTTATACCTCATTTGGAAGATTATTGCAAAGATTTTTTGAATGAGCATGAAATTTAGAGGAAAGATATTTTCTTGAATCTTTCCAACTACGATGATTCACTAGTACATTGGGCCTCCATTTTTGACCAAAAGTTTTGATGATAGGTCAATTTGGTTTCTCAAATCCACTTTTTTTTAATATGACCCCGACAAGGTCAAACTTTCGACTGAACTTAAGTTTTTTTGCCAAAATTTTGATGAAAATTAAGTTTATTGTCAAAATATTGACGTTGTTGGGATATTAAAAGAAAAGAAAAGAAACATTTCATTTTGTATCTTCCAGATTCCAAATGTGCGGGAGGGGTTTTGCATCATATTGTCTTCATGCAAGGGAAAGTGTGATGTCACTTAGGTAAGATATCAATGCCCACAATGTTTTGGAGAATGGAAGGGAAACAAAAAGTCATTAAATTTTGATTGAATGATTTCCTACATTTTGTCATATCCCTATTTTAAGATAGAATTTTAATAATAATTAGATAATACAATGTTATTGAATAAATAATGATAATAAAGTTATATTAAAACTAATACTAGAATAGTAATTATTTAATCTATATTATTAATGAAATAATATTTAGTATGGTATTTTAAATAATTAAAAAATAATAAAATTTCAATGAGTAAATAAAGAAATAAAATTAAATACAAGGGACAATATTGCAGAAACTATGTTAACTTTCTAAATAGAATTTAATAATAAATAATAATAAACACAAATAAGTTAGTACATAAATAATATAACATAGAATGATATAAATTAAATAATTCTCATGAAAAGTCAAGAGATGTTTAACAAATAGACATGACTCCTTAAAATTAAGATATAAAAGGGAGGAGAGTTTATTTTAGTGAGGGAAAAAGGAAGAGGAGAAGAGAGGAGTTCAAATAGGAAAAATGGAAGAGGAAAGTAATATAAAGAAAATAAGGAAGTGACTTTCTGAAATGGTATTAATGATATTGAAATGATGCAAACCTTTTAAAGGGTCATAATTATGAATAGTTGTAACTCTTCAAAAATATTTAGATTATAAAGTATTGTGACTTTTTTGAAGGATTTTATTTATGAAGTGTTGTGACTTTTTGAAAGGATTATAACTATGAAGTGTTGTGTAGTGCCTCTTCCATTTGACTTTTGTAAGTCATCCTGATGGATACAACCTTGTTGATCTCTCCTTGAGATAGGATCGTGATTGGGACCATAAGTGGTCTACACCCTTGAGGTGATTTTATTTAGGTTACTATATTAGTTGCTTTGATTATGCTTATTGCTGATTTATGAGATTATGATGTGATTTATGGTTTACTAAGGCTTGTGCAAGTGTTTACCAGGATTGATGTGGTATCATGATGTTGTTCCGTGATTACCCTGAGATGTATGCAGAGATTGCATTGTGTACTATTACCATGCTACACTGGACTAGGTTTATGTAGCAATGGTTAGTCATGTTTATGACTATGTTCACTTGTGTATTTTAAGTGCCTTTCCATGTTGTTTAAACAACCATTATTAAATTCTTAAATAATTAGAAATGGATTGTCCATGTTGGATTCATTGGTTATATGTTTTGGATATTTACCTTGTTATATTTTGATCCAAGTTATACTTGTTACTCATGTTATGTTTGACATTCGAGATGACCTGAGGGTCAGATGTTACACTTTGATTTCGGTATCATAGATGTTAGACTACTATGTTGTTTAGTTTATCATATTTGCATGATGATGCCATTTTGAGATGACAATATGTTTTGTGAGGATATTTGGTTATTCGGTATTTGGACATATCTCTAATTAGGTTTATGTGGTGGATTTAATTCCATGGTTATTTACTTCATTCTTTCTTATTTATGCTTTATGCAAACATGAGTGATGTAAATGGATTACTTTATATATTGAATAAATGTTTAAATTACGTATTTAATGCATTTATTACTTCAGATAAGTTATTATATGCAATTACATTTGATCATGTATTTTAGTGTGCAAGATTTATATCCCTGGTAGTGGCACATGGAGTTACTAATTCAACTATTCATATTTTACCAATGTCATCCTTGTATGGTCGACGTATCCTTATTTTAATTGATTAATTAATCCTTTCGGTGATTATTAAATCCAAACTCATTTGCATTATGCGATTAGACCTGTGAGAATGTTTGTGCATTTAGAGGTTCACATTGTTGCAAAGGTTGTTAAAGAAATTCTGTGATTTTGGGGTTTTCAGGTTTTTAAAAAAAAAAAAAAATTATGGGAACTTTGCCATAGATGAATTTCTATTACTAGGAATAGCCTATTTTCATTTGGGTCAATTCAGGGTTTAACTAGGTTGGTTGGTTATTTTTTCTAATCGATTATTCACTTAAAAAGTGAATAAGTATTGAAAGAGGAATTTAATTCCTCACTTCTCACTTTTGAATTAGGAAGTTTGAGAGTAAAACCAAAAATCCTCTTCATGAGGATTTACTATTATGTATGTTGTGGGAGCTACGGGCATGGGATCATTGCGAGGGTGGTCTCATTCGATCCAACTTGGGGAGACCTTGGATTGCCATAATTTTTGGCTACTTCTACAGGGTTTTTATTTTATGGTTTAGATTGTTATTTTGCCCCTTTTGGCTATGAGGTAGGGATCTCTCGTTTCATTATTTTTGCTTCCTTTCAACTTCTATTTTTGGTAGTTGTTTGTTAGGAGGCTGAGAACTAGTGTTCCCCTCCATTTTTGTTTGTTGGTTCTGCCTGGTTGGTTAGGTATGAACATTTTCTCTATTTTTGGGATGAGGATTTGGGGTTATGCACTATTATACTGGCTACTTTTGCATACTAACTCCAAACCCATATTTTATTAGATATTTGTGTCTTTTGTGCCCTAACACCAAATGTATTTTAATTTGGAAGTCTTTGAGTTTTGAGGTTTTTTGCCTTAGTTTGTGTGCCACCCTATTTTCTCAAGTTTTCTTGGCATGATGTTGGTTGTGGACTTGGATTATCCATACGATGTCAATCAGACCATTATCACACTTTTATATTTGCATTGGGCTACGTGCCACATCCATACTCTAGAATTTATGTTCGATTGAGTGATTTTATACCTGGTGTTATTATTTCTTTTGGATACTTGTTATTGTTTCGTGGACACTAGGATTTGTGTAAAATACATACTCCTAGATTGAGGCTATTGAGTGAGTTCATGATGTTTGGTCTTGTTGCATCATTGAGATTTGTGTAGAATCCATACTCCTAGATTGAGGCCCGTTGAGTAATTTCATGATGGATGGTTTCATTGTTCTTTGGGATTCATGTAGAATCTATCCTCCTGAGTCTATTTTTGGTTGAGTGATATTTTGCTTGTGTTCTCATCCAATTCTTATGTTATGATCTTCATGATGATGGTGTGTCACACATGAGTACGTGCATATACATTTGTTGGGTGACTTGCGAGGATCGATCTTCCATGGACTTACTGGAAGTTATGATCATTTGGGGTTGGGTTGGGAATATGCATGCCTATGGGCACTCATCATTGGATGAGCATGGGTAGGGTAGGGAAGCACATGGAGGGGCTTCTATATCATAGCTTGGTGACTATTTCCCAATTGGCAAAGGAAGTTTTATGTAAGTGATAACTAAATTAAAATACTAGGTGGTAAATATAAAAGATAATTAAAATGTTTGCATTGTGCACTTTTTGTCAAGAAGAGTTGCTGCCTAGGTTATGTGCCTTCTATTGAGAAGAGTAGTTTCCAATACTAGCTTGGGATTTTGGATGCCAAGCGACTTTCCATGATGTTAGCACCTACTTAGTAGCCCATTGAGTGTTTGACCAAGACCTGTAGCTTATGCATTGTCTATGTTCTTGGTTCCAGTCATCATACTGTCTGGCATGAGTGTTAGCCATGGATGTTGTGCTTTATGTGTATTTGTGGTTGGATCATTATCTCCATCAGTACGATGAGAGTGGACCTACAGATTTTACATGGTTGGGAGGTGTAGCTACCTATACAACTACTAGGGACTAATGTATAGAGATAGTCTACTATCCCAGTGTGACCTTTGTTGGATGTTTTCACTTGGTACTTTGGGTTCTAGAATATTCTTTCTTGTGATTTATGCTTTCATTAGAATGGTTGTATAGCATGTTTAGATAATGTTGGTATTGATGCATTTCCTTATTATGATGTTTAGCATATGTAGATGATGAGTTGATTTGTAGGATTATCTTATGCTTTACTTCTAGCATGTTACATTCGCTTATACTTATGCTCTAGCACATTTTAGTAGTGACATCCTCATAAGTTAGCACCGATGATCTGGTCGGTAGTTTGGGATGTTACATGCAGGGGATGGCTAGGACCCATGATAGTCTTATGATGATATTATGATGGTCTTATGATGATATGCCTGGGTTTTGGAAAAACTTGTCCAGGCAGACAACGGGCACTTTTTGGTTTGTTCAAAAGTTTTTATAAGGTGTTCTGACTACCCTCTTTGATGTCCTTGAATACCTTGGAATTGCATTTCAAATTTAGTATGTTAGCGGATTCGTAATCATTTGTGTTCCTCTGTGGTTTGTAATTTTTTTGGTAGTGGCATTTGGAGATTTGTTGGTTTCTTAGATTGTTGGTGAAGTCTTCTGTTGTGATCTTTATGATACTTATTTGTTGTTGTCATGTGCATTCATACTTGAAAAAAAAAAAAAAAAAACCTTATCTTGAATTGAATCCTTGTTCCAAGGATCTTCGGCCAGGGCATTACATGTTGTGACTTTTCAAAGGATTTTTATTATGAAAGGTTGTGACTCTTGGAAAAGAAGAAATAGAAAAGTATATTTTGTCATTTTCATATAATTAGAAAAGGAAGAATTTTAGAAAGTAAATATGGATTTGAGATAATTCTAGAAGGAATAATTCATTGAAGGGCCAACTAAAGATAGAGCCACATGGACCAAGAAAAGAAGAAGGTAAGAAAGGTATGTTTATCGATTATATTTTTTAAATTATATTTATGAATTTATTTATATTAATGAATCATACTTATGGATAATATTGTGTTAACCTATGGGGTTAGCACCATGGATATTAATGAGACTCGAAGCATGCATGGAGCATGTGAGATATTAAGATCTTCATTGTACACCATGGATGAGAATCAATGTGAACATGAAGTATGGATCATGTGAGATATTAAGATCTTCATTGTTCTCCATGAATGAGAATCAATATCAAAGCATGGAGCATGGAGGTATTAAGATCTCCATTGTCCGCCATGGCTGATAATCTATGTGCCAAAATATTTTGATTTTTTCAACATATGCATATGTGAGTAGCCTTGGTTAGAGGATGCCCATCCAAGAAGAATCTTAAGAGGTGTGCTCATGGGAAGATGGTGAGGTAGCTATGAGCTAGGAAGCCCAACCTAGAGACATCCTTAAGATTGGGGTTAAATTAGAGGGTAGAATAATATAGTTAGTTATTATTATTATTATTGTGATTATAACCTTTATTTTTTAGGTATTACTTGTCCCAAACTAACCCTAATAGTGGGGACATTACACATTTAGATGATACAGTAGCTATTTTTATGGTTTAAAGCCCTTTAGTTGATTTTCAAGCCAACATGAATGTCTTCTTGTTATTGGAGTAGAAATTCATTTCCATCTTCACCTATCATTATATCTTCAAGTTGACAAGTCCCATGTTTAGTGCCCTAATCACAACATGCACATGATCTAAGGAGTTGTGTAATCCTTTTCATAGAATGTGTGACTCACAAGAAAATCATCTTGGTAGATACTAATCCCTAACAAAGGAGGATTATAGAGGAGGCACTAAAAAATTCAATGAATTGATATGAGGATTATAGGGGAGGCACTGAAAACTATTGTCATGAGGTTTAGTAGTAGAGTTGTTCAACAATAAAGGGGTCAACTTCATAATAAAGAGCCTCTAGTAGGATCTTTTTAACCTTACTATAATTTTCCTCATAGGTATCACATCTCTCTACATTAGGGTATTTTTTTTAATGCAATAATTGCATCAACATATTGTACAACAATGAAGGAGTCAACTTCATAACCCATGGGAGGCATCCATTAAACCCTTCGTTCAACTATCTCCATACAAGTTCTATCTCTCTCAACTAGAAAACACATGGTTTATACATACTTCTAAATAATGTTCTTTGGTATTCTTATTTGTTGTTTCATCTTTTTCTAAAATTTTTTGAATATTTTAAATAAATCTTGGTCAATCATCTTCCTGTCTTGCATTTTGTAGTGTTTTGCGAATAATTCAGTAGTAGGAATGTCTTCTCTCCATGCATGGGGATACATATTGTGAAACTTGTAAATTATATGGAAAAAAAAGTGAAGTATCAAAGAACCAAATCTAAAGACTTGTGACTTTTCTTAAAATAGGTGTACAATACTAGGCATTGATATTCCCTTATTTGATGCAATATTCTTCTCTTTTTTCTTTATGTGCCTTCTCATTTCCACCATTAGTTTCATTTACAAAAGTCTTATTAATATTCTCATAGTTTGTCAAATTAATACTATTATTCCTTCTTGCATTATATCTATTCCTTCTAAAATTAGGCATTATTCTATTGCTCATAAATCCATGAAATTTGCAATATCTAGTTTTATGCCCTAGGTTATTACACTTAATGCGTAAAAATTGAAATTGCATACCTTTGTCCATTCTAATTTACTTGTAATCTATAATATCTATAAATGTGTCCAAAATATTGCATTTGAAACATGTATCTCCACTAAATAATATATTATTATTCCCAATAGGTCTTGGCACATAAGTTAAGTGTGAAGTGTAGTGTAAACTTTTGTGTCTTAGCTAGTGGAAGAAGTGAGCGAAAAGTGACCATAGATATTAAAGTGGTGCTACAGTTGTATACTAATGGTATACTTTCATTGAATTATATTTAAAATTATATAATGGAATCAATTCATGTTGTGAGAATTATTGTAAGTTAGTTACCTCTTCAATTGGGATTTTCATGGAATCAATTTATTATCAAAAAAATAATTTGATTCACTTCATTACATTCATTTTTACTTAAAGGAAATTCTTTCTAGTATCAATCCAGGGGTTCACCTCTTGAGCGAGAAAAAAAGGGAAAGGGTATATATTTTTGAGAAAATAGTTCATTAAAAATCCAAATCCAAAATCAAGCTGAAATCCCCTGAATTGCCTCATAATCCTCATAAGATGGATCTTTGAGTTAAACCCTTGAGTTTGTAGTCCAAAAGCATTGAATCACAAATACTAAATTATTCTAGATAAATCTCTTTTAAGTGGTATCTCAATCTGGATAAGGGTGATAATTCTTAATCACAATTTCATTAGCTCTTTGAGAAACCATCTATATTTGATCTCTTCACCAAGCCCCAAACCCTTCTCCAAAATATTACCTTCATAACACATGTATCCATAAAATTTATCAACATCAACACAGAAGGAAAAATAAAAACATAAACCAAAATTTTCAAAAAAGATTCTCATAAGAGCATCAACTTATACAAAGAAGTTAACTTGTACTTGTAAAAATCCTTCATCCCTTCATGCCACAAATCTCCAAAATTGACAATTGTTAACCCTTAATAAAAAAAAGTGATACTAGAGGGATAATGAATACAATAAACACTTTATCAATCACTACATCTATAAGGCCATACTCAAAAGATTCCTTTAGACACATGCAATTATTCCATTCCGTACACCAATATTTTCAAATTTCTCTTGACAAAGACATTATTCGTACAATATTTTAAGCCCCTCCTACCTAGCTTGACAATTTTCCCTCCTCAACTAGGTAAATAAATGAGGCATATTTTTTAATGATTTTCCGTTTAGGTACCTATAATTTTTTTCCTCAATAGTTTGTTTCCCATGATAAATTTTATTTCATTTCTCTTACTTTTAAAAAACCTAGCTATAATTAGGATTTCTCCATCCACATAATTGCTACCATATCATGAAATACCAACAATGTACTTAGGTTTGTCTAAAATTCACAAATATTTTTAAAACATCCAACCAAATTTTTTGATGGTTTGGAGGTGATTGAATTGAAATATCATTCACAATATACAAATATATAAATATGTTATGTATAATTCACTTCAAAAAATAGTTATGTAATAAACACAAGCACATGTTTTGCGAACCAATATTTATTTAGCCCAATGTTTCAAAAAAAGTAAATATTGATGCATTGAAGAAAAAAAAATAGTAGACTCATATCTTGAAGTCTTCATTACTATAGATGCAACTATGCACTCTGATCAATAGAAAGTGGAAATCAATTTTATTCGAGTCACTATGGAAATGGATGCACAAATAGATTGAACACAAATACTTCATTTAGACACCTTCTCACACTATTCAAGAATGTTAGTTTTATTTCCCTAAATTTACATTATTTTTGTGATCATTTTCATATTCACCAAAATAGGAAAATCATGATTGGTGTATTAAGATGTCTCAAAAGCGAAGGAAGTAGGTAAGCTCATTGTTCTCCTTTATAGGATATACACTATGACTTTGAGAATACCTTTTCTAATCTACACAGAGCCTTTCTTATTTGATGGATTTCCATTTACTCCTCATTCCTATCTTCCTCTCCAACATTACAATTATGTTCCTTATCTTCATGCACCCTTCTACATGGAAGAAAGGTGAACTTCCATAGTTCACTATGCTTTAACCTTCCATATATTCATGTATAGATTGTATTGCTAGAAGCCCAAATAAATCATTCACAATTAAGATGTCTTTATGCTAACATAGAGAGAAGACCTAGTTCCTTTCTTTAGTAAATATATTTTGCACACATCATGTGATCATTTTATTCTAATTTAAAATCCTCCAAGATTCATGCTAGAGATGAAATAAGGCATGTAAAGTTGTGTTAGAAATATAAGTCCACCAAGATAACTAAGAGGGGGGGTGGGGTAAATCAGTTATCCAATTATTAAAATATTTATCAACCCTAATGATATTTAACCATGTGAGCAATGTAATTAGAAACCATAAGAAGATACACATACATAATAACACTAGATATGTTAACTAGGGAAACCCTTGATTGGAGGGAAAACCTCGGTGGGGATGGTACCCACAAAATGATTTACTAATATAAAAGCTCCTTCTAAGAGGATATAAATTTTTAGGAGTCTGTGAAATAAATTAAGTACATATCAATCCCTATTAGGAGACTTTGAACCTTGGTTAGGAGATTCCAACCCTATTATCAGTTGTGCCAACCCTGTTAGGAGTTGTAGAAGGCAGAAGGACCCACTGTCCAAACAACTTCAAGGGAAAGATAAATAAACTCACTATCCAACTAATCTCTATATTATTATTTGTAGAATAATAGAATGAACTATACTTGTACTCTCTTTTTCCTTTATCCTGTCAACCAGACAAAACCTCTATTCTGATCTTCAATGCCAAATCACCAACTTCGAATCCAATAATCCCTTGGATTGCTTACTCTCATTTATCAAATACTCTTTCTCTTGTTTGATTGATATTCATTACACACCTTGTCACAAACAAGGAAAATTTGTTTCCTTTATACCATGTCCTTAAAATAATTACTTGATTCGTCTATGTACCTTTCCCAATTAATTAAATAGGACCTCGATAAGATAAACACTTAATTAAGCTAATCGGCTCTTAGTAACCAACAAGTTTTTCACACGTGAGATCTGGATCTCACACACTTAACCATGTTACCAAGAAACTATCTTCTTCCTATACCTAATTGCACATATCATGATTCTATCCCTATTAAAAGATATAACATGACAATTGCAAACTACTTCTTACATGATTTGTTCTGGAATAGTCTTTACCAAACATCGCATAAATTAAGCATGTCTTCATATATGTTCTTGTGCACTTAACTGCATTCTCAAGACTCATAGTAGATACTATGTTGACATCAATGACAAACACAGTCATGAATATAACATACAATTTCTTCAGCTACCTCAGACACTCCCCAAAGAATATCATCAGAATTCATTTCTAAAAATTTGAAGTGGTGCTACAGTTGTATATAAAACATCAAATGCTGATTTGTTGCCCAAACCCAAAATGTGACCTATTAGGACTAGTTATTCACAATTAACCCTTCAATGTTGTTCCACCTCTTTTTTCTCCATACATTTCCAAAACATTAAAGAAATAAATTGCATATTTGAATACCCATTTTTCTATACTACAACATATCAAAAATTTAGGTATGCTTGTTTTGGACAAAGTCCTTGCTGTTACACTATAGGCTCTATTTTAAGCCCAAAAACACCCAGTTTTACAAAGGAAGTACTCACAATACATATCCCCAAACTATTAGATTTTGAAAAATATTCTAATTTGATCCAACTCAAGGAAATATAGCCTCAATTTGATCTTATTAGTTGTCTAGACCCAAAAGCCCCAAATCACCTTCCAAACCCTTGCCTAAACTAGGGCTTCTTTAATGTCACCTCTCTAAACATAATATTGACCACCTGTGAGCTATTAAACCATCCTTTAGACATTAAAAAAAAAATTCAAATCATAAAATATAGCTCTCCAAAGGCTAAATCTCTGGCTGCTGCTCTATTGCCATGAAAACTATTCTTTTCCCAAGAACTTTTGGTGAACGCTTATTAGTCTTTCATCCCAATATGCACATTAGTATTTAGATATAATATTGTACATGTTTAAGGATGATCATATCACAAGAATCATTGGTTACATCCATGAGATGATCTCCATTTCCATCAAAGACTCAAAACTAGTCAAATGGAACTATGAAACCCTTCAAGCAAAGAATAACTTTTATTAAACTCAATGTTCTAAACTTCAATGAATCAAATGTTATTCCATGAATGTCTATTATGATTCCAAGACCTTGTATAATTAAAGGAATTGAAAATAGATCAAACAACCATGAATAAAATGCTAGCAAATGGAGTTTTTCAATAAATTTTCTTTACCAATCCGTACAAATTGTTGATACAACTGTACATATGTTGTCCCTATGCCTTTCTTGGGATATATAGGGTTATTTAAAACATACACAACCAATTCCATTTGTCTGGGTGTGATTATAAACTCATTTTAACCTCTAAACTAGTTTTCCTTCCAAATTGCTACTAGTCGTTAAGATTTAAAAATTTTAATTTGCAATTTTATGTTTTACAACTTTCTAATCACACTAAACCTTAAAAATTTAAATATAAATATCAAATGATCCCTTATTATTTCTAAAATTCATATTAACACTTTCTTAATTTAATTAACCCCATATGGCACTATTGGCCATCCATTATATTATTTGGTCCTAGGTTTCTTACAGACCCCTTAGGACATTTTATCATTCTTACATTATTAACCATACAATATGCCATTATTGGCTCGAACACATGCCAATTACTTTAATTGGTGTCTTTGTGTCTTCTTCCATGTTGGGAGCCTTTAAGAGGTTTTTGAATTTAAGAGCTTTGAGGGGTGCCCCTGCACCACAATATTTGAACAACTATAGATGCTTTGGGGAAATAAATCAACATATATTGAAACCTATAAATTTATTAACCATTCATTATATGTAAAAAAGTAAATAATAGAAATATAGCATACGAGACACAAGAATAATAAGATTTTTAAATGAAAATTATTCAATGTGGGAAAACCATAGTGAAAACTCTCTCACTCTATAAACATTGGCTAGATAATTTTAGGCTCTAGACCATCTCATTGATCCTAACTTGAATTTTACGCTAAGGTGTGAAACCTTAGGAAAATATGCAATAGAATTGTAGACTAAACATTGCTTCTTCAAGATATGATATAACACATTCTTTGAAATGATAAGTGTAGTGCATTATTGTAAACATATGGAACTAACTTCACTAATACTCATCTAGAATTGTGGACCATCTTACACCATAAAAATGAAAGTCTTATTCAATTAGGATTCAATAATGAATATTTATTTTCCACTAGAAACCATGGAATATATTTTCTATTCATTCATTCATTTAGGATTCAACAATCAATATATACATTGTCTCTTGTTGTGCCCTTTTGATCTATGTCTCTACAGTGATTTTTTTTAATGAAAACTTTTCTTATTTTATATATATATATATATAATATAATTCATTTGATTTGCTTAGATGTCACCCTTACTGAAGAGATAGTGATATTTAATTATTTTCAATTATATAGAAGATACTATTAATGCTTGTATGTTTATATTTGATATAATTTTGTAGGCGGATATTGGTCTGTGAAGAAATCCTAGGCCTAACAATATGAACCTAGAACAAAATAAGGTGACAATTGCTAGATTGTGGTCTCAGTTTAGAAGAAAAGGTGATTGAAAATGTTATTGTCCTTGCAAAAAATGAAAGGGCTCAAAGAACCAAAGAATTATAACTACAACGGCTCAAAGACATTGTAGGCAACATGATCACATTGAAGGGGAAATGATTTTTGTCCTTTGGTGAATGTATATTTCCAATTGATGGAACATGCAGGTGTGAATATTGAAGTACAAGGTAACTCTCCCATGGAAGAAGATGATCTTGAGGTAGAGAACACAAGTGAAGATGTTGGTATTGGCACAACTGATAATGTGCCAAAGAAAAAGATTGAAGAAGATGTTATTGACATAACTGATGAAGATGAGGAAGACAATGATAGTAGTGCATCTAATGATGATGATGAATACAACCTTGATATACCTATAATTGAAAATGTATATGAGCCCCTTTACCAAGGCTCTCAAATAATACTTCTCTCCATTGTATTGTTGTTGGTGAACTTCAAGGTTATGAATGATATATCCAATGTAGAAATATGACGTATGCTAGGGTATAGTGTCATTTTTGTCATCTTCTATGTTAGCATACCATTAATGTTCTTTATATTAATATTTTTTTTCCCATAGTTTGATAGGTAAGTGTTTCTTACCACCATCAAACATTCTACCTTGCTCTTACCAAGAATTATTGGCCATTATGAAAGATATTGGAATGGACTATCAAAATATACATGCATGCCCCAATGATCATATTATCTATCATAAACAACATGAATTTAGAACACAATACCTTGATTGTCACATCAGTAGATATCGATCCAATCAAATAACCAAAAGGTACCTCACAAGGTTCTTCAGTACATTCCCATCATTCCACGTCTACAATGATTATTTAGGTGCACTAGTTTGGCACAATTTATGGATTACCATGCATGCAATAGAATTCAAGATGACATTATGTGAATGCCCATGGATGGTTCTAAATTTAAGGACATAGAAGATAGGTGGCCAAGATTTAAAGAAGGACCTCATAATATAAAGCTCTCATTGGTAGTAGATGACATCAATCCATTTGGAGAGATGAGATATGTTTACTCAGTATGGCCTACTTTTGTTGTTAACAATAACATTCCTCCTTGGATGTCCATAAAGAGGGAGCACATAATGTTGGCAATGATTGTACCAGGTATTTTTCAATTTAATAGTCATCTAAATTAATTTATAAACACAATACCAAAATTACCATAATATTTTATTTTTTTAATATTCATTCAACTAGGTAAGTACCAAGTGAAAGATATGAATGCATATATTGAGCTCCTTATTGATGAGTTGTTGGAGTTATGGAATGGGGTCACTATGTATGACATCTCTAGACCACTAGGTGAAAGACAATTTCAATTTTGTGCAATGCTTGTATGGACAATACATGATGCCCCTAGGCTAACACATTTTTGTGATATGTAAAATTGTTAATACATATTTTTGGTATGTAATAGTGCTAATGCATTTTCATTTTATGTCTAAGTTGTATGTGATAATTGTAAATATGAATCTTCTAGTACACATGTCATCCAATTATACACCATCTTGTAGGTCTTTAAACAAAGGGAAAATTTGCATGTCCAATTTGTGGTCCAAAGATGAAATCTCATCATTCAATTTTTTAAGGAAAGTAGTTGTTCAATGAGCATAGGTACTTTCTCCACAAAAATCATAAGTATCGAGTTATCGAAAACCATCTTTTTAATGGAAAAAAAAAAGACAACATCAAATTCACAAAGAATGACACCTCATATATGGAAGTTGGAATACAATAGAATGAATCGTTGAGGTATGTCATTCCATCTGATGCAGGTTTTTTTATAAAATTTAAATTTGGAGACTTTTTTTTTAAAGAAATGATGTAATTGATGTTCGTGAAGGTGGTCAAGGAATTGATGAGAAACTTTCAAAAGGACTTAAAAGCTATCCTAGACAATTTAGTAGGTTGTCATACTATGAGAACCTCCTAACCATGCATTTGTTTGATGTTATGCATATTGGAAAGAATGTAGTGAAGACACTATGGAAAATATTGGATGGAAGGTGTGACAAAGAAAAATTGGTCAAAATTTGTAATGGCATTTATGAATCCAATCATGCATTGAATTTTTTCATTGAATCAAATAGAAATGGAAACCATATTAATATGAGTGTCATTCCTTGGTTATTAATGCCAAAATAAACTGATGCCATAAAAAAAACTAAATCTCCCACATCATTTGCTTCAACGATAAGTAGTCTCATATCCAAGAAAGGTGATTTTGGTTTAGGGTTGAAAACACATGATTGGCATACCTTTGTTAAGGTAATTCAGGTTCTTCTCTAATTACAATAAATTTTTAAAGCATCATGTGATTTTTATTGTTTTATTTTATAATATGTTGAAAAGATCATTTTATTATTACTGCAGTATGTTCTACCTCTATCTCTCCTACACAACTCTGACAACATGAGTGTCAAATAAGTTATATATGATCTTGGGAAATACATGAGATTAGAAGTGTTATTTGTAAGATTTGTTGTATAAATATTATTTTTGTGTCTTTCTTTCTTTTTTCTGTAATTTATTGTATAACTTTTTGTAGAGTCTCACTAATATGTTTTTGCGTGATGAATTTCTTCTAGGTGGTTGTCATCTAAAGAAATTGATAAAAAAAGACATAAAAAATTAGAAGAGAAAAATTCCTTAGCTTTTGTATGAGATGCAAAAGTGTCTACCTTCAAATTTTTTCAATGCACAAGAACACTACCTCATACATCTAGCTAAGGAGATTGAATTGTGTGGACTTGTACCAACTAGGTCAATATAGATGGTTGAGAGGTACTTATAATTTTTTGAAGGGCTTGGTTCAACAAAGAGCACGTCCTGAGTGTTCCATGATGGAGGGATATATGGTATACCAGACCATGGTGTACATTACTGAATATCTTCCCAAGTTTGCAACAAAGATTCATGTAGATCGCATTTGGGATCCCAGCTCCATTAACAAATTTGAAGGGGAGTACTTGATGAAGAAATGTAGATTGAGGAAAGTGAGATGTAGTTATAAGATATTAGTGTAGTTAATTAATTCTTATCCGTCATCAATATAAGTTGTTTCTAACTGGTCTATTTATTTTATACAATTTCTCGTGAGTGGGATGCACTTCATTTGTATATTGTAAATAATTTTGATGGGATGATGATATGGATTGAACAATATCAACAAAATGGTCACTCATTAACATGGGAAGGTGTTGCTTCATTGGATAAAGAAGCTCATTGTAATGGAAATTCCAATGTTACACCAATTGTAATTGATCTAGCAAATGGTTTAAGAGGTGGAAAGGTATGTATAAGTTAATCTATCATGACCCATTAGTTTAATATCAACTCATAGGTGGATGAATAATTTTGACATTTTTGAAAAATAATAGGTCAAGCACCACAAATTTTTGTGCTACAATGGTTGTAAATTTTGCATAAAAAAGTTGGACGACACGAAGAGAACTTGTGATTTTGGGATAAATGTAGTCTTTGAGGTCACTAATATTTTATCTAGAAATGGCATGCATCCTCAACAATTTTAATATAGATACTATGGAATTTTGGACAATATAATTGAGTACAAATTTAATTCCTTCAAAGTACTATTCATTATCAAATGATTTAGGCTATGACTAAATCAAAATGATCCTGATAGAACTATTATTGAACATGATAATAGATTTACAATGATTAATACAAGGTCATTTGAGCCAATTGGAAATGATCCCTATGTTCTTCCAAACGAATGGTGAGAAAGTGTTTTACTTTGGTGTTCCACATAAACTAGGTTAGTCATTTTTTATTAGACACAATTCAAGAGGAAAACTAGTAAAGTATAATGTGATTGAAGAAGAAGATACCAAAGAAGTGGAAGATGAAGTAGATGATGATGATGATGGTGAAGATGTTCATGATGATGATGGTGGTGGTGATGATGGTGATGATGATCATGATTATGGTGGTGGTGGTGGTGGTGATGATGATGATGACAATGATCATAGTGATAATCATAATGATGACAATAGTCATAGTGATGACGATGATGATGATAATGATGATGAGATGGATGAAGAAGATGATCAATGGAAATGTATTAGGTATGATCAATAAAATGTAAGAGGTATTGATATATTCATTGAAAAATTGTTTAAGTGGTTATAATTTATCACAATTAATGATAACAACATTGGTGGCTTATGATATACTATTGGAATTACAATAGGAAAGGTAAACTTCTGAGTGGGAGGGATCTCATGCATTCAATGAATAAACTAAAATAACATGTAAATAAACTGAAATAACATGTAAAGCATGTACATCATAAAGCATGTAAGCAAATAAACATTCACACACACATGACAATAGATATGATTACCCAGAAACCCTCCAAGTGAGAAGGTAAAATTGGGGTGTGGATGACACCCACAAATCTTCACTACTATAGTAATAAAGTGTAATTAATGAAGGTTACAATGTTTTGACCATGAAACATGATCTACCCTATGAAAGGTCTACCCTATTAAAAGCTTACAAAGACTGTTAGGTCTCACCTTGTTAGAGGATTTCAACACCCTGTTAGAAGTGCGCCTTGCTAAAGGACTTTAACTTACAACTAAGTAAGCACCCTATTAAAGGATTTCAATACAACCTATATGGACTACTCTATTAAGAGATTTTGATTGGAATCACCTATTAAAATGTCTTAGCTTTGATCCTTTGGTTAGCACTTGATTGCTTAATAGCAGATCACCTCTAAACACTTGTCTTCTTGATCCTTCTTGATAAAATGTCTCTTTGATGTATCCTTTTCCTTTCCTCTGTTCTACTCTAACTAATTCTGCAATGTTGTCTCACTTCATAACTCCTTAGCTACCATGAATGTTTTGTTTGTGCATGCAAACTTCTCTCTTCGCTCCTTCAACACCTTACACACATAGTGAAGAGTTTAGGGTTTTTCCTCCTTAAGAATACTTTGGTGAATTGGGGTTAGGTATGAATCTACGGCTGAGATTCATCTATTTTGCTACTTAATCCTTCCTATTTTTTGATTGGTTGCATGTAATTGCATAGGGAATCCAACTTAAGATTTGTCCTTAAAATATCATAATTCATCCTTAAGTCAGCTCAAAAATGGTTTACATAGTTGTTTGTGCCTCTACAAACAAATATGTCAAAATTGTCTTACTCGACATCTGAAGTCTCTGACGCTTTACCTACACTAATCTTTATAGTGTGACTCAACATCTGTATTACTCGACATTCACTGTTAACTCAACTTCTGAATTACTCAGCATACACTATCTACTCAGCACTTGAGTGACTTGGCACATGAGTGGCTTGGCACTCACTGTGGACTCGACATGGTCTAATATATACATGTTTTGCTTGTCATATACTACTTGTTTGGCATGGACTAAGTAAATAACTTAAGTGTGTTGACACTCACTTTTCAAAACCAATTTGAGATCAACAATCTCCCCCTTTGACATGAGTGTCAAAAATACTTGAGTATGTATTCATACCCTTAATCTCATAATCATAACATACCTATAACTCAACTTATATACAAAACTTCAAAATTTCAAAATTTTGCAATAACTTAGATACCTCAAAATCTGATAACTTCCCAAGAGTTGATATGTTTGTTTTGTATCCAAAATTTTGTACTCCTAATGAGTAAATATGTCTCATCTGATAGTCTTTGACTTCATGCTCTATTTTGTGTTTTCTCCCCCTTAGCTTGATTTGACTTTCTCTATCCCTTTTCTTATTTTTCTTACTCTCCTTATATCCCCCCAAAAAAAATTATTCTCCCCCAAAGTATTTCTCCTCCTTTGTCTTATTCTTCCCCTTTTTGACACTTATGTCAATGGGTTATACATTTACAGTTTGTTCATCTAGAAAAGACTTATGGACATCTAATATTATCTTGAGAGTTGCATCCTAGTTCTCACATGCTACATCCAATGAATTTATTTGGATAGCTAGCTCGACAGCAAGGTGGACTAGACCATCTAAGGTAGAAAGATTTGGGTCTTTCTTCATTAGGGTTTCAACATAGCCTAGTTCCTTGTGCAAAATTTTCATATGGGGGTGAGAGTTGCCTAGATGCTAGTCAATTTGGCCCTTATGTTGGTCTCATCTACTGTCAATACAACTAACTGACTTTGGGTTTGAAGCAATGTCCTAAAATGCTTCTCACTCTAAGTTGTTTTCATAGGCAACTTTGTACTTGATGCATTGATGTGGCTCTCCAAGCTCAAGATGTGACTTTTGGTCTCTTAGGTGAAGAGTGAGGGATTGCACAATTTAGTGTACAATGAGAAAAATTTCTCAAGTATCTTCTTCACATCCTCAACCTTAGTTTCCAATGCAACATGTGTCAATGCTATATCACCTGATATATTTTCATTGACTTTTGTTTGAAACTTTTTTTTTTACCATTCTAATAATTTAGCATTTGTATCTAGGTCTTCATTACTGACCTTCTCCATGATATCTATCAATTGTTCCATTAATGGCTTGGTCTCATCAGGATTTGGCAGACTGAATGCATCCAAAAGATGTCTTTTATATCTTGTAGTGCCTACTTCTGCTCGTGCTCCCTTCTAAGCATTTCTTGATGCTTCTTCCTTGCTAGGGCTTGTTGGAGTATGCCCATATGTTCTATAGTCATGGTGCAATATTCATACTTGGGAAAAATGATCTCTTCATCAAGGCTCACATCTCCATATTGTATAACTTCTTCTACCTGTGATGAACTTGAGCTCGGCACTAAGATTTGCAATGGAGTTGCATCTGTGCTTGGCTTCTAAAGAGTTTGGTTGGAAGGAGTGCCAGATGTTGGTAACCTTACCAGTGCTTGGTAAGGTTGCCACAATGACTTGACTTGTACCTTGATCTTGTGTTGTAGGTGCATATAAGTTTATCTGACCTATTTCTTGGTGTTCTATAATAACAACTTGTGTTTCCACTGTGCTCTTTTCTACTATATCAACCTTAGTAGTTGTATCAACCTTGTCAGATATATCTTCTAGTATTTGGACCAAAGTTTGTACATTAGTGATTGGAGGGATGATAGAAGGTGGGTCTTGTGGATTCACCTTTTCCATTTCGATATCAGTTATTGTCTTCTGTAGTTCATGCATATTGACTAGTATGGTATTATCACAAAGTTTTGCTTGTAGTGTGGACTAATCTAGTATATTTTTAAGATCTTCTTTAGTAAGGGGATTGATGTTCTATGCTATGACATGAGAAACATCCTTGATAGTTACTATTTCAGTGTTCTCACTTGTGACATGTGAAGGGTTGACACTCAGCAATTGTGTGTCTTGCACACTCTATTCTTCATGATGCTCCTCCTTAGTTGTTGCCTTGTCATCTATTTGCATTTATGCTCCTCCCTTAATTGTGTTTTCTTGATCATCTTCTTCATTTTCCTTAACCTCTATGGGCTCTTCCTCACCTTCCTTCACTATAGTTAACCCATATGTAAGCTTCCGCATCTAAGTGGTCTTCTTAACTACATCCTTAATGTTATTTTGAAAAATGCTAAAGGCTTTGTATTTATGTACAAATCTAACTGTATACTTCTTTATAGCCTTAGCAATCTATCCCTTAGTTAGTTCAAGCATCACTTGTGCAAGTGAGGTTTCTATAATTTGTCTCTCTAGGTTCAGATGATAGTGCCATTTTTTCTCAACTCTATCATATAAATTCTTTGGCATAGAGTTGGAAAGCTCTAGTGGAGTAGTTTTAAATTTTTTCATCATAGTATATATGGCTTCCTCCACTTTATTTTTCTCCACTTTACCCGAATTATCAAAATTTATATCTGTAAATCCTGATAAGTCTGCACTATTCTTAACATTTTCACATAAATTTTCTAGATCTAAAAAAGGATTATAACTCACCACCTTAAATTGGCTATTGTCATCTGACTTTGTTTTCTCTTCATCAAACTTGGCTTGTGCCACATATTTCCTTCTTGGTTTCTTTTGTACTAAACCTCCTTGCTCTTCTAGTTTGGTCTTTTCTTTGGCCTTTTGAGCTATTGCACGTGTACTAGCTCTTGTAGAAGGTGCAGTAGGCTTGGCTTGGCTTGGTTTTGTAGTTTTCTTAGCCCTTGCCATAGGTTGTGCCTTGGCCTTCCTCTTCTTTGTATCGATGGGTGTAGGTGCTTCCTTGGCTTCTTCTTCCTTAGCACCTTTAGTTACTTCGGTCTCCTCTTCTTCTAGTTGATCTTCACCCATACCTTGAGTTAATGCAAGAGGTGCTTGTGCTTGAATTTCTTCTTCCTTTTCATCCTCTTCTTCCTCCTGCTTGACACCCTCTCCAAACTTAGCTCTTAGTTTCTTCACCAGCCTATCCTTCTTCTTGATAATTGATGTAGTCTTCAGTTCCATTGTGATTTTGGACTTTGCCAATTCATAGTTTCCAAATACCTTTGTAGTTTTTTCCACCTCTTCTGTAAGTAATACAATGATAGCTATAGAGGCTTCATCCACATTTATTTCATAACCTAAGGGTCTCAACCATCTCACGCTTGGTGTAGTAGCTTGTACAAAAGTATAATTAGCATCTACTAGAAAACATACATCATTATGTAGTGTTTCTCTACTAGTGACACTGGTATTCTCAACCTCTTCTTCATTGACTACTTGAAATCTTCAAAATAACTTGTCATTAAAGAATCAAAATTCTCACCTAATTGTTCAATATATTCACCAATCTATACTGCTACTGATGTGTTTTTTTTCCATCCCATAGTGCCAAATGAAGGGAATGTGTTTTGAATATAAAATAATATGCATATCAATATAGAACCAAATTTACATTGTGCACTCTTTGTCTTTCTAATTGCTCCAAGGTTCTCCATCAATTGTTGAAGTTGTAGCTCTGCAAGATCATATGTGTGATCTTTCTTGACAATCTTGTATCTAACATCAATAGCTATATAGGGCACACTATTTAATCTACTAGATTGATAGAACTTATGTGATATAACCCTTACAACAAATTCTATCAGAGGATCAATGATTGTATCAATAGTCATACCTCTCTTGTTCCATACAACTCCAGTATTCTTTTCAATCACCTCCTTTGAATCACTTATTAGTGTTTTAGGTCGATCTAGGGTTGGGTAACCAGTAACCCTGTGGATTATTCTTTTAGTAATTTTGATAGGTCCATTGTCTAGCCATAATGAACCATTATGAATTTGGCTAAGAACTATCCTTATCCATTATGTTTTAAACAAATTTGAAAAATCTAGGGCTCGTGTCAACCCTTTCCTCTCTATGATTTTGAACTGTTCCTTCACTATAGCATTATCATAGAATCTGTCATATGCTTCCCTAATCTCCATATCCCCAATGCTACCAATTTTATAGTTATAGAATTTTCTCACATCTTGCACCATTAAGACATTTGGTGGTATCATGGATAACGCACCAGAAGGGTCTTACTTATAACCAATATTAGGAATAGCTTTGAAAATGGGTTGCTAAACCTCATTACTCACTAACAAAATATTCAAAACTTCCTTTCCCTCTACATTCATCAAACTTGATGTCATAATGTGAAACTAGGGTTTATAAAAATTAATTAATTGCGTAGCTTGGCTCTTGATAAATACCTTATGAGATCTAATGACCAGGTGTGAAATCACTACTCAAACCTTCTACAATCACTTTGAATGTGTTTTCCAAATTGTCTTCTACTTTGCTCACTCTTTCTTGAATTTGAAATGATGTGAAATGAGCTAAAATCAATCAAATACCCTTTGAAAACCCTGTAATTAATGTTGAGTGCTTACATAGCTATAAGCTTAGCATCAACCAATTTTAGGCTCACTCAGCATCCATTAACATTTCAACCACTCGGCAACCACTACAAGCTTAGCATCAACTAGCCAATTTGTTAACTTGACAACTTCTAGCATTTCACTCAGCACACATGGGAAATATTTCATGCTCGACAGTAACATGAAAAACTTAAAGATTTATCTTGGATTCCTAATGACATCTTGCATCTTTATTCATGCTTATGTAATCTTTTCAGTACTAGATCCTTTGGAACTAATGTATGATATAGTTTTTAATTATCAGTCCCACATACCTCTTGATTGCCTAGTTTGATGAGGTGTGATCACTTGACCCATTGGGTGAAGTGATCCCTTCTCCATTTGATCTATTGCAGTCATCTTTCTTCTTCCATGTCTTGTTCATTTCATTTCTAACATTTTCAACATCTGCCTTTCCTTTTCCTTTATCAATTTCACAATTTGGTGCCTTTGACCTTGTTGGGCAATACTTGTTGATGTGACTAGTCTTCAAATAGCTAAAACATGTAGTTTGACTCAACCACCTCTTGTAGTCACCTCTAAAGTGTGTCCTAATATAATTCTTAGGAACATTTCCATATTCTTGACAATAATGATAGCTATATCTTGTATTATAATCCTATTTATAAGAGTTGCCATTGTTCCTTACCTTTGTTTGCTTGTTTGATGACCACATGGATTTGGATCTACATTCAAAAGCTCTATGTCCATACTTCTAACAGTTGTAGAAATATCCTTAAAATCTTTGTGTATGCATGGTCTTGGTTTTGCATTCATGTGCTTGATGCCCTTGATTGTTGCACTTATGACAGTGAACCATGCTCTCGTGCTTGACATTCTGATTTGGAGTCTTGTTCCTGCACACATTAGCAGTATGTCCTTTCTTTCCATGATTATGACAAGTAGGTTTGGAGTTCTTACATTTTTTGTTCCTTTCTTCAACACTCTCCTTCTTCAGTGCTTGTGTATGTGTCATTATTAGATCTAGGGAATCTCAATAATTACTCAAAGTATTTGATGGCTTTACTTAGTTTATTGAAACTTTCAGCAAATTCATTTTCCTTTTTTATGTCACTTTGCAATTGTTCATTCTGCAACTTCAATGTAGTTATCTTGATGTCCTTGACATTTAGTTCATAGTTGGTATTCATCATTTTACTTAGAGTATCTAATTGCATATTGGAGATCTTGGTTAGTTCTGTTGACTTCTCTTCCAATCTGTTGGCCAAAATTCTTTTATCTTCTTTAATCATTGCTTTGTATTCCATTTATTTCTTCTTCTATTCAGTCACCTCCCATAGCAGTATGGCTTGTGATTCTTGCTCTAACTTGAGATGTCTAGTTTCCTTGGCTTGGGCTCTATTCTTTTCCACTAGATCTGCAACTGCTACATAAAATTCATTGGACTCTCCATCTGCAAATACCTTAGTAGTGTCTATCTCTTTGTATTGTGTGTCATTTTCTATAATAGCAATTTCCTTCCTTCTCTTTAAGGATTTCTTTAATTCTTCTCTTGCTTCATTCAGTTGATTTAGAATGAGATGTATTTCAATCTCTTGATTCTCAATAGTCTTTCCAAACTTGTGGACTTCCATTTCCAAGATCTTTTCTCAAAGTTACAAAGCTTCTCTTTTAGAGAACAAAGCTCTAATACCAATTGTTGGAATTACAATAGGAAAGGTAAACTTCTTGTGGGGGGGTGTGTGAATCAATAGTTTAAACTTAGACCCATAAAACTTTCACCATACATCCATCTCATGCATTCAATGAATAAACTAAATAATATGTAGAGCATGTAAGAAAGTAAACATTCATACACACATAACACCAGATATAATTACCCAAAAACCCTCCAAGTGAGAAGGTAAAATTGAGGTGGGGATGACACCCAAAAATCTTCACTACTACAGTAATAAAGTGTATCCAATGAAGGTTACAATATTTTGACCATGAAACATGATCTACCCTATGAAAGGTATGCCCTGTTAAAGGCTTACAAAGACTGTTAGGTCTCACCTTGTTAAAGGATTTCAACACCCTGTTAGAAGTGTGCCTTGTTAAAGGACTTTAACTTACAACTAAGTAAGCATCTTGTTAAAGGATTTTAATATAGCTTGTTAGGACTACTATGTTAAGAGATTTTGACTAGAATCACTTGTTAAAATGTTTCAGCTTTGATCCTTTGGTTAGCACTTGATTTCTTGAGAACATATCACCTCTAAACACTTGTCTTCTTGATCCTTCTTGATCATATGTCTCTTTGATGTATCATTTTCATTTCCTTTGTTCTACTTTAATTGATTCTACAATTTTGTCTCACTTCATAACTCCTTAGCCACCATGAATTCTCTATTTGTGCATGCAAACTTCTCTCTTTGCTCCTTCAACACCTTACACACACGGTGAAGAGTTTAGGGTTTGTCCTCCTTAAGAAGACTTTGGTGACTTAGGGTTAGGTATGAATCTACAGCTAAGATTCATCCATTTTTCCCATTAATCCTTCTCATTTTTTGATTGGCTACATGTAACTGCGTAGGGAATCCAACTAAAGATTCATCCTTGTCTCCAAAATATCATAATTCATCCTTAAGTTGGCTCAAAAATATTTTATATAGCTATTTGTTCCTCAAAAAGAAAATATGTCAAAACTGTCTTACTTGGCATCATAAGTTTATGATGCTCAACATAAACTAATCTTTATATTGTGACTCAACATCTACATATTACTTGGCATCCACTATTAACTTGGCTCCTGAATCACTTGGCATACATTGTCTACTCGGCACTTGAGTGACTTGGTACTTGAGTGGCTTGACACTCACTGTGGACTCGATATGGTCTAATACATACATATTTTTCTCGGCATATACTAGTTGTTTGGCATGAACTAAGTAAATAACTTAAGTTTTTTGATACTCACTTGTCAAAACCAAACTAAGATCAACATATTCATGTTGCAAATATGTGTTATGATGCTCAATTCTTGATGTTGATTACTTATAATTTTATTTTTTTTGTAGAGGTAACGAATTAAAAAATATACAATGATCATGATGAATGCATATTGTTCATATTATGTTCTATGCAATTTTTAGCATGAGTATCATATAATTTGTAACTAACTTAAGACAACTGATTTACATATGCAGGGAACTATACCCCTTTGATGAGAATCCTACACAGTGACATTGATTGAGAGGTATAAGTTTATGACATGTTTACTTTCTCTTTACCTTCAACATTAACTTTAGGCCAACTTCATCAATATTAGCCTCATTTTATACAAAAATATTTCACTCCTTCAACTATATCTGTCATTTGATGGGCTATAGGTACTAGCAAATAGGTATCTGTTAGATTTGTCTTCCTCGAGTGAGGGAAATATAGGAATAGAAGAGGATAGTGAGACATGTACAAGGTCTATGAAAGAGAGACAAACTATAGGTCAAAAGATTACAAGAAAATTGAATAAACACATACAATCTTTCCTTGCTCAAGGGGGGTCATGTTCTTATGATGATGAGACAAAAGGTGACATCAAGGTTCCCTTGAGGTACATAGATCTTTAGAAAGAATGGGTACCCAAGGAATTACCTCAAATTAACACTATTTTTTGTGTTAATGAGAGGATGTATATCATAGCTCCATCATCACTACATGGTTTGGGCCTATTTTCCATGGATGGCATAAAGGTCAGTTATAACAATTTTTTTGAATTGATGGAGTGTGTAGGACCTTGTTACAATTACAATAATTGGATGTGGATAGTTCAATAAAAAAAAAGTATGTATAGGTATGCATTGTCAACAAATTATCTATAATGGAAAGAAAATGACCAAAGTAAAAGACTTGCTATGTGCATTGATGGAAGACAAAAAGTTATAGGGAACATTGCAAATTTTATAAATAGTATGTGTCTTGGATCAACTAATAAGTGACCTAATTGCATTTTCAAGGTGCATGAGGGAAATCATGTTTTTGTATGTGTGATAAAATCAATAAGTTCAGGGAAAGAGTTGCTAATATATTACAATTTGAATCACATGGATTCGAAGAAAGTTACTATCATGGGACTTGTAAGTACTATATATGTAATATTTAAACTAATTACTTCTAATTAATAACTTCAATGTAAAATATACCATTTGATTAATAAGTTTTTTGCTAAGTCGACTATTTTTTTCATTATGGCGATGTTTTTATATATATTCTTTGGCATAGGATGACATGGCTGATCCATTAGATGATAGAGGTAGGGATGTTTCTCTCACCCCTTCTTCAGTGAAGGTAAACCTTTTGTATAAAAATTGGTGTAATTGTAATTTTACAAAATGTCATATTATTATGTAATTTTACAAAATGTCATATTATTATGTTATTTTGCTTAAGGTTTTGAACTTTTTTTGACTATTTTACTAATGTTTTTGTCACAACTTGAATATTAGAGAAAGGGAAAAGAACCAATTACACAAGATCAATTAGTTTCTGATATGGCGGCCACAATATTATGTGATGATGACACCACATTTACCATTGACCCTATAAACATGTGTAAAAAGAGCCTAAAAAGCATCAATCTACAAATTCTTGCACTTGTGATAGATCCAAATCCATCCAAAGAGAAGAGGTGACAAGAAATAAATTGTGTCAAAGAGCATGTTGTCTAGAAGTAAGAAATAATGAATCTTTAGCTAGTACAGTAGTTTAATAAAGTTTTATGTTTTATAGTAATTAATGGATCATGAACCAAAATATGTATGTGATGTTATATAACTTTTTGAGACCTCACCAAATTGTTGGACTTGACGAGGGTACTAGTGTTGTTCCTACAGGAATGTGATTTCAATTTTCAACCATCAGAAGGGACATCATCAAAATTGTTGTATACCATGCTTCTCTATTAAAGTCCATTAATAGTCAAAACTGCACCATTATTTTCTTCATGATTATTATTGATAGTTTTATAAGAAAGGTGAAGTATACTATTGTGGTCATATTTTTGCAATCTATATATGCTTATTTTTAAGGTCCTAGTGGTGTGCATACAACTCCTTTGATGAGGCCGACCAACACTCTGATATTGTTGATTACAGGGTTGCCAACAAGGAGCATGCAAACATCTACACCTATTGCAACTAAAGCTAGTAAATCCTTGTTTTGTTATATTTGGTTATGTGTTAAATATGATTTGATTTGTACTTTCTTGTTCATTTGATCATAGTATGTCATTGATTAACTTTGTGCAATAACAACTACACCTTCTAATGATGATAGAATAGATGCTAGTATTGGTGACAATTTTCCATCCTTTTCTAGAGTAGCTTGTGTTACTTGTTCTATATTGTTGCAGGCATCATTGTTGATGGTTGAGAAAGATATGATTCCCTTAAAACTGCCTAAGCTTTTGGGTACTTTAAAATTATCATTATTTAGAGTGTAATTTTAGTTTACTTATTCATAACTCATTTTTGACTAATGATCCCATGATGATTTTGCAAGAAATGATGTTTTTTTATGAAACTTTTTATGATTTAACATTATAGATATTTGAGCCCCACATTATGTAAAAGGTACACAGCTTCATATAATTAGTAGAATATGTTTCCATTAATCCATTTGTTATAATATATTCAAGGTACATAGCTTGAACTAATTTTTTTATCTAACAAATTTTTTTGTTAAAAAGTGGAATGAGAAAAGCCCTAAATTAAAAGATCGGGATCATAAAATCTCTAGAGGATCTATTTGGGTAAAATATTTTTAACAGAGCCCAAATTCTTCAAAAAGCTTGCAAGCATCTAAGGACTGTGAGAGACCAATATAAAAGGGCTCTAAAGGTGAACCCAAAGTACGAGCATCCTCCTATGGTTCCAGAGATGGAGTGGAAGGAAACCATTGAAGATGCAAAAGATGAAAAGATAAAGGAATTGAACCACCACCCACCAAAAATAGGTATGTGGTAGTATTAATGTAATTATGCACAAATTAGCGATCTTTAAATTTATATAATAACACACATTTCTAACATATTTCAAAGTACATATATAAGTTGCAAGACATATCAAAGGCTACATAAGCTAGAAAAGATAAGGTTGGCCAACACCATCTTGGCTCTAGTGGATATATGAAACTTCAAGCATGACTTGTAAGTAACAGTAAATAAAATTTCATTTTTTTTTTAAATTAAAAAAATTATGAATAAGCAGTACATTCAATATTGACAATATTATGCAAAAAAATTGCATGGCTTTGAATTTAATCTAGCTCCCACAAAAGAAGACAAGCAAATTGGCTTCAAGTAAGGCTATAAAGCAATGGTTGCCCACCGCCATACAGATTCTAGAGGCCAAAGAGATGTAGAAGATTCTGGTTCATTGTTTCAGACATAGGTAAATAGGCCTCATGAATAATAAATTGAGAACTCCACGAGAAGTATTCTATTTGATGTTAATTTTGAACAATGATAACAATGTGCATGGCATTTCACTCTAGCCTTCTACTCCCGACATAGATCCTACACATGATGAAGGCCCTGATGTGCATCACAGTGATAGAGGTATATATTCAATTTCTATTGAAAATTAATTATGTAATTATTAATAAAATTTAGCATCTTAAATTGCAATTGGTGTAACCTTTATGTGAAAATTATTGAGTATGCAGAATGTCATGGTGATGAAGTCAAGTGTGATGTTAGTGTTGAGCATGTTGAGGTTGGAGCTAAACAAAATGTGATAGTAGATGTTGTGGTACTATCAGATAAAGAAAAATCCTTGTTATGTTCTTTAGATTAATGAAATACTTATTATTATTTTTTAAATATTATAATTAAACTCATTTATTTGTTATTATAGAGGCGCATCAACCTTGTCCTTGATAAAGAAGAGGAAACATCATGTCATAAGATCAAAACCACAAGAGCTAGAGGAGAATTCGAAACATAGTCACGATGTGCCTATTAGCCATTATCTTTGACAAGCATCAAAGAAAAAACAATAGAAGAAATCTATGTTAAAAACCTTGTTTGATCTTGAATGTGTTGATGAATGTTTCTTATTAATGAATTTTATGTCATGTTATTGAACATTGTTATGTGATTATAATGATTGATGTGTTCACAAATTATTGATGAATGTTGCTTATTAATGAATTTATGTCATTTTATTGAATATAGTTATGCGATTTTAATGATTGATATTCTCATGAATTATTGATGAATATTTATACGTATTAATGAATTGTATGTTGTGTTAATGAATGCCATGTGATTATAATGATTCAATGATATGGTTCTTAAATGAATGAATGAATTAAATATTTACTTAGATGTTAATGGGGAATTTAGAGTGATTATAGGGGGAAGGGGAGAGGCCAAATGAGCTTCCACCTTTACGTGGTTGGCCTTGTTAAGTAGAGAATATTAAAGGATTCTCAAAACCAAGTGAAGCTCAAACTAAACCTATCAAAACTAAACACCAATATATGGTCCCATCATTGAGTGGCTGGAGAACTTCACCATAGTCACTAATGAATGTCATTTCTTCCATGTTGATGTAGAGGTGTCTATGATGTTTGTTGCTATAGACTCCATATCATTTGCCACTACAATTTCATCACATGTCTACATTATTAGTTATTATTGGTACATTTTCATAATGAATCAATGTCATCTATTGGTAAATAGACTTTTCACTTTGAAACTCTTGACAATGTGCCCAATGGAAGTGTGAAAACCTAACTACGACTATAGTATAAACCACTTCATAGTGTGATATTCCTATGCATTTAGGAGGGGAAATTCCCTTGTATATATTTTAAGAATGAAACAAGAACATATGAACACATTACACACTTGGTAATACTCTCAAAATATTCTTTGTATATTGATAATTTGTTTGTCTTCTATTTCTATCTCATAGGTATCTAAAGTAATTGAAAAAACACTTAAACTCTTCATTGCATCTGCATCAAACACTTTGTTTTCTATCAATGAGTTCATCCTGTTAGTGAACATATTCAAGAGAAATTGGCAATCAATATGTTGGATATCCTTTACTATTTACGTTTCAAATAAAAATTAAAATATTATGCATGAGTGGACCAAATTAATGGAGATAGTATTAGATGTTAACTATGTCAATCTCTTGGTTTTAGGCAATGCAAAAGGAGAACCTTGTCTATATAATTTTCCTTTGAAGTCATATAATATCTCTATCTTATATTTAATATTAAAAATTTTAAAAATTGGATTCCTTAGTCTTTCATATGCCAACTACTTGTTCTATGACCAAAGATAAGATGAATCCTAGTTAGGATCAACCTAGAAATATGACTTTTATTATTGATAATTTTGTCATTGAAATATAATGACCTTGAAACATTTTTGTGACATGAGAGAACAATAGTTGATAACCAATAGATACTACAAAAAAGTAGAATTTTCCACTAAGCTCATTGAGGTAATGATCAATGAGGTATCCATAGAAAAAAATTTAATCCTGAAGCACAGTCTTCCTATCTTGCATTATGTAGTGTTTTTGGATTAATTCAATAGTAGGAATGTCTTCTCTCCATGCATGAGGATAATTATTGGGAAACTTGTAAATTGTATGGAAAAACAAGTGAAGAATCAAAAACCAAATATAAAGACTTGTGATTTTTCATGCATTACCCTCCTTATGTTTTCAAGTAGTTGTTTCCTTAGGATCTCACAAGTTGTAAAATTTTCATGCTCAACAACTATCTTATAAGTTGTATGAATATTTTTTTTTGACAAAGAGTTATGTAGTCATGATAATACATCTTATAACCTAAAATATTGGAAATTAACCTCACATGTTTTTGTCTAATGTTTGTTAGGTTCACTTCTCACTTTTTCCATTTAGATCTAGTGTTCATTTCCACTTTCTTCATCACTAACTTGGTCACAATGGGAATAACTCTAGCATTGTCAAATCTAGTGAAAAAATGGATAAGTCCCTTGGTTATTTTGATAGGTTTATCTCCTGACCAAAAGAACTAATCATGAATTATACTTACCACAACTTTGATCCATTATATCTCATCAAATTCCACAAAGTTCATGATTTGCACAATATTTAGGTTTTCTAAGTACTTGAAGTCATCCTTAAAAGTTATTTCCTCATTTTAAACATCATTCAAATAATTCCAAATGCTTTCTCAATAAGAGGCTCAATATGTACATTCATTTCTTTAAACTAGTACTTACCTCATTGAACAAACAACAATATTACATAATTATTTGACAATTTTACTACAAAATTTATAATTACATGTACATAACTATTAAATGGAAAAAAACACCTAGAAAAATCATTTCCAACATGATATTCTCCCTCTTTATTGACATCCATGGAGGAATGCTATTGTTCATAAAAAAAACATGCCACACAGAGTAAACAAATCTCATCTCTCCAAATGGATTCACACTATCCATTGCTAATTAAAGCATAAGATTATGAGGCTATTTTTTAAAATGTGACCACTTTTCCTCTACATCCCTAAATTCTAAACCATTTGTATGCATTCGTGTAAATTCATCTTGACTTCTATTGCATGCATAGTAATCCATAAATTGAGCCAAGCTACTGCACCTGAATAACCATTTCATATGTGAAATAATGAGAATATAACAAAGAACC